>JALJVW010003518.1:2775000-4162500 GCA_024865655.1 Emberiza elegans
AGAAATTTAGCCATTGTTCTCTCTGTATTACAATAAGAAATAAGGACAAATTCCTGGTACTACAGTTCTGGGTTTCCTATGGCATCAGAAAAATGAATAGATCCAAAAGGAAAAAAAAAGGTGAATGCACTGAAAGCTAGTGATGTTTTTAACTGTGAAGTCCCAAAGTGCTACTTGGCATGAAGCAAAATGAAAAGGCAAAAGAATAAAAAGATACAAAAGGCAAAAACTTTAAATAAGTTTTCTTCATGGTATTTTCACTGTCAAAACCTAGATATTCTGGGTTTTTAGAATTTTGTATTAGTTGTCTAAGGCTCTGTTTTCTAGGAGAGATTTTATTTTTAATGTCTTGATGTAGCAATTTTCAACAAATGGTTCCTAATGCTGACTGAATAGTAAAGTTACACACACTCCATACTTCCCAGCAACACTGCTGGACCAAATAAGTCACCCCCATGGGACAATTTGAGGAAAATTGAAGGTGATGAAGAGTTGAACTTTGATTACTTATAGTTCTTGCAGCAGGCACAATGAGACAGAAGTTAGAAACTACTGAAATGAGGAATGATTTTAGTCCATAGGTTACAGGAAAATAGAGTGGAATTAAACTTCAAAGAAATGCAATGTAGGAAATAAAGTTAGTTTGTAGGGCAGGGTTTTATATTTTCTTTATCAAATCTCTGTACCTGAAATCTTAAAATAGAATGGCATGAACGCCATTAATTGCAATTGTTTAGCTAATTAATAAAGAAATATATTTTTCTGTGCAAAATTTTTATGATTGTGGTTACTAATGGTAATAGCATTCACAGCTAAAATGTCTTCCAGTAGAATTCTAAAGCAGTTTTTTCCTTCCCTGTATCTTACCACAGCAGTTAATAATTCTCTTGTAATTCAGGTGCATCAGAACACAACAGAGGTAAGCAGTTGGCAGCCTCATTCTGTGCCTGCACGCAGAATGGTTTCTCTTGCATCTGGCCAGGAAAAAAGGGCTGTTATCATTTCAGTGGGTTCTATCAGGGCTGTTATCATACTAGGCAGAGTTTAATAAAAATAGAGCATTTTCAACATGTCCTTTCAGCAGAGAGGATCAGTTACTCATTTTCACAGTTAAACACCCTATAGAATGTTTGCTCATGCAGCATTTTTATGCCCTGTTGTTATTCCCCTTAGTGTTTGGGATGTATCAGCAACCAGGAGACCATTTTACCAAGGTGACCTGGTTCCTGTTTGCTGAAAAGCACTGGCAGTGTCTTGCTGTAACTCCTGCTGGGTTCCAGCTCCTGGGTGTAGTGTTTTACCAGGAAAGTCATGTCACAGAAAGTGAGAGTTGATTTCTGGAAAAGATCCTACATGCTGCTTGCAAGACTTGAGAACTACTCTGTTACAGTGTTTTGGGAGATGAGGCTTAGTATTGTTGAAAAGGAAGAGCGGGCAGCTTTGAATGGTTTGCACATTTGCAGAACCACAGAATTGATTTGTAATGTACAAAGAAATGATGTAAATATTTAGCTAGGCTGAGTTTTCCATAATCCTGAAATCCTAGGAATGCTGCATTTGGGGTTCTTTATTAAGAACCATGGGACTTGGATTTAGTTTTCTTTCTCTGTCTCATCTAGTGTGTTATTACCAGAAATAACATATTTTTAAAATAAAAAGAGAGGAGAAACTGGTTCAGTTTTTGCTCTTTCACTTGAGAGATGCTTCTTCACTGGAGAAGCCCAAAATATTTGGGAATATGGAATTTGGTTGCCAGAAGTGCACCTGCTGGTTTACAGCACAGAACTTGCTTTGTTTCTTTGGGGGTGGGAAAAGAGGTATTTCAGCTTTATTTTAGTCAGTCTGCACTGCTCAAACCCATACCAATGGCTTTAACTCTATTAGAAAGAAGTTTCAAGGACATTAAATATTTTTTGGAATATAAAATATGTTCTGTATTATCACTTTTCTTTTGTATGGATAATTAGTTTTGAATGATATAGTGGAGTCTGTTTTTTTCCCTATTGCTGTGCCAAGTTGAAAGAGTCCAAGTTGAAAGAGTACAAATAAAACTGGAGCTTGGATAGTCAAGTATATTTTAAAATAAATTCTTCAAGAATATTTGTTGTTTTAGAAGACAACAGATGATGTGCAGAGAGGAACATAATCTGGTAGATGGAAATAAAATATTCTTTTTGGAACTGTAATTTGCTGAAATTCCTGAGAGTCAAATATGATGTTAAAATGTCCCTCACTTCAGGAAAGAAAAAAAAAAAAAGGATACAGAACATTTTATTGCAATTCTATGTAATATTAATTTTATATGCTTTCAAAAATTGTATTTGTCAAGATCCATACAATAGTTGGAATAGAATTGAAGCAAAGCTTCTATTCGAAGTCTAAGATTAGTATATACCTTCAGTGAGTTTTAAAGCCACTATAAATGTCTTCTGAAGTAAAAAAGATTAGAATTTTTTTTGCAAAAACAAAGTTTGAGGAAATACTGAGGGATTCCTTGTACATAACATCAGATTGATTTACGTTTTTACTTCATGGTTATCTTTTAAGGGAAAAATAGTCTGAGGGCAGAATCCTCATCTACTTTCAAGAAAATAAATCAAAACTTTGGGAAAAAAAATCCGTAAACACCCTCGTAAGTGGAAACTTGTTTTCCGGCCTCCTACCTGGATCTCTCCCAAATAGGGCAGAGTGTGACTGGAGACGGGAAAGGTAATTAACATTTCTGAAACCCTGGGTACTCCCATGAAAAACACTTTGCCTTGCTAAGGTTCCTGCAGGACTCTGTCCTTTTCTGTCCCTTTGCCACCCTTAATTGTTGTCCCAAGGGAACATTTCCTCTTCTCTGCAAGATTTAACGCTTTGGAGAGATTTCTGTATTCCTGACCAGACATTTAAAAGCAGGGTTTGTTAGAAGCTTTCCCAGCTCATTAAACAAATTGAATTAACTTATTTAGTCCTCTGGCCTGGAGATGGCAAAATTCAATTCTGCAGAGGTGGCAGCCTGTTCAGTCTTCAGCCTCCCCTTCTCTGTGCTTCACTTCTCCTTCCTCATGCCCAGCCCTTTTGGAGGGGTGCCTGACAGCTGCATGGTCTTTTTTCCCCTGAGCTTCTCACACAGCCTCTGCTTTTATGGTGATTTTTCCTGTCCCATTTGAGACCTTATGCAAATGTCTTTTTGACGGTTAAAACCGATACAGCGGATCAGCCCTGTTTAGAACAGAGTTCTCCTTGCAGAAAACAATTATTTGAGACACAATGTGTGCTGGGAAAATATTTCTCAGGAGGTGAAGATGAAAACCCAGCTTCCATGTAAATCTGCCTGATCCCATGTGTTAATTAAATGCTTCTATTGAGAAGAAACATATGGTATTGTTTGGTATCATGAATTAATTACTCAAATGCAGCAAGCAAAAGGGATTCCTTTTCATTGCTGTGTGTCTGCATGCGTGTTCATTTCAAAGATATATTTCAATTAAGAGTTTAAAATAAATGTAGATAATTGTGGCCTAGACAAAATCTGACCCAGCCAAAAGCATTCTGTAGCTTGTCACAAGATGGTGACATCATTCACAACATACAAATACATCCCTGCCAAAATTTTTCAAAACACAACAGCTGCAAGTTTTCTTTTAGATGAGAAAATTATTGAAATAGTATCTTAAGGAGATTTATAGCCATGGGAACTTCTATCATGAGTGCTTTGGTAAATTTTTAAAATAGACATTGAAGCAAGTTATTTTGTTAAACTATGTTAAAAGGTAGAAAATTAAGGTGATTTTAGCTATGCTACTTTACAAATATATTTTTATTTAATTTGAGTGCAAATGGAGGTTGTTTGCTGGTGTGGTGGAAATTCAAATGCTATTATAAGGCAGGGGACTGACAAATCCTTCTGGAGAATAGCAATTGAGGTGTTCAAAGCTTGGTAAGAAAGACTATTACAATTCTGTTGTAATGAATAACCATTTCATTTGGATTTTTAAAATGCTAATTTCCCCAGCCATTTAAAATTCTTGTGGGGTCAGCATGCACACTTAAGTAAGGAAATGTAGATAAATGGAATTGCAGAAACTTCATATGTGAAATCAAGATGTCATCAAAACTCTGAACAAATACATATATTCATATTTGCCTCAGGCCATGGTTTTGATTTAAAGGATCCCTGACATATTTCATGGCTGACTGCATAGTCAAACCTAAAAAAAAATCACTGTGTAAAGCCCATGGGTGCCTCCAAGAGTGTCGAGGAGAGGGAGTGGACTGGATTCTCACAGGACACAGCAGTGTCCAATGAGAATGAACACAGGTGGGATAACTCCTGCTCTCTGTGTCTTGGACAGGAGTTTGGTAGCAAGGACACAGCAGGGAGACCTCTGTGTGTGTGCGTCAGGGGCTGTCTGTGCCGGACACTTCCCCCTTGGCAAAAGAAACACGAGATGCAAGGAGAGAATGCCAGGGTAGGAGGGACTCCTGAGCAGGGGCAAAGGAGAAACAAGAAGCACACCTGGGCAGGAGGAGTAGAGAACAACAGATGTCAAAGAAAGGAGCAGAAACAGGAGAGATGCAAGGTCTAGAGGGGGTGTCTGAGCAGGGCAGGAATGAAAATCTCTCTGAACAGGACTTCAGAGAAAACACAGGAGAAGGTGCCAGACTCAAAGTGACAGTGGCCAGTCAGTGGAGGAACACCAAAGAAGTGGACTAAGAACTGAGGAGAAGCAAAGCAAAAGGAATGAAAAGGAATTAACTATTGTTAATTCACAATCAATTAAATGGTTTGGAGTTCCCCAATCTTTTATTTTATTTTTTTTTCCTATGACAGAATGCCCTCCCTCCTTCCTCAGCATTCCGAACTCTTGCTTTGGCATCTTGGAGAGTACAACTCTGTCCTGTCTCTGTTTCTGGGTTGCACATCATAAATTTGTTGAAGGCTCCTCCAAACCTTGATTATATTTGTACCCTTCGAGTCTTCCCTTTTCCCCTTAAGTTTTCCCAGCCTGTTTAGGTCTGTCCTTATAAGGCAGATATTGCATCCACTTGCTATTTTCAGCTGCCTTTCATGGGCTTCTTCTAAGGTTATTGCACCCTTTTCTCTAGTTCTTCTTCTCCAAGATGACCAGATGTACACTCAGGATGTGGATATAGCAAGATTTTTGCAGTCACAAGATGAAGAACTTGTTTTTCATTTCATACCCTTCCTGAATGACATCTGATGATCTGTTAACTTTTTTGGCTGTCACTGGCTGAGTCACTGATTTCACAGAAAAGCCAGTGATGATTCCAGTGTCCTTTTCCTTAAGCTGTAACTGCCAGTCCCAATTTCAGTGTCATCATGGCATGGTTTAGATTGTCTCTGCCTCCACCCCATCCATATTTCCCACTCCCTTCCCTGCAGTGTCTTCCACTTATTTAAAGGAAGTTTTTGTGCTGTGTTTTCCCCTGTTCACAGAGTTAGGTGACTTGAGCTGCTTGGCAGGGCATGGCATTTGGCTGCATGAAAGAGTAGGGTGATATCCACAGACTGGGAAACTCTCCCTTCTCCGGGTCATTGATCAATAAGAGAAAAATACCTTCTCCTGCCCACTCAGTTGTGTATGCTCCTGACCCTTTCTGTCCAGTGAATTGGCCTTTAGTCTCTGTGTTTTATGCTTTAGGGAAAGACTGTAGAAGACAACTCCAGGCTTGTGGCTGTTTTATTTCTTTAATAACTTAAAAACATAAAGCAAGATCTGTGCAAATTTTAGATTTATGTGTGTGTGTCCACTTGTAGAGCCACAATTTAATTATGTGCTTGCTGTTTAGCCAGTACAGCTAAGATTTTTTTGTGATGTTTGTCAAAAGAGGGAGCATATGGGCATGAATCAAGAAACAAAATCCCTGAAGAGGTAATAGTTGAAGTGTTTATTGCATGCATTCCTGGAACTATTTCTGACTAAGGTGGGATAAGGAAGATATATTTAGAGGGTTTTTTCCCCCTTTCCATTAGAATTAATTAATTAAGTGATGACAATTATAGCATGGTACAGCAAATAAAATTTCCTGTCACATTTGGAACAAGCCTCAGTCACATATAAATTTTGCAGTGATGTACACTAATGAATAAGGGGAGAGAACATTTCATGGAAGTACCTTTCATAAAACCTTTTCATTTAGACACTTTTGTTGAATCACATTAAGATGTGGTTTATAATTAGCCATTTCACATGGGTATGATATATGATATCAGAGGTATCCAGGTGTGGTAAGAGATGAAAAGTTAGCCTGTCAAAGCTGAAAGAAATTTGGCCATTGAGTGGAACAGTCATCCTGACTGTCAGTGAGTGCTGAGACCACTTTCATACCCTGCCAGACCCAGAGAGCTGGCAGCCAAGAACAGTGATGCCTTTCCCTTGTCCTCTTGCTATTTCAGGTGAAGTACTATTCTAGGATCACACCCAAGTTTAATTTATTCTCTGCTCCCTCTTATTTACTAGCGTTTATATGTAGGCACATAAATACAGTTTTGTTTCCTGATTTATCAGCTTGTTGTTTTAGAATCAAATTCTTAAAAATGTGAAGCTATTAGGAAAAAAACCAGTATTGGGCAAATGTGAAACCCCCTTAACCAAAAGTCCTACAGGTAAACAGACTGAAACTCCTTAAGCTTTTGCTTTTGTATTTCCATCTGGGCACACAGTGTTAGGTTGTAAGATGAAAGGATTATTGCCATAAATTGAACCTGTACTTGTCTACAACCTCAAGCAAAACAGATACAAGAATTATTTTATTTATGAGTTGTGTCAAGAGAGATTAACCTTCAGAAGGAGTCATGTGGTGTGTAGACGCTGCTGGACACAGTAGCTACTGAATTTTCTTGTTTTATACTTTGTGTGTGTAATGGGCTGCCTTGCTGCTGTTCCATATTCATCTGATTTTTTGCAGGTTTGCAGCAGATGCTGCATTGGAGCAACAGCTTACCAGGACAAAAAGCTTTTGCTACTCTTGTAACACTGCAGAACTTAGAAGATATAGTGCTTCTACTTGTAAGGGCAACTTGTCCCTCATCTCAGGCTTTCAGATATTTCTAAGTGCTCAGGACTTTTTGCCAAATTGCAAATAAATATAGCATGACCATTTGTACAGATTTTCTTCAATATTTCACTGACCTACTCTGCTTGTTAATCTGGTAGCTTTCTCATTTGTTATAAATTTTCCTAGTTCAAGGACTTGTTAGATGTTAATGGCATTGCTCCAGTGCAATCAATAGTATTTTAATGATGCATACCAGCTGGGGAATGGGTCTCTTAAATTAAACTTCTTGTTCTCAGACACTCAAAGGAACCTACAATAAAGTTATTAAAGCTAATGTTCTTTTTTAAAAATTTCTTTCTGATAGAGAACTAAATGTAAGGAAAAAAGGGGAAAAATAATAAAGTATTAATAAAAGTTGTTTAACATAGTAAACCTCAGAATGCTTTAGGAGAGCTGGCAGCCAAGAACAGTGATGCCTTTCCCTTGTCCTCTTGCTATTTCAGGTGAAGTACTATTCTAGGATCACACCCAAGTTTAATTTATTCTCTGCTCCCTCTTATTTGCTAGTGTTTATATGTAGGCACATAAATACAACTTTGTTTCCTGATTTATCAGCTTGTTGTTTTAGAATCAAATTCTTAAAAATGTGAAGCTATTAGGAAAAAAACAGTATTGGGCAAATGTGAAACCCCCTTAACCACAAGTCCTACAGGTAAACAGACTGAAACTCCTTAAGCTTTTGCTTTTGTATTTCCATCTGGGCACACGGTGTTAGGTTGTAAGATGAAAGGATTATTGCCATAAATTGAACCTGTACTTTGCCACAACCTCAAGCAAAACAGATACAAGAATTATTTTATTTATGAATTGTGTCAAGAGAGATTAATCTTCAGAAGGAGTCATGTGGTGTGTAGACGCTGCTGGACACAGTAGCTACTGAATTTTCTTGTTTTATACTTTGTGTGTGTAATGGGCTGCCTTGCTGCTGTTCCATATTCATCTGATTTTTTGCATGTTTGCAGCAGATGCTGCATTGGAGCAACAGCTTACCAGGACAAAAAGCTTTTGCTACTCTTGTAACACTGCAGAACTTATAAGATATAGTGCTTCTACTTGTAAGGGCAACTTGTCCCTCATCTCAGGCTTTCAGATATTTCTAAGTTCTCAGGACTTTTTGCCAAATTGCAAATAAATATAGCATGACCATTTGTACAGATTTTCTTCAATATTTCACTGACCTACTGTGCTTGTTAATCTAGTAGCTTTCTCATTTGTTATAAATTTTCCTAGTTCAAGGACTTGTTAGATGTTAATGGCATTGCTCCAGTGCAATCAATAGTATTTTAATGATGCATACCAGCTGGGGAATGGGTCTCTTAAATTAAACTTCTTGTTCTCAGACACTCAAAGGAACCTACAATAAAGTTATTAAAGCTAATGTTCTTTTTTAAAAAATTCTTTCTGATAGAGAACTAAATGTAAGGAAAAAAGAGGAAAAATAATAAAGTATTAATAAAAGTTGTTTAACATAGTAAACCTCAGAATGCTTTAGAAAAAATAGCTAAACTAACTGTGATCTCTAGATGTCTTCCCTCCTTTATTTTTGGTCTGATACTAATCCTGAAAATTGTGCTGCAATTTCCATGTTTTAGCAGCTGCAATCTGTAATCTATGTTGACCAAATGAAAAGGAAATATATTCCTGTATGTGATTTTTTTTTCATGTATATGGAATTTTTAGCTTTACTTTGCAATCTAATTGAGATTGAGTCATAAGTTATTTGTCACAATTTATAACAAAATAGTGTAAGCATTGAGTTACACAAAAATCTTACAGGATGATCCAGATGAATTCAATTGCTGTTTAAAAACTAGACTGATCCTGATGATAGCTGCATCCTGTAGGAAAATCCAGGGTGGAGAATTCTGGTTGGTTTGGGTTTTTTTCATTTTTTGTTCTTCTTGTGCCATGGCATATATATATATTACAGCATACCACCAAGGAAACATACTTCAAAACACCTTTCCCATCTCAGTGTTTCTCAAAGCCTAGATATTTAAGTGATTCTCTACAGTCTAGGTAAATTAACAGTAATTATGTCCCTCAAAAAAAATGAGGCTTTGGTGTCAGTGAGTGGGTGGTAAGAGCAGGTGATTTAGATCCAAGACTAATTACTGGACAAGAATTTCCTCTCTATGGAAATACATGAAAGAAAGCAGCAAACAGCCCAAAGAACTTTGAAAATAAAACCTGAGAAAGTTGAAAGGTACATTCAGTACTCTTTATGAAAGATGTTCTGTTCTCTGGCAATTTTAGTTTTAACGTTGTGTAGAATAACCAGATGTTTTTTCTAGATATTGGCATTAAATTAAAACAAAACCAACAACAACAAGAAAATAATTTTGGCTTCTACCTTCTCAACAAATCTAGCAAGGGAAAAAAAGCCAAGTATTGTGTTCAGTTGTTTGTTTCTACACAAATGCTATTCTCTTTCTTGATTTTTAATGTACTTGGTTTGAAGGGATTTGAATTTTTTTTATTAATGCGGATGCTATTGTGCTGAGTGAAATCATGAGCTTGTCCAGATGATCGAAGTTGAGAAAGCTGGGCTGTTTCTTTGTGCTGACACTGAAAAGATTTTGAATAAAAGAACACAACTCTGAAGTGTAGGACAATACATGTTTCCAGCTTGTCTAACCATTGTACTTCTCCAATACAGGCTCCTCTGTTCCTCAATTAATGAAATTGTGAAATTGTTGTGAGGGTTGTTAGTATATGAAGCCTAAAAATTCAACAAATTAAAATGAATTTGAATGATAAGACCATTATTTAAATTGGAAAAAGTAAGACTCTAAAAATTTGTCAGCATATGAATGTCCTGCAGAAGCAACCAAAATTCAACAACCAAAACCAAGCGCAAGTAAGCTTCACTTAGATATAAACATTCTCGTCACAGTGGAGCAAAGTAGTAAAAGAATAATTACTCCATGTGACTCTTCATTTTGTCATATCTTTTTGCAAATTTAAAAATTTCCGTTTGTGTCTTTCTCTCTAGTACTCTTACTCTCTTAATTTGTCTGATGTCCCAGAGATTTTGGGTTTTTTCAGTGCACTGCCTTCATATCCTTCACAGTTGTGTCCTTGGATTTTCTTTGAATGGTCTTTAAATGGGGTATGAGTGTTCTAAAAAGCTTTTGTTTAACTTCTGTAATAACCACCTGCAAGGAAAGCAAAAGAAAGAGCTGTTTTCAAAAAGAGCCCCAAAACCAACAGGGGAGAAACAGTAAGCCAACTCCACCACCCTAAATAAATAGTAGCTTTTGAATCTTCAAGACTGACCAGCAAACAGCATGCAAAGGTTTTTAAAACTCTCCTAGGGAGGGCTTTGCTCACAGTGCTTGCTGTTGTGGTTTTCCAGCACATCATCTCGCCAGGGTGAGTTAGTGTGCTGTCAATTATATCTGCTCTGCTGCAAAATCTATGCGTGGAACTGCTGCCTGAGCAATTGTGCCTGAAGGACGGCTTTTCTCAGTTGAGCAGAGATCAATTTCTGACCTGTGCTCAGCATTGTGCTTCCATGGAGTGTGTGCAGTGTCTTCTGAACCACTGCCTGTTTCCAAAAAAATGGAGCCTGTGTACAGGCTGGGGCTGGGACCGGCTCTGCCCCAACCTCCTCATGCCACAAATGATCAAGCTTGGTTCAAATGAGCTTCCTGGTAGGAAATGTGGGTGTAAATGCCAGCAGTAAAAACTGGGGAGTTGGACAGCTAAGTCATTATTAGGCCCTTTTAATGTTTAGAAAATGAATGTTCCTGACTTTGCTGTAACATGTGACATGATGGCTTATGTGAGCAAAATACTAGGATGGAATCCAGGTTTGGCTGAAACTAAAACAAGTCAGTAATTAGTTGTACTTATATTCCCATATGGCTCTGTTCTTGTTTGCCCTATTTATGAGCTGAACAGTCAGACAGAACTCACTGAGTCACAGAGGGGAAGATAGCCTGCAAAATGACATCTCAGATGGTCCTTATAAAGATGTGAGCAGCAGACAATGAAAACATCCTTTAACTAGGGAAATGATAAGTTCAAAGACAGTGAAAACAACACTTAATCTCTTGAGAATGTATTTCTTCCCCCCCTCAAAAAACCCTTGTGCTATATTCCATGAAATTTTGGGTTTACATGAATCATCTCCTTCTGGAAACTATTTTCTCAGTCAAAAATCATCAGTCAAGTGCACCACTCAGGAGTGATCATATCCTGTAAGTTGAAAATATTTTCATGGATTTTTTTTTTTTGTAATCTGTGCTGAGGGAATTATATTGCTTAATGGTTGAGAAATATTGAGATTAGGCAAGATTTTTCCCATTGATACTAGATAAGTTTTATATATCTATAACATATTTCATCTTTCTTGATGGTCGGTGAATAACATACAGTTTTATATAAAAATAACTAAGAAATTTGGGACGAGTTTGACGGTGCTTATCTGAAATAAAATGAGTTGTCACTGTCTGGGGGATGTGTGTGTGTTTTTGTTTGCTTTCTTTGTCTTTATCAGTTTCCTGAAGAGTGGGTTTGAATTTCTTGACACTTTTGTTAATTTCATAAAACCCCTCTCTGTTTCATACTGTGGTTCTGAAGTGCAGTGCTGCATGCAAGTTGCAGTAGCCAGATTAGAAGATGAGAGCAAACTCTAACTGTAAAAAGTGAAAATTTTACTAAGTGTTAAAGGCTTGGTCATCTTATTTCAGGCAATTTGCATAAGATGTTTGAGGAAATGTTTTGGGTTTTTTTAATTTAAAATATACATAGGAGATTGTCTTTTGTATTTGAAAATGTTACCTATTTGTGAAAACTAGGATAGGTTCTTTGAGCTTTAACATTTCATAATGCACAATATCCATTACACTTTCTTGTTTTGGAGAATTTCTTAAATCATAAAGATCACAATGGATCCCTTTATTGCCTCAACAGAGGGAAGTGTCTTTCACATGTTTGTGTTGAATTAAGATGGACCAGAAGAAACAAAGATTAAATCTTATCTTTCATGCTGCATACAATGTAATTTTTTCTTTAGCCCTATGTAAAAGTGCATGTATTCTTGCCTAGGAAAATATTTGAAGAAGATGCCACTTCAAGAACATGCCACTAAAATCAAGTTTAGGCATTCTAAAATGGATTAAAAATACAATTGAGTTTCTGCTGTGGATTTATTTTTCCTCTCATTTAAAAGATAAAATGACCTTGAAATCACATCTGAAATAAAGACTTTCTTACTTGTGTTTTAAGGTTAAATCTGAAGGTTGTATCAAAGGGCTTGTGCTCATGTGCCAAGAAAAGTTGTGTGAACAGTAAAGAGAACTAAGATGAGTAAGTGATTAAAGTCCAGTGATAGGGGCTAGTTTAGTCACATGTTCTATTATAAAGACATAACTGTCTTCAAACTTTGAAATAGGAGTTGTGTAAGATATTGTGTTAAGACTTTCACAGGAGGCAGGCTTGCTTAAGACAGATGGCATTTTCTTTTTTAGTAAGTGCCTAAATTGTTGTTGTCTTGCTAATGATTATTTTGCATTGTGTATCATTCCCACTTTCCTGTACCTGTGTGTAGAAAACCAGAAGATTAATAATTGATTTCAGGAAGCAAATGCAGCCTGTTTTGGCTGGATTTTCATTTTCTCATCTGTGAGATTTAGGTAATGCTTTCTGTGGCTGGTAAATCCTCGTTTCCTTCAGACAGTCTGTGGCACTTGATGTTTATTTGATGTCTATTTTGAAACTTTGCTGCAGAGAGGTTTTAGAGCAGGCAGGAGAGTTAACATTAAACATGTGCTTGGGTGTGTGGAGCTTTGCAAGTGGAGAAGAGCTGTAAATGATACCAGTATTTAAAGGCTTGTGGGATAGGGGGATGGTGGAATTGTTGACAGTTATAGCAAAACAGGAGGGAAGGAGCTGGGAGGAGAGAAGAGATGGTTTTGACACATTGATTTTCATTTGGCAAGAGGACATCTGGAGAAGATTCTGTAGAAGCAGTTTGAATTACAAGTGTGAACAAAAGGGAAGTGAGTGAGGAGGAAAGAAATCTGGGAATCATTGACACAGATTGTAATTCAAATCCTTGAGAATATCTAAGGTTGCATAAGGACAGTCTAGAGGAGTTGTGTGCATATGATAGAGCCAATTCCTACTTAAACGTATAAATCTTCTCACTTGGATACTAATTTTCTGAAAAATAGAATAGTAATCTTGAAATGTGTCTATTTGTTATGAAAAATTTATAATTTTTGTTTCTAGTAAAAGCATGAATAAGCACAGAAATGTATAAATTTGAAATTTTTTTTTAAATTGGATTGTAATATGTCAAAGGAAAATGACCAAGGGAACTTCATTATTCAAAATTTCCCTGAACACACAATGAGCAACATGGTAAAACAATTCTGGCTTTAGCAAGGGAACATCAAAACAATTCTTCTGCAAAGATGGTTGATTTTATACAGAGTACTAAAACAAAAATAAAAAAGCAAAACCAAAACAACAACAACAAAAAGGCAAAATATTTCCCATGTATAAATTACTTTTTAAGCATGAGGAATTTTTGTTACTATGATTGTCTGAGAACTGCATCTGATTCTGAGTTTCACATGCCTGGAAGTTACTGCTCACACCCAGTGATAAAGGCCATG
The DNA here is from genome assembly GCA_024865655.1 of Emberiza elegans. Lineage (NCBI taxonomy): Eukaryota > Metazoa > Chordata > Aves > Passeriformes > Fringillidae > Emberiza > Emberiza elegans. The sequence continues at coordinate 2,788,698 of JALJVW010003518.1, forward strand.
CAAAATACTGACATAACTGGGTGTACTGTAGTTCATCTGCTGACGTGTCTGCCTTTTGGATTCAAAAAACATCAGCTGTTCAGAACACTGCAGTTCATAATAAATAGAGGAAAGTATCAAGAGAGTCTGTTTCTTCAGACTTTCAGGCTAATGATAAAGAGTCAGGTTATCTGCTTCTCATTAGAGCTTAGTTCATAGTTTTTCACAGAATTAAAAAAGTCATACAGCCTGCTGTTCTTGCATAAATATTTTAATGATAGACAGGGTGTCATTTTTTCCCTCCTGTCTAGTCCAGGCTGCCTTTTTTATTGTCATTTTACAATCCATGACTTGTATACTTTATCTGTCCTCTGTTTCTTTAGCAAAGGTACACAACCTGGAATTTATAACATACCTCACATGGAGCATAGTAAATTGTAAGTAAATATAGATGTTTCTTTAGAAGATAATGATTTTCTTAGTCTGTGACTGTAGTTGATGTATCATTTGTGGTTTGGGGGGTTTGTTTTTTTTCCCTCGATGTTCCTCATATGAAAAATGGACTGATCATAAAAAGGAATACTTTAAAAAAATATTTTTCAAAATATGCAGTGTCAAGAAATCAGTTGTAGATCTGATGGCTTCTGTTTTGAATTAATGCCCCAATTTTCACTGAAATCAGTGCAGTTGCATGGAGAAGTTTTGTCTCAACATTTGATTTCAGAAAAGGATTTTGTATATATTCACAGAACCATCATTTGTTTGCCATCCTTTGGCATAAATGTGGATGGATATTCATATTTGAATACTCTCTTAGTATTCAAAATTCCATAACTCTGTTAGGGCTTGTTACCTGAAGGTCTTGGTTATATTCTGAGAAGTGATCTCAAGATGTGAATCAGATAAAAAAATTCCCCAAAGCCCTGGCATTCAAATTCAGACCTGCATCCCAACTTCCCCCAAGTGCTGAAGGTCAACTTTTGTCTCTTGTCAGTTCAATTCTTGTGTCTCCTTTCTGAGCCTGGCAGCAGAATTGAAAGGAACATTGGCTCAGAACTAGAAGCTTATAAATAGAAGCCACTCTGTTTATTTATATCCCTTCATAAAAGGTGGTTATTGGAGGCTTCGTTCAACAGCTGCTCGCACCCCCCATAAAATGGATTAACCATCTCCTTCAGTGGATGATTAAATTGAATCACTAAACTCTGAGATTTATCTGACTAAAAAAAAGTGTAATACCCAGTGCTTTGGAAGAGCTATAGGAAAACAAACTGGAGCATTACACAGTTGCTCATAAATGCCAAAGGATGTGGTAACAATGCTAAAAAGCACACAAGAGAGAAACCTACTTTGTTCTTTATTGTTTTTTTTCTGGGTAATTGGGAAGGCTATAGAGTACCCAATAAATCCTTAAATAGAAATCCTGGAAACTCAACAACTTCTTGGATGTTTGTCCACAGTTACCTTCATTTGTTTCAGAGATTTTCATGCTGATAGTTGACATGTATTTGCCATCCAGGTGGTAGATGTCTCTATCTGCTGAAGTTTCTGGATAAACTGCCCTCTGGATAGCAGTTTAGTGGCTCCTTTTAGCCAGAATATTTGGATATATAGTTCTAGTGTTTACAGAGAGCGTGGGGCTGTAGCACTGAAAACTTTATTCCAAGAGTCAATAGGTAGTTATGATTGTGCAAAGACTTTCTGCTAAAGCAGAGAACAAATGTCTTCTAATAACACCCAGCTGTTTTTCCAGACAGCTCTGAGCATCCTTAACCGCTTAGTCTGCACAGGCATTCTCTCTCTGCTTTTGTAGTATCTGGTATTTCAGCATACTACAGGTAACAGCCATCCTCTTCTCTGTAAATTGCAGTTCGTTGTCCTTGTTGGTTTGGTAGCTGCTGCTTCTGGCAGCAAAACAGTCTCACTCGTGTCTCTGAAAATGAGAGGGTGGGGTAACATCATGGACAAATCCATCGGCAGCCACAGTGCTCTGTCATCCTTTGTTGCTTTTTAGTTTGGATCTGGTGTGGATTTACCACAGAGAGAAGTCAAATCTGGACCCAATATCCCCAGTTTGGTTTGATTGCTTGGCTGTGAAGAGACAAATGGTGCAATGCCACACGATTTTGGTTCTCATATCCTCCAGTTTTCATCATTTTTGTTTTCTCATTTCATTTAATAATTTTCTTGGCATTTCTTTGAAGCACAGCGTGCTTTAGGATTTATGTAGTTTATAGTTTTGAGATACTAGCAGATAAGAAGTTTGGTAACAAAAATTCACATGGAATTTCCCTTCAGATTCTCTTTGCATGTAAGAAAATCATACAGTATGGTTAAGACAGGAACAAAACAGTACTACTGTGTATGAAGTAACCAATGTTAACATATTTTTTTTTTTCAATTGACTCCTTAGTTGCATAGCATTGTACAAAATAGCTCCTCCTTTTCATCCTGAGGTTTTTTTTCCTGCTGGGATAAACTTGTTCCCTTTCTGGCCCAAGTATTAGTCATTAGATTAGAACAGGGTCTGTGTTAGGCAGGAGAAAAAGGAAAAATCTACAATTGAATTAGTCCCAGAGTTCTCTTCAGAGAGCAAAAAGGCAACATTTCACTTCATTGCTCATGGCATAAGGAGGAGACAAATCTTGTCTGCAGATGTTTTTTCAGCATTCTGGGCCACACCTGGTGGAAGAGTTACACTATGTTTGGTTGTTAAGCTCTAGTCAAGAGGGGGAAAACTCCACCCAGCCCACTGGAGGAAGGGAAGCCTGAGCTCTGAGCAGCGCTGTGTAGCTGTAGCCACATTCCACAGGTGCCCTACCACTGCTAGCAGACTGGGAGAGCAATGTGCTGCCCATTTAGAAGAGTGTGTGTAGCTGCTGCCTCTTCCCAAGGCAGAAATGTGATTATAAGGAGTCCCTTGGTAGGGTCCTTTCATGAGTGTTTAGAGAAAATTAGGGAGAAGGAAAAGCAATTGGATTATAGGTATATTTAATTGTGTGGGAGCAGCACTTGTCATGAAACATAACCATGAACTCACAAAAATATCTTCATTTTGTGGTTGTTTTACTATTCCATGTTGGTCACACATTAATAATGAACCAGTAGATTGTGAGCCTCATTTTCAAGGCGGTTTCTGGCTGGTCGCTGCTGTGAGAATTCCTGTGGAATGAGCTGCTCTCCAGGAGCTGTGTATTTAAGGGGACTGAAAATCATAATTGCTGACCTCTGTTCCAGTCCTTAATGTGTGGCCTTGTATGAGACTTAACCTCTGCATTTCTGCCTCAAATTCTTTATGATGAGCATAAAAATGAGATTTTCTCTGGGTATGAGAATGCATCTGGAGACTGGAATGCAAAAGTACTGCTAAAATGCAAAGTGACTATTGATAAATATGCCAAGTATGCTAATGCCTAATTATTTTTGCTATAATTTATTTATTAATGACTGATAACTAAGCTGTGCTCACCTGTTAAATCCTTGCAGCATATAAGTGCCTATTAGTCCTTCTGGTGTTGAGCACAGCCTGGCTATAGGAAAGCTTTGGAGAAGTATTGCTGCTTACTCCCTAAAGCTCACTGATGAGGTGAAAGTCTGCTATTCCATCTTGAATACCTGTTGTTGTTTCTAGTAGAAAAAAGCCCATCAGCATCGTCCTGAGCCTGGGACAACTGAACAAAACTATCAGCTTTATTCCTCCTGGATTAGGATAAGGTCATTTTGCCTTAAATTAGGAAGTGTTGAAGTCACATTTAGGATATACACATCCAAAGTATCCTGATGTTTATTGCGGGCATAATAGGATTTGTGCATTGCAGTGTCAGCCTCTGTAGCTTATAAAGGTGAAATATTAATATTGGGAGCATAGAATATTATTCTAGACCAGTGTAAGTTTAGAAAGAGAGCAGATTACATGTATTGGAAACAGCAATTTAATAGGTAAAGCACACTCAGCTAAACTTCCAGGCTAAATTCAGAACTGGTATGTCTGGCTGAATGTGATTAAAGGAGGAAATCTAGTTTTGACCAGAGATTTTATTTCTCTGAGCAGACGTTTAAAACAGGAAGACATGTAGAAATAGATGCAAAATGTCTGTGCTGCAGCCTGACAAGTGGCAATACCATGTGTAATCTATTATAAGATGAATGGCATGTTGAGAAATGATTCAAGCTGGCTAATTTACAGAGCTCTAATTCTGCAGCAATGTCCTGGAGAATACCAGAGGAAACAGCAAGTCCCATGTTAGAACCCCGTAGTGCGTGTGCATGTGCTCATATTTAGTTGTCGTATTGCTGCAGGAATAATGATTGAGATTCAAGACATTTCCTGGGACTCAGAGATCAGCTGGGATCAGCTGAAGCTGAGCCAGGTGCCATCAGCTCTCACCAGACAGTCATTAATCCCCAGGCAATGCCTTGCCCTTCAATCACTACTCCTTAGCTGAAAGTTTTCTTTTTAAGGTTTCAACTGTGCCTTAGGATCTTGTTAATAATTACTTTTCCATAGGAAGTAATGGCTTGCAATAAAATATAGCATTTGATCCCTGTGTTTTTAGCACTTAATGACCTTTCTATTATAAATAACTTATGAAGTTGAGGGCTTGTGTCAACTCTAAAGAATTTAGCCCCACACTGGGGCATTCAGTAATAGTTTTGTATCTTCAGGCAGTGAGGTTGTTAGGAGTTCAGTTGATTTACATAATGGGTGTCTTATATATCTCTTTTTCTGTATTTATAGCACTTCCATGCAACATCTCTTATCTAAGAGATAACACAGAATGTGTTTGGAGGATTTTTGGGTGCCTGTTTTCATGCTCACATAGTACACGAGTGGGTTAATAGGGAAAAGCACAGGAAATGTTAGAGGAAGGTGCATCCGGGGAGGGTATTTGCCCATCCCTTTTAGGAAGTGACAATCTAGTTCTCTGTCATGTCAGTCAGCTTAAATCCACTTGATGCAACCAGTTTCCTCCAATTCATGGTTGTGTAAGTAGAGCACTGATAGGTGTTTCTTTTCTAAGTTTCAAAGTCCCCTTCTAGGGGAAAAAAAAAAAAGAAGTTCTAATTCCACCATTTCCTGCAATTGTTCTACCTTAAGCTGAAGAAGATATGCGCATAGCTGAGAAAAGGCAGGATCCTGAAACTCTTAATTGCCTTTGTTACCTGATTTGTTGCCAGAGGGAGGGGGCATGTGATAAGTTGTGACATCTTCATTGATAATGGAATTTTACAGTAGTATATGATACTGGACAGCCAACTGAGCAGCAAGAATTTAAATATCTCTCCTTTCATGGAAAGAAGAATTGTATTGCCATTCTTCTGCAAACCCACTCTGTTATTTTTGACAATTGTACAGTAGGATTAAAGTTTATCAGATGGGTGTCTGGTGTTCAGCCATTCCTTAGCCTGCTTTTGCTTAGCAACTTGAAAACACTGCTGAACTGTTGGTAGCTTCTGTGTGTGTCCAAAGCACAGTGCAAGAGGGATATCTGTTATCTTACTGCAGGGAATAAAACACAGCTCAAATCCTTTCAGCTGCACACTACTGAAAATAGCAAACAGAGAACAATTCTGTTTCACCTTGGAGAAGATACCTCGAGGTAACTATTCTGTTAGTGTAAAGCACTGTTTGGAGTTGAGTGGGCATGTTTGTAGGGCTTAGAGTTATTGGATTGTGTAAATCCTAGGTAGAAATATAAACACAATTTCTGGATTGCAGTGCCAAATTTAGCCCAGACTTCCTAGATTAGAGTTTTTGGGAAAAACCCCAATAGATCTATAGTTAGAAGTAGGGAAAAATCCCCTCTCCTGTCTGTGTAGACTGGGGAAAACCAGGCCTTTCTTAGAGTGCCAGAGGTGAGAGGCCTATCCAAGCTAGACAACTAAAATATCTCAAGTCTGCTTTGGGTAAATGCTCAGAAGTTCTATTGTTTTGTTTTTTTTCCTCCAAAATTTAAATCAACATAGAGTCTGCAAAAGAAAATGGCACAAGTTTCTTGATGAAAAGCTGATAGTTCTTCCAAGCTTCTTAGCAGTGATGCACAAGCATTTCCATGTGGTTGAATGCCAGTGCCTTTGGGAAGGGCTGAACCCACAGAATGACCAGTTCATCTCTCAGTGAGTGACCCTGAGGGATGTCAGTAGAGAAGAGCTCTTATCTCAAGACTGACATTCCAGCTTGTTTGGCATTTCTCTGCCTAGGCAAGCCCTTAAATGAGATTGTTTTGATGTGTGGGAATCAAGGTATGGATCTCGTTAGGTTTTGCACATTGTCGAGTCCTTGAGATTGCTGCTGGTGTTTTTCTGTGCAAAGTCTTTGAAACACAACGAATCAGAGCTAATCTGCAGTGGCACAATTCCAGGTTTCCGCTTTCACATCTCGGTCGAAGTTAGGGAGGGGAGTGAAAAGTTACATGAAGACAAAGCTAAAAATAAGTAAATGAACTGTAAGTGTTGCTAAGGATTTAGGATCCTTACTCCGGGACAGAAATCATTGTTATATCCTAGCTCGTTTGTTTATTTTTTACTATTTGTGTGGATTTTTTTTAATTTTCCTTTTATCAAGCTTCAACATAATGAAGAATTACTTTGGAGGTTTTTGGCATTCTTCTCACTGTGTTTTCATTTGCTTTGTGCTTCATCTAATCAACTTCTAAAATTAACATCTAGCGACTGTTTTAAGGGATATTTCTTTTATAGTTCAAAATCATGGTTTATCTATGGACTAAGATTTTTTTACTTTGAGAAACATGTGAGGGAATTGCTCTCTGTTCATATCTAGACGAGCCAGTAGGGAGCAGTATCTTTCTTGGCATTGGTTTTATATTCTCAGCACTTGCTGGCTGCACTGTAGCTCTCTTTCTGTTTGTGGGACTGTGAACACTTGGAAGCAGATATCCTCACAAATAAATTGCCATTTTGAGAAGCAGATTCCATCTTGGCACATCAGCAGAACAGGTGGAGATTCAAAACAGAACAATTTTTTCGAGAAGTTGACGTGGCATTATTTTTCTTATTAAGTTTGCTCTCACCCAGTTACCTGTAGGAAGTGAGGATTTTATGATGTTCATTGTGAAGTGTGATCCCATGGGATTCCTTGATTAAAACACTTGCAGGTGTAGAGGCTTGCAGGAATGAAGCATAAATGAATGAAGCTGCTGGTAATTTCTGAGAGATCTGAAGCATGTTTCTCTTATTAATCCTTGTTAAAGGATTAATAAATGAACAAAGATTTACTCATTGTTAAAGGAGAACAGTGGAGAGAAGAAACTAATTTGGAGCAGATTTTACAAACAAAATAAGTTAATATTTTAACTTGAATTTGTTTTTTATTTCTTTTTCTCTTAGTAGGTTCACTCCTTTCACCACTATGAACAGAACAAAAATTTGAGATTATACATTTTCTCCCCCTGATATTGCATTAATTTTTTTTGTTTAACATATAAAAATACTTTAAAAATAATAGTTAGACAAAACTAAAATTCCTCATTCCAAATTTGCTTACTTTTTGTCTCTGACAACACTTTCATGTATGCTGCCTGACCATTTTCAGTGCTAGGTAATCTGAACCATTTCATGCTGTCAGTTTTGAAGCTCTATGATATTGTAGCAGTAATAGAGTCCATCTTAATTTTTGCTTGAAAAATAAGCACATGATAAAGCCACATAGGGAGAGTGCAGTAACTGAGGAACCTTTAATCCAGTTTTGCATGAAACTAACCATTTTTCTGCATTAAAGCAGCTGGGTTTGAAGGATGTGAAGTAGAGTGTTCAAATTTAGATTGCATGTTCTATTTAGTCTGTAACTGATGAGCATGGAAGCAATTTCCCTCTCACCTCTGCCTGTGGTATTTCATTTTGTACACCTGCATCCCCCTTTGTCTCTTTCTTCCTATTTGTCTGTGGTTCTTTCATTTACTTTTCTTTGTTGATCACTCTCCTCTTTTTGTCTTGGCCTACACTTACCTTTGCTTATTTATTATCACTCTCATCTCTTACTGCATTTCTGTTTTACCTTTGTCAGTATTCTTTTTTTTGCCTGTCATCCCCCCCCCCCATTGACAATCAATGCTAAACCTCTTTTTCTCTTATTTCAATGACAGTTTTCAAATCCCATGTTTGATTATTCCTTTCTGTGAAGAAGTTACAGTGGGGAGCAAGGACAATTCTTTTACTTTCCTAAAACTACAGGTAACTATCCCAAAGGCAGAAGAGTTTTGTTTAGCTTCTTTGTTCAAGAGGATGGAAATCAGGGGAAGTAGGAAAAGAGATGCTGATGACAAATTCTGAGAATGTGTAGGAAAGGGAATTTTCTAGTGCTATTTTCATTTTGCTTTTGTGCTCCCCCTCTACCTTTTCCTGCCTTACCAGCATTTCGAGCGCACTGGTGAGATCACTGCCTGTAAAGCAGCAGACAGGGAGGAGCAGAGCAGGCACTAGCACTGGCTCAGGCCAAATGAAATCCTGATCAGATGTTCTCCTGAACAGCCACTTGATCAGCTGCAGTGCAGAACTGTTGTTGGCACATGAATCAACTGCCTCCCTGAGTCCAGAATAAACACTGAAGGGAGACCTTGGTGAGCTCTTCCCGTTGAATTTCAGCTGCTTCCCAGGGAGCTGGGGAAAAGCTCTGACACTGCAGCTTCTTCTTGGATACCTTTCCTAAGAGATCTGTTGGATGTCTCTTTCACAGAAGCAGAAGGGCCATGATGTCAAGACAGTAGAGCAGGACTGGGAAATTATTTCCCTGAATTTGGAGCTTCTTGGCTGTGTGAGTGGAGCCTTACATTTATTTAATAGTGTCCTAGAAAACAATATCTCCAGGCTCCTAAAACTGCTGTAGGCCTGGTCTAAAGCCAAATCTTTAATTACCTTCCTGTCTTTTGATTGTTGACTCTGCCCTGTAACAACAAAACAGAGCCTCTATTTTGGATTTGATAGTGCTGGTTAGATCATGACCTTGCTACTTAAATAATGTTTCTTCTACTGTTTCAAAACCAAGTAATCCTTAGAAATATAGGTTAATAAAGGCAGCACCCTTTTCATATTAATCCCTCTGCAGATGTCAAAATACAGAGCAAACTTTTCATGTGAATAATGTCCAAACTTGCTATTTTGTGTTTTAATTCAAGTAAAAGCCAAGGCTTTGTCCTCTGATTTGCAAGGATGCAGTCTCTCTTCCACAGATTGTCAGTAGAATTAAATCTTGAAATGTTTAGGTATGGTGATGTTTCCATTTGGAATTTGGTATTTTGACTTTGTGACTGCTGGTTTTCTTGGTACCAAATAGCTGACCTTTGCCACTTATCCTAAAGGATACCTTTCTAATTTGGCACCACTCTTGGTAATTGCATTGCATGTACCCTATGCTAACTTAAATGGTAGTTCCACATTTAGCTCCAGAGATTTAATTACAGATTTAACCAATCTCAATGCTGCTTTCCAGTTGGTAAAAATGGATATCTAGTATATTAATTGGAAATCTAGAGCTTTTTTGATGATCTGGTTAGTAATTTGGATAATTAAAATATCAGAGGCAGTTAGCTACACTGAGGTTCTTACCAAGGTAAGATATGACAGAAGCAGCAGCTTGCAAATCAATCATGGTGTGACGAGCTGACAGAGTTGTTGAGATGGAAAATTGTAGAGGACTTGGACAAGGGAGTAAGTGTAGGGCAAATGGGTTTTCACTTGCCAGAGCAGAAGTGAGTCTCTGAACCTCAGAGGGGTATTATTGTGAAGTGAAGCAGTGGAGAAATAAATGAAGGGCATTGGAAAGGGATCACCAGAGTGAGAGGGGTTCAAATTTCCAGTATAAACAACAAAGTCAAGTAAACATTGGGCTAATTACTTGGTAGCCCTGAAACTTGGGTGTTTGTGAATATACAGTCATACCACTTCATTCTGGAATCACTCCATTCTACTGCTTAAAATCATGCCCCAGTTTTTTCTTTTCTTCATTCTCTAGATAAATTGGATGGATTTGTTCCATAGTGAAATGAAAATGGGCCCTGATAAGCTCATGGCTGATCTTAAACCTGATTTTTTGCTCACAGACTATGCTGAGACCTTTGAAATGTCAGTAGAGCACTTGTAGAGAAAAATTAACAGAAACATTTTACAATAGCAGGAAGGAATTATAAGATTCCTATTAGCAAACACAGATGCATTATTGTTATTATTGCTTTGAAAGACAATTTAAACAGAAGTAAGTGCCAGATGTCCACCCAAAAGAAGGAGGTTTTTAAAATAAAAAAGCAGCTGCCATTTTCTGAAAGGTTTATTCACTCATCATTATGCTGTCTGAAGTTGAATTTAAATGTAACAAAGGACAGCATTTCCAAATGTAATGGAAATTAAGCTTATTTGTATCATTTGAACAGTTGTATGGGTTTCTAGATTAAAATAATAGTTCCTTAAACTGAAAGAAGAAAAATTAAAGTGCATAAGTAATTGTAGAATTAAACAGTGTTTGCGGTGCATTATGAGCTATAAAAATCAGATGAAGCATAACAGATTTTAATTTAAAATGGTATAAATAGAGTTACATGTGATAGTTCTAATTTAAGTAATGAAAAAATGTGGTAAGTACTTGTATTACAAAATCAGAAGATTTCTGTACCTAGACTAGTGTTATTTGCTCATGCAAGGGAAAAGCCTGAGCTAATATTGTAACAAATTTTACAAAAATATATCTTTAGCTTTACTCAGAAGCAGAAAAGGTCTTTGCCCTACCAGCCTGGTGTCTGTACAGTCAGTGTAAATTCAATTGACCCCAAGCTGGTCTCAGAAAAAAGCCTGGACTGTTGCTCTTTCAAGTAGCCTATTCACCACTCTAGTAACAGAGACACATAATACAGAATCAGTTTTTCCTAAAGAGAATAATTTGATATCCCAGATGATACAAAACATCAGCGTGTTCCTTTAAATTTTGTTTAGGTACAAGTGAAAACAGAAAAGAAGGGCATTGAGATTTGTATCAAAAGGAAAGGAGCACATAGGTCTTGTTTTAGCTGGCAGAGCTGATTGTGCCTAAATGGGAGGCCCACTGACCCTCTGCAGTTATGTATAGGCACAAGGAGCTCCTTGAGTGAAAATGGCTTTTTTTTTTCTCAAGGAAGAAAATTTTGACGAACTTTTTAATCCTGGTTAATGAACAGCCAAAATAAGACTGGTTTGTGTTTCATGACCAATTATATATTTTGTTGTATTCCTGCAATTCTTCTGTGGCACAATATTCGGCGCTGAATTTTTCAGGTGCAGAATTGTGGCTATACACCTCTGAATAAAAAATCACGTCCAAATCATTTTTCAATGTTGATCAAGTTTTAAAGATGTCACATGCAAGGCCCTTAGGATTGACGCCATATTTTTTCTAGTGTGATAGTAATGCATGTATGTAGTTGGCAGGGACATTAGGAAATTAATGCACAGTGATTCTTTGGCAAGAAGCAGAAACACTGTGCTTGCTAGCATTGCTTGCTCTTGGAGGTCTCTACTGATTTCTTAGGAATTCAACCCTATTCTGCTGCTCCTAAGTGTGAGGAGAGAGTACAACCTGAAATCTCAGCAGTAAGGTTTGAAATTAGGTGTATTTGGGAATGGAAGGAATGCATAGTAAAAATCTGCAGTAAAGGCATAAGGAAGGATTCATTTTATGAATGGAATGTGATTTAATCTGACAGATGTGAGACAGAATAGACCTTTTAAAAGATCCCTAAATCTGTTGGAACTGGACATGTGGAGTCACACCCAATTTCTGCTGCCAGGTACATGATGCAGTGTAACAGTGCATCAGAGTGGTTCAGGCTTGTTTGCTGTGGCAGTCCAGCTTTCCTCTTTGGAAAGGCAGTGAAAGCAATATTTCAGTTCAGAAAGCTCCTATTTCAGTTGAGCCATTGTATTTCTAAGAAGGGGTCAAGTTTTCCTGTGTCTTCTCTGGTTTTGGGAGGAAGGAGGAAAATGTTTTGTGCAGTGTTCAAGGACAGCCTTGATGTCCAGCAGTCGCACCAGTAAAACTTTAAGCTAATTTTGCAGCCTAACTACAAATCATTGTGTTGACACTGCCCCCAGATGAGACAAAAATATCTAATGTGAAATCCCACAGAGCTTAATACTAACATTTTAAACCTCCTTAATATATTTTTGTTTGCTTGTGGACACATTGTAGGATTTAATACACAAGATCAGGGAAAAAAACTATAGAGAAATATTCACCATCAAAATGAAAAGCAACTTTAAATAAATTTCTTCAGAATGATAGGAGATTACAAATGTGATTGATCTCCATGGATCTGCATACTTATGCTTTTCTTATTTTCTAAACCCTCTTACAGAAGGTTTTAGGATGAAAGGCATTGAAGTGCTGAGACCTTAGACCAGTCTTTCTGGGATTACCTCAAGACAAAGATTCACAACTCTTTTAATGTGTAGTACTATTTTAACTATTTTAGGAGTGTAAGTGGATTTTTGTTGTATCTCTGTGTGCTGTTTAAAATGTATTTGATACAGAAGTCATCTTAGCCACCATACTCATTGCTTCCAAATTACTTAACTGATAACCTGGAGCATTGGCTCCCCATGGGTTATTAAGCTCAGTAAACCAAGGCTTGAAGGCCTTGTGTCTTAAAATAGGAATCTTGGAATTTTACTGGTGTAAAAGATCATGTATATTCTGTTGGTAAATATGTTTTGGAACGTGGAGCTGCTTCTGTCATCAAAGAAATTTGTCCTCTTCATTACTGGAGAAAGCCCTTCCTCCATGAGCTGCATTTTGCTCCCATAGATTTTGGGTTTCCCCTCCTTTAAATTGTCAGTCAGGATTTTAGGCCATATATTTTGTATTTTCAAACCATGCAGTACTATGACTAACTTTTAAATTGGTTTGAAAAATTTATTTAAGGATTCAGTTTTATGGTGTCTCCTATTTTCTAACCTACAAAGAGAGACCACCAAAGCTTAAACTGGAAAAATATATGCAGGGGTTTCTCTTTTCCTGTTAGTTTAAATCTTTCTCTCCCTTCATGTAGCTGTTGAAAGTAGCATTATCTAAACTAAACTACATGTTGATAATGGTCAAATAAATTTCCTATCCATTAAAAATTTCAGCTCTAAATTAGCTAATTTCTAACCATCATCTAATTAATGGAGAGAGAATCTCCCAGCTTAGTCCCTAAGAGGCATTAGGAATAGTTTGTGAACAGGGATATATTCAGGATTGTTTACATGAGACAAGGTTTGGTGACTTGATGAATCTCTTTTTACTCCCTGTCGTATTTTGCTCAATGCAGAGCTTTAACTTGGATCTTTCAGACTTCTTATCAGTAACATTAGATTCATGACTGCAGATGGATAGGCTGTATCAATTTAAATCAATGGTGTGTTGGCATGGTCAGTCACTGAGAAGGATCTTTTTTCAGCTTTGCTTTCAGTTTGTATCTCTGTTGTTATATTTTTCATGTTTGTATTGGATAGAAACCAAATCTGGATGTGGCATGACTCTGACAGTCCAAAAGTAGGTTTTGGAAAACCTAATTAGAGAATTGGAAAACTGTTGCTTGGTATCATTGCAGGTGGAAAGCCTGGTTAAATGAAATTTGAAAAATCGCAGCCTCCAGTTCTGAAGCTGTTATGGAAATTAAAAACAAAATCAGAAATACAGTGTGATTAATTCTCAAAGAGACAAAGAAAACCCAGCATTAAACTATTAACCAATATAATACTAATTAGAACACTGAAGTATTCACTAATATCTACTCATAGTTCCTGAACCTTGAAGTTGTTCATAATACAGTAAAAGATTACACTAGAGGGGTGGTTTACAAAAAAAGGCAAAGTCTTGCCTAGATTTGATAACATTTGAAAATGGTGCAGAGTATTTCTTTACATTAAGTATAATTTTCTTTTTAACATGGGAGAAACTGGATTATTTTTTACTGTAAACAAATACAGATGGGGCTAATCCAAAGCCCAACATGTCAGTTAAAAAATTTCTGCAAATTTAACTATGCTGTAGGTCAGGCCAGTGGATTCCCCCAGTGCACAGTACAAATGGGACTCTTTATATGTATGGCCAAACAGTGTGTTTGGAATGCTTCCAGCAGAGCTTGGCTTTGATTTGACTTTAATTTATTTCAGCTTGTTAAGCCGCTACTATATGATTTAAATAAATGTTATTTTAATGGATGCTGATAAAAAGAGATGGACTTCCTGACATGAAGTTCAATTTTGGAGCCTAGCTGCTTAAATACCTCCATTTTGCCAGCACATAAATAAGTTTTCATTAACAAAAACCCCCATGGATAGCTTATAAACATCTGAAAATCCTTGGAGTGTGTGTTGGGAGAAAAAAAAATCAGTTTGAAGTTTGAACTCTGTTGAGGGACTTTCACATGACTGTTTCATCTACAAACCTCTTGGGAAAGTTTATTTTTTGTATTTCTTGAATGTTGCATTTCAATGGCAGTTTAGATCTCCATAGAATTAATGGAAACAAACTTTTAAGAAGGTTACACTTTAAACACATAAACAGAGAATTAACTAAACATCCACCAGAATTAATTAGCAGTCCACCAGTCTAACCAAAATTCTAGGTAGCAAAAAAAAAAGATTAATTTAATATTTAGAAATTATGGTGGTTTTATTTTTTAAAACCACTCTAGAATTTTTCAGGAGTGGGTATTGGAAAAAGATAAAGGTTTTCTATAGGGTGCAGCTTGAACTGAAGGGATTCGCCTGCTTTTCTGTGCAGTGTATTGCCATGTTGAATTCTTCTCATGATGAGATTTTTTTCCTTTAGCATGTATGGATTTCTTCCTGAAGGTACTTGTCTGTTTCCTCTTGTCCTGACACCATTATCCTCAAGAAAAAAGCACCTCTTCCTTCTCCATAAATCCTTTGAAATACCCCAAGTTTGATCAGAGCCTCCAAACCTTCATTTCATTTGGCTGAGCAAACCCCTTCCCTTCAGCCTCTCCCCACGCCTCCAGTTCCCAAACCATCTCTTTGGCTTGGTGGCCCTCCATGGCCCTCTGCAGGCTGCCAGTGCCTCTCAGAGTGGGGTAATTCCAAGGAGACCCAGTGTTCTGGGTGTGGCAGGATGGAATCATGACCTCCCTTGATCTGCTGAACGCTTTAAGCTTTACGCCTAGTTTTGCTAAAGCTGGAGCTTTTCTTGTTAAGACAGACCTCCAGCCTGCTGTGCTTTCTCTTCCTGAGGAGGCCCTTGTCTCTGCTGTACCTACCTCTCCTTCTAGCTCAGTGTCACACCCACATTTGCAGTGGGTGCTTTCAATTCTGTCATTCCAATCATTTATACAGATATTGAACAGCATGTGCATTTACTATGGATATCTAGCTGGGGGTGGCAACCTTCTGAGCATAAAAAAATGCACCTACTTTGTACAGGTTTACAGCTTTTCTAAATCAAAGGTGGCTGTGACATGTGACATATAAATGTACAAAGGCATATTTACCACCCATCTGGCAGCTGTTTCCTAGACAATAACTTACATAAGATTGATGCTTTTCAGAACATTTGGAATTCTCTAGAGACCTGTAGTAAAAGCCTTCTCTGTACTTTGAAGCAATGTGTGTCTGCCAGGATATTTTATTCACACACTTATTTTTTGATTCAATCATTTCTGAGGGATGTAGACAAGAACAGTCATTAAAGTGTCAGAGAAAGAAGACATTAATTCATTTGCATGCCTCATGGCACAACATATTTGGTATCTCAGCTCTTAGTAAGTTGTTTCAGCACAGAATGGATCAACTTGTTCAGTCTTTAATTGTATTCCATATTGAAAAGTTGTGTTATTTTACATTGCTCCTACCAGATATTTCAGGGATCTTAGGAAAATAGCATTATATTGTGACAGCCTGGAGTTGAAAATGGGCTTGTATCAAAGTTCTTTGGCTAATTTTGAGGGGGGGAAACAAAAGAATCTGGATTAGAGGACTTGAAATCTGTGTCTAGATTTTAAGTTTATGGGCTTGGTCTTCATAAGTGCAAAGAAGTTTCTCTTGAATAGAGAAGTTTCAATGCCAAATTACAAACAAACTTTAAAGTGAAAAAGGAAAAAAAAGAAAAAGGAAAAAGGCTTCCAAGTAACATGCCCAGGGGCCTTATTTTTAATAAGGTTATTAAAGACTTGGCCATGAGAGTTATTCTATAACTGCCATCTGTCTTTTTTTCTCTTTTCTCTCTCTCAAATGTTTCTCATGTGTTTATTCCCCATTCCAGGTGAAATCTCTGTGGAAGTGAAATCTCTGTGTTCATTCTCTTCCCAATTAATTCACTAGGAAATCCTAGCTTGGCTTTGGGGTGGAACTTTGTTCTCCTTGTGTGGCAGCTGAGCACTGATGATTACTGGGATGAGTTTCAAATGACAGAAGCATGTCACTTGCTTTTTGATCTTTAAACTAAAGACCAGCTGGAAAAGATATAATTGTCTAATCTTTTTTTCTAAGAATAAACCCATTAAAAGTAAGAATTAACATGCACAAGGGTAAAACTGCTCATGCAGTAACCAAGCACAGTTTTATGAAGCTGGACAAACATCCTGCCTGTATCTTAGGAAGAATATTTTTTCACTTTTCTGTCCAGATAATTTATTACAATCAGTCGTGTTGGAGGGTGCCTGAACTTGCTTCCTTTTTCCTTTGCAGCTTCCTTATTTTAGCTCAGATGGGACTTTGCTTTAAATCACATAACATGGTAGAAGGTCTGTTATTTGACCTGGGACTAGGGTCACACAACCAATCTTGGCTAATCTAAAATTAAATGTAAACAATTCTAAAATATATTTAATTTATCTACTTAAACTTGGGAGCTGCCAAGTAGAACTGTACTTTATTATTGCACAATAAAACACAATTAGAATAATGGCTGTTAATGTTTGAAGCTTTTTTAATTGAATACAGCAAAGCTTTAATTCCACAATATTATTATTGCAGCTGGTTCTCTGTTTGTTGAGGGCTTGAGGAGACACTTCCTATTTTGTTTGATTTATAGCCTTATAACATCACAAATAAGAATTTTCAACTGCACAATGGATGGAAAAGACAAAATGTTTTTTAAAATACATCGTGTTTCAAAAATTGTTACTTCTACTCCATAGTCAAGTATTTCCTACTTCTGGAGAGTTCCCCTCCCACCCCCACCTTCCTTAGCCAAGTTAATTTTATTTCCAGTTTGATTTCAAATTATTACACCAATAGGATAATTTTTATTATGAAATTCATTCTTTAGAAAAGTTGAAGTTAAAAAGAATTAGCCATAGACTACGGTTTTAGAGACACAAACTATAAAAATTTAGTTATCTAGATTTACTTGTTTATTTGAGGCTCTGTTTTTTATATGGTTCAAATCTGTACTACAGCAATTGGAACAATTCCAGGATGAATTGCCATTAAAGGCTAAGAATGTCTAGGAAATGTTAAATACTCCAGGGGGGCACTTGGATCCTTTAAGAGAACATATCCCAGGTTGCTGTGAATTAATTCTGCTTCCTTGGTGAAGCCTCATGAGTTCAGTACTGTGTCCACTTTTGTTCCAGAATATTTCCAAATGTATTTGATACTAGACAGGTATTCAGGCACATTTCTCACTGTATCATGTGTCCTAAGAACATCTGTGGTTGTTTTTCTCCTAATCTGACATGGGATTAATTCACATTCAGATCTTTCTATGATGGATGTGTGTGGTGTGCAAGATGGTCTAAGATTTTACTTGGTTACTGTAATTCATTTGGGACAGACAGAAAAGAGACAAAGACCTTTTCACTCAGAAAAAAACAAATTAGCAATACTAAAAGAAATGAAAATTATGTGAGAAGATGTGGAGCTTTGTTTAGCTGTTTGAGTTTTTAAGTATTCTGCCTTAAAACTAGGAGAATTTCAAGCCCTTTTGTCAACATTTTGTATTGGCTATAGAGTCCAGACAAATTTTGGGTATCACAGCCCCAAACAGATATGAAACACTTTTTTCTACAGTTTAGTGTCACTCTTTTTGCTTGTGCTGTTTAATACAGCACTGTTCTGGGAGACTCATAAAAAAGCCCAAACTAAACTATTGTTGTTTGGGAAACTGCCTGTGCCAGAAATGGTGCTTTCCCTAAAATAATCTTCATGTGACTGTGATTCACAGAAATTTCTGCTTTATACCAAAAAAAAAAAGCTGCTAAAGGTCACAAACCACTCACCTTCATTTGTTAGCTGTGCTGTGTGGAGGTGACTGGTCAGGGTGTTCTCCTTGCTTGCAGGAGGTTTAAAGGGAAATCTGTGCATTCAGTGTAACTGGATGACCTCAGCCTCACAGCCTGACATGGGCGAAGCTTTCATAACCCTCGCTCACTTATTGCATAAGCTGACATGGGGAGGGGCACTTGTAGCAGGGCCAAGGCATCAAGACACTATCTCTGTTTTCAGGGAAAAAAAAGAAAAGCTGTATTATATATCCTCATTATCCCCTTTGTCACTGTTTTTATCTGTTTCATTACTAGTTTCCCTATGAAGTTCAGATGAAAGGCAACATATGTGTGTGTGTTCCCATGCATGTGTTCTCCAAGTATTTCTCTTTTATTTGCTGTGGTTTAGAGTAAAATAAACCTCAGAGCAAAATGGTGAAAGCTTAAACAGTCGACTCGAGTGCCTCTTGAGTTCCACAAACTGCTATTGTGAATTATAATTATTAAAAAAGACTGGTTTATGTCATTTGAAAAGAATAGAAAATTTCTGCACTACATATAAAGTTATAAACAGCTTAACCCCAGATTTTAAAATGGGTGGGATTTAAATATGCAGATTAAAACTGGATTATTCTGGTTAGCTTTTACATCTATAATATTTGCATGACAGTGCTTACCTTTTGTTTAGAAGTTAAAATACACTGCAGGTTATCTTTTGATAGAAAATCAATACATTTAGAACAGAAAGCCAAAAAAAATTTGTCAGGTTACTTTTTAGAGTAAAATCTGAAGTTTTGAAATGCAGAATTTTCCAAGCCATCAGAAATATTCATTGTAGAGCATGTAAAAGAGACACTAATGTAGCATTTAGTTTTATGAAGGGCTTCAAGAAACATTAATTTTGTGGCTGATAGTCAGTTACTTTGATTTTTAAGTTTATGATAGTTGCAACAGTATAAGAAGAACTTTGCTTTGTGTTGAAGATTATAAAAACTGAATTTTCATTTGGCTAAAATTCGTAGTACTGCACCTGCAAAAAAGAACATGAATCTGTTCTTGCAGACAAAGGGCGGTTGGGCAATTCAGCATCTGTTCATTAAATATGTGCTCTTGTGCCTGGAGGCAAGTACAAAACCAGGAGTTCTGCTTCATATGACCTGCTCCATTCTAGAAACCTCATCTGTATTGTTCAGTCTTGCAACACTGGCTACAGTCTTTTGTGAATTGAGATTTTTTGGAACAAATTGAACTGGTAAGATTAAAAAGTCTTCAGCGTGTGAGACACATGATGAAAAGCCTTTGAGAAAAGCATGAACACAGTCAAAGTAATCCAAGAAGTCTTTTCAGTCAGGACACAACCTTTTGCTTACCAAGTTTTAATTTATTACATTCACTATGAAATTAGCTAGAACTCAGATGGTTGTTAGAAACAGAAATAAATACACTTGATTTTAAAATAGATTTGTTAATCTATTCCTTAAGACTGCATAGAAACTCCTTGTCCAGAAAAAAAAAAACTTCATTTTGCAGAAGATAAACAATACAAAGAGGCTGCACTGCAGAAAAACAAATGTTGGTATATGCTGACAGAAGTAGAGGAAGCTTTCCCAGGACATGGAAACAGTGCAGTTGGAGGTGATGATAGGATTTGCATGTTTGTTTGTGTTTGGGAGTTCTTAACTTTAACATGAATGCATATTTCCTTAGGTGTCAGATTGTTTTCTTCCCACTGAAAAAGGATTTTTATCCTGACCATAGTAAATGTAATGCCAGTAAGTTACGAATTGAGTATATTTAACAAGAATTTAAAATGTGAAATCTTTAATAAGTAGTGTTGTAAATGGCTTAAAGGTCTAATAAAGTTATGTTTTTAAGGAGTAAGATTTCTTACCAATTTGTCCCCATTTAAAAGAATAGAGAATGAACTCTGTAATCTTTGATTTAATGATAGAAAATCTATAAAAATCTTGCTAAATGTAAAGTGTATCTATGCAGTTTCATTGCTATTTAGTCAGACAGAACAGCCATAAAACTGGTACTTACTGTAGTAAATATCACCAGGTCTTTGAAATATCAGAAGAGGCATAATTTTCTGCTTTTTAGCTTCTTGCTTTCATCCCCATTGTAAAAATAGCTTATAATTTAATCCATTGTTAATTGTAAAAATAGAATCTTGGTGCTTTGATTGGTTGATTAGGGTTTTGTAATTCCCTAGATATAAAAAATTGGCCTCAGGAAAGAGGAGAAAATGTTATACTTCAAATAAAACAAGGGAAAACTTTATTGTGGAAAGGTAGGCAAAGTCCTATATCTCTGCCTATATCCCTACCTTTAAATAATGTATTTTTTGACCAGTTACTCCCTTTCTGCAGCAAGGGTGTCCCTGGCTTCAGCAGGTGAGTGTCTTGCAGATTTCTTTGACGTGCTGTCACCAGAAAAGGGTTCAAACTGGCTGGCTGGTCTGAGGACTGGACAACAGCCCATATCTTGAGTGATTCTCACTTTTGCTAAATATTCAAGGAAACAACCAGATATTATCTCAGCTCTAACAGGAAAACATGGTACAAATATTCCAGTCTCAGTAGTAGCATAAAACCAGAATGCATCTTCACCAAGTCTTTGCTTTGGATCAGGAATGTGGTTTTGAAGTGAATCTCCCTTTTTCACCCTTACTGTGTAATGGCTTATACTGCAGAGCAACCAATGCCTAACAATAAAAAAAAAAAAATTTGAAATGGAAAACGTGCTCCAGAAGCACACTGGAAAAAATTACTATTGTGTTTACATTTGTATAACCATTTTGAGGCCAATATGTGAACCCAAGGAGGGGCTGAGAACTTTTCAACTTGCTTGCTGATTCTGGGTTGCTTTGAAACGTGCTGAGTGGATAACCCTGGAAGGCTGCCAAAGCTACAGCCAAAGTTGCAGCGAATGGCTCAGAATATTTTGCTGGAGAGGTACATGTTTTTTTTACTGGATAAACCAAGAGCCTATTCAAAGAAAATAGCACAGAGACACTATGCTCTGTTTTCGTGGAAAAGCTGGCAGCTTTTCAGGTAATTCAAAGGCTGAAAAAGTGGTGTGAACATTGAGTAACAAATATCTTCTGTTGTTTATTTTCAGGGAAACAACTTTTGTAGATAGGATTTTATTAAGGAAATATGAAACACTTTTAGCAGTACTTACTCCTAGTAGTAGTACTATTTCTCCTTTGCCCACATAACTATGAATATGGGTCAAAGAAGCCTGTATGACCCTAGTCTGAATTATTTCTCTGTGTAGGTCTACACATATAGCACAGCACCAGTCCTTTGTTGAGGATACTCTGCTAAAGAGGTCCTGTTTGCATCTGACTCTAACACCTCCAAAAAAAACCTTTTTCTGACCTAAGTGTTTTGGCTCAGAAGGAAAAGAATAATTACAGAACAATTTAAAAATAATTGGAAAACATCTGAATTTTCTTTTGCCTTTCCTTTTTTCATTTTTGTTCAAGTGTGCTAAAACAGCAGTTTTGAAGGCATAAGGCATCTTTGTGACTCAGTTGTCAAATAATACATCAGAGAAGCCAAGTGCTGGGCAGTGTTTCCTTACCTTTGCTCTGCCTCACATGGCCTTCCAAAACCCAGAGCGTCAACAGTTAGCCGTGTAAGTAAATTTTGGATATATCTTTTAGTGAGTGTTTCATGGGGACATGAAGTCTGCTGTACTTTGTTGCTTAATAGCTTGTTCTGAACTTTGCATCTGGGGACAGGCGTGGGGCTGTGCAGCTGTGTTGGTGCACTCCAGTGCTGTGGGCTGCCCCAAGGGCAGGGCATTGCCCAGTGCTTGGGAGGAACTGTGCTCTCTGTGCCCCCTGTGCACTGCCCAGTGCTCTCGGTGCCCCCTGTGCACTGCCCAGTGCTCTCGGTGCCCCCTGTGCACTGCCCAGTGCTTGGGGAGAGGTGCCCCTGTGCACTGCCCAGTGCTCTCGGTGCCCCCTGTGCACTGCCCAGTGCTCTCGGTGCCCCCTGTGCACTGCCCAGTGTTCTCGGTGCCCCCCGTGCTGAGTTGGCTCCTTGGGGTGCTTTTCTCCAGAGCTCACTGCACCATACTCTGTGCTTCTTCTGCTGTCGTTGCACCCAGGCCCCATGGGTAAATCTGTGTTCTGCTGAAATATCCTTTGTGAGACAAAAGACCTCCAAGTTTTCTTCTCCACTGCTGTTCCAGAGTACTGATTTAACTGTTTCTGGTGGCTGCCACTTGTTGCCTTTCAGCCACTGACAAGAGCATGAAGACATTATGATGCTTGTTGTTACTTTGAAGTAATGTGTGACAGGAAAATAAAGAATCCACTACTGTAATTGCTTTGAAACATCACTTTGGATTTAGAACAATAAATATGCTAGTGGATTTTTTGAAGACATCATTGTCATTAACAGAATTTATAAAGGACTTTCCTGTTGTTTGTGCTTTCTGTATTTAATTAGCTAATTTGTGTTGGGACCATTCATTAAAAAGGAAAAATGTCATATTTCTGTGATGCTTCTATAAATCCTGTGTAATCTGTCAACTAATAGATCTTACCTTGGTTCCAAGAGTAGATTTCTTCTGTACTATTTCATTATAAATCTCTTATACAACTTGATATCAAAATTAAATTAGTTAAATGTTATTACTGTTTCTTCTTTCCTGAAAGTGAATTGTGAACTGCCTGTTTCAGTTTTAAACTTCTGCCTTGGAGAAAGTTAATGTCATTAAAACAGTTCTGATGCATCTTTTGGCTGATAAGTGATGAAATCACTCAGAATCTCAAGGAGAAATCCTTACGATCAACCACAAACTAAACAAGTGTTCTGTTTAATACCAGAGTTAAAAGGGGATATTTTAAAATACCTTACAAATCCTGTCCTTGCTGCAGGATCCTTTGTAATTAGTTATCCTAAGGAACCTTTCAAAAATATTTTGTTTAAACTGTTACTGTTACTTCATCTTTTGCTTTGTTGGCACATCATCAGCATTGGTGAGTGGCTGCTACATGTTCATTTTGATAAGTCAGTGTAATGACAAAATAAAAAGATGGCCTTTATTCCCAGAGAATTCTTCCTATACCTTATCTGTATTGCCTCGTGTGCAGCCTTCAGCTACTGGGAAGCTGAATAGGAGTTTGGGGTATTCTTTCTATTTAATTGCTGTCTCCAACTTGAATGTTTGTTTGGATTTTTTTAATATCTGATGCTGAGAAATGTTTTGGATTTGGGAACAACCATAAGAGAAATGAGGAAAAACAAAGTTATCAAAACAAGCTTTGGGCATATGATTTTTTTCTCGTGGTTTCCCAAAAAAATAAATTATGGAATATAAATTAGGAATATAAATAACATAAAGAAGAAAATACTCTTCAGTCATAGGGCTAAGCTAATTATATTTACCATGGAAAGCATGAAAAATGAAAACCAGACAGTAAATTATAATCAGAGATGAATCCCTGTCAGAACCTGATGGCCATGAGAAATAGCTTAGTTTCTGGTAGAAATCTTAACTACTCTTGTAAGCAATTTTGCATATTTTAAGGTATTAATAAATCTTTCCAAAAGTTTTCAAGTGATTTAAGTCAACTCTTTGTTGTCAATTTATGGGGCCACAGAATGTTGTGTTTATGATATATTCACCCATATAAGTCAATTGTATCGAAGAGACTTTTTTGTGCTACATTTGCAAAATTCTGGGAGCAGCCCCAGCTCCAAGTGCACTTCCTACCATTGTCATAAATCACTAGCTAGATGTTTTGCCTTACTTGGGAAATTCTTTTGTAAATCAGTGACCGTGCTAAAATCTGTTGCTTATGAAAGTACAGTGCGAGCTGTGCTCTGAGGTTTTTAGTTTCTCTGGAAGTCACACAACATATTTAGTTTCTTCTTCTCCATCCAGGTTATGTGATATTTGAGTTTTGTAATTATTGATGCTTCAGTAGTGAGCTTGGAGCAGCCTAGTGTTGGTTAATTTTGTAATAAAATACTCTGATTATATTTTTTTAAACTCTTAGCACTGCTTCTGTCTATTTTGGAATGTAGATTGTTTTACTGTGAAATAGTGTTTAATTACAAAGTTATGCAGATGTAATTTGGAGTTTAAAACTCCTATTTCTTTGTTAGGTGACTTTTACATTTGCCCAGCATGATTAAACCTTAGATAAGAAGGGTTCTTGGCAGGTGGTGTCATTGTACAAATGAAGTTTGATATTTGTTCATTTAGTATTTGACTCTGTTGAGGGGAGGTTGTAGAAATCAGAAACATGTAACTAATCACAGTTGATCAAGTTTTTGGATCAAAGTTCCTATAAGTCCAGCTATTTTTCCTGCTGTATTTCTTTTGGAATAAGCCTGAATCCTAAAAAGTTCTCATTGCTATTTTAGTGAAATATAATAAAAGTAGTACTGAAGCGTTTTAAAGTTCTTTTCAATTATTAATAAATGTGATTGACATTGGGAATCTTCACTGATAGGTTTTTAATTGTGACAAATTGTCTTCTCAGTTGTATTTTTGCGTTTCCCAGCACATATTTAACAAATATAATGTATTTAATTAATCATAATTCATTAATTAGCAGATACAAAAGTGCAGAACCAATGCAAATGAGGAAGCAATAGCACCCAGAATCATTGAGTCAGAAAGATGGAAGATCTTGGAACATACTTGGGAATAAATTTTAATGGACATAAAAAATGCCCTTTATAATATCTTGGTTTTTCATACTCTTTGGATATATCACTGATCAGAACAAGCAAATACTGTTTAGGACTTTATCCTGTTTTCATTGAGATAACAGCAATTCCTGTTGATCTCAAGTTTTCCCCAGTCTGTTTCCACATTGCTTGTAGGAATATTATTGTAGCCTAAGAAGACAAGTTGTTTTCCACAGAGAGGAATGTGTTTTAATTTGTGACTTCACACATGGAAGCAGTTCATGGTGTATTTGTAGACTCATTGAGAGTAGGTATTGACAAAAAGAAAGATAGGTTCAGGCCATTAGAATGTGATTCCCAGAGCTTCAAACAGATGAACTCTGTTCCTGATGGTGATTTCAGGAGCTGTCAGACTGCCTGCTCTCTGTGCTGTACCAAGCAGTTTAAATCATTACACAGTATTTATTAACAAGGATCTCTCCACAGGGAAAAATAACACTTTCTGAGAACACTGTGAACCTTACAATATCTTGACAGGCCCTATTTTCAAAATGCATCTTTCAAATGAAACGAAGAAAAATGAAATGGTAACCTAGGGATCCTCCATAACTTGAAAATGTCAGGTATCATTTCACATGTTTACACGTTCTGCATCTCTTTTTGTCAAGCATCAAAGCTTTGACACTAACAGGATAGTTCCACTGCCAGTGTAACTTACCAGTAGCAATTTTGGAAAAAAAGTATGGATAGTAATACATTTTAAAAACCCTTTTCTGCAGCTTCTGAGGATTCTGTAATTCCTCTTTGTTCTCCTAGGCAGGAATGGAATGTATAATGAAAGCATGTAGGAGATTTTTCCAGAACAGAGGTTATTGAAATGAGCCTTAAAATTAATTATTTTATTCATTAGCACTGCTTCACAATCATGGGAAAATTGGTACCTTAAAAAAAAAAAGCCTTTTGTGATTCTGCTGTGAACTCTAATGCCTTTTAATATAAATGGGAAATGGTGCACCTAAGAAGCAGCATCTGATCCAAATCCTCATTGAAATCATCTGACTGTGACCTGCTGCTTTGTTATCTCAGAGGACAGCTAGTAAGAAAATGTCAGAGTGAGGAATGGGAAATGTAAAGCTTTGCTGGCAGGATAAGCCTGAGGCTTATTGATGAACTCTGCCTTTTCATTCAGGCTCTGAGCTGAAAGTTTCTGTTCCTAAGAAAATACATATATTTCTAAAATACTTCTTCGAAAATATTTCTTTTCTGAAATTGAAGCATTTCCTTCCCAAGTTTGCACTGTTCCTTCTCACAGAAAATCAATTGGTTAAGTACTTTTCCTTAGAGCCAGATTTAATATTAATCAGAGGGAAAGGATGGTTCTGTGAGGTCAGCTGGGTTACCTGGGCTCATTTCGTACCAGGCCTGCAGCAGTACTGTGCCTTATGCTTCATTTTATCACAAAGGTTTATCAAAAAATATTCACTTCCTATTTTTCTTTCCTGCTTGAAATTAAAAATAAAAGCCTCCATGAGGTGGATGAAAGGGGCAAAGTTTTTTAAACCACTTCTTCTTAATTATTTTAATGGAAATCCTTATAGTAGACAGTAGGAAGAAACTGGATTCTTTCATCTGCCTTTTTCCTAGAGCATTTCCTAATATATGGGCAATTAATACTGCAAATGAATACTTCATTTCCTCATCCTATAGGCCAAATATGAACAGTGGTGCCACAAGTCTTTTTTGATAGTACCACTGTTCTACAGCAGAGCTTTTTTACCTTTAAATTTCAGAAGAGGGGCACCAAATATCTTTGAGGGGGCAGAGTAGTTTTGATGAAACTCCTCTAACCTGTTAATTTTGGAGGTTAAGGCATCTTGTTTCATATCCATTGTTCCTGAGGGTTTGGAAATCCATCCCTGTGTCACCTGTTACACCGAAGTCATTGTCTCACAGGTGCCAGTGTGCTCACCTAAAGCTTTATTCAAGGTTGAATGTTGCATGTCTGTTATCTGTCTCATGTTTCTGTGGTGATGACACTTGGAGACATTTAGTACTCAGGGAGGTCACCTGTGGCTGCCCTGCTGTTGAGAATACCTCTGAAGCAGTCTCATGATAACTTTTGCGTTGTTGTTATTAGCAAAAATAAACCAAACATTTTACTGCTATGAAGTTGAAGGAATATAAAAGGCATATTTAATCACAGGTTAACATTTAAGAGTACAGGAAACTGTTGAGAGGCCTGTGGTTGTGCAGTTCTGGTTGGGAATTCAGGAGGATTTCTAGAATTATTTTTTTCTGCCAAAATCAGACTTACACAGAACACCACCTCTCTCAAGATATTGCACTGCTGATGCTCTTTGGATCCAGTAAATGTAAAAGGTATGGTAAAGTATCACTCAGCAGCGCTTCTGTACCTTCCTGCCTTTTGGCATTCCTCAGTCTCGCTCAGAACTGGTTCCTCCAGAGCAGGAAAAATTATTACTATTAGAAAAGTATGAGATACTGGAGTATTTTTCTGTGCTTCAGAACCTGGTCTTGTGGGAATTTGGTTTGAATATTTATTCTTAGGCCTCTTGGCTTGATATTTTTTCCTGTGAAGTTGAATTTGCAGTTGATAAATCTTTCAGAGATCTAAACAAAGACCTAAAGTTTCAACAAACTTAGTATCTAATTTAGCAGTTGCACTCTTGAAAGGCACAATGAAGTATTAAGGATTTATCTTTCAGACCACAGCTTTATAATACCCTGACCATAAGGTTCAACAGCTAATAAGAATTTAAAAAATAATTTGCTGTAGGCATTATCTTTCTGAAGCTGATTTCTGACAAGATGTTTTGTTATTAATGCTCTGTTTGGAGAATTTTCTGTTACATCAGTTTGACTTGGATTTGAACTCCGTTCCAGAGGTGAATATTCAGTGCTGCAAAGTGAGTGCTCCACCCAATGCACTGATTATTCAGGTTCAAGAGATTTCTTTTCCAAATTTTCCACCCAATGTGTAGGGACAGAACACTGGGGATGACACAACTACTTTCTGTATTTGTGGGAACTGTTGCTATGAGCAGATCTTAGTCCCATATGTAATGTTTCATTTTCAGAAAACAAAAAAACCTAACAACTCTTCACACACCACCCAAATAAAAAAGAATTATTTATGACTGTTTTAAAATCATTTAAGAAAATTTGGTACCTTGATAACCCCAAAGCAACTTGAAGATGTTAATTTATTTGATAACCTGTGCAAATGCTCTTATCTTAGACTGAGCCCTCACAGCAAAGAAAAGTTGGACCTATAAACTCACATATTTCCTGCTTTAACTGACAGATTTAGTAGCCAGAGTAAGAGAAATTTCCTTTTCTCTTCAGTACTTACTCCTCAGACCATGGTTGTGAAGCTGTGCTATTGTCAAAACTTTGAACTTAGCAGAGCAAAATGCTGAATTATAGGCATCTTAAATGTAAAGTTGTACCAAGTGCAGGTGGCTTTAGCTGAGCAAAGAGAAATCTTGAATCTGTGGCTTATGCAGCCTTGGAGATGGGCATACTCCAGCCAGACAAGGCCCTGGACAACATACTCTGTTGATGCTGCTTTTACAGGACAATTGAACTTGAATGATCTTTATAAGTTCCTTCCAACCTCAACCATTCTGTACATCTGTGATTTGGGGTTTTTTTCTGTATAATTGAATTATGATTTTTCCCTGCACAGGAATATGAGATTACATGTGATCCTTGCACTGTGCATCTGGTGTTATGCATTAAAGAAATGTGATGGAGATGGAGAAGTCAGTAAAAAGTTCATTGGTAACATTTTACCATCCAACTTCTTTACCTTGACAGATTTTCAATGTCCAAGATATTTGAGGTGATATTAACCTCTCAGAGGGGCCTTTATAGAGATATACTTGCATGAAGGCCACAACACCTGTTTTCATACACCCTATTTTAACAATGCTTAGCCTTGAACCTGAAATTCTGCCCTAAAAGCATAATTAGTGACCTACCTTTGTACAAAAAGAGAGCCTGTAGAAATGACCTTGGAAATTGCAATAATGGACAGGTCTTTCAGTAGTGCTTTGGAAAGCAAAAGTGTGCTAATAGAGGGTGCTATTTGCTAATTGTCATAATTGGTCTAATTTTGTTCATTATTTAATACTAAATCCAGGAGGAATAGAACAAAAATGGTTGATGCATGTAATTTATGGACTAGAAACTAAACATTTAAATTGTCTGAATATAATTTTTAATGTGAGATCTTGATGTTAGTCATCTTTTTTTTTTAATTAATAAGTATTCTGTTATTACAAGTTTGAGAAGTTACCTTGCGAGTTGGATGTCTCAGTGGAAACTCTGTGACCTGTATAAACATTATTAAAAGAGGGAAATGACAGATTCTCACTAGTCACTAATGACAATAATTTTAATATTTCTTCACAATGTGTCTTTTGGGCCACTGGTGTAATTTTAGTCTTGGTATATCCTTCACTCTTCTTTTTGCATGCATTTTAAATGGTCTCTTTAGTTGAAGTTTACTTTAGCACTGCATCAATTAAATGGCCATTAAAAAGTAAGTTTTGTACTGTATCTGGTAAATTTAGGTAAAGAGGATGCTAGTTCTGTTTTTTTTTTTTCAAGAATATGAAAAAGTTACAATTTTAAGCAGTTTCTTATATTGAGTTCCAGTATTTTGCAACCCAATATACTATTAAAAAATTGGAATAGTTATTTTTAAAACAATAATTGCTTGTCTTTAGTTTCAGCTAAATATTAATTTTCATTATTCCTCTTCTAGAAGGGTCACTGAAATAAGAAACATATTTAATGGTGTAATGCTTTTTTAAATTTTATTTTTCTAAAAGTCCCCCATTCCAAACTCCTATTTTCAGTATCAAACTGTGGGCAAAATGTGAGCAATGCCAGAACTCATGAGGTAAGACAAATGGACTATTCAGAACTATTTTGGATTTATTTTTGATGCCTGGACATTCAGGATTAATGCTTAATGTAACCCTGTTGCTTCTGGGTCTTGTGTGGGTTTCTTGGTTGGGTTTGAATGAGAGGTTTGCACAGATAAAGAGTGAGGGTTTGCACTGATTCTTAGATAAAGATCATGTTTCTGAGCTAAGCTTAAATATCTACCACCATGGACTGGCTGGTGTGGAATAGGGCTGAGAAATGTCTCTTCTAATTGGAATGAGAAAAGTCTAAGGAGTTGAAATACAGAAATTAGGAAGAGGTGCCTTTCTTCTCTTTTTCAATGGTTTCTGAAATGTCTGATATATTTTCTCTTAGGATGACTTATTAACTGGGAAACATGGAGATATAATTAAATAAAGTTACTACAGAATTTTCAGCCTGTTGCAACAGATTAAGCTCAGACCTTTGCCCAAGAAGTTCTGCCAGAGAGTGCCCGAGGCTTTGCTCAGGGAAATATTGGCTGATGCCAGCAACAGCAGAGTTGTAGAAGGCAAAAGTTAAAGAGAGTGGGGAAAAGGCAAGTTATCCCTGCAAAATCTTTAACAATAACATCCTACAGATCTCACTCCCCCACCAGAGCCTGGAGCTCTGAGTGCATCTTCTTGGTATCCTTACCCAAAATGAGTATGATGAGGCAAATGAGGATACTTGGAGGAAAGAAGTTACAGGAAAATAAATATACAGCCAGCTGAGGTGGGCTCTAGGATTGATACCAACTGCTGAAACCCGCCAAAAAGTGTGAAATAACAGTTAACAGACAAGTTGGTTTCTTTCCATCCCATAACTGCAAAGAGAAGTGACAGCTTGAGGCTTCACTTTGCTATCCTTGTGTTGCTTAAGATAGCAAGAATTTTTGCTGGTTTCTAGATAAGTCAGTTTTCAAATGCACTTCATGCTTTCCTTTTTTCTGGTATATTAGAGAGGGTGGGCAATCAAGGAAGACATGAATTGTGTTCTATATCCAGTGTCTGTAGAACAGATCTAAAGAGTGGAAATACACCTTGAGGAATATAAACCACCTAAATTTCAAAGTGAAACCAGCAGTTAAAAATGGTCAGTTGGACCAAGATGGGGTGTGTGGAAGACAAGAAACAGTTCTTTTGATCACATTTCTCTGCATCTTTTAATTATGCAGACCTAACATAATTTAGTATCCAGATATTTTCCAAGGATAACTGAATGGTTTCAGCTGTACATTTGGTTAACCATATTTTATGATTTGTTGTGTATGGAGTCATTGTCACTTATGCTGGTGCTAAAGTCTCTCATGGTTAATTCCAGAGGTGATCTTTGAATATTTTCTGATCTTGAACTGCAGTAAAATCCTCAGGTGCTGCTTTGGTCACTGATGTGACTCATGGAGCTGAGCTCCCTGATTCATATCAACATTCCTGATGGCTCCTGGTGGGATGGATTGCCTGATAAGAGAGCAGGTATGGGATTTAAGCAGCCTTAGTTAGGTGAGGCATGGCTGATTTGTTGATGCCATGGCATGACTCTCCCAACCTGTGTCAAACCTTGAGCCTCAGACACAGGTATTTTATAAACAATCTCAACTTCTCTGTTTTCTGCTTCCATGGCAGTTGTTCAAATGAAAGTGAATATCCCTAGACACATGTCCAAAATATTACATCCTATTCTCCTAGCATCCTGTTTTTGACAGTATCAGAGAAGTGTTTTGTTCTTAATGCACATGAATAAGTTTCCTGCATAGAGACAGCCTCCATGAATAGAATATTTTTATTACTTATTTCATTTGCTTTGTAATAGACCATAAGACCAGTGGGTCTATACCTTGGGTTGTGCTATTTTGATAGTAAAAATTGTTTACTGGGTTACTGGGCAATAAGAATGTCTGAAAATGTAACTTCAAAAAGTGCTTTGTTGTACAGTGGTGATAATTTATGCATTGTTGTATATATTGGTTTTCGCCTTTGAGTATTTTTAAGTTATACAGTTTCCTCTTAGTTGGCAAAAATTAGCCACTCCTACTAAGAACCAAAATTAGCCATTCTTACCAAGAACTAAACTTGGATCCCTCAGATATCCAAAGCTGAACCCACCAAGCCAGAGATAGAAAGCTGTAAGTTGTTTGCTGTTAGTGTGTCAGAAATGTTAGGATGATAGAAATAAAATTGGCTATCAGCTACTAAATTGAGTTCTGAATTGCTGATCCATGAGCCTCTTCTACTCAAAACACTTGAGTTTAAAAATATTTTAAGAGAATCACAAAATGCTTCTTTCTGCTGTAACTACTCGCCATTGCTTTTGAATCCTTAATTGACCTTTACAATGACCTTTGCTTATTGGTGAACAGGAATGGGCAATAGAGCTTCCCATGGACTTTTGAAGAGCATTTTTAAAATCAGATCAAAAGTTAATGACTTATAAAGCTAAGTCATACATGAGTGATATTCACAATGGAGAAGAATCAGGGCAATTCTTTACATTTTAGAACCTTTAAGTCCTTACCTTGTATTGGTTATTTATATAAAAAGCTGAGAAACTCCTACAGCTGAACTAAACAGTAAGGAACTTATGTCTTATTCTTCAGTTCAGCTATCAATTTATGGGTGAAATTAAAAATATTCTTTGACCAGCACCAGAATTTTACCAGTATCTATAGATAATTTATTTTGCTCTGCATTCTGAATCACAGGGAAATATTTGTTTTAATTTTCTTGAATAAAAAATATTCTTAAGCCATAATTATACTTGCTCCTTCATCATGGGGAAACCTCACTATTGAGAAGAATGCTTGTTTCATTTTCTGCCTGATATGCACCAAAGGAAAAATTAAAATCAGAGGTTGTATATGCTCTGAAATATTTGTCAGTGTGACAGTCAATCCACCTAGAGCACTGTCATGTCATGGGTCTTCTTTAGGTTAATACTACATCTAGAATGCATTTTTTACAAAAATTAACCTTAATATTCTGGATATAACCCAGGCTGAATATATACATAGAGAGTGTGGGGTATTGGTATGTGTGGAATACATCAGTTTTGAGGATTTGAAAAAGAAAAAATGCATCTAGAAAACTATAAAAGTAAAATCAGACTACAAAGGTTCATGACTTGTCCTCTCCAATAATAAGAAAAATCTCATCAGTAAATGCGCTTATTTATGTCTGATTATAACATGGGAAATTCAAGGTCATGTCAAGCTTAGTGCTAAAAATGGAAATGTAAGAGGAACCATTTCCTTCATGTTTTGTCTTTTGCTCATGTTGTGTTTTGTTTTTTTCCCCAACATGGAGTTTTTAAAACATATATATTTTCAAATATACTGTAATGCAAGTCAGGGTCATTTTGAGGTCATAAATGAAGATAAAACTATCATTATAGTGGGCATATTAAGCACAAAGATCGGTCTCACTAGGGTTTTTATACTTTTGTCTAGCAGTTCTAGTTCAAAAAGAACCAAAGGGAAATGGGAAAAAGAAAAAAAAGGGTATTAGCATTTTTAAGACTCAGTGAAACATAAAAGTCTCCACTGTTCTGGATTTGGTGTCTGAGAGCCCTTCCTTTAGAATTACTGAGTGGTTGAGGTTGCAAGGGACCTGTTGAGATTCCTTAGTTTTGTGTTCCTACTCAGAGTGCAAAGATGATTTTTTGTCTTATTTTTTATATAACTTTAATGTATCCTCAGTATTCTTAGCATGCATACTTTTAATTTGTTAAGTCTGATAATTAAGCATTATCCTAGTGTTCTTTTAGGTCAGGTGACCAAACATCCTAAAAGCCTCCTAGCAGGAGGCTGGAAAAGCCTACACTACCTTGGGAAATCAAAGTCCTCTCTAGAACATATCCTGTAACCCAGAGATTTGGCCCATCCAGGGGGGAGTTCCACAGATGAGGGATAGTCCTGCCACTCATCCAGGCCTCCCATTGGAGCAGCCTTGTTAGATCTGCTAATTTGTAAGGTCTGTAAGTTGTAGAGGTGATCTATTGAGTGTGTGCATTGCAGTGCATCCCGCCTTGGCCAAGTGGTGTACCAATAAGGATCCTTATTAAAATCCTGAGATAAAAAAAACCCCTTATCCCTTAACCATGTCTGGCTCTCAATTTTTTAAGAACAGGGAAAAGCATCACTCAGAGCAGCATCAGCTAGAGCAGGTTGTGCAGGGCCAGCTCCACTTTGCTGTGTCCAAGGATGGAGGCTACAAATTCTCTGAGCAACCTGTTCCAGTGTTCAGGTTGTTGAGAAGAAGAAACTAAACCTAAATGAAATACTGGGAGCTGGTCTATCATCTGTGAATCTCTTGAAAAAGAACATGGATTCTGTGCCACTCAGCATATATTTGTAGCAAAGCTCTGTTAGTTTTGCAGTTGAACACTACAGTGTAGAACAAACAGTGTATGGCAATTATATGCAGCCAGTAGATTGGCTTAAATTAAATGGTTTTACAAACAGCCATTTGTACCACTTGCATCAATCACTTCAACATTTAAGTATTGTTTGAACAATATTTCTGGGTTTTTTTAAATTTTTCTTCCCGCTCCAGGCTGGACTTGCTTTATTAGCTACAGGAAGTTGAATTCAATTTCCCCAAAGCACCCGATTTTGCTGTTTATTTGTACTTAGTCATTATGTGAACTTTCCAAGTATCTTGAGATTACACAGTCGTACGATAAACATGAGAACTGGTTTTGTTAAGCTTTAATATTTTGGCCTGATGCGATGGGACATCAGAAGTCCTTAAAGTGTGACTGCTGCAGGGCTCACTTGTGTGGCCTCACACAGAAGGAAGGTTGGAATGTCCCAGGGCAGGGTCCTGGCTTGGGACCACTTTGGGTGGCTCTGCTCAAGAAGAGCTTGAGTTGTTGCTGCGCACTGGAGCTCACCTGGCACAACCTGGGGGAACGCAGGGAGCAGTGAAGAAAAGCCACTTGCCCACCCTGTGGGGACTGGCACATGGCAGGGAAATTGTGGCGGTGATTTGATAAAGGTCCAGCAATCTCCTACTCTCTCCTTCTCTCTCTCATTCTTCCCTTCTCCTTCAATAGGCAAATGGGAAGGGTGTAGGGCTTTGTGTCAGTTCTAGGGAGAATCTCACCCTTTGTTGTCGGATTTTGGTAGCACACTTCAGGGATGGGCTTAGGAAGATATTACTGCTCCAAATGCAGTGCAGATCTGAAGGCACTGACTTTTGAGCAATAATATCTTCCTGAACCATCTTTTTTATGGTTGTTCTTCCCTCTGGCTATAAATGCAATAGAAAAGAATTAAAACTAAACCAAATCCCGTTTTGATTTTACAGTGTAAGAGATGCAAAACTTCAGTGTTTGTGTTGTGCGTGCAAAAAATTACACTGGGATAAAAAAAAAGGAAAGAGCAACTTCATGATTTAATTTAAGTGCATTTTTAACAGCATGTGCTTTTTGGTCAGCACACTCTGGTTTAGATAAACACTGTGCTGGCAAATAGTGAGTGACAAGGAGTGGCCAGTTAGCATTTAGCATGTAATCACTGAATGAGTCATGAAACCAATATTATAATTATGCCACTATGAGATCAGGTTTGCAAAGCCCCACATTTGCAAATATACAAAGCAGTGACTGAGAAGGTTTGTTGTTTGTTTGGTTTGGTTTTTTCAAGGTAAATTATTTTGAAAAAGGCACCTGCAAAATAAATTAGTCACAGCAAACTAGGAGATAAAATTCAAGTTCTGCATGCGATAGATGTGTTGACTGTTGGTTATGTGGGTGTTATGTCAAACAATAAAAAATACCTGTTGTATTTTGTGGTTACAAATGTGTTTCTAAGGTTGTAATGTCAAGCTAGGATTTTCCACCAGTTTGTGCCATCCTGGTAAGAGGAGAAATTTCAGAAATCTCATATATGAGTAATTACTCTCTTCTTTCCCTGAGGAAAATCCCTTAATGGTAATAGCCAACAAGGCTTATGGCATGGTTGTGTATGCTGTCAGCCTGCAGCATAGAATTACATACATACGAGAAGGACAAATTATGTGTATTTAAAGTATATTTAAAGGAATAGTGAGCAGAGGAAGGGACAATTGAGCCCCTCAGGACTGTGAGGCCTCAGTGGCCTCTCTGTAATGGTGGTTCAAGAATATTCAATCAGGATTTGATCACCCTTAGCACTGCAGTTTTATAATCACAGATCATCACACTGCAGTGCCCCAGAAGAATAGCTGACTGTCTCCAGATTGAACAATAATATAGAATCCTGAATATTTGGAAATAGATGTTTGCTGCTCTGACCTGAAACTTTGTTTTTGGGTCTCTGTATATTTAGGAGAAAGTTTGAATGTATTTTGATTTTACTTCAAATGGGATATGCATTTTCAGAATCCAATTCTGATTATATTTCTATAATTTAGAATAGAATTCTAAAGATGAAAATAGAATTCTATAAATGAAAATAGAAGGAAAAAGTAAAGGTCTCCTTATTCATCGTCCTATTATTATTCAAATTTAAAAAAATCTTATTGTGGTGAGGGGGTGGATTTAAAACCTTCACCCCACTAACATTTCAGTTTAATTTATTATATGTAAGCAAACTTCTGAATTTCTAAAATATGCCCATTCTGGTGTGCTAGTTATTGCCAATGCACCTTTCAATATTTAGTAATCCAAATGTGTAAAAAACTGTTGGAGCTTTAAAAAAAAAAACTTTGAAAATCCATTTACACATCATTTTAATTTGGGAGGGCTTCTCTGTGCCTAACTGATATCCCTGAAGGGTATAAGTGAGATGGAGAATAGCTAAATAGCAAGCACAAATGTTAGATGTGAAATCAAAATTAGGTATTCAGATTTAATCCTTCATTTTATGTTTGGTTGAATGAAAGTTGTGTCTGTTTACAAAGAAGCAATTAGTTCTTGAGGACTACTTATTCCCCTCATTAAATCATATTTGTCAAAACAGAATCATTTACATAGTAATTAATTTTAATACTGCTTATCGTGGGCTCTTATTTTGGTTGAGAAATAGGCCCCCGGAGCAGATGTGCTCTTGCTGAGAAAAAAGCCTCCTTTTGGAACCACAACTAAGGCACATGTGGAAAAAATAATGTAGAAAAGACTCACAAAACTGTTGTTATTTAATAAATCCTTTGACTAATTTGTTTTGAAATATATGAAGAGCAAATTCACCAGCTGCATCTTTGCTTGTTTAAACAAGGGTTTCATGGCCTCTTGGCTGACAGGTCAAGTGCCTATTTTTTCTTTATCTTAATTCAGAAAAGCCCAAAAAGCTCATACCAAGCAAGAGCTTACTGTTAGAAAAGTGATTTACATGCTTGGAGAGTGTCTGCATGACATTATTTGTAGCTTGTTGGTTGTATTTCATGACTGATGATTAATTGCAGAGACAAGGGGTTATCAAAGGAAGCAGTAAATCAAGTAACAGTAGTTTTTGTTTCTTTTCCAAAAATTACATAAATTGCATATCATTGGAAATGTTGGCATAGTTATGCATTGGTTGCAGGCATTAAAACCTCAGTTACTGAGCACAGTTTTTGAAGACTATGATCCCAAGAGCTGTCATTATTCCTGCCATTTGGAATAAATAGATCAGTTCCTGTCATGGTGAAAGGTTTTAAACCAGGAGGAATTCATCAAGGAAGGTATTCAGAAGCTGACTGTAGAATCGCACCAGTTTGTCTGGGGCAAGCCATTATTTAAGGAGTAGTTGATTGGTAAATATGAATTAATGTGGTCAAAAATAACAAGCTTGTAGTGATTGTTGCAAGAAGGCTGTGCAGTAAGTGTGTCCCTGCAGTTTCTGGGGAAGCAGGAACTGTGGAAGAGGTGCTCTAGTGAATAGGAGACAGAGTGAAAAGGCTTTTGCAGCATCGGTGCCTCAGTAATCCAGCCTACTTTGTTCTTTTGGGCTGGGCTCTGTATCACATGTGCTAGAAACCAGCAGCCATGAAAGCAACTTAACTCTTTTGCCAGCCTCTTTGGTCAACTGATTGCCTGTCTTACCCTGTGAGGAAGTGCCTCACAGTCACACATTTTCTCACACAATTAACCCCATCCTGTGATCCAGCCAGAGGCAGAAAGCAAGTCTGTTTCCTGGTTTGGGACTGATTTTTACTCTCCTGCCTGGCCCTCTCCTTGCCCAGAGTGGAGAGCTTGGGTTTCCAGCACATCAGCTGATTTATGCCATGCGCTTAAAGTTGGAAATTAGAGCTGTCATTCTTCACTGCCTGATTTTTACTCTCCAGGAATCTCATTTCAGAGAAAGAAATGATTATTTCTTGTGCGATTTCCATTCTAGTTTGAAATAATAAGGATGTCAGAATATGAACAGTAGAGACTTTTGTCTGGTTCAAAACATCCTTTGTGTAGACATGTCATGACAATCTGAAATTTCCTCTTCCAGTTTATGAAATTTCTCTTTTGTTCCAAAGGAATATTAGGGCTCCTTCTTTCCCTATAATAAGAAAAGAAAAAAAATAGCTCTGCTGTCGAAATATTTTGAGACGTTCTAGTTGTGAAGTGATCCAGAGAACATCAAGGCAGTCATTTACTTGGCTGGGAAGGCAAAGAAAAATAAATGAAATGACTGTAGCAACAAATAAAAACACATGAGCAATCCTTTCCCAAGATAATTCCCAGTTCATAATCCTCTCTGTGAAAGGAGAGGCTCGTTTGCTGAAAGAGAAATGCTAGGCTGGGCAGCCTCACATGCAGCCTAATAATTTATGAATATTACCTTTACACTTCAAGTAAATATTTAAAAGTCTTCTTAAAATTCAGACTTAGAAATAATTAAGAAACAAAATAATGTATTTAATTCTTTTCCTAACATTTTTATTCATCATATTATAAACTTTTGTAAGTTTTTTTCCTGTCTGGATTTTAGTTTTGTTGTTGTTCTAGCATGTTTTAAGCTATTTTGAAACGTGGAATACTGTCAAATTGATTGTTTTTCAAAAGATGTTTTACACTTGACAATAAAATGATAATAATGGATCACATGGAACTGAACGAACCTCAGAATTCATCTCAGAATGTTTTTATCCAGGCTGCCACAGAAGACAATTATTGGGATGTGAACATAATCTGGAATTTAGTGGAATATTCAGCTGAACCATCTTTCTCGTTAGCTTTGAAATGTTCAAATAGCTTTTTTCAATCACTTGCTTTTAGAGGTGAAGAGGCAAATACATTAATGTTTTTCAAATCAATGCTCATGAACATGTTGTTTGCTCTGCATGTAAATGAATGAGCTACTTTGCTTAAAAGCCTTTAAAAAATACCTAATCCTGGGAAGCTGGAGCCTGTAATTTTCTGTATACCAGCTTTAATAATGATTAATGAATTCTGGCTGTGGTGAAGCAGCTTGTCTTATGTAAGCAAGATATCTTAATATAAACAGCTCACTTTTCTCATTAAAGTAATTATTGAATCAAAGCCAAGGCAATTGTTTCAAATATGTTGCAGTTCTGCTCTGGTGTGCTGCTCAGAATCAATGCAGCAGAGCACTGAAATATACTTACCAATGAATTCTCAAAAGAATTTGGAGGTGCCTAGAGAATCCTTCCAGGTATCAGGACATTTGGACAGAAGTTCTGTGTTTGTTTGCAAGTTCTCTTCTTCCTTTACTGGTCACCTTTGGTTCCTTGAGGCAGAGAGCCTGGAGGGCCATGCAGCAAGGAAGTTTCCTGCTGCCCACTCCAGGTAATAATTCTGCTCTTTGGATGAGATGCAGAGCAAACTGCAACACTTCAGGTAAAATTTCCTCAGGTGCTGAATGCAGACAATTTGGCAGGAGAACATCCTGTGAGGGATGGAAAAAATTTGGCTGTTGTTCCTCTTCAAAACCAGCCAGGTAATAGGCACAGGATCCCAGCAAAGGGATACCTTTAAAATGATGGGAAGAGAAGGCTGAGGACACAGATGGACCATTCTTTTTCACTGCTCTGTTGAATTTGTACAGCAATAGAAAACTATGCCTCTCCACACAAGAAACAAAACAACTTGCTCCCTGACAACAGAAATCAGCCTCTCCCAAAGCACACAGCTAGTTCAGAAACTGACACCCAACAACAGCATGGGCAATTAACTCATACATTTTCAGATTTATAGGCAATATTGAAAGACATAATGAGTCCTAAGTCATATATAGAAAAAGCAAGAATGCTCACAAGGAAGGTCTTTGGGTAGTCTTTAACATACCCTAACTTTTCTGTTGTTCATTACTCCTTTTTTGATAGTAGCAGTCTAGAAATAACATTTATTTTCAGTTTTTCATGGGCAGGCTTAGGTAGATTGCGCTTTTTATGACATAATTGGAATACGAAATGATCTTGAAGACCTTTGCCATCATTTGAATATCATATATGCTTACTGCTGAAAACTCAATGAAGGCAACAGTAACTGTCCTGGGTTTCAGTATGGAAGTAATAGCATCAGGGATTGTCTGGAGCACAGGAGGGTAAAGACACTAAAATAAGAGATAAGTGCAGCAAAGCATGACATCTGGTAGCTGGCAAGGGAAAAATTAATAACAAAATTAAATGCAAATTAGCAACAGCAAGGAACAACGAAAGTTTAT
Source organism: Emberiza elegans (assembly GCA_024865655.1). Lineage (NCBI taxonomy): Eukaryota > Metazoa > Chordata > Aves > Passeriformes > Fringillidae > Emberiza > Emberiza elegans. Next base: position 2,829,041 of record JALJVW010003518.1, read on the forward strand.
GAGTAATGATTTCTCCATTCACTTGTCTCTACAGTGCAGGACTTGCTGGGATTTTTTTCTGTTGGAACTCACTTTTTCTTGTTACAAAAGTAAAACTACAGGTAGTCAGCCATGGACATGTGTTAGTGATCAGTTAGCCCTAAATGCTAGCCCACAGAGAATAGTAATGTATGTCTGGTTCTTGTAGGCTCTGTTGCCTGTGCATCCTCATGCAGGGTGGGTGGCAGGTCTTAGTTAACCTGCATAGCTGCAGTAAAGCTGGCTTCATCACCTCTCAATTTAATTGAATCTGAGAGTTCTTCACAGCATTTGGAGAAATCTGAAGAAACATTACTTCTTCACAGCTCAGATTCAGCCAGATTTCTCCAAGAACAGAGTGACCGTGTGAAAGCTACCAAAAGTGACGAATTAGAACAGCGTGCTTGAAATGTCATTGGATCTTTAAGGAGAACTGAAGTGTGAAAATCAGCACAGGAGTGGGTGCTCTAATGCACCTGCACAGCACTGCCAGGGTACAGAGGTATCATGTTGTTTTCTGAGGCTTCAGAGACTGCAGCTCTGGGTTGGCAGTGCTGAGCAACTTGGGAAAAGCTGTATCTGCTGTCCTGGTTCAAACAGGTCATTATTATCCATGAACAAATATGTAGCTGACAATTTGTGATTGCTAAGCTTCCTTCTAGTTATGTTTTTGGCCTGCATCCTAAAGACACTACATTACCAGTGCAGAAATGGAAATCTTGGGGATTGTTTTAAGTGCTGAAGACTCCCTCCCTTAACTTACTTCCTCCTTTATCAGAGGCACAGCTGATTAGATAGGAAAGCCTGCTGGCTGGCGCCTTCCCATCCCCTTTGTTTTTGTACCTCACTGCTCTGTGCTGCTGGGTCATCATCCTATTCATTTTTCATGACCTTACCTCATTACACCCTTTCCAATTGCAGCTTGTTTCTCTGACCTTGAAGTCCTACAGGCTGATCCAAAAGATCTGAGACCGTGTTTTTAAGTTACTTTCTGGAAAGGCTGGAAACATGAGGACATTTTTCAGCAAAGAAACTTGTGTGTACATGTATGCTTTTACTTGTGTATTTTTTAATTGTTTTATCGTGTAATATTTGGCTCAGTGCTGTAGACTGCTTTTGCAGCCCACTAGCACCTTCATGAATTCTGGTGTTGAATGATTTTTGTTTACAAACATCTTATACTTGGTAAATGTTTATAAAAACAAGTGGATAATCAGCAAATATTGTGGGAATATCTGTCTTTTTTGTACAAATTTTCAGTCCCACTGCTTTGCTGCTTGTTTCTATACTGACTTTGTGTGGTTTTGCCCATCTAAAAAATCATACAATTGTAGTGACTTAGAACTCCCACCTGTTTATTGCAGCCTTAATAGCTAATGTGTTGAACTTATGCAATGGGAAATTAACTGAATTGAAAATATACATATATACATTTTGATGCGCTTTACCACATCTAGGTTCCTTTGAATAGATATTTCATTTTGATTGTTGGGTTTGTTTAATGTTTGATTCACTGGTTTCTGATACAAACACTCAGTGGATACTCAAGCAGTTAAACAAGCGTTGTGATCCCTTATTGATGACAAAGTGGATTATTGCTCATTAAAACTACTTCCTCCCTGCCTAAAATCATCTTCTTATCGAGTATAGAGCCTGAAGGGATATGGAAGTTATATGAGTGTTTTGAGAAAACCTGAAATAGCCTACCTGTGTGAGAGTACAAGAACAAGCTGTTATAATCTGCCCTCCCCATGTGCTCAGTGGGCCAATGCAAAGAACTTCTGGCCAGGAGTTTTGTCACCTCACTGGTGTGGCATGAGTCCCTCAGCATCCAGGGAATGCTGCTTCCCATGGGAGCCCTGTCAGAGCCCGCAGGCTGGGTGGAGTGGGTGCAAAATCATCCCTACCCAGTCCTGAGAACATGCACTTGGTGCTCCCTGCAAGGGCTTGAGGCTGAGCCTGGAGCATGCAATGCACAGGCAGTGCAAGCCTCATCAAGGCACTTTCTGTGGGTCACTATATTTAATGTTGGCATGCAGTGTAGGATACCTTTAGGTATGTGCTGCTTGCCTGCACAGGCTCCTGACAGCTCTCTCTAAAGCTGGGAAAGGAAAACAAAATCTGGATTCATCCATGTGCCTACACTTGGACATAAGTTGGTTTAACCTGTGAATTTAGATCTGTCGGTTCTGGCGTTGATGTATTTTATTATAAAATCCTCTACTAGATGCAGAGGCAGATGCAGCCTTGATATAAATGGGAGGATTTCTGGAGCTAAATGCTCTCTTTTTGTTTGTATTTGTGCCTCAGAGATAAGTTGCACTTGTTTGTACCTCCGAGATGGCATCTCCTTTGTACCTCACCAGTGGTGTCTCCTTTCCCTATATTCTCAGATTGCCTTGTTAGTTTTCAGAAGGAAAATGTCCAGGATGTTTAATCCCATTTTTCCTGCAGTTTCAGCTCTTTGGAGACATTGGCTGCTGCTGGAAATCAGAGCAATTTTTGGATTGAAGTAGAAGGACAGTAGTCATGTGAAATAGGGGTAGAGATATGTGTTTTATTCTGTGTATGGCTCCACTTTCTAATCATAATGACAATACTTTGAATCATAATAACATGATAATCATAATATCATAATGATAACATGAATCATCATAACATCATAATGAGTAATAGAGTACCTAATAATAAAAAAGCTTTGAATAAAACCTTGCTGCTTGGTGTGCATAAAAAAAAAAAGTGCTCAAAAATGAATTCCAATACATTTGAAAGTAAGAAGTTTCATTTAGAAGCATGTAGAGTTCTAGCATAATTTAAAGCTTGGCTTCTGTTAATCATAGTTTTACTTTGATGAGGTGGCTTTAAAGGTGAAACTTGTTATTTAGAAGCACATTGTTCTTAAAAAAAGTAGATGGATGCAGACTTTTGAAACAAAAAGAAGTTCTAAGAAAGGCATTTTCTGTGGTTCAGTTACTCTAGAATAAAACACAGGAATTAATTTTAACAGAAAAATTAACTGCAGTCCAACCTAATATTTATGCCTATTAATCTTTATAGTGTAAAATTGTTAAATATTAGTATATCCTATATATCAACTCTGTTTCTTAACATAATATTGGCTCTTATTACAGTACATGTGCTAAGTACCTGCTGACCCCAAAAGATTCAATTCCACTGAGTCAGAGGTTTTGTTACTGCAGCTGCAAAACATTGCTTGACCTGTAGCTAAGGCACAAATATAAAATTACAGGCAGAATATTGAAGAGAATTTAGGGTTAATAAAAGTACACTGTTATTGAAGCTGAAAGGAAGTTTGTCTTCTATTTCAGCTGAAATGTAAAAGTGCCATTTCAACAGCTTTTGAAAATCTCTCTGGAAAGATGAAAAGAAAAATTTTTAAAAGAAATGGAATTCTATGTTCTGTCAACCCCTCATTTTTTTCCTTTGCAACTTGAAAAACCTATTAAACTTGATAAAACAGCAAAAGACTTGGCTCATTAAATGCCTTCAGTTCAAGGTCTTTCACTGACTGCCTAGGCACTGTTGCAGGCTCCTACTAATTAAGCATGTAAAGAACATGTCATTTGTGCTCAGAGAGTATTTTTTACAATTAATTAAGGCAATATAATAAAAAAAGTTTAATGTTTCTAGCAGATCTCACTTTTTGAAATGTTGGATAACTAAGGGAAATGAGTAACATTTGATAAATCTAATTCTTATCCATTTTTGCAAAAAGAATGTGAAAAATATACCTCTTTCTTTAACTTCTCTTATAACACTTGATTTGGTGTAAGCCAAATTATGCTGAAGCAAGAGATGGTGTCTGTTTTAAGGCTATGAAAGCTTTATTTCTTGTAATGACATTGTAGAGAACTAAGGAGGCTAAAAATGAGCAATTACCTACTGCTTAAGATGCTGTGCCATGGCAGCCACTGCACCAAGGGATAATCCAAACAAAGGCTTCCTCAGCATTCCCGGAAACTGCTCCCATTGTTCTTGCTCTGCTGCTGATGTCAGGTGATCATTGGCACTAAGGCTTGTCATGATGAACATTTTCAAGAGCCCCACATTTGTGAAAGAGACTGGAAGGTCATAAGAAAATCCAAGGAAGTTTTGAGGATTTTCTCACCCAGTCCCCAGCATGGCTGAGCACATCTCTTGGGCAGTCAGAATTAAGACCTGGTTTGATCTCTGCAGGAGACATAAATACAGGGCCTGTGTAAAGTGGGCTGGACATTTGCAACAGTGAGACCTCAGAATAATTTCCTCTAAGTGAGTGGGCTGTAAAAATATGAGTTACTATCACAGACTGATTTTGTTTAAATTAAAGCAATTTATTTTAATATTTAACAAAAAGAAGTAAGTTTATTTCCCCAAAAATGTTAATGTTTTGTTCAAGCTTCTATCTTTTTTAATGCCCAGTTCAGCTAACTGCAATAGAAATGAAGATGCTGCTCAAAACCAAGCAGCCAGGGGCATTTCCTTCTGTCTTCAACGTGGTACACAAGATGTTGATGGGATGGTTGGGGTGCCTGAGATTCTGTGCCTTCATTAATTCTTCTGCTTTCATTCTTTGGTGTAATGCTTGTTTTTTCATTTTATCTAAAATAGAATAATTTTATCTAAAATAGAATAATTTCTTCTTTGAGTGTGTACTGCAGAGTATAAGAATCTCCTGTAGGACACCAACAGCTCAAGAGGATTATTTTATTGAAATAGTTGTTCTGACTCATGTGCTGAGAGACACTGACCTGAGGTCCCAAATATTCTGGCTGTGCCATTTGATCTTTGAGTTGTAATGTGTAAGATGAACAGCAACACTTTGCTTTCATTTTTTTAAATAGTTTGTGAAATTAGTTCCTCAAAATGAGACACATTTCAACACTTTCCACAAACTCCTTCTATCCTTTCTTTCCTCCTTTCTTTCTTCTCTCTCATTTTCTTTACATCTTTCTCTATATTCAGCAAATAAAAACCACCTGAATATTTTCAGTTAAATTTTTGGCCTTTTAGCATTTTTACTAAGCTGTAAAATTATTGTGAGAAGCTGGATATAAGTAATATTTATTAATATTTTATACAGACCCATAGTGAATAGTTAATTTAATAAAGACAGGCATTGTAGGCAGAGTCACCCATCTCTTTTATTAGATGGGTTAAAATTATAAACTTCATTTATATTTTTATGTTATTTTATAGTCTGTTTCCACCAATAAAAGTGGTCACTGCTACACAGTGGAAATTGTCTATTGTTCAGATTTTAGGCACTACAAGATTTAATTGATTAATTGAAATGCATGAAACTAACAACATAAAAATGTTGTTTGCTTTTCAGCATTAGATGCTTAATTAGTGATTTGGCAGATAGGACAAGTAGGGAGGGTATTTCCTGATGGTGGATAATTCATTAAGTTGAGTGCCAACAGAAAATCTAAAATCCCTTAACTGCCATTAATTAATTACCAGGAAATACCTGGCTCGGGTGGAGGGGGGTCATTAGGCTTGTGTTCCACGTAAAACTGTGAAAGGTGAAAAGAAATCAAAATAACACAGGCAGTGCATTGTGCAAAGCCAGTAGAGAGCCCCAGCTGTGTCCAGTCACTGGGGCTGTGCAGTGACACAAACAGGCCACCATGGCTGTCCTAGTGACCAGCACAGCTCAGAGACACAAAAGCAGTGTCTCACAGTGCCTTTGGGTTCAGTGTGCACTGCTGTAACCAGGATTGGTGTTTGCAGCAGGGCAGTGCTTTTATATTCATATTTGAGAACAATTTGCCTTGTTAGCAAAGGCCTCTTGAATAGTCTAGGAATGTTTAGGCAGTGGCTTCTCCCCTAACACACATTCACACAGGATAAAATTAGGTTAGAAAACATGTTGCAGGATATCAGGTTGCTAAAGTGTGTCTCTGAGTTTTCTTCTTTTATGTTGCAGTCTACAGTTGCTCATTTAGTACTGCAAATTGCTTCACTAATGGAGACAAAAGAATAGGTAGTCCTTGATAACAAATCACATATATTTCACTCGGATTATACCTTTTTTTCCAATATATCAAAGGAAAAGGGAGGAAACCCCACTTTCCTCCTACCCCCGCAACATTCCCTTTCCTGAGATGTCTATGCAATTATTAACCAAGGGAAGTCTTGTTTTTGATTGAAATAGAATCTTTAGCTTGAGATGTGGTGAACATGTGATTTGGAGATTTCATGATTCATGAATACATTTATTTCTGCTCACACAAGTCCATGTGAGAGGAGGACCAAGCCCAGAGAGGCAGCTTTAGTCCCCTTCTAAAGTGCATAACCATCCTTCTGGTGACAATAAACACAGGTAAATAAAATTGGGAACTCCTGCTATTTTGTATCATCTCAAACTCTGTAAAGATTTTCCTTTTCTTTTGTGGATGGTTTGTTGACTACCTGAGCATTTCAAAGTAGGTTACAATTTACATTTTTTTTTTAATTGGTTAATGTTATAATTGTCAGAGGAGATTTTCTCTCCCTTCTTCCTGCCTTCAACAGCAATTGGAGTTATATTTGGAAAGTACTCATATGAATGTAATCAAAGTTCAGTATTTCAGGTGCTTTGGGAGCCCAAACCTATTTCAAGTTAGGGTAATAAAGATTATTAAATAGTTTCAAGAAACATAATCCCTAACATATTTGTAACATATTTCATATCAGTAGTGAGTATATATGCAGTTTTACTGATAAATTTCTTTCCAATTTTTAAACTTTTACTAAAGAGAAAAAACATAATAATCCCTAACATTTCATATCAGGGGAGAGTATTTATGCAGTTATATTGATAAATTTCTTTCCAAGTTCTAAACTTCCCATTAGTGTGTACAAACTTGTCTTTAATACAACAAATCCTGGAGTGCAATTAAGACAGCAGGAGCATTCTAAATACTCAGGATTTTCACCTAAAGTTTATTTCATAAACTTGGAGTTTGGTGAGGGTTTTGTGAGCTCAGTTTGTGTACACAAAGAACTCTTCATACTGTTCAGAAGTAGATTTGACAGAACATTTGAATTTGCTTTACCAAAGGAACATTTCCACCACTTTTCTTCACCAGGCTGTGCAATAATTTTAATAATTTTTTTTCCACATCCTGACAGCATCAACACCTGGTGGGTGAGCCCTGCAATTTTTCCATCATTGGATTTTCAAGAGAATATGTGTGCAGAGATAGGAAAATCCCTTTAGGTGGTGGAGACTCAAATGGGACTGAGAAAGAAAGGGGGAACTGTAGGAAGTGTACAGCAAAGAAGTTCATTTCCTTATATTTGTTAAATGAGTGAGTTCCCACACATTCATTTTGGCCAGACTTGTGTTACAATTTTAAGTACTCTTGAGGATCAGCTGATACCAGGCTTAGATAACTTATTGAGCCACTTTGCCTTTTCTTTAATAAAATAAATCAGATTTTTTTCCCCAGGATGCTGCGTCTCAGCACAATTATAACGCCTTTAGGAAGAATAGGATTTCTAATGTATCTTAAAAACCCTACCCTGGTTATTCAATGGCTAGTTGTTTAAATTTAAACAGTGTTCCCATGGGACAGGAAAAAAACTGCTGATAAGAAACAATGCAGTCTAATGGTAAAGATCTTATGATTGTGAGCTTTTCAGTGATCATGCTATTAATTCACGTACTTTCATAACAGAACAAGATATCTTGTACTTATAAATGAGGGGTGGATATTACTGCATAAACTAAATACAATGCCTTCCAAGCTCTTTGTTTAGAGGCTGTCTAAATAAACAGCTCAAATCCCTCTATCACTGAGATGAGTGCTGGAACTTCAAAGGCAGAATGAACATGCCCACTTTATCTGATCCGGCAGAGATACAATGGGACAATGACTACAGGAATATTTCTATTTTTTTCAGATGTAAACCTAAGGACAAGAAAAGAATGTTATTTTATTGCTCTGTTTTCTCTGTGGGACACACCTAGGAAATATTACAGTGTACTTATTTTTCTAAAGTGAAGATGAAATTGCAGATTTTGTCTGCAACCAGATCCCATTCAGAAGACACAGCTTTGTCTTTCCAGCTAGACAAATTATATTTCTGCTGTAAAAGCTAATATGGCCTAAAACTCAGAGCTGCTGATAGCCTTGTCCTAATCTTAGAATCAACAAAATGGTTGACATAATGCAGTTATTAGGAAACCTGATTTTTTGATGGAAACTACCTTTAGAAAAGTTGATACGGAGAGTAATTGCTATACATTCTTCAAGAGAAAAACTGACCAAATTTTTGAAATTTGCTTGTTTCCTAGAAAATGTAGAGAGGATTTGAATGAACTGGAAATCAAAAATAATTAATTGTTCTGCTTAACTCAAGGCAATGTATTATGTTTTGCATTACAGAAAAATTAATTCCCCAAGTTTCTTGCAGGTAGTAAATTATTTTTTAATAATTCCTTGTTCAAAGTTGCTTTGGCTATAGTCACAATAGTGACTAGTATGTTATGACCTGATTACTTGATTCCAACAAAAATGGCCTTAAGGTTTGCCAGCAGAAGTTCTGATTAGAAGATGTCCTTAAGTTTGCAAATAATGATTTTACTGTGACATAAAAACCTATTTTGAGCATGTGAGGTTCTGAGGACAGAAAAGGCGTGTAGAAAGTCATGCTTGTAACTTACAGCTACTGTTAGAGCAGGAGCTCTTGCTGAGGCAATAAACTGCAGAAGGCCCTGAAATTGCTAATGGGAATCTTGGAATTGGAGTTCTTACGGATTCCTTTGCTTGTCTTAGCATTTTATTTCATTATTGCACACTGAGGCTTACTAGGAAATTAGATAATATGTGGATTTTATTTATTATACTCATTGTAATGCAATTAAGTCTTTATGATTCAGCTTGCAAGTATAATGTGGGGGTTTTATGGGAAATTTCAGTTCGGCTTCCCATGTAAGTGTGTGGGAGGAATATGAGAACATTATTTCATTTTCTTCATCCACTCTTATTCAGTACCTTTCCCATCATATTGATTTTGTACATTCAATTGTACATTTGGTACAAATTGCCCTGGCACTTAAATGAGTCTGTGGATATGAACTTTTTAAGCCCTTTTTTCTTTAAGCATACCTTTGCTAAGAACCTTTATTAAGATTTTTCAGCTTTGACTTTCTCTTCAGCAGTACCACCTGCTTTTGTATTTATTCTCTATCAGAAATGATGATATATGCAGCAGAACACTTGTTTTTTTCTTTTAACAGTTGGTAAAGGACACAGAGTATATCTTTCAAATAAAAGCATTTTTATGAAACTTAATTTCATGCCAATGCTTTAATGTCTATCTAATACTGGGAGCTCCTACACCTATTAAAGACCAGAGAATAAGAATAATTGTACTTTTAAAATAATTGACTTCCCATCTCAGGTCTTTAAATTAATCTCTTCTCCACTGTAGGCCTGTGCTGTTATATATATATAAAATAGTGCAGTTACACAGAGCAGTGTGTGTTGTGTGTATCCAAGGCAATGTAGGGTGGAACAAATGTGAAGTTTGTTCTAATGTAGCTCACTCTAGTGCCAACATTCAGCTGATAGCTGTTCTTCAGATTTTGTAATTTTTATTGGAATCTACAGTGTTAGCAGTCAGAACACACTGGAGATATTTCTATGAAAAACATTTTTATTTACAGCGCCTTTACTAGTGCTGAAAGATGTGAGAAAGCACATATCTGGAGTGTCAGATCTTGGGGTGCCTGCAGAGTTGGAAGTGATGGCTTGTGTTGTTTTCATCAGTAAACCAGACAACCTGAACAAACAAATCATTTACAGATGTTGTCAAGACAATATCAAGGCATAATTCCAGGTACTAAAAGAAAATTATGTAATACTTTATTAAATTCAGTTCAGCCAACTATTTTTAATGAATGGTACTTTTGTTATACATTTTTAATGTATAAAATACTAATTACAAAAAAAAAAGTTTCTGTGGCTTGAAATAATTTTCTGTTCTGCAAATTAAATATGTTTTTCATTACTCTGCCTTTTTTGCTGACTTCCAATTCCACTGTCTTTTTCATCTGCTATTCTTAACTCTTGTCTGAAGGAACTCTGCTTGCTATAAAGACAATTGCAATTGTCTGGTATTACTTCTGAGTTTTAAACAAAGCCAAGCAGTAGCCTTTCTCCTTCCAAAACACCATTGTATTTATTGTATGACAAATGATATGTATTAACAAAACTTCAGGACTAATCTGGAGCTCTATTACATGGGATTATGGGGATGCATATGCATGTCAAAGTTAATCTCACTGGAAATAAAACAAGCAGAAGTAAGTCTTCACATCTCTAAATTAGCCTTTTAGCTCAAAGTAAAAAAATTACAATGATATTTCTGAGGAGATAAAAAGATTGAGACTTTTTTTAGTACTTACTGATCACTTTAGTGTAAGGGCTAAAGTGATCATGGCACTAGTTCTGCCTGAGAATTAAGTTCTCAAAGTAGACTCTAGCCATAAGGACAATTTACCACAAAATAAAGATATCTTGAAGAAGTGACAGAATGAAAACCAAATGTCAGAAGTTAGAGAGCAAGCATTTAATTTCTGATACCTAATTTTTGCTGGGTGAACACTGCGTTGGAAGTGAAGAGGAAGCTCTGAACTGTGGATGTTCTGGAGCTGGACACAGAAACCTGTCACTTGTGTCAATGTACAAACCCCTCTGGTTTCAGCAACAAAAGTGAGTATTTCCTACCTCAGCTTAAAATTGGAATGACTTGACTGCATACAGTTCTTCACAGGGTTCACACAGTAATTTTTAAATAGCATAGAAACTGTCATGTTCTTGATGTTATTTAGTTTGTTCTGGCTTTATAAAGCATTAGTAGCAGCTCTTCATCCCAAACTAGATCCTAAACTTTTCCTCCTTGATGATATTTCTGTTTCTCAATAACTAATCCCTTATTCAGAATGTAGAGACATCCATTAAGGTGAGACAATTGTCATGTAATTGGAGAGCACCACTTCTCAGGTATTTTCACAAATACATGCAATGTATGTGACTGAACTTGGATGAGAATCTGTGGAAATCTTTGCTTTTGGGGCAGGTTCCTTCTTGCTATGAAAAGGATCTGCAGCATTCCCTGATGATCTCACAGCTGACATGTGTCCCATGCTATTGCCCATGTTTTCTTGTTTTACTTCATCAGTTATGTCACTCTTCGACGCTTTTCCTACTGCATTCTCATCACTTCTCTTATCTCTTTCCACATTTGTTTCCTTGTGCCATTGCCTCATTCAGTACATTACATTCTCCAAGTTCCTTGACAGCTTCTAGATTGATTTCATTTTTTTTCTCCTATGTAAAGGTTTTGTTTCGCCTTTGATTTATTTTCCTTTTGTGCCAGTTCCTTTTCCTGCATTTTCAGCTGTACAACCCTCTTGCAGGGGTCTTAACAATTCCCTGCCTTCATTGGCTTGCACACAATTAGGATTTTTCAGTCACTTTCTGGGATTTTGTATTCCTCTGTTTCTAGCACTTCTTATTACATCTGCACTTAAAATCATGTTAACCTCATCTACAATTGATTCAGGACAACCATGAGTTTTAATTATACTAAGTTTTGAATATAACAAGGGAATCAATCTAATTAAAACTTCTTTTTCAAATTATTTCTCCAGCAAAGCTTTTTTGTATCCTGCTCCAGGATTTCTATTTTTCTCCACTAACACGCACCCATATATGACTTGCCCTTCTTAAACTGCTTTTTTATAATTTCTGTAGTTCATACAGAAAAAGAGGACACTTTCCCATGCCACTTGTACTTTTAGCATAGATTATTGTCACTGGGTAGTTTTTGAGATTGCCCAAAGTATGTATAGGTCTTGTGCTAAAAACAAGGGAAGAAGTATTTCCTTCATAAAATTCTCTTGACTCTAGAGATTTTCTTTGAACTCTTGTTTCATAAAATCTTCCCCGTGTTCTAAATTATTTATTAACATTGTAATTTTTCTGGGCTTACTAGAAGTTCATTTGACTATTTGCATTATTTCAATGTTAAAGGCATTTTTGATGTTAGATTAGGAAAAAAACATATTTGGTCCAACCAAATATGTGAAAATATAGCAACAGTTGTCTTTATTTTTGCTATTGTGAAAACTCTACTATTTGAGCAAAAATTTCCTGAAATTAATGAATTTATTCAAAGTAAACACAACTTTCAGAGGACGCATGTTTGATCTGACTTGTGACCAAAATAAAGGGAAATATTTTTCATTCAGAACTGTTTATTACAGCAGTTTACTGTCAGTGAAGTATATATTGTACATTTTCTGCAGCCTTAAAAATAACATAGCAGGATTAATATTAATATGGAGTCCTTTCCATTAGAATATCATTTAGGATATCATAGAGGACAACTTCCCCTTCATTAGGAAGACTGAGCAAATAATTTAGAATTTATAATGTAGGTTTAAATTCAAATAATATTGTCAATTTTCTTATGATGGATACAAACTTATATTTTAAACTGGAATTGCAGAGAGAAGTTAATTTCCAGAAGTGAGTGGTGCTACACATTAAACCGATCTAAACATAGTGCCTGAAACTTCTTAAAAAGAGCAGACCAAGTTTTATAAATATCTTTTGTTTCTTTAATTTTTTAAATATTATGGCATTTTTCCTATTTTTTTTAAAATCTAAATATAGGGCTGGTGAAAAGGCAATGCAGAAGCTGGGGAGAGAGTTAAATCTTCTTTCTAGTTGTAGACACAGAATTTAATCTGTGGAAGGAACAGTTCCTTCCTTTGCCTTTTCATGCTCTGTTTCCTCACTCTGGAGACTTACTAGACGAGACCAGTCATGGTCTAAAAATGACATTAAATTTAGAATCCCTACTAGAGTTCACCAAGTTATCCTGAGGTACAGCTGTTTATTAGAAAATGTGCTGCTCTCAAATTCTTATTGCATTAGGTAGAATTCTTTTTCCCCAGAATTAGATTTTGCTTCTGTAGTATTTATTGCACTCTGTTTTTGTGGTTTTTGGTTTGTATTCTAAGTTTTGGAAGAGGAGCTAATGATTTTATTGCTACAGAAAACAAATTCCCACAATTTTTATACAACCATTGTTTTTGGATTTGTGACTGATTTTAGTTTTTGTCATTTTTTCCTTTCTGATTGAATTTTCCCAGTGTGGAACACACACTATACAATAAGCTATAACTGCAAATTCCAGGGAAAGGCAGGGGCAATAAGGGATAAACACAGTATCCTGTTAGGAAACAGTTCTTTGTAGACAAAAAACTCCTTCTCCTAGATTGATATTGAACAAAGAAAATTTGTCGTGCTTATATTTGGAACCAGTTTCTAGCAGGCCAGTTCACTTGTTCCTGCACTGGGCTGTATCTTGTCATTTTATGTGCTGATCTCATCTCAGTTCCTATTTAATATTTTATGCATGGCAGTGAAGTTACATTGCCAGTGCTTAAATTGGCACAAGAGAGCAAAAGTAAAATCTTCCCTGCTCCAAGCTGTAGTTCCTAAAGACAGGGAGTTTGTGCCCTGTGAGGCAGGAACCTTGCTCAGGCACAGAGCAGGGAAGGTATAGGCTGGATATTAGGAAAAAACTTTTCACTGAAGGAATAATAATGTACTGGAAAGCTCTTCCCAGGGAGGTGGTAGAATCACCATCTCTGGATGTGTTTAAAAAAAGACTGGACATGGCACTTGGTGCTGTAGTCGAGGTGTTAGGGCATAGGTTGGACTCGGTGATCTTAGAGATCTCTTCCAATCTCATTATTCAGTAATTCTGGCTCAGCAGGACAGCAGAGCAAGCAGTAAAATATAAACTAAAGTCAGTCCATCTGCAACCTGAAAATCCCAGTTGTGAGGGTGGACTGACCCCATTTTCTTCATCAAAAGTTAAACTTGCCTGTGCTTGTGCAGTCTGAGAAACTGAGTGAATATTCTCACAACAGAGGGACCGACATGAGCCCTTTTTCCTGCCTGAAAGCCACAATCTGTGTGAGTGCCTTTGTGCTGAAGCCTTGCAGGGCTGATCCTTGATGGAGAGTCTGGCCCAGAGTACAGATCAGGTGCTGCTCCACTGCTTTGGCTTTGGCTGTGAACAGTGTGTCAGCTGTAAAAAGAACTGATGTATACACCTCTACTTATGCCCTGAACAAGGCTCTAATGAAATATCTTAATTGGAGCTTCCACTAATTTTAATGAGATTTCCCTGCTGAGTGTTACCATGAAGACACCCGCTGTATTTTTGTGTGCTCACTGATGTCAAGGCTACCAGACAGGATTCATAGTGATACATTAACTGCAAGCAGAATTAGATTCTATGTATCCTGAGGGTCTCAATTACAGGCTCTCAGCAGGAAAAGGAGGAAGGCTTTTCTAGGGTCTGCTATGAAGAAAAGAAATTGAAGAAAAGCAGATGATGAAGACAAATCTGAGAATGTAACTTTAAAGAGTACAGCTTTGGTGTTTGTTTGTAACAAACTATGAAGGATTAAAAAAGGACTGAATGAGAGCTGTTAAAGAATGGTCTAAAAATGACATTAAATTTAGAATCCCTACTAGAGTTCACCAAGTTATCCTGAGGTACAGCTGTTTATTAGAAAATGTGCTGCTCTCAAATTCTTATTGCATTAGGTAGAATTTTTTCCCCCAGAATTAGATTTTGCTTCTGTAGTATTTATTGCACTCTGTTTTTGTGGTTTTTGGTTTGTATTCTAAGTTTTGGAAGAGGAACTAATGATTTTATTGCTACATTAAACAAATTCCCACAATTTTTATGCAACCATTGTTTTTGGATTTGTGGCTGATTTTAGTTTTTGTCATTTTTTCCTTTCTGATTGAATTTTCCCAGTGTGGAACACACACTATACAATAAGCTATAACTGCAAATTCCAGGGAAAGGCAGGGGCAATAAGGGATAAACACAGTATCCTGTTAGGAAACAGTTCTTTGTAGACAAAAAACTCCTTCTCCTAGATTGATATTGAACAAAGAAAATTTGTCGTGCTTATATTTGGAACCAGTTTCTAGCAGGCCAGTTCACTTGTTCCTGCACTGGGCTCTATCTTGTCATTTTATGTGCTGGTTTCATCTCAGTTCCTATTTAATATTTTATGCATGGCAGTGAAGTTACATTGCCAGTGCTTAAATTGGCACAAGAGAGCAAAAGTAAAATCTTCCCTGCTCCAAGCTGTAGTTCCTAAAGACAGGGAGTTTGTGCCCTGTGAGGCAGGAACCTTGCTCAGGCACAGAGCAGGGAAGGTATAGGCTGGATATTAGGAAAAAACTTTTCACTGAAGGAATAATAATGTACTGGAAAGCTCTTCCCAGGGAGGTGGTAGAATCACCATCTCTGGATGTGTTTAAAAAAAGACTGGACATGGCACTTGGTGCTGTAGTCGAGGTGTTAGGGCATAGGTTGGACTCGGTGATCTTAGAGGTCTCTTCCAATCTCATTATTCAGTAATTCTGGCTCAGCAGGACAGCAGAGCAAGCAGTAAAATATAAACTAAAGTCAGTCCATCTGCAACCTGAAAATCCCAGTTGTGAGGGTGGACTGACCCCATTTTCTTCATCAAAAGTTAAACTTGCCTGTGCTTGTGCAGTCTGAGAAACTGAGTGAATATTCTCACAACAGAGGGACCGACATGGGCCCTTTTTCCTGCCTGAAAGCCATGATCTGTGTGAGCGCCTTTGTGCTGAAGCCTTGCAGGGCTGATCCTTGATGGAGAGTCTGGCCCAGAATGCAGATCAGGTGCTGCTCCACTGCTTTGGCTTTGGCTGTGAACAGTGTGTCAGCTGTAAAAAGAACTGATGTATACACCTCTACTTATGCCCTGAACAAGGCTCTAATGAAATATCTTAATTGGAGCTTCCACTAATTTTAATGAGATTTCCCGCTGGGAGTGTTAGCCCATGAAGACACCAGTATTTTTTGTGTGCTCACTGATGTTTCTTAAGGCTACTGACAGGATTCATAGTGGAGATACATTAACTGCAAGCAGAATTAGGATTCCCATGTATCCTGAGGGGTCCTCAATTCTTTACAGGCTCTCAGTGCAGGCAGGAAGGCTTTTCTAGGGTTCACATGAAGCAAAAGTAGGCACGCTCTGAAGAAAAGCAGATGATGAAGACAAATCTGAGAATGTGTTCTTCAGTGAGTACAGCTTTGTGTTTGTTTGTAATACGTGTAACCATGAAGGGATTAAAAAAAGGGGACTGAATGAGAGCTATTGTTAGCAAAAGCAAAACTCCCTGCAGAATAGGAAAAAACAACTAAAGAACCAAAACAAACTAAGAAAAAAGGGTAAGCAGGTGCAGAAAAAGAAAAAAACAAACCCAGAAGTTTATTTAAACATTTTAAATTTTGAAATTAAATCTGTTTCCTCATTGTTCTGAAGAACCAGATCACGATTACACTGATTTACTGTCCTTCTCTTTGATGCTTTTGGCTACCAAAAGAAAGTGAATAATTATGCTGATAAGAGGGCAATTTTCCTCTAAGTTTGAATTCTCTCCTTTTACTTGTTTTTATGGGTATCTACTTATTTCTTATTTAGGCAGCTTTAGGGACTTTATTGTAAGTTTTAGCCTTAAAAATGGATAGTGCAATGAATTCCATTGTCATTAGTAAAACAAGGAATCATGTAGAAAAGCCAAACAAAATCCAAGGCAGAGGGGAGTTAGACATATATAGTAGGAATGGGCTTCTGCAATGGTGAACTTATACTTGGAAGGGACCAAATAATAAGAGAAATGTTATTATCTCATTTAAGAATGTGGGATGAAGAGCAGAGCAATGATGTGACTTGACTAATGGTGTAGGTCTGAGCTGGGAACAGGATCCAGATTGCCTGACTCCCCAGGCAGAGCATTAAACAGATTGCCTTTCTCTCCTCCTTGACAAATAAGTGAGGGCTACCTGTTTAGCAGCCTGGATTTGGTGAAACACACACTGTGTATTTGATTTAGGGAATTGTCTTTTACCACGATGATGGTATTTTCTAAAAGAATCCATAGTGAAGCTCACTGATTATAAATGATTTATAGGTTCAGTGTGTCACTACTGTAATGATATTTCTTTCTAAGCAAAATGACTGTATCATGTCAGAAGACACTGGTGTTTATCTTTCAGGGAATAAGCACCAGAAAATGCTGCACAGGATTTCTGTTCTTTCTAAGCAGCCCTTGTTAACATTTAACCCCAAAACACATGGTTTAAGTCTGAAGGAGCAAAAAAAATTATTTTAAATGTATATCCAAAAGTCTGTCTTTTTGGATTTAGCATTATCAAGTGTGTACTGCAGAAAACTTATTTAAAACCAACCATGGTGATATAGCAGTGCATGTCCTAAAGAAGTGTTCTTAACAGTTTTTCTCTATAAAATCCATTCTTCATTTGTAAATTAGAATCCCAGCCCTGCTGGAGGCTGAATTGGGTAGACTTTAGCCTGAGAGATACACAACGTGGTAAAAGGAAATTACCTAAAATTAAACCAATCAATGTTTAGAGCAAACTAGGACTCACAAAAAAGAAAAATGTTGCTTAACTCCATAGAAGGTGTATAGAAGGGTGAATGGTACAATCTGTAGGAATGGGGGTTAAAGTGGAACTTTCTTTAGTCAGTACAGTAACAGTGACAAAAGCTGCAGCTTGCACATTATGCATTCCCAGACTTGTCCCTGAGCTATCTTTAATGAATGCTCTTCTCATTAATTTAAATGCTGCTAACATGCAGCTAGCAATAAGATAATTGAAGAAGTTCTTAATTTAGAAGCAGGCTCTCTGGTTATTCCACACGAAGTAGCAGAGCTATAAATTGTTAAATTCAAGGCAGGAATATGAATTTTCAGAGGTGCATTGAACAGCTCTGGGGAGAGGGAAAGAAAAGGGAAATTCTCACAGCTCTATAAAGGAGGAAAGTGACCATGGGTTTGAAGGACTATAAATTTATTTTCCTAAGGACTACTGTCTTCCAGCAGAGACTTCATCTTCATGGTAATTAAAGCTTCTGGGGCAAGAGCTCTCCTTTTGTTTTGTCCTTGCACAGCAGTAAAGGGAACAAAGCTCGGGAGCAATTTAAATGCTGAGGGACCTAGCAATAAGGTAATTGAAGAATTCATTTAGGAAGAAAACTGGCAGAGCTATAAATTGTTAAATTCAAGGCAGGGATATGAATTTTCAGAGGTGCATTGAACAGCTCTGGGGAGAGGGAGAAAAGGACATTCTATAGCTCTATAAAGGAGAAAACCATGGGTTTGAAGGACTATAAATTTATTTTCTTCTGTCTTCCAGCAGAGACTTCATCTTCATGGTAATTAAAGCTTCTGGGGCAAGAGCTCTCCTTTTGTTTTGTCCTTGCACAGCAGTAAAGGGAACAAAGCTTGGGAGCAACAAATTGAGGGACCACAGTAATTCACTAGGAAGAAAACTGGGGAGACTATAACATGAATGAACGCAGGTAATACATCATTTCAAGGACACTATAGCAAAGGAGAAAAATTTCTTCTTTCTTCTGCTGGTGAATTCAGGAATTTTCATATTTGTTACTAGGGCACCTGCCACCCAAAACTTGGCTTTGTGCAGAGGGTTACCTCTCCTCTCATTCATTTTGAATAGTTTCCCTGGATTCAATCCTGACTTTACTGTCATTTCAATTTTAGCAGACATGTGACAGTGACCCAACATTGTAAAGCAGCTCATGTTGAAATATTTTTCTGTAAAAATTTCAGATGTAGGGAAGTTCAGAGGCTTTAATATGAAACCAAAAAACTTGTCTGCTTCCTTACTGGAGGTTGCTCCAAAGCATTATGAACTGAAGATTAGAATTTCTATCTCTTTAGAATCTGAATTAAGCTGGCTTTGCTTTTGTGGCATTTTATGTCGATCTTGTAGAGAAATGATTGAATAGGAATTAATTTTGAAACATTTTGAAGTATTTTAGCAGAATGTTTCATCACTTCTTTTTCAGATTAAGAAGTGATGTGAACATGTAACATCTGATAATGAATTTCTACCTCTGTGCATCAAAATCAACAGTGTAGTGATCCCTTTCAAAATGCTTAAAATTAGAACAACTCTGATTTTTCTTTGGTTTTAAAACAAGAAAATTCCCCATATTTCTGTAGTTTGTTTTTTGTAATAAACCAGGAAAAATAGTTCCATTTAAATATTGTTTGATGTAAAATAACTGAATTTCAGTGAATCTGGCTTCTAGCCTGGCTTTGTATGACCATATTTGTCTAATACAAATGATGAAAAATTTAATATTGTACTGGAACTACATTCTTAATTGTATAGTTCTTTGTGTCTAAGAAAAAATCCAAAATTAAAGAAAAAAATTGAAAAAGTCATACTTAATGTCATTAGTTTAATATCCAAGTGTAACAAGCCTATGGATAATAAACTGATATTTTAATGTACTGGGATATGTAAGGAAGCTCTTACCCTGGCCTTACCAAACCTAAATCTGTTTCAAGATTTTCTGATTTTTCTTTGGGAGTCTGCTTCCTCAGCTGCTGTCAGGCAGGCGCTGCTGGCTGAACACTGTGTGTGCAGGTGGGTACAACCCTGTCCATTTAAATACAGCTCAAAAGGTGAGGGTAAGGAATAGGAGATTTTTCTGTGTTCTTTCATGTTACTGCCATGAAACAATCTACTTCAAGCACAATTTGGCCATCCCTCATGGTGCAGGCTGGCACCGAGAGAGGAGAAGTCATCCTGTGGCAGCAGGAATTCCACTCGGTGCCTGGCTGGAGGCTTGGTTGTGCAGCCAGTGAGAAAAGGAGATGTGGAATGAGGTTCCCAACAGCTAACAGGAGGGAGAAGACAATCAGGCTGTTAAAGCTGAGTCCTTGGTGTGCTGGCTGGTTTGAAGAGGGAAGATGTGGGACACCTCTTTGAAAAATAGATGTAAAGAGTATTTTGCAAACCACTCTCTGCATTTTGAGCCAGGGTGCTGCCAGTTTGGAGCTCTCCCTCCTGCCTGCCCACTGTGTAGAAATTAGACCACAGTAGGAATCTATTTGCAGTAGTTGGATTTTGAAGTTTCTTGTGTTCAATTTTTCCCCTGTTCCATCAGCTCCCTCTCAAAGATATTTTCTCTGTTATTTAAGAATAGATGTTTTCATTGTTTAGGATTATTCACTAAAAACTTATGTTGATTTATAAGACTTGAAAATTATAAAAATGATAAAAGTAAAACCTCAGGGTTCAAGTGCTGTTCCAAGTTAGATTAATCTCTTATATATTTATATATATATATATCAATGTAACATGAGCAGGAGTCACCTGTGAAATTTTTGCTTTCCTTCTTTTTCTTATTTTTAAAAAATTCTTTTGTTTTCAGCAGAATATAAATGCCTTTAAATTTTATAATTTTGTCTTGGAGATTATTTGAAAAGTCTTCACAATTCATGCAGAGGTGCATTGAGCTCCTGCTGTAAAAGTTAAAGAACTGGAGAAATCACAACAGCCCTAGAATTCCCAGTCTTTTTGATGAATGGTTCAGAGGAAATAATTGTGATTATAATTCAAAACCACAGTGATTAATTCTCAGATTTTTTGGAGACAATATTGTTAGCAATTTTCTCATTCTGGTGTGTCAAAATGTCTGACAATGGGTAACATAAACAGGAATACAAGAAATAACCAACCCACTGTATAATTTTTTGGGTGTGTTTGAGAGCACAACTCCTGACCAGCTGTCCAAAATCTCTTGTTTTCCACTGGGGTTTTTCTAAACAAGAGCCTTGGAGCCCCACAACAACTTTCTTCTATTTCTTCCAGCATTTGATGCCACTTTCATCAGCTACTCCAACACTCAGGTTCCTCATCTGAGTCCCGTTCTCCCCAAATCTATAGTAACTCTTTAAACAGTAAATTAACACATTTATTAATGGGTTACATGCCTTGGTGGCAGTGCATGAGATGCTCTAATTCTTTTGTTGTACCTTACTTTTTATTAATTGGATCAACTAAGATTATAAATTCTTTTATTCTTATCAGGAAAAATAAATTGATCTGTGGAATTTGTTGCTTAATAAATACTCTGGAGAATCAGTAAAAGCTTTTTTTTTCCTAAGAATTCTGTGTTGGGCACTTTTGAGATTCCAAAAACATAAGCATCATCTGGTTCCTGGAAAAAATCTTGCAAATTTCTTCTTCAGCAAACAGGAAAAGTTTGCACAAAATAAAAAAAACTTGTGACAAAGAGAAATGAGTCCCAAAG
This sequence comes from Emberiza elegans, assembly GCA_024865655.1. Taxonomy (NCBI): domain Eukaryota; kingdom Metazoa; phylum Chordata; class Aves; order Passeriformes; family Fringillidae; genus Emberiza; species Emberiza elegans. The sequence goes on from JALJVW010003518.1 coordinate 2,850,285, forward strand.
TTAAATTCCAATGTTTGAGAAGTGCATATTTTTAATATAACAATTCTGCTGTGAAAGCAAGTGGTGAAATTGGAGTTTAGAAACCATGGTGCTTTTCACAGCATTCCTGGCTTCCCTTTTACTTTACAGCTGGCTTCCAGTTGATTTAGTATTTCACATCAAGCATATTACTAAATGAATTCTGAAGAAAGACTTGGGAATTGGCAGGTGATGGAAGATCAGTCTTGATCATATAAAATTACATTTTCCTCTTTAAGCAGGATAGCAAATGAAAATTTACCTTAATTTTTGTTCAGTTAGACCTATGACTAGGGGAACATTTACCTAAAGTACTTGTTCTTTAAAAATCCATGATTCAGTTGCTAAAAAGTCCATCTAACAAACCCTACTGGCTTTTGTCAAAAAATGGGCTGAGAGCTTTTTATGGCACATAAAGCCCTATTTTTCTGTGGGATAACTTTGTGAATTTCCCACAGTCACTAAGAGCTCACGAATGCTCAGCAGGTTCATCCCCAAAGTTACAGCAAGGGAGAGATGTTTTCAAACATTGTTCAGAGCTATGTGTACATTCTTGGTCATCCTTTGACAGAAACAGTTCTTGCTTATTTTGGGTCTCGTGACATATTGAGCAGTACATATGTTTAGAATTAAATCCTTTGGAATCCCCATGTAAATATAACAGGGTTAATGTAAGGCACTAACTCTGGCCTTTCACATGTTGGTTGGTAAAATCCACTGATCAGTACCTTTGATCCAAACCTTTTAAAGACATTTCCCTGAACATCCCAAGGCAACCTATTTTTGCACTGACATTCTACACAGAAGAAGGTATTTTGGTGTTTCACGTCCTGGTGTTTATACACACTGTGATCATTTCTGCCACAAACGATATTTCCACTAACTGTGAAAGAAATGTGCAATTTATGCTGTGATACATCCTCACTCAGAGTGTTCCATCATAAAATCCATGTGCTGAGGGTTGAGCATCCCAACTGAGAAGAGTTTTTTCTCTCTCCCCAGCACTCAGTGCTGTTGCTTTGTGCTCTTGTGGGGCTTCAAGGCTCTGTGCTGGCTGTTTTTTATTTATTTTCTTTTTTTAAAGAGAGGGTGGTGTTTGGGGGAAGTTTGTTTTCTTTTAAAAGAGTAAACCCTTTGGTGGAGCAGCAGTGCCTCTCCAGATTGCTCCTGCAGTTACTCCTGATCCTTTATCATTGCAGAATAAAAAGAAAACATTATATTAAATAATCTACTTATTTAAGCACCAATTATCACTCAAGGTGGAGTTTTGTGTGAGAGTTCAGACTGGGTGAAAAAAGACGGAACAATGAAAAGCACATCATCTCTTACTGCAGCCAAATATTTGTAAACTGAAGTTGCTGAGAGTGTAAGTGGTAACAGTCATCTTGCAAACAGATGGGACAGTCCATGTTTTTGTGAACTTTTGCCCCAGGAAGAAAAAGAGTAAAGAAAAGAGGAGAAAGTAAGTACAAGAAATGCTTAGTAATTATTACTTCTTGCACAGTATTACCTTGCAATGATTGTTTTGCTCAGGCATATGTGTATAATATTCATGGAAATGGTCTCAGAGTAATTGAAATATCACATGTAGGTGGAATTTTGAAAATTGCCACTGGATGTTTGTATCATTTTTGGGTTGGTTCCTTTTTCTTAGTCACAGTACACAGTGTGACAGAGTGGCCACTAAACTATTAATGATGTCACAGATTAAATTGCATTCTATAAACAGAAATTTACACCCTGTACTTTCAACTGAATGGAAAAATAATTTAAAATTTGCCATAAAGAGTCTTTACTTTCTCTATGTTAAAATCTGCTTTGCAGTCTTAGTAAATTAAATTCATAGTGTTTGTGAAGGTGTCTTAGAGTGGTCTAAAATTTAGATGAGAAGGTAATGAATTCAAGGGTAATCATTTTTCTGTGCAGTGATGTTAAGTGCTCATCAACTTTAAAGCATGAACTTGGCTGCAGAATATTTTAACTTTTGGTAGTTTAGAATTCCCTGTGCACTTTGGCTGCCATTAATGAAGGATGTTGGTGTTCATTGATAGATTTTTTTATATCCTGTTTCATAACTGGCAATATCCCACTGTTTCATACACAGTGAAATCATTAACACTTCCACATGTGGTTAGGAAGGAAATTCTTTCTACAGAGGTTTGTACATGAAATCTGTTGGTGGGTTTGTTCATTCCCTTATGCTCTCTGAAATATGCTCTATTACTTTGCAGCCCCCTAACAGGGTCATCCTCTCTCTAAAACTCCATTGACACCATTCCCCAACCATTGCAAGCTGCCCACAGGCTTTCACCATAACCCCTGAGGCACAGCCAGCACAAGGCAGCTGGGGATGACCTGAAATTAGTGCTAAAGGCACAGACACTTCTACATTCAAATCCTCCAGCTTCCACTGCCAAGCTGGTCAGGTCCAGGATACAGCCCATGAAGAAGCTGGGAACAGCTTTCCATCCTTCAAAGTAATCACCAAAAGTAAGTCCTGTTTTAGGATGAGGCTTACCTATCTTGACTTTGGATGCTGCTGCCTCTTTCAGAGTACAGTTTCCAGTACCAAACTCAGTGCCTGTGTTAGTTTCCATGCACTGTTTGATATCAGGTCCACTATACTAAATAGCATGAATATTGAAGAGTTTCAAAGAGTTTTATGACTGAATTTTTTTTATGTTAGTGAAACAAGCTCCTTCATGGAGTATCAGTGTTTTAGTTCTGGAAAAAACTTGTTTAGTAGTGTTTGTATAAAAACTGTTGAGTCATAACCATTTAGGGGCTTTTGTGACCAATGACCCCTAGTTGTTTTCACTGCAACATGATGCCATGGAGAGGCCCCTCTCATGTTTGTATTTTCATTAATAAAACCCCACATTTACATTGTGAAGATTTCCAGCATTGCAGATTGCAATGAGAATGAAATATATTGTTACTGTACAGTCTCAAACATGCACAGCCCCTCCATGGAGCATTCTGCTCATGTGCATACCCTCTTCAAGAACTTCATGGCAAAGTCTGGTCACTTGTTCAACAAAGGTAAGTTTAAAGAAGTTTAATTTGTGTAACCAGGCTCAGACTTTGTGCCAAAGGGACTCAGGTAACCACTGAAACATTTTCAGCAGGAAAGGGCCAAGAGGGTGGGAGGTTTGGTAAAGAACATTTGTAAATCTTATTACTTCCACTCTAGAATTCATAAATTCCAGCAGCACAAAAGTTGTTAATTTCAGGGTGCTCCCAGTAAAGGATAGACAACTTTTAAGCATGAGATTAATTTTCAGTCCTAACTGTGTAGCCAAGAACTCTAATAGGCAGAAACAGAACAATTTCTAGTCAGCAGAACTTTTGAGAAAGTTTTCAAGCTTGTTGCTCTAAATTAAAGGAGCATTTTTCAAATGCAACCAAATGTTCTGAATTAAGGTCATAACATTGAAAAAGTAGTTGCTAGAAAAGTGGAACAAAGAAAGCTGCTTTCTGTGGCTTGGTTTCTTATAGAAGACAAAGCACTGACTACAAAGGGTCATTGACATGGTGGCAGGACATGAAAGAGCTGCATTGAGGATTGGAGCTACTTTCAATAACACAGCTGGAATGACTTTAATAGAACTCTCAAAAAAGCTTTTTGGGATATTTGGAACTTGCATGTTCTCTTGATTCAAGGTATATTAAAAGGTTCTGCAAATACATTCAGTACTGCTTAGCCTTATAGTCTATAGATAGCATAGCAGAACTCTTTAATTTCCATGGGAATAGTCTTATGCTTATTTCATTGTGAGTTTCAGATGTAAGATTATGTTTCTTGAGGTTTTCATATATATCCATGTGGTTTAAAAAAAATTTAATGAAAATACAGTGTAAAAGCTACCCATGTGAGCATTTGATTCTGGGAAAGAAAAACAAAGATTGAGATTAAAGATAGTGTTGAGATCTTTGGCAGTGGTTTCTTGTAAATGGCTTTACCTTTTGCAATGTAGAAATATGAATGCTACAAGAAATTCATAATGGTTTTATTGGGCTGGTACATATTGTTTAGAAGGACATAACATATGTTGGCTTAGTGTAATACTGCACCAGTTGTGACTGGCCATGACTGAGTTATTCAAGCTCACTCATTCATTTTAGCCAACTAGTTTGGCTGCTTATCAGGAAGTGACTTCAGTAAGGAAGCACAGTAATTCAATTATCAAGAACTCCTTTTCTTACCCTTCCAAGAAAATGCATATGAACTCAATGTAAGAAAAACATTTCTTTGCAGCTTCTTGTCTGTGATAACTCATTATGCTACACGCACCATGATTCACCCCAGAATGCTTATCTGTCATGGAGGGTGGGAGGAGAACAACGAAAAATTCTAACACCACCTAAAATATATCATTGCCTTGTAGGCAGTGAGACCATTTCCAGGAGGAATAGCTCAGTTATCTGTTTGGAAGAAATTCCTTCAGCCCCTGGGCCTTTTACCCTTTGTTCATGATCACCTTGAGACAAGCAATTAGAAAATCTCCAGCTTGGGAACTATTTTGCCCTCAGGGCAGCTCCTGCTCCTTGTGAAAAACCCAGTTTGGATTGCTGAAATTGGAATGTATCCTCTGAATATTGTTGTTTATACATTTTAAGAAACTGAAATATAAGGATTGGAGAATGTTCAGAGCATTTTACAGTCACTGGTTAAAGTTCACACTCTCTTGCTCTCAGTGAGAAAAAAAAAAATTAATATAAGACTAAATTCACAACATTGCATGACAGGCAACAGAATTATCACTCCTAAGAGAAAATTTAGCTTTTGAGAAAACTTCAGATATCTGTGAGATATTTTTTGATGTTTTTTACTGTCTTTATTTCACACATACAAATTCACAAAAAAGAACTATCCATACTTTGGGTTGGAAAAGACCAGTGTCAACTTCAGCTGTATTTTTATTCAGGAAGAAGACATCTTCACTTTGCTTTGAGTGCTGTGCATGGCTTCAACATGCAACTACCTGATGGAAGATCACCTTTTTGTACTGCAAAAGTTGGAAAAAAACTTATTTTTTTTAATATCAGCTTATAGCAGAGGGACCCTCTAGTGGTTTTTGTGGCTAAGAGGTACATAACCTCTCCAATGTGCTTTTCATGTGCGCTCAGCAATGGGCCAGCAAGGTCTGTGAAGTAGCCATGCTGCAGGTAACATGAAGAAAGCTGTAAGCTGAGCCTAGAACTCCTGTGCCCACAGCTGGACCTTGATCATTCTGGGCAGAAATACAGAGAAACAAGAATGGGCACTCAGCTGCAGGAGAGAACAAATTCATCCAAAGGGCTGTGTGGTATGAACAGACTCAAATCAATTAAATAAGTAAGAAAGGGAAGATTTTCCCTTCTTTAAAACTAGGAACTGAAAGATGCTATGTCAGATATCTTTCCAACAGTTGGTGTTTTTCTGTACTAATTTAAAGAAACAGTCAGAATACCAATTTGTGTCTTTTTGGACTCTCTCTTGCAGCAGGCTGTGATTTGCCAACTTCTCCACTTGAGATACATTTGCTCTTTGTTCAGCACCATGAGAGTGTGGGGATTTATTTAGGAACCTGAAGGAGGAAGCAGATCATCACAGAGGCTCAGGGCAACACTGGAAAGAAAACAGGAATGTCAGCCCGTAGTGTGGATTCTCTGCTTGCTTTTTCTACCTCTGTTGGGGTCAGGATTGAAGGCACTCGAGATGATAGCTCATGTTCAGACTCAGGTGTTTATTGTTTCTTATCAGTGTCACAGCCTCACAGCCTTTTGAAGTCTTTCATTAGCAAGGCACAAAATGGCTATCTCTTGTTACAAGGTCTTTTAAGGCTAAACTATCCAATTAAGAAATGACACCAAAATTATTTTCCCTTTTAACCCAATAACTGATCACTTGAAGCCCGCAGTGCGGACTTTTCTGTCCAGTTACAAAATATCACCCAAACCCATGAAGAAGAAAGTAAAGAAAAACCTGTCTCCACCCTAAAACCTCCATCTTGCTTCATATTTATTACTATATTCTAAAACCTCAAACTCTGAGTTTTCCACCCTGTGATATTACACACTTCTAACCAACTACACACCCAGAATCGCAGTGCTATCAATCAGTTTTGGAAACCCTCTCCACAGCTCCAGGTCAAATGCAGTGCTCTCCTGCAAGTCTGCGCCCCTCAGCACAGAAAGCCCAAAATTCTCAGCATCCAGGGTTCCACCAGGTAGCTAAAGGATAATGGAATTGGTGCTACTGAACATCAGGATCTGGGGAAAGAGGTGAGTGTGCAGGTTTCTGAGCATGCAGGTTTCTGAGTGTGCAGATTTGTGAGCATGCAGATTTGCAGATTTCTGAGCATGCAGATGTGTGAGTGTACAGATGTGTGAGTGTGCAGATTTCTGAACAAGTAGATGTGTGAGCATGCAGACTTGCAGATTTCTGAGTGTGTAGATTTCTAAGTGTGCAAATTTGCAGGTTTTTGAGCATACAGATTTGCAGATTCCTGAGTGTGCAGATTTCTGAGGGCGCAGATTTGCAGGTTTCTGAGCATGCAGATTTCTCAGCATGCAGATTTGCAGGTTTCTCAGCAGCATGCAGATTCCTCAGCATGCAGGTTTCTCAGCACACAGATTTGTGGCATGTCCCAGCAGTGTCACTGCCCCGGCTGCCGGCGCAGCAGTTCCCTTGGAAGGGAGTCCTGGTGGAGGTTTGTGCCCAAGGGAGCTGCATGAATCAGCAATCTGCCACTGCTGCTTTGGAAGGATGAGAGCTGGGCCGAGCTCCTGGTGAGCAGGCTGAGTGGTTTTGTTACTGGGACAACAGGGGTAAACTTCAGCTGTGTGCAGACCTTTCCAAGGAGAATGCTGGCACAGTCCAGATGGGAGCAAAACTGGACTCGTGCAGCTTGTGCATCACAGACATGAACAAATCCTAGTGCTGTTGTGATCAGATGGAGAAAAATATTTGTAATCTAATTAGGTTGGGCTGGGGGAAAGAAAGTCTGGAGTCATGGACAGGCCACATTGTTTCAAATTGTCTGAAAAGACAAAAAAAAAATTATTTTGCAAAAATTATCTTGGCGAATTCTTCTCATTTCCAAGAGCAGACAGATGAGTGTTTTAGATATAAAGCATGACTCACAAATTGAATATAAACCTGGAATGTTTTGAGGATTTCAATGTACTGACTAAAAGGACAAAGCCTAAAGCATCTCTTTGCCTTGAGCGACATCAGAAAACATGAAAAAAATCCCTACAGCTTTCTTATTTTGCCCCAAATATGAATGCTATGGTAATGATTTTTTAAAAGTCTAGGGTTATTGTTCAAGGTAAGACGGTACAAAATAACATAAAAGATATTAAGTCATTGTGCTGTTGTCTCTTGAAGGGTATTTCAGCTGATAGAGGGCAAGTTTAGATTTGATATTAGGAAGAAATATCTAATCCTTAGGTTAGGCATTAGGAAGAGAAGCTGTGGCTGCCCCATCCCCATGGGCAGTACAGGAGCCACTGAGGCACAGAGGAACCTCCAGAACTGACTCAACACTGCTGTTCCAGGCTGCTCCTAAAGCTCCAACAGGCTGCTGGAAGGGAGGGCAGGGAGCAGCTCCAGGCGGAGGCTCTGGAAGCTGAAGGAGGCAGCTGGAGTTTGTGTTAGAGCAGAACTGAGTTCTAGACAGGGCTGTGTTGTTGTCAGGGAGAGCCACACTGCAAGGCAGGGATCTGAAAACTGGGATTGCACCAGTAATTGGTGATGAGAGTAGATTCAATCCACTGTGTTTGAAGAGAGCCTATCTGTTGACAAAAAGAAAATGTTAGGGATGAATAAACCCTATATATATAGGTCTAAATGACTTATGACATACATTGGGCTAAATGACAAAAGACAAGAGAGAAAATAATATGATAAATTTTAGCATTTCAGAGTTTTGCTTTTCATATTCTGTATTTTGGATGTATAAAATAATTTGATTTTCTGTTCTGTATTTTATCATAGCCTTTTCAAAATAATGAACCTTTTCCTTACAAAACAATTTCTTAATGAAAAATTTCAACTTGTTGTAAAAGTAAACAATTATTTCCTTCACTATTTCCATAATATTTAGAAACTATAATTCTGTAAAGAACATTAAAAAAGGTAGTTGGTTGATTTTCTTAGAGGAGAATTTAGTTACTGTATTTCATGGTGGAAATGGAGTTTAATCTGTAGCATTTGTTTTATTGCCAATGTCTGTGCTTTTCTGCATTTGCAAAATACACATTCACCCACTCACACACATTTTGAGTGACACAGTTTTGGAAGGCTTATAAGCTTTCTCTAGCACCTTTTTTTTCATTCTTTCAAGATATCTTCAGTGTCTTTGCCTAGAAAAATAATATTTGTGACTCTTTGCTGAATGGTGGGCCATACCAGATATGGAGGCATGTTGCAAGTGGACAAGAACAGTAATTTTTACCATAAAATTATTAAACAAGGACCTAATACTAGAAGATGCTGATGTACAGATTCAAAATATGCCCTGGCCTGCTGGAGAGCTTTGTTTTACCTCCCCATTTGCTACTGTTGGGACAACTCTGCTTGGACATCTGCCAGATTAGACATTCCAGGAAAAAAATACTTCATGGTTTAAAATATTTTTTCCAACAGAAATAAACCAATTTAAGTAAAAAAACTTCACAAACCTATTTTTATTCTGGAGGAATAGTGTTCTCAATGGGAGTAGCTAGTCTGGAATAGCTATTGTGCTAAACTGCCAGTGTATGAAGGGAGCACTTGCTGATGGGTACTGCTACAGATTTAAAAAACAAACCAAAACATTAAAATTTTTATTAGCTGTTGAAAAGGACATCTTGGCTCTTAGAACAGAGGCAAGATAGACTCAAAGGAGGCAAGATAGCTAAATAAACTAAATATTACAACAATAAAAGAGCAGAATATGTTTGGCCCTGTTCAGATTCCCAGGAGAGGTGAAGGTCTCAAGGAGCTTTTCTCTAGCAGATGTTCCTGTATGGCTTAGAGGAAAGGAGAGAATAATCCAGTGCCAGCTAAAAAAGAACCCCTGAACAAGTTTACTTCCAGGATGGCTGGGTGCTCAGAGACCTGCCCTGAGCTGACAGGTAAAAATGGCTCTTGTCATGAGAGCTCAGCTCCTGCTCTCCGAGCTCTGGCAGGGCAGATGCAGCTCTGCAAGGCTGGGTGGCTCTGGGGCTCAGCTCCTTGGGAGTGCAGCCTTCAGAGGCACTCAGGCTCATCTGCAGGTGAATTAACTCTGAGCCTCAAAGCAGAGCGCTGTGATTGTACTGACACAGCGTTGGAGAGGCTGAAATCTTGTCACTTCCTATCACATGACCATGCTGAGTATTTACAGATAAGAAAGGGATCTTGCAAAAATATAGTGACAAGATCAAAGCAAATGCAGAGAAGCAAAATTATTTTTGTTGAATTTTCTGTCATCACTAAAATGAGAACATGTTGTTCTCACCATGCATTTTTTAATGAGAGGATCTCCTGTTCTCAATTTTTAAACAGTTGTTTACACTTCACATGAGGAAAAGTCTGTTGGGCCTTTCTCTGCATTCAAAAGAATGTATTAGATGATATTTCATGTATCTTTGGTATGTCCTTTGAGCTCTCTTGTTTGAAAAAGGGAGTATGAAAATGGTGATACAGAAATGCCTGCCAGCATCCTCCTTTAAATTTAAACATCTCTCTTATGCAAGAAAGTGTAATTTTGGACCTACAATTATCACACAGTGCAGATAATGCACTGGTCAAAATCACACTGGGTCTAGAAAAGGAGATTCATTGCAGTACCCTGATGATGATGGCAATGAGACAGCAGTGATAAAAACCCTTTGATCTTAGCAACAAGGGACCCATTTTTGCCAGGTACCCCTCTGTTATTTCCTATTGTGCCCTGAAGTCAGATGTAGATGTAATGATTTCAGTACATCACATCTTTCAGCTCATTGTGGGCCCAAGAACATAACACAAAAGGCCAGGAAAAGGTAAAATTTCAGTGTCCATTTTCTGAAGGCACAATTAACTTGATTCTTTCATTGTGTATTTTAATGTACTTCAGAGCATATTTTCTCCCTTTGTTGTAATTCACATTCTCCTGTAGATGTCAATTATTTGAGACTTGAAAAAAATTTTGATTCTCTAAGTGTTCCTTACTAAACACACAGCATGTCCCTCAGAGTGCACAGCTACCTTGCCCTTGATTAGAGGACACACCCCTATCAAGAGTTTTAAAACCTGATGGGTTTTTTTGCCTGTAGGTGATAATGCACTTTCAGAGGCTGCTTCAAATAAGTGCTGTAAAAGAAATGTATAGGACTTCAGCAAAGATAGCACAGAGCCCATACAGAGAGTTAGAATGAACAGAGAGTCAGCTGGTCAAATGCAAAATGAGTTGGAAAAACACAGATTCCAACTCATTTTGCATTTAACCAGCTGACTTCACATGTGGTTGTTAAGGAGAACAGTAATTTTCTTCTTCCCAGTAGTTGTTAAGAAGCTGGTGAATGGAACATGCCAGAAAGATGTTCCATGGGCAGACTGCATGACTGCATGGATGCTGCTGGCTTGTGAAAATAATAACAGTGCTAGTTCAAGGAGTAGGTGGAAGCAAGCAGGGAAAACTTGCTTCTTAAATTTTATTTATTTAATAAACCCACCTGTTTGGTTTGTTTTTTTTAATAAATTTATTTATTTAATAAACCCACCTGTTTTTAACCCAAACTCACACTGGTCCTCTGCAATTTAGTTCCAGTTCAGAAGGAACCACTACTAGGCTAATCATTCTATAGATTGATGCTTTCAGATGCAACCAAGGGAGACATACATTATTAAGAGAGAAAGAATTTTCAACCTTTAAAAAGGTCCTGCTCAGTTCAGGACTGTTAGGATGGTCAAGATGTCTTATCCAAACTGCTTCGCTTTAGTCTATGGGAACTTTCTTATCTAGCCTAGACAAAGGAGACAGTATTTAATTCTACACTAAATACCTCTGACAGTAAGTATTGCTTTAACAGAAATAAGAATGATTCCTTTGTCTTGGCACTCGTTAGGAACTGGGCTGGATGGCTAAGGAATTCATCATGTAGAATCACTGTAGATAAGGCCAGATGATAACATGTTGAGCATAAAAGAAGGGAAATTTTAAAAAGAGAAGGTAAAAGAGATGTGTGGAGTTGCTACTCCTTCCTTTCTGCTAAGTGGGTTGTGTCCACTGCTGCTAATGGAGAAAGCCCCAGGCTCCCTCGTAATTTTTTTTTTTCCTCTCATCAGTATGTCTGTGTCTGGAAAACCAGTGGGGAGTGTCTGCAAATACATGGGTGTGCAATTTGTCTTTATTCAAAATTGCAATTAGGACAGGAGAGACACTGGTTTTGGAATTCCTCAATCAGAGACAGTCCCTTTCTGTGCAAGCATGTCTTTTATTCACTTTCTCTTTGGTTTGTGCTCTTTTTGTTCAGTTTGTTTGTTTTGTTTTTGTAACACTGCTCCATAAGCTTTGCATGCTAATGTTATCTCTGGTCAGAATTACAGAATGTTCTGAGCTGGAAGGGACCCACCAGGACCATTGGGTCTAACTCCAGAGGGAATGGTCTGTCCAGGGATTGAGCCCATGACCTTGGTGCTATTTGCTCTCAGTGTGCTCTGTATTTCAGTAATTCTATGCTTTATTTATTTTATGCTTCTGCTGGATTGAGAATAGGATAAATTCCTAGATTTGTCTGGCTTTTAATTTACAGCCACCACTGCATGCAGGAACTGATGGGGATTCCTGCTCTCATCAGTTGTTTCAACAGCACTAAAAGGCATAAACAGGGAGTGCTTGAGGAGAAAGAGATTCCACAGCTCAGCAGGGAGAGTAGAGCCAGACACCAGCTCTGTGCATTCTTCCTTGCAGGAAGGAGCAATGCCAGTTATCCCTCAGTGCCAGAACCACTTTGCCTGGGAAATGAGTGAGGTAAAGGCTCTCTGAACTGCACTTCCTTCATCCCTGTGCCATGAAACTCAGGGAGAGCTGCTGACTGCCCCCCTGCACTGCTCCTGGTGCAGCTGGGAAAAGATGCTGGGCTGGAGCAGGTTCCATCTTTGGGGATGGCTGGTGGAAAGGAAAGCATCTTGCAGAGCACAGATAACTGCTGGGGCCTGGCCTTTGGTGAATACTAAGAAAAGGGAGGAAGATTTTATTGGAAATAATAAAAATCATGCCAGTGGTGGAGAAATATTGAGACCTGAGGTGATGGGATAGACAGTAAAGTGTAAAACTCAAAATTTTTTGCTGGAATTTAAAGTATATTTTACCAGTTTAAATGCTTGTACTTCTAAAAAAAATTCACTTTATGTGGCTTAAAGGATAAAAATCTTTTTCCATTATATAATGAAAACATAATTATATAATGAAAACATAATTATAAGTAGTGCTGTTGTTGTCTGCAACAAAAACACATTTAGAGAGTTTTGCTACTAGCATGTTTCTATTTTTGCTTTCAATATTTTCATTGTTTCTGTGAAAGCTTCCTGATTGAACCTTCTTCTCTCAGAAATTTTTACACATGAATTGCAGATCATTCTAATAAGCTTTTTAATTACAGCTAGAGAAGACTATTTAGAGCACTCCTGACTGTTAGAAACAAATCCATGTGGGGAAAAATAAGAGGTAATTAGCTTTACATGAAAAATAGCTGCTGTTATTTTCCACTGACAGAAGGAAAGGGAAACAATTTCTACACCTCACAGCAAATACACACTTGGACTGGAAAGGACTGTTTGGCTCAGAGTCCATACCTTGAATTTGTCTGAAATTTAACTAGTTTTACTACAGGTATTTACTATGAAGATTTTGAAGGCATTGATATTCTAATTTTCTAAATTCTTGTAGCAAGTCCATTGCATCATCTGGATAAAGAGTATCCCAGTTATTTTAAATGGAGATGCTTTTTATAAGAGGGTTGGGAAAATGAAAAACAAGGCACTGTCACTGCAGTGGCTATAACCCAATGGAATAGTATAAATAAATAATAAACTAGTAAAAATAAATCATGAAAATAAAAAAATACTAAAATAGTATAAATAAATAAATAAATAATAAACTTGAGGAATCTTCAGCTCAGACCGAGAGCTCTTGCTGTGAATTTTCTTGTTGCAGATCCTGAAGTTTCTCTGGTGGCTGAATGCCTGCAGGCTCTGGAAGCAAACCCTGGAGTAAGGAAATTTTTACTGCAATCATCTGCCCAAACTATGCTAGAAGGAGCCAGTGCTTGAGCACAGCGGCAGGAGTGCAGTTGGCAACCCAGGATGGGAGTTCCTGGTGAGGAACTGGTCAGATATGGGTCCTGCTCTGTGGCTGCAGATGCCTCCAGGACACCCTGCCAAATGCACTTTGGGAAGTGTCTACTAAATGTGCAGTATCTGGCTCCTGTTCAAGGTTAGCTAAGGAAAATGGGATTAAGTATTTGTGTTCCTAGCTCTTCTCTGATGTTTCAGGTCTACATCCAGGGGAGTGTAAGGGACAAAGTCATTACAGTTTCTCTAAGTCTATAAATATGTGGTTTGAAAGGTAGCAACATCTGTTTTGAAAAGTTTTTATAGCACATTAAAAAAATAGGCCCAGAACAGTTTATTCTACTTTTTGATCCCTTTGCTCTAATTCCCTCATATCTAGCAATGTTTTTTTTATCATCATGCTTATTGTGTTAACTCTCTGATAGCTTTTACTGTTTAGTGCAATCTATTTTTTGTAACATCTAAATATTGTTCCCTACTAATTCAGTATTTTGTTTTCTTAAATATTTATATGCAAAGCTACTGGAGATAGAGTGGGCTGTGACAAAATGGAACAGCTGTCTATGGACTTCACTGTGTCAGACACCACCACTTTACAGTGATCCCTGTCCAATGCATGGAGAACCTTTGGGAGGAGGTTTCTCTGCTACAGGCAAACGTTTGTCACCCTTCATCTGCAAATATCAAGGTAAGGAACCATGCAAATACATGAATACTTGTGTTCAAGCCTGTTTTCTCCTTTGATAATTTCTGCATGGCTTATGATTATGTGTTTGCTGTACAACTCTGGGATTCCCTGCTGGACTCTGCCCCAAGGCCTGGCCAAGGGCCCACTGGCTCCAAACCAGTTCTCTGCATAGAAGGGTTTGCTCCTGGCTCCTTCCCAGGGAGAACTCAGTTTAGATTGCCTGAATCCACCAATAAAACTTGGATTCACCAGGCAGCACCAGCACCTCTGGGCACTTTTTCCCTTGTGGCAATTTTTCATTTTGATACTGATTGTGAAATCTGAATTTCCAGGAAAGATCATTTGTCTTAAGTCAGGAATTAACAATAGTGTGCAAGCACTTTTCAGAAAACAGCCTTTGATTTTTTTTTGTATTTGTACTTAAGCTTCAAAGGAATTAGGAATGATCATATGATAATTTCTCTTTGTAAGAGTTTTTATTTTAGAGAAGTGAATCTTGTTGAGGGAAAGAAAACTTTGAAGTAGTCATTAGAAGTACAGGCTGAAAATATATTTAAAATTTAGGGGGCAGTGATAAAACTGAGTTTAATTTAAAAAGAATCTTGTATGTCATTTGCCTCAAAAGGAGCTTGAACTCCATGAGGATAAATTGGAGATGTTCATTTATAGGGAGTATGGTTTAAAAGATGCTAAAGAGCTCCAACTGTAGGGTGATTTATAGATATTTGTAATTATAAACAGGGGTCTGTCACTGCTGCACTTGCAGTCAGACTCACTTTGGAATGGATTTCATCTAGCTCACAATGAATTTTTTATTTTCTTGGCACATGGATGTTCAGAGTCAGATCATTTTCAAAAGCTAAAACTTTGGTTCAAAACTGAGACTTTAATGGTGAGTGCAAAAACAAGAATGTGCAAAATACACTATTTGAATAATTGGAATATTTTTAAGGGCAGTAATCTTTGTATCCTGCAGAGAGTGGAACAGGATTCTGTGCCAATATTGATGGGATATTGGTAAGTTTGTTTCAATATCTTATGCTGTAAGAACACTTCCTCTTTTAAAATTATATAGAAAGTGTAAGGATCACAGTTTAGTCTGAGGGGGTTAGGATGCTGGGTTTAATTTTGCTTTTTAATTGCTATTGGGAACCTGCATATACTACATTGGAAAATGCTACTGTAACTGTCATTTATGTTCCTTTTCTACTGCTGTGTGTGAGTTACAATAAAATGTACGGAGCAACTTTTGGATTTGGGGGATTGGATTTACTTCTTCTCTACAGTTACTTGTGTAACAGTACACAATAATTGTTAAATGGACCATTTTTAACTCTGTACCTACAATCAGTGAGGGGGAATATTGGTAGAGAACTGAGAACAGACATAGAGTCTGTAACAATTTCCACTGCCTGACATTTGGTCCCAGGAACTGAAGATTGAAAAAACCTACCTGCAATTACAGGTTGCTGCTTAGAAGTCATGAAGAGAGGCAGCAGATTGTGCATTTTTTGGATGGATATTGGCACACTTAAATAGGGACAACAGGCAGACAGCAGTATTAACACCAAGTATTTAAGATCCCTTGGTGGTGTTAAATTTTCCTTGGGTTTTTTATTTGATCTCAGGTTTTCTTATCTACCTCCACCTCAGCTGATGGGATAAAGAAGATAGATACACTCAATTTAGTCTCTCCTGTTAGCTCCTGATGAAACAGACATTTTGGCTTAAGGTAAGTAATTATTAATAACTTTTTATTAAAAAGGTGGGTTCGGAAGAAAAGAAATAGGAATATGAAAGTTTCAGGTAAATAATTTTATGTCCAGTCATCTTATATTATCTGTACAAACTTCCTCCAGAAATTCAGCACTCTAGTATTAAATATAAGTATTGAAAAACACTTAAAACCAGAATAATTGTTAGTAACTCTATGTAATTACTATCTCCCTGGGTTAATATTTAATTAGCACAGAGTTAAGACACCCATGAAAGCCAATTTAAATCAGCTTTGTTATATTACAGAACAAGAGAGATGAATAAATTGAGTAATATTTTATTGATCAGAAACAATACTTTTCTCAGCAATTAAAAAGCATGATTCATATGAACAAGGTGAAAATGAAACAACCAAAAAAATAACTTCACATTTTTTCCATTTTCTTCTTAGTGTAAGCAATAAATACAATGCCATAGCTTCTATTAATCTTATTTACATAGTACAATAAATGAATGTTGCCTGGTTGCCAGCCCAAATGTTTCTTGACATCAAAAGGAGTACAAATTGCAGCATTTCTACAGCCAAATACTGTTGTAGATCACCACCATGAAAAACTGAATAACATAAATGCTAACATTAAAAAACCAACTGAGGGACCCTGCAATGCAGCCATTTATTAATTGAAGACAGTAGCATTAAAAATAGACATTTCTCCCATTGAATCATAACATGCTGGTGTTACAGATAAAAAATATAAGACAACTATTGCTGTAGCCCCTGTCGATTGATACAATAAATCCTCACTAAAAAAAAAAAGAAACAGCAAATAATAGGTACTAAACAAATAATAATCTGCATATTCAAAGGAATCTCACAGCCCCACCAAAAGAGAGCTTACTTCCATCCCAGAAAGACAGCTATGGACTACAACATTCTGCAGAGTAGAAGAGAGCCATGAGAAATCAGCATAAAAATTGATTTTAACTTATGGTGACAGAAAAACATTTTAAGAATCAGACCCTTCTCTTAGCTATGTAGAAACTGAAAAAAGGTGAGGTAGGAAGACAAAATAAGCAATTGGTATTTTCCAATGCAAATTAGAAAACAGATTATCAACCTCAGCAGGAGAGGGGCAATACAACTCTGCTATTACCATGTGACCCTTCACAGCCAGAATGATTTTCTTGCACATCCAGCTGGCTGTGTTTCTTTTCCAAAGTGAAGATGGGAAGGTATGTGCCTAGAAGGAAGATGTGATCGTCCCTAGAATTAGGGTAATTTCTGAATAAAACCAATTTTCCCTCTTAAATTATAATTACACATTTCTCTAATAGAAATATAGATTAAATTACAAAATCCGTAGTCTGTTAAATTTGAACTGCCTCTCTGAGAATGAAGCTTAATTAAAGTCTAATACTGCATCACACTCTAAACCAACATCTATGTGTTAATTACAACAACAATCCACCAGGTACCATGAAATAATTGTCTAATAATGTGCCACAAATGGTTTACAGCAAATTTAAATGGACAGACACCTGTCTGGGCTTTGAGTCTCAGTGGTACCTGCAGATTGTGTAAAGGGAACTCAAGACAGATTTATAGCAGTTGATGATCTGGTCCCACAAATGTAAAGCTGCTACACTGGAGCAGGGATTCTCTGCACCACTGATATCTGCAGAACATGGCACAAATGTTAAGGAACACGACACAGGTCAGAAAGCAGAGTTGTAAATAACCTCTAGTGATGTTGTAGCAGACATTGTTACTGTCACTCTTAACATTTAAGAGACTGTGACATCTGATTGCCAGATCTCACACTACTCCACACAATCCAACAGATTCTTCAAATCATCCCCATCAACTGACCAGCCAGCCCTGCAGTAAAGGAGAAATCTTCATTTGTGCATCCTAGCTGAAATTCTATATTGTGAAACGATATCATTAATAAAACACTTCCTATGTTCAATCTCCAGACATAAGAACTGTAAAAAAAACCTAAAGAAAGGTGCAAGTGGGTAGGACCTTGCCATGTCCTCCTAACGTTTTCTTTGTAAGTAAAAAGCATTAAAAACCTTATGAAGTCACAAAGTAATAAACACTGAAATTATTTAGACACTATTGAAGCATAGAGAAAAGCTACTGACAAAAATGTTTAAATGTCAAAGTCAAGGTGGCTTGTATACAATAATTTTGTATGCAAAATTATTTCAAACTGGTCTCAGAAAGAACTGTCTTCCAATTTTTTGACTGGACTACATGCATCAGAAATATGTTCATTAGCAAAACAGTCTGTTACAGTTCCAGCATCTACTTTTTCTTCTGCCTAATTTTGATTTGTCAAGTAGACTTATCTGCAAATGAAATGTATAACATTTTTTCTTACATTTTTAATTTTCAGTGAACTCCCCTCATTTCATGCCCTCATTCTTGAGCATTTTTGTCATTTCCCTTAACAAAACTACTATTTCTTTAAAGCATAAAGATTTAAGAAAAATGTAAGTTTCTATAAAGACACATTTTCTCAAGACCTTCCTGACAACCTCCTAGTTTTCAGTGAGACCTTTATGCACCAGCAGAACCAAAGAAACAAACATATAAAGTACTGTTCTTAGCTAATTAACTGAGACACAGATTCAGAATCAACCAATCCAAAATAATACTGAAATTCTCAATCCATAAAGTTTTTTTGTAATACAAAACTTATACTGGATTTTCCAGATAATGAGAATAACTAACATTAGTTCGCTTGGTTAGTCTGAGTCTCTTATACTGGCTTTAAAGGTAGTGTAACATGTGCACTGTGCTCAGTCTTGCACGCTCACCTCAGACAGCAGAAACAGCCACAAAATTAACCAAAACTTTGCCCCAAGAATGAAGGAATAAGTTATCAAGCATATGGCCAGAGAAATACATAAAAATAAAATCAGAACAATGCCACAAAGAATTCTGTACATGATCTTCTCCAGTTGAGGAAATTCCTTAAGCACACAGCGAAGTTCCACCAGGTGCAGTTACTGTGAGTGTCTGGAGGGACTTAAAGTGACTCAGGTTACTCCTTTGCTCTCTGGCAGTGAGGCCTCATCAGTCTGGTCTTTGTTAAATCCAGAAGAAACTTCCATACAATTCAGGAGAAGGAGACACTTCTGAATATGCTGAAATAGCTTCAATAAAATTGCTCAAATCTTGGTGCAAGATAGTACATTGCAGTACAGAAGTACATGAAGGCTCACACTGGAAGTGATGTCTCTGTGCTTGGTGTGAAACAGCGGGAAGAAAACAAACTGGCCAAACCAAAGCAAAACATCGATCTCTTTAACCAAAACAGCAGTATCTATCTTTGAATCTGATACCTCAGACTACCTGTCAGGATTTTTGACAGCCAAATGAATACTGGACCAAAAAAAGAACCTGGAAAACTTCTTGCTATTATTGCACCTATTTAAACCATTTTGCTTTGCTCTATTTTAGGTTGAATTAAGACAACAGAGTATGGTATTTACACTCTAAGATTCTACAAGCAAAAGAAGTGGCTTCAACACAGCACAGTCTTATACAAACTTCCAAGAAAATAAGAAATCCTTCATTGATTCCCTTTGTACAAAAAATTGCCAACTTTGTCTACACAGTAGAAACTGAAGAGGCAAAGTTTGTATCCTTGTATAAATGCACATACATATATAGATATATATGCACAGATGTCCATACTGTATAGATACACAAACACAAACAGCAGTATATATGCACGTGTGTATATACACACACACACATACACACGAGAAATGTGTCGGTTTAGGAGAAGAACATACCCCAGGATAGCTGAGATCTTCTGGCCATGAAGTCACTGGATCAGCTGTGGATTGGCACAAGGCATGGGGCAGGGGGCAGCCCCTCAGCCATAGAGCTTCTCAGTCTTGAGAGCCACGCTGTCCATGTCGTGGTAGCCCTTGCCGTTGAGGTGCTCGCCGGCGCAGTCGTGGCCGTAGCCGTAGCCCTGCACGTCGCTGATGGTGGACACGGTGTAGGAGGCCGTGCGCATGGCGTCCGAGTGGCTGAAGCTGTGCTCAAACTGGATCTTGTACTGGTTCCAGTGCCTCCTCAGCACTGCCTGCACCTGTGCCCCCACACAAAGCAAAATGCGTGTAAACCACAGCTCAGGGGCTTCGTTGTTTGTCTCTTTGTTCTTTGTCTCAGCAAATGGGGCAGCGAGGCTCAGAAATCCTGGGCAAGGATACCTACCTACAGGCCATTTAGCACCTGAGGCTAAATGTTCTGAATTGTTCACCACTTAGCATCATTTTTCAGCAAATCTGGTGTAAAGTAATGGCATTTTACAATTGTGGTGCACTAGCTGCTCAGACAAAGCACAGGTTACAGGAGGAACAGCAGCCATGCAATTTTCTACTTCCTCCCCTGTGACCTGCCGTTCAGTGCAGGACAGATCAGAAACATAGGTAAAAAAGGTAATTTCTGGTCATCCTTTATTTTCAAAAGGCCACATCCTCAGCATCTGTAAATCCATTTACTCTCAACAAACCATAATTTACATTTGCTCTAATCATTTTACCACAAGTCAGTCTTTTGGCACAAGTCAGTCTTTCCCAATTTCTGGCCGTACCTTAAGCAAATGACTAGAAGGACAAATTCCTGAACTCCACATTTCTAGCAGAGTTAAAAATAAAGCTGATAAAATAGCTGAAGGCCCCACCGGTTTACATGTCTGCACTGAAAGGATGTGATGTTTGCCATGGCCTTCCTCCCCTCCAATATGGTTAAACACCTGTGCAGAGTGGAGCCATGAAGTGTCACATTCATGAAATTCCCACAGAATCAGTCTTTCAGGGCAGATGCCAAGTGGGGAATGCTAACAATGGCAATAGCTCCTGTTGTTACTTTTTTAAACATTCTTCTGCTTTAAAAAAAAATGCCTACATGTCATGAATATTTAATTTCCTTTTCAGCCAAACTCTGTACAAAAAGCAGTCCTAACTGCTAACCAGTGACTGCCCCAGTTAATTGTTTATATTGTGGGTAAATATTTTTAGGATTTTCCATATGTCTTCAGGGTTTATGTTTGCTTTCCATTTCCCTCACACAATGGCTCCTTTTGTCTAATTTTACTCTGGCTTTAATCATGAAAAATAAAAATAAATACAAGAAAAGGGATGTAGTTTTTAGACTTCCTGTAGTCTGGTATCAGAAATCTCTGTTTAAAGGAGAACTTCATATTTCTCAAATCCTTCGCAAGGAAATGTTAGAGTAAGGAAAGAAGTATCAACCAATTGACATTACAAATTATCATTTTAGGGCAAAGAAGTGCTTTCTTACTGTTCATAAAAACTTTCTAATCCACTCCAAACATCTAAATACAAATCTTCAAACACTGAGAAATCAATTATCTTAATAATTTTGAGTTTCATATCTTATTGCTTTTCATATCAAAATTGTGTACTTCTTCAGAGCCTAAAGGCTGAGTTCTTGTTTCAGCATGGGAAGTTTTTGATTAATCAGTATATGTATTGCATAGAACCTTAGAACAGAACAAATACAGAACCTTAAGTCTTTGCACAATTTAAATCCATCTCCTGTAATCTATCATAAAGCCAAGACAAGGAGTATATTCAAAATTCCAGCTTTTCCAAGAGGCAAGCTTGGAATTTAGTTTGGAATCAATCAATCAGTGTTCATCACTAAGCTATGTGCTATTTGTTCTCCTTTCACAGTCAGTTACTTCAGTAAGCTCAGAGTTTGAACGTAGACACACATGCAAAAAATTACACATTGAGCAATTTTCACTTTAGACAAGACAGGCTGGAGGTGGGGAAAATGCCAGCAACTGGAACTAAATGGCTTAACAAGGTCAAAGAAGTCTCTTGGCAGAACTGGGAGATTAACTAGGCTTGCCAAATTACACACTCCACTCCTCTCCCACACTTCTCCTGGTTCCTTCAGTAACAATTGTTCATCTTATTTCTGCTTGTTAATAGCATTTGTTAACCATTCCTAAAGGATTCCATAGCTCCTAAGAGCCACCAGCATCCCTGCAAGACAAGTGTCTTGGGGTTACTGCCAGGGAAAAGCAGTCCAGCTGCTCCAGGCCAGGGCCAGAGCTATAAAAGGGTTTCCTGCATGGGCAAAGAGCACTTCCTCCCTGCCTGCCCCAGTGCCCACCGCACTCTCTCCATGCATTTCTGACTGAGCCACTATTCCTGGCATTCTTCCCAAAGCCCTCCATCCATTACTGCTGAATCAGGACTGCACCCCTGTCCTGCTGTGTGTCTCTTCTTGTAGGATCTTATATCCTTTCATTTGTTGTGAGTGGCTTTCAGTCTTCTCTAACCTTCCAATCATTTATAGAAAAAGATGGGAAAAATCACTTACACTCTGTTTAACAATGTGTGTCTGCCCACAGAGTGAGAATAGAACTTTTACCACTTTCTCCTCAGTTTTGAGCAGTGGCATGGAGCTGTAAATTCAGCTCAGGAGGGGTAGAACTTTGTAACTTTGTCACAAGAAAGAATATTAAAGAAAGCATTGAATGAAAAATACTGTAATAATATAATTGTGTTTCTCAGTCATCAACAGAGAAGCTGGTCCCAGCTGGAAGAATCTTTCATTCTTTCTCACCTTATAACTTAATAATGGCTGGATTTGATGAGTTTGCAGGAAGGACTCCTTCCAGTCAGCCCTATAACACTGGTAGCTTGATGTTGGATATCAGAGAAATTAAACAGCTCAGTAGCCAACCAGGAAAAAAAAAAAACAACAAAGCAAACCACAAAACAGGCTCATCTATCTCATCTATTGTACAACAGATTGTATAACCCTGAAAACCTGAGAAAGTGCTCTTCACGGCAACATTTCTGTGGAGCAGTGAAATGAAGGGAAAAAAGCAAACAAAGCCCACAAGGCTTACACAGATCATGTAGGTGATTACAGCACCTGCTATTAAAATTTCAACAGGAATCTTCCTACTGGTTTATCAGAGATCTGGGACAAGCTTCTGCTCTGAGCACAGCCTGTATGACCCCAAAAGCCACTCCAGGCCATCTGAAGCTGGCAAACCTGATGTGTTGAGAGCATCTCACTCTGTGGGCTGCTGGCCCATGAGCAGGCTGCGAGTGTCCTTGGGGAAGCCCTGCCACAGAGGATGCAAGCTGAAGGGCTTGCACATCCACCCTGGCTGGAAGAGCTCTGTGGCCAGCAGCTGCAGTGCCTGCAAGAACTGGATTTGACAGGCCACCCCTGGCTGCTCTGCTCAGCAAACTGGAGATGTTCCTTGGCTACAGTCAGCAGCACATACCAGCTATTTTTCTTACACTTCTTAATTCATCTCCACTGAAGTTCTATCCTAGCAGATCACTTTCTCTCACTTTTTAGCCAGAAGCGTCTTGCTTGAACAGGATTTGGCTCCTGATATCTGGTGCAGAACACATTAAAATGTACAGCAACAGGCTAAGACTTTTAAGAAAGTCTTTCTAAGAAAGAAATTTGTGCTTTTAGCATTTTTAATTGCTAATACCCCTGGCCTGCAGCCCCACTTGCTGGGGCTGGAACCTTTTAGGAGACAAAGGAAAGACATTTTTTCTGTGCTGGCATTTTTCCCTACCTATGTTCTCCCCTTGCATTTCCTGACTGATACAGTTGTTTATAAAGCACTAGGTCCTTTCTTGAGCAAGGTGTACTGAAAATCATTTTAAAAAAGGAAATAGTGGTCACTGAACCCAAAAGTGGTTTAAAAAAGATAAATTTCCTCTCTCAAGAGAGCAAATACAGACATATATGTTTAACTAATTCAAGGTCTATAGTCTAAAAATTGAACCCCTAAAGTAATAAATAATTTAACGTAGGTTAAAATACCTACGTCCTCCTTTAAATATTATTCTGCCAGTAGATCTTCAAGCAGTGATTCACTTATTAGCATTTGTAGGAGTTGTGGAAGAGCTCATCTTTTACCCCTGATGAGCCCATGGTGAATTTATGAGATGACTCAGGTTTGGTTTTTCTTACACAGCAGAAAAGGATATGTTAAAAAATATGAGTTTGTAACAATGAAATATTAACAGCTACAGGAGTAGATTTCAAAATCAATCATAATTTAAAATTAAAAGCAGCCTTGGAAGAGGGACAAGCATGAAGACAGAACTGAGCAGTGGACAATATTATTTCATAAAAACTGCAAAATTTTCAAGGTTTTCCACCCCTCCTCCTCAATTTTCCACTAGAGCAGAACAAACTGATTTTTTTTCAAAATACCTGTTTTTAGAAGGCAATCTGAACTATACTATGGCATTGTGAAAGCTTACCGGGCTTTCTGTACTGTAGAAGGGAAAGAGTGTGTGAGATATCAATGCAGAGTGAGGACAAGGGATCAGATCCAATCCAGAATACTTCATGATCTTTTTGTTTTAAAATAAATGTATGAGCAGGGACTTGAACCTGCATCTAGTCTATGGTAAAATCAGATCAAGGTCCCTGCCCCAGACAAAGCCTATCTTCCTCTTTTCTGGCTTCTTGGCAAAAAATATCAGTGAGACTCATGCACTTGGGTGGGGGAACACACAACAAAGACACACAAATAAACCTTCAAAGACCATGGTAGTTTCATTACAATTCTGTCAGCTTTGGACTTGGGAAGAGAAGGAAGGGCAATCTACACTAATCAATTCTAGCATTAGTGAAATATTTACCTTTGAGTAAAAATTACTGCCTAATAACAATATAGAACCATACTGACACAATTTTAGAACATCTGATAAAAAACCCTAAGGGTTCAGTCTGAGGAAAACATCTGGTTACTCCCAAATTTCTGCTTACAGCCTATACTGTAACCACACTAAATGTAGAACAAATGAGCAAACAGATGTGTAGGAGTAAGCATAGAATTGTAATTGTTCCTTTGCCAAAAGTGTTGGCAAATTACCAGTTAGCTTTTTGGTGGGGGTTAGTTTTGTTCATTTGTTTTGGGGTTGCAGGGTTTTTATTTTTGCAAGCAAGAGCAACATTAACAAATTTCAGATATATTTTTTTAGCCTTCCTATGATCTCTGGCACTAAGCCTCTGAAAGTGTACTCTCTACAGCCTGGGGCAAGAGTTTCTACATGAAAGTCACCCTGTGCACTCCAGGGACCTTGAGCTAGCCAAGATAACAGCAAAGCTAGTTAGCTTCAACAGGATCAATACCATCTATTGCTGACACCTGGCACAATCCTCTAATGTCAGAATGAGGTCTGTCCTTGGAACTGGATGATCATGGTGCCTTAAACATGCACTTATGACCCACACAAATTCCTGCCCTAAGTGCACCAAGCTGTTAAGGTCTGACTGATGGAACAGTGCTTTTCACTTGTGCTAAAAAACACTTTTCCAAACCTCAGCCTAAAATTTTCCCAGAGAGCCTCATAAAACAATCCCATACTCATAGAGGGAGTTTGGTTAGAAGAAACCTTAGTGACCATCTAATTCCAGCCCCCTGCCATGGGGTACAGCCACACCCCAGCCCAGAAACACCTGTGCAGTGTCCTGTTCCTGCTACAGAAGGACCAAGCAGTGATTCTCCAGGATAACATCCTGTACAGCTTCCAACACAGACAAATAAACCTTCTGGGAGTTGAACTGCTTTTCAGTGTTATGATATTCATCTGAACTTTATAGCAAAGTGACAACTCTCTTCAATTTCTTCATCAAGACAAATGTGTATAGCCCAGCACCCAAGAATCAGTCCTAACACACTTAATGGTGCCATGAATGAGCCCACAGTCCTTTCCAAGCTCTGCTCTTGGCATCCTGATACTTTGTTCTCTTCTCTTAACTTAGACAAATTTAGACGTAAAATTAAAAAAAAAAAAAAGAAAAAAATACGACCTCCTTAATTGCTGAAACAAAAAACATATAAAAAAGAAAAATTATTATAGACATAGTAAAAGTTGTTACTCTACCTCGCCATTGAAGAAGCAGAAAATTGTAGCCACCAGTAGACCCTGTAAAATAAAACCAAAGATTCTGGTTTAATTCATATGAATGTAGGCTATTTTTCAGGTGTGAGATAATTAAAGGTTTCTGATAAAATTTTAGATATAGATAGCACAGAAAATGCAGGACAAATCTAAACATGATGAACTATTTCTAAAAATAGACCACTAAAAACATAGGGCCAGCGTTCTTCCATGATATTTCCTTCCTTCGAAAATTGGAAGGCAAGTGAATGAAAATCCAGCATACTGAGAAATCAAAGACTACTGGATGAGGATCTTTAAAAACTGTAATAACACGACCTTTCTCTTTTATCTGATTGCCATGCCAGCTGCTCTGAGCTGAGGGGAGGCAGGGCTGCGTGCTGCTCCGCACCTGGTAGTGCATGAGGATGTGCATGACGTAGTCGTACACCTCCTCGGCGATGCGGCCCTCGGGTCGCCATGGGAACAGCACAAACTCGATGCCAAGGAGGGGGACAAGAATCAGCGTGGCTCTCACTGCCTTCATGTACAGGTTGGACTCAGCCTTGTGGGTGTCCTTCAGCTTGGTGATGAGAACACGAACGATGTTCAGCAGGAAGAAAAGGTTCACCTGTCGGAAAAGGAAATGCCACTGAGAAAGAGGTCTGGAAAATAATCCCACACACTGACTTGCGAGACTGGAAACCAGACAACACAAACTCACACTGCTTGCATAATCACCCTGGGATTATACAAGAGATATAGGAGAAACATCTTTGAAAACACCTTAAAGTAACTGAGATGTGGCTCTAACTTCCACTATCCACACCCATTCCTCAAATTCTCTAAGCAAAGTACCTGCCGGTGGTAACAACCCACACATCTTTCTCTCTGATGCCAGTAACAGTGCATGGGTGAAGGATTGATTCTTTTCAAGCTGGCCAAAAGAGAGGATGATGCTTTTCCCTCCTTGCATTTAAATATGGTTCTTCAAAAAGCTACTTTTTATTTTTCAAATGTGAATTTGGTAAACTTATAGAGAAGGTAAAATCAGAATAATAATAAAAAAATCACCGAAATGCTGCTACAAGGAACGGTATATTCCTCTGGACAAACAGTGGATTTGACATTCTTACAGTATCCAATGGTTGGATCTTTTATTCTTTCAGCAGAGCTGCCAATGGGGAAAGCACTGAGATGATGTTTTATGTCATTCCTTTTACACTACTGAACTTGTTTATTTCCATAGTTACTAAGGCTTTTTTTGTTAGAAATGGTCTGTCTCTGCTCCTTCAGTTTGACCAGGAAAAAATCCCAAACTGTCATTGTGAGGAAGCACAAAACTGATACACTCACACAGATATGTGTATGGATAGACACACATAGACATGTGTATGGATACACTCACACCCAGAGCCCCAGCAGCCCTGGGGATGATCCCAGCCCTCCGTCACCTCCTGCGCAGCCTCTGGTGGGAGCTGCAGGCAGATGAGAGCCTGGGAGCTCAGCCAGTCCCTGCCCTTATCCCAGGCTCAGACAGGACAGAGGTGCTCTGAGGAGCTGCTATGGAAGGGACAGAGGCTCTGTCTCTGCTCCTATCTCTGCCTCCACAGGATTGTCTGCCTTTGCCAACAGCTAGAGACAAAAGGGGCGTAGGGGAAGAAGCTGGCAGACAGACAGACAAATCCCTTCTAAAACACATCAGAATTCCCAGTCCAGGAGGAATTCTCTGTCTTGCTGTAGCACAAGTGCAAGCAGGGAAGGCATTTCAGACCATGGCTGTCACGCTCCACAGCCCTGGCAGAATTCTTTCTGTCAGTTCAGGTTTTCAGAATAAATAGCTGTGTGCCATTATAGCAAGATGGTCCTTTACAGATATGGGATGTTATTTATATTCTACTTACATTCTATTTAAATAACTCGAACAGGAAGCTGTTTTACATAGGAAACTACTGCATGAAGTTCTCCTGGAAGCCTCCAGCTACCTTTAAGCTTTGTTTAAACAGCCAAGGTCTTCTGATTCTTTCTCGAGGGATTTATTTAGATTTTATGTAGCCCACGATCCCTATCCAACTTCCTATAGTACATGCAGACAATGAGTCCTTCCTCCATTTCTAAATTTAATCCTTCTGAAATCTACTTGTTCAACATTAACACGTCTCAAACACTTGAGTTTTCTGTCCTCTCATGTTTTGGTAGCGTGGCCGATTCCTATAACACTGTCCTTAAGTGCTAGCTGAAGATGAAAGCTGCAGCAGCCAGGCATAAATAACAGCACCCTGTGAGCTGTTTCTTTTACAATATGCACAGAATTTTTCTATTTGTTTCACCCACCAAAACCAAAATGCACAAAATTAAGCATGCAAAGAGTTTGCAAACAGCAAAAAGGGAGGAGGCAAAGCAGAGGGCAGAGCTGAGAAGAACAGGATGAGTGTCAGCACAAGTATGTAGCACCAATTTTTGATTAATATCTCTTCTGTCAGAAAATAAGAGTGAGATTGGGATGAACTGAATTTTTAATTAAAGTGATGAAAGCAGGTCCTGGTATTAAGCAAGGTGCTGAGTAGATTTTTACATTTAAGCAAAAGTAGGGCAGTGGAAGTCCTTGCATGCACATTATCATCAAATTGACTGTGATGGTTTGGAAAAGCCCAAAGGAGCTCTGTTGTGCTATCTGCACAATGAACACAGAGTGAAACAGCAACAGCCCCACAGTGACCTGAAAACTGAACAAGGCAACTGAGCAAAAATAGAAACAAAGGCAGAGAAGGCAATCCTAGACACAAAAAAAATGTGTTGGTGCCTATACTGGAAACTCAGGAGCATTTAGAGTCTGCCTTGAAAGTGGCAATGAACTGAAGCCGAGTTCCTAAGTCAATAGGGGCTGCAGTTTTTGAATTAAACTCTCCTCGTGTCCCTGATATTTCTACTTTTCTCCATGCTGAGTTTGCACTAAGTAGTATAGTAACCCTTTTAGTTTAAATTCTGTTTCAACTCTTCCTCAGAATGATATAAACAGACCATTCTCACTCGAGGCACTCAGATATTTTGAGATATGAGTTGGTAGCCACTGCCTGGCTTTTAGTACAGTTGTTCAGCTCCATATCTTTGCCTGCTTGGACACAACTGAGCATTCAACTTCTAAATTCCTAAGCCTGGCACCAAGTTGAGCTTAAAGTCATTAAACACAAGGGCATGAAAGACAAAGCAGGGAGCACCTTAACTTCCTTCTAGCACACCTTCACTCAGAACTTGCATCTGTAGTGGTCTGTTAGACTGCAACACCAATAAATAACATTATTGCAGGGAGAAAGGAACATCCCTGTGACAATATTTCTATAAAAAATGGCATAGTTAAACAATCCAGTGGCACCCAAACAAAGAAAACCACAAGAGCACTAGCACTTTACATGGAAATCACTACTGCTTTCACTGAAATGCAAACCAATTCCTTTTCCCTCCCTTCTCAATTTTGATCAATATTTGTCTAGCATGCAAATTAACATCACCCTCTGCTGTCTCATTCCCACTCTGTTTCTTTAATTGTGAGTGTTTAGGCAGACAGTTGTAATTTAATGGTCAGTTGAAGACAATTCCAATCAAAGTGCAACCTATGTCTGCTCCTGTTTCTTTGGCAGAAGAACTGACCACAGTTACATAACAACAGGGACCATAAAAGCAGCGTTGTTTTTAACTTTATGTAATTGTAGGGTTTTCAGTGGTGTACAAGAGTTAAATTCCCATTGGTTTCTGCCAATTCTCCCTGGCACCCACTCGACAGTCCCCTTCACGTTCTTTGAGATCTGCTCCTGCAAATAGAAACAGTGTCTTCCCCCTCGTTATCTAATTTGCAGTTTAATGTTGTTGCTTAAATGTCTACTAAAGCAGGTCATGCTTAGTAAAGTGTGGAAATTGTATCTGGCAAGCAAGCTGCTTAAGCAAATGAGGGTTCTGTTCACAAAGCCTAAACACATGCATTTAATCTAACATCTTTAGCCCTGCCTTCTCTTTTCCAAATTGAAACAAAAAAAATCCTTTTTTTCTGCTTCCAGAAAGGAAAGAAACTCCTTTAAAGTACTTTCACATCACAGGCAAGATGTACAGTTTAATCTGTTATTCCTAAATGATTTTCAAATAAATTTACTCATTGTACTAAGGCACGAAAAATACAAGAGAAACACTTTTAGTTTGGTCATGAAAAATATAGGAATTATAAACAAAGTTGTAAATTGCAAAGAGAATGGACGAAGGCTCTGCCCAGACCAACCCCACAGAGATGATTATGCCTCCATAAAATCAAAGAACATTCTGAATGTAGCCTTGAATAGAAACAGGACTTGGTCATTTGGGATGGATCCAGAGCATTTGAATCCCACAGGAGTCTGGCCACTTGCAGTGTGATTTTGTGAAGGCCACTGCTTAGAAGGAGAAAAAAATGACCTTACATCCTAAAATGAGGCCACTTCATGGAAGATAGTACAGTCTTATAGCTTTTACACAGATTTTTACATTGCTCTTTAAAGCAAATTCTAATAAAATTATCATTCAGCTTGAAAGAGTTTTACTTAAGTGATATATCTGTGAATAGACACCAGAACAATGGAAACAACAACCCATCAAAAAAGCCCCCTATACTTTTCTGTGAAAACAGGGTTTCATCTTCTGTGTAAAGCAGAAAGAATAAAAATTGAAAGGATTTAGAACTGGGTCGACATTTACAGATTAAAGCACAGCAGATCCTTACATGAACAGATACAGCAGACCTGTCTGACAGGACAAGAGATTACCAGCAGTAATTCACACCCCAAGGGTCACAGCTCTCCATAACCCCATGGGCATTGCTCTGGCTGCCCACACACAGGGGCTCAGGTGTGTCATGGTATCATCAAACCCTTCAAAATTTAATTTCACTAGTTAATTTCACTGTGAATGAAAAACGGATGCACAAGAATCCCAGGATTAATGCAATGGCCTTCTGAGAGAATCCTCTATGCACTGAATGCCCTCCAAAGGTATTCATTAACAAGTTAACAAAGAGCAAAGTGTAGATCAGAAACTGGAATTATTTCCATAAAGTTAGGAGGGAATTTCCATAAAGGTTTTTTATTCCTAATCAACTTCCTTTTGTGAACTGAAAAGTGGGGAGCAAAGTCAGCAGCCATGGACCCAGCAGCTTGGCCAGATCAGCCTGAGGTTTCTGCTACAATAAAACAATTGACTGACATACACAGTCAGTGGCTAATGACATATGGAATGCTTCTATGCTAATTATGCTAATTATGATAGTTGTTTAAGGGCACACCTATTTCTATTTAGCAACAATCCACTGCCTGAATTCCATAGGGTAAATCCAGTCCTAGTGCAACTGACATACAAGACTGATTTTTATGCAGTAATGGCCTCAGTTATTCACCCAGAACTTCATTTAGTAGCGAACACTGAATAGAGCTGGCACTGACTTGGGGTGTCAGACAGAACACTGTGCTCTAAGATTTCCTGAGCACTCCAGAAACAGAGGAGCTGCAGTACCCCAGTGGCCAAAGCAGACAGTGCTAAATTAGGGTCAGAACAGGGGCAGTCACAGGTACTGGCAGAACCATTTGCACTGGTTCTCTCACAAAGTGCCTGCTGTGATTTCTCTCCATCCCATATTCCCACCCACAGTCAGTCCTGGCACCCAGAGCCCCTCTCCCTAAACCTCAGACAGTCTGGTGGCTGCTTGGCCACAGCACAGTGACACAGTGAGGCTCCTAGCAGGGACCACCTGGAAATTAGTCTGGAAATGAGAGCCATTCTCAGCTAAAGGAAGGATTTTAAATTCCTCTCCAGTACTCCAGGTAAGGTTTAGTCCTTCCTTGTTGCTGGCATTTAAGTGGAATGATAATCAACACTGCAAACCCTGAGTTTCTCCAAGGACCAGAGGCACAGATCCTTAATAAGACCAAGACTTCTTGTACCTTGTGTGTCTGAGGCACCTGCTGGGTCAAGCAGCAGACTCACAAGTGACAGTGACCTCTAAATGCTAGCTTAAGGCTCTTACCTTTGTAAGCTCACCAAGAGCAGCCAGGAAAAAAAACCGATAAGAAAACACAATATCATTTGAAAAATGCTTACCAAGAGAGCAGCACAAATAGGGCCATGGATGATGTAAAGCAGATGAGTGTCAGAGCTGATCCAACAACTACAGAAAACAAACAGGAAAAGAAAAAAAAGGCATTTATTGGCTTTGTTGTTTTTTTTTTTTTTTACCTTAAAGAAAACAGAAAAGTTTTGCAAAGCAAGCTGAAACTACTTACTTGTCATTATAATATAAGCTTCTTGCAACAGCATGTATGCAGGCAGGGATCAGTGGAAAACCTGTGGAGAAAAAACCCAGTATTTTCTTCATTAGTAAAACCTGGTTAATACCTAAGCAAACTTGCATATTTTGTAGGAATCTTCTGTATTTTCACCTCACTCACACTATATACCTGCAGAGAAAATAAACTAACATGGACCAATTTAAACTTTCTTTCCTTAGATTCCTTTCTGAGGGCTTTTTATCCCCACTGACTTGCCAAGAAATCCACAGCAACACACAGGAAAGACAAATCAACTTTTTAGAATACAAGTGATCTTCATTAAAAGATGCTTTTCAGGCTGCAATCTGCAGTTACACCAATATTAAAAGGTAATATTAAAATGGTGGTTTCATGCATTTAACAGTGGAGAGCATGTTCTCAGTGGTATGAGGACAAAGTATCAACACCTTGCTGTATTAAAAAAAAACCTTGGAAATTAGACTCAAGAAATTAAGCCAAATGGAAAAAAAAAATTGAAAAGAATAAGCAAATTAGTCATCTGGGGCCCCTGACACTCTGGTGGTGCCTGATCTTCAGGAGCTGCTGAGCACCTGTGAGCTTCCAGCTGTGCCTGCAGTGGGGCAGTGACCCAGGTCCCATCACACTGGAGCTGGGTGTGCCAGGGCAGGGAGGCTGCCAGAGCCTTCACTTTCACTTTGGGAACAAGCCCTTGAGCATTATCTGAAGTGAGTGGCCTTGGCTTGTTGGTTTTGATACTGATACTACTCGAGATGTTCAGTTACAGCTATTCTGTGTTTGCTCAGTGAACAATACAGGTCAAATGGAAGTGCTGGAAAAATAAATCCTCAGCCATCTCTAACTCAGTTCTGACCCTCCACCCTCGGCACGGCGAGACTTCTCTGAAAACAAACATTCACTCCTGAATAAACATCTTTGAGGTGAGGAACAATGAATAATTACTTCTTAAGGTCTTTTTTATAATAGGAGACAATTTTCTCTATACAAAGGAGGAGTCACTTCCTGACTCCAGAAATGCATAATCTCTCTCTCTCAGCAGAGGTACACACTACTTCCTACATTAATATTTCTAAGCTTGTTAAAACACTCCAAAGAATTGGGGTGTGCCATGGTCACTCAAAGCTGCAGCTCAGAGAGGCAAAGGTAGGGGTGTTTGAAGGAGGAAGAGGCTGCATTGACTTGAAAATGCACAAGGTGAAAGCACATACCCCAGCCAAGAAGGTAATACCACATCAAGTGCTGCTTCTCAGCAAAAACAGCCACCACAATCAGCGTGTGCAGGTAAATGCCTTCACACAGCATCCAAAAGTAGTTGCACCCCATCAGGTACAGGTAGATGAACTGTGACACTTTGCAACTAACCTGCAGGAAAAAAACAAACCAGGGTATAACATAAACTTTTAATTTGCAGAAATCTCAGAGCTTTATTTGCAAAAGTGAAAAAATACCACTGGAAATAATGTTTATTCTGCTTTCCACTACAATTACATATTTATTTACTTTTTAAAATAGAATTTTCATCACATTACAATCCCCTACTTTATGGTGACATAAAACTAATATCTGAGACTGGATTTTTATTATTCAAACACGAGGACCCTGAGATCCTCCAGCATGACAGAATGCTGTTATGATATTTTGCCTTATTGCAAACCTTACCACACTTAACCATTCCAAATCCTTAAATTATCTGACAGTAATCCCCTCTCAGTATTACCCATCACAACATATAACTACCCCAGAGAACAATTCATTTTTTAAAAATGCTTACAATACTTCCAGTTTTAACCTCCTCTTAACTGCACATAGGGACTGAGAGCTCACAGTAGGTTCTGGAGGAGCCTGGCATTTATTATTTGTATTTAGCTTCATTCAAAATATGTTCTACAGTTCAAATGCTGTAATATAATCTATTGGGAAGTCTAAAATGTGAGGTGGTGAACAAGGAGCAACAGCTAACTTGTAGATTTGGTCACATTCAATCCTTTTTGCCCCTCCTTCCAATATTGCTGCCTGTTTGATTGTTCTTTTCTGCCACTTGGCTTAAAGCAAACCAAAACCCAATATTGTTTTACCATTTTCTGCTACCTAACTCACTTGATGATGATTATTAGCAGCTATCTCAGGTATGTTTTCCAGCACATTGATGACTGCTTCTACAGGAGAAAAGGAAATTATCTTTTTACTCGATTTAGCTTCTGGAGTTTTTAACCTAATTTCCACAGAATTAAGATTTATCTTCCATGTCTAAATAACAATAAAGCCAGAGGTAGGGATTTGTTTGTTTATGTACTTCATATTTAGAATAATTGTGTTGCAAAAATATAAATTGTTCTTATTTTAACTGAAGATGGCCAAGTTAAAACCATAAGAAATCAGAAGACAGATCCAAAACACTTTGCAAAACCTTTTTCCTGCCCTTCCTTGGTGAATTCAGCTGTCAGCCTCCCTGAACCTTATACTCTCACAATAAAGCACAACCATCTAGAATAGGCTTTCCTGCAGTTGTTTCAGGGCAAAAGCCATTCTGTTGAGCTGGGAAGGGGCATCCAGTGAGCTCAGTACCACTTTTCCTATTTCACAGCCTGGAGAGTGCAGCGTGCCAGGCACAGTGAGACATCTGCAAAGAGCATTCCATCAGCTGCAGCCCTCTCTGAGCCACTCACCTACAAACAGACAGACTTTGCCAAACACACTTTCACTTACTGGGTTCGTTGCAACTAATTCCTGGTTGTTGGCAACAGCCGTCAGTGAAATTATTGTTACAACAGAGTTGCAAACAAAAGAGAAAAACAGATTTTTATGCAGGGTAATCCTTTGGCAGCTCAAGCTCCTGGAAAAGAGAAACAAGAACAAATGAGTACATGGGAGGACAACTATGTGTACTTGGGGACAATTCTGACATTTGGAAATGCTAGAGCTCTTGATTTTACTAACAAATCCTACATCAACCCTTTCTTCAGGTCCAGAGCAAATTAAATACAGCAAAAGAAGAAAGAAAGTACATTTAGATCCAAGTTATGCTTATAGTGGCCAGCTGAAAATTATTTAAATGCTGATAATAATTTTCAGAAGATTTACCTGTCTTTTGGTTAGTACCTGAAGAATTTCCCAATTACCTATCACACCTGAGCTTGATGAAGATGTCTTACCCTGTTTCCATTTACCCAAATCTGTTCAGATTTTGGGAGTAATTCCTGTTCCTCATATCCTTGTCATTTTCTTTCCTTCATCCCAAAGCTAGAGAAATATCTAAATAAGCAAAGTAATGCAAATCTCCCCCTGACTTTTGTGTATAACAAAGTTATAAACAATTTAAGGACATAATTATAAAATCCCTAGAGAACTGCATTTAATTGTGGTAATTTCTAAAGTTTGCTTTTAATCTTGCAATAAAATTAAAGAGAGAATATCTTTGGAAGAAAAAAAAAAAAACAAACAGAAATTCAAATATATC
Organism: Emberiza elegans; assembly: GCA_024865655.1. Lineage (NCBI taxonomy): Eukaryota > Metazoa > Chordata > Aves > Passeriformes > Fringillidae > Emberiza > Emberiza elegans. Next base: position 2,885,708 of record JALJVW010003518.1, read on the forward strand.
AAAGAATGCTGAACTTAGGTGCAGCAACTTTCTGTTTTTCTGCCATTCTAGAGGAAGCAGGAATAACTTCGTGTAATCAAGGAGGAGGGACTGCTTCTCATTCAAGTTTTTAAGTGAACTCCTGGGCTGCTTCAGGGACAGCATGGAATGAAGCCTCTGCTGCAGTCCTCACACCTGCCTGTCTCCAGTTAATGGCCAGACAGATGGAGTGCAGCTGATTGACCCTTGGGAATGACCAAGGGGGGAGAAAATCTACCACTTACACACATGCCACTGAGAGAAATCAGAAACACATTCAAAAGGGCAGCAGGGGACATGTCTAAATTGTCACCCAAGGGAAAAAAAAAATACATCAAGTTTTCTGGCCTCTTCAAATAGCATGCCTGGAAGAAAAGATAAAGGAGGGACATTGGTGATTCGTTTTAATTTGAGATGATAGAAGGGAGACCTTTATGTTTTTTCAGAGGAATGCAGATAGGCTGGAGGAGTATATATCACAAAGGCTGGAGGAGTATATTGAGAACTGCTGACCGATGAAACAACAACCAAGGTGGCCCAAAGGACAAAAGGCCAGCCCCATAAGCCTGGCCATGGGGCAGACCTTGGCTGCACCCTTGCAGCTCTCACAAGGGCAGGGTTCCAAGCACCCACAGACCCCTGCACTGAGCTCACAGTACTCACTGCCCTGAGACAGACAGTCCAAGCCTATGGCACAAAAACAGGGGAAGGTAGAGGAAACCCCTCTAGAAACCAGTGCTGCCATTTAACAGGGACCTACAGGAAACTTTGGTTGCCACGTGTCATTTGGCTGAAGAAAACACAAAAGAAAAAGTCTCCAAAACATGGAAAACAGGGTTGCATATAGATTTGAGGAAAAAATATATTCCATTACGCTCTTTAAAATTTTATTTGAGTCTTGTTTTAGTACCCCAAAAGGATAAAATGTAATTATTATAACATGCAGGGTCTTACATTCTTTGCAAATGTATTTTTCTATGTTTTTTTTTTCTCCCCTGTATGTTTTATATATGAAAAGAGAGACAACGCTAGATTGCAGCAAAGGGCTTTGTGTAAACAAGTCCTGAACAGCTCTGGAATTCTGTCTGCTTATTGTTAAGACTCAAGGCTCAGGCGAGGAAGAGCACGTACAGCTAATGGGGCCATCGCTCCGGGTCATCCCGCAGCTGTTCCTGTTGAATATTCAAACACACCCATCCACACCCACCTCCACCCATGCATGAAAGGACTGAGAGGATCACCGGACAAGAAACAGAAAGCAAGACTGATGACATTTAAAAACTAAGACTGTTTTTGGTAATAAAAAGATTTTTCCTAAGCTTCCCCACCCTCTCTCTTCTGTTATCCTTCCTATAGTCCTTTATTCTCACTGTTTATCTTAATGACATAATATCCTTTAATCACTTAATTCTCATGTTTAGGATCTAAGTACACTTGAATGACCAACCCCTCCATTAAACCTCAAATAAAAAGACACTTTCTACTATATTATTTTTTTCCCTTTTTTTTTTTTTTTGACTCCTGTATAACTTGGGAATCAGGGAACAATTAATTTCTCCAAAAGAAAAAAGGGTGACATTTTCAATAGCCCCTAAGTGGGTTTGAGATCTAAGTTTTTGAGGTATTTCAATACTGCAAAACTCAAACCAGTAAGCACCTAGGGGAATTATCTGTTCAGATGACATTAACTGAGTGATTTAGGTAGCTCTGTTTCCATAATAATCCAATAATCAGTGCTTTGCCCACTCTCTCTTTAACACACTGCTGCTCTCCTGTTTGAATGCTGTCATGGGATTTGATGTGACACTTAATCAACACCTCCTTTGTTTCAGGTGGGTTTGTTGGTTTTTTTTGTCTGCTTTGATTTTTGTGGGGAGAGGTGGGAGCACCTTTGAAACTGCAGCTCCCCTTTATCCTAAATCACTGCTTTTTAAAGTATTCTCTTGCCTCATTTTTCATTCTTTATGGCAACCATGCAATTATTTTAACATTTGCATCACATGCATGACCTCGAGTATGTTACAGAATGAGAAAGCAGAGACACTGAAAGGAGTTACTTTTATGTCTCATAGATGAGTTTTCTGAGATGTTCAGAGTTCCAAGCTTATGACCCATTTCATTCTGTTAAACTAAGAACTCAAATGCAATTGGGGAATACAAGTCACAAGCTGGAAAAGTATTTCCAAGGAGAAAATTTTATGAAGAAAAAACAAAACTTAAAATGCAGAATAATTTTAGTCCTAAAAAATAATTCAAATCCCAAACAGTTGATCTTTCCTTTGAGGAAAAGTTTCAAATTCCTAGTCAGATCTAAAGATATCCTAATGATCAGAAATCCAGAAAATGTTGTCTGGAAACTGGCAGTTGACTTACAGATTAAATGTTTTGGAAATGACAAATTCAAAGACACCCCCCACAATAGGAAAAAAAAAAGTCCACCTGTTAAAGCTATGAATAATTACCCAAGCCTTAGCTGATACATAATACATCCTGGTATTAATCTAGGTCCTTAAATACCCTTCTGCTACTAAAAATACTTTAGAGGAACTGTACATCCCAAGAGAACAGCTTGCAGAGGACTTTCTTTAGCTTCCTTTGAATTTTGTAATTTCCTTTTATATCCTAACATAACCACAGTCTAGAAACTGTGGTTTGTGGGTCTGGATTCACTCCATGTGGTTCTCTGAGGAAGGATGATCCTGCTCCCAGAGAAGAAAATCTCTGAATGGTGAGACAAACATGATGCAGGATGGCAGCAAAGCAGATCACCTGCTTTTGCAGAAAGTGCCACAAGCAAAGATGAAATTACTTTGGTTTTCATATTATGGTATAGAAAAATCATGCTTGACTCTCTGTGCATTTATAAAATCATCTCCTACTCCAAATCCTTTTCTTTTCACATGTGTTAAAGCATTTTTCCTGTCACATGAGATATTTAGTCTGCTAAACTTTGTGACATTTATTGCAACAGCACTGTCCATTTTTATGCAAAATCAAATCAAAGTTCTTAAGATGACTCAGAGCCATTTCACACATTGAGTTTGTGGAAGGAAAGTGAATTTGGAAAGAAGTGTTGTTTTTATAAATCATAAAAAAGAAATTGATTGAAAACCAATTATATGTGTTTTCCTCATGAAACAAGATCAGAAAAAGCTGAAATGCCATCTTGGATTTTCAAAGGAAAGGCTACAAAGTTGAAACACTCCTGTTTGTGGGGGATTTGCAGAAATGCTGTGGAAGCCTGGGGAAATAATGCACAGCTGAAGTGGGAGCACTGCTTTCAGACAGACTAAAAAGAACTTTTTTTTTTTTTTAATCAGCTATCAGCAGCCTCCACCTAATCAAAGCCCACAGCATGAGAAGAGCAGCATCCCCGGGCACTGGCAGTACCTGCTATTGCTATTTAAATGTCAGGAGGAAATGGAGGGAGGCAGCAGGGGCAGGAGCAGGAGAGTGTGAGGAGCAGATGTGCAGTGCCAAGGAGAAGGTGTTTATGAAATGATTAAAGCAGGCTGACAAGGGCAGCCTGCTCTGGCCACAGCAGCAGCTGGCACAGGGAACAACTCGTCTTTCTCAGCTCTGCCCATGTGGCAACACCCTGGGTTCACCTTTCCACCAGGCCTCAGCAGCTTCTTAAAGGAAAAAGAAAAGAAAAGCAGTCTTTCATAGGGAAGCAAAGAAAGTTCACCAAATATGAAGTAATTAGACTAATTTTAAAAGGCCTGTGTATTGTATTATGAGCTGTTGGGACAATGGTGACACACTGCTCAAACTTCCTTTCAAGAAGGTGACATAATTGTTAGTCAGCAGATGACGAGCCTCTCATACACAATACTGTGAATCAAAAAATAGGATTATTCTTATTATCTTCATTTCTACTGTAGCTCCTAAACTTACTTCCCTTACAGTTGTCATATTTTGTGAGTACCACTTTGGAATGTTACTGTACCTATCAAATGTCATCACTATTTTGGTTTCCAGTTGCTCTTTAGTCCAGTTGATGCTTGGCATAACACAGAATCATAGAACATCCGGACTTGGAAGAGACCCACGAGGATCACTGTGTCCAATTCCCAGTATCATACTGTCATTTATCACTAAAAAATCCACACATCACAAACCCAAAATGAAGAAACATTTTCCTATTTCCTATTTTCAATATATTCTACAGGTTGTGGGTTGCAGGTTTTTGATTTCAGATTTTTGAGAAAAGAAACCTGCATTTTTATTACAATATAAAGTCCAATGGCAAACCTATATACTGGCTTCCTTCACCCTCCTGCTCCATCAAATTTTATTTGGATGGCTGGTGTTCCAAAGCACTGAAACCAGGATTGTGGCAGCCACTGGGATTTGATGAAGGATTTTGAATGTACTTACTTAAAATAAAAGAATATGCCAAGAGAAATCAGAAGTGATGCAATTGAAAGCCCGTGTCCGATGATGGCCAAGTAATACAAGTTCAGAGCAGTCTGCAAGACAAAAACAAAGCCAAGTGATTCAGACAGAGCTACTGCTGATAAAGCACATATTTATACATCTCTTCTTGCAGTCAAAGTGACTATAGTACTAATAAGGGAAAAAGAAACAACCAAAACCATTTCAGGTAATGATGGAACAAGTCTTTTCTCAGCATCTTCAAAGTGAGCAATGATTATGGTACTGGAAATTCAGTTTTTATTGAGCATTTCAGGAAGGGCATGAAAAAAATTGACAATAACTCAAAAATAGTGAAGACTATAATGTTAAATAGTCATAAGTATGTTTCAATATTATGTTATGTTAAATCAGCCCGCTACCAATTATGGAATTATGAAACTCTGGGTAGGTAAAAAGGTTAAAAAAAAAGGAACTGGTGATTTAATATTTGGAATGTGTTCATGTTATCATTCGTTCTTGTAGCTAATATATTAATTAACTAATTAATTTTATCAGAAAGTAACAAACCTTTGCTTTCAGTCATGGAATCTGTCTTGCAAAAAACCCTTGCTGCATTAAATGTAAGGGTATCATTTGGCACATAAGGAAATGAAGATTTTCAGGTTGAACTTCATACTCACACAATAAAGCACAATTTTGGGTTCCATAGGGACAGTTAGAGCATATCCAAATGCTCCCATACTGCAAACTCTGTGCACCCCCTGAACTTATCATTCCAAGTTAGAATAGAGTAATTGCAGCTTGCTATATATACTGACTTTTGAGATTAAAAAAAATGATAAAAAGATTAGAGGTAAAGTTTTAAGTAGGTTGTGAGATGACATAAAGGTAACTCTTGATGTGTGCTAGAAATTTTGAAATTACAATTATTTTTTTAAATGAGATAGCTTCCTTTTAAAAAAACCAAACAACAAAAATCAATGCAATAGGTATAAATGGACTTTATTGTGAAATTCAGACAGTGAACAATCTGTGAGTGAGAAAAATCGAGTGCTACCCCAAAATGCTGAACTTTGAGATGTATAAATGGTAACAGCCATTCTAGGACAGGTCCATATCCCGTGAGATATGCAGAGGTGCATTTTAAGGATTTAGAGACTGCCCCACACTTTAGAACAGGCACAAGAGTAGGATACAGTAGGGAGCACTGCTGAGGGCAGTGAAAATGAGAATTTACAAAGCACAACAGCCCCAGTTACTGTGCAGTGTCGCACCCACCTTCCAGGCACAGTGAGGAGATAATGCTGCTGAGCAAAACAACACACAGCTGCAGCAAGGCTGGCCTTGGAGCTGTTATTCCATACAGTGGCTTCAGCTTTGTGGCACAGTTGAAATATGCTGGCAAAACAGCCTGAGGGGAACCACCTCACTATTCACAAAGAGGGATTGTCATAGATCTGCTCCTTTCTGAACAATATCCTCCATTTCCAGCACAATATTAGAAAGAATCAATGAATTATGGCAATTCTGCTAATAGAATTAAACTGCCATTACCAAAATCAAAGTCTCACGATTTGAGAAAAATCAATAATAAGGTGCCTTATCATGTGGAACCATCTTTTGCCCAATATGGTTTTTAGGTGAGTACTCTAAGGCATTCAAGAACAATGGTGCAGGCAGTTAGAAACTATTACCGGTCAGATTTCTTGACACAGTCTGCTACTACTAAACCCTTTAACATGAGGTCCAAATTAACTTACAGCCTGTCCTGGTCTATGGTTTGTATTCCTGGTTCTTGGGAATTCACAGTTTCAATTTACTGCTTCTTCCCATGACTGAATGTTTCATAAACATAAGGAATATTAGTGGACACAGAATCAGGGAATGAGGAAAAATATGCAATTTTGCCCATTGTACCCTCACATATCACAAAGTAACTCTAAGAGGTCATTTAGAGATTTTGTTTTTCTTTTTCTAAATCTTTTAATGGATGGGCATGTTCAAGATAAACTGAAGTCCATAAAAATAGCATCCATACACAGACCCACACAAGTACAGAGCCTGCTTTTGATATATAGAAACTTGTAAATATTTTCAGGTCAGTTTCTTGACGTGGGTACCATGCACTCATTCCTCTCCTACCTTCACTTTTTCATGAGTATAGATATTGCACTGGGTGTAGTTTGTCCAGGTCCTGTTGCTTTCTGGGTGTCTGAACCAATTCCCATTTGGATCACAGATCTTCGTAACTTTTTCTGCAAAGTTGACGGAACGAAAAAACAAAAGAAGAAAAGTGAAAGAAAAACACAACAGTCAGCACTGAAATTCTCTTTCCTGATGCCAAGCATTTAATAAAGATTGGCAAACAAATGACAGCTTTATTAATATGACTAGAGAGACTTTGCTTGTTACTATGAATTCTGAGAAACTTGAGGCCGTTGCTTTTGCTTGGCAAGGGTGACCGATGATGTGATTCTCCTTAAGAAAACAAATAGATTTTCCCTCTCCAATCCACTAAGTATCAAAATACATTGAACTAACTGTTAGAGAACTACCAGATGAAGTGACAACAATATTTAAATGGCTTGCTTAACATCCAAGGTGGGAACTGAACTAACTCACATCCTACCACTATAAAATAGTATTGGACAGGCAGGAAAACATAAATAGCAAAACTGCTCAAAGAACCAAACTGGAAAATTGCTGGAAACAATGATTTCTATCATCAAATAGAGGCATGAAAAGACCCTGGGAAATACAAAGAAATCCATGACATTTTCCACACGCTCACAAAGCTTAGCCCACAGAAACAGGAAATGATTCCAAGTGGGAGAAACTCTGTCAAGTTCAACTGTTAAATTGAGGTAAAGCAGTAAGTCATATTTCTTCTTGTCTGTCAGAAAAGCTCATCTCTAAGAAGAAAAAAGTGGGATCTAACTTCAATTCCTACTGCCTAATCTACAGAATCCCTCAGGGACAGCTTAGAAAAGAAAATAAGTAACTTGTCAGTTTTCTATCAGATGAAAGGTAAATGCAAATAATGAATCTTGACTTTCTGAAATGCTGGAGCGTTAATGACTTGAGTGTGGCAAACAAAAGACATCAAGCCCCAGACTCTCATTTCAGTGAGAAATGCAGTGATGTAGAAGTCCATGCACTCATACCTGATGGGTTGAAATCCTGAAAGTAGTCAGGACAACGCTGCACTGACACGGTTCCGGCAGCAACGTCACTCCAGCACAACCAGCCATCCCAGGTCCTGTTGCAGTAAGGACCTGCAAACAGAGAGAGACCTGGCAATAAAATAACTCCTGCTTCAGAACAGTCTTTCAAGGTAAGATGTAGGACTGGGTAAGGTGGGTTTGCAGCAATGGGGAAAAAGAAAAAATTTGGCAGTGGTTGATTAAAACTTCACTTAACAGAGATAGTTCCTTATACATACATTTCTTTGAACGCATTTCAAAATCTTCTCTCCTTCACCTTGGAATGGCCTACATCTACAACTGGCAAACCTCAGATCTAGAACATGGTGGGCAAAGCCCCCTAAATTGATTCATACTCAATAATGTACCTTAGCAAAGAGCCTCCCTCTTTCAAAGACAGCTTTACTGAATTTATCTATATTTTGGATGTACACCAAGCCTGTACGTACGTTTGCTCATCCATAGAGTACACAGAGGTATCCTAGAAGCCAGGAGAAAGCCTGGCTGGGAGGCAGCCCCAGCTGCTCTGCCTCAGGCTGGGCTGAGCCTGCAGCAGCCACTGTGGACAAACACTTCCCAAAGTGCCCCAGGAACAGGGAATCCAGTGTCCCTCAAGAGCCTGTTCCAATGCCTCTCTGCTCACACACATTTCAACATCTAAATAAACCTCCTTGAGAATGAGCTGGCATTTTACAAACAGCTTCTTTCCCAAAAGTCAATGACACAGTCATTCTGTGTGCCTCCTTACAAATTTCAAGATGTTTTTATTATCTCACTTCAGTTTTCCTTTAAAGGTTGATAACGTCCCCATCTCAAAGGCTGCAGCTCTCAAACATCGTGTAATTCCTCCTCGTCTGAAGATTTTCCAATTTGTGCAGATCCTTCTGAAGCTGTGAGGCCCCCCTATGCTCTGGGCATGAGCTGGCACTGCCAGGTCTGTATCCAGTCCTGACCTCCAGGCACTCGGTTCCTCCAAAGAATCATTTCAGAAGAGAAAAATCTCTCTGTAGAAGAACCCAATTTCACCTTTCCTTGCCTCAAAAGCCACACAACATTTCCCAAAGCCTCCAAGTGAATACAGCAACAGGTGGGGTGGCTGAGGTCAGCTCTGAGTGACTTATCAGGAAAAGCAGTAATGGCACCAGCACAACCCTCAGAGCAGGGGAACTGTGTGGATTAAGATACTTAAAATTTTTAAAGACAGATGTGACCAGGCAGACAGAGGTATAAAAACAGCATGAAATTAAATAAGGTGTAAGATCAATTATTCATGATTTTTTAATATAGATATCTACTTAAATTAACATTTTCTTATTGACAGACGTATAAAAATGGCATGAAATGAAATAAGGTGGTAAGATTAATTAGTCATGATTTTTTAATGTATATATCTACTTAAATTTTCTTATTTAATCAGAAAGAAAAGCTTTGTGTTATATCTGAAGTTGTGCTATGGGGAGATAGTATAATATATTACTTCATGCATCCCACAGTGATGTTTATAAAAAATTGGGAGAATAATGCTACAACCTGAAAAAGAATTGCTAGCAAGGTAAGAAATCAATATAACCAAAGGACCCTGAATTTCTGTAATAATATCTGTTGACAACTTATTAGTAAAACCTGATGAGAAAGCAATCTCTACCTTCTTTCTTGTGAATAGGGTCTTGCATGATCTTCTGGTAGCATTCATACTGTGCTGTCATGATTTTATTCCTTGTAACACTCAGCTGGGCAAAGTCCATTGAGGAGTTCTGCTGTCCCTCAGCTGGAGAAGCAGCGGCAAAAAACTGAGAGGAAAAACACTTATTTTAGCAAACCACAATTACAAGCTCCAACAAAAAACTTTTCAACATCTATCTTTTAAAATATTGTACTTTATTATTTTACTGAAAGAGATTGATCTTTCAATCTTATTACTGACATTATGATTTTATGTTTTTCTGGCAATTCTTACTACTGAATCTTGATAAACATCTCCTGAATGAGCATAGGGTAGGAACAATTGGCACAATTTGTAAATAAGAATGGCAACATGCATTGAAAGAACTGAGACAGTCAGAAGCATATGAACAGCTTTAGTAAAACCCAGTGAAATATTTAAGTTTAGTCTAAAAAACATTTCAGTCAGGCCCAAAATGATCCTTTACAAAAAAAAAAATCTTCCATTTTATGCACTGAAGCATAAAATATATGGAAGCCCAGAGCTATTTGGTTTCTCTGTAGTCAGGTGAACCATAAAGTCAACCCTCAGAATAGAGAATGTTATTCAAAAGACAAGACATCCACTTTGATAGTTATTAAAATTAAAAATTTAAAAAAACTTAGCAAAGTTGATCTTGACCAAAACCTGAACCTTTTAAGCGCATTTTTAATAGTAATGCAATATTTTATGGGAAGCTACTGAGCTTCCAGAAAAACAAAGCTGCAGACTGAAATACTGTACCACTGTTGTACAAGGGATGAAATGACAATTTCTGAGCATGTCTCTGAATCTCAGTTAGCTGTCTCCTCCTCCTCTTCTGGAGTCTGCAGGGTACTGCCTCTGTGTCACTTGTCTACTGCTACTGTTCTGAGCCAGCAGAGAATATGCTGGATTCAGCACAGGTAAAAACTCTTTCTGTTCCTTTGCCAAAGGAATTTAACAGGTAACAGAAGGTAGATAAAGATCCTGTTGTGCAGGAGCTACATCTGAACACAAGATTGGCTCTTTCTGTGCTTCCATATTAATAATTTCTATGGTACCCTCTACAGGGTTGTTAAAGCTGGAACTGATTTTAAAAAATTTATAAGACTCACCATAGTAACCAATGAGAAGAGCAGCAAAAATGTGATCCAGATTTTTGTCATTTTTATATCTGGCACAGTCAATCTGATGTTGTAGCTGAATGAACTCAAACTGCAATAGGAGGAAAAAAAGGAAATAAATTTAGGAATTAATGAAAGCCAACACTGATAAAAGAGTTTCACATTTTATTTTTGAACTAAAACAAATTGATGGAGGTCCTCTCTGTTTCTGTCCACGCACAGTGATGGCATGTGAAATACACAGGGATGCACCAAAACAAGGCACTCAGTGTTTTCCTGCGCTGCTGCCTCCAGTGCCTCAACCAGCGCCTTCAGAGGGTCTGTACCAACCCCAGAGCAAACAGCCCCTGACACAAACTGCATTCAGAGCCATCTCTGCCTTTGGGAGCCCACAGCAAACTGCAGGATGGTTCCCTCAAATACACGCAGACTTTCAAACACACACATTTATTTCCCATTTTCTTCAGACCTCCTGATATTTAAATTTTGCCATTTCTGGAATAACTGATCTAGTGAGAAGCCACTTCATCCTGAACTTCCAGCTTTGCAAGGACGATAGTAGCAATGCAAGAATTCATTGTGAGCTGTAAAATAGTTTCTGTATCTGCAGAATCTGCAGTTTCTTTATCTGTCATTAGAAGAAAACACAAATACCCAAGACAGGTATGACCACCTCACACTGCAGACTCTTCTTGGAATTGATTCTTGAAGTGAAAATTCACCCAAAAGCATAAAATATACACAATTGTTTATGAAGCACATAGACCATCTATTCAGTGTAACCCTGCCATAACAACTGCCTCAAAAGGAAGGGAAATGTCAAGGAGTTTTGTCTTTTAATATTTCAGTGTCCTGAAGTATCCTGAGAAGATCACAAAGCTGAGCCTGGAATTGAGATAAGACGTTTTCTTCTCATTGCATTGTGGCGAAAAGAGCTCTGCATACTCAGTTTAGTTATTACAACTACACCACATTCAAAAATCCAAGTATCTCACTGCAGGAGCATTAATGAAGCTATTCTCAGCTAAAATAAAAGCAGTAACATGTGCATGAGCTTAGCATCCTGGTACGGATGATTTCACTCCAACTCTCACACTGTGATTTAAGACACAATCCTTGCACACCCAAAATCCTGACCCAGCTCAGAGAGCCCAGTGCCAGAGCATCCATAGGGCAGAGGGTGCTGTGCCACACACAAACCTGCACCCTGGCCAAGCCACATCCCCCTCACTGCACACCTGCTCTGTCTCTGCAAGTTTTCTTTTCCAGCAGGGATGTGCTGTGAGACAATGGGGAGGACAAACAATTGGCTGTACACTGGCAGGCAGAGATTGTGGTACAAAAAGCTCATTTCACCCCTGTCCCAGTCACAAAAAGCAAACATTCAACATCAAACTTTTCTGCTTTTATGCTGGGACTGGGTCCTCCTAAAAGAGCTAGAGTACAATGAACAGCTTCTTGCAGACATATCAACTACTAAATATGAAATCACTGCTGTTTATTGCACAGCCTGCTGCAAAGACAAGAAATGTCTTGTCTTGAAATGTAAAATCAGCTGTGCCTGTTTAACCCAAACTAAAGTTGTATCCATAATTTTCCTTCTATTTTTACCAGTGGCATGCAATCCTGGAACACTGCTGCAAATTGCACAGGTGAGGCTCTGAAATTCAAATCTGAAGGATCTTAAAACACTTAGAGGAAGACCAATTAGCATGTATGAAATATATCCATGGTTTGAGCTACTAATTGCCTGGAAAATCCACATGATAAAACTAAAGTGAATAGAGAATTTTAAAGACCTTCATCTGCTAGCTAAAGAAAAATTTAAATAACCTTGTGCAGAGACTAAGGGTTGATTAAAACCAGATATCTAAAATACACCTAAATTAACAGAAGAACAATATGAGCTCAATTCTGCATGAAAACTGGGGGCAAGTGTGATTAATTCAAACTTATCACATGTTTCATTCATTTACAGCTGTGTCTGTTTTCCTAGGGGAAAAAACCCTGAACTTCTAAGGAAACTGGAATTAATGACTTACTGTAAAGTAATTCACCCATATTTTCTCTCCCAAGTATGACAAAGCACATCTGTACAGGGTTAAAACCCACAAATGATGCCCACAGGACAAGCTAAGAGATGAACCACAACTAGAAAATAGCAACAATAATTTTGTGTGTGTTTTTCTATACATGTATACAAGAGTTCAAAATAATTTTCTCTACAATCGTTCCAAAAATCCTTATGCTAAAGCAAATGTTGGATGAAAAATTTAAGATGCATGCTTGTATATTGCTCTCACTTAGCCTTGCTTATTTTAATTTATCTAGAAGATACAACATCATATAAACAAATGCAGAAATGATCTGCTTTGATTCAGAGTCCAAGTTTATTTCTGTTTCACAATATCAAAAGTCATCTCTTAGCTCAGTTCCTTTAATGGTCCAAGTCTTTTCATACCTAGTAGTTCTGTAGACATTTCCCATCAACTGCTCCAGTATCTGCTGCTAAATTATGAACTCTTCCCAGGAGATAAGATGTCAAGTCAAGCCTATAATGCACTCTGTGCTTTCCACCCATTTCTCTCAGTTGCTAACATATAGAGAGGAAAAAAAAAAACACCAACCACTGCCTTTTTCTAAACATCACTACTTATGGACTTAATTACAAAATGCAGGATGAAGGTCATTCAGATTCCTGTTTGAACTGCAGAAAAGCATTTCTTGCATCACTACATGAATTCATTCACTCAACATTTATTCCAGTTAGTCTGGACAAGACCTTTCCAAGGAAAATTAAGAATTTTCTTAGGGATGGACAGCAATATATTCCATTGACTGAGGCAGCAAGCCAGTGCTGCTAAGAAAGTCAGGCTGCTTTTATTAATCATCTGCTCTGATGAGACACAAACCCAAACTAATTCTCTGGAAGTTCTTTCCCTCTCAAAGCTGGGAGGTATTAGGCACACAAGAAATTAATAGTGAAAAGAGACCATTCTTAGGTTTCCTCAAATAATGATGCTTCCCAAGTTGTTCTCCTGTTGTAAATCTGACAAGTCCATCACGGGGCAGAGAAAAGAACTCTATTGGATTGAGATTAATTGATTGAATCCCTTGACTCCACCCAGTGACAGTGGGAATCTGCACAAAAGCCAGCAGGGCTGGGATTTACAAGGCAGGCACTGACTGAAACTGAGTCTGGCAGTCCTCTGGCTGAAGTGTTTTCCCACTAAAAGGCAACATCAGAGAGAAAAGAATGGGGAAATGTAACAGTAAATCAGATCTTCCAGATCTTTAAAATATCATTTTTATTTCTGGTGCATGTTTGTGCATTTAGTGAAGACTGGGATAACTTAAATAAAGCAAAACAACAACAAAAAAGGAGCTGCCAGTAAAGATACTGCCAAGGCCTAGGTTGTGTTTGTCACTGATAGCAGTGACACCTACTGAAGAATTAAAAAGGAACTGCAAGCTGGACTTAGCCAAAATAGTCACTGGTATAGCTTTAACAGATGTTCCCATTTCTCTTCCTCCTGCTTTCTCTACAGAGCCATCCTGCCTCATCAGCTGTTTCTACTTTTAACTTTTCCCCATCCTCCCAGGAGTAAGTGGCACCCTTGCTGAGCTCCAGACACTTCCCCTTTCATCCATACAATAAAAGGGTTAAAAAAGCAGTCATTAAAAAGAAAAAAAATCATTTTTGAACTTGAAAACCACATTTTGTAAAAAACAAAAGACACAGGCAGCTTCCACCTCAAGCAGTTCTCAATTGTGACTTCAAGTGAGAATGCAACTCTGTGGGAGTGGGCCAGGGGGGAGAGCCTACTTATGGCACTGCAGGCCCATCCAAAAATGCCCAAACATTTTTCACTAATTGATAATCTTTAATTTGCCCAGAAGCCAACAAAACAACCATTCCCAATGACAACAAAGAGAAAGCCACAAAACTTGTGCTGTGTAAATTATTTACCATGCAGTGTGCTGTAACCCTGCAACACTGGACTTGAACATGTTTGCATACGGATATATAACCTTCATCTGAAAATGGGGTCCGAATGAATATTTTCTTGACACTTTGCTACTGCTGGTTCTTCTTGGAGGCAGGCATACAACTTGAAGTATTTAAAACCTCAGGCAGTGTTTGGTTGTTTCAGCCCAACATAAAGGCAAAAACAACAAGCTGGAAAATGCCCAATACTTTTCAAAGTGTCCCTAATTTGAATTTCTGCTCAAACTCCACTGGTAATAAAAAGCTCCCCCAAACCAACAAAACTAGTAGCCTCAAATGGAATTCCAGATGGAGCCTCCACTTGTATCTTCTCTCACACAAACTTTCTGGGAAATACTTCTCTGACTAAAAGGGCTTCACAAGTGGGCAGCACCAGCCAAGCAATAACATACACCAGATTCACTGAGTACTGGACACGGGCTGCAAAATCTCCACACTTACATTAGAGAACAATGCCAGGCAGTTTGGAAATCTTCCTATTTGGGTAATCTGCCTTTTTTCTGAGGGAATCACTTCTGACAGGATTTGAACAAACTGCTCAATGGTCTCCCATAATTGCTCACAGCTGTATGTGTGGGAATTACTCCATTCTCCTGATAATTATGGAGCTTTAAAGTAAAGGTATATAAAATACAACATTCTCATAAAACACAAACATTCTCTCTCTACCTTTCTTTTCTGGAGTTTCTCCTAGGAAGAAGTTGTGGCACAATGGCATTTACTGTCTTCTTGGGGATTAAAAGAAATAAAGAGACACAGTGGCATATCCCAATTTATCCCTGAGTTATTCTATTCTACAGCACCTTCCCTGTGCAGGTGGCAGTTCAGTTCAGAAGGAGAAAGTCCTCACTGTTTAATTCCTGGGCCATGTGCTGGGCTCATGGTGCAGGTCTGTGCAAGCAGGAATTTTGGACTGGCTCACTGAGATGTTTCACATCTTGCATTCTCTTTATTAGCACACTTTTTGCTTTTGTTTTTGCATCGCTCTGGCTGCTTGTCAGAGGCCTCACAGAGATTGCAGAACCATCTGCATATGAGATTACACAGATTAAATTACTCCTGGGTGCTTCTTCCCATGAATAGCTTTTGGCAGCCATTCAGATAAGTTTTGTCACCTGCACCCAACAGAAATTACTAGCAGTAATTGGCAACACTCATGGCCAGTTCCAATAACACCTAAAGTTGCAAGAACCTATGACAGAGTGATAGTGGTGCTTTCCTCTATTTTCTAACACTTCTTTTAAGCAGTTCACAGGTGCAGATGACATTGCAAGTTATTCTGAGGAGATCCAGTTAAAATCCACATCAACGAAAAAACAACTGAGCAAAAACTGCCACCACAAAAAAGCTCTCCAAATAGGATTTTGGAGGAGGGAATGTCTGCAAAGTTCTTCCTTTGGCATATTTTGTGGTTTTGTCCATCATACAAATTTTGGCTCTTTAAAACAGGATTTCCACTGATAAAAACAGTAAGAGTATTTCCTCCTTGATTTTACACTGAAAAGTCTTCTCTTGGTCATTGCACTTTCCATTCTATTCCTATAAATTATGAAGGCTCTGTTTCTTCTTGTCCAAAATTATGAACTTCCTACTGACTTCAGGACACACAAAGCCAGGAGTAGAGATGGTGCAATGCCATGTGGAAGAATGGCCGGGACTCACTGAGGGTCACAGTTACAAGTCAGCAGGGTATCTAGCCCTGCCAAAGAAATGCAGCATAGGAATTTTAAAAATAATGATGCAAAGTAAAATTATTTGTCTCTCCTGAGGAACTAGTTGGTAAAGGAAGGCAAGAGAGGTTCTGGCAAAATAAAATCTTTACCCAGAGACTGCTGGGGCTTTGCTGTCAAGAGATGCAACTGTGATTTCCAAGAGTTTATAGCTCTTAATGCCTCCAGTTTCCAGTGCTATTTGACTACTATTGTGTAAGCACACTGTTATCCTTATTTTACAAGCTTAACCCTTTCCACCCCATAGCCCTAACCCAGCTGTATCTTGTGCCTAAAATCCATCAGCGTAGCCACACGTGCTGCCAGGCATAACTCACCACGTTCACTTCAGAGTCCTGGGAGCCACAGCACTGAAATTCGAGAGCAATCACTCAAGCACAAAGCAACTTTGAAGGGAGGCTGCTCTGCTGAATGAAGTTATCTGTAAAAATCCACTATCAAACATCCCAGAAACAGCTATTAACAGAAAGGAAGGTGATGGCAGAATAGTGAATTGTTAAATTCTAATAGCTGATGGATCAAAGTGATATAGTTTTGGCACTTCCCTTTTATAATTTTTAAAAACTGTATTATATTCCTGTTATAGTGATTTAAAAATGGGTTGAAATACATCCAAGTAAACTTCCCTGAAATTTTAATTCTTCCAAAACAACTGCTGTGATGTGGCATGGATGTTCCAATTGATACGCTATTTTAAATAAAAGGGAATAGCTCATTAGCTCTTTTCAATGGACTTCATGCTATTAACAAGCTGGAGAGCTCCCACCTTGTTACTAGGTATGTAAGTTTTGTTACCTAGATACATTTATATACAGATGATACTCTTAGCCATAGGATTTAATTTTAGGTAGTCCTGGCAGAAGCAGAGAGACGCACCCAAGAGCCTCACGGTCCCTTTCAACATCAGAAATCCTATAATACATGTGAAAAACACAGTATAGTCCTCCAAGGAAAATTTCTCCCCCTTCAAGCAAAATTGCTTCTGTTTTGAATTAAAGCAAAGGCAGTATGAATTTATGAATTCATCAGACAGACCTTAGGGCTTGTGTAACACCCCTGGCTGAGATGCTGCAGTGGGGTTTTTCCCAGCCACTGCTGTTTAGAAGCTGCAGAGCCTACTGCTGCTCTGTGTGCCCCTTTCAGGCAGTGCCTTTTTCATCTCAATGACTCTGCTTGATGCTGTTTACCAAGTAATGACCCAAAAGAGATCCAAAGGTTCCTTTGTGAAAATGTTTACGACATGAAGTAACTTTCTCAACTGGCTGAGTTTTAAAAGTTTTTTTGTTATTTCTTCATTGACACATGCTAATTTTACAAGAACGGTATTGCCACAGTTCAAAGACTTTTCTCAAAGTCAGAACAAGGCAATGGGAAAATGGGTTAAGCAAAATGTACCAGGACTTTTGGTTTTTTCAGTTTGCCACTCAGGCTTTTCTCATTGGCCCCAGCCCAGTTTGGCAGCTGAGCACATCCTATGAAACTCACAGGTTTTACACCAGTTTCCTTTAGATTCACATCTAGAATCTAAGTGTGAATTCAGTAAATTTAGAATTTAAAAGTGTGAATATTTATGCCCAAACATATTCTCATTCAGTTCTAAGTAAAGCGATAGATAAAGTTTCAAAATACAATTTTTTTAATGAAATATTTAATTTTCAGGTGGACTGTGGCACAGCAGCAGCTCAGAGCAGGATGGGGAGGGAGCAGGTGGCCAGGAAAGGGAGCTGCTTCTGCCAGGATAAACAAAGAGCCGGAGCAGCCAATGCATCAGAACCGGTGTCGCAGCTTTGGGTTCACCTTTGGTCAATGACTTGACCAGAACTGAGGAACAAAATGGAGCAATAAACTCTTCATGGAAATGTCAGAAACACTATATTCTTCTGATTTTGTGTTGCACTTCTTTCTTTTACTTAAAAACCCCAAACAACAACAACCAAACAAAACCCCAAAATGCAGGACAGAGAACTAAAATATCCCCAAGGCAGCTTTCACTGGAAATAATTTTAGTCCGGCTAAGGATGAAATTTCAAATGGAAATTTCATGCCAAATATTTAAATTTTCTCTCATTAGATATTTCTGATGCATTTACTAGTCCAAAAAAACTTCAGGTAAATTTAAGGCAGCTTTAGAAAAATTCAGTTTGGTGTACTTATTTAAAACAAAATAAACCACCAGCTACTTCAAAGCCTTTACCAGGTCAAGCTAAGTCACCACAGTTCAGAACATTTCCTCTTAAATTTAAAATTTCACATGCCAGAAGTCAAAAGTGCAAGGTCTGGAATATTTCACCCTTTGAATATTAGACAATACATGTTATACTGTGCTAAATTATCAAAACTTCTAATCCATCCTGTAGAAAAGCCAAGAACAAGCAGCAGCCAAAACCAAACTTTTGAGTTCTAGTGGTGTGCAGCTTGCCTCCTTTGCTTTAATTAGATACAGATATTCCCCATCTTTCCTGTCTTTGCATCACTAAAATGTCAATTTAACAGCAGATGGTTTAAGCTGGGCTCACACAGGCTGTAACGGAGTCTGTGAGACTCAAGAAAGTTAAACCAGAGGTAGTAAATCTCAACAGTATGGAAGGAAATTACCTTCTGTATCCTTTTCTGTACCTGCATATTGGTACACACAACTGCTGAGGTCCACACAGAGGAGGGCAAAGGCTTGGGAATGACCTCTAAGGGAAGAAAATCAAGGATGCACATCCCCAAAGGGCAAACTAAGAGCACAACAACAACAACAAAGCTTTTCTCTTTACATTTAGAACCAGAGCCTTCCTTTCTGTCATACATACAGGGAGATCTCTCTCTCTCTTTCTCCTCACAGACTAACTGCAGAAAATCATCCTAAGGCAGCCATAAAGTAGGCAGTGATAGAAGGTGTTCCCATCCTCTGCCCACATTTCCTTCATATGATATGCACCAAGATATTGCCAAAGCAAATGATATTTTGCATTAACATTATTTTCTGTCAATCTGAGTTAACATTAGCTTTGCCAAACTGAAGAAAGTATTAGCCATGGTTGTTTCTAAATCTTCTAAATGGGAATTACCTTCAGCTCCATCCACACCCACAGGAAAATCAGCTTAAGCAGAACTCTGACATGGACCAAAGCGTCCAGGAGAAAGAAACATTTTGCTAGAGATGTCGTCAGTTTAAAAGTCAATTACAGGATCAGGGCAATTAACTAACCAGTTTAACAAAATGAGATCCATAAAACAGATGCAAACTGCTACCCAGTGGCTGCAGCCACCCCTCTCAGTATTTGCACAATGCATTTCTCATTCTGATCAGGACACAGAGGGCAAAAAATAACTGGCAGCAGTATAAATAAAATTGAGCCTCAGCTTGTTTTGTTACATACAATCCCCCAAAGGGCATTTATGACTGTTTAGATAGGCAATGCCATTTTCAACCACCTAGAACATATTTGAGTGTTGATCTTTATGAGCTATCATTGTCAATGTGCACTTTTTTTTATAAAAGAGTAATTTCTTTTTTGCCTGAGCTCAGTCTTTTAGTCTAAGTAGAAATCTTTAGCACTGACTGAAATAATACATTTCTATATCTTTTCTGAAATACCACTTAGGAAAAATTTCTTCCACCTGAAATTGCATATAATCCTTACCTGAAAATGGGAAGCTAAGCCTTTTCTAATTTTCAAATTTGTCCAGCGATTGCACCTTGAAGCCTTAATTCAAATTTTGAAATACCAGAGAGCAACCATGCTGAAAACCGGACAGGCACAAGCCTATATACTTCAGCTGACACCCTGTTCCATTTCCATGCTGTTAACAGAGAAGTGATTCTGTGCCACTGAAACAATCCTGCTTGCAGGGCTCCTGCTGCAGTGAAGAGTTTGAACGAGCAGGAGCAGTGGCTGGGGGAGCTGAGAATTTGTCTGGCACAGCCTGACAACCACGGCCGCACGTGTGGGGTCAGCACAGCCCTCCCTGCCATGCCTGGAGCCACGGGCAGCGCCACATCCCTGACTTGGGCTGGCTCTCCTCAGGCACATCCCATCTGCATCCCGCACTGTCACAGAAATCCCTCTGCTCCCTGCCAGGCACAGCTTCACAGCCAGTGCCAGCTGCAATCTGTAGGAAGCAGTGCGAATGTTTCCATGAATTCAGTTGAAGATCATATGCTCAGGGTGTGGCCGTGGGAAAGACCAGTGTATCTTACACACGGTCCCTGAAGTGCAATTAGTGTTCCTTTAATTGCAAACAGACTTTTCCATATCCTTTTGCAGTATTCCACCCTCTCTTACCTGAATGAAAACCAAAATAAAATGCTGTGGATGTTAAAAATGTTACATAAATCAGACACAAAAATCTCTTGCCTTGATAAACTGGAGTCTCCCTTGGACAAGAATATGAAATGCTACATATCAAAAGTAATAAAACATTACAAGTTTATAATAGTTTGTAATAAAACATTACGATTACAGGCACTATAGCTGCAGAAAAGGAATGTGCATCAAGCACAGCAATTCTGGTCATGAATTGCATACGAATTTTATCTGCACATAAATGTTTACATTTAAGCACATTTTCTCCCCTCCAGATGTAATATTAACAATAATATAAAAGGCAGGAAATGTAATGGAAAAATCTCGGTTTTAAGCTTGTCAAAATTGCAAGCAAATGAAAATTTTCCCTGCAAGCATGGAAAATATTATATGGCTTTAAATAGGTGCCCATATTTTCTGCATAATCACATCCTGCATTTATTTTCCTTGAGAAAAATAAACCTCACAGAAGCCTCAGACTGATTTCACACTCCAGAAAAAAAATCCTTGGCAGAAACAAAATCCATGGAATTTGATGGGAAGCTTTTATAAGGATGTCAACCCAAATTAAGTTAAAAAAGAATCATTTGAGTCTGTACTTGTACAGAGCAGATCCTGCCGTTCTTAAGTCAGTGTCTCAGATACCAGTGCAGAACTCACAGGCATTAGTTTGCCTTTGATGCACAGCTGGGACATCAAACTTGCAGCCATTACTTCCCTTGGACTGAGGTACCAAAACTCACTGAGAAATGCACTTGGCATGCATTTTTAACTTTTTTTCCTGTATTCTTTAACTTAATAAGACACCTCAAAGGCTCATCCATTTCATGCACCTGCAGAAACCCTGGACTTGCACCCCTCAAGTGCAACCCTCTCAAAGCTGTATTTGTGTATCCTGTCCCACAGAGCATGTGAAAATTCAAATTCATCTTGCTGAGAAATTCTGCTCACAGCTGCTCGCTTGGCAGAGATTTGGCTGGGGAGGGAAGGGACAGAGGGAGGGAGGAGGGAGAGACAATTTTCCAAGCAATGGGGAAAAACAGTTCAGAACTTTCATCATCAATGGCCTTGACATTGCTGGAGCCAACGGAAACAACATCGCCCGAGCGAGGGAACCATTCACAAATAAAACATCTCCTGCATTTATTTCTATCATGGCAGCTTATGCCAAGCTTCCTTTGGTGAAATCCAGATTTCTCCTGCATTGGCTTCCTCCTGCTGTTGATAGAGCAGGATATTTGCTGAAACAGGCAGGTGATGAATGAGATATTCTGAATTAATTGGCGTACATGCTGGAGAGAGAGAATTGTGTTCTCTTATGAAGCTCTAAGAACAACTGGCTGTGTTTTAGGAGATAACAGACACAGCATTTCTCTACTGAATTCTAAGTGTGTGGAAGTCTTGCTGGCAGGTGAATTCCATAGCAGGTACATCTCTTACTGACCCTGTCAGTGATTTTATGGAAGCAGAAATGCCTGGCAATTGATACAGGCCTACACCACACCAAGAATAGGCAACATTTCATGAGGTAACTTCTCATTGCCATAATTCCTCCAGGATTCCAAAAGAAAGGCAAATTTGCAGGAATAAAGCCTGGTTGGTTTCCTCCCCAACCTGTAAATACACTTCCCTTTCTCAAGAGAGCGTTAGAAAACCAGTAATGCACAAGTCTATTTGTTTAACACTCAGTGATGAGTGTAGGGTACAGAAATCACAAAATCATTTTTATTCTTGGTGTTCCCTTGTGGTATTCCAAGCCTTTACTGACTCTGCAGTGCCAAACACTTCCTGCACATCATTCCAAAACTAGTGGCATTTCAGTGATGGCATTAGTTATTCCAGATATCACATAAATGTTTCATAGAGCAGGAAGAAAAGTACTTTTAGCTTTGCCTAAGCCAAGAATGGATTAGATAAAAACCCTGATCAAGAAGGACGCTGAAAACTTTATGTTTATTTGGGTTTTCTATTCTAAAAGACATAATTTCCCAAATATTAATTCAGCAAGGTGTTGAGATATCAGAAAGCATCATTTGCAATCATCAGAATGGGTAAATGCACACTCATGTCATTGCCACCAGACAACTTCTATCTTTGTAATCACTGTTGATCCTCAGGCTGCTTCATTACTCTACTTTACAAAGCTTTGGAGAACAAAGGGATTTTTGATGAGTGTTTTTAAGGAACAGAGAACTTTAAATTTGGAGTGGCCTTCACCCAGAGATCAGAACTCTGAACTCCTCTTGGCTGGTGATCTCTGAGGGTCAGACATTACATGAAATATGAGATCTGTTGGGAATCAGACTACCAAACTCATGGGAAGTTCAGGCTAATCCAAATGTGGAAGCCAAGTCAGCTACTGAAAATACATAATGCTATCAGTAGAATCATTACCCTGTCAAGAAAATCATTTCAATTCTAACAAGAAAATCATTAAAAATAGCCCTTAAATGCAGTTTTCCTGTAAGGTCAAAGAGAAGCACCAGAAAAGAATAGAAGGGGAAGACAAGAGTAAGAGAATAAAAAAACCTGATCCTAAATCAAAGAGTTGAGAGTCAGTTGATATATTCAGTAAGGGCTCTTTAAAAGAATTCTTAATGCATGTGTGGCACTTACAGACATATCTGTTGTGGGTGGTATTTTAACCAGCTTCATGTCTGACAGACAGTCTGTGGAATATAAATAAATTTCAGCTTCTAATACAGATATAATTTTCATTCTCTGTAGGAGTGAATACCGGTGTGAAGTGCAGTGTGTTTAGGATCAGTCCACTTGCATTTACAGTTTTTGAGAAGAACTGACAGTTTTGAAGGCCATAAGTAATAAAACTTTTAATGTGCTGGAGAAAAAAAAAGGAAGGAATTCAAGCAGATTGTCCACCACCACTTTGCACATCGTGTCATAGCTGAGGTTTAAATATCCATTCAGCAATTGGCAATGGATTTATCATCCATTTCTGTTGGGATTGTCATCAGAAGGACTGCAAATAGAGAGCAAAATTCCTTGGGTTAAGAGCAAGCCCAGAGAAATGAAAAGTCAGAAAAATATAAACCAATATTTCTGCTAGTAAATTACCAGTCATTTATCATCTACACCAGTTTTTCACCTGGAGTTGGAAGTACTGCATCTGGGAACCAATCTGATACAGCTTCCCATCATGTTCCACCTGCAATTCCAATTCCCAGCTGGAAGCTGGAGATGACCTACTTGGTGTGATGAAACTCCAGTGCCACCTCCCAGTGAGTATCAGTCCCCTGCAACAGACAGGCTTTGATAAAGGTGGCTGGAATGTCTGACTCTGGTAATCTGTCAATCAGCCACATCCCATTTTCCTGATTCCTTCGTTACTCCCATAAAGACCTAAGAGGAACTGGAAATCTCTTTTACACATAACCACAAAGCAATCACAGCTCTGAAGCAGGCCATCCTGACAGGGGACAAGAATGTTAAGGAAGGACAGGAACCATGAGAAAATTGCTTGTCAGAGAATGTATTCCTAGACAAAACTGTGAAGAACACTACAATGTGAAATAGAATACAACTCACCTTTAAATAGCACGTGCAGTATGTTAGTGCTAGGTATCCACTGAACACCACAGCACATTCAAAATCCAGCACCTGGTAATTACCATTAGTGAGGATAAATTTAAACATCTGCAGACACCAGAGTCAAGCCTTCACTTACATTTTGAAACACTCAAACTAAAAGTGATTTTGAACAGCTCTACAGTCCTTTCAGTTGGGGAAATTTATACACAGTGGTCAAAGCACACCAAGGAATTCTCAAATCCCTGCACTCCAAACAAAACAAAGGAACTGAATGGGTGTTAACTTCAGAAGCTAACTTGAACTTTTTAAGTCCCAGCACCATCAATTATTTTGCTCTCCAAAAAATACCCCAGAGACATCCACAACACATACTGGTGCACTGGAAATGGACCTGCCCAGCTAATCAGGATCACCCTTTTTATTTTTAATTGAACTTTTACAATAGCAAAACGCGATCAACACATGCAAATATTGCAGAGAGCACAAAACCATTAGGAATAAATCTCTGTCTCTCATTTTTCTTGCTCCAATCTGCAGGTGGGGTAATCAGTCCCTAGTAGAGCCCCCATTTACACCACGGTGGACTCAACTGCAGCTGCACACATATTGCCAATGCTGCTCCTCACCAGTGTGGGTCAGGAGACAGATGAAGACCAAAGGCTAAATTCCCTGCCTCTCACAGAGCTCCCTGTGCCCTCTGAGATGCCCTGAGGGTGTCACTTGCCAAACCTGGCCCTGATGGATCTGCTGCCAATCCTGACGGACTGAGGCAGGCCTGGTGGGTTTCCCAGGAAGCAGCAGGCGCCTGAGTGCTGGGTCATCCCATCCCATCAGCTCACCTCAGCAGGGCTGCCAGCATCTGGAACACGACTGGAGCAGTTTTGCAGTGAGTGCAGAGCCCCAGCCCCAGGACAGATGAGCACTGGGGGCTGCCCCTACTCTGTCCTGTGCACACAGCCCCTTTCTGCAGGAAACAGCTCCTCCCGGCTTGGAGGGACCAAGAGTGTCAAGTGATCTTGAGTACAGAGAGGAGGTGGAGGAAAGGGTGGTATTCTTTCCCATCAAAGATCATTTTTACTTAAATATCATTCTCTGCTGAGCTAAGACTCTTGTTTCTGAGGCTGTAATTGACACTGATGGGCTTTGCCAAGCAGCCCTAAAACCAGCAGCTCTGAAGGTATAACCTTACAAAAGCAGTACAGGAGCCCCTTTCCCTGCTTCCCAAGGGAGCTCAAAGAAATGTATCTTTGTAGAGACAATATTTGGCAAAGAGATTTATATACTCAAGGGGAAATGCTATTCTGCACCGAAATAAGACCAGGCTGTGAATCCAAACAGTCCCTTGAACAATTGGTAAGTCCTCTCAAGTATTTTCACCACATCTGGAAGAGGTGAAAAGCCCAAACAGAACATAGATAATAGATAGATAGATAAATAAATAAATAAATAAATAAATAAATAAATAAATAAATAAATAAAGTGGATCCACATTGCTCTGTGAGGTTTAAGATTTGCTCAAGGTCTCTTCCATGGCCTTCTGGTGACTGTTCAGATGGAAATGAAGGGCCCAGGAGATTTTTGTGAAAGCAGAAAGGGATCCCTGAGTCCCAGCCACCAATCCAGCAATGGAGCTTCCAAGAGCCAGGACTGTGTGGATTGTGTTAGGAACATCACTCATTACTGCCCTGTGTGCCCATGGAGCCTCCTGGTAATTCCACTTTTGCTATTAAAACTGTTCTGTTTATGAAAGATACTACACTTTAAGCAATAGGTTTCTCCTCTATAAAAATCAAACTATGACTTTTAATTACTTCTTATTTCTCAATATACTCAGGTAGTGAGCTTTGAAAGGTACAGTGTGTAATTCTAATATATTATTCTTGGGAAAAACAATTTTCACAATTTGCACAATTTAGGCTGTGGGAAGACTATTCCTAATTTCACTTTAATTTGTATTTGACCACTGACTAGTGCAACAGGAAATTTTCTTTATGACAGTCTGTTCTAGGCTTCGAGGCAAAAAAAAAAAAAAAAAATTCCAAACCCAAAACAAAACAAGACAAAATCCCCACCCAGTTTGTATTAAACTCTCATTGAAAACCTATGCATCCCCTGCTGTTGTCTACCATAAAACAGCTCAAATGCATTTCTCTCAGCAACATCCCCTCTCCTGCAGGACTGTGACAGAGGTGGAGATGATCACCGTGGGACTGCATTGGTTTCTTGGCAGAAGTGGTTATGACGTACTTGCTGCTCCATCCTAAGGTTTGTCAGCATTCCTTGTCCCAGCTGGATCTACTCCCCAGAGGGACAACTGAGGAATTATTGCAGTATCTGAGCTGTGGGTTTGAGAATTAGCTGCATTTATGTCCAAGGGATGAAATGCTTCAGTAACTTCTGCATTATTGCACATTGCTTCCTATTTGTATACTGAAGCTCATAAAAGTAAGCAGAACTGCCTAAATTATAAAACTCTAAAATTTCTAAAGGCAAATCTTTACACTCTTAAGATAAATTTATGTGCCATGCAACAGTTAAAGAGCTACGAACTCTTTAAAACTGTGAAATTCTCTAAGTTGGCTCATTTTTGGTACACCTGGCAGTTAATTTGAATTAAGGTCTTTTAATTTATCTGCAGAGACAGACTTGTTGAGACAACTACAAATGAGAGTCTTCACACTTTTATCATCCTCCCTGGGCTCCCTCTCACAGCTTGGTGGCACACTGGGAGCCGAGTGCTCCATGGCATTTCTGCAGGGTCACTCTCCTGATGTGCCTCCTGGCTTGTCAGCCCTCCCTGCCCACAAGAAACCTGGCTGTGATCCTGGCCCTTCCCTGATAACCTTCTTCATTGCAGAAACTGTGATTTTATTTCATTTATTCTTTCCATACTTCATTGGCCTTTTACACTATCATGAGGCAAAACACACTCACTGAAGTGTGATTAACTTAGTGAGGGCATCAAAAATTATTGAAATGCACAATGCTTGGTGCTGACATTATTAATCCAATTTCTTGTGGATGAAGGAAGAAGCAAAAATTTGAATAGGTGGTGAGTATTGATCCTGCCCTCAATAACCCAGATGTTCAAAGTGTCTTTCTGCACAGTTCCTCACCATTCCTGGAGAAGTGAGGTTGTACTCTTAGCAAATGCTTAGGGGGCAAATAAGAATTTTGTCACTCTGACAAAATTTTGTCACTCGAAAAAAATCTGATTCTGTTTGAGTCACAAGTTTAGCAAAGTAAAAAGAAAGTTAGGGAGTTGTTGTTGATCAAGGCTTCAAACAAAACACAAGCATGCCTTCCTTTCTGTGCTAATTCTAGGAGGAGAAGGAAGTCAACACAATTAATGGCTGATAATTATAAAAATACTGTGTTACTTTATATAGTGCAGCATATAGCTTCCATAAACACTGAAGATGTTACATTCCACTCCTTTCAATCAAGTCTGGATAATATTATATACTATCTTTGTTGGCTAAATGCGTAGTTAGATTAAAGATATGTGAGTCTCAAGAGTACTAAGTCATTCCCAAAACCATTAAGGAGAAATTATTTATTCTTTAAACAAGTCATTGAAAAATAAATTCAGTCTCTTAAGGTATATACAGAAATTAAAAGCAGAATACTAAAGCTCACTGGTCTATATCTGATTCAAGATGGGAAATCCTATGTCCTGAGCAGAAAGGTTCCAATTCAATTACACCTGTGAAACAGTGTTAAGTATTCTAAAATAAATGAAAAGCATGAATTGCATTACAAAAATATAATATCCTGACCCCTGAAATATTCTGATCCCTGAAAACAACATGTCACTGCTAACAAATCAAAAACATCTGTTTCCACAACATTAATTGGTCTTAAGAGGAATCTGTTGTGGAGACAAACTTTTAAAAACTTAAGAAAAAAAAATCATCAGGATGGGACAGAAGGTAACAGTGGGGAAAAGAGCTCAATCCCAGTATCTGGAAACAAACTGGCACATTTTCTTCATCTCATTGGAAACCTGGCACATTTGTCAGTTTTACAACATTCTGCAGCTGCAAGGTACAAATATTCACAGGACATGGTATGAACGTAGAGCATGATCATATACAGACCCCTTGGAACCATTCAAGCCTGAAAATTTCTGGCCCTTATGTTATAGAAGTTACCTAATAACCACTTAAAATTTGCAAAAGCTAAACTACTTACTCAGTTAGGTGCAATAGCCAAGAGCCAACTTACAAATTAGGAGCAAAGGAAAACAAAATCAAGTTTATCAGCAAATACAACCAGCTTTGACTTGAGACCAGATTGTTAGTAGCAAGTCCTCTCTGACCTGACTTATTTTGGAGACACATGGTTTCCATATTCTGTTTCTACCATTGCAAATCTGCACATTAGAACATAAAAATTCTGTACAAATTTACAGTAGGTGGGGTGAGATGGTGCTGAGGCTGGTGCCTAAAGACTTGGAATGGATGAACAAATTCAGCTCCTCAAATAAGAAGCTGCTATCAAATAAATATCTGGATAAACCAAGTAGGCTTCTGTATATTTAATGTTCTTCCAAGTCCTATCATATTATGAACAGAGTGCACAGAGGCACAATAATTTATCTAATAAGAGCAATTTGAAACTAAGCTTATGAATGTTTGCTGAATTAAGGCTGATAAGAAGGTGCTACTACAGGTCTTTTACAGTGCAAAAACCCTTACCAGTTTACCAAGAGCTGGATTTTCCCCCCCAGAAGTGAATATATTTTCCTGTCTCTCACCCAATGCAGGAATATTGTCAACACTTCTTCACGAGCCACTGCAACAGTATGTAGGTGCTAGAAAAATGCATTTTTTCCCCAGCAAAACACCTGTAAGTAAATAATGACAAATTCTAAATGAGCACCCTAAACCATTCTGCAGCCACAAGTTATGCTGACCAATGCTTTCCCCCCCTCACATTCATCACAGAGATAAAGGCTTTCCTCCTAAAAGGCTAATTAATTTAAACTTATCAGATTATCAAACTTTATTTAAGGAGAATATGGATGCTAATAAATAAATACAATTTAAACCACACATATCTTATTAGTTTACCTATTACAGAATGCAGGAACCATAAATAGAAGTCAGAACTGGAAAACATCTATTTGTCCACACAGGTAATGTGTGGCAAATGTGTTTTTCTTTGAGTGATTCTGTTTACTGATTTAGATCAGTGAGAGATGACAAACATTTCCAGTGAGCTCAATCCTACTTCCCTGAGAAGAAAACAAAAACAAGGAGCAGCACCAGCTGCTTGGCAGGGCTCTGCTGGAATGATAACATGGTCTCAGGGCGCTCTTGCTCAGGCCATGGAATTAATTACTGGTGAGTAATTAACTCAGGCACAGCACTGACAGTTGCTTCACCTTGCCCAGCAAACAGCCTGCTTTGCTCGTGGTGCTCACTGCCTCCACGCAGAGCTTCTCCAGAATTAGCTCTGCATGCACCGTGCATCTCGAGAAACATTAGAACTAAGGAGGGGACCACATCAAACTATGAGATATGTACATCTAGAAAAGATTTGTGGACAAGGAAAATCTGATATACCACTAGCATAAACTCTCTACTGTATCTACCTGAAACTAAGCAATAAAACCCATTTTATTTAACAGTATCCACCCCCTAATTCAAGTAAATCTTCATTAGCGATCCAGTTCTAATTAGAAAATTTGTATGAACTGGTTCTATAGCTCATTCTGCAAAACTCTCACCATCCTCCAATTTAACAGACTCTTGTTCATAAGATTATACTTGTTTCTAAGAGAATGGAAAATGATAAATCTGAATTAAAAAAAACCCAAAAACATTAACCTCGGAAGGGGACAAAGAAACAAAATAAAATTATAAAAAAGTCCTTTTATACAAAGTGACAAAGGAAGAATAGCAACCAAAAAAAGGGAAAAAATCAAGCCAAAAAAGAAAACCAGCAAAACCACACACCCAACAAAGCCACGCCACATCAAAGAAAGTCAACCACAAGCTCCGCTGTAACTGTGTGATTGTGTAGATTTCTACACTTCCTCGGATAATGTTCCAGACTTGTTGGAAATCTGGACAGGACTCTCATGAGAACAGGCTTTCTGATGATGTTTTAGATACTCCCAGGTTATAAGCCTGCCAGCAAAAATGCAAGAGCAGCCTTTTCCCATAGTAGTTTTGTACTTGGATTCCAACTGCGGCAAGAGAGGAGGAACTGCAGAGATGTGTAAACTTAGAGAGGGATCAGTCACAAAACATTCTGTTTTCCTCACCAGTGCACAATATGGTACAGGCTGAATTTTAGGGAAGATGCTAAAGAACTCTGATTTCATTCAACTCACTCCAGCATTTCCCAGTTTTAAAAAAGCTTTAATTGGTGCTACTTAAAACAAACGCCTGACAGGAGTTGCAGTGCTATTCAGTTTGTTACCAAATGGTTTTCTAATGAAGAGCAAGGATTTCTGTCTTGTGCACTGTGCTGTGAGCTGAACAGGAAGGATTCCTGCAGCTTACAGATATGACTGGTAAATAAAACAGGATGTTGCAAAGGTTACCTTCCTCACACAAAACAAGGAAAATATTGAAGTCTTTGGAAGACTGGGAAAAGGGATCTTCCAGAGCAACAACAATAACATGCTCACTACATTTTGGAAGGGAAAAAAAGCCAACAGAACAACTGATTTTCTGTTGCTCCTCAATGCTGGCAACAAAACTAGAGGCAGTTTCATAGCCACAATTTCCACACGTGTATCTTGCACTTCTTTGCAAGAGATGCAACTTAGAAAGAGGTGTTGTGAAAACCCCACTCTTGTGCAGTCAAGACAAAATAACTTAAAAGGTCTTCTGGGAGAGGAGGTTCCTGGCTCAAACACCTTTTGTGTTATTGACATAGGTTTGATTCTGTGCTTTGTTTTATTACAACAGACACTCCCTGGTTTTATGGGGAGAGAACAGTAAGTTCCTCCAGAGGGTTGCAGAAAAGTGGAAAGCCTTTATCTAGACATTTGTGGATACAGACAGCTTTGGAAAGCCCAAGACTCTTGGAGCATAGGAAAAGGAATGAAGACATATTTGGTTATTACACAGGGGTTCTGGCAGATGAAGAGTCAAGAGGATCTGAGGAACACAAAGCAGAATGAAAATAATTACTTCCAACTCTTGGGGCGTTTACCTTTTCAGCTGGGAAAAAAGGTCTGGATAATCTAAATTCCCAGGAGCACACTGGTTTGTCTTTGAAAGCTCAGGTTCTGCAAAGTGGGGCAGGAAGGGCAAGCTGAATCTCTTCAAACAGAGAGTTGCCAGATAAATTGGTGCCCTTCCTGTTAAGCCAAAAGGGCCCCAAACACACAGAATCCATATGACCCATGACATCATCAAACACTGGAAGTTGTTAGCCAAATTCCCAATGTCAGGAAACAAACATCTGTCTGTGACAAACTGAGTTCTTCCCTCTCTCTGGGACTACAACTGATCTATTTTCTATCAAAGTTTGCTTACAACCTTTCTCTCTCTTCACTCATCAAAAGAAGCATTTTCAGCAGTCACTTGCAGGATTCACCTCTGGAAACCCAAAAGAAATTTGTTTTAACCTGCTTTGCGGTCCCATTACTGGAATGATATTTACCAAAAAAAACCTAACGCTCTTTGAAATGGTCACCCTCTAGGAAAACTGATGTAAAAGATCATCACCTGTAATCCTTTTGTCATGTTCAATGCTCTGAGCATTTAAATGTTTGCTTTAAAAAGTTACCAATGCATTCTGGAAATCCACATGTATTTCTTGGAGCTTTTAAAGTTCAGTAAAACTGCTTGCATTCATCCACATAAGATCATGTGGTGTTTTAGGAGGAACACCTTAACTATTGTTCTGCAGTTAATTGAGACAGAACTGCTGTTGATTGGCATTAATTAGTTGCTATATTTTTACACTAAGCAGCGCACACGGCCCTTCCTATACCAAGTGATACATCTATTTTTTTTTAAAACAGATACAAGTAACATTCGTAAATAACTACTGAGCTCCCGCTGTATCTCACCTTTCAATAGTAGGAGTGCCGTGGATCCAGTGTACAAAATTTTCAGCATCACGCACTTACTCTTCAATATTTCCTGCTCATCCCTAGTTTTTCCCCCTGCATTTTTAACTGCTTTTAAAGGATTTGCAAACCTTTGTGTGGCATTCACATTCTCTGAACATGCTACCTTCACCCAAGGTTTTTTCTGCTGGGAAGCTGAAATGCAGTGAGAGGCCTCAGAGAAAAGGAAAACAATTCTTATCTCATTTGCTTCTCCTGTGTTTTGCTCGTTGTGGAATGTGCTTGGAGACAGTTTACCCACAGGTGATTGCTTGATTGGACTCTGGTGTGAGTTGTTTTGACTCTTTGGCCAATTGGGCCAAGCTGTGTTGGGACTCTGGAAAGAGTCACCAGTTTTCAATTATGATCTTTTTACCATTCAGTAAGTATCCTTTCTGTACTCTTTAGTATAGTATAGTATAGTATTCTTTAATATAATATAGTATAATAAAGTAATAAATTAGCCTTCTGAGAACATCGAGTCAGATGCATCATTCCTGCCTTCGTCAGGGTTGCCTGCACTTACAATACCTTTGGCCTTGCTTTGTGCTCTGAGCATCATCCACACAGTCTCACTAAGTGTGTGGACTTTGCAAGCGTGCTCCTTGTAACCTGAAGGATTTTGTAGGATTGAAGACTCAAAAGGAGTCAGAGAGCTGAGGAAAAACCACTGGCCTTTAACAAGCCACATGTCAAACTGGACAAAATCTGTACAGCTTACCAAAGCTTTCAAGGAGCAGCATTAACTCCCATGTCCCCCACTGTCACCTCGTGTCCATGGATATGTCCCTTGTTCCCTCGCAGGAACGTCCCTGCCGCGGCCGGCTCGCGTGCAAAGGCGCAGCCACAGCCACGCCGAGGGATCCTCGGCTGCCAGACTTCCCCTCTCGGCCCTGCTAACCTCAGCCCTGACCTGCAGTACCCTCAGTTTTCCATTCCTCAGCCTCTCTTACGCAAATATAGCCCAGGATTCCAAATTGGGCTGTGTTTATTCCAGGAACACAAAGACAACCGTTTTCACAGCTAAGAAAGTAACGCGTCTTGATAAAAAATTGAGACGTTTTCACACAATGCCCAAAACAAATGCAGTTTTCATCAGCATCCCAAATCCCTGTGGGCTGGTTTCTAGTCTATTCTACTAATTCCTGGATCCCTATGCCAAATTCATGTCATCCCAAATTTGTCTGAATCCCCTCTTCTTTGAGCTCCTTATTTCACATTAGCTGGAAACCTTCTCCAGTGTTTCCAACTGTGCCCATTAGCAGGTGTCTTTCAGGCAGAAAGTTAATTCAACTGCACACAGAAGCAGTCCACAATTGTTGCTTCAACTAGGTGCTATTTTTCTTCTTTGCATTTTAAATAAAACTGAACATTTGGATACCAAGCGTTGCAAACCATGGAAAATATCCTATATGTCAAAAAGCACTGCTGCAAATAACCTGCTTTCTTTTCAAAATTCAAAAGCAACATATTTTTCTTTTAAATGATCTACCTAAATTTTCCAATACAACAGCCCCATCACAAGATTCTGTGATTTCATTTTGCTAAGTACCTTTAGGCTAATTTGCAGTTTGACGGTGAAAAAAACTTTATTTTTTCTTTCCTTTTTCACTGATGATAAATAAATACTGTAAAAATCCATACATTTATCATAAATATTGAAAAGCAGCTTTCCACAGAGCTATTAGAAAAAAAAACTTCATTTCATCAAGCTGACCTTTGCTAGAAAATGAGCAGTTCATAGCTTTACAACACCAATTAATAATAGGGTGCTGACAAATAAAACAAGCTGGTAAATATGAATCTTGTTCATAACAAGATTGCACAAGAAAATATACTGCAATGACCCTGTCTGAACATCCTGTAATAGCCCATTGTTCCTCTCCATTACTGTCATTCAGCAGTTTTTTTTATTAGCGGATGCGTGGCAGCAGAGGAACCAAGGCAACGTGGGACTACACATGCACAAATCCTGCCCCATCCTGGAGGTGAAGAGACAGCCCTGGCACTCCTGGGCTGCTCACTGCATGTGGAGATCTGCACAACCACCCCACATCACTGCAGAACTCGAATGAGACAAAAATATTCAGCTCTAAGTGCCTGAGTGGTTTGTGAACTGAGAAGAGAGCAGAATCCCTTTACCTGTCAAGGGTAAATTACAGGAACAACAGGAATGAATAGTGGAAAAATCATAAATTCTGAGAGATTGTGGAGTCTTTTAGACAATACATTGTGGAAGAAACAGGAGGTGTCCTTCTGTTCCATAGATGAAGAGGAAAGGTGGTAATAAAGACTTTCCAAGTGGGATAACTGGGCATCTCATCTGCTCTCTGTGTGAGGAAAGATGAGCTCACTCAGCACTGCACTTACTGACACCTTACCTAGACCACAGACTGAAACCCATCATCTGGTATTGCTGTCTAATTAAAGCAGACAATAGAAGAGACAACTGATTTCATATCCATTCTGTGAATTCATGTCACAGGCAAGCAGTGGTTTCTCACCAGTTAAAGGAATCCTGCTGTTTATCGAAGTCTGACTGACCACAGGTCACTTGATTGAGCCTCATCTCTGCAATAACAATCACGCTAAAGGCAAATTTACTGATTTGTTCAGTTCACTTTCCTAAAGGAACAACATTTAAGGTTCAGACTTTTTTTTCCTTTGTGCATTTGTTATTCCTTCCATCACTTTGTCTTCCTTGCTACCAGGCTTCATTGTTTTACTGTTAATTAGCACTCAAGGAAGGAGGAGTTGGACAATGTCCTGCTTAAAATCTGTTAATGTTTAGAAATAGATAAAAGCTCAGAATTCTATGAAACACAAGGGATAAAGAAATTTTAAGAATAAAACAAAACAAAACAAACCTCTGGCTTAACAATTTCCACATTCCTGCATGGTGTAAAGCTATTTTTGAACACTGATTTGGCACACATGCATTCCCTGAGGAAGCCAAGTTATCACCCATAACTCTGTCATGCCAGTTTGTCTTCACT
Organism: Emberiza elegans; assembly: GCA_024865655.1. Lineage (NCBI taxonomy): Eukaryota > Metazoa > Chordata > Aves > Passeriformes > Fringillidae > Emberiza > Emberiza elegans. Next base: position 2,920,773 of record JALJVW010003518.1, read on the forward strand.
GGACAATATAAGCTGCTCTTCCCTTGCCTATGCTGACTTAGAAAGGGTTTTGGTCCCTAAAATCTGCTTTGAACCAGGGCTCTTTTGGCGCTGTGTACCCTGGAGGTGGCAGCAGCCACTGCCATGCTCCGGTGCCCCAGTGCCCCCACAAAGAGAGCACAAGTATTTTGCCAGCCTTCCAACAAACCCTGAATTACTGCCATGTCCTTCACTGGTCTGTAATGTGACTCTAGGAAAAGCTTAGCATGTCAGCAGACTATTTTATCCCTGCAGCCCTAAATAAAAAGTGTCCAGTTAAACTACATTGTCTGAATTCTCTCCCTGGATTGCATGCACAGTTTTCAGAAGAGGGATCCTCTGTAGAAGAAGAGCTCTACTTGTGCAAGCTCTTCTGAAATAACTGAGGGAGAAAAAGGAGAAGAAAACCTAGGCCCAGTAACTATCTCAGTGGATCATGATGAAAAGTTAAAAATCATCTGAGTGATTTTCTCTCTAAATGCTGATATAGCACATCCAACACACAGGGTTGGGGGAACAAAAGGCTCTGAAAGGACCATGCTGTGACTTCCATAATCAACCCAATAATGACATTTTAAAGACTTGAAGATGGACCAAGATCACCTCCTTTAGTCAGAAACTAAGAATTTCCAGAATGAGAAACTTAAAATACATTCAAATGAATACGACTGTACCCCAGACAGAATTGTTTGAGCTTCCAATTGTAACCATTACTCCTGTTTTAGATAAAACCTACACTGTGAAAGCAAATAAATATGAAACAAAAATCTGTTTTCACCAGTGTATAATCTGTGGCAATGTTAACTGCATTTAGGGCATAACACACAGAAAATTACACCTGAAATAATGTTTCACACCTTCCGTAGGGAAAAACGATGGAGGGTGGCATCCTTGGGCTCTGTAGGACAAGGAGAAGACTGCAATAGCAGAGTTTAACTTGATGGGAATTCTTACTCTTATTTGCATATTGCTTTCTAAAGTTCTTCTTTTCTAGGACTATAATTTCCCGTTTGTTTTCAGCAGAAAAGCTTTCATTTCCTGACACACACACACAATTAACAGATTAAAACCATTTTTTAAAAATCCCTCTTTACCCACTTCTTCTAAAACTGGAGAGGAAAAAAGAAAAAAAAAAAACCACCAAAAAACCAAACCAAAACAAAGGAAAGAAACAAACCCTCCCCCGCAAGCCCCACACTGGGCTGGCACGAACTATAACCGCAAGGAAGGCAGCAGCTCAGCTCAGTGTCTCAGTGCCTACTTAGCGTGTGCTTTTTTCCCAGCTGCTGCCAGCCACACACAAACCCAGCGCAGCCCCGGTGGCCCTCTGTGCATTTTAATGCAATAAACAACACATTTAATAAAGAATGAAGAATGTGCAGCGGTAGCCACGCAGAGAGGGCTTGAATAGCGCTCAGGAAAGAGCCTTAATTTGGCTTTCCTGAGCTTGCTGAGCTAACTTTTGCCCAGAACACAGTGAATCAATGCTGAAGAGGTTCCCCATGGCGATGTTACGGTACAAGGAAGATGGCTCTGAAGTTCTACAGGGTCATTTATGGAAAGGGCTCCCACCCCCACCTTCCCCTTCCAAGAAACTGGACGTGTGAAGACAGACATTTCTTTGAGAGGAAGGATAAGGCAGAGGTTAATTTCATCTGCATGAGGCAGCATAGGACAAGCTGTTGGAAATATTGTCAAGCCACATTCTTAATGCCTGGCAAAGTGACTCACTCAGAGTCATCACAGGAAAGGAAGCTGAATAGAATCAAAAACGGAACAGGATGGGGGCTTAAACAGGAGAAAGAAGTGAGAGAAAGGAAACTGGATTGTTTAAAGTAGGCTGAGGTTACAAGTTCTAGAATGAGATTATTTTTAAAATACACATATAAAAGATATATCTGTAAAAATATATACGCATATCTAAAAATACATGAATGTATGCATGTATTTATTAAAAAAAAGCCTCTTTCCATTTAAAGAGAGACTTGTATTTGTGGACTGCCTTCCAAAGATGCCTGCTGAGGTATTTGTTTCTGTTTAAGGTGGAATTAACATGGTCTGGGAAATAAACAACAACCCCCTCTAGAAATCCACACATTTTTAACAATCACATTCCTATTCCACACAATATGAAACTCTCAGAATATGGAGCTCCACACTCACATAAAAATCCACCACAATACAACATCACTACATCATTCCCTAAAGAAACACTAAGCAATAAACTAGTCTTTTTTGTTTTTCCCACACCAAAAAATTCAACATTGACTTTTAGTTGAACAGGCAAAGTTTCTCTTCTCCAGACTTTTTTACTGGGAGAGTTTGGATGATCAGCCACCTGACATGTCCACGTCAGGCAAGTCAAACACAAACAGTATGCAGACTGTCTCAATATGTAAGTCACTTGCACGAGCACCTCCTTGACTTCATCACCACTGAAAACACATTCCTCATGCAAGAGAATGTTCACCAACAAAAAGAACAATTCTGGTCTCCAAAGAAGATGATAAAAACATTTTTTTAATATCATCAAGGCAATATTGAACTGAGTCACAGATCTTTATGCTTCAGCCACGTCACCTGTGGGTAAAAGTTCTGACTGTCTTTTTTCATGTTCAAGGGGACACACAGAAAGATGAACAGACACATTAAACCATATAACTAAAAAAACCCCAAATTTCAGACATAAGGAAGCATGCCTGGTCAAAAAATTGTTCTGGAAAAAACATATTAGAATAAACATTTCTAAATTCTTCTTTAAAATATTATCTCTGTTTGTGTAATATTTCTTATTTAATCCCCAGAGTGACACCTGCTGGATTTTACTAACTGAAACCAAAGGGCAGATATTGCCATTATACAGAGTATCTCAGGATAATAATTGCAAAAATGTGCCATTTTAGCAAGAAAAGGCTGCAGAGTAGAATACTTTCCTTCCATTCAGGGTACTAAATAAATGCATACATGCAACCACAGAAGAAGGAAGTATGATGTCTAAAAGTCTTACTCATTTCTGAAAAGCAAGTCTTTAAAATTCTATCTAGGAAGGATCCTAGGGCATAACATTTGGTGACAAATCATGTTAATTCTGAAAATATTGATATGGAAAAAATACTTTTAAATCCTAAAACAAATTAGTTCGGGTATAACAAAAATGTTCTCAGCACATCCTTTGTTTTACTTTAATAAAACTCAAACTCTACCAGAATTGACGGTATTGGGATAACATAAAATTTATGAAAATTGACTGGCAAGATTTTACCAGTGTAATGGGGGTGGAAAAAAGAAAGGAGAAAATCTAAATGGTAATTTAAAGAGTGATGCTTTGTGCCCATACAAACATTCAAGATACTCTCAGCTTGAAAACTGCACTATCAAAGAAGAGGTGGAAAAGATGATGCAGTTTTTAGGAACCTAAGATATTCAGCCTAAACATTCAGTAAACAGTGTATGAGTTAGGTGTAGGTGCTTTGAACATAGTAATCAAAAGAAAAAAATTACTAATTTCTTTGGTTGGCTCTTTGTTCACAGTATTACAGGGGAAGTCAGACTGGTATGGTCTTCATTAAACAAATTCACCACCAATTTTTGGGGGATATTTTTCCAAATGTAGCCTCTATGTCCCAGACATAAAACCAAAAATGCAACATTGTTTTATTTTCTAAAATCCAGTTAGAATGGTCAGCTACAACTTAAAAATGGCCAAAACTGCCAGAAGAGGCTTGAGTGACATTTAGGATGTACTAAAAGGTAACAGCCTCAGACTCACATGCAAATTTACCACAAAAGTCTAATTTCTTTTCTTGAAGGAAGAAGGTGGCTTCTCTCCTGGAAAGTCTTTTTTGGTGCATTAGAACGAGTTAAGTGCATTTCAGATGCATGTTTCCAAAGAAAAGCAACTCGAAATAGATCACTTTGGGACAGCATATACTGCAGAAATGATTGAAAGTGTTTGCACAGAGCTAGGGCAGAAAAGGGCTGACTTTGCTGGGAAAATGTAAACAGTATAAACAAACTTGGGAGACTGAAGCATGAGAGACAACTGTTAAAACTTTAAAAATGTGAAAGTTTAGCCTTTCAGCTCTGCCCAGATTCTAAAATAGAACAAAAATTGTTGCTAAGGAGAAATGGTCTAATGGAACCCAATTTCATAAGATCTTCTATTTTACCACACTGGCTGTGGAATTCTCCATTACGGCAACAGGTAAGAAAAAGGCTGTTTTCTGCTGCTCTTTGTGCAAGTTTCTTACACTGAAAACATCAGAACTGCCAATGTGAATACGAAAAGTAAAAATAACAGGTTGTGTCCACATACAGAAAGCTTTCTCTGTTTTGTTTCAAACATTAGATGTATGCAATTCAGAATATTAGCACGTGTGATTCCCTGTTTTCCAAACAAAGGATAAGGTCTAGGGTGAATTTCCTTTGGAAGTTTCTTTGTAAACCTAAACTCTCTCTTTAGTTGCTACATTGGCAATAATGGAAATCAGCATGAAATGGACCTGCATGCATTGCATGTAGAAATAATATACTAGATATGTTATTATATGTCTAATACACATAAACACATATTAAACCACACTTATTTTACTGCCTAAAAGTTATTTGTTAGCCAGCTCACATCTGTTTTGGTGGTAGCAGTATTCATTCCTTCCTCGACACAGCAGTACCAAGGATATAGTTAATTCCAGAGCTCTGATAATTTGCTACACCAAACGCTAAAAATACTTCCCAGGGACAGAGCAGTTCCACGAGCAAGTGAAGGCTGTTTTCAAAAAGTTTTCAATAAGTTTTCAATAAGCTTGGCTGAGGAAGCTGCTGCACATGGAGCTCAGTGACAGAGCTGCTAGGTGGCCAGGGCACCGAGGTGAGGCAAATGCTGTGTGTGTGTGTGTGTGTGCCACAGGGGTGGCAGCTGGTCAGCAGCACTGAAGGGATTTTGGTACCAAGTCAAGAACACCGTAAACACATTGGCAGCAGATGGGAACAACTTCTAAAGGAGAAATCCTGCTTTGTTTTCCTAACTGTAGACCTGGACTTCCCTCAATGGCTTTAACAGATAGCTTATCCCCAACATTTACTACAGCAGTGACTAGATACAATTCTTTTAAATATCACTGATTACATGTTATTATTAAAAACATATCAGTATAAAACATATAAAACATATTTCTTCCAAATGACCATGAACCCATTTTAATTGCATGACTGCATGGTATCATGGACTTCTGCGGGTCCAATCCTACCCTGCTCCAGCACAAGCCAGGAATGCTACTGGAGAAAGATGATTGCCTCAAATGCACAGAATATAGAAGCAAGTTAGAAATTATATAAGTGTCAAAGAAGATTTTTAGTGTGCTTTCTTCCCTCAGTTTTGTTCTTAATTCTATCCTGGTCTATAATCTGAACAGCAATTCCAAGACAGCCCATGGAACAATCCTGTATTCTCAGAGTAAGTCCCTTAACTGACCCAGGTAAGGCAGTGATCACCCAGAGAGACACATGCAGATCTGTTTTCCAGCTGATAACATGCATGATTTGTTTTTCACATCATATTTTTCAACTGAAGTGCTCAAAAATTACACAAAGTACCAAAAAAACCCCAGCAATGGGAAGTGCCTGGATGGATGACCATCTATGTATAATTCCTTCAACAGAAAAATACCCACATTTAGGAATGTCTTGCCCTTTGACAGTCGGTGGAAAAGTTCCCACTGGCTCTCAGTGGGCCAGGATTTCAACAGTTGTGTTGTATCAAGAAAAATCTATTCAAAGGGACAAGTGCTACATCTCTTAACGCAGAGAAAAACCCCAACTGATCAGAAATTCAGGGTGCAGTAATATTTGAAGTTGAAAGGACACAGAAAATGCAATTATTGGACCTGAAATCTATCTTAGATGGCCAGGTACTTCATTTTGTCCAGTGAAAAGTTCAGTCACACTGTTTTATATCAATGACCTGCCTGTCTCTGCCTTAATCTGCAAATAATGTAGATTCTGCCATCCAGCCTGCAAACACGCACATGCCTGGCACATCCTCTGTGGACACACACACCTCAACCTACACCAGCTGCTTGTGAAGGACAACAAATAAGAATCTAAATGCTTTAGCTGGTGTACTTCTAAACACAGTTGATCCCACTGCACTGATCATTAAAACAACATAAGCACCTTTTATGTGAAGTGCCATTTCCATTGACTTAGAGTCACCAAGTGCCTTTTGTGTGGAAGATTTCCAAAGGTCGATAAAGACTTTGGGATTGCTCCTATATGCAGTGAAATAATGAGAGTTTAAGCAAACTAGAGAAGAAAACACCATGCTAATTTCAGACAGTACTACAGTGTGTGTACTTTAAAACATATCTGTTTTCAGATGTGGACTTATATTGATCTAGATCTAGAGTGCCTCCTTCCAACGCAGTGAGAGGAGCTCAGATTCAGAGCACATCCCTGAACAGGTTTCAGCTGTTAGATGCATTATCAGTGCAAGGGAAGGACAAGATCCCCAGCAGGCACAGTAAGACTGGGAAAACTGCATTGGCACAATTGTAAGAGCAGCAAAGTCCATTCCCAAGGCACCTGGCATAAGTTTATTAAGGCAAAGACAGAAAAAAACCCTCAGTTATTTTTATAGTTATTTCATCCTCTTCCCTTATAAACTGCATGGATAACTGAAGGATTCATTGCAGATCAAATCCAGGGGTGATTTATAGCCTAACAAGGTTTATTTTCCTGGTTCTATGGCTTCACTGCTTACACACACGAGCAAATGACTAGAATTGGCAATCTCAGCACTGCAACAGCGTTTGTAAAACCAGAGAGTATCACATCTGTTTTGGAAAGCTTGAGGAGTGGCGAGGCTTTTAACTGCCTATCAGCAGGCACTCGAAGGCACGGAATCACACGCTTGCCGCCGTTCAGTAGTTTCTCGAGGAAAGGAAAGTGGGCAATCAGCTGTCAATAAATCAGCTCGGTGTTCGCGGTTACAAACCCCAAACAGCAACACGCCGGCACGCGTACCGGCTTCGGGGCAACCCAACTTTCCCTCAAGCGAACAGAAAGCCCAAACAAGACAGTAGCTTTATCTTTTAAGTTGTGTAATTACAACACAAAACCCAATTATGAAACAACTCAAGTATGACCCCTTTCTGGTACAGTAAGTTTAGAGACATACTCAGAGTAAGCAAACCTACACCACTTTATCACCTAATTCAGCTTCTATTGTAAGAGCTGCAGTTGTCTTGAATTAGTCTTAAGGACCCTTTTCAAACCAATGAGCCTCTAATTCCCTCCAGATGCAAAGACAGAAATATGGTTAGTTAATATTAGAGGTTTCAGGCAGAACGCTAAAAGCGCTGCTTTGGGCATTCTATCTATCTATCTATCTATCTATCTATCTATCTATCTATCTATCTATCTATCTATCTATCTATCTGTCTATCCATCCTACCATGCATAGACGAGAACAAAACCAGTTATAAAATCAGCTCAACACCTCGCTCGCTGAAAATAAAGGAAGGTTTTCCTCGCAGCCCGTGTCGGCGCGGATTCCGCATCCCACGCCGAGGCTGAAGCCAGAGCACACACACACACACACACTCACGCACGCACACACGCGTGGCTCCCGCCGCGCTCGGGTAGCACCGAGGGTGAAGAAACAATGAAACTGCACCCACCAGCCGGGCTCCTGCTGCCAGAGATCTTCCAGATACAGCGGGTCTTGTCTCAGTGTGCGGAGCTCCCTCAGATAAAGCTGTGCGCGGAGCTCTCTCAGATAAAGCTGAGCGGAGCTGTCTCAGTGTGCGGAGCTCCCTCAGATAAAGCTGTGCGCGGAGCTCTCTCAGATAAAGCTGAGCGGAGCTGTCTCAGTGCACGGAGCTCGCTCGGTCCCTGCCTGTCCCGCGGAGAGCGAGCCCGGTGCGTGTACTCCCGAGCGGGGCTGTCCGTCCGTCCCGGCGGAGCTGCGGGAGCGCCGGGAGCGGGTCCGAGGGCAGCGCGGAGCGGCGGCGGCAGCAGCGAGACATCAGAGCTTCCTGTTACATCACCGACCCCGCCTGCGGCCGCCCGCCCGGAGTTACTCTTGGCTCCCGAACGGCGTGGCCCGGGGAAGCCGGGCTCCCGTGGCATCCCAGCCCCGGCGCTGCCATCTGCTCCCGGCCTCTGCCCGCACCTGGCCCCGGCGCTCTGAAGCCGCTCGCTGCTCTGCTGCTGGTGAGGAGAGCACGGGACCTGTCCTTTCGCCTATCGAGCCGCTGAGATTCGTCCTCCTCCTCCAGCTAGACCCATAAACAGATGCGTTTGGACCTTTATGCCAAGGGCGCTCGAGAGCTGCACTCCTCCTCAGTGAGACTGACCTGACCCAGCATTTCTGCTGCCACCCCATACCCCCCTAAGGGCTGAAAAGCTCTGCACAGAAATACCTTTATTCCTCACATGGAGAGCAGCTGCAAAGGTCGGATCCAAATTCATTTACAGTACCACTGTTTTTTCTTGGGTACAAAAAGTGTTAAAGAATTAAGTCTTTGAAGCATCAAGGGTAGAAAATAAGCAACAGGAACATTGTTACTGATGATCTTCCTGCTATCTTTTTCTAAACACTGATGATTTGAAAGCACAAGTAGGAGGGATTTGAAAACTGCCATGAGAGAGGATAAAACAAAATTAAAAGCACTCTTTCTACAAGCTTCAAGGAATATCGCATCAGAAAGTAAAAATGTTTTTACACAATCAATTCCCTGTACTATGGACCAAACCTGTGCCCTCTAAACCAATAACGAGTTACTGTGTGCACAGAAAAACACTATGATGAACAAACGGGGAGTTCATGGAGCATCAAACTCAAATTATATGAACACCTGTAACACCAGTACTCCTTAGGGAACCCCACAAGAGCCTCCCAAAAGTCACATTGTGACAAGGAGCTATCAAAATTATACCACTGAATTTGCTCATAAAACAACATAAAATAGTCTGCTTGTTTCTCACTACCTGTTGCTTATCCACCTTTTTTTTTGCCCCCCAGCAGAATCATTTGTGGAACACGCTGTGAACTGAATGAAGGAATTTACCTGGGCATTGAAAACATTTTCCTCAAGAAGGAAAACAGCAAGAAACACAAGGCTAAGGGAAACCCCCATAAAACAAACAAAAAACTTGAAACAAAACCCAGCCCCAGTCTAGGGTCAGGAATACTTTAAATCCAAATGGCCCCTAGACAATAAAATTTTTGAAATCCCACTCCAGGGTTACCAAAAAGGCAGACTTGGATACTCATTTGGCACATGTGCTTCCAGGATCTCTCATCAACAGGAGTTTTTTAATCAGTGAAAAACTAGGGACTGGCACTCTAAACCTCTAGGCAATGTAAGCACATACAAACTGGGGATTAGCTCTGATTCTGAACACTGATGGAAATTAATTTCTCTAAAAGAAGTGGTGTCATCTCAGGTACAGGAATTTCATCAGGAGTGAGCCTGGTAGCATTTCTTTAGACAAGTTTGGTCTAGGTTGTAGATTGCAACAGGGCACATTACACACTCTAGTTTAGAGGATAATCCACGTTTTCCAGCCAAGCTCACAGCTCCAAGACAGGCACCTGAATTAGCTAGACATGTATTGCACAGGCCATGTTTGATTTGGCTAGTCAAAGTCAGTGGAGTTTTGTGTGAGCCTTTTTGTTTGTGGGGGTATTTTTTTTACTTTGTTGCTTGCTCTGGGGGTTTTGGAGTTTATTTTTACAAAGTTTTACATTCTACTGATTTAGGTAACGTTAAAACTTATTTACTCCTATCCCACAGATACCCGAGACCCCTCAGCTGGTGCAGTTTGCACTTCTGGGAGCGGCGGCTCCCCTGCATCTCCCCATCCCCTGGCTGCGAGGAGCGTAAATCACACCCGTGCAGGCTGCCCTGCTTGCCGACAGCGAAGGAGGCAGCAGTTCAAGGGGACTTAAATGTGCAAAACCACCTGCACTGGGACCAAAGGAAGGCAAATCCAGGGAATTCCCCCTTTCCCATCAGAGCCATCCCGCCCGGCGCTCGCCGCGCCGCCGGCGCCCTCTCGCGGCCGCCCGCGGCATAAACACAGGCGCGGGAGCGGCGCACGAGGATTTATCCCCTTAATTAATTCAGGAATTAATTAATGCAGGAATTAATTACCCTGTGTGAACACCCCCTAACCACACACGTACGACTCTGCTTTACCTGAACCTCGCTCTTTCTTTGGAGAAACACTGAAACAACCGGTTAGGAAATGTAACCCTTAACGTCCCCTTCACTAAGTTTCAGAAGGCAGAAGCTAGAAAGATGAAGGCTTGCTCAAAATGTAACTAAAAAACGATCAGTTTTGAGAGAATAAGTGGATTGGAGATGCAGGGAGAAATTCTGGCTCAAGTGAGCCAGAAATAAAACTGAAGCAGGAGGTAGAAAATAAAAAGGAGAGAAAGGAGGGCATACCAGTAAAAATGTGAGGAAAAAGAGAATGAAGAAAAGGACTCTAAATTATTTCTCAAAGATATTTTGTTTTACCATTTGTGTGGATAAAGGGCACATACCAAGTTATTGCAGGTCAGATGATATATGGAAACTCATCAAAACCTCTGTGAAACTGCTTCAGATTGTTCGCTGTTTTCACACAGCATGGGAGAAATTTCACAGCACTCTGCATTTCCCCTCCAAAGCAACTGGAGAAAATTCTGGAACAAAATGACTGGATGAATGGACTCTAGTCAAGTGGAACTGTACAGTCACTCTAGCAACTCAGCACAGCCTCATGTTCTGACTGGTTCAGCATTCTGGCACCTGCTCCATACCTTTTCCTGTGTTGTGCCTCAATTCTGCCTCTGCTCATCCTTTAGCTGTCTTTGGGAAATGCGTAAATCCTTTTTTCTTAGTCTTGGATTTGACAGTTCTGCAGCTATGGGAGGTACGGGAGCAAAGACAAGTGAATGAAGCAGAAGGGCACAAAAGAAACTTCTTGTTATGTTGAAGATAATATCACACTGCAGTTTGGACTTTTTATGGGAAAAAAATAGCTCTGTGTCCTCTAGAGCTAAACAAAACCAGAAACAGCTGGATGGCTGGTGTGGTGGCCAAGCCGAGTGCACACACAGCTGAGAGCAGCCTGCACTCTCTGATCAAATCCTGATTATAATCAGGTTTTTACAGTCTGTGACACTGCTGCCTTGATTCCCGTTGCACTAAGCAACAAGCCTGACAGATGAATCACTGTGAAACGTTTTCTTAGTCAGTTGAAACAGAGGAGCTCTTGAGATGCTAGCGGTACAAATTCCCTTCTGTCTCAACAATGACACAACAGAGACATCACTGGATCCCTTAATTGCTGTTATCACAGAGTGTACTACAGCAGCACAAGAAGTTTCTGCAGTGCAGTGCGAGTGGGGTAGGAGAGGATGGGCGAGTACCTGTCAGTCCTGTCCTAGCTACAGCCGTCCTGGAGGAGTCTCACAGTCCTGGGAACGACTGATCCCTCTCAGGGAGGAGACCCTGTCTGTTGCCAGTAGAGCTCAGCAAGAAGGAAGTTTATGAAATTGAGAGCAGCCACACAGAGAGGGTTCTGCTGGGACTGAAAGGATGATTTTTTTCTCCCTAGATTTTTTTCCCGTGTAGGTTTTGTAGGTGTTGAGTCCAGGCAGCCAGGGACAAGTTGCTGGAACAAGAGGGAGCCTGAAGGAGAGACACTGTAATGAAATTATACAGGAATTACAAGACAATCCTCACACAAATCCATCTTTTCTTTCCTATCCTTCTGTATCTATTGTCTCATATGAAAATATTCTGTTTTAGAAAGTTTATAATTCCAGTTTGTAATCTAATCAATCTCAAAAAGCTTACAGATCCTTTTCCATGTTCTTGGTGGGACAACTTAACGATTTTCCTTGTCTTTTACATGAAAGCCCTAAATGTTTTAGTTTAATGCAGTCCCTTCAGCTCTGCCTCCCTTTGAGGTACATCATGTAATTTAGCAATTATGTAAGTTGTAATAGTGGCAGCCCATGGGAAACGTTTACAGCTAAGAGTGGAAGATCAGATATTTTACAGCTTTGACCATAAGAGGCAGACAAGGGGAAGTGCAGACATTTGTGTCCTCACCTGCATCCCTGGCCAGGCAGACGCAAGCAGGATAACCATGGTGTAAGGACAAATCCTGACCCTCCCACCCCAAATGTGCCTAAATCCACTGTCCCTGGGGAGGCCACATGACCTGCTGTGCTCAGGCAGGTGCCATGGGACAAGTGGAGAGGCCTGGGAGTGGTTTAATCCATGGGTTCTCCACTTATCTGCAGGGAGGGATTCCAGCTGCTCTGAGTATTTCCCCTACTGCTCTGCTCCTGTGCAGGGCACCCGCACCTCCAGACTCCACTCCTGGTGCAGGAAGGGCAGCAAAACCTGGAGAGAAAGGGCAGAGAGAGGAACCAGAACAGGAAGATGGCAAATTGAAACTGAAACCAGGGGGACAAAATGTGCCAAATTAATTCTGTGGAGTTTATAGGTTTCCTGGCAGAACTGCACTTTATTTATGTGTTTATTGCGGTGGTAGTCTCTGGTGCTCAGACATTTTACATGACAAGGCTCTACAAAAGTGCTCTCTGCTGTACACCCCTCCCTGTTCCTTGAGAGTATTTCAAATCAGAATTAATGCATCCTAGATTGAAAGAGCCATGAAAGGACGTAAGCACCAGGAAAAAAAATAGGATAAAAATTCAGTATAAAAATCAGGTTTTACTTATCCCCCCATTCTGGTATTTGGAATGCATATTTTTTTAACAATTTCAACAGTAAAGCTTAGCCATGAGTCTAGATCAGTAACAAGGAAAAAATCAATGACCCCAACACATACAATTTTAAATCTTTCCAAAAATTTGCCACTCTGCTTTACACCTTTACAGCTTTAACACTCTCTTTATGGATTTTGGTGGGTTAAGTCTGATTTCATACTCATTTTACAGTACTGTAATTATATGCACTTCAATGGAGTTAAATCTAGGCCTGCACAACCTAAAATAAATCTGATTAAAACAAATCCAGTGCCTATTTCCTTTTTATAGCAATACACCTATCTTTTAATCGATAATTGAAACAATCATGCTTGACTAGTATTTATTCTTTCACAAGTACTGTGCCTTCTTTAGTACAAAAATAAAATTCAAAAAGAATAAGGTAAGAAATTAAATCTCAATTTTCTCTGCACTTTAACCATTCACTCACACCGTTTATTGTCCTGCTGCAGCTCTGACAATTATATACAAGCAAACAGCAATTTAAAAATCTTTAGCAAAGTAAGAGGTAATGTTTATTAACATGATTGAGGAATACATAAAAAAATACAAGCAGCTTAGTAATAGATAATCAAAATAATTAGTAAATACATTTTAATGGTGTACACTGAAGATTTTCATTCACAGGTGAAGAGCAGTTTACATCACATTTCCATAAAAATCAAAGTTGCATTGCTTCAGGAATGATTTCCATGCCCAGGGCCTTTACTGGCTGTTTCTTTCTTTTTTTCTTGATTCTTATTAATCTTCTTTCACCTTTTTTCTTATTGAATGCTAAAGGTAAAATTAACAAAGCAAGATTAGAAGACATCAAAGATTATCACAAATAAGAGACAAGGCTCGTTTCAATTAATCTTTAAAAAAAAAAAATAAACATTGTCTTACCTAAAATCTTCATGTGCCTGACCAATGCCAAGTTGTGTTATTGCTGTTCCTTTACACTGCACTTACTGTCCCTCCTTCTCTCTCTAGCTCTGATTTCCATTCTCACTTTTCTGAGACTTCCAACTCTTACATTTGATCAGTCCAATCCTCACTACCAAAAGTGGCAAGAGAACGTTTTGACCCACACAATATTTACCTCTGAGCCACAGCCGGGGGCAGTAGCACTTCCCATACCTTTCTTGCAGATCCTCAAACATGACTTCCTGGAGACGAAATTATTCTCATTCCCACCACAACCACTGTAGCTGAATGGGTGACACCTTCCAGTCGAGAAGTTGTAGAAAAATCTCAGTTCTTTGGCTCTGCAAAGCCCTCTGTCCATGGGGGTCATGCACAAGGAAGGGATAGCAGGGGGTTCTGGAAGTACCAAGAAAAACAAGGTGAGACAACACTGCAGCAATTCAGTTTTATGTCAATATTATTTGAATTTTTTTGCTGTCAAATTTAGTTCTACTCTCCTGAAAATCCAAGATACTTGGTATAAGCATCTTTTTATGATTATGAAAAAAATAAAATAGCACAGTAAAATGCCATCCTGTCTTTGGATTGCCAGCAAAAGCTTACCTGAAAGCTATACCTTTACTTGTGTTGTTAGTGATAAAATTGCCATTTCTGCCATAGGAGAGAGCACACAAATTCATTTTGAGAAGTTTCAAGTGAAGCACTTGAAGAAAGTGACGTGAAAGAAATTAAACGTGGACAGCTTTAAAAATATGGTAAATAATGTCTAATAATTAATGGAGCAAATCACTGCTAGACATTCTGGAATCAAGGAGAAGGTAAAAGTACCCAGCATTTCCAATGTAAGATTCAGTACCCCAGTGCTGAGTTTGTTGAATGACTACAGAAAACTTGACCTAAGTAACAGGGTCCGTCAGCAGCCATGGAGCAGTTACAAAACAAGAGCTTGCAACTTGCAGAATAAAAAAAGCACTGAATGTGAAGAGCAAGTGCACAAATTAATGGAGATGCTGGTGTGTAAGTGCTGCTGGCAGGATTTTACCATTCCAAGGAGAGCCTGGCGGTTTGCTCCTTCAGGGGGGCTGCAAGTGAGAACTGAAACACTGGAGGGTGAACCTGGGGTAGCCAAAGGACCGGGGCACTGGAACAAGTTCAGGAAGCAAATCCATGCCAGAATTCCCAAACCTGGAAGAACTCCATCATCTATCACCCAAGGGTGACTAATAAACAAAACAGGAACTGGTAAAATTGCTGCACAGGCTGCAAGAAGCTGAATGGGAGCCATTATATCACCAGTTAGGTGGGACCCAAAAGAGCTCCATTTGTTCTCAGGAAGCAGAAGAACTGGGTGCACAAATGCAATAAATGAATGCATAAATGCACATGTGAAGCCACTCAGATGGAGCTCTTGAAGATACAAAGCCACACAGAAGGAGTTCAGTGGAAAAACAAAGTAAAATTTTGAGGAAATCATTAGGGCTACAGCAAAGCTGAAGACATCCTGTGGTCACAAAAGTGGGAAGCAGATGACCTGCTGAAAGCAAGAAGTTATGCATTAAAACCTGGGCAATGCAGGAGGCTGAAAAATATTCAAAAAGCACATGCTGCATCTTAGGTGTCTTACATATGGTACAGCTGCTAAAAAAAAAGGTTCATCTGAAATGTAAAATAGCTGAACAGTTGTGGTGAAAAAGTATGAAAAATGGTTGGGAAATAAATAGAATGGTGTGTTAGCAACTTCATACTATTAAAAAAATAAATTCTGAAATTTAGAAACCGACTAATGAGTTGCTTTTTTCAAGATAAACTAAGTTAGTTTCAAGTTATAAAATGAGAACCTCTTAACTTCTTTTCATAATTGCAAGACCAGATTTCACTTTGGGTCCAGAGTAAAAGTCCACAATGTGATAAAATCTATATTAAACCTACTGTTTTTTATAATTAAGATGGTAGTTAAATTAACTAAGGCAATGCTTTTGGTACTGCTCTGAGAACTCTTGAGCCTGGAACGAATTTCATCTCTCTCTAGCTGGAGAGGAGGTTGGTCCCAAAGCATATGTTGAGCATGGCTTGCCTATTTAAACCTGCTAATTTCTGAAGCTACAACAAACAGAGCAGAAAGGCTTGCCAGTGAGCAAAGGGCCAAACAGCGCAGGATTGTTAATTAGAACAGAATTCAAATGTACGCTTTGAATGTAAATTACTTATCTGCCATGTAGAATTCTCCAGGGAGTCCACAGTCCCCTCAGGAAGGAGTTCCCACAATGACTGCAAGATTTGGGGGAACCATGGAGCCAGTGATGAGGTAACAAGGACTGCCTGTGCACGTACAGTGCGCCAGAGAGAGCCAGGTGCTATTCAGAATCCCTCTTGTATTCTTCCCAAAAATCATGTTATTCCTTGCCTATATAATTGTTAGATAAATGCCCCAAATACCAAACACTGTTCCTTGTTTATCTTCAAAATACCTGCATGTTCTTCACTCACAGAGGCAACCAGCCTGTGAAGAAAACCTTTTAATTTTGCCACCTGGAGCAATTTTTTTCCAAAAAAACAGTATTTTAAAAATAAAAACTAAATAACTTATCATAACTTCCTCTGTGCTGAAGATCATAAAAATTATGAATTTATTTGAATGTATTGATTACTAAAAGAAATTACTTCAGGTAAGCAGAAAACATTCTCTGTGTCATGCCCAGCATGTCTATTGGCAGGACAATGTGAGGCAGTGTGTAAACAATGTCACCAGGACATTACAGCAGGTGAGATGTCTGTGTTCAGCTCCGGTTCCTCGTGCTGTATTTATGGACGTGATGGAACAGAAAATTGAGCTGTTATGCCTATTCTTGAGTTTCTCTCCCTAAAGTTTCCATTTTACAGCCCCATTTTTCTGAGAGTTGTTGAAAAGTTCTCTCTCCTGCTTTTTTATGAAGAAAAAAAAGAAAATGAAAGAAGCAAAAGTCCCACAAGCCGCAAAACCACATAAAGTAGAGGTACACATTGCATGGTTTAAGATTCAGTTCCTATAATACAGCTCTTTCTTTAATGCCATCCCCCTGAGGTATAAACAGATGACATGATCATAATCTCTGAAAAATCAGAGATTAATCAGTCTCAGAATCTCTGGAAAATGCACATCCAGATACAGACTCACATTTACCAGAAAGAACCTCAGTTCTGCATTGCAACAATAATCCTTATCCCTCAGGCTTTTCAGGGCTTGTGTGACAATGGACTGCTAATAATTATTGGTACTAGAAAACAAGTGTGAAATTATCTTGGGAGGAAAGGGAATGCAGTGAGCACTATTTCTCCCCAGACACGAGTGTGTGACATTCATGAAACTTCAGGTTTATTGCCAGATTTTCAATATCTGCAGACTTCAGCTCCTCAGTTCTGGTTGCAGCAAAGCAAAAATAAAAGAATCTTCAAGTGGACAGGCTATTACAAAAATAATGAGTCAGCTGCACTTGACAGTAATCCACAGGTATAAATTGGTGCAGATCCATTAAAGCAAATAGAACTGTGCCAATTTAGATCAGCAAAAGATGACCCTGACTGTACTCACAGGACCTGCATCCTTGTGCTATTCCAAATTCGCTGAGCTGAAAATTGACTTCTGATCCTGCCTCCCACTCAAATCTCACAAATCAAATGTAGATATAGTGCTTGCAATTTTCTACCATAAATCACATAAAATGAAAGCTTTGATTCTTAGCCTCACTCTCTCTTAGTTTGCAGAGAGTAAAAGTTATTATAGATGTTTCAGCAGAGAGAGACCAGAACAATCTTCAATCTCTGCAGAAAGTTCATTGCTGAGAGTGCTAGAAACTTCATGTCTGTATCCATGGTTTGCTTTATTTGGCCATAGAACAGTTTAATCTTCTGAAGATTGAGAACTATATTGTAAATCTAAAAACCTGATATTTTTACAGAGTTACACATACCAAAAAAAGTGTTTTTTTTCCTTGAAATCAAGATGAAATAGGAAGTCAATTGTGAGGTGAGGTATTCTATAAGACAACTCCTTGTAATTTTTTTTTCTATTTTAGTGTAAATTAATTAAATTACATTTCATTTTTAAAATGTTCTTTGAAAAAGATCTATAGCCAGGCCAATACAGCTACCCTGCATGTTTGTGTGACCGGTCTCTGCCTTGGAGCTTCACTTTATAGCTGCCCCTCTAGAAAGAGCAGCAATGGAGACAATGTTCTCCAGGTCTCTGTGGAGAAATCAGCTGTCAGCTTTGGCCTTCCCCTCTCATGGGATTGCCCAAAACCACCTCATTTCAGCCCATTCCAGCAGCCTGAAGGGTACCAGCTGATAAACAGAGCAGGAGGCTGCATGAGGCAGACAAGGGCAAGACAAAGGTCACACAATTAGGAAGAACCTGTTGGGTCTTCAGACTTTGCACTGAAATTCCCTGGTCCTTCCACGGTGTGCTTCTCACCCAATCCATTCTGCTAAACTGACTCTGTTCCATCAATCTTCAGTTCTCTTTCTCTTACCCTCAAAGTCTGCTGTGCAGGAAAATTCCCTGTTGCTGACACAATCAAAACCCCTTTCATTTCCTCTGATAAAGGACATAGTGAAGCATGCTCCTTTCCTGGCATAGGTTAGCTGTTTGGAGGATTATTCATACTATGACTAAAAACCTTCAGGGAATGTGCATGCCCCTAGACTTGTTACCAGACCTGATGTATTTTACATAGCTTTCAGTAAAACAGGCTGCCAAAAGCTTTACTGTTTTATATCCATTCATTTAAGTAACAGAGTGCATTGATGCTTTGCGTGTGGTAAACAAACAACACAACTGTACAGAAACTTACATCAAGCCAGCAGTGCTTGTAGATTACAGTGCAGGCAAAAACCAGGGTACAACACACACTCATGCTTTATTGGACTCTCCATTCTGAGCAAAGAGCACAGGAGTGCCACCTACACGCCTGTTATCTTACAGAACATATAAATGCAAAAACCTTAGCGAGTCTCTACCTCATCACTCAGTCCTCAAAAGTGCAAGCAAGTGCAAAAGCAAAAAAACCAACATAAATACTTGGTGAGAATGCTCAGGTTCTTTCCAACTGTTTGTTGCTTCCTCTTGCACAACTGTGGATCATAAAAATGACATGCTTCAAATTCAATCACCATGTACAGTGTGAGCAAGCAGCAACACCTACAGAGGACAGTGTCCTGCTGCTGATACTGTCAAAGCCTATCCCTCCTCAGTAAAGGTCCAGAGTCCCATCTGCATTATAATACATAGTGCAAAAGTACCTTGGAGAGACATTTAAAATTAATGAAATTAAAATTAATTGCATTAATTAAAGCATTTTAAATTAATTCATACTCACTGTGATTATACTCAACCCAAAAGAGAGTTTAATACGGTCACAGTGAAAATACAAACATTTTGGTATTAAATATATTATACTATGCTATATTCTAAAATCCAAATGTAATTCTTTTTTAAAGGACAAAAGGAATTTAAATCAACTCCCTATTAGATCCTCACAAAAATATTAATTTAGACTGAAAGAATTATGCAGCACTGCTTTTGCTCTTTGTATTAATCAGGCCTTTAGGAAGTGCACACTTTTTAAGGAGAGTGGTCAGTCTTCCACTTGCTGATATTTATGAAAGATCCATAAATTGTGACATATTCTTTTGCTTTGACTTTCTCTGCTTATCAAATCCTTTGGCAAAGATCAAAACCCATTCTTTAGTCTCAGGTATGTCAGAAAATGGGTTGAAATGGAAATCAATCCATATAAAATACTCAGAGCTAGGAACTGCAAAAGTTAATCTTACCAAAAAAAATGGGGAACTGGTTGGGCTCCTCCTTTGGGGAACTGCTGTTCAGGGTGTTGGACTTTTCATTTGGAGCAGGTGGCAGCGAATTACCTAAAAGAAAAAATAGAGACAGTGGGTGTGAAAGAGTCAAGGGTGGGATATGCAGACACATCCAAGCTCTGGAAATCAGCTGGGATTGGTACCTGCTGGCCCTGCTCAAACCCACTGCTGATGCCAGTTGCCAAGCAACATCTCTAAGGCCCAAAGGCTCAGGAAACCCAGGCTGCTGAAACAACTCTGCAATGAGTTCTTTTTTCTTCCTTAATTTTACTGACGTAAAATTTAGATTGTACACAGCTTGGTAAGGTTATTTTTATATTGCCAGCAGACATTCTAACCTTTGCAATTGTAAGCCTTTGGCAAAATAAGTATTGCTGGCAGGAAAGTGGCTCTGAACTACTTTTAATGTTAAAGACTTCCCTGTGCTCAGATATTTCCAGTGACATACAAATAAATGGGGAAAAATCAGTGGACAAACCAAGGAGCAACAAGGGCTTGATTATAAACAGCAGAAGCAAATTCTTACCAAAAATCCCAGGAGACTGGCTGGGTGCTTCTGCTGGGGAACTGCTGTTCACAGTGCTGGGATGTTCTTCTGCTGGGGAACTGCTATTCACAGTGCTGGGATGCTCTTCAGCTGTAACAGCTGGCAATAAATTTGTTAAATTAAAAAATAGCGAAAACTGCTAAGAAAAAACAAACAAGAATCATTATCAATTCAATATATCAAAAATAAAAAGCTTTAATCTATTTAGACCATGGCAATCCTCTCTTCTTGGGTGTCCATGCAAATTTACATGAAGGTGTTATTTTAGACTAAAGTAATGAAAAAGAAGGTTTTAGTCCAGAAGGTAAAAGTGGAATCACAGCCCAGGAAGAAATGCTTCAGCAAAAGTAGGGAAAATGCACATGGCTCTACATTTATAATTTAAAAAAAAATCTTTAGAAAGAAGCATAGTGGGTCTTTTCTACTCTAAGTGTGAATAAGCTCGAGTTCCCCTTGCCAAAATGACAGCTTATGAAACAGTGCTGGAAAAAGGCCCACTAGAGACAAGCAAGATGAAAAGGTCTGGAGGCTCTGGGTGGGGAAATGTATTCACATTATGAATAAAATAAAATGAGGCACTTGGTGAAGGAAGAAGAGCTCTGAACATCACTGTATGTCCTGATGTAGAACAATTCATTGGAATGAGCAGGAACAAGGAAGCAAATGACTGGTCTGTGGTCTGTGGTCAGTCTGAGTGGCTTTGGTAGCCTGAGCCTCACAGCCAAGTCATTCCCAAGGGCCACACAGGTGTTACAGCAATCTTTGGTGGGAAGCTTGCAATACACAGGGCATTAAAAATCCCTATATGGGCACCTCTTGTCATTACAAGACTTGGTTTGAAAGGAGTATATGCAGACCTATGGGTTAAAAACATACACAAGTGTTTTATGGTATTATAAAGCCAAAAAAAAAAAAGGAAGATTTTAGGTTAGCTGCCATGAGAAAAGTAAAAACCACAGAGTCATGTAACATTCCTTAAATAGTACCTACCAGTTTTTTATTCCATACTTTACATTTCGGTACTTTTATTTAAAAATATGTGTAATTACTGTAAATTTCATGTATAAATTACTGCCACCTCAGGGCACCCTAAATTGCCTTTTTTTCCATGCAAAATACCTTCAAAACACACCGCTTTTTATACAAGAGTATAACGAAGAGTGGTTAAAAACATGAACTCACAGTTGTCTTGGCAGGTATTCTGGCACTCCTCCAAACTCCTGAAGTTGTTCTGGTTTCCTAGGCACCCACCATACTTGAATGTCTCACACAATTTTGTCTCTTTGTTGTAGAAGTACCTGGTAAAATACCCTCGGCAGACCCCAGGCTCTTGGGCGTGGAAGCAGAAGTCAGGCTGTCCTAGAAACAATGCTAAATGATGAACAGGGTGGGGGAAGAAAAAAACTAAAATGCATCCCAAGACAACAGCAGAACTGGAGGAAGTTCCCAAAATAAACCTGTGACTTTGGACTAAAGGCCAACTATAAAATAATTACTGCTTTTTTGTGCTGTTTTTGTTCTAGATTTAATTATTATCATATTTAATTGAATAATTATATGAATAAACTGTTAAATACACTAAATATTATAATAATTAGTAAATAAAATAATAAATATAATTATTAAATATATTGTATTATAATATATTATTTAATTATAGTTATTTTTTTTTTTTTTGTTTTATATTTAATTATGTATATTTACACTGGAACACTATAGGGGCATTTATTGCTCTGTTCAAGTAGCCACTAAACTACATCTTGAAAAATTTCAGCTAATGAGTCCTTTAAAATTCCAAAACATAGAGGTTCTAAGTTGAAAATTAGTTTTTATTCTGATTTTAAAGAAGACCTGAATATAGGCTCTAAGCTGAAAATTTTTATTCTGATGTTAAAGAAGACCTGAATATCAGCTGGATCACTTGCACCTAAGTACACATCCTTGTTATTTATGTTTCCCTCAATGTTAACACAAAGCAATGCTTAAATAGAAGAAAAAAGGAAGGAGTTTTAAAATAGAACAGAAAAAATATCTACCAGTGCAGTTTGTCTAGGGCAGTTTATCCTTGTAAAAGGATACTGGAAACAAGGAGACAGAGCAGCTATCCTACATTATTTCAGTCCCAGTTCTGAGTTTGCAATCAGTAACTAGAATACCAACCAAGGAAAAGTTAACAAATGAATATTGCATAATTTGACTGAATATCACAGCATGATATCACATCCTTTGACAGGGAAGAAAAACACACAGCCATATGACAATCCCCAAAAGTCAATCTCCTCACCATATTCAGTTTTTTCTTAAAATAGTATGTTTAAAATCATGGTAACAATATTGGAGGAATTGTCAGATTCCTGCTAACAGATTTTTTTGAAATATGATTCTCGTCTGAGCTGACTTGCTGAGAAAAGTCTACTTAACAATCATATAAGAAAATCCTAGCAGGTGTATATTTAAAGGCCTTCCTTAGCTGTGAAAATGCAGAGAATATTGAGACTAAAATGGTGCACAGCCAGCTGTCATTATATATATATATATATATATACATATATATATATAACAATTCCTTTGAAATTCCTAACATGTTAGAAGTAGGTTATCAACTTGCAAAGAAGTCAATCCTATAACACCTACTTTAGGTAGGTACATATTCCAATTCATTACTCGAACAAGATGATTATTAAAGGCTATTGATGCACATGTTGAATTTATACAAAACATTATAGTAGCTCATAACGAGTGTTTTTCTAAGGATTAATTGGAAATATACTGCATTTCAATTTTTATAATACTTCATGAACAAAAAAAAAATAATTTTCAGCATGCAAAATTAAATCACTAAAATATTCTTGAATAAAGCAACCAAATCAACTGGTTTTAGCATTCCTGAATGTCTTAATTTTGAAATTTCATTCTTGCCAGTGAGTGTAATCCACAGTTCAGGTGCTTCACCTCTCTCAGTATGCAAAGGCAGCACGTGTTGATGTGCACAGATTCAGAAGAATACAGAGAAATAAATGTGAGAAATATGTGCAAGGCACGTGCTGTGCTCTCAGCTGGAAACAGAGGTGATGCAGGCACCTAGACAGGGAGCAGCAAGGCTGCACCAGGAGTATCTGTTCCATCTCCTGGGAGCTCCCAGACAACAGAAGCCACAGAAAAAATTCTCTCATCAAACACTGCACAATACTGTGAAATAACACAAAGGGATTATTAGATAGATATCAACTGAAAAAGGAAGGCAGGTAAGAATAAGGGTATGCAAAGTAGGCTACAGGATTATGACAGATTCTTAAAAACAGATGTCTTAAATTTAGATTAGTCTTATATTAAAATGGTTGTTGCATGTTCTTGCAAATGAAATTAGGTCTAAGTTAGCTGAGCTCATAGCTAACTTTTGTAGCCACTTTTGAACAGAGAGTTCATGAAGGCAATATAATCCTAACCTCACAAACCAGTACTGTACTGCTAAATGCCACATCTTTCTCTAAAGGCTCAATATTCAAAACTGCAGTAGTGGAAGCAACAGTACACGTCCAATAATGCTGATGACAGCCATGGGCTGAATTTTACAGGATGTGTTCCAATGTAAATTTGTTATTAAAAGCAGGGAATTAGGGTCAGCCCTTAAAGGAAGTGGTGCCAAAGTCTGCAGCATGTGTGGAAAATCAACCTTAGTAGCTTCCACAGTATAATCATGATTTTTTGTAACACATTAAGAAAAGACAGTAGAAAACAGGAAAAGAAAACCATCATCTCATATGAAAATATTCCAAATATCATTCTGTAAAGATAGGTGATTTGATTATAGTCTATTTCAAAATGTAAGTGCAAATGTTTGCATTTCTGCAAGATGCTAAGTGTGCACCCATTCAGGAAGTCCCGAGCGGAAGGAGGGATGAAGGAGAGGAAGCAGAAAAAGAGGAGCTGACTTGTGACAAAGTGTACTCAGGTCTGTGTTTGTGGACTCTGGCTGCCACAGTGGGCCCCATGCAGGTGAGTCTCCAGTGTGCAAAGGGGAAGGGTAGGGTAAGTTTTCACAAGCTCTACTCAGTGTTAAAGTGAAATATCTTCGTTAGGAACATCAGTTTCCTCAACAGACCAACAGTGTTGCAGTAAGGGACTCCCAATACTTTAGCACTGGGTATTTTGGAAGTCTGGGGTATCAGGAATTTAAAGTTCTGTTAAAAGTCTGTCCCTCCAGGAATGGGAAACTTGCTCCCTTGTTTGATTTGCAATTGGGGCATCTGCCCTAACCTCTGGTAGCTCCTCCACAGACAACGCTTAAAGAGTTCTGTTTCAAAGCAATTTTTTCTTACTTTTCTACAAGTAAAAAGGCATTAGTACGAAGCATTTAGCTTGTTCTCAAAATACATGATAAGAGCTCCCCGTCGTGGCTAATGATACCATTCTTGAATCTCTGCTAAATTCCTCTTTTTACAGAAAAAAGGTAATGATGTATTTATTTTTGTGGAGAAGAGATTGCAGCTACCATCTTCAGTGACCACTACTGTCCTCAAATTCTTTGATGAGGACAGAAGAAGATTCGGCCTAAGAACTCATTTTAAACTGACATTGCTGGTTTTGTTAGAAGATAAATTATGTACTGTTCTGAGCTAACAAAAGAAGAAAATACATTCCTTATTGTGGTAGAGGAATCTTAAATTATGATGTAAACATAATTACCTTTCTTATTTTTTGCTAATGCCATCTTCTGAGGAAATTCTGCAAGAAAAATAAAAATAAAAGTATTTAGCAAAAGCAGACATGTTAAGTCTCACCTGTGATACCAGTGTGTTTAGCAGTGACAGTGAGCAATGAGAAGCAAGAAAACAGAACTTCTTCCTTTTCCTTTTTCTCTTTATTCAGGAAATAGCACAAAAGCCCATTGTGAAGAACTATCATTTCCCTTGTATAGAAAGACCTGCTGTATTGGAAATTTGACAATATAGCAAGTACTGAAATCAAATTATGTCAATTTAGAATTGAACAGGGAAATTACCCCTCTTGCTACTGGATCCAGGATCCTGCATCATGCAATCTCACCCCTCAAAAGAGGAGTAATTAGCAGACTAACAACCTAACTGCTGTAGCTACTAATACTGCTCATACTGTGGAGCTGGCTGATGGAGACAGCAGGACTTCCCTCATCTTATCCAATTCCCTTTGCTCTGCCATCTAGGGCCTGAGGGAAGCTTTCCTCGTGCAGTTAATGATATTAAAGCCCCTTTGGCCAATTATCCCCAGGTAACCCAGGGTGCTGCAGATTAAAACTTTGTCTGCATCATTCTCTCCATGCACGATCTGCAGCGAAGAGGTTGTTATTGTCATTTTTAATGCAGGAGCCTGGGTTTTATTGTATCAGCTCAAGAAACTGGGTATCTTAATTCAACCCCAAATTCATTTTTAGAGATTGAAAACAAATCTTCTTCTCCTTGTAGGAGACTGTCTAATCATAAAACTGCAAAGGAGTCCAAGGGCAGAGCAGACTGTACAATGTCTGAGAAAGGCCAACAATATTTTGACAGCTGAGAGAAAGGTGGCCAGCAGCTTCTGGACTCTGCCTTAGTCACCTTATTTGCATTGCTTCATAATTCTTGTTTTGTACTTTACTGCCCTTTTGTATCATAATTCTACCCTAGTTTTCTCTGGAAACGTGCTGATGTTATATTTTCAAAGCAGATCTATTGGGTAGAAATTCTGTCATGACACATTTTTCCTTCCACCTCTGGGACAATGCAGCTGTTACCCTTTAAAAAATATTAAAGGCATGGCACACACTTCAGAGTGACCTAGCATTTCTTTGAACAGGTTTCCAGTTTTCCCTATTAGTAGGAGGCCTGGCCCTCAGCATTTAAACCCATGACCTAAACACGGACACGCACGTCAGGCCGTTTCACTAATCTCACTCAGCTGTCCCCTTCGGGGCAAAATCAGCAATCATACTTTGGCATGTGATCTCCACTCTTCTGGCAGAGAAAAGGAAAATTTCATTGTGAGTTTATACAGGCCTAGAATATCTTAATCCTAGTACCATGTCAACGCTGTTTTTGCTTCTGGTTTCAGTCAAAAATCCAAATCCACATCAGAGTTGGTTTCTTTTTGCAAACAAAGTGTATTTCTTAGCAGATCCACTCTAAATAATAGACATTAGAATTGCCATTGTGACCAGAAACATTTACCAGCAGGTATTTTCCCATAGTAGCAAGCATAAGTAGCCTAAAATTTATATTCATGGCCTTGAAAATTAAGGTCTTTGTGCGAGTGATGACATTTGTGACTACACTAATATCCAGCAAATAATAGAGCCTATAGGCAAATTACTCTTGGAAAGTACTTTTTCATTCCCTGAAGTTGTGAGTTCTGGGCACAAGAAACAAAACTACAGCTGATTTCTAGGAAGCCTGATTCAGAAGTACTCATCTTGAATCTGAGCATTGTCTTGGAGAGCCTTAGAGTGGCCAGAACACAGCTGGGCTCTCTCAGCTCTGCTGTACTGACATCAATCAGTTCTGTCTGGTGGCTTATGGATTCCAAACTGTTAACAAGTTATCCTGATCTGATAAGTCCCTCAAGCTGGCTCATTTATTCTTGTATTTGTGCTGAATATTGAAAACCAGAAACACTGAATCACATTAATACTTTTGAATTTCTACATACTTTAGGTAGCTACCCTTGAGGTTATTTTTATCAATACTGGTCTTCACATTCTTCAAAGTCATAATTAAGTATTTCAGGTTTTTCTTTATTTCTAAGCACTTTTGTGTCACTCACACTCTCTCTTCAGACTCATTTCTACAGTCACTAAATAGTGATTTCCTACAGCAATAAATACTGGAAATGTAAGTAAGATGAGTACAACTA
The DNA here is from genome assembly GCA_024865655.1 of Emberiza elegans. Taxonomy (NCBI): domain Eukaryota; kingdom Metazoa; phylum Chordata; class Aves; order Passeriformes; family Fringillidae; genus Emberiza; species Emberiza elegans. Next base: position 2,947,757 of record JALJVW010003518.1, read on the forward strand.
TATACTACAATACTGCACAGACCATGTTAGAGTTAACAAAAATTCACAGAATTATACAGAGTTTTGCTGTATTACATTAGCAAAAGGGATTAATGTAATGGTTTACTTTGCTTTATGCCTGATGGTCTGCAGCACACTGCATGTAACACCTGATCATTTTATCTGCTCTTATCCATTCAGAGAATACAGAGATCATGAGCCTTTGTTTCTCCTCTTCCTCCAAGCAGATCCAGCTCTTGGAGAGTCTTGGATCACTGATACTTATGTGCAGAAAAGTGTTCATGGTCTGAGTACCAAGATGGAGACACTAAGCCGGTTCTCATTTTAAATAACTCTCAGTTTTATACTATAGAGTTATGCCAAATATATGCCAGTAAGGGATTTGGTCTAGAAGATCTGTTCCAGATCCAACATGTGTGTCAGAATCAAAGAAACACTGGGTCCCTTCCAACTCAGCTTATTCTGTAAAAACAGCAATATCAGATGGAAGAACTAATGCGATAAATCTGCACTCATGACACCTGATTATGACTTTTGGACACTTAATTCCAAATTCTACATCTATCAACCCAGACTTTTCCCTTTTATTTCTCTGTCCTAGCCTTTAAGCTGAAATTGAGGGCAAACACTCCAAATTTCCTGTGGCAGGAAGTGTCAAGTTTTGGATGAGATACTGGCAGGTGCAAATAACCCCACTGCAAGCATGGTAAATGTGCTGTGGGTCCTGCTGAAACCCCAAACCAAATACCAGCTGGAAACCACCAAGAGCCAGCCGGGTGCCAAAGAAGAGCTAATTCACATCCTAGACTCCAGGCCTTTCTGAAACTGAGTGCTATTCAAGGAAACAATAATTTTCAATTTTTTATCATGAAAGACTTTTTAAACTTGGTGGAGTCATAACTAGAAACAGATTCATGATCTGTAATGAATTCCTTCTTTCTTTGATTTTCTGCCCAGAAATGAGATCTGCTCCCATACAATAGTCTGTAAGGAAGATTTAAAAACCTATGACTTGAATCCTATATTATTTTGGTATTTTTTTAAACTCAGGTATGATGAATCAACAGCACAAATAGTACAGTCTGGAGAAGAAACAGTGTTGTAAACAGCTTTTATCCTTACCAATTGGTAAAATACCAAATACAGATAATTGAGCACCAAAATAGTAATCTGCACTTCTGGAAGTATCTGAGACTTCAACATAAAAAGAAATTCATTAAATTCTTTCCCCTTCCAGCCACTTTAGGAAGATTTTGCTTAAGATTCGTTTCAGATCCAAGTAGGCCAGAGGTTCCTGACATTTGTGTGCTTGAATGTAGGGCAAAATGTTTTTCTTCAGATCATCCTTTTTTTTTTTTTTTTTTTTTTGGACTTGAAGTGCTGGATTATGTTATTTAGTAACTAAAGAATTGTGATTTCCATATACCTCTTTCTTGATGGGATGCCATTTTAGTAACTAATATTATTTTACTATAATTAGCACTGTGTTTACCAATGTATTGCACCTGAAAACAGAGCAAGGCTATGACTGATCCTTCCCACTTCTTCCCTGGAGCACCTCTGGTCTCTGAGGAGTACTAGCAGGGTCTGTCCAGAAACCATCAAAAGGTAAGTTTCCAATTAATGCTTAGGGTAAAATGCACTGGAAAATTGTCATCCACTTAAAAAATGGACTAACATTTTTTGACTTTGACAATTTTTAGTGAAACTTTGTAGCGTTTTTTTTTTTTTCGGTCCTGATAGAGAGAGCTTTATAAGTATACAGTTGTTTAAAAGCAAAACTTAACTGAACAGAAATTTGGTGGCACCAGCAGATCAGAAAAATAGATCTGAATGGTAAATAATATCTTGAGATAGTATGTGGTGATAAATAAAATATGTGAAGTCTCCTCTTGGGAAAGATCAAAGGGATAAAGGCCAGGGATGCTTTCAAGGAACATGGAAATTGCTTATTAACATTTGCAGATTGATAAATTTAGAGGCATTAAAACTAGAAATGCTTTTGAAATACTACTTTGGGTAACGTGTAACCAGCTCCAGCCATTATTGTAACACTGCAGTGGGAGACAAATACTTACTTTGAGATTTCTAAATAAATTTAGCAACAAGATACCAAGTACTTTTGATCAGGAAATACAGATGTGTTAAAAACCAGGCAATGTAACAGGTTTAAAGCCTGATCTAAATGCTATGTAGATGTGAATTCTGGAAGGATGGAAAAATAGGTAAGAGACATGTAAATTTGTTGCCAGACCAAACCTGAAGCTATAAATTACCTTGTCACATATGCAGTCAGCTTTGGCCAGAAAACCCAAATAGGAGATTCTGAAGTCAATGTTCTAATCCAAAATTTTTTGGAAGTATTTTTTGAAACCTATAAGAACTTGCTGTGCTTGCAAGTGGCCTATGCTAATCCTAGAAGATAAAAGTCTTCTAATTTTCATCCAGTTGTGTGAGGAATATGTACAATGCTGAAAACCCTAATTACAAGGATGAATATTAATAGCGAAACCAGCATTCACAAAGCCCTTGATGCACATTGTGCTTGTATCATATATTAGATCTCATTTTCTTTTTTCCAATGGTCAACTGAGGAGGTTTCAATAAAACAAAGTTGAAAAATGGCCATAACTGGCATTTTTAATGAGAATTATCTACTACTGTAGTAGTAATCATGCTGAAACAGAGAAGATGGCCAAAGTTTTGGATAACTTCAATCAGCTTTTTAAGTAAAGGACAAACCTGGGTTCAAAACTTGGGTTAGACATTCTAAAAGCAAGAAAGAACATCTTTGCCACCCACCAGCTTAGCCCAGCCTCAGAAGCAATTTCACTTAAGAACTCCTCCAAAACAGAGTTCTAGCTAGAAAATAAGATTCCTTGCCTTGGTGCCTCTGTTCCAGAGGTACACTACAAAACCTACCTGTCTTTCCACACCATGTAAAATAATTCAGATGACTACAACCTACTAGGAAACATAATTAGAGGAATCGTATTTCTGTCATAACAGGAACTGAAGAGAGCTTTTACTTCCCAAATTCATGTGGTTTGTGAATGAGAAATAACAGCTGCAAGTGAAGGCTTGGTAGGAGGGTGAGAGAATGGGCACTGGCCTTTTGGCACACACTTCTCCTGGCATTCCTCCAGCGTTGGGAAGTTGTTCTCATTGCCATGGCATCCACCATATTCAAACACCTCACACTTGCGGCTCTTGATGCTGAAGAAATAGCGGATGTGGATGGCTTTGCACGGACCTTCGTCTGCTTTCATGGCACAGAATGAGTGCACCAGCTTCAGTGGTGGCAAACCAGCACCTGGAATAGAGGGGAGAAGCAGAATAGCTGAGTTAGTTTGCTGCACACTGCAGGGTGTAACTCCCAGATGTGGTTTCTTGTGTGTTCTGCTAGAGAGGCACTGCACAACATCTGCCTGCAGAGCTCCCAGCACAGTGAACAGATGTCAAAAGAAAAACATCATCTGCATTGGAACACACATTCCACTCGATCAATTCAAATGTGTGGCTTCAATTTTCCACCAAAACAGCTCACAGTATAAACTTCAACTCCTCATCACAAACCTCTAAACAGCTATGGAGTGTGGCTGAGTCACAGGAGCTGGGGGCAACGCTGAATAACAAAAACACAGAAAGTCACAAAGACCACCAGGGCAGAATGGTTTCCTTGGGCTCTCCTCCATGCGCTGCTCCCAGAGAACTTGGCTCGTGAAGGGGCTGCCAGGGAGCAGTGTGCGATGGCCAGAGGCCTGCAGAGGGCATCCCTCTCCTGTCAGATGGCACTTCACTGGGACACAAGCCCTGCTGGCACCCCTGACAGGCACCAGGCTCCTTCTCATCGCATCTCACCGTTCTTGCGTTACGGCTTTCAGCAGCAAACAGCTAGAAAGTAGGCAAAAGGCAACTTTATAGCTGTTTGCAGGCTAGAAAGTTGCCTTTTGACAACTTTCAAGGCAAAACAAAGCTGAACGCTTTCAAATTGCGTCATTTCTGTCTTTCAATATATATTAGGTCAGGGAATGTTCTACATAAATTTTCATAGGCATTGTGAAGAACACTAGCAAAGTTTCACCCTGTTGTTGTGTATAAGAAAATTCTGACCAAGAATATAGTTCTTGATACTGTTTCCTTTACAAATATATGGTTTACTATATGTTCTGTTTCCCTTTTCCAAGACAGTATTTCACCCTAGAGGGTTTTGAAAACTCGTGGGCTTGCCATAGGAGCCAGAAGAACAGACCTAAGGTTCTTCATTCATTCTCCTACAGCTAACTAGAACATTGTTGTCTCAGAACATACATGCAAACATATTTATCTGTGCTCTTTGTAGTGGCCCAGAAAGGAGAAAAAAAAAAAAAAAAAAGAAGAGTTTACATGATCTTGTAATCATTACAGAGTCCTACTCTTTCTAGTTTAGGTTTCCAGTTTTAAATAAAGGAATTCACAAAAATCAGTCTGTATGACATAGTGAAAAGGGAACCTGTGTACTTACTGCCCACGTGCTCTGAGGATATCTAATTTTAGCATCTAAAATTGACCTTATTAGACAAACTTTGAATTAAAATCAAACAACTAAAATAAATCCTCATAAGTACTGAGGTCCACAGAAGGTTTACTAGTTTTATTCCATTTGAGCCGCTTATGAATATTAAACCTTAGAAAAGAAACAAATTTCAGCCCTAAAATGTTTTAAATAGTATTTAAGTCCTTGAAAAACTAACAACCTCTGTTACACAATTACTACCAACAGAACAATTGTAGCATACAATCAGATCTTCCAAAAGTGGACTATTTGATGTTAATATACACATAAAAGGGACTCAATTAATAGAATTTAAATTCTATTTAAATATTCAGCCCCCCAAATAGTTTGTGACATGCAATATTGGTGAAAATACATTTTCAGATTTTGAAGTTAGGTATATAGATTTGAAGATATTATTGAAGACCGTACAATAGGAAATATTGATTGAATAAAATTATTAATTATAAGAGATGTTAGATTTGGTAAACTTGCTGTGAAGCTCAGCTTGCCAAACAAGATTTCAAAATTCATTAGCTGGGTCTTCCTGAGTCCATAAAGATTTAGTACTTAGAAGTCACAATAAATGCCAAGTTGCACTTCAAAGGTTCTAAAGTTCTCCAAAAGGCTTGGGAATCCTTTGGCAGGGACTTTAAAAGGCTCCACTTAAAAAGTTGAGAGGATCCTGCATTGCAAAATGAAATTTTGGATTTCCCCTGCCCAGTACCAGGGAAAAAATGCCTTAAAAGCACCAAAATTTTCAGTAAGTTATGAACTCACTCCTGAAATGTTAAAATCAAACACTCAGAGCTCCACAGAAACCAGTCCAACTCCGACGTGGTGGGGGCGAGGGCTGGCAGCTGGTTTATGAACACGTCATTTTCTTGGCACCCAGAAATGAGATCCCCTCTGTGACCTCTGCCAGCGCCCCAGTTCAGTCTCCAAGAGGTTGTGAAAACTGACCAGGTTTCCTAACCACTGAAATTGCAGACACATGGTTATGTCAGCTCGTTTTCTTGCTGCATTGCACCACCCCAGTCTGGTGGGCTATCCAAACAAACACAGCATGCAAGCATTGTTGCAAAACTACATCAAGAGGATGAACAAAGGGCTTAGCAGAGCTCATCCTGGGAACTTTCTGCTCTCCCCTCCTAGCCCACTTCCTATCAGACCCACGGAACAAAATCATTGTTTTGGTTACCTCCTAAGGCCTTTCCCCTGCAGTCACAGGGATGCTGCTAACCACTGTCAGATGTCCTGACATCTGCTGAGAACATAATGACTAACTGTGTCACACTTCTTGGCAATCACTCAGTTTCCTAGGAATGCTAGAAAGCTGCCATAGTTTGAGTAAAATCTGTACCCTGTCAAAGCCCCAGGGGCCAAACCCTCCAAGTCCAAACAGCAACCAAGTGACTCTGAAGAAAGAGGTCTCCAAGGGATTGGTCGGAACTGAATCATTCTTCTGTCTGGAAACAGTGAAAGAATTCTTCCCCATTATTTTACACCTGGGAGCACTTAACTCACACAGATGATATAAAATTAGCTTTCCTTCTCAGATTAGAGCAGCAGATGAGAAGGCAAGCAGGAGGATTTGCCCATAGACACATATCTGCCTGTACTTGTTTCATTTGGGAATATACCTTGACAAAATTAATTCCTAGTGTAAGGACTCATCCTCTGCTCTTGAACAGTGGACAAAGTGTTATTACATTTTAGGTGCTGTGTAAAAAGCACAGGATATGACGTTTAGTGAAGATGTCTGTCAGGAAAGTCAGTGAAAATTCTTCAGCAGAAACAGAGGAAGATAACACTTGAATGAATGTTAATGGACTTTCTCATCCAAGTGAAGTAAAATTTCAAGCAATCTGAAGCAGTCAGCTCTAGAATTTTGCTACTCTCCTTGTAAGACAGCCCTTTTTTTGGTAATATACTGTCTGAATATTCTTTATTATGTATTAAACATTTTTACTTCATGCACAGGCAAAATAATTTAAACCCATATATATAACACATGGTAAACCAGTTTCAATTTTCCAATTCACCATTTGCATCTTGCAATTCAAGGCTGCTGCAGGACAGAAAGTTGATTCCTGCACTCTCAACCTTGATTTTGGGCTCTCCAAGTTCAGTTGCTTCCCTGGCTGCTTGAAGCCTCCCTGCACTCACTACATCACTTCTGTAGACCAAACCTCTGTCTACTCTCTTTTTATTGGAAGATTTTGCCCCTCTTAGTTATCTCTGTACCTAAATAAACTCCTTTCTTCCCACCTTTTATTAGCCTTGCTTTCTAGTCCTCTCATAACTCTAATTTGGAATATTCCTATTGGCCTGGATTCCTGGTAAAATGTGCTGCTGGGAGTTGAATATAATCCCCTACCTGACACATTACTAGTGGCAAATAGAACGGAATAATTATCCTTTGGTTTTTTCCTTAATCCAACACAAAATCACTTGCCTTTTGACACTGACTTTAATACTAATCACTTTAACATTGAATTAATTTTGCAATGCTCTGTAACTTCCATTGACTTTCCAGCAAATAGAACCTTGTCATACAGGTGCTTCAACATTAATATTGAATCTTGTATTTATGATTGTATTAATTCTCCTTCTTAGGTATAGAAAATTGCATGTGTCATTTTAAAAAATTAATTTAATTTAATTTTTAGATCTAGTTCTGTTGGATATTTATTACTCATCCAATTCAGACACCTGGTCCAGATACATAAAGAATTCCTGTATAATTTTAGGACTGTACTACCCTAGACCAAGACATTTTGTTATAAATACATTAAATAATGATTACAGCTGATGTTAACTGTCACACAGAAGTTATTATTTCCCATACTAAAACTGGGAAAAAACCCAGCAAAATCTCCTATCCCTTTTTTTTACCTTTTTAATGTAATGGCTTTTTTATATTAGCCGCATGAGCACTATGCACCCATTGCTCTGTGTAACAGCCACTGCACTCCCCAGTCTGTGTTAAGACCAAAGTAATGCCCATGAAATGGCTGACAATGAGAATGAGCTCCTTGCAGGTATTTTTTGCTACCACTTTCTTCCTCCAGTCCTTCATCCTTCCTACTTTTTACAGCTGTGAAACAAGATGGGGCCAGGACTGTTCCTGTACATCACAGCCATTCTCACCTTTGTTGTCACTCAAGGGGACACCACTCCTCATTTCAGTGCAGTCATTTCACTGAGAGAGCTTTAACAAGCTGCAGCCAGCCCTGATGCAGCCCTGAACACAGGTGATCCAGGCAAGGCTCTGTTATCACTTCACTAGAAAGCAGGGCAGTGCTACAAAAGCAGGAGTGGGGAATGATGCCTCTAATCCTCTTCTATTAGTACCAGTGAAAACAATACCTTTCCTCTGGATGTAGGCATAACAAAAGACTCTAATTTGGCTTTCAGACTCATGTGGATAATCTGCAGGGCTGCTTGATAAAAAGACTTCCCTTTAATTAGGGAAATGAGCTGATTTCTATACTGCACCTGAAGCACAATAAATATGAAAGGTAAGTGTTATGGAGGAATTGCTTTTCAGAACAGAGATATGAATTGGGAGAATAAAGATCACAAGTATTTCTGAATTTTTATGTAAAAATACTTTGTTTTAGTTTGCTTAGGCTATATGTTCTTAACTTTATGAGAATTTCCATGGTTATCCTTAATTATAAAGATATGCTGTCATCTTTCCAGCCTTCCTTGGCAATGTCTCCCTTTGATAAGTGGTATCAATACTAAGCACCTTGTCACTAATGAATAGCTGTTTCTTTTCTCTCCATCTTTGTCAGTTTGACAGCTTCCCACCCACACACTGTTCAGTGCTCTTCCTACCCTGTGTTTCCTACATTTTTTTATAGGCAGGCACATTTATTCTTGGCAAGCTTTCACATATGAATAAAAAGCACATTCAATTTGTGAGTCATTTTCTTCAGGCTTTGGAACATCAGCTACAGTGCTGCCTACCACATAAGGGATTAATGAACAGTATGCATAACCTGGTTATTTTTATACCTTTTGTTTTTCTTATTATACTCATCTATTGATGGAAAAAATGATTTTGCTGGAAGAGAACAAATTAAAAATATTTTTATTACATTGGGCTTGACCCTGCAATCTTGATTATTACTGTGATTAAAATAGACAAAAGCTCACTTCTTAAATTCACAAAGCACTTATACTCAATGTGATCCAAAAGCATGACATTAAAAATAATGGACGCACACAATTAATTTTATCCTTTAATACCTGAAACTTATGAATGCGGGGTAAAATGTCATTGCTTTATAATCATCTAACTGAAAAAACAAATGTTATCAGTGATATTGCAGCTCACAAAATTTCGACATTTAAAGTCTGAGTCCAGAAGTCAAATCTTGAGAAACCACAAATAAAATTTTAATTAACAACAATGTAAATATTTAGTGAAAACAGTACAGCAAAAGATTTTTTTATTGTAAACACTGCAACTGAGTTCTCAGTAGTCACAAAAACAGGATCCTATTTTAATATCTAAGCCTCACATCTGATGGGTTTTACTTCAGAATTAAAGCCAGAAGTTCAGAATTGTTTTCTTGCTAAATCAGTTAGTGGTCACATAATCCTAAGTAACCAGTTGCAAAATAACCAGTGAAAAACTAATCCCCAGTAAAATGAACTATTTCATTTCCTTGAGATTATTTACTTATTTTCTTTTATAAACAAAGCAAATAGAGGAAAAAATTAAGCCATCAGATTTCTTGTTATGGTGACAAAGTGTGCAAGCTGGTTTGGCCTTCATGACCTGCAAGCTTGGCTAAGAATTTATACAGCACTAAGAGTTGTGGGGCAAAGATAAATGTGGCTTTGCCCTCAAACAAAAACAAAAACTTCAGGGTTTAAAAGAAACAAGTTTATTCTGTATGAACCATCTTTACTACACAGCCATTCTTGTCATACACTTAACCTGGAACAGCACCTATATTAAATGTAGTGACTAACTGTGACACTGTCCTATCTTAGTATAGCCGTGAGTGTGCACAACAACTGTTTCTGTCTCAAAGAACCCTGCTGCAAACTTCTGATAGAGAGAAATAATCTGGATGGAAATATGATAAAACCCAGCAAAAATGTTCCCCTTAGCTGCACTTTCATTTGCGCTTCAAAATCAGACTTGTCAAACAAAAGCTTTCACTTCAGAGTCCTCTGCAGTTTAGGGAAGTGATCACAGTTTCAAGTCATTTCCTCAAAGGAAAAAGGCCTATTTTAGTGTGGCCCCAGCAGCGTCTTTTTCCCTCATCTTTCTCAGAATTGTTTGGGAAGAAATTGAAATATCCTTCACAATGATATCCAGTCTAGAATTCTGAGAGATCTTAATTTCAGTGAAGCAAACAATGATCTTAGCATCAAGAACATCCCCATTTCTAACAGTCACACAGCTTTTCTAACAAAAATTTTCAGCTAGTGAGTTTTTAGTCATAGAATTGTAGAATATCCAGAGTTGGAAGGGATTAACAAGGATCAAGTCCAACTCCTTTATTTATTCAGTGATATCAAATCCCTTGGGCAATACAAAGGCCTTCGTTAAGGCCCAGGAAAACTACCAGGACAGTAATTGTATCATCTTTAAATCCAACTTTGCAAATTAACTGTGACTCAAGAGATCTGTGCATGGAACAGAGCGACATCAATCTACAATGGTATTAATCATATTTTTGCTTTTTTTGTGTGAGGAAATAAAGCCTGAGTTATCCAGCTCTATGTTTCCTTGCCTGAATGTAGAACTTTTCCATGCTCGTAAAGCAGAGCTTTAAAGGAATCATCTTGACATCTAACCCAGTGTTTGATTAGTATTAGATGTTCCAAATAGCTTGGTAAACAGAAGCCCCAGCAGAAGGCAATTTTGCTAAAGCTTAACAGATAATTATAAGCATCCCTCTCCTAGTTAGACACCATTTTTAGCTGAATCCAAATTTCCAACGTTTCCCACAAAAGTTCTCAAGTACAGAATTTCACCTGCAGTGCATTTTAACATAGTGGGCTTTATTGGTTGAGTTTTAGGTGTTTTCTAGGATCTCTTACCCACAACACGCTCTTCTTTGCTGTCATCCAGCTCAGCAGTTGCGTGCCCGGTGACACAGAAGAGCAGCAAGATAAAGGGTGAAGGCGAGGAACGTCCCTTCTTTCTTCCCTTCATTTCTCCTGCGTTACATAAAAGTGAGAATTGACAAATTCAGTCAGATTCCTTGAGCATCCTGCAAAGTTATTAGCAGGGCAGTGCACAGCCCTGTGGGCAGGCACACAGACTGGGAGTTTGGAGACAATGTGAGCTCTTTTAGTATAATCCTCTTGTGAGCACAATGAAACACAGGACAAGGATTGCAAGTCTCCTGTCCCATCCCAGTCCAGGTTGGAGGCACTGCTACTGCTTTCATTCTAAGCCCCAGCTGAAATCACCTCCTGGAGCACATCATGACAGAAAATGTAACACTCGGTACTTTTAATGTCCTGATGCTAATTACACAATTAGTGTTGCTTGCCAAGTCAAATCATTCCAAGTTTACTTTACTTGCAGAACCTAGATTCATTACCACAACATTTTCAAACAAATATTTAATCATTTTATAATTACCAAGCTCCCAAGTTACTAAGTTGCATTTCAGAGGAATCAGTGAACTTTTTGCAACAGGGGCTTCAGAGCTTTAAGCAGGATTTTCTATCTTGTACATCTCTTTAATACTGAGAACCTCAAGTTCAGAGCTATTGTTTCTCACTTTGAAGCAGTGCAATCATTGACAGAAGAAAAACACTTTTATTCCATGGCAGCTGGCATGTTCAGGTTGCTAAAGATGAGGTTATGTGCACACATATGAAGTTAACGTCAAAAAACTTTTTGCTTTAACTTTTTAGGAATACATATTTTCCAACTAACTAAAAGTTCATTAAGGATCTCTGGATTTTAATTAGAGATTAGATCCAATATCTTCTTTGTTACTAACAGATCAATTCCCTATTCATAATCCCTAGTTCCCTACCCTTTTCTCTTAAAATAAAATACCAATTTTTTTGCTATGTTAATTAATATAAAGTAAATAAAACCTAAAAATCTAAGGGCTAGGAAGTTTCTCATCTTCAGACACTCTTTTGTCTTTAGTGTTTTTGTTTACATGTTTATGAAGACAGCATGGTCTTTACCAAATCAGAGCCACAATTCTCATTTCTCTCTAGAAAACTTAGCAATTTTTCCCTTTAAATACTCAGTGGTTTCCCAGCTTGCAGCATATAATAAAAAGGAAATTAATTCTTGAAAATAACTTGGTGAAATCATGAACAGCACTAACTATTTAGGTAATTTTTTAATTTGACAAAACCCTTTAGGAGGCTTCAGTATATAATGTAGGGAAAACTACTGAGAGTTCTTCCTTTTTTATAATGGAACAGAAGTTTTGGTTTTAAAGGAATTTCTTTTTAGCCAGAAAATATGACCATGGTAAATTCCATCATAATGCGTTCCTGCCAAAACAAACAAAAAATTGCATGTCTTTGATCCCTTCTAGACTCGCTTATTAAGCCTAACTTCTACAGGAACAAAGAAAAGGCTTTATCCACATACAGTTTGGCAAAACATTTTGCAAACTAATAAACATCTCATTTTGTGCTTTTAATCACGATTTTAAAATCTTTCCTCAAAGACTATTCTTTAATTCTGCAAAAAAATTTGGAAATCATTGTTTTCTAGCAGAGACGGAATAACCTCTCTTGGATTAGAAACCAATGCATAAGTTTTGAAATATCCCTAAATGGAGAAAATGAGCAAGAGCTAGAGTATTTTTCAAAGAAATAGAAATAGCATCCTCTATCATAATTCTAACTGGAACTCCAGTTTTACAATCCTTGTATATACAAAGTTTTGTAATACCTGACCTTGGAGGAATTATGCATTTTTATCCAAATGTTAAAAAAAAAAAAAAGAGTCCAACAAATCTTTTAATTTACCCCTAATAAAAAGTCCAGTCATGCTTTAAAATAGACAGTAACTCTGTACATGGCAACCTAAAGTTGTCCAAGACTGTCTTTGTGATTTGTGATGTTAGTTTGACATCAGCTGAAATTAAAATAAATGCAAAACTAAAAAAGATGATATGGGGAGAAACATTAGGTTAAAAAAAATCAAAGAACTGCACAGACAATTAGCATTACAATATAAAAAAATTGGTGATCATTTGACATTGTCTAGACTCACTTAGAGCAGAAAGACCATAAAATATTCAGATTGGATACTTAGATATAAAGTAATAACTTTCAAATTGCCTGGTTGCAGTGAGGTCACTGGAATAAAAAAATTACAAAATACAGTTATAGTTTATAATACAGTATAGTATTACAAAATACAGTTATAATTACATGGGAAAGAGCAAATTTCTAGCACATTGTTTTCCCTAGAAATAATCAATGGCCCAATTGTGGCTCTTCATAAAGGAACTTGGTAATTATCCACAACCTCAGGAACCCATGGATTAATTCCATGTTTGTCCCTGAGCCCTCATTTTCCATGTTTGAGTTTTTCCAAACATGCCATCAAAACTATCATTAGTTCAGCAAAACTCTATTTGAATTTAGGTTTTTATCACTTAAACTGAAGCCTTGGTTCCTTTTTCCAGGAATCCGCAGAGTACAGATTTAGACTGAAAAATTTAGTAATCAGTTTTTAGTCAGTTATCTCATATACTAAAAACCTTTTCCCCAAGCAACCAGGCAGAAATGGAAATCCCTAATAAGTTCCTATATTTTTTTTCCATTTGGAAATAGAATTACGTGTATTGTGGGCTACCATACAGCTTGTTTATGAGGACAAATTACTGCATTTGTACAGAGAACAAAACCCTTCCCAGGGTACAGTATTTCTATTTTTCCACTCAGCTCCTACATTTCCCTTCCAGGGAAGGGTCAGAAGTGTGTCAAAAGCTGGGCATCTCCATGCTTGGGCCAGCTCCCAGCAGGAACAATGCAGGCTGTGCAGCAGCATATCTGCCTTGCTGCAGGGCCTCCTGAGCAAACACAACCTCCTTTACCTTCCTGCTCCCCTTCCCTGGAGGTCACACAGTCCCAGAACATTGGGTCAGGTTTGGGTGGAGGTGGGACGAGTGGGGTGAAGGTTTTGGTAATAAAATGCTTAAATCCTTCCGTAGTCTAATTATTTCTTATTATTCCTGAAGGAAGAATAAAATCCCAGATCAAAGCGTACTTGGCACTAGATTTTCAATTAAAACCCAAACCCTCTAGAAAAAGCCCAGGTTTTCTGACTGGATGTTCAGCTGCCCAGTAACAGAACCTTAAAGCTGTAAGCCTCTTATGATACTGGTATTTTTTTTTAAGCATTCTGATTTTTTTTTGGTTGTTGTTGTATTTGCATGGAGTGCAAAATTCAAAATACTTCATCTATGATATTTGGCTCAGGAAAATGTCAAATGCACACAAGGGTGAAAAACTGTCTCTCATGAGAAAATAGGAAATGTTTCAATTTTAAACAGGTCATGTTTAACTGTCTGACTATTTCAGCCACATTCTGAAAATTTCTGAGAGTAAATAAAGCCTTTTCCTCCAGAAGGATTCTAGCCTAGGACAGCCAGGTGTCAGTCCAGCATTAATATTCTACATCATGGTGTCATCAGTGTATATTTCATACAGACAATTCCTTAGGAACTGGCATTCTGCTGCTCCCCACTTTTTAATGAGACATTTTACAACAGACAACAAGAATTTTACTTGACAAAGGAGATCAAAGGTCTGTGGATAATAATTGGCACTGATTTATTTACTGATTTAGTTAAACGCTTTCATTTAGTGCCGTTAGCTTCCCTCAGGCTGAAACACAGGTAGCCAAGGGAGACCACAAGCAATCAAGGAAGCTCCCAGTTAAAGGTCTTCACTACCTGGCCTTATAGCCAGGACTTTTTCTTCCTGACACCCAAAACAAAAAAAGAAAGAAGTTCTCAAGATGCTTTTTGCCAAAACCAGAAAAGTATAAAACTAAGTGTTTTGTCCATTGCAGCCTTTGGAGACAGGATTTTTTTTTTTTTAACTTAGCAGTCTCTTCAACACCAATTTTTCTAGTTCCCTGAATGTTTAGTCACATTTTTTTTCCCAGTGTGGCATTTATCTCTAACACGCTAACTGGAAAAAGAAAAATAAAACTAGTGTTTCCCATAGTAGCCAAAAAAAGACATCCTTAGAAAAAGGCTTAAAGTGACATTGCAATGATGGTAAAAGTGACTCATTCACTCTGACAGCCCAGGAAACAGAAACACACTCACATAAAAAAGCAGAGGATATAATTAAGTAGAGGAATTAATAGCAGAAGGTAGGATGTGCATGGCCAGAGGTCCCTTTTAGCACAACCTAAAATTAAGGATTAAAAGGTCCAGCTAGACAGGATTATAACACTTGTGATATACAAGCAGACCTTTTCAGTTCACTGTGGTTCAGAGACATTGCCTTTGCCCTGTGGTATCTTGTCCTGCCACCTAGGACTTGTGTGACACAGGTCTCATTAGTCTTATCTGCAGCATTGTCTCCCAGCTGGCAGAGTCCGTGCTCCCTTTAAAATTGTTTTATTACATGTGCTGGTCTGGAGCTGTTTTCTCATTCCCTCAGCTGTAAATATGAAGAACGGAGTGAGCAGGAATTCCACCACCTCCATTCTGATGGTGGTACCTGAGTCAGTGATGAGCTGTCAATTAAACTGACTGCCACCAGAGCCTTGTGCTGGCACAGCAGCTTGATAAATTCAGGCAGTGCGCTGTGAATCATGAGCATGCAAACATTATGACTGAAGCAAAAGCTATGGAAATCCCACTCCCATCCCTTTTTCTGTGCCCTGCTGTGGCACCTTTCAGCCTGTGTCACTCCTGGGACAAAAGACTCCATCTGCTCCCTCCAAGAACTTCAAATTGCTTCTTGTAATGAAAGAGAATTTTGGTTGGTTACCTACCTTTCACCATTTAGCTTAAATGCATTGCTGCTGCACTATTCCAGTCTCTGAAATTACCTAGTGAGAACTGGAAAGTGAAGTGAAAACTGGGAGCTATGGAGAAAATTTGGAAAAACTACTAATGTTTTATTAGCTTTTATGCTGAAAAGTTGCATAACCTGATGTCACCGTGTCAGATTTAAACTCCCACCCTCTTTCTGCTTTTCTGAAGGTTGTAAATGCTGCTTTCCGAGAACACCTGATAAAAGAATTGAAAATAAATAACCTTGCCATATTTTGAAATGGAAATATAAAAAATAAGTTGATTAATAAACCCAGCACAAGAAGTCCCTTCTTTCTTATATGCCTGTGGACCTTTTGCTTTTTCATTTTCCTTGTTAGCGTCTTTCACTCTTGCTTTAAAACTGTTTTCCATTTTCCCAGCTTAGGTCCAGGACCTATTTTTTCCCTTCTGCTGGTCTGTTCACATCTGGCACTAGGTACTTCTGCCATCCTGTCTCCACTCAACTTCCCTTGTGACACAGCTCCAGACCCTGAGCTCCCCTTCTTGCCTGGCTCAGCCGGGTGTCCCATCCATGGTATCCATGACCCAAGAGCAGGGAACTGGGTATAATCAGCTAGGCAGAGCTGTAGTGACAGCAAGCCTGGCCTTCAGAATCCTGCAAACTATTTTCCTAACTCCCTGACCAAGCAGTGCAGAGCACCTGATGCAACAGTCAAAGGGAATTATAACTTCTGAAATTAAGACTGATTTATTAAAATAACTGCACTTTTCACAGGACCACTGGGTTTGTCTGCAGCCAATGACATAACTATCTCATTTTCATTTTGATATAGCTTTCAACAGGGAAAAGAAATCTTTTGCTCCTATCAAAATATTTTTACAATTGGACTAAAGCAAATAAGTTGCTTACATAATTTCATAAATCTTAATAAACAAACAAACAAAAAAAAAACCCACAAAAAACCTCACACTACACTCAAGCCTGAACTGCTCAAACAGAAACTACCCGTTGGTAGCAAAAATATTGGCCATCTGATCTTATTTTCAAACAGGGAATGGTTTCAGTATCCTAATACAAACCACTCCAGAGCACAGGATCCACTAGCAAAACAAACAAGCAGAAATATTAGTTACATCTAAGCACCATAAAGTGTCTAATGTGTTTTTTTCCTAGCAGTTTGGACTGGAAAAGTCCAGCCCATGTGTTCAAGTCTTAGCTGTGTTTATTGATAAACAGAAGTGAATTTAGATGTCAATTAACTTAGCCCAATCTGCTTTTCTAGTGGGGAGGGGAATTTCAGCACTATATTATACATATACACATATATACACACATTATATACATATATATATAGCCCAGTGGTGTGTAATTTCCCATTTACACATGCTGTGGAAACATAACTGCACAATCAAGTGCTGAAAATACCACAGGCAGGCACAGGAGGAAATTACTACCAGAGTGATGCCTCTTGTGACTGGCTTTGGTCATACCCACTCACCTTTTGTAACCTCACCATCACATCAATCACGTTTTCACGCATACAGAGGTTCAAAACACAAATTTCCCTGCTCTGTCAGGCAAGTTGAGCTCACCTGGTCTGGCTTCCCAGCTGGAGACACCACGGACACTTTTCCTGCAGTGGACGTGTGATTGTCACACAGGTTAGAAATGCTGAAACTGCCTTCAGTGGGAATCACCCAGGACTCAGACGGCCTCAGATTATCATCCTACAGCCACTTTAAACCAACAAGAAATAACAATGCCATAGAAAAAAAGGATTGTATTCCCTTCATCTCCCACTGTGCCACCTCCTCTGGACATACAGCAAATGCCAACATGCTTCTTTGAAGTTCATAAAAACAATACCAACTGAGAGCTTCCTTTACATAAAATCTGTATTTTTAACTTGCTGCAACTACTCTTTTCAATGTAGCTACATTAAAATTAGTTCTCTTGGAATGCTTTATTTTCTGAGGGAAGGTTCAATTTTCTGAAAGAAAGTTGAACTTTCTTGTCATCCAACTCAAACCCTAGAGCAAGCCTAGTTTTATTTTCTCACTGTAAATCTAATTGCCTGATTCAGAGCTTCACTCAGTTATCCATTATTAGTTACATCTAAGCACCATAAAGTGTCTAATGTGTTTTTTTTCCTAGCAGTTTGGACTGGAAAAGTCCAGCCCATGTGTTCAAGTCTTAGCTGTGTTTATTGATAAACAGAAGTGAATTAAGATGTCAATTAACTTAGCCCAATCTGCTTTTCTAGTGGGGAGGGGAATTTCAGCACTATATTATACATATACACATATATACACACATTATATACATATATATAGCCCAGTGGTGTGTAATTTCCCATTTACACACACTGTGGAAGCATGACTGCCCAATCAAGTGCTGAAAATACCACAGGCAGGCACAGGAGGAAATTACTGCCAGAGTGATGCCTCTTGTGACTGGCTTTGGTCATACCCACTCACCTTTTGTAACCTCACCATCACATCAATCACGTTTTCACACATACAGAGGTTCAAAACACAAATTTCCCTGCTCTGTCAGGCAAGTTGAGCTCACCTGGTCTGGCTTCCCGGCTGGAGACACCACGGACACTTTTCCTGCAGTGGATGTGTGATTGTCACACAGGTTAGAAATGCTGAAACTGCCTTCAGTGGGAATCACCCAGGACTCAGATGGCCTCAGATTATCATGCTACAGCCACTTTAAACCAACAAGAAATAACAATGCCATAGAAAAAAAGGATTGTATTCCCTTCATCTCCCACTGTGCCACCTCCTCTGGACATACAGCAAATGCCAACATGCTTCTTTGAAGTTCATAAGAACAATACCAACTGAGAGCTTCCTTTACATAAAATCTGTATTTTTAACTTGCTGCAACTACTCTTTTCAATGTAGCTACATTAACATTAGTTCTCTTGGAATGCTTTATTTTCTGAAGGAAGGTTCAATTTTCTGAAAGAAAGTTGAACTGTCTTGTCATCCAACTCAAACCCTAGAGCAAGCCTAGTTTTATTTTCTCACTGTAAATCTAATTGCCTGATTCAGAGCTTCACTCAGTTATCCATCGGGAAAGGTGGCAGCAATGCTAAGGATGGGAAATAAATATCTGTATTAACAGCACAGGAAGTAATTAAGAAACTGAACAAAGAGTTGTGAGAGAAAACGAAAAGGATCAAAATAAATCTATTTTGCTGTGAAGTAACTACAAGGGGAAAGGAATTATACAATTCTCCATATGGTTTTGCTTCACTCTGTCCCCAGGGGTACTCTGTCCCCATTGTAAAGTTAAATTGGTTTCATAAGACAAACAGAGAAGTGAGTAATTTGTCCCTGTTTTTAAAGACAGTTTTCTCTGGTTTCAGTGTGAAGAACAACTGCAGATAGGTAAGAGCCCACCAGCCTTACCTATCTGAATAAATAGGTAAGAAGAGAAAATATGTCTGTTCAGAATGCAGCCCAAACAAACAACACCAGTAACTAATGGAATTTGATAGATTTTAAGCACTTTCCTCCACAACTGAGATATGACAGTCATCTAAACCTCAATGCTACTAAGTTCTCCTGATATTCTTTTTTTACATTTTAAAATTTATTTTCTTTTCCCTATACAAATGCTTTGAGTCCTTCTGGCAGATATTCTCAGAATGAACTGAGTGACAACAAAATCATGAAAGTAAAAAAGCACTTAAAGCAGATATCACCTTATCTTACAATGCAAGCTAAAATCACTGCCAGAATCACCTTTTTAAAGTAAATCTAGATATTAAAGTAACTTTCCAGAATGTGAAAGATTGTTTAACGGTATTTTTTTTCCCCAGAGGAGATTTTTTTTTCAGAAACAATCCTAATCCCACTGATATGTCAGTGGGAAAGTCTGTGTTCTGTGCCCTAAAAGTGATCCAAGATGTACAGAATCAGAACAGCATAAAGGATATCAGTGCCCCTATGCAGGTGAACACCTGGGTACCAGTGTCTGCTTCTGTTTATGCACTCGGAAGAGTTATTTGAGAAACAAACAGTCTTTGCAGTCACAACTGGAGCTGAGGAATCCTTATCTAACTGGATCTGGCCATGTTCTGAGTCTGCTAGGATGCTCCTTCTTTTACACCCTTCTTTGTTTCTAAGATTACTTTTCCTCCTATTTACTGAAATTTCCTCTTCCCAGAAAACTGCCTCCTTTTTGAATGCTGTCCCTCACTTCCCTTTAGATCTAAAATAGACACCAAAGAGTCAATTTTTTTTACCACTGGGCTTTCAAAATTACTCTCCAGTGAGATTAGGAATAGATAAGCTCAATGCCATTAAATTTCTATCTGTCCTGAGTCAGAAACATAAAACCCTAATTCAGCTTTTAGATTTTTACTAAATGAATAACAGTTAAGTTTCCATAAGCAATATTAGTAAATGTGGGTACTGCACTAAAAAGCTAAACACACCTTAAACATCACATGGCTACACCAGAGAGCTGAAACACTATAAAACTCAAAAATTACAAACTTGGCAATGCACAATGTGAGGACAAACACACAGATTATTGTAAAGCAATTTAAGGGGCACTCTGTGACACTCTGGCATAAAAGTCATAAAATTTTCAAATAAATGGATTCATCAAGCAACTGGCCCCATGGCTGCTTTTTAATGAACCATTTCACTTGTGGCAATATCTGACAGGGGAAAAGGTCAGAGCAGGATGTGCTTTAATCACCGTTACCTCCTCAGCAGTGTTCTGTCTACACTTCACCCAAAACAAACTTGATTATAATTCTGAAATTCAGCTTAAAGAATAATTCAGAGGAGTCTGACATAGATACAGACACTTGCTGCCTTAACAGACAGTAATAAATGTCTTCTAGTGAAATTAAATAATGGGCAGAAGGTTCCAAAGGGCAAAGGCTGACAGCTTTGCCCAAGAAGGTGCCTGGCAATTCCTCCAGCACGCCCTCGCTGTCCCTATCTGCACTGACAGCTGCACTTCCCGTCTCTGCGTCTGCCCATAAGACACTCAGGAAGGAAGGTTTATATCTTTACATGTTTCCCATGACACTTTCATGGCTAATTCCTGGAGCACTGAGTCAGACTGGCCATCCACACGCTCCTCCCCCAATCCAAATTGCTGTTTTTCTCCCTACCTCTAATTTCCCATTGTTATGGGCATTTTCCTCATTAAAATTGCATTTTTTAAAAAATATTAGTCAATTCTAGCAAAATTTTAAAATACAGGCTAGTATCACTTCTTTGTTTTACAAAGTTTCTAAAACTGGATTTTACATCAATTATTCTAAGTAAAATATTGCAAAAGTCACCAAAATATTCTGTTTTTTGGGGGTGCAGAGTGTGTTTGTCACACTGATACGACTGGACAGCTCATTCACTAGTTTCTTGTAGATTTCAAATATACTGTGAATGAAATTGGCTTCTGTCTTAACAGCTTAATTTGATTCTCCTAAAATCTTCCTGTACTTCTCAGAATATGAATTGCTTCAGAAGTTAGTTGCCTCAGCCTGATTTGAAACAGCCTGGCAGACCACTCTGCTTGAATGGAGCTTCTCTTGCATCCACTGGAAAAAAGCAAGAGCTTTTCTTCGAACTCAAGCTATTGATCAGAATTAGCTTATTCAGCTTTAAAACAGCTTCCTTTCCAAGAACTGACTTAGAGCTTAAAATGCCTGAGATTACGGCAACCAAATGTTAGTTGTATTAATCGTGCAAGTATATTCATTGTCCTGCTGTTTCAAATCTGCAGAGGAAAAGAAGTCTGTCCCTTTTTGCAGCACTCTTTGCTGGACTTTGAACCTAAACATCCGACTACTGCACGTAAAGAAAAGCCACCAGCTGGGACTGCTTTCGGCAGCTAAAGGAAAAAGAATTACTCCGTTAAAACCGAAAGTCTGTAGCAAAGTACTCACCCAACTCCTAGCAACAGCTCTTGAAGAAAGAGGGAATTCCTGAACCAGAGCTGAGAGCGGCCCTCCCCTAGCGCTCCACGTTGGAGGGGTGTGGTGTGGTGCGGAGCTGCACGGGCAGGGCTGCGAGCCGCGGAGGGATGGCTCAGCTCTGACCCGGGCTGCCTCGGGCAGCAGGCAGAGATCCCCGGGGAGGAGCGCGGGAACGCTTCCCCTTGGGAGCTCTGTGTGCCCGGGGCTGGGAGAGCTGCTTGCCAAACAGCACGGGCTGCAGTGAGATGCGCCTTGACAGAGTGAGGGGCTGTGAGGTGATTCAGTCGCTGTCCCTGGCAGGCTCTGACACGGCCCCTGAGGATGCCCTGTTATTCCCTGCGAGCTTGAGGGATGCGGTGTGAAGGACTGCTGTGTTTTGTTCTTTTTAAACGAAGCCACGCTGCTCACCCGGCTCTCTGGAGCTGTTCACACAGGCTATTCTGCATCCCATCTATTTAAACATCATGCCAGTGCATGCTAAAACTTAAGTTTTAGGGTCATTAAGAGTACCATGGCTGATGATAGAGATGAGGACCCTCAGAGAGCTTCTAAGTTGTGCATATACAGACTCACGTCCAGAATCTCAGCCTTGGACACACAGGATGGGAACTTCCCAGGTAAGGAATTAAACAGTAAGAGAGACATAAATAACGCCTCAAGCACAATAACCTACACAGTCAGTAGCTGTAACTCATTGTAATTATTTCTGGGCAAAGACAAACAGGTAGTTAAATCACTTTCATTGAAGGTTATATCCAGCTGTTCATTACCATCCTGAAACAGACGGGCAGTTTGTCCTGGCCAGCCAATGGATTAACTGTCTCTGACACAAACAGAAGGGCTCCTGGCAGCTCCTTGGATCTCCTGGCTGTTGTTCCTGACTGTAAAAATGTCTGTAATACTTTTCAGAACAAAGCCAGTAGTCAGCTGAGTCTACTTACTATTAACTGGGTCAATAATCAGATGGATTAACTGTCCTGAAATGGGCTAGAAGCACTCCCAAAGCAAAGGGACAGTTCGAATGCTGGGGGCAGGTTCTACCCTGCAGTTACTAATTACCAGCTCAGATAAAGCAAGAGGCAAGCCAGCTGCAGAGGTCAGTGAAAAGGAAACGGGCACTCTGTCATTTGTGGCACACGACAGCAAATGAAAATCATTGTGTTAAGAATTAGAATCTATCAGTGCTACACATAAATCTGTTTGAGGGTCACATGAAAGACAGTCCAAAGCAGATGCACTAAAATTACACCATGATTTAAAGAAATGTCTGTACATTTACAATAGAAAAAAAACTCAATAGATTTCAAAAAATGTACGTACTTCTCCACTTTGATAATGTACCTAGATGGATGAACAAGAATCTGTGTGGATTGTTTCAAACCTGCTCCACTCTACCAGCAATTCACAAAGAGATTTGCTTTGGTTTTAGTTGTACTGGGTGCTGAATGGTCTGAAATTACAAATCCATGCAAATTTATTTCAAATCTAGGGACTAGGCCTGGCCATATCTTTCAAGTGGATTTTTTGTGGCTGATTTAATGAGATATTTTTAAATGAACACCCAAAAAAAAGAATTTCCATAGTTTGTGTCAATGGGTTAACATCAGTCTTCTTCTCACAAGACCTTACTCAGGGAACTCAAAAGAATTCTGAAAGACATAATCCACACAGATATGAAAAAAAGGGAAAAGCTACAGTTTAAAACATATTTGAGATATTATTGTCAAATAAGGGGAGAAAAACATATAAAGAAAAGGACCTCAAAGAACATATAAGAAAATGAAACCCTTTATTTTGAATCAAAAGTAAACTAAGAAATTTTTGGTAAATAATAAAATGGGATGATGCCACCATGTTCTTGAGGAACACACAACTCAAAAGAAAAAATTCCAAAAAGCTATTTCATTTTCAGATAAGCAGTTTTGCTTTCTATTCTCTTGATGCCTCTCCAGCTCCCACATGCAGTCCTCCTAATTTAGTTGGCAGGAATTAATTTAGTTGTCCTCCTAATTTAGTTTGTATTAGAACTACAACAGAAAAGGCTCCAGTTGAAACTGGGATCAGACTCTGAGGATGAAAACAGAGCTGATTTGAACCTTTAGTGTGATCAGAGAATTCCATTCAGCTCTGACCTGGCCTAGACAATCACACTAATCCCTGGCCTGCCCTGAAGCCTGCTGATAACTTGTCTGTTCACGGTGGAAAACATCCCTACCTGAGGAGATACCAATTAGCAGATACATACAATACAAGAGTACAGCTAAAATAAACTAAAGCAGAGGTGCCATGGAAAACATTGTTTGTATATACTTGGAGCACTCAGTACTTGGCTCTGAAGAGTTCAAAGCTGAGGTGATTAGAATTTGGTCTTCTGAAAGTGCATAGAATTATTCCCAACAAGCTGGGAGATGAGGGAATTAGAAAAGGAAGGTTTATGTGGGAGGCCAGCATCATTACAAACCTGATGAACAAACAGACACTGCTTAAAAAGGCACACTGCCAGCTACCCTCTGACCACAGAAAAAATCCCTTTACTCCATGTTGTCAGCTGGGAGCTCTCACAATGAAGCTGCTTCTGGTGACAGCCCCACTCCTTCCAAGAGCCAAAACAGGAGGCAATGTGCAATGCCAGGAATCCCCTTAGCCTGGAGCTCTGTCTTGAGTGCTGGCCTGCACAAGGTAGGCAGGGATGACAATACTAATGGCAAAACTCTTGGCATCTGCAAAATGCTTCCAACACACGGGTTAGAAACACCTGACTCTTCCTTGAGACCCAGCAGTGGCTTCAGGCCAGGTTCTCCACCCATGTCTCCACCATGTCCCTGTACTACACAGCCCACATTTACACCACAGAGTGGCAAGCTGATTTTACAACACTGTTAGTGCCAGCAGGACAGCAGGAAATGGAAGGTAAGAGTTAAAAACTACCCTAAAAGCTGCAGAGGACTGGGGCAGGGGCATTGTCCCTGGCAATGTCTGTTACCAGTTTGGGTTGGTGCTCATGCTGACTGAAAGGCATGGAAGGGAAAGACAGTGAACTACAAATTCAAATTTTCTTAACCTGTACATTTTTGTTTGCATACAGTGCCTGGGTTTTTAGGAGAATATGCTATTTTTCACCATAGCCCTAGGTGTATGTTGCTCAGAAATTAAAATGATGCACCAATAACCAATCTTGTAATTGTTTTACTGTACCAGAAGAGAGATAAAGCAATACAAAATTATAATATAAGGGGTTTTTTGTGTATATATAATAAAATTAATATTTTAAGCTCTATAATTTCTGAAGCAAGATTCACTGTGTCACACAGTTGGGAAAACACAAAGGCTTAAGCTGTTCCTCAAACAGCTGTTCCTCGGTGAGGGTGCGACTTTGCTCGAGCTTTAACAACGCAGAGTCTGTGATGTCTTGTTGCCCTCTAGCGATGCCGCTTGATTTTCCCACTGCTGAGATCTCGGAGCTGAGAGCTGTCTGCCTCCTGCCTCCAACAAACTGAGTCATAACTTAATGCTTCTGCTGGGGCTAGGAGATGGGACAGCACGGGCATTTCTGAATCCTCATGAGGATAAGGAACCCGAGATCAATCTGGCAGGAGATCCACCACCAGCACAGCTGGCTCAGCCCAGTGAGCCTAAAAGTGAGAGCTAAGATGTGGCAGGCACTGTCACCACAGCCACACAAAATCCTGGCTAGGTTCTGAAACAAGAACATGGAGAAAGAGAGGGACACAGCTTAATTTCCTTTCAGTAGGAGTTTTACAAATGGGTCTATTACTGGCTTATACTCATTCCATTAGAGTGGTCTCTGTAGAATTAAATACTTCAATGGTGACTAAAAACACCTGAATGGAAGTGAAAGTGAAAGATCTTCCTTAGTGAAAGCAAGATCAGAAGCCAGCAGCTGTCACTTGAAGAGCTGTCTCTCTGATGTGCTCCTCTCTCCCCTTTCTTTCCTGTAACTTTCGGATCTTATTTAAAAACCATGGCTGTCTCAAAGGTTTTCTTACTACTGAAAACTGAAATGACCACAGATGGTGACTATTTTTCCTGAAAGCAGAACATTGAGATAGCACAATGTGGCAACTCCAAAAATTGAGGCTTTGTTTCTGTCCTCACTCCAAAGTAGTAATAGCTAAGTAACACATACCATTACTAATGGAAGTGTAGTACGTAAACATCTTTAAAATATATTTTAGACATCTAAATATTTCAACATCTTTGAAAGAGAGAATCTTCATCACTTAACATCCAAATTTATTTTTGCTGGGGTTTTTTCCCTTGGAGTTTTGTGCTTTGAAAGTCAAATATTTTACAAGGCTATCAAAGGTAAGTTGGGTAAGTGGACTCTCCTAATGTGCTTTTTTTCTTCAGGGGTGAGAAGAGGAAAGGAACTGAGTGGTGGATGAGAGGAAAGTGATTATCAGATCAACTTCTTACCGGTTGAAAATCTTCCCAAGCTGAGCTACCCAGCCTGTTTGAGCAGCAACAAGGAAAACATTCAGCATCTGCCTGATTTCTAAGCCCAGCTGTGCAATTGATTCCCTTGAAAATAAACTTCTGCTTTGACCAGCAGAAGTCCAGAGGTTTTGCAGTCAGCTGGTGCTGTTGTTCTTTTTCCTGAAAGAAGCTGAGCTTTTAAAATTTTCTCTCCATCAAATCCAGGGCTTTAAAAATAAGGGCTCTCCTTCTATTAGGCAGAACACTTTGTCATCTTGTACCCTACAGGAACCCAGTATTAGCATACCACCAGAATATAATGTTCCCTGTTGACACCAGATGAAGCAGGGGTTAAATGCCCAGCATATTTAATAATCTGAATATTGTTTAGAACAAGCAGGGAGAAGCAATGTAATCCTAAGGATTTAATTTCTTTTATTTTCCTGTATCACAATCAAACTCTGCCTCTTGGTAGAAGACAGATGTGATAAACTTTGACATTTCTTGTTTCCATCTGGGCAGTTATTTCCTTTGTAATTATTTTAATTGATTTTTCTGTGCATTTCTTTTTGTTTATGACCTTATATAACTCATCTACTTTTTTTTTAACTCATCAGTTTCTTACAAGTAAAACACGGACAGCTTGGAGCATACTTTGAAGTTGAAATCCTAAAAAATTGGTTCCCATTACCACTTTTTTTAAAAGCCCAGAGATAAGCTACTTCTGCAGTTCAATTACAGGAATCAAAGTACAGCAGGTTATCATGTGACATTTGGAATTACGTGGAGATTTCAAGACTCATACCCAATAAAAAAAAAATCGGATAACTAAGGAAGTAGGGGGTCAGGTCAGAATCAAATGCCACTCATTTTTAGAGCCAGCAGCTTTATGAAGTGCAAATTTCATTCCACTTCACAATATCTTCAACCAAAACAGAGAAACAGATGTCTTATGTAAAAGGACAGTGAGCATTTTATTACCTTCCCTACAAAAGGCAGGATTTTTTTTTTCTTTTTGGTCTTTTTATTTCATTAATTTAAAAAACTGAAAGAACTTTCCATCATACAGCTGCATTTAGATCTGAAGTAGATCATATCTGCAGCGAAATAGAAGTATTACCTACAGAATGCTGCTTTGTAAAATAATAAAAAAGGGGGCGTGTGTAGGCTCATGGAACAAATTGCCTCACCGGATAAAGCACTTGTTTTAAAATAATACATTCCTTACTTGGCCCAGCAAAGGCCTATTTCTGAAACAGATATGGATTCATTCAATACATCATTTTTCTTGATTACTTACTTGTCATGATGTTCATTCTCCCATGGCATTTCTAATTATCCTCTTAATGAGCCCAGCGTTGCACTAAAGATCTCAGCACACAATCATGCCTTCCATCCGTGTCCTTTAGTGCTCATTCCAAACACAGCCTGAGCCCAGGACTGGCTGCCTCAGTCACTGGATGTCACTGTTGCAGCACTGAGAGCTTTGGTGCTCTATATGGAAAGAGCCAGCAGCTACACTTCTATTTATTCCTTCTTTATTATTATTATTGGTTTGCATTCCTGAGCAGGCTGCAGTCACTGTGAGTTTTATCATAAGTTAAATATTTAGACATATTCAGACCTGAGGATAATTTCTGCTCTCAGGGGAAAATATTCCATTAAACTTTTAAAACTCTTTCCTTTTTAATTTGTATGCCCATTTTTATTTCCACTGCTCTGATGAGAGATTTATTTGTCTATATCTTTATGTAGGCGTAGTACATATATTTTTGCCATTACTTATATACATACACACACCATACCAGAATAATATACTTATTTATAAACACATATGCACATATTAAATTGATTTAATATTTCCTTAATCACTCAAAAATAGTTTCTGGTAGGTTCATGTAAGATGTAAATTTAAATGACTGACTATTGCATTATCTAAAATACCTATTTCTTACATTAACAAAACTGAGACATGACTAAATAGTGCAAGAAACACAACTCTACATGCTCAGAATGTTGAAAGTTGACTAATTTAAGCATTCATATAAGCAGCTTACGTTGTCAGAGACTCCTTACATGGGTTTTTCCAACCACCCCCAAAATGTATTCTAGCAGCAGCAAAATCATCAATTAGAAGTACATTCTGACATTATTATTCAGCTGTTTCTAAGTCTCGGTTAAATTAAACAAATTGAAATGAATCAGAGTATGCTTTTAGGTAGAAAACCACAAAACAAGCAGAACTTCCCATTCATTGGGCTTTCTACTGATTTCTCAGAAAGCTGTGAGCATATCTGTATTTTCTTTATCTTGGCGTAGGGTGAACAGAAGTGAAAGCTATTTTCTTTTCAGAGGGTACGGCTGGGAGGCACTAGTCACAGTTGCTCCTCCAGGCTGCACCCAGGCCACCTCGTGTGTCACTTTGGGTTTTGCACCGTGCCAGTTTTCCCCAGGCAGAGCCTTCCCCTGCAGTGTGGCTGGTGAATGAATCAGGTGCAGGAGATGCACAAGCCGTGCCATAAGGAGCAGCAGCAGGACTCCCACAGAACACTTCCAGGCGAGTATTTTAAGGGTTTGGTTAAGTGAAGGAGGTGGCACCTGAGGACACCAACACGTGCTGCCAGCTCTGGGGAGCCTGGGCAGCCTGTGAGAGGCATTTCCTGGCAGACAGAGCTGGACCCAGCCCCAGCTGCCACAGGGCCAGACCTGCTGCCTTCTGCTCCCCCCAGCCCACCGTGGGCACCCTGGCGCCTCCCAGCATCCCTGCCCCACTTGTCATTTCTGCTCCATCACCTCCTGCCTGCTCATGCTCCACACACAGGAGGGCAACCCAGGCACACAAGCAGCAAACCTGTTTTCCAATCTGCTAAAATCCAAAATAAAGCATTACCAACAACTGCTGTGATAAAGACCTGCACTTCCTGAGGCTGGCTGCTGCCTCCCCAGATCGCTGATTGCAGTCTTCCATTTGGAGGGGAAAAGGCTTCTCTAGGAATCACAGAGACAGCAAAGTCCTTTGGGTGGGGAAAACACCACCAAAACTTTGCCTCTTCTCAGTTGCTATCCAGTATCTAAGACAGCATCTCTAAGAAAAACAAACATTTCAAGGGTGCTCAGAAGAAGTCATTAGACAGCTAAACCCAGCCACTCGTTCCTGTGAGAGTTACTGCAGTGCACATGCTCACCAGGGAACAGCTATTTACACAGGGCTTACTGATGGTTTTTTTGTTTTTATAGATGGGGCAACTGAGAGGTGTTTTAAAAGATTTTATTTCATTATCAGTCTCGATGAACAGCGAGACAAAAGACATGTAAAACTCAATGCCTTACTATCAGAAGCTAACTTATTTCTTGGTTACAATATGTTATAAAATATTTTTTAGCCTATAGCTTTTGCCACACAATGCTATTACTTAATAATAGCATAAATAACTTCTAAATCAACACACCTTATGCCAATATTTACATACAAATATACAAAACTGTTTAAACTTTCTATCAAGTTCCAAAAATTCTTTACAAATCCATTTCTCACAGCTTACAACTCCCAGAACAATTGTCTGTCTTTTATCAAGTTCCTGCCCTCCAAGAAACTGGAAACAATTTTTGTTTCACAGAGGACAGTGCACTAATCCATCTTCAGCAAAGCTTACGTTGCCTATCAGGGAGAAAGAAATTTTTATTCTTTTAGTATTTAATATTAATTTTTGGTAATAGAAAATAAGTAATAAATAATGAGATTAGATATGTGGAAGAAGAATAAACACTACATTGCA
Source organism: Emberiza elegans (assembly GCA_024865655.1). Lineage (NCBI taxonomy): Eukaryota > Metazoa > Chordata > Aves > Passeriformes > Fringillidae > Emberiza > Emberiza elegans. Next base: position 2,977,443 of record JALJVW010003518.1, read on the forward strand.
CTTCAAAAAAGGGAGAAGCACTGGATTAGAAATGAATGAAAAAAAATCTTGAAGTCCAAATCTAATCAATCAAGAGAAGACTGTGCCAAACATGGAATACTCTGTACACTGTGGTACTGAAACTCATGACATGATAAAAGTTGTGTGTCAGATGTCCTGTCAGACTGCTCCAGGTGGGAAAGCCCTTTCCAATTCATTAGGCAAGAGCCACCTTAGATGACAGATATCCATCAAATTAATTCACTGGTAAAATCATTTCCTCCTTTCTTCAGAAGCAAAATGCTGGATTCCAAACATCTCTTCCATGCAACTGTTTCATGGCAAACACACCAAACAACAACAAACCGAAACAGATCCTTGGCAAGATCACCTCTCCCAGGAGACAGAAAATGGAACATAATGCCTTCCACGGGAGTTTTCCATTTTGGTTTCAAAACAAAGAGTAAACATCCGGAAAGTTGAGCAGCCAAAGTCTCTCAAGTGTGCGCCTAACTCTAAACATAACTCTGGAATAAGGCAGTGCTTTTGAAAGGAGAAGAACACAACAGGTTGCTGCAGAGGAATTTCCTGATGCTGCATTCTTGTCTCATGCAGCAAGCTCAGACATGTTGCTCTGCTCAGTAACGGGATGAATGAAGCAATTTAAACTGTATCCGCAGCAGTGCTCTCGCAGAAATGAGCTAATGATGGCTCTCATGCTGGGTTTACTCTGTGCTCCCAGAGAATGAGTCCGAAAGGACTCTGAGAAGTCTGGAGGACTGCGAACAATGCAATGACCCTGCTAGAATTAGAAGAAAGAAACCCAATATTTAAGGTGTTTCCTGGGTGCTAAGTGCATCCTTAGTAAAGCAGAGTTTAACAGGACTGTACAGAATGCTCGCAACAGCTGTATTCTCAACATATGGAAAACTGTGTGCCTCCTGTGGGAAAATCCAAACAGTTCTAGTAAAATCCTGGTTTGCTGAGTGGCAAACTTTTTAACTGGCAAGAATCTCTCACTGCAATATTCTCATCACCTTTCCTGAATTAGCCTGCTTTAATAAGAAAACAGACAGTGGTGGAGGATTTTCCATAAAGCTTGTGTGCTATTGGTAAAAGAAGATTAAAAGTAACTCAGTATTTTTCTTTGATCCTCTGCAATCTATTTCTAGCACTATACACATCTCCACTACATTCTGGCAGAAGCCTGTCAGCTTATTTGATTACTTTCCAGCCTGGGAGATAGCTGGGGTGATATTTTTTGCTGGCTTACACCACAGGGTAAGAAAATTTGCCCAGAGCTAAGACACTGTAATACACACACCCTGCTCTAATGCACAGATAACTCTTGTAATAGACACATATAAATTTCTTTGACAGATAACCCTCACAAAAACAAGTTACAATTGCTGGCACTTATGTTTCAAAGAAGCTTTTAATACAAGCTACTTGCAGTAAATCAAACACAGAAACAGTTTCTTCTCAATAGCTAAATACAAGCTGAACACAGATTTTTTACAATCAGAGTGCTGTGTTGGAACATATTCAGTTAAAGATGCTTAAATATTCCCTCCAACAGATTTTATTCCTCCAGTTCTATTTTAAAAATTTGTTGCTTGTTGGAGAAATAGCTGCTATATAGATACAAGGTACCTGTTCATGGGGGCTTTTCATCCTATCAAGATATTCACATATAATTTGACCAAATGAATTTTTCTTTTAAATGCTTTGTAATAATAACAACAACAACAACAATAATAATAAATAGAAACAGCACCTTACTTTGATGCTAGATGCAAAAGAAAGCATGTAATTGATAGATAGATTTAAATATTCCCAATTTTAAATATTTTGAGGAACAACTACAGTAGATAGGTCCATCCTTCCCCTGCCACCCTGCATTTCTGGAATACACTGGCACAGATTCCAGCCAGGAATGGAAACTAAGACAAGAACCATGCAGAAAGACAGATTGTGATTACCAGCTTCCTTTAAAAGGCTCTGTTCATTCAGTTGTTCATTCCAGTTGTATTTTACAATGAGCTGTGATAGCACACAGAGCTTTTCCTACTTGGTCAGGACAGAGGATGCTAAGTTTTGAGGGAAAATCATTTCACAAGTGTGACAAATGGCAAACTTCTCTCTTATTTTTGTTTCATTAGTACTGAACGGACAAAAATACAACTATGGAAGCACGGAAATCTTTATAAGCAAGAGAGGCTTGAAGAGATTACAGACCCAGACTAGGGTTGGAATAGTTCATACACCAAAATGCAAGGAGAAAAAAAGTTTTTCAGGACTTGTTCCACAGAATATGAAGTAATACATATACAGGCAAAAGTACTTTTAAATTTCAGGGTCTTTCTTTGTTTCTATTACTGTAGTGCAGGGAACAGATGATAGGGTCAAAAATAAGAAGGCAAAGTTGAGCATTTTTAAGAGTTATCAGTTGCTCATGAGAAAAAAACATCAAATTATTTACGAGAACATAAACTATTATAATCAACCATTTTCAACATAGGCATCTTGGAATTTACTTTACAATTTTCTTTCTTACACAACGACCATTGATTAAATTAGCGCTACCAATCGGGATACAAATTTGGGCTTTTTTTGGTTGGGTTTGTATGCTTTAGTTTGCTTTTTTTCATATTATGTCAACATTTTAGAAATAAATGAAGAACACAGGCATAATCACTGTTTTGTTCCATTTAAAACAGAAGGATCTTATGGGTTCCTGAACTTTGCCTTTTGGATACAAACTGTAAGCAGGTGGACAGGCCAGCTGGAAAGCAGAAGGAAAAGCAAAAATAGAAAGAAGTTTTAATTGCTCCAAACAAGAGACACTTATTTAAAGATGAATCCCTGTGGTGGTTTTGTGAGTATTTCTGGGGGAAGAAAATTCATGCTAAAATATGTATTCCCTCAGTAAAGAGCATTTTTTCTGAAACTAAAGTTCTTTTTGCAAAACATAGATGATTCACATCATTGAAAGAATGTTCTTTGATTTTTAAAGAGAATACTCATTTTTCCTAACCAATCATTCCCAACTATCAATGCTTTTCTCACAAGAGATAGCAGATAATTTTTAACCTAAAAGCTGTATGAATAATGAGCTACCCATTCTTTCTTCTTATTAGGAGTTAATTAAGGAGTGCTGATTAATCAATTAAGTGATCGATTGTCAAGACCTGGCATGGCTCTAGGGTATATCAAGGTTCAGGTGCTTAAAACACCAAACATGAAAAGAGTTTCTTGGTGACTTGGTACTGCTCTTTTGTGAAATGGTTAAACTTAACAATATTCCATTTGATTACTGCTGCTGATTTCTCAGGATCATTTGTGACTTAGGCTGTAGTTTTTACTACTATTAAAGAGGGAAGATGGCATTTCTTCCTTTGCTGTGTCCAACTCCTCCTTGTGCCTGTGAAATCCAAGGAAGTTCCTTCAGCTCTGCAGTAACCAACAGAGCTGGTTATAAACCAAGCCTGGAGCTCTCCCCCAGCTCACAGATGGACCTCGATGTTTTATGCCCATGCCTGGGATGTGTCTGCAAAGATCCCACTTACTTTTCATTTCAAAATCACCTTGAAAGCAGACAGCCTGCTCAATGTAGCTTTATCAGCCCAAATGCAATCTGCACATCTGAGGTTAAACAGTACAATGTGTTTCTGGATGAAAATAGGATTGGTGATTTGTTTATCCACTGTATGACATGTGATGATTGTTTTGTTCACTTGCTTGCAATTTCTAAAATATAAGGATTAAAAAAAAAAAACAACACAAAAACACCCCTCAACAAATAAAAACCCCAAAACACCAGCTGCCAACTGTTTTTCCCACTTATAGGTGACACAGAAAGTATTCCCTGTATGTGGTACCAAGCAATGGCTATGGAGAAAAAAGTCAATCCTCCACTGAGTATATTTTTGTACAGTAAAGAACCACAGTAATTCTCTGGTATTACAGTGGCTACTTGTGAGAACATCTCTTCTCCTCCAAAATAAGCAGAGTAGAAACAAAGTGGAAAGCTGAATAATTACCACCTCACAGTTGGAGATACTCCAACATCCTCTGGCACATCTGCAAGTGTTTGGCTCGGGCAGATTGTGGAAGTCCACAGCTCAGAAAAGCAGTTTAACCACTAGAGGGGGAGGCAGCATTCCCAAGGGTTCAGCTGTGTCACTGCCATGTGATGCATTACAGTTTTGTAGCACGTGCTCATTAATTTCCATTTTTTCACTTGCTTATTCTATACTTTCTTGGAATTACACATTAATTAAATTACAGAGGTGTTTCAGTAACCTGAACCATACAGAAACCTGTGAGGTTCAACTTCTCTGTGCACAAAGGGTTCCTGTTAATGTCAAAGCCCAAATTATGCAGAAGCTCTAGCCAGGATTTAGAATGCAGTTTTTTGTTTTTTTTTTGGTGGGATGACACAAATAACACAACCTGATAAGAAACTATGCTTTACTTATTGCTGTTGGTATAAGCTTTAAGGCCTTGAAAACAAAAACCTGAAAACTGTGTATCTTAGCAGACCTCAGTAGTAAAGAACTCACAGATTTGCTGTGCTTGGAGTTCTGGAGCACTCAAAAATGTATTGACTACTTTAAAGAGCTTCCCAGGAGAACTTCTGTATCTCTTTGGAATACAACAGTTACCCCTTTGGTCAATATCACCAGAAAATGATATAAAAATTTATCACACAGTCATAAATTTATCTCTACATTAGTGTTGCTATTAGTATTTGTTATTAAATCATTGCAATACAGTCAATGCTTTTTACACAGAGCAGTTTCCTATCTGAACAAATGCTTCTGATTATAAAGGCTTCATCTTTGGAATCTGCCACAAGAAAACATGAAGCACACGTCATGACTAATTACAAAATGATGCCAAATTATAATTCATGGCTCTTTAAAGCACACACAAACACACAAAGCCCGCACTCATGGAACATCCACTAGGTCAATCACTTAAACCACTTCAAAGGAAGAAAATCATGTCTTAGTCTAACAGTAATGAATCCTACTGTACAGAATAAAAGAGGGTTTTTTTCTAGCATATTTTTAGTCAAATTTCTCTTCCAAAGTGATGATTTAAATCCAAGACAACAGAAAGAAAGCTCTAAATGAATGAGCTAATGGAGATACAACCCCTTTTTGTCTTGCAGGATCAATCCACAGGTCACCTCTCAGTTTGCCTGCACATCTGGTAGCTGACAAAGGCTTCATTGTCCCAATTAAAGAGAGAAACCTCTTGGTAGAATGACCTTTTTCTAACTGTTCCTACCCACAGTTTTGGATCTACAGGAGATGAAGAAATAAATACCTGAATGAAGGAATAATTTTTATTTTGTATGAGGTGCTCTGCTCATCCACAGCTGCTGGATTAAAAGCAGAAGACCTGCCCAAAATGTATGTGCATATGTATGGCATAACTTATTTTCTTAGGATAAGAAAGAGCTAAAAGATTTCAACCTATTTGCTACAAAAGAAGGTCAATGATGGCTTGAATTCAAGCTACTTCCAACTCACTACTGAAACATAAAAAGAAGGATTCAAGGAGCAAGTTTTCCTAGTTGCTAAGTGCTCAACCTCTTCCTGCCCAGTCACTGTAATTTTTGACTAGTTTTTCTTTTGTTTATTTGTTCAGGTTACTAAGTCTGAGTTGTAGCCATAAAGGCTCTTTGTCTGGACGTAAGTCAGGTGATACACAGAGTAAGCTTCCAGAAAAGACACATCTCTGTGGACAACCTAAGCAAAAAAGAAATACTGAAAAAAAAAAAAAAAAAAGGTTTGCAGCAGTCTATTTTAGGAAGCAACAAATTAAGTGAATCATTTAATTAGAAGCCATTTTTATCTCTTGATGTTTCCTTTTTTTCAAAATGAGTTGTTTAAGCATTCCATGCTTCCAGGGATAATGCAGGGGTTTTCAGTAACTGTGTATCAATTTAGGGCTTTTGAATTCCAGAGCTAATTAAGATTAACTTCTAAAAGATAGAGTTATTTAACAAGCTATAGAACAAGTTATCCTGTCTGTTAATACAATATAAAATTTCAGAAGACAAAATAAATCAGAGAAAGAAAATAAGGAAAGAAAATAACCATTAATAAGTGGGTAAGTAGAAATTACAGCCTCTGGGGAATTAAGTTAACCCTTCAAGCATTATCTGCTACTGTGAAAGTACAGAACAGTCCTATATTGAATGAACAGGATTTGAAAGTAAGAATTGTACCACAGGCTCCCAATCAGTGTGAAATATGCAAATTGAAGTCATTATTAAGCAATTTTATTCATAACAGGACGTGATGTAGATGGAGCTAAGCCCAAAGCAAGGCAACTCAACTCTGCTGCTGTGCAGAGGATGAGCCCTTGCACTGCTTTCGGCATCCTTGATTACAAACACCAATTTGATGGCCAAGGATTGAAGTCACTTGGAGCCCCACAGCCCTCAAGCCAAGGAAGGAGGCTCGTATTGATACAGTTCTGGATAACTGCAGCACAGCTTCAGGAAATGCTCTTTTTCAGCATGTTTTTCCTTTCCACAAGCTCCCCAAGGTTATAAAACACACATTCTATTCCAGAAGCGCAGAGCAGAGAAGCAGGGCCATTTCCCCCAAGTGGCTTTTCTTACAAAGCATGTTTGGAACAATGTGCTCACATTGCTGGCTGGATGTCAAGAACCACATTCTTCACACACAAACCACACTATAAGGTAATTTCTTTAGCTGTATCTTTCACATAATGAAAGTAAAAATACTGGAAACTTCAGTAGACATTACATTTATGAAGCAAAGTGGTTCTTGCTTGTCACCATTAATGAGAGCAAACTCCTCTAATCACTGTTGCAGCGGCTTTGTTGGCCAAACTTACTTCTCTCTGACCTTAAAATTGCGTATTTAATTGTTAAAAATTGTTTAAAAGGTTTTAATTGTTTGGCATTTCATTACAGATAATGAGCCCCAGTGACCCTCAAAGAGTGATTAGACAAGAACCATTGCTTGCCATGATCTGAGGAAAGGGCAGACACTGACAAACCCTGCAGAAATAGAGCTAAAGCTCACCAAGAGAGTGTGAATCTATGGTAGCTTATGGCTCCTGATGCACCAAAGCCATGAGGAGCTCCACAACAGAAATATCTTCTTTCAAGCCTTGCTCGTGCCAAGGCATTAAAGCAGGAGCAGAAAGGAAGATTTCCTGCCCAAGGCTCCGACACTGCTCTTCCTCAGTCTTGGACTGCAGCCCAAGGTTTATAACCTAGGTCTGATCCTGCCCACGGGGACCCTTCCCACTCCACCCACAGCAACATCTGCTCCTAACCAGGCACCAGAGAGCTTGAGCAAAAGGACTGCTTCTGGTTTGGGTTACAGAAGCATCACAGACTCTTTCTGGAGAGTAACATCTTTTAAACTGTTCTTGCAGAGATCACTTAGCTTCTCATTGTTGCTGTATCCATCTATCAAAAATAAACAAAACCACAACAAGCAAGGGCTGCCAATCCCTCTTTTAGATTTTCCATGTTTTTGTTTCTTCCTTTCTCCATTGTCTCTTCAATGCCTCCTAAATTCAAAAGATCGTGTAGCAATATTTACAGCAGATTTTTTTTTGTCCAAAGGCAAATATAAAGCACAATACAGGAACGGTATCTGTACAATTGTAAAGATATCTGCAGAAACAAATGGTATCTGTGTTACAGAAAGCTGCAGGAACAGCTATTATAACTAAATGTCACTTGCTACAAAACACAAAGATCTGCCAGTGATGTTTCCTCATATCATCTGCCACCAATCTTGTTCACTGTCATGAAAGGAACAATTCCTTCTGTGGTCCTGACAAATTCCCTTTCTACTGCCTAGAGTGCTTGACTAGGAAGAACAAACACTTCAGTCCTCTTCTTTGCAACCATTAGAGACAGAGAATTTAAAAAAAACCCACCACACAAAAAATCCCATAAAACCTAACAAAAGCCCTTTGTTTATGCTCTATGTAAACTTTAAGGTTCTGCATAAAATATTAAAATGAAATTCAGTGGACACTGACATAATGGGATAGTTTTCCTTCAGAGATCTCATGTATTTTTGACTTCTGAGATATTTTCTCTGGGAAAACCAGGCAACCTGAGTAAGAACTCAGGTTATATCTCATATCTTCTCTCTTTCAAAAGGCCAGTAGTTTGCCACTCTTGCCCAATTCAAAAACATGAATCTTTCCATGTAAAGGAGACACTGGATCAAAAAATGTACCAGGCCCTTATAAATATTAGCCATGTTTGAGTAAGTTAAACAATGAAGGCAGATTCTTTAGTTTTAATCAATAAAACCACTTCCTAAACTACAGAAAACACACCTGTTTTGAGAGAAAATTTGACAGTATTAAAAAACTTCAATTTTTCTCCCAGTCCTTTGTTACAGTAAGAGGCAAAGCCTGCAAAACCTGCATTGTTTGGGAAGACTGCATCTCATGAAGCTTCTCTCATGCTCTCTGATCATGTAGTTGCATACTAAGTATTTCTTCAATAAAGCATATTTTATATTATTCTATATCTCATATATATTACATAGCATGCTAGTACATTTTTGAAGCAAGGTGAAAGATGAAAAATGCAACAGCAGATATGCAATTGTCACAAACAACCTCACTTTCAATCAATACAGAACCCATTTGTGAATCCTGTCATGGATCTAAATAGAATTCCTTTAAATACCTATAGATGGTGCTGAAATACAACTGTTCCTTGAAAAAGCAACAATCACAAAGTGTAGCACAGCTCCTCACTAAAATGGGTTTTACTCCTGGCTGTGCACATTTACCTCAGGGAAACACAGCTGAATCACAGTTTGAGTGCATTACTGGTGTTTTCCTCAGGTACTTATCAGAACAGATTTCCCTCACATGGCCATGATGTCTTATAGCCAAGACTAGTTGCAAAAAATGAGGCTATTTGTTTTTAATTTATGGAAATATCCAATAAAAACACCAGCGTCTGTGAACACATAGCTGCCCTGACCATGGCATAACTAGAAAGGAAAAGAAACATAAACATGTTTGGCCAAGAATTTCCCTTTCAGGTTGCACAGTTCACCCTGATAATCACAAATTTTGCCATTCAGGATAAATAATGACAATGAAGCTGCTAATAGTTGTCTGGGCATCAGCCCAGTTTGCTGAAATGAAGCAGAACTAACTGGCTTCTCCACAAACATATAATGGAAAAGAACAAAATTTTTGCCAGGCATAATTAACATGTGGTAACATGATAATCAGCACCAGATGAATCCATACTTTCTGATTTCAAAAAAATACATAGTAATTCCACACTGGTGTTTATTAATAGAGAAACTGAAGTGCTAATGATTACAAATATAGTTTATGGTAAAAGTCATAGCTTGAGCCATTTCCTGTAATGCTAAAACTCAACAATTTCCAAATTCTATTCAGCCTTGGGAAAGATGAAACAAGTTACAGTAATAAAATAAATTTAACATTTCTATATTTTTAAAAATATAAATAGTGCACAGTGAAAAAATGTGGCATCAAAAATTTGTATAAAAAAATGTTTTTTGACCTGAATCATAAAAAAATTTGAATATTAAATACCTGAATACATCTCTGTCCATTTTAAAAGTGAAAACATGCAGAACATCAAACTTCCTCTCTATCTTTTGAACAAAAGTTCATATAAAATCCACTAAACACAGAAACATCACATCAAAAAACTGAAATGACATAAAACTAAAAGAATAGAAAAACTCTAAAATCAGATGAAATTTGATATTTATTCTTGCATTCCTTTAGTTGCCAATTTAAGCTACTTTCAGAAAAAATAGCTTGCATGGGAAGTAGAAGTAGAGGTGTACATCACTATAAGATGTACATCACCCTTTCAGTCAGCATGTTCTTTTGGTTAAGATGCAATCCATGTTTTCTTTTTTCCCCCATCATCTTTCAGGCATTCCATCTTGCTCGTGGCTAATTTGGAAGTTTAAACTCATTGTAAGATGACTTGTATGCAGTAAAGCAGTACAGCACACACAGACAGGTTGAAAATGGGATATGAAATCCACAAAGATCATGCTGCTGCTTCACAGCTAAGGCAGACTCTTGCTCTAGACGTACAAGGATATTCAGTTTTGAAATGAAAATATGAACAAATATCAAGTTTTTCCAGGCCATCTCACTGAAAAAATTGCAAGCCTGCACAGGATGAACAACTCAATTATTTCCTTTGGAAAATCCTGCCCTATATTTTTTCACCTCTCCTCAGAGTTCTTTTTCAGTTGTTAGTCTTCAATTTTGCTTCCTAATGTCTTCCCAGACTTGGGTCACATATCTTAGTAGGAAAAGTTGGATTACAAATTGGTTGTAGTAGACAAAAATAATTCTTGAGAAAAACAAGAGAAGCAATGTTTGCCATCTATTTTCTGATCTTTGGCAAACTTCTATAAACATAGAAAACTGATTTAAGTTGCTTAAAGAAGCTGAAAAAATGTGAAATTCCTTGGAATAAGAGTAGTTTTAATCTCCCCCAGCAAAAGGTAGACAGCATAAATTACACATTATGGTTAATGTTTAGAGTTATACTCAATTATATCTCTAAGTAGTTTGATTACACAGGCAGTATTTAAGCTAACATGAACAAGTCATTAGATTAGATAAGGGACCATTATTTGGCAACATTTTGATTAATTCAAGTTGTTAGGGAAAGGACTTGAAAACTTATAAGCATAGTGCTACAGAATGCTACGACACAGATCAACCATTCCATAGGCAGACAGCAATACATCCAAATGCATTTGTAATGTTCTATTTATATTGGGGTTGTGGCTCAATATTGTCCCTAGAATCAGAAAATCTAAGACAAAATTATTTAAAAAAATAAATAAATTTAAAAATCCTACTGACTCAGAGTTGCAGCTGAACTTGACAGGTTCATTTTAAAACAGGCATGTTTCAAGGTTGCTCCACTTGAAGGTTTAGTTTAGTAAAGTAATCACAATGACCCGGTGGGTGGTGAAAGATCCTCTTGCAGGGGAGAGGCCACTGGGTGATCTTGCTCTTCCAACCCAAACCATCCCATGCCAGGCTGGAAACCTGGCTCAATAATGTGTTTTATCAGTTTAGCAATAAGGCAACTCTCAGCTGGCAGCTACATTAAGTCCCCCCTAAAAAGTGAAATTAAAAAATCAAAACCCCTCATTTGGCCCATTCTGTGCAGACAGTCTCTGAGAGGGGACTACGTTTTGTACCTTCAGATACATTTATGGAAAAAGAAAACATCTGGCACATATGTAGCCATTAATCTGAGAAGCTGAGGGAGAGCAAGACAGTGACTGCCATCAGCACTGAAGTTAAAGCATTATCCTAACTCCTGTTGTTTTTCATGTTATAAAAGATCCAGTGATCTCATTTGGGAAATTCTCACTGCCAACAGCTCAGACAGGATATTCCATTGACTCCTTGCTTTTTCAATGTCCTCCGAACCTGCTTGCAAGTGGCAGGAATGTGGGACTGTCACTTCTCTTGCCTGCCTTCTCTTCCCTTGGGGAGCAACCTGCCTTTTCCTTCTCCTAACAATGCAGTACATTTTCTAGAGGGGATGCTGCATTTCACAGCTCAAATGCTCATCAGACTAAAAACTCCCTGCCTCCCAAAGGTGGACATCCTCCTACATCTCCCAGCCTCCCACACCCTGCTTTTTCCTGTTGTTTCCAGCAACCACATGCACCCTTCTGTCTTCACTCAACTCACTGATCTCAGCAAAGATAATCAACAATCTTGTTCAAACAAAGGGAGAGGATCATGTAGTGAGGCTCCAGCAGCATCACTTTCAGTTTCCTTCTTTCACAGCGCATCTAAATTCTCCATTTACCTTTAGCTAATTCTCAAATTTGCAAGCTCCCATCTGCCACTATAAAAACCCTTAAAAACAAACACCTGTGGTTTAAATACAGTTGCAGCTGAAAATGACCAGCAAACTTGCCTTTCTAACTTTCTTGTTCCTTCTTGTATAGTAAGAAGTGGTTTTTGGAGTTCTTTTCTCCCTTATTGCTTTCAGAAATATCATGGAACTCTTCACTGCCTTTTCTGCACACCCCCACACTCCAGAATCACTACATGATTATGATCAGCAATAAAACCCTAAATCCTACTCCTCCCATCAACCCTCCTGCTACCCTGCCTACTCATGGGCTGTTTATAGAAATCAGCTGCTCAATCAAGGAATCTCTGTCAGCTGGTACAAAAGCTCTCTAAATGTGACACAAGCACCGTGTATTTATTAAAAAAAACATATTAACTAAGAGATATAAATGTTGTGCCATTTTTTCCCAAGTTCACACTGCCTCACAATGTTATTCATGTCATGGGAGTTAAACTCATTTTCAGGCAGGGGAACACCAAACTGACTGCAAGAACAACAGACCACATTTCTAGGGGAGGCTGTTCAACAATGAATCCTCTTAAACCATTCTACTAAGTCATTACAGAAGAAAATAGGTACTGTCACTACAGAACAATTTTACCAAATTTAAAAATGGAATTTATTCATTAAGTTACAACCTGGACAGATTTCACTCCTATCCAATGGGTTAACATCAGAATAAAGTTTAAACTCTTGTTGAAACCAGCTGGGCACAATCCTGCCTGTTAATGGCAAGGCAGCACAGCACAGAAGTAGAAGCAAGGCTAAAATTGAAATAGTCATATTAATTATCATGGCCTTCTCTTAAAATGCAAATAAAATTCTGCTCTCCAACTGTAACATACCTATTTTTCTTGAATAATGTAACTGCTGGTGAACAAATAAGACTTTCCAATGCATATGTGCCCTTTCTCTGAAAAGCCTTGAAAAGGTTATTGTCACAAAAAGAAGGCCAAATCTAAGCAAGACAAAAAATTGTAGCCAGATAAAAGCTGCTGAAAAACCACTTTTTTTTTCTTTCTACTCTATAAATCCAAGTTTTAGTCAGCCTGGCCAACTTTGGTGCCTAATTTTGCAAAGCACTAGCATCCTAACTAAATAAGATTCCATCAAGGGAAAACAAAAAAAAGGATCAGTCCATATACTCAGGCCTTGGGGTTGGTCAGAAATGATTAAGTCAATGTTTATCAATTTTTTTATATTTTTATAGTGAGGGGGAAAATAGGTAAAAACAAATGAGCAACCACTATGCAACATTTATCCTTCAACAAGTTTGTCCAGCACAATTCTTGAGAATTCTGCTAAAATAATCTGTCATTATCTAATCATTTGATCATCAGTAACCACAAGGAACAAGAGAAAGCTTAGGCAGCAGTGACTTTCACAGGCCAGACTGGAGGGAATGGGAGTTTCATGGACTGCCTTGGAAACTGCACAGAAAAGAAAATCCTGAGCCTTAAACACATTGTCTCATCAATATTCTATGAAGGGTTTTACTTCCACTCTTGGAAAATAATAAATGCTTTGCTCTATTCTAATGATTAACTGGAATGTAATGCATAGTTCTGCTAAACACACTCAGTATTCACATCTAGTCTCTCAGGACTAGGTAGAGAATAAAGCCACTCCTTATATTGCATCTGATGGTATAACTGTGATTTTCATTCTTTCTATCATTTCCCATTAACCCAGGCTGAGGTCAGACTGTTGTAGCACTGTGCTTATGAACACAAAAGTTACTCTATTTACTAGAAATGCTCCCCAAAGCCTACTTAAAGTGATTAAACTGTTCAAATATTCATATGGGTTATTGTTCATTTTTTTTTTTTTATTATATTAACACCTAGATAAAAAGGTGTTTTCATACTCAAAACAAAAGCATTTTTTTCTTACCTTCAAGGAGTTTACTTAGCAGTTTACACACATGGCAAACAGATGCTGCTACCCTAATTTACTCATAACACACTGTGATGGTGTCTAGAGAAGCACAGAGTGGACTTGTGTGGCTTCCACCATCCCTTATCTCTGCTGCAATTCATACTGGTCTGCTTTGCAGTACCCAAGGAGCACTTTGGGCTGTTGGCAGCTACTAATGAAAACATCTCTTCCCTCCTCCTCCTGCCTCAGAGAAGCTAACAGCTTTCATGAGGTACAAAGCAGAACAAAACCATTGTTTCTGTAATCACTTCATTAATAACTCATTCCCAGCCACACACAGTTCTGCTTCCTCTCCTATCAGAATGCAGCAGATGCTACAACTCCAAATTATTCAAGAATTTGATTAGTTACTACCCTCATCAGCTGAGCCACTGAGCACAGTGAGCAGAGTCTGTCAGGGTGAAAAAAGGGCAGCACAAGTTGCAGCCGACTTGCACTTTTTCAGTATTTGCAATATTTCACAAAGCCTTATTTCCATGCACACCTGACCTGAAAACGGGCACGGCCCATCCCGTTCCTGCGGTTTCCATGTGCTTTTCCTGTGGCCTGTTCCAGCAGCTCTTCCACCAGCACGTGTTGGGTGATAACACTGAGGAAGGACAGCAAATAAAGGCATGTGAGTAAATTATTAGTTTTTTCAGGTGTTTAGTAAAAAGCTGATGGCGGTATTGGTGAATCACTCTCCGGCCCTGCTCCTTCCCACAGGACTGCGCTCACCTGGAGTTTGCTGGGCTTCGAGCCGCCCTCGTTCTTAACTTAAACCAAGAAAAAGAAAAAAAAACACAAAAAAAAAAAAAAAAAAAAAACCCAAAAAACGACAAAATACCCAAACGCACACAAAGAACACAAACCGAACCTTTTCCTCGGGCGTTAAGCGCAGCAGCTCCCGCAGAACCCCGTTTGGAGCCGGCTGTGGGACTGATGGGGAGCGCCCCGGCCCCTCCTGCCTCACCAACCGCCCGCGCAGCGCACCTGCAATTCATTACCGCAATTAGCCCGCGTGCAGCTCACCTGCAATTAATTACCGCAATTAGCCCTGGGCCGGCCGGGCACTGCCTTCTTCAGGGAAGAACAATGGGACAGAGCCCGTCCCTGAGGGAGCCGGGACTCCATAGCCTCCATCCTCGGACACACCGGCACTGCCTCACCTGAGGCTGTGATGGTCCTCAAATCGCAGAGAATATGGAGAAAGAAAAGAAAAGAAAAGAAAAAAAAAGAAAAGAAAAGAAAAGAAAAGAAAAGAAAAGAAAAGAAAAGAAAAGAAAAGAAAAGAAAAGAAAAGAAAAGAAAAGAAAAGAAAAAAAAAAAAAAAAAACAAACAAAAAAACCCCCAAAAACCCCCAAAAACAAAAAAAAAAAACTAGACACCATTTTCTCAAGGGATTAAGGATCACTTTCAAAAAATCAAGGTTTCAAGTATCAGCATAAAACTGTTTTGAAACACGTGGGAAAGAGGTTTTACACAGAATAAGAGAGCAGACTACAGTTGCATGCACCCTGCTCTGGATGTGGCTCAGTGTGACTCATGGTGATGTTATGGCTTTCACCTGAGTGCCTGAGCCATGATGGGCTCACCTGACAAGACACCAGCACCCCAATGAGCACAAGCTGCTCCTCCAAACACGCCTCAGGTGACAGCACTTAGCACAGAGGGCTGCAGCCCTGCACTGCCCGATCAACACTGCTGCTAAGGGTACAGGTGCTCTGATGACTGCATTTCATACATTTCTTGGGGCTCTAGTAACACCTTGTTGTGCTCACAGTTGCACTCAGTTTGGCTCCACTATGTAGGTGGAACTCTCACAACGTGCTCTGGTTGTTCGTAGCATTCAAGCACATTCTGATGCAGGCCAGCTCTGATTAGAAGCAGATTGGTGGAGGATTATTCCAGAGGTAGTTAAATACCACTCAGTTGAGTTAATTTCATCCAGTGCTTGAACTACATGTTTAAAATCCCTTTAGCACTTATTGTTTTCTCCATTTTTAACATTTCTCCTGCCTATGCAGGATGATCCCCAAAATACTGGAGATGATGTGAAGAAGACAATTGTCTTGCTCACTCCCTTCTCTGTTTTAACCCTACATCCTCTTGTCCAGTCTACAAAAAAAGATAACACTCACAGGTTCCTTGATCTTGAACAAAGGTTTGATTTCCATACTCACAAACAGAAATATCTTCAGATTGTTGTGAAGATTTTAGGGGGAATTTCTGTGGTTTACCTCAAGCAGAGTTTGGGTAAGGTGCTGAGCAATGTCAGTGAGAAGAACTGAAGGGGTTGGATTTCCTCAGCAGAGTTCCAGAAGAGTTTGCAGTGAGCAGAATGGTTTGAGCAGGAGGAGCTGAGGTGGTACTACTGTGTTTGGGCAGGAAACAGTGAGTTATTCACAAGAGCATTTGGGGAAGAGCTGGTACAAATAAAGAGTGTGACAGCTGATTCACTGGGCAAAAAGGGCTGAAGAATCAGGTGAGAAATCCAGCAAATCCTTTGGGTGAAGGAGTAGCATGAAGCAGAGAGCCCTTGAAGGAAGAGCAGTGTGTGGAGAAGCAAAAAGCTGAGGAAAATCTTCACTGAAAAGTTGATAAAAGATGAAGGTTAGTGTGTGAGGGGCTAGGTCTAAGCTGGTAAGTGTATGAAGTACGAAGCAGGAGACAGGATGAAGATCCCAGTAAGAAATGCCAAAGCAGCTTTCTTGACCACTGCTGACAGTTGCTCTGGGTGCTAAATAAAATTCACTAGAGCTGAGTCAAGAGCTCTGCCTCATGGTTTGAGACAGGTTAGAAAAAATAGCATTGCGTCAAGGAAAGAAAACAATCTTCACAGACTTTACAAGCCCACCTGGGAACAAGAGTTTTGAATTACACTTAGAAAAGCAGTAATTCCTAAAAAATTGAGAAAGCAAGTCTTAAGCCCCAACTTAAACCTTTTTATTATTTTGTATCCTTACAGCACAAGAACAAATATGGGACTGAGACTGAGAGAAAATGTTCAAGAAAACAGAGCAAAAATGTTGAAAGGAGGTTGATACTCAGGACCTCCCTTTGAAGGACCAAGCAGTGTGGACAGCTTTGTTAGACAGGGTGAGAGATGCCTCCTTTTTGTGCCTTGGTTTTGGCTGCTTTAATGAGCAGCACAGAAGGAAGACTCTGGAAGGATGGAAGAAATTAATTTGTATTTTTCCTTCTGGTACCACCACTTCTCCATTCCTAGAAAATTTGCTCAGAGTCATGGACCTCTGCCTTGTTCCTGGTCAGAAGATGAAGTCCTGCCCTGGGGACTCTGCAGCTGCTCCCAAGGGTGAAGAAGCAGAAAACACTGTATAAGCAATAAGAAAAATATCCTGCTGGTAATAATCATATGTTCAAAAAAAAAAAAAAAAAAAATCAAGGAAATGTTTCTGGCAGTAATGCACTGGTATAATGGATTCCTGATTTATTTACCATACCTGCTACTCACTTTCAGCTCTAGCAGGAATCAATAATCCTTCACACAGCCAGCCTCCATAAAAATTCTCCTCACAGGGACCACATTCATAACTAGTATTTGTTTACAGTCATATTATAGAAATGTGAGTAAAATATATTATGGCACTCTGCATAAAGCCTGTAGGCCACATAAAACAAGCATAACTCTCAGTTGTGTCACTTCCCATAACTCAGGCTCTGAAAAGCATGACAAGATTCATCAATTCTTGTTAGCCCCAGTATTAAATAATGTATGAACATATGAATAAACAAAACAAAGAAAAAAATCCAGGTTGGTTTTGTACATGCAAAGTACACAGAGTTCTAAGAGCTTTATTAATCTATTTTCTTTATAAAATCTTACTCAGTGTGGGCTCACTCTGTTTCCCTCATGGAAACCAGTGGCATAATGTAATTATTTTCAGTCTGGCCAGCAGTTTAATGAAAATTATGCTACCAACCTGGGTTTACACCCAGTATAAACTCCCTGTTTAATTTGAGGGTGTTTTTTTCTGTGTTTTTTAAACATCTACAGAGAAATGCAGGGAAGACTATTAATGATACCTGCAGTAGCAAGGGAGTTGCCAACATGTTTTTCAAATCTAACTGGAAGCTTGAGTCCATGGTCTTAACATTCTGTTTCTTAAAAACTGGTGGGTATCTTGAGAGGTATCCAAGGAATCCCTAAATGGTATTACAACCAGGAAAGATTATCAGCCTCCAGCATTTCGAGCTGGAGCATAACAGGCATTTTGTTTCCATTAGATAAAAGACATATCACAGAACCAAATTGTTTAAAAGCCACTAAACTCAATCAGCCCGCACATTATTTCAAATCTGAAAAAATCTATGTAGTTTCATGCTAATGAAATGTGCCTTAATGCTGATATCTTTGTAGAAACACTACTGTGGAAATAAAGGCAAAAGAATGCTGCAATGGGACCCAGACTGGCACTAAAATGTAAGGGCTATTTACTGGTAAAATAATAATGCCACATGGGAAAGACTGAAGAAAAACCACATTTTTAATTTACTTGTCCTCTTCTATATGCACAAAGCTCACCATCAGAACAGTGTGATCAGAGTATAATGGATATAAATGTATTTTATTCATTCACCAAGCATTTCCTAATTATGTGACACTGTCACTAAGCTGGCTGCTTTTGCTGTGTTTGCTGGTTTTAATTTCACACAAAGAATAATAAATACAAATGGTCTCTTTCATATTCCTTCTCAGCATTGTTTGGATCTTACTGCTTTTACTCTGAGAATGTCATCTCTTTGAAGAGACTGCTTGTGCCATTCATATATTTCACTGGGAGAAAGATTAGTTAATGTTGTTATAAAATTACTTGGCATGTGCTGTAAAAACAAGATCATCTAATTTTGTGATAAATACAATCTACAAGAGGAAAGAGATAGAACTGTCTATTTTCATATCATGCTTTGAAACAGCAATGCAAACAATACTCAAAGATGCTAGACTTGCAGTTTTAAGGAGTAGAACTTCTCTGTCTGTGAAGATGATGGAGGGGGAGAACCACCCTGTTTTCACAGCACTCCTCATTTTTGTCCAATTGATTTCCTAGGACCTACTGATAACCATTTAATTGTTATTGCTCTCCTGTATAACTAGAATATCTATGTGAAAGATGAAATTACAGCTGTTACAGAATTATTCACCAAGTCATCTCCCCAGAAATTTTTTTTGATAGCCTGAGTTCTTGAGATACACAATTGCTACATTAATTACTCATTTTTTTTTACCCTTCAATTTTCCTTCACTTTATTAGGTGATGCTCAGATTGAAGAGGCCACATCCTAAGGGCTCATCCCACCAGCTGACGAGTTCTCTTCCTTTATTGGCTTTTTCTGAAACACCCCTAAGGAGAGGCCCTGTAACTGCTGATTTTGAGATGTTTCTTGTTTCCATACAAAACCCTTTGAGATTATGTGGAATTAGGGGCAGCTGATGGTGACAGAGCTTAAGAAAATTTGCATTAAATGTTTGTTGTGCATTGGTAAGCTCATGAAAAAAATCCTCTGTAGAGTTTTAATCAATGATTGAATGACAATCTATTAGGGTACATATTTTGAATAATTTTTAAATATCATAATGCTGGTATAACTTGAAATGCTTAAGTAACTTTATGACAGTTGCAGAGAAATGCGGTATAATGAGTACAAATTGATATGGTTTGAGTTTATTTGGTGGAAAAAAAACCTGCGAAAATTTCATTTTCTAAAGTGATTCAGTTACTAAATAACTATTTGAAGAGAATAATTTGAAAGTAGGACAAATGTATAGGTCAAATTTGTGCAAAATTGTTTTTCTGGTGTAACCTGAATTCTGCCTAGACTGAAGTAAACCTGTATTTATGCTGCATGAAAACAGCAGTAGCCATCTCACTTTCCACAATTAGAGATAAGAATGATCTTTTAAGGTCCCCTCCAATGACCATAATTCATGATAAAGGGAAAGTTCCTCTTTTGTTGTAATGGAAAACTGTTTACTTCAAAACAAAAGCCAAGAAAATGAATTATTTTATTGTGTTTCAAGATGGTAGATAATGCACTGAGTAAATCATTATTGTGGTACTCAGGATGACATCGCAGACTTATTAATTGAGATCATAACTATTTTGTATAATTTGAGACAGATACTTTCTGCATTTTGGTTTCTTTTTGCACAATGAAGATAATTTAAACTTCCTAATTTTGTACTGTATTATTTGGATAACTAAATTAAATATTGTATTAAGTAAAATTATAGTAATAACATAAAGACTGTTATATCTGCATTAAATTTATAGAGGATATGGTGAATTCAGATACTGTGGCTACCCTAAGAGAGAGACTTTTCCTAATCTTCCATGAAATCATATTGTAAATTCTCAAGGGCACTTTCTGCTCCTAGCCCAGTGAGTAGCACAAATACTCTCTGCTCAGCTGCTCCTAACCTTGAAAATTTCAATTGATTGTGTATTGGTTGAAATACTTTTAATAAACACAAGCCACTATTTGGTGTATTAAATTCTGTGCAGTTTATATATGACTAGAAGTGAGCACAGGGACATGGAACAAAAAGAGTGGGGAGTAAAAAGACTGACATGCTGATAAGAAGCATTACATGAGAGCCAGGCTACATAAAAAAGGAAATAAACCTATGCATCAATTTTGTCTATTTACTAGAGCATGCATCTGTGTTCTATAACAGAACTAAAATTGGAGGTGAGGGAAGAGACATAAAGCATGTTATTAGACAAAGTTTAGTGGAAATAAGCTGCAGAAGCAGACTAAGTCATTAAATGTCTCCAGTTCTACTAAGGCTAATTTTAGGGTTTTCAGTAGCTTATTCATTGCTTAAAGTTCACCTTAATTTTTTCTCACTGCTAACCTCTTCCCAGAGCAAATATTTTTATGGGTTTCTTAATACTACCAGCAATTGTTGATCCTGGCACAGAGACAAAGGAACAATAGATATTTTAGTGGTTTCCATTGCCATAACCACCTGCTCCCTATCTTTGTTGGCAATGACTAATTAAAAACAAAAAAAAAGGAAAACACTGACTCAAACTAGAGAGTTTCAGTTTCTTAAGTAATTTGCCTTCAATACAGCAGTAACAGAGCATCTCCCTGTGTGGAGATCAATGCTTTAATAGAAAGAAAAGAAAAAAGAACAGGAAAAAGATCAATAATTCATGTTTCTTGCCACCACTTTGTTGCCCCAGCTTGTGCTATAGACAAACAGGTCAAGCACTGCTTGTTACTACTTGTGTTAAAGCACAGCAAGTTCTCTTCAACAGAGCTTGCAGTTTCTGGAACTCTTCTTTACTTACAATCAAACTGTTTTGATAATAAGACAAAGAATATAACCAAATTAAGGGCAGGAAACAAACACAGTACAATTATGTCTTACACAAGAAAACCCTGGTACAAAAATTATATTTATTGTAATTATAAGGAATATGTAGTTACTTGTCTCTTCATTTGCTATCCATAATGAACAGAAGAAAACAACCTCCGAATTTTTTTTCTTATGGGAGAGTTAGCCAAAGCAGGTTCACTTCCTGTGAACAGATTCAAAAGTAAAGTGATCCCCTACCTCTTAAAGAGAAGAAATAGTCAGTCAGAATAAAAATTATAGAACACTTTTCAGATCGATGTGAGGAAAAACTAGAATTTACTAAATATTTGTTTCCACTCAGAGTCTGTTTCAACAAGAGACCACTGATACTATCAGATGAGAATACAATAACAAAAAACCCCAATCTTTCTCCCTTTTAAAAGAGTTTCTTCTCAAGTATCCACATTTTTGAAAAATTCAACCCAAATGAATTCTTCTAAAGTATCTTCTAATGCATTTAATGAACATCTATAGGACAGCTGTTTTAGTATCTTGATGAAAACCACATAGTTAAAAACTCTGATCATGCACCAACAACTTCTCTCTCAAGCCACTCAGTCTTTTACCTTTATTATGTTGAAACTGTCTGGAAAAAGAATTCATTTACAGACCACCATTTGCCCTGTGACTCATACATCCAATACAAGATTATTCTCCAGATAGGCAAATGCCAGGCTTTTTTTTGGCAACAGACCTAAAAGCCTCAGCTCTCTGCTTCACCAAAAATTTAATATTATTCATTGTTATGCAAAAACCTTAATCAAACATGAATGGGATCAAAGCATCTTTGCTGGTTTTGAAGTGGATGCAGGGAATGGTTATGTGATGATTAGTATGATTTATCTTTGAGAAACTATTTCAGATTAGGAAAGGAAAAGGCTGTTGCTGCTGAAGCAGTCACTTGAAAATCACAAAGAAAAACAAAATGTAACAGGGTCTGGGTTTGTTCATGCTTTAATCTTTTTACGGCTCAATTACTAAACCTGTGCTCCCAAGGAGACCTTTGTTTCCACTCAGAGTCTGTTTCAACAAGAGACCACTGATACTATCAGATGAGAATACAATAACAAAAAACCCCAATCTTTCTCCCTTTTAAAAGAGTTTCTTCTCAAGTATCCACATTTTTGAAAAATTCAACCCAAATGAATTCTTCTAAAGTATCTTCTAATGCATTTAATGAACATCCATAGGACAGCTATTTTAGTATCTTGATGAAAACCACATAGTTAAAAACTCTGATCATGCACCAACAACTTCTCCCTCAAGCCACTCAGTCTTTTACCTTTATTATGTTGAAACTGTCTGGAAAAATAATTCATTTACAGACCACCATTTGCCCTGTGACTCATATATCCAATACAAGATGATTCTCCAGATAGGCAAATGCCAGGCTTTTTTTTGGCAACAGACCTAAAAGCCTCAGCTCTCTGCTTCACCAAAAATTTAATATTATTCATTGTTATGCAAAAACCTTAATCAAACATGAATGGGATCAAAGCATCTTTGCTGGTTTTGAAGTGGATGCAGGGAATGGTTATGTGATGATTAGTATGATTTATCTTTGAGAAACTATTTCAGATTAGGAAAGGAAAAGGCTGTTGCTGCTGAAGCAGTCACTTGAAAATCACAAAGAAAACAAAATGTAACAGGGTCTGGGTTTGTTCATGCTTTAATCTTTTATGGCTCAATTACTAAACCTGTGCTCCCAAGGAGCTCTCATTACCTGAGAGCAATAAATTTCTCTAGGCAGAGGTAACACACACAGTAACAAATCTAAACACCCTTTGTCACAGACATATGCTGAGCCTCCAGCACTACTTTCCATGTGAGTTTTCCTTGCTTTGTTTCAGCATTTTCCTGAAACGGGTTCATTCATCTCTTGAGAGCTGAAGACTTGCCTGCATTTTAATAATGGTAGTTCTGATAATGCCTTGCTGCAGTTTAAGCCCAAACACAAGATACCACAGAAAGAAAATATACAGAATATCATAGAAATACAAAATATTCTTACTGCTATCATTGTATTGTTTGTTTCCTCTCTAAAATATGCAAAGCTTTGCAGTACAGAAACAGCTACTTAGAAGCTAACCAGTAGATAATAAGGAATTTTACTCTTTAGCATCCTAAAGAAAAAATATACATTTTTTTTTGTCTACAGAAACCATTCCTTAGCATTTAGATTATGACTGATCTCTTTCATATATGGGATTTTTTCCAGAAAGATTTAAGCAACTGGGGATTCATTTCAATTCAAAGACCTTATGCATGATATACTTCTCCCCTCCCATTCCTTTGTCTACCAGCACCAGCAGCTCAAGGAATGTGCATTTTCATTTCTTTCAGTATCTCTGTTTGTGAAGAATGGCATTTATTTCAGAAACTACTTACAGATAAAGCTGAGGCAGCTCAACCAAAATAATGCCAGAAATGAACACAGGCACAGGCTTGACAGCAACAAATAACTCAGGTTGAATTTCACCTTAAAATAAAAACTGAAATACAGTTCAGTTTAATGAATGGCTCATTAGTGATTGTGAGATCTGTACTTCCCATTTTGCCACTAATTTATTGAATTACTGTAGCTGAATTGCTTTCAACTTTACTGCTGCTGTTTACCCATCTTTTTCTCCTCTTTCTCATTCTCATTTATTTAAGACTACAAGGGCTCCTTATGTGGTGTAGCCTGAATTCTCAAAACTATAAAGCTTCCAGTTACACTTTAGTACTGTAATAATTTTTTAGAGGAAAAAAAATAATTTAAATGGATTTCAATTTTCCCTCTCATTTGTCTCAGTGATCTTTTTGGCTCCTGGCTGATTTATTCTTGGGCCAAAATATTGGGTTTGTGTCTGTGACGTGAACTGAATTTGGTTACTAATAAAAAGAATTTAAAGAAACACTTTAAAAACCAAATCAGTTCACTGACACAGCATAAAATACCACATTCCAGTCTCAACAACAATTTTGCATTTCTAGATACATTTTCTAACTTGTATTAGGATATTGCAGTTCTCATTTTCTATCTCAAACTTTTAAATAACCTTCTCAAGAAGTGCTAAATTTTGTTAGTTTCACCATGAGTTTCATCTGAGATGCAGATAAGGTATAAAAAAGTGATCAAGGTATCTGAAAAATTGCCACATTTATATTTCCTAATAAGTTATATGTGATAATCAGTCAGACATTCTTATTTTTCAGGGATTCTGACCAGAAAATTCCCCTGGGTGCTGGGAGGTAATAGAAGGTTGTGTCACTCATAAGGTCATATTAAGATCCATATGAGTATATGATTTTTTATTATCCTTGGGTAATTTTTCCTAGTTCTCTCTCTCCTCCCCCTCCTCCATTAATTTAATATTTATTGTTCTAATGGACAGTGCTGCTGGGCATCATGGCATGAGGAAAGGTGGGTAACTAACCTTGCTACTCTTAATCTGTAATTACAAAGTAGCAGAATGAGGCATTCTGCTGACATTTCTTCCTTATTCTGAAAATCACTGATTTAGAGCTACTTAAGATAATGATTCTAATGGACATTCTTGGCATAATTCATATTTCTGTTAGAAGGTTTTTTTTTTCATTTCTTAGTTTCAGTGTTTCCATGATAACCCTCATTTAGGATTGGAAGGAGAAAACCTATGATAACCAGAGCCAGTGGAACTAAACCTCATGCTCACAAGCAAAAGTAGTATATTAAATTCAAATTACTTTACCTTGGACAACATCCAGGGCAAAGCATTCTGATTTTCCCTTCACTGCTCCTTTAAAGCTTCTTTTTTGTAAACTTATGTAGCACCTGTGTATAATACACATTGGGCCTTATAAAATATTAACCACAGAACTTAGCTTTTGCACAGCAATACTGATGAATGCAAACTAAGGGCAAATGTGACCGTACATCAGCTGTGAAAAATTCTGTTAACTGATTTACCTGAATAAAAGTTAAGAATCTGAAGACCAATTGGTTCAGTTTCAATAGAAGAACACAAAAAATGGTAACATAATGTCTCAAGATACTATTTCCTGTACTTGGCACACATAACATTTTGGAAGGACAGAATGATTTCTGTCTGTGTATCAGAACATGATTCACTGCTAAACTTCCTGACAACTCCTGCTAATCCATTTTATTGCAAAAACTAACTCCCTGTCATTTTAAAACTTTTTTAGATTTCACTTGCACCCTAATGGAGATCTAAAAAGTTAATTGCTTTAGTAATTGCAATCTTGATCAATAGGAAAAAAATTAAATGTGTCATTTACAAATGTTTTTCTTTATTATACAGCAAATTAAGTAATCTTGATGTTCTGGAAATTGTCAGTCTTTTATTTCAAAGAAGAAACTAATGTAGTAGGCTTGCTTGTGGCTTTCAGATAGCAATTATACTGAAGTATTTAATGTATCACAGCAATTATTTTCACTTGTTCAAAGTTACCTATCATTTTTTCTGTGAAATACTGCATTACAACATGAAAGAGGGGAAAGCCTGAAATTAGAATAATGCTCTTGATTATTATCTTCAATCATAAGAGAAGAGTATCACCTTTTATGATTTAAAAAAAAGACAAAATGTGGGGCTTTTTCCAAAGATCTCTGGACATCCCTGGCAAAGGTCTAAGAAGACAATTTTGAGGCAGTAGTAAGAGAGAACAAATGAACCAGTTAAGATGATCATTGGGAATGTTTTACTAATGCTGAGATCTGCTAAATTCTAGAGAGCCTCCATGAAGAAAAGGCTGCAGCCCGTTCAACAAGAACTGATAGAATATCAACACTTGAGGGCACATCACAACAAACAAGTCAATATTGAATGTAATGATGAAAATGCATCAGTGTGGTGCTTTTAAACATCTGAGAAAATGGAGAAATAAGCAGCCACTTGTGGCACACATCACAGTTTCAGGGACAGATGCAGCAGATTGATCTGCATATCCAAAAGCATTAATTGCTCCAAAATACTCCTGTGCTGGAAGACAAGAAACTCTCAATATAATTGATCCCAGCATAGCTTCCATAATTTCGTTTTGAAGAATCATTTCAGATGAATGATTTCAACAATCATTGCATTGGATATTTTGTAATACAATCTATACTGCAAATTTTTATCTTTCAGTAAGTCTACACAGTCATTAACTTCACCCAGCTATTATACCACACTTTTTAGTATTCTATTCTCTGTAACAGAAATTTTCATTGAAAAGAAAAGTTTAATATAAAACTTGAATTATCAAACTACATAAGTGACACTGGAAAATCAACTTTCTAAAGAAGTTTGCCAATCTGTGGCAGTTAACCTCTACTTATAAGAAAAGACACAGGCCAACTTCAAATGAGCCTTTCAAGAAGGTGTTATTTCATGTAGAGCCATAAGAAGTGCATGACAAATACACACCAATACAATATTATTGTGCTGAAGGGAAGACAGCCCTCTAACATGAGCAATTATTTCTCTGGTAGTGATTTTCATTGGCCCTGAGGGATGGTTTTCTTTAAATTGCACCTAATGAGCTGGCTAGACTATCAGTTCTCTCATTTCCACACAAATTAGCTCTTGCATAACAAGAATACTGAGAGGATGAGAGAGAGCAGAAAACAGCTCCAATTTTCACATCACCTGAGCTATCAGAAAAATGCCAGCACTTCCATTTAGGAAAGCTTTTTTAAAAAAAGTGGAATTCTACAGTCAAATAGTACAAAGCCACTTTAATGGATAGTATCTCATGAGCACATTCCCAGATTTGTATGAAAAGAAAAAAAAAATGGAAAAGGAAAGGTGAATGCACTTAGAATCATTTCAGATGCATTTCTAAGTTGTTGGGTGCTATCTTGCTGCCACTTCAAAGTAAGGCATTTCAATCACTGTCCCAGCACAGGGTTCATAACACAGAACCATATCCTCCCATGATGAAGACTATTCTTAATCCAGTGAAGCTGCTTTAGAGAAGACCAGCAGAAGATCTGATTTTGCTTGAAAATCCCTCAGTAGTCGGTTAGCCATCACTACAGCTATTAGCTGAGATAGAGAGTTAAAAAGTTTGCCTAGAATCACACAGAAAATGTGAGTAGCCATGGTTTAAATCCAAGCAATTTAAAATCTTACATCAACATCAGTGGCATCAAATTTAAGAGCTACCACTTTGCATAAAGATCAAGCAAAATCCTAATGACTGAAGAACAAGCCAAAAGTTCACATTGATCTCTCTGTTTTTCTGGAGAGTAAAATTAAACCATAGTGAAAACCATGAAAATTTTGTAGGCAGATGAATTCACAGACCAAAAACTTCCTGAAAGACAATTTTCCCAGAGCCAGACATCTCCAGACCCCTTCTTGTGAAGGATTTCAGCTATGCTCAGCAGATCTTTTTTTGGCTGCTGCAGCAGGGCTTTGATGGGACAGTGCCCGTGAGACACTGATCCTGTGGGATGACAAGTGTCTTGTTTTAGTCAAGGGCTTGAGTGTGGTGTGTTGGGTGACTCTTGGAAAGAGTCTGATGTCCTGCTACAGGCAAACCTCTGCTCCTGTGCATTTCAACTTCTGTTCTTATGCCTAAACTCCCCTAAGATGATGAAAGCCTGTAAGTGAATTTAACATCATTTGATACAGCTTGTTTTTTGGTTAGCTGTCCCTTGACTCTACTGCTTTTATAATGTACCATGGCTTTTCAAGAGGCTGTTTTTACCCAAGCACCACTCAGCTAACTTAACTTCATATTCACTAAATTGTGTGTATTCAGATGCTCTAATGTTAAGGACACTGCAAAAGTGGTGGTTTGAAGTAATTGCATTACAAGTAATTGTCTCTCTCACCATCCTATCTTCTAGTAATGAAGAGAAAGAACATCAGAAATTCTGTTTATTATATTAAAATAATTCCCCCCCCAATCAGCATAAACAAATGTATGTATAGACTCAGGGGAGTAATTCTTGCTAGGTCACCCAAACCTTTCTCATTTAATTGGTGTAATATGAAGACAAAACTTGCCATCAGTTGCCTGCTGTTCATCCAAAGCAAGCATAAGAACAATTAAAACATGAAAATTCCCTAAGAGTGAGATTTATATATTGAAATTACATTTAGCTCTGGACTTGGGAACAACTTTTTTATTACTTTAGGATTGTATCTGCAACTACTAAGAGACTTGGAGGGTTACATTCAACTTTTAAATAATGTATTTATACTGCAAAATAACCTCTTTTTCTAGGATTTGCTTGATCCCTTTGAAATTTGGTTTTGTCTACTTTACAGTGTCTTTCTGTAAATAAGGATATAAAACCTCCTATACTTGAATTAAGTACACAGTTCCTTCTTCTATTTGATATATAATCTTGTTTTTCTTAGAAGCTGTGAAACAGAAAGCACTGATCACAACTTTTGATTAAAAATGCTCCTCTATACAGCAGCTATCAGTGACCAGTTCTGTGCAAAACATTATAGTAAGGGCTTCTTGCAAATTCACCTATCCCTGGTAACTATTTCTGGAAAACTGCAGGTTTTTAATGAGTGTGATTGAAACTTTAGAGGAAATTAGTGCATTTATTCAGGTATATTTAATAGCTAATGAATCAAATGGAAAAACCTGTTAAAGGGATTGCATGTATGAAACACTGCACTAGAAAATAACAGAGATCTCACTCTGTTTGAAGCTGATTTATCAGACAAAATACTCTTCACTGGCACAGAGAAGCAGAGATAAAATGGGATCAAACTGCATCTTTTCAACTTACCAGCTTTTAGAAAAAGTGGTGACATGGAGCTGCCTATCATGGAGATGATGAAACGTTCTGATTTATGGACACTAAGTGTATATATAGTGGAGAAAGTGAGCATGCATTCATTGCAGGATTACACTGGTGAAGAATGGCATCCCTATTGCCTTGGGTGGTGACCCATGACTGCGAGATCCCTGCCTGCCTCAGGTGTGATAATGCCATCTAAAAACTTGTCTTATACTTGTCTTCATTTATGTTGAAAAGTAGGGAAGTGAAAAATAAGATCTGTCCTAGTTCAATAATGTATGCAATGCACTGCTTTGAATAGTATTCACCTGTGATATGACATTCAATAGATGACATCTTGGATGCAGGAGGATACATTTCCTGCCTTGGACAAACTTCAGCTCAATCATTTTCAGCCAGAGACAGTGGCCTTGTAAGCTGGCATTCTTTGATGCATGTTTTTCTTCTGTGAATAAATCTGGGCCTTCAGAGTTTAATTACACGGCCTGTGTCAGACATTTTTCATTGTGTTCATTTATGTCTGGCAGTGGCAGTGCTGCAGCACAGCCCATCTGTGTGGGGTCAGGCAGCTCCTTTGTGAACAGGAATCCTGAATGTTTGGGTACTCTAAGGCAGATGTCTTTTGTGGGCAGTTATGCCTCTCCTCTTGGAACATTTTGCAAGAACCTTCACTTCAGGCACACTTATAGAAAAGCTCTTGTGAGAGATGCAAGCTCTGCAGTTCAAGCAAATTGTGAGTTATTGTCCCCAGCTGTCCCCTTCAGGAACTCAGAAAGATTGAATACAGACACCCTCAAGAGGCTGGTAAAGGGTTAACTTCACTGGTCTCATGAAACCTGGCAGCTGACAGAAGACTCAAGAGGGAGGATGGACCTTGGTCTCTCCTTATTTTAATTAAAATATAAAAGTCACAGAATATCTTCCCTTCCTTTAAAGAGCTTATCAAATTCATGGAGATGTGATTCTCCCATGCATTCCAAAGTGTCTTTCTTTACAGCTCTTTCATTCATCCACATGTGAGCAAAATGTGCTTATTAAAAATCAAGCTGTCTAAAATTCTTCATATAGCTCAGAACTGCAGAACAGAGCCCATCTGAAGAACTACATTTCTCAGAGCTGAACACTCTATTGATGCTTTTGCAAAAGGCAAAAAAAAAAATTAAATGTCAGTTACTGAGAGACTGGAATTGATCAATATCATATATAATTGTACTTTCACAACAAAAATAGGAAGAAATTGTATCTTTGATATTGGAGTTTGGACTTCAAAAGGACTTATAACTAATAATGGAATTTTCTTGAAAAGTTGGTGTTATCTGTCACAGAGAACAGGCATACCAGATTAGGAAGCCTGCTAGCTCAACACTAGCTCTCAAACCAGATGGACCTCCCCAGATAAAGATCTGTGTTATTAAAGACCCCCAGACTCCATTTGTTTGGATCTCCCATTAGCTGGATTCATAATGTGTCTTAGGGGTTTTTTGCATATGAAAGGAAGGTAAGAGTTGATTCCTATTCACCTGCTCATCCTTCTATTGCTAAAAAAAAAAAAAAATTAGCATGCATATGTTATCCAATGTTATCCAGACTTAATTAAAATTAATTTAAATTGTAATTTAGACCTGTGGGTGCTGTTCCACAATATTTCTGCTTATTCATCCCCCTATAGGCATGGCCTTGATCATGAAATACACAGAGGAACACCTTGAGAAATCCACTGGTGAGGGAAACTTGCAGCACTTGGTTGGTGAGGTTACCCCACGTCACAGCTCGTTTCTGCAAGCCAAGCCTTGGTGCCTGTGAGAATGAAAAAAGAGGTTTTCAATTTGTAAGGAGTGCCATTCCCTTCAGCAGCTCCCAAGAGCTGCACTGTGTGGAGGAATGGTAAAGATCCTTCAGTGATAACAGGTACATGTATCTCAGCTGCTTTTGGTAGGGTAGAAGATAAGTTTTGACACACTTACAAGAACAAAAAAAGGTTTCTTGTTATTTTCAGTCTTTTTGTTAGAGATTAACCCATGCAAGTAATGGAGAAAGAGAAGCAAAATCTGAGTCGTACAGTGACAAAGAGTTTGTGAGGGAGCTAAAAGTAATCTCCACGTTAAAGTTGCTGGCCCATTTTTATACACAGAGCCAATGTAAAAAGGCAGCTTCAGGGAGCACTGGAAGCTATGGATGGTTCAGGCCTATCTACAGTTTTGCCTTTTCAAGGTAGGACTTGATATTAATATCAAGTTTTTGATATTCAAGTTTCAATATCAAGGGTTTTTTTGAAGATATTTTTAATTACTCAGAGTTCTGTTTAATTCTAGGCAGGCAAACTCCTCTAAAGCTGCTGCTGGCACACAGATGTGCACTTGTTGCATGGGAAGGCTTTCCACGAGTTTCCTGACTTGGCTTCAAATGCTATTGTAAGAATTTATCTCGATCATAAATCTTTTTTCACAGATGGCAGGGGTGGTAGGAATCCGGTGGAATACCTACCCTAGGGGGTCTTGAACTTAGAGAAAATAGTAAGAGGTTTGCGATATGCAGAAATATTTTCAAAATATTTTGAAGCATACTACTTGGGAGCACAAATTTTTACTTCTCTCTCAAGCAGGTGAACAGCTAATTTTTATTGCCACTGGGTATCCAAAAGGACATCTGGTGTGCTCAGGAGGCAATGCAATCAGAAAGTGCTCTCCAAAGAGGGATGATCACTGTCTCCTCCTGTGATATGGGAGGGCAAATTGGAACAATTGTTTTCTTTTCAAAAATCACATATTTTTCAGCAGGCTGTTAGAAGTATGATTTAAGACAGCAGCATCTTGTAAGGACTCAGCCTGAGAATTAAAATATATGTTATTTAATATCCAGTTTATGCATTGAGATAGTGTTGCAAAAGATTAGCCAAAGAAGATTGAAAAGAGGTTAATTTACTACACACACAGCTTGGATTGCTAACAACAAACATGATTGATGAGGACTGGCTCATAAAGAAGCAGAGCTGCAGTCAGCATGGACCTCGTGAAATAACTCTCAGTCTCTCCCAAGGGGGAGCTCTGTCCTACTTCAGCCAAGTGGACTTTGAAAACTTTATGATAAAAGTCTTCCCTGTGCTGAGTTTATTTTTCTCCACAATTCTTGTTTCTGATCACACAGATATTTTTGAAAAAGCTCAAGAAACTGAAACAACTTTTAAAACACAGTTGAATGATTCATTAAGGTATGTACATTCATTTTTAAATCCACATCGATTTCTTGAGAGCACTGAACTACAAAGGTTATAATGAGGCAATGATCTGTATGAAAGTGATAAGAAATCTAGACCTCCATGGCCTCCAGACTACTTCACACTCCAGAAGTTAGTGCTGACCTCTTAAAATAAGTTGCAAACTTTTCTAAAAATTGTTACTATGCAAGAACCTTTTCTTTTGAGTCAACATCAACATCATGTTCTGTTGAACTTGTGATTTACTAGTGCCAAGCAAAGCAATTCTCCTGTTATAACTCTTCACACATACCCAGACCCATTACTGTAAGCAGAAAAATTAAAAATAGAAACAGAGTACCATCAGCAGAGAGCACAGGCCAAGCACCAGATGGTTAATTAAAATAATTAGGAAGACAAAACCAAAAAATTGTATTAAAATTATTAAAATAATTATGATCAGGATAATTACTGGTATATATTTGTACTACACTAAATTATGCATTTTACTTGGGGTTGAAACCTCCACTCTATTTGGAGTCTTTCTGGTTTTGCTAATTTTAGGTGCTAATACTTGGGATATTTTGTAACTACCTGCAGAATGTGCTCTGCAGGTAAAGAGATACTAATTAAATTGGTTGGTTTGGTACAGTTAATACAGAATTGCACAACTCATTAGATGCTCAGTAATTCTATTTCACTTTATTTCTTTAGCATTTTCTGAGGTCTCTGATTTGAAATAATGTTATTGACCCCTGAATCACGACTGCATTCCATGCACTAAAAACAGAATAAGTGCAAACATAGCAGAAAACTTCCCAGGTTACTAAAGAAACTCAGACACCAAGGAAGTGTACTTTTGTTTTCGCTCTAACATTGGTTCAGACTTTAAGGTAGAGATACAACAAAATGTAAAACAGGTTGAAGAGACATCAATATTTCTTTGTCAGTCCTCAGATCTCAGCTCTGGTGATGGGCTTGGCATCACAACAGATTGAGGAAAGAAAATACAGTGTTTACCAACACAACGTGGGTCTCAAGGATGCAGGCAGGATATGGTGAATAGAGAAATCTGAGTTTACATATGAGCAGTTGCTCTTTCAAGTTAAGATTAGGTCTAATTTAAAGCTGAGGAGGGTAAAAATTGATTTTTATAAACAGAAACAAATGGAAAGATGAATAAAGCTGGATGAAGTACCCCTTTGTAAAAACGAGGGAAAAAAACCATTGACTACCATTAAATGTTTCAGATAACAACCTACAAAGAGGTCAGGCAGGAAAATCCAGGGATCTGGCTCTAGAGAAAACCACAAGATTTAATAAAAATGGATTTTAGCAATCACTCAACTTCAATGCAAGACAGAAGTAACATAATCAAAAACCTGAAAAACCAGGTTTCACACCAGAGGATGAGAATCTGCAGTGAAGATTTTACAGACTGTTTCTCAAAGGAACATGTACTGTGTGCAGTGAGACTGAACAATATTGCTGAGAAACCATGAAAATGAAATTCTACCACTGCAAATGGAGCTCTCTGTGTCATGGCTTTTCCTGCCACTAGTAGGGATTTCAGGAGCTGCTGTTCAAGCTCAAAACCACAAACACAGCCCAGCTGGTACAGAAGAGAACCACAAAATGTTCTGAGTTGGAAGGATTCCTAAGTTGGAAGGATTCAAGTGCAACCCTCAAGTGAATGGCCCATATAGAGGGATCAAACCCACAAACTTTCTGTGAATAGCACCATGCTCTAACCAGCTGAGTTAATCGCAGGGCTAGATTCTGGTGGAGATGTGTATGAGACAGTTAAGCAACTGTCCCATCTAAGGGGCACAGAGAGGTATTTCAGAGCAGTATTTATAAGGATTAGTTTGTGCAAACCATGTGCATTGTCTTGGGCTACTGGAAAAAGTTGTGTAGAGCTGAAGAGCTGCAAGCCTGAGAAAAGCCTTAAGTCATCAGGTTCATCTGCAGCACACAAGCACTGAAACACTGCACCCACCTGGCTCATCAGCACCACCATGCAGCTCTCCATTTTGCAGCTTTATTTATTTATTTATTTTAAGGCAGCCAGAGGTTTACTCCATGAGTTTATTTATTTATTTATTTTAAGGCAGCCAGAGGTTTACTCTATGAGTTTTCCAAGTTATACTGTCATTTCAGAGGAGACTTGTTTCTACTCCACCTTAAGAGCTGCAAAACCTTAAGAAATATAAGTACTTTAGGTTACAGAGAGTTATTGCATCAATCTGAACTGCTGACAGAACACACAAAATGTGCAAAAAACCTCTCAAGAAGAGAAGTAGATCAGACTCCTGGGAAATATTCAGGAAACTGGTTGGCCAGAGAAGCTGTGGCTGCTCCATCCCTGGAACTGTTCACGGCCAGGTTGGACAGGCTTGGAGCAACCTGGGATAGCAGAGGGTGTCTCTGCCCATGGCAGGGGTTGGAACTGGAAGGGCTTTAAGGTCCTTTCCAAGCCAAGTCATTCTGTAAAACAAGGCAGATTGGTGGCTAGAATAAAAACACAACCAATTCACCCATGTACCAAAACAGCAACTCCTTTCCTAATAGATTTCTATTATTTCTGAAAATACATCAGCCTGGGATATTCTTAAATGAGTTCAAACTAGTACATAAGCAAACACAGCATTTATTCCAGTTCTCTGAAAATATCACCACAGCTTAAATAAGAAATGTAACACCTTTTAAGTCAAGAGTCAGAGGACAGTATTTACACATGGTTAAGAAGAGAAAACCAGTCCTAAAGGAAACAAAAAAAATCTGTCAAATTCACAAGGGAGAATTTCTTTTGACTAATGTGCAAGTTGAACAAGTAAAATATAAGAAAAATACCCCAACGTGCTGGTTTCATTCCTTCCTGCGATTGTGAAAATAGCCTTTTCAGGAGGTTGAAAAAGGCTGTGCTCACACTGCCTGTCTGAAGGGCAAAGTTTGATGTGTGGGCAGCTCTCACTTTACAAGCTGAACTTTTCCCATGAAGTCAGTGAGAGCACATCTCCAAGTCTATCCCAAGAACACATAAGGACATAAAAGACTAGGGTTTGCACATGAATTCAAACTTAGAAAAAAAATTTTAAAAATTAAATTTTTTGACCTACAAAACACATGTAAACAGTCATGCACAGAAAACAATCTATTCAACGTATACAAAACTGCCATGACATAAAAAGGCAATTTATGATTCTAAAAAGATCATCCAGGATAGAAAACCTGCCCAATTTCAGCCTGCTATTCACCTCCCAGTGCCCAAACTGAAAAACATAGTTGTATATAGGAAAAATAGGTTTAAATGTATTTAAATGCAAACAAAACATACCAAAGGAAATGCCAGAATCCCTGCTAGTATGACCCTCCTAGTCCCAAAACACCCTGTGAGACAGCACTTTTTTCCTCCCATAAGCTCTATGACTGTTTTAATTGTTGATCCTTCACGTTATTTGGGAAAATAACACATTTTGTCTTGGTTCTGAAAAAAAACTTGATCCATTAATACACAAAGATTAAAATATCTGCTTTTTAAATTCAAATTATACAATTGCAGATTCTGCCCTGTGCTGTGAGCCAGTAAATCCCTCACTGAAGTGCCTACACTTTTTAACACAAAAGATAGACAGAATTATTCCCAAAACGCTGTTGGGAATGACTCTACAAACTCTCTGCATGAAATAAATGAGAATTCCCATCTTTCTATTTACATTGATCTATTTTTTTTCCTCACTTCCCTTGCTAAATAAGAAGACTGTGCAGGCAAGTTAGATGATGTATTGCTGCACTTAAGCTTTCAAAATCCTTTAACACTATTTTTTTCTTCAGTTTTAAAGAGCAAATTTTTCTTCCACGTATGCGTTAACAGCTTTTCCACCAGTCATATTCTTATAATGGTGGTAAAATGTTTTTGCTATGGAGCATAAGTTTACAGAAGAGTTTTTTTTGCTTTGGAAATTTTTGATGCCCACGTACAACTACAGTTTATGACACCAGTACAACTTGCTTACTGGAAATTCTGTGTGTAACTGTGCCAGATATTGTGAAACAAATAGTTTGAAAATACATGTATTCATTAGTTTAAAAATAACCTTTGGGTTTTGGACTACCACACTTATATTCCATGCAGTTTTCCAAATAAATAGCAGTCTTTCCCCACAGCACTTTAAACAGAAGGTATGAGTAAAAGCATAAAGTGGGCACAATAAAAAAAAAATGGAGTGATTGACCAAATTTCAAGCTGGAAAATGAGACTATTTGCAAATAAAGTGCACAAAGCTGTCCTTTTTTTACCTTGGATGAACTCAAGCATAAGTCCCTTTTTCTGCAACTTTGAGAGCTGAGAAAAATCTCTGAGGCAAGTACTTCATAATAATAAAATCCTCATCACAGCCTTCCTTTTGAATAACCTCCTGGCACCTTCCTGTGTTGCAGACACTCCTTGTGTGCTGAGCCCCAGTTTTCTGAACGATGACTGAGGTGTCTCAAACAGCTCAGAAAATTGAAAGTGAGAGGAGAATTTAATTTACTGTTCCTGTCATCACAGTGGATCAGAAGAGCCTCATGGAGAAATAATACACAGCTCTTGCTCCAGTATCTGTGCCATAACTCCAAGGCTCTGAGGGCTGTGAACATCCGGCAGGGACCTGAAACTGGCAGGTGTCATGTTTAATGTATGTGCAGTCACATTCCAAACAAATAACTACACTCCAGGAACAAGCTAATAATTCTTCTGAGTAAAAGAATCCAGATATGTGCTTTGGTCTGCAGAAGAGATACTCCTTAAAGAGACTGTCTGTACAGGCCACCCCTTCTGTTCAGACACTCAACCTTTCTGCAAAATCATCAATCTTGTTTTTCGCTGGGAACTCAGAGTCATACCAAGGGCAAGATTCTGCTGGTTTTGCTGTAAACAGAGCTAATCATTTACATTTTTCAATTAATTCAGCTGTGTTGAGGGCACTCTGTGCTGCAGCAGGTTGATGGATTCAGTGAGCCAGAGGAAGCTGGGGCTGCTGCAAGGCCAGTGTGATACCAACACAACAAGTTTGCGTGGAGTTTGGATCTTGGGCCCATCTTGAACTACAGTGTCACTATAGGACACAAAAAACCACAAGTGCACAGACTGCTGCTCTCAAGGTGAAGAAAAAAGGAAAGTTTATTTTCTGACTCCAACATTTACAGTTTTCCAAAAGTGACAGTGCCACCTCGCCAATGACACTGGACAAACCAACAGTCTATCAAGTTTCTCCTCTTCTATAAAAGAACGTAAAACAATGAGTTATTTACAGAAAGTGTGTAAGAAAGTTTGCTGCAAGAAAGTAAACATCAAAAGGCTTAAAAAAATCTTAAAAAATCAAAACAACACTACAGCTGCATATCAAGGGCTACATAGCAGATAAGGGACACTGTGGGGGATTCCCTACCACAACAAACAAACCAAAAATATTTGTTCCCTGCAAGGTACCCAGAAAAAGATTCCCTTTTTCTATGGCCTTAGTGCCTTTGTCCATACCTGGAGAGGTGGCAAACACCAGGTGGATGTGATCAAGTCTCCACTCCATGAGATATGTTCCAAAGCTGCAGGAAATCTCAGGGTTGATTGTCAACCCTGGAACACTATCATTTTTTAAATAGCTTAAGGTAAACTGAAAACTTTTGTAGCTGAGCTATACCAAGAAAACAGTAAAACTATAACATTTATTACCAAATCAGGTCAGAGTAATTTTTCATGTATTAAAAGACACACCCTATCTCTCCATGACAAGGTTACAAAAACTCTATAACATTTTAGTACTGATTAGTTAAGTCAAATAAAGTAATTTTCAACTTTGTTCTGTTACATTTAAGATATAGCCTTACATATAACCATTCCCACCTTATGGTTCTAAGGATTGTTTCTTACATGTAGAGCGCAAATAATATTTCTGAAACAAAACATTGCCAAAGTCTGAGGCTTAATGTTTTCAGACTAATTTTCAGAGGTGTTCAACAAATGACACTTTCCCTGTAACTGGTGTAAGCATAGGACAAATGAATCAGATCATTAAATCTCGCTGGTTATAATCTAGGAAAATTCTTATCTACTTCACCTAAGAAAAGAATTATCAGTTTCCTGTTCTCTCTGTTTCATTTAAAGGACATTAAGATGCTACTGATAATTTTGGTACAGAGAAAAGAATAAGCAAATTGACGTTTATTCCAGCAAATCAATATACCCAGTATCTGTTATGTATTGTCTGTAGATTTACCAGTTTAATTTTAATTTCTTAAGAAGTCATTGTTTTACCTTTGTGCTCAGATATGATGCTGTGAAACAAAGTTATATCTGTCAATTTACTCAGTGAATCAACATCCTATATATTAATTTTTCTAGGCTAATCCACAGTGAGGATACAACATTCCTTTACTGACAGATGATATTATCAAATATTTAGCTCACACAGTAGATAATTGGAGTGTTTCTGCCATAAGTATTCATTTACTCATGCTGGTGAT
This sequence comes from Emberiza elegans, assembly GCA_024865655.1. Taxonomy (NCBI): domain Eukaryota; kingdom Metazoa; phylum Chordata; class Aves; order Passeriformes; family Fringillidae; genus Emberiza; species Emberiza elegans. The sequence continues at coordinate 3,016,094 of JALJVW010003518.1, forward strand.
TCATGATGATCCACATGAGAAAAACTGTAGCTAAATTCACACTTTAAGCCACAGGAATCAGCAGCTGAATCAGAAGATAGAAATTGCCATCTAAGCCACACAGCTGTAGAGAGATGGAACACAGGCACCTAAACAGTTCATCACATTGCCTTAATCCACAATTTAAATTTTTGTGCAATTCCTCTTGGGATGCACATTACGTTGTTGGACTGTATCATGTTATTCCCCTTTTCAAATTTTAACTCTAAAAAGAACAGTGCATTGCTTAAATTTAAAGTTAACTTAGGCTTTTTAATTTGAAGATGTTTAGGTACTGATTTATAATTCTGCATATGACTGGTGTTTCATCTAACCTGGGGTGCTTGGAACAGGGATAAACTGGCAAAGGCTTCCTGTGCTATTAATCCATGGCAAAATCAGGCTATTGCCTAGAGGAAGACTAGTCTAATGATATGCAAATTCTTAAATGAGCTGGTTTCCATTAATATTGTGTAATAAACCAAACTCAAATTCTCCTACTTCAATTCACATTTACTCAGTCCCTTTAGAATCCCATGTTATAGACTGAAGGTAGCTTGGAGAGCTGTGTCTAAGAAATATTAGAACATGAAATGGATTTGAATTCTATAAAGCCACAAACCAGAAGCTTCAGCCTCTGCATGGTCTCATGCTCTCTATGGTATGGATGGATATGTGTGTTGAATCCCCAATATCTACATCCCATTCCCTCCCCTCAGTTTTGTATTCAACTGGAATAAATGCAGCAAGCAAAATAAATACCACAAGAACCTTTGGGCATCTTTTTCTTTATAGTAAGAAATGCAAATCTTTATCTGTCCAGAATATTGTTTTGAAAACTGGAGGCATCACAGGTTATGCAGGTGCCATAGAACTTCTGCAAGGGCTGATAGCTCATGACAATGGGAGCAAAGTCTCTTCAGTTGATGCACATTTGCATGGTGGTTGAACAGGCAACTGCAGTTTCATGGTTTGTTCAACTTTCATGGTGTCTTATCCAGGAAGAATACCAATACTACATATGTGTACATTAATAGATTTAATAATTTTTCCTACTTCTAACTGTTTGCAGAAAAATATTGATATTTGAGTTACTTGGATACAGTTTTCACTAAAAACTAAGTTGGCATGAGGACCGTGGCAGCCTCCTATATGAGTATAAGAATTGTGGAATTGCATTTGGGTGGGAAGTGGAATTAGGAAAACACAAAACAAAATGTGGATTTTTCTAGGATTTAAGCATATAGGATTTTTCCTAGGATTTTTCTAAATGGATAACACCCCCTACAACTTGGCTATTTATAAGTTATCTGTATTTTCCTTGGAAGTTTCTCTGATACTCCCTTGCTGTTCAGACACTGGAAATAGTAATGCTGTATAAATGACTGGGTGAAAACATGACTGGAGAGATTGCCTCACACAGAGATGCTGTGAGCACCTTGTCAGCTGTCCCCTGTGCACACATATGGTACAAAACAAAAATAAACTCCTGTTTCCCCATTCTCCCCCCTCTGTCTTACAGATATCAATTCAAAATTCATCTGGGTTTCTTTCAGAGGGAAATAAAAAACAAAACCTGCTTTAATTGTTTGGTCATCTGCCCTGTGGATGGTTTCTTCATCCTTTTCACACACATTCTGGAGCCATGGTTTGTGAACACTGCTAATCAACCCAGGTACCAGCTGCCGCTCTGGTTTCATCAGCAGGCTGATATACTGGGTTTGGGTAATCTTGTTTATGTATTGATCTTTCTCTTGAAGCTGACACTCTTCTGTCAAACAATCATGAACCTGATGTTTCAAATTTAAACAGCTGCAGAGTCATTAATTAAAAAGTAATGCATGGTAGTAATTTAAAATATGTGCTTGAATATTTATGTACCCTTCTGAACTAGAAAGTGAGTATACAGCACTCATTACCAGAGATTTAATTTAATTTGTCAATTTTTTTGAGTTAAACTTCACTAGATTAAAAACCAACAGTAAACAAGGAAAGAAACAGCTGCAGCTACAGCTGCTGCTTTGTAGCCACTTCAGTTTGGCTCTCCTCAACATGTACATGTAACTTATAAATTACATCAAAAGATACATTAAAAAAATGAGAAGTTGTGCAAGTGTGGAGGAGGAAGAAGAGAGAGAGATGGTGCTTAGCAGGACATGAATTTCTTACCAATAAATTGTCATTTGAAAAACAGCAGGTGACAATGTAATAAAAATTGTGCAGAGAGCTGAAATGAATACAAATGCCAGGAATATACTGGAAGTGTCCAGCAGTTCTGCTCTGCAGTGAGCCTGCTTGACAACCATTGCTCTGCAGCAGCCATAAACTATTCAGCAGAATTGAATATTTAGCTGTGCATCACCATATCTCAGTCCTGGGCCCTTGTGAACCCACCTTTTAGCAAGTTCTGAGGCAACACCATGGGACCATTAATTGCCACCGTGGTGGTGGCCCCAGCAGGACCAGAGCCTTGTACTGTGCAGCAGAATGTTTGCAGAAGAAGTGTTGGGGTTGGCAGGGTTGGGCTCTCTTTGAACAGTGCCACCACTGAGCACAATTAGAAATAAAATACCACCTATTTAGGGAAAAGGAGTATGAGGAGTGACATGGTTTAAGGTCACTTGAAAATGTTTGATGGCAGTGGCTCATGCTGGAGCCTCTCAGACAAACAGCAGCAGCAGCTCAAAGGAAATGGAAGAGTTAAATGAACAGCTCTGGAATGAGAACCTGGGAGGAGCAATAATGTGCTGGAGACACAGCACTCTCCACATGTTTAACTCCATGTGTGCCCAGTACAACATGCCAAGGTGCCATGGTACCCACTTGGGTACCATGAAATCTCCAAGCAGAGAATTGTGTACTATCAGAATGCTAAAAACCCTTTTGATTTGTTCTAACTGGTGAAATCTTAATTTCTGAGAGAAACAAAATCCACAAGTCTGTTTAAAACAGAAAAGCTGTAATGCAAAACTGAAGGAAAATCAGCGTTTGTAAGATCAAGAGTAAAAATGAAGAGATATAGTCAAAAAAATACATTCCCTTTGTTTCCTCCTTCTAGAGGAAAGTAAAGCTTCCTACAAAAAATGTGAGATTTAGTCATAAAATAAGGGGGAAAAATTAGAAAATACTTCCTAAAATAAATAAAGCAGTCAGCTGTGTTCAGTTTAAAAAGCCTGACTTGCTCTTGGCTCTGTATTACAAGAGTGCTAATTGTTCCCTTTGGAGAAGAACCACTTTTTTTGACCATAAAAAGTAAAATAGCTTTTGCATGTTTTGTACTACACTTGTTCTACAAATCCCCAGCAAAATACTTTTATTTTTCATACTTGTTAAACTGACATGGAGACCCCAAAAAAAAGAAATCTAATAATTGCAGCAATTAATAATTGCAGATAGTTCTACACAAGCACAGCTCTGAGAACTACAACTCCCTCTGTGCTAAAGAAAAATATATAATTATAGCCTGGAAAATTAAAATAATTTTAATAACTAAAGAGTTACAGTAGTAAAATGTAGAACAAAGTTATGTTCTACAGTTGCAAACCATAAGAACAAGTCATAAATGTAACTATATTAAGGTCCTATTTCTTTTTTAGCCTAAGATAATTTAAAAGACATGGGGGGAGACAGTATGCATGAAATAATGCATTACTTAGGTAATGAATTCCTTTCTACAGATTTGTATGCTGATATTCGATGATAGAGACAATCTCAGCAGAAAAATGCAGGTCAAGTATTTTGGCATGAGATTCATACTTTTTAATTTTCTGTCCAATCTACAATCCTTGCAGCCTTGTATCATCAGCTTCCAGTAATTCTCTTTTCATCCTTTACTGCAGTCTTTAAGTTTTCTTTCTTGGAATATTTGTTATAGTATTACAGGTTTCAATAAACTAGACCAATAAATTCCTACTTCAGTAAATTTTTATCTAATACTATATCCAGTTTGATAGATTTTTTTTTTTTCAAAGAGCACTTTTATTGCAGTTTCAGTATTCTGGAATGGAAATTGTCTATCTCCTCTTCATCCTTATTATGACACTTAATTTCCTATTTTTTCCCAGATATGCTTATTTTCATTTCAGAAGTTATCCTGCCTCCATCCTTGTGCTCTATGTTATCACCCTGGCTGGAAACTGAGGTAATGTATTCCTCTAGTTCAGGCACAATATCTTGATCAGCTCCAATCTCACCCTTATTGTCCAAACATGAACTCATCATTTTATCTTATGACTAAAATATCATTTAATCAGTTTTAATTTCCTAAAATACAATTGTGTTTTTCTCTTGACGATTATTGCTTAAGTCTGATAGTCCCTCAACCTTTAAGATCTAGCTTTCTATGGGACACATCTTCCTCTGTAGGCTGCTTGTAATTTTCCTTATATCCTTTCTGAGACAGTAATTCCATTTATCACTGCACTTTGCCCCTCAGGGAAAGTTCCCTTCAGGCAAAGTTCCTTTCCCTTCATTGCCTTCCCACTCCCTTCTGAAATACAATACAAAATGGGTTATTTTCAGTGCTATGCTCCCACCACAAATATTTGCCATTAGTCACTCATAGCAGTTGCAAAATCCCTCCAACTTTCTTGACTGGACAACTGAATAATTCTAAAAAGAAAAAGGAGAAATATGTAAAGTCTACTCCCTGAAATAATAACCAAACAAAAATGATACCTCAATATCATCCATCACACAAAAAAAATTACCATAATTTAGACAACATATCTTTTTTAAATACAGAGGAATAAAACATCCAGCAGTGAATTAACAATTCTTGGCTACATTTGGAAGGTTCAGTAATGAAAACTCTTTTGTTAAATAATGTTTTCCATTTTTGCAAACACGATTTTCCTTAAATTTTTCACTTTGTAGCAAAACAGTATTCAGATTAAAGTTGCTATAATGCTACTATGACTTCTGAAAAGAAAATAACTTTCAAGGACAGGAATCTGTCAATAAATAAGGATAGATGTTTGCATACCTTTCATTTCCCAACTGTGCCAGCTCAAATGGTATCTACAGACTAAACAGCTCTTCTTTCTCCCTGCATCAGGATAAAGACAGTGAATTGCCCCTGGAAAGTTTCCCAAGTGTTCATTAGAATTGTTGTATTTTATATGAAATAGAAATTTCTCTTTCAGAGAACAATCCCCGTGCAGGAGCTGTATCCTTATGGTGTCCATTAAGGAACACCAACAGCATCTATAGCACTTAAAATGAGAAAACCCCAATTTTTTGCCATGACCTGCAGTGGAAGAGTCTCCTGTCTAGGTCATGAGTATTCCCAGCCATAATCACTCTCCAAAGTTACATCTGCAGAGCTCCACCTTTGTTATTTCACACTGGAGGAGTGCCTCTGCCCTTCCTACACGGGGCCGAGAGCTCTGAACCATCACACACCTGATGCTGCAGCCAACTGCTTCTCCTGGCTGAAATCCTGTATTTTGCTTCCTCCATATATCCCTCAGCTATTTTAATGTAACAGGCAGTTTATCTTTAAATTGAATCAGCATTAGCTTCTGCACAGAGGGTGCCATTTCGGTTTGAACTCATGGTCTTTCTGGTGAGTTTGTTGCTTGATCAAATTCCCAAGAGAAATTCAGTCAGGATGCACAAGGGATTTCACCGTGAGATCTGAAGTAAGAGAAGTTTTTGTGAACGTAATTTAGATTGCACTGAATTTATATTTTACTGCAAGCACTTTTAGGTCCTAGACCTCATTTCATAGCAGATCTTCAGTATTTATTTCAGTTTTGTCCGAGTACAAAACCTTGACTAGCAGAGCAGGGGAAAAGGTTGTTCAGGTTATTTGTCCATTGCCATTATAAACATTATGTTTGTGACTTACATGCAGTTCTGCACCACTGGACAAAATATTGCCCATACATTGTTAAAATAAACAGCAAAGGAAAATACCCAAGTAAATATCACAGGAAATTCCTAAATATCTAAGGACACTATCTAAATAAAATGAGTAAATATCCTGTATTTACCCCATGTGAGTAAATACAGGAGAATTATATTAATTTCTTTAAAGGTCCATCATGTTGAACAGTGACCCCTAGGAACTGTAAGCTCTACTGATCTCAAACCAAAGTACAAAACTGCCTCCTCCACCCATCCTTGTTACTGTCTAATAAAGAAACCTGGTTTTTAGATTTTGCCTTTCTGCAAAACTTCTCTTCAAGGTACACTGTTAGGGTGAGATGCCTTTACTAAGGAGTTAACAACATGGAAAATCAGGTTAAATAAACCCCCAAAGACATACCTACAATTGCTTTTGGTTTCTTACAATTTGCAATCTTGCATTGTTAAATGAACACCCAAAAATAACATGAACTAGAAAGAGAAGTCAGATTTCTATTATTATCTTTAAAAAGAGAAAAGGATCACCAAGAAGTAGGGAATTATACAGCAGAGATTTCTAGGCTGTTGCAAATTTCACCTTTGAGAAATCAGAATCTCGCTAAGCTTTTGGGCATTATTAATAAAGAGACATCAACCAGGCAAAATGCCTGCAGCCCTGGCAGCCCTGCTGCTGCCTCAGAGCTCTTGAGTATCCTGCACCTGTCCAGCCCACCTTTGCACCCCATCTGCTAATTTCAGCCACAACATATTTAGAAATTGTGCTAGAAAGAGAATCCCAGGGCGTTCTTCTCCTTTTTGTCACAAATAAATTCACCATTGCATGGTCTTGAAATCAGATTTCATTTTCAAAATCTTACCCATTTTAAAAGAAATCTGATAAAATGCTGCACAGTGAGCCTCAGATTAGATAGACTCTGCAGTAATGTTTGTAAATGGAAATATCCTGTGCAGTCTGTAATAAATTTTCCCAGTTTTGAGAATAGTTTTTTCTAATAGCCCTTCTAGAAATTTTGATTTTAGAATGGCACACTGAGAAATCCATGCCCCATCACATAACTCTACCCTCAACATGTATTAATGTACACACCCTATATATATAGATGTGTGTGTGTGTGTGTATTTCCACATATTTTCCAATATTCATAATGCATATTTATTTCTATTTTTCCTTATTATTTGCAAAGGAATGTTCTTTGCTAGGAGGCTTGCACAAAGAAACAAACTTTAAAACCTGAAGTTCCCCTTCAAAAGATGTTTATTTCTTAGAACAGATAGTCCCAAAGAAGTTTTAAATATCTTAGCATTTATAGATGCTTTATGCAGTATTTAGGTAGAAAAATGAGAACTTGGCTCATGATTTACTTGCTCATCAATCTGACAACACCCACAGGGGAGGCTTGCAGCGGAGAACACAAGAGCACCACAACAATACAAAATCCTGCTGGATTAGTCCATTTAATGCACATCAGCAGTTTAAGTTAAGCTGACTGACTTTACTGAAACTAAGCCACATTTACCACCTGTAAAATTAATTTGTCAGCTTCTTCTAGAGATCCTGAGCCATACTCTGAACCAAGGAAAGCACAAGATAGAAACATTCTAAATCCAGATTTTGAATGTCTGTACAGTCACCCTTTCTCTTACAAATCACCTGCTCCCTCCATTCTACCCCAAGTGCTAAAGGCCTCATCAATTTGCAGGTAAGAACTTCCCCACTATCAGAACTTCTTGTCACTTTAAACCAGGTACTTTTTCTAACAAATAAATCCTAAAATATCATTCAGTCCATTAAAGATTCTCTGATCACAGGAGGGGCTGATTTACCAGCTCACTCTAGAGTGAAGCTTCAGCAATACCCCTGGATTTTTACAGCTCTCTCACCAGTGCTTTGGTTGGGAATTGTGACCTAGAGGAAATGTTCCAGCAGGTCTTCAGGGTAATAGAGCACAAGAATTAAATCTCCAGCTGGTGTTGCCAGCTAAGGGCTTTTATCCATTCCAAGTACTGAAAAGATATCCTCTTAATAAGATATAAATTCTTCAACACTAAGGATTGTCAGTTAAGGGGAAGTTTCCATGGAACACTTGTTTTCACCATACAACTCATGAATAAAAGAGCAGAATGACTAACATGACTAACATTCAATCAATATTATAATTACCAGGGGTCAATTAGAGAGGTTTTGGCTGTTAGTTTCAAACATTTCTTCTCTCAAATAAAGACCCTCCTAGTGACAGCATATTCAATGCCAAATATCTAAACAGAAACATCCTATAAAGATTGCCTTGCTATCAAAGCTGTTGTTTTTTCCTTCAAAATATACTGCAGCTCACATACCATAACATCTTTTCTTCAAAATATTACACATATTTAAAATTAATTTTGACATTTTAATTATTTTTCCTGACATATAGAGATTTTATTTTAAAAAATCGTATAACAACTATATAAAAATCCACTGAAAACCCTGAATTAAGCATTCATATCTACAGAATTCTAAAATGCCTGTAGATAGTCTCTATAAAATCTTATTTCATGGAATCTGTTGAAGAATAATTAGGGTAACATCCCTCAAATAAAGATGCTATGAGTACAACTGATGGTGCTTTTAAGGAACTAAGCTTGACACTACTTAAATTCTCAGAATTACATGTTTATTGCAGCATTTGAATTCTTTATTGTTTCTCACTTTTTCGAGAGCATTATCATCTCAAAGCTAGAATATGATGGAAGAAAGAAATCCAGTTTAGATGCTTTGCCCTTGGAGTTAGACTGTCATTATATTCAGGGTGGTTATTTTTCCAATAACAAATGCAAAGATAATGAGACTGAAGAAATGCAATTTATGGTGCAGCCCATAAATAAGCCCCAATTTCCTCTTTAGTTTTTGAGGATATCTCCAGGAGTGCATAATGATTTTCAGCTTTTAATTCCTACAAAGTATATTCTAATAATAACATTCTCTCAACCACAGTGACATAACAGATTTTCAGTCCATACCAACTGTTACAGCTCCACTGACAACACAAATGTTTATATGGGGCACCCAAGAGTGTTAAAATGGAAAAACACTGAATTTCATTGCCTCTCTCCTACAGCCTGACCTTCAGTCAGTTTGCAGAGGCATCAACATGATACAATCCACAATACCATATGCTGCTTTATCTCTTGGTTTATGATTAAGTTACACTTTTAAAAGGTGAAAAAGCTTTTGATGTAAATATGCCACTGTTCCTCCTGCTTCTGAAATCCAAGTGTTTCCCTTTTAGACTCTTCCAGTCTTTCCATCCCATCCCAGTGTCTACTTCAGCTTTTTCAGCAAGGTGATTGTTTCCTGAGGACCTTACAGAAGACATTTCCTGCTCATATTCACATGAATAGTTCATTAATATTCCTATGCCCTTCACAGAAAGTTGTTTTTATGTTCTAATCATCTTTCCAGAGGCCAAAAACATAAACCAGGTCATTATGAGTTAATTCAAATCAATGGCCAATGACTTTCTAATTTTCATTTCACACTTGATAGCCTTAGTGTCAGCTTTTGGCAACAGTTCCTCTGAAATATTCTTATCAAGTATTTTGGGAAGTTTTTTCATCTTTCTGAATCCGTGCCTAATCAAGAGGGCAGCAGCACAAACACACACCATTTCATAGGGAAATGACTGGAAGTTGGAACTGTCTTCAATTTAAACATCTCAGCTCTAAAGCTTCTCTAGGATTTATGCTGAGTAAATGCAGGACAGGAAAATGTTAATAAAGATTCAGGCCTAAATTCCATTTGGAGCATGCTTTCAGTTCTGTTTGCTTGCAGGATGTGCTAAGGAACACCACCACCATGGAAAAAAAGGGATGCATTTATGGCTTATGTAGCACAGACCATACAAGGACTTCAGGACTCCAAGTTTTAGTATGTACTGAAAATAATTGTTCTTGTGAGTTTGAAATTAGTGCTTGAATAAAGGATTAGTGCACTCTGTCACTAAAGGATTTTATTTTCCTTCTGTTAAATTGGGCAGTAACACCTCCCTTCCCAGAAGGATTTCAGTGATTAGTGAGTGCCATACTCTTCAAACAAGCATGCACTATTCTATTTAGAAAGAATAAAATTCTACTTTGGTGGTGCTTTTCCTCTAAAATCCTTATATTTAAAGGATATCTAACTACATCTTTCTTAATTTTAGTTTATTAAATAATGGTTGACTGAAAAAAAATTACATTTTTGAGCTATACTTTGACTTTTATCTCCAGATTCAGAATATTATTTTCATTTTGGTTGTGGGAGGTTTTGGTTGGTTGGTTGGTCATCCTCTTGATGATGCACAACCCCTGTGCTCTCAGATGGAGAAATTAAAATCCAGTGTTGTTTTCAATGTTTAGACAACTTCTGCTAATCTAAAAGGTTGTCACAATTCTCTGAAGGCTTTACTAAAATTTCTTGGTTATTTCAAATACAACTCAACTCCCACCTTTATATATTCCTTATTTTACAGCATTCCAACCCAAGTCACTTCTAAAACAATGGAATAAACTTTGTTTTTACACTCCTACTCTTACACTTCTGGGCAAACTTTTAATTATTCAATTATTTCTGTCTTTCCTAATTGGTTTCAGACTCACCTGATTAAAAATGGTGGATTGGAATGGTGTGGATCTGAGGCTCCTTGGGGGTTTTATTTTCCCTGAACACAAGGAGGGATTCTGCTGTATCTAGAAATCATGATGTTATTCCAAGGAGACAAATTCATGATTTATTACATAATGATACCCAAGTAAGATGTTCATACAAATTTAATTACTGCTTACAAGAATAACATGAATCAGAGCATTAGTTTCATATTATTCTGTTGCTTGATTTTTTTCCTGTTTAAGCACCTGTTACATTACTAAATTTTGGACCCTTGTGGGATGATGTTACACTAAAGATCTACATAATTATTTTACTACCACTTTTACATTCTGTGGATTTTTTCCAGTTTCATTTGTTTCTTTTAGTCTAACACTCCTTACTTTTTTAGATTGCTGTGCTCTACTACCATGTCATTGTGGAAACAAAGAGGTTTCTGTGCTTATAAAATTTTGAATCTTTCCTCTGTTTCATGTAATTCTTTCTTTTCTGCTGTTTGAAATCTTAGAAATGAGATCTCATTATTAATTGCTAATTAATTTCAACATTATTCTGAAAAATACTTTGAGAAGTGCTTCACTGACTCATATGGATCTCTCATGATATAGCCTCAAGGGAAGATATATAAATGAACAATATTAATGTGAAGGTTTTTTGATGCAAAAGTTTAGACACAACTATTGCAAATGTGATGTATTAATACTCTACTGCTCAGATTTAAATTCAAGATCAGAGGCAGAAGAACTGAAAGATCACTTGAAAAGGCTTCAAGATGAAAGCACGCAGCTGTCAAAAAACTACCCCCAGTTCTGTTAAACACCCAATTCCACTCCCCTCTCCCCATCATTCTAAAATTAGGAAACCAGTGCGCAATGATGAATTAACCCTGTATGTGGAAATCTAATTGAAAAACACGGAATAGCATCAGGTTATGCTTTGGCCCTTCTCTAGAGGCTGAAATGCTTTGTAAAGTGCAGTTTACTCTGAAGTTGTGTTTTGGTTCTGGTCACTGATACAAGTGCAAAGACCAGCAAATAAATCAGGACCATAACATCACCAGTCCAGGTCTCAATCCTGAACATATTTTAAGCAAACAAATTTCCAGTCCCCCCTTTCCTCAACCAATTTACATAAAGCATCCATTAGCATTGGTCAAGACTTTGCAGAAATATTGTTTTCAGTAAAAGTATTTGAATGAAGAGAGAGTTTTGGAGGGTTTTTGCAAACAGAGTACAGATAACACAAAAAATAGAGAAATCAACTTTCTAAATTTGATCACTCCCTATGATTTAAGTTCTGTCCATATATGTGCTTTACCAATTTTTTCTTTTGATTTACAGACACACTTGACACGTCTTGATGTGATCTGTAACCAAATAAACTACATGGTGGTTTTTCCATAAGGCATATTTTACATAAAGCAGCTATTCCTAGTTCCTCTAAAGCATTTATATTAAATTTAATGCCTAGCACAGAGTTTCTAAGTGTATATTCCTAATTTCAAAGAGATGCATGAAGCCATACATTCATCAGAACACACTCTGCTTTAATTTAGATAGCTTTTGCTTATGGATCATATAGTGGTGTTTGGAAAAAAAAAACCCCACAAAAGAACCATGTACTTTAGAAACAATGGGAACCAAGTGAGATAAAAATAAATCATAGATTTACCCTTTTAAGATACATACACCAAGCTTTATGGTCAATAAAGTGTTATCATGTCTTTGAAAACTATTGTGTTACATTAATGAAACATGCATTTCTCTGTATGTAACATATGAAGAGGAAGTTTCTCTACAGTGTAAAGGTTCTTTTGTCTCATGCCTTAATTGTGTGGTGGATTATTTAAATAAAAGGTTGAGGTTTGGGTTCCATTAGATTTCCCTGTGAATGATAAGGCTTCAGCACAACAGTGGGTATTTAGGCCTCAAGAATCAGTATTTCCATCAAGGAGATTTGAAGTAAACAGTGCATGCACAAGAGATTTATTTATGTGCAAAACATTTTGCAATAATTTAGTATATATAGAAGCTGTAATTATTTGAAGATTTTTCATTATAAAACCTCTGAAAGGTTTCACAATGAAACCTTTCATGCTTTTCATATTCTAGACTTTTCATATTCTAGAATATGAGAAGTCCATGCTTCCTTGTGCTCTATGGATAAGAAATTTTCAAGAGTGCTCTATGCTCATTTTCTCCCAGGCTGAGGAACCAGATGGCTTAGATTTACTTTATAAAAATTTCAGTTCTCTGCTGCTTATTGCTCATTAGGTTTAGTATGGCAAAACTAGTACCACAAACTAGTACTGAAATGAGGAATTGCTTGAGAGAACTTTACAGTCTGTAGAAAGATTCTCACTGCTATGCTGCTAAAAAATTAATTTGATTTTTCATTAATTATAAGTGAACACATATCTTCTTTTAAACTATCATGACAACACAATAAAATGCTGTTTGGGATGAATAGCAGCATAATACTGAATTTTTAAAATACCTCTTCTGAGAGTTCTGTAGGAGAAAATGTAAACTGTGATGGAACTGCCATATGGCGAGCTCTTAGTGCCAGCATTAACTGAATCCCCCAAAGCAGCATTTTGCTGTTAAACAATAGGGAGAAAAGAGGAAACCTGCTTGTATGGAGCAAGAAAAGCCAACCCCAATTCATGTCAGAACTGATCTCAGTAGAAGTTATCTATAATGATATCCAACCTTCTTTTCTAAGGAAACCATCCTTGAAAGTACTTGCTGCCCCGAGCATTAGGCCTGCACAGAAGCTGTCAGGCAGTGAAGGATTTCCATCCTGCAGTCTCCAGTGCTTTTGCCTTGCGTCCAGCCCTTGCTGCTCCATTGCTTCTCTCCCCTAGCTGAGGAAACAGCGCCTCAGCAACTCTTCCACAGAGGGCTCCCCCAGGATCTGACCCTGCCATTTCCCTCTCTTATTGCGAGCAGATTCTGCAAGGTCAGAGCCAGAGACACACTCAGCCTCTCCCTTGCAGCACCACAAGTTCAAAGTCCATAGAAGAAAGAGCATCAATTATATCTGTGCATATATGGGAAGCACTGATGTCCTGCAATGCATCGCATGCTCCACAGAAACGTCCACATCCCACTGCAACACCGCAGTTTGTAATACGTGTCCTCTCAGATATCTGGCTGCAAAACAAGAGAGTTACTCATCCCCCATAAAGCCTAACTGAGCAGAACAAGGTCCCCCTGAGCCTTCCTGGGCATGCAAGAAATTCAAATGATTCTTTGAAGGCCTGACCTTGCTGTCCCATTGAGCTATACAGAAGAATTTTGTTGACTCCAGAGGAGTTTTATCCAGGCCTTGATAAAATCATGGAGTTCTTTTTTTCCAAAATGTGTGGTTATTAATTGTTGCAGTGTTGTGAGGGTCCCCAGGATGGGGTGAGAAATGAGAACTGACTCCAAGTTCTCAGAAAGCTGATTTATTATTTTATGATATTATATTAAAAGAAAATTATATACTAAAACTATACTAAAGAAAGAGAAAGGAGACATCAGAAGGCTGGAAAAGAATGAATAATAAAAACTCATGACAGACTCAGAGAGCCCAACACAGCTGGACTGGGATTGGTCATTAAATAAAAATAGTTCACATGGAACGAATCAAAGATGCACCTGTTGGTAAGCAACCTCCAGACCCCATTCCAAGCACTCAGATAATTATTGTTTTCATTTCTTTTCTGAGGCTTCTCAACTTCTCAGGAGAAAAATCCTGGAGAAGGGACTTTTCATAAAATATGACAGTGACAAAAATGCACCTGGTTTAGGTAATATCCTTAAATATATTTGCCACTGGGAACACTGAACCAAAAAATACTTGTAGTATTTCTTAAGCCTCAGGGTGGGCAAGCGCATTTAATTTTCCCCATGACAAAGTAGAATTCACCAGAACACCTTTAGCATTTTCAAGAGATGGGGTCAACACAGCACTCTACCTTAAAAGAGAGCTCCCTGCAAAATCAATGTTTGCTTCAGAGACATCAAGAAAAGAATCTCTCTTTCTAATTTTTTCCAAATCAAAAGACTATGAGGTACAAAAATGTTAAGTCTTTTTAAAAAGAAAACTATTCTACTGCTATCTTATCCCTGTCTGATTTGTAATGAGAAAGCTATGTCATGAAAAACTGAAAATATACCTTCTAGAATGATTTATACTTATTTGTTATAAGAATATAACAAATTTGTTATATTCAAATTTGTTCTTCATTTGTTTTACAGGGCAAATGAAGACAGTGCCATCTGCTCCAAAAAGCAGGACACTGAAAAGAAGCCTATTGGGCACACATTCAACACACACTAGATACTAATAAACAGCTCACAGATTCATATATTTTAGTCAACCAGAAAAACATTGGATATTCCTTACTAGAGGGTTCATTAATACAATTTTTCAGCCTTGTATGCATGATAATAATGTGGAGAAATATACCAGAAAGAGAAATATTTCTCTTTAAAATAATTCTTTTTTCTGGAGTAGAAGGGAAAACACATTTCTTGAATAATGGAAAAACAAAGCAAAACAAGTCTTAAAAAAATCTCAGAACTGTTTTCTTTAACTTAAAAGGTAGTGAATTAAGGTTTAATTTGGATGCCCAGTATCAAGCTTCATGAGTCCAATAAACTGGAATATTAAATATTTTGAGAAAAGCCAATCCAATGATATTTCTGTTTTGACCTGAGGCTGAGACAGAAACTAGACAGAATTAGGCTATTGAAATGGATATTTCAGAGTTTTAAAGGAGTGTTGGTTTGGCATAAGGGGATCCTATATTACAGGGAGTGTTTCATGCATCTGTATTCATTCCCAAGTTTTTTTCTGTATAATGCATCTGTCGTCTTAACACAAAGTCAGCCCTGGGAATGCCTGGAGACCTAGGAAATGAAATAAATTTCATTTTATTCAGAAGCAGTAAATAAGAAGAGAGAAGGGTTTAGAAAACTTACTGTTGTGGGAAGGGTCAAGAAAAGCAGAAATGTCCTAAATATAAGATTCTTTTTGCCATTCACCAGGCATTTGTGAGCTTGTGTCTTTAACAAATATTGATCTTTCCTTTCACATAAACAGCCACCATTAGGCTAAATTAATCTTTTCTCCAGATTTCTTTCTTGTTTTTGATGTGAGCATTCCCCACACAGAGTCTGTGTGAAAGGGAATTTTCAGTTTCTGGGTCTCAGGGGTCTGTGACAGATGAACAGAGCCAGCCCCAGGGCAGATACTTCTGCTCCCACAGTGCCAAACAGCTGGGGAAGCAGGGTTTTCCGAACTGTGTCTCAAAACCCATCTGGGAAGAGAGAATTCAAGCAGCATTACAAAGGAACACAATATAAATGAAAAGCAGGAATGACTAAAAGGAGTGACTCAGCTCCCTGGGCCAGGGCAGGGCATTGCAGGGTGGGGTTTCTCCATTGAGGCTCTCCCTGAGCCAGAAGCTGCTGACTTCTGTTACCTGCTTGTGATTTTCTTGAGGTTTTCCAGCTCAGGGCACTAAGTGTGCACTAAATGACAAGAAATGACACCTGGTTTTGATGCTACTGCACTAAAAACACTGATGTCCTGACTAAATACTGCAGGGAGAAGTGTAAACCAAGATCTGGACTTATGGAAATTGTGTGAAATGCTGGTGGAAAGGAACAAGTGGTGTGGCCAGGAGGGCAGTACCCAAGGCAGGAACTGTTCTGACTTTGGTGGATGCAGAAGAGGACAGAGCTCAGTGCTCTCAGTGAAGTCCCTGGACTGTCACAGCCCCTTTTCCTGTCCCTGTTTGTACAGCCATCAAACTGGCCTGCTTAGCCCTGTGGGCTCTCTGTTGAGCAAGGAGAAAAGCTGATCTCTGAGGCAATCAGGACCAGCAGTTTTTGCTAGAGCTGGGCAATATTTGGGGGTCTGTTTGTCCATATGAGCCAGGAACAGAAGGAATAAGTCAGTCAAAATCAGAACAGAAAATTAGGAGTAGGAGAGAATTGATCCTGGCTGAAGATGGGAGGAACAGAAGTTATCTAGTTGGAAGAGGGAATTACTTTTTTACCTATTTCTGATTTTTTTTTTTTTTTAGAATTCATAACTCACATAAGCTTTGAGAGAAGGATAAATAGAGGCAATGCTTGGAACCCAAAACAGAGAAAAGATTTCTGTAAACTCCTTAGCTGGAAACTATTGGGTATAGGATCACTCTAATCTGAACAGAATTGCACAAGCTTGTTTCTTTTAGGAAAAAAAGCTGCAATTCATAATCATTTCCAAATGCATTAAACAGCCAGCACAGTTCCCAAAGTGA
The DNA here is from genome assembly GCA_024865655.1 of Emberiza elegans. NCBI lineage: Eukaryota > Metazoa > Chordata > Aves > Passeriformes > Fringillidae > Emberiza > Emberiza elegans. The sequence continues at coordinate 3,032,911 of JALJVW010003518.1, forward strand.
ACAATTTTTTCAGAAAGATCAGCAAACTATAGAGTGAAATCAATCAGGTACCCACATTACAATATTTGAAGTTTTTTGCCACTGAAAATAACAGGTTATCAGTTATTAGGATTGTTTTTCTTTTTCTGTGTACAGAGTACTTGATGAATACATTCTTATAGTAGACTGCTCCGCACTCTCATTGAAATTATAGAAAAAATAAGATTTACAAAACTGACACTGGTACAAGATAACCAAGAGTTTTCTGTAGAAGATGTTTTTCATGACCTGTTTTTCACTTTGAGAGTGTGCATGCACTCAGGTATACATAGCAGCACTTGAGCCTCAGACATATATTTATTTTTAATTACTTTGATACAGCTCTGAATATTACAGACCTGCCGCATAAGAAATTGCAAATACTTGCCAAATCCCAGTGATTTAATCAGGAAGGAAGCTCAGTCTCTGAATCAAGTGTATGACTATAAACAAAGTCTCTTCTTGATTTTAATGAAGAGAAAGGAATTCCTCCTCAGCTTGTAGGAGCTTATAATGTATATTACCTTTCTCTAAACTATACTTCATGGTGGAACAGGGAAAATTTTGGTCCAATGTTCCTTTTTAATTTTTTGAGTTTAAATCAAATCCCTTCAGCCTTTCAATAATAGAAATGAAACAAAATACTTTAGGAAATGATTCTTTAATTTTTATCTATCAATAGCAAAACATTATGGAGAAAAAAGAAGCATTTGAAACTCAAATATCTATCAATGAGAATTGCTCTGAATTTTAAAACAAGGGAAGAAAAATGGAGAAAACTACTAGGAGCTGGAAGTTTGGGATAAATACTGAAAAACCAAATCAAATTCCTACCTAATTCTGCTAAATTCATTGTGTCACCCTAGAAGCAAACTCTATATCCTGTTTCCCTGACACTGCAGTCAGTGGTTAAACACAAGAAGTTCAGACTGAAAGCAATTTAAAAAGTAAAGTTCATTTGTCTTGTAAAATGCAAAGTTCAGTTCTCATAATTCGAATGGCTTCAGACAAAGCTGGTGCCTTGTGCTTTCTGCAGGCCAGGAACAGATATAAAAGATTCTGTGGGCTGACTCTATTAATCATAACTTCTAAAGAAATTGAAAACACTCTTGAATATTCTGCTGCGATTCCCTGCATTCATTCTTCTGACAATTGTTGTTCTTGAGAAACCATTTATAAAATTGTAATTATTCACAGTTCCATTTATTAAGTGAGTCTGGGGCTCTGCAGTGGCTAGTGCTTTTTATGATTTTGTGATAACTATTGCACCATTTCATCAGGCATTGCTCAAAAAGTAGAAGAGCCCTCTGCTCACAAAGACAGGAGCTAAATGCTCTTGACCCTGAAATACATAAAATAAATGGAGGACTGCTACAAAATACTATCTAAATACTCCAAGGAAAGCTCTGCACACTATTTCTTCTTGTCCTAGTCACATCCTATTGATCCTATTGTCAGTCCTGTTGACACAGGGAAGTTTGGAGCCCACCCACCTGCTCAGTTTTTTCAGCAATTCATCAGTGAAAACATATTTCAGTGTATCAGAGGCTCCAAGTATCACCACACTGTGCCCTGAACATGATAATTGTGGCTAAGGAAAGCCTTTGCTTATACTGACTGAATCAGGAAAAGGTATTCAGTACCCAAGAGCTGCCTGCAAATCCCTCCAGAGTGCAGAAATATCCTATAGCAGTATTTCCATAGGGTGAAGCATTTACTTCAAGAGCTTGAGAGCCCCTCTGTCACAATGCTGTGCCCTCACTGACATTTATTAAAATAGCATGCAATATCACCTCTTGTCTTAAAAATAATTAATTATGAAGCTAAAGTCTCTGCCAAGTGCCTTCAGACTACCTTCAGCATATTTTTACAAGAAATTTCTAAAGTAATGTATGTGCAAGAAATGCTCTTGAGACACAAAAGCATAAGGAAAGCAAACAGAGCCCCTTTACCCCAGCTCAACACTGAGGGAGAGCACCAAGACCTTTGGGCTCAGCCCACTCCCAGAGGCTGGGAGAGGCTGGTTTGGGCACCACTAGTGGGTACAGGAGCCAAGTCCCCTCCACCACGGAATAGAGCTTTCATCCCAGAGTTCTGCTCTTCCTCCATCTGCATCTTCTTCAAAAGCAGGGCTCAAAACCACCGACTTTGGAAGAAATGAGATGAGCCTGCAAGTAAGGGAGTCTTGCCAGAGGTGTGGGATAAATACCCACCCCCCCCTTGCTGCTGGGGTGGAGGTGAGATCTCAGCAGGGCACTGACTTTCAAACCCTCTGTATCCTTGCTCAGGGAGATGCCAGGACCCTCCTTGGGGCAGACACCTGGCCCTGGGGATGCCATCCTGGGGTGCTGCCCCTCCACTGGGCCCTGTGCAAGAAACTGGGGTGGAACAGACTGTGTTAAGGAGACTTCTTACTCATCCCATTTCATTAAGGTCATTTTTGTACACTGAAAAATGATCATTATGTAATTTAGATGCATTAACTTTTGGCTAGAGCTCCAGTGTCTCTGAAATGGAATGGTTACTGTGCTATGTATGAAGGGACTATTAACTCAGATTAAAGAGCCAACTTGGCAGGTACAGCACATACACAGGATGAATTTTTATTTTGAGGCTTGAGCAACACAGCAAATTCTCACTTGGCCAAAGGTGATCCTGTCAGATGACATCATGTCAGATAGCACTAAACAGCAATTGAATGTTCTGTGACAACATTTAGCCACACTTGCAGAGCAGCAAAAAGTCATCCCACAAATGGGAATGTGGTGAAGCTATCCGAGTGTGAGCAGGTGTCCTGGAGTGTAATTAGCACTTCACAGCCCTTTGTTCTTTCAGACTAATCTGCCTAGAATTAGCAACTTGTACTGGCACACTGCAGCTGATAGGGCTCCCTGCATCTGCCGTGCCTATCAACCCCAGATCATTCTCAGCTTTGGGACAGCTTCTTTCCTCTCTAGCTGAAAATTTAGACTGAATTTTCTAATGGTTTCTGCTTTTCACATTTTTAAATAATTCGTGATACACATCACATCCCATTTCCCCTAACATTCTTTATAACCTATATTGAAAGAGAGTAATCAAAGCCTTTTGTAGTAAATGTAGTTGAACATTCAAGATCTTGAACAGAGGGAGAGGAACAAAAAATAAATCTCAATTTATGGTCTAAATCAAGTTTCCCATTTAGACTCAATTCTTTTCCCATTTCAACCTTTATGTGAAAAGAAATAGGACTCATTTTGAAACATTTAAAGAGAGACCCTGGCCTCTGGATATTTTTTTCCTGGATTCAACTTCGATAAGCCTATTACATATTGCCAAGCTAAGAGTCAAAACACAATCCCAATACACCTTTTAAAGCTACAGACTATGTCCTTTGATCTAAATCTCTAGGTTAAAGTGCCTTTAGAGATAATATTTAAGCTTTGTTAACATCCTGCTAACCTTGTTCCCCAGAAAAAAACCCAAAACCAAAACATAAAACACAGACCAAAGAAGAATTGATTGGTAAATTTGCTATAGTAAGCATCAATCTATTTTTCAAGAGGAAAAAACATGTATAAATTTTACTACAAGACATCTGTCAGGGAAGAAAGAGTTTTTCACTATCACAGGAGGAGTTAGCAATGAGATTAAATGTAGAAATACAGGGCCATGTTTTAAAGCTAATATTGCATAGGAAAAAACAAGATTTGAAATGCTACAGAAAGGAGATACTAGAGTCACCAAAAATAAACATGACAACAAAAATCACCAGGAGCACCTGGAAAATGCATTCATCAGATTTCTGTCAATAAGGCTAGTGCTCAAAATACAAATATTGCTTCAATTTTTCCATGCCAAAGTATTTTGGTACTATTTTTGCTTCTGTTTAAATTTAACTCACTGGTTAAGAGATACTGAAGGGTCGGCTCTTTTCTCTGTGCTGTGACCACAGCTTTGATGAGAATGGATTTGTCACGAGCTGTTGGGCATCTCAGAGCAAACCCTCCAGCTGCCACAGCAGGGTTTGCTGCCAGGCTGAACCTGCTGGGCTTGAGAAATGGAAAGCAGCCTGAAATCTGCTCAGTTCCATTGAGAAGCTGGGCAAAGCAACTCTGCTCAGTCTGTGCAGACTACATGGTTTATCCCACTTGAAGAGCTTCCCCTTTCTTAAGTTACATTTCTCTGGGAGAAGATACCTGGTAGTTGCTAAACCTTGAGTTCCACAAAAGAAAACAACTGAAATCCATCTCATAAAAGAGAAGGGGAATCATCTAGTGCTTTCAAGTAGCTATAAACCAGTGTGCGTTAGCAACTCACTAAGCCATTAAATAAACTTGTTCCAGGGCTTGAATTCCTCAAGGTCCCATTTAAAAGAAATTAGGGGCTTTTTACATGCAGAAAACTCTAAAGTGCATACTAAAATAATGTCTCAAAAATTAGATAAATTCAGAAGCGGTTGGTTGACTAAAACAGCTTTGCCAACAATGTGTTTATAAATGTATTGGTTGTTATTAGAAAGTACTAGAGCTATTACAAAAGTACACAAATGCATTAATAAATCACAGCAATTACACAGTGTTTCACATCTTTACAGTGCCATGCAGAACTGTAGTACACAAACACATTTCATTATTAGACTTTTATTGCTTGGTTAGATGCTTTTCCTCCCACTTTTGTGGCAAGCCTCACAACTGGATAGTCCCTCAGACTCATTCTCCTTTTTCCAGCTCCAATTAAGCCACTTAGTTAAATAGGAAAGACATTTTCAGGCCAGGGCAGAAGTTTATTTATAAAATAGGGAATTTCAAAATTTTAAAAACTAGAAATCCATTTCAGACTGAAAATTATCAAATTTTCATTTGAGGAAAAAAAAAAAAAAATCCTCCAAACCTCTTCTACTAATGCCCAGACTAAGTTCCTTCAAAATTTTTTTCAAGTAAATCTTTGTGCTCATGACATGCAAAGAGCAGCTTTTTTACTATAACTCTTCTGAAGTATTCCATTTAACACACGTGATTTAAAAATATGAGAAGGTGCATATTGGCAAGAAAGAAAAATTACACTGCTTAGCCTTTATTTACAACAGACAGATGAATAGTAGGGGTTACATTCACTCAAGAAATATGTTTTCTGTGACTGGAATTTTCAGAGAATCTTAGGTCCATATAAGCGCATTCTGGAAAAGATGAGCTTTGTCTTGTCCATGTTCTTAACCACATAAACAAAACTTGTTTTGAAATCATTTTACACGAAGAATCATCAGTTTCTCAGAAACTAACAGGAATCAAAGAACCCTTGACTCCAACTGGACGAGACATTTGGATTAGGCTCCATATGGGATTGCTCAATGGCAGCAAAGAAGAAGAGACAGCACAGACCTGGAGGAGAGCTCACTGAGGTTCTCAACCAGCTCGAGACAGAATAGGGTCGGAGCAGAGACCTCTGACAAAATGAATCTGGCTAAGAAAGTGGGAAACCTCCTAAGGGATCAGCATGAATGAACCTAGCCAAATAAGGGGTTTTCTTCCCAACTCTTTTGCTCTTTCCAAAGCAAATTCTTGGCAAACAAAACAATAAAAATCCAAATACAATCATTTAAAAGCAGCTGTGACGTGTTTTTTTTTTACCTAGACTACAAGCTGAAATAGAAGGGCTCTTCAGTATAAAGAATAACCAGTAATAGATGAAATGCTGACAACAGAGGTTTTCATATTCAATGGAAAAAAACATACATATTCTATAAGTCTCACTGCAGTTTAGGTAGTTTGACTGTACCCTCTGGATTTGCCACTGTGATTGTGAAAGCAGCTCCAAATTTCACAACTAGCTGCCTTGGAATCAAAGGATGAAAATGTTTGGGTTTGGTTGTTTGATTATTTATTTACATCAGAACTTCTCTGTGTACAGCCCACACAGGCCCATCAACATATGAAATAAAAAATGTAAAATAAACCTCCACAAACTAAAACACTGGGAATAGCCTTAATAATATATCACCACCACCCCTCTTTTTCTCCGAAAAACTCTGAGAGATACTGAAAGATAGAGCAATATAGCTACAAGCTTGAACTTGATACAAATGTCATCAGAACTGAGAATTCATTCTATTCCTTGAAATAAGATTTCTGTAGAGTGTAATGGCATCATTTCAAAGAACATGAGAAAATAGGATTCCATCTTCCATTTTATGGTAAATTGCCCATATGTAAAACCAGATTATATTCTCACAAACAGACCTATCTAGATAAATCTTTTTTGGATTTGTGAAGAGCAGACTGGAGCATTAGCAACTTCTCAGCTATACAGAACTCCCTCAAAGCCTCTCCTGAGATTCCAGACATCGACTATCGATGCTCTCACTTTTTTTTGTCATATGTGTTGATCAGTTTGGCTTTGATGATCCAAATGCTACAAAGCTTTCTGTCACATGCTGGCAACAGCAGAAGTGGTTTTGAGTAGAAAAAATATCTCAGCTGCAGCAGTATCCAAAGTTTTTTTAAATGGTTGTAGATGTTTTCCCACTAAGGCAGTAGCAGCTTATGGGCAATATCCCTTGCCTTCCTCATCTCTGACCCAACAGCAAATATTTGCAGTATTCTACTGATCTGAATCCAAATATGAAGAAAACAAACCAATTCCCTTCAGTTAGTAAGTGCTAATGCAATCAATCCCATCATCCTTTGTATCTCATGGAAAAATGCACTGAATAAGGCTTATGCCATTACTACAAAGTGCCCGAGTTCATGATTGTCATATAACAAATTCCCTTTCCTGCTCCTAGCCAGGAGGTATCTACTTATTGCAATTTAAGTGAACTTACTCTGCCTGTCCACTGCTACATCAATCTTCCAGCTAAATTGTACTTCTGCTTAATTTGAAGAACTCCACAGGTGCTAGGGTGAGGAAGACATTCATTCTAGAGAGACAAGATTGTCTGAGAAATTGTGGAGGACACTAGAAAATGTTAAATGCTATCAAAAGAGTAAAGTGGAGGGTGAGGTAGGAGGAAGACTGAAAATAAAGGACGATGGAAAACCACACAAGGACTAGAGAGCTGAAAAAGAGACCTAGAACTCCTTAAATCAATGCTTAGCCTGTGAAAAAGCCACTCAGTGCTTCTCTAATTGACTTGCTCCTTAGGGATTCCAGTTCCTGCCCAGGCAGCTGTGCAGTGCTTTTCTCACACTTTTCCACGCAGTCTTTCTCTTCCAAGTGCCACCTGCCCGAGGCTTCATATTTTCACATTTCCAAGCCTCTGCTTAGGTGCACACATTTGAGGAAGGCTGAAGGGAGAAGAAATCACTATCAAGTAATGAAAATATAAAAGCTACACCTCGAAGGTGACAGGTCATGCTTTGCTGAACACCAGAATATACTTAAATGGTAGATTCTTGCAGCTCATACTAGAATCTACTTTAGTTTTAGCCATACCAGACCATAGCCACTGATTTTTGGAGTGCTTAGGCAGATAATGTGGCTGACAAGCAGAATATTAATCAAGACAATTAAATGACAAATATGATGGGAACATGCAAGTCTGAGTTGATGTCTCAGGCTGTGTATCTCTGATTTTGGAATAAATGCCCTAAGCTGAATAAACAATTTATATCTGCACTATTCCAAATCAGAGACATCAAAACTCATTAATCCTTATTAAGCAAAAAGAACCCTTCCTGTCAATTCCTTGCTTGTGTTGAACAGCAAGTTCAGCAAAAGCATTATTGAGCATCCATGCACCTGTGCAATAGATTCTAGTAGGAATTCTACTGCCTCTTAGAAAAGGCAGTGACTTACCAGACAGCTGAGGTCGAGAAAAAAGCACACAGAGAAAAACATTAAAAGGTCTTTGGGAAGATATTGGAATTTTTTTCCTGCTTAGAGTTTTAGTAAATGCTTATCTTGTTCATATTATCTTGATCATAGGTAATCTGTATACTATTCTTGATTCATGCAGTAGCGGTTTTTTTAAACTCACGCACACATAGCATAGATGTTTTATCTGATAAACTCTGTGCTGACTAATTGGACTGATGTTGGCCCCAATCCAGAGCTTTTCCTTGATATTCCTGAATCCTGCTTCTTTTATATTTAATTTAGCATAAAGTCTAGCACTGCATCTCAGCTGTCAGCAGCAAGGAAGAGCTGCAAGACAGAAAAAAACCCAACCCACCTGTGTGACAGCTCCTGGTGCCAAGCTAAAGCAGCTTTTCCAGCACTGCCTGACAATGCAGAGAGAGCTTAGGTGGGACAAACTGCTCACTCGGAGCTGGAATGGGAGTATTGACAGCCCATACAAATCCAGGAGCAGGCTTAGTGTCTCAGTGGGGACATTGAGCAGGGCTCTGTGAGGGCTGTGTCAGCACTCCTACACAAAGCACCCACACAGCTTCTCACAGCCAAATCACTTCTCTGGGAATTAAAGAAGGAAGAGACACTCAGAAGATCAGTAATGTTTAATAATGTGAGCAATGGCTTTCAGAAGCCAGTACTTAGTGGTATTTTTAGCCTGAATTTCTGATGAAGTTTGTGTTATTCCATCACCTCCTCTGACCTCCTTTTTGACCACAGCAAAGTGCAAAATATTAAAAATTACAAATTATGTGGGAAAGTGAGTAACACTGGCTCATGTTTGGATGTGAATTCAATTGAACTTGAAGATACCAGAATTACACATCTCTCTCATCGGTACCATTCTGCTGAGACAGAAGCAAAAAGAAGTTTTCTGACAAAGGATTCCATGAAAACAACAGAAACAGTAGTGGATCATTCAGCCAACTAAGGACATCGAAGAGAGAAAAAATACCAAAGTGTCAATAAACTTTACTTTGAAATTGCGAGCTTATCTACTCCTCTTTCAACTATTTTTTTTTCCATAGCAAACCCTATATGATGAAAGCTGTCTCCAAAAGCACATCCACGGAGGCAGCGAGCAGAGCAGCACACTTGGCTGCAGCGAGGCAGCCCCGGGAGCAGCAGGGATTTGTCACTGCTTGCAGGGAGAGCTGAGAGCCCCTTGGTCACAGATGGCAGCGCGCAAAGAGAGCAGCAGTGCTCTTGTCACCTCTGGGGGCAGCCCAAAGTGTGCCCAGACTCACTCCCAGCAGCTCAGCTGGCAGGTAAACCCTGAAGTTGGTTCGTGCCCGTACAATGCAGATACTCAATCCCAAATTGAGAGTAATTGGATTAAAGCTAAATTGAATTTGGAATGTATCTATAATCCTTCTATTGCCAGCAGGAATTACCAAGGAACTCACATAGACTGCTGCTCTACTAATTGCTATGACATTGTCCAAGAACTGAAGGTAAAAATATTGGTAATGCTGATAAGAAGCATACAAACCACTTGAGATTTAACTCATAATAAAGAGTGGCAGTCTAAATCTCTTACTATCATGTAATTTCTTTTTGTTTCTATTATTTCTTTTCATAGAATATGCTCATTAATGTTCACAAGGTTTACAGTCAAGGTTTATGAACTTATTTTCTCAGTTTCAACTTCTGATTTTTATTGCTTCATTTAATTAAAAACAGTGACCTTTTTCTCTATCACAAAAGATAAGAACTGGGAAATACAGGAAAATGCATAGAGAATAAAAAGGGTTATTTCAACCTGTCATGAACAACGTCTAGTAAAAGCCTAAATTTTATTTAAAAAATTTTTAAAAGCATTTTAATGTGTTTAAATGGCTAATGGATGCAGAGGTGAACAACCGATGCTGTGCTTCTCAAGCAAAATGAGGCACTTACATGGGAAGAATTTTTGCAATGGAAAGACAATTACTTTTTTTATATCTTCCTTGGAGCAAAAAGGTTACTCTAACAATCTTGAACACAGAAACCACTTGTTTTATCCCTTATTCCCTATTGAATTTATTTTGGTGCATTCTGGCTTAAAGTAGCTAAAGAAGAAGGAATTTCACATACAAGTTTTCAAGCAAATTACTTGTTCTATTAAATTTTCATAATGTCAGTAGCAAACATCTTGGTTCATAAAAGCTTTCCAGGTCTCTACTTTTCAGTAAAAAGCAGTTGGAATTACAGAAAACTTCTGAAAATGTAGATTTTGCATAGCACTTGACAGTGAAGTATGCACTATTATCTATTATGCATTTGTGCTGCATTCATCTTTGATATAAAATGAAATCACATATATATATATATGTTCCTTCTCTTCCTGCATTTATATTTTTGACAGAAGATTAATGACTTCTTTCTTTCTAGCTCCATCTTTTATTTTTAATATTAAAGAAAATACATTAAAAAGCATGGTTGCATCTATTATTGGCTGTTTTCCTCCCTGTGAGATAGAAAATCATTGGCACTCTCATATGGAGTGTCACAGGATGAAATTAAAACCTCATAGTGAAAAAAACACAGGGAATTCACTTTTCCAGCCACTCAGATGAAAATATTTTTCTATGCAATCAATTATTAGAAATAGAACGCTTGGAATATGGATTATTTCTAGTCAATTTCTAGCAAGAAATAGGAAACATGTTATGAGTGTCGGATATTGAGAAAAAACTGTGGGTTTAGCTCTCTGATATCTAATTCTCCTGAATCAGGCCTCCCAAGGCTGCTCTATTTGGAATGGTTTTTTTCAGTTTTGAATGACAAAGAAAGTTATTCCAGGGCTATAACTGAGGACAAAACCCTGTCCTCTAAACATTTATGCTTATAAATATGCTAATCTTGCTATCATTTTGCCTTAAAAGGCAGCAGCCTTTCCTTTACAGCTCCTGACATGCTTTGATGTGCTGCCCATTTAACTGGTTTAGATGGTATTTTAAACCAGAATTTAAGAGCATCAGACAACACTGTCACTGCCTTCAAAAAGAAGCTGTTGCTGCTGTAACCAAAGTTTAATAACCATGTGGGAGGGAGATGAGTTCAAAGCAGAGCTGGGAAACCTGGGACCTCAGAAACATCTGGTGCCTTTTGCGCAGGTTATGGGAGTTAAATTGCACAGCACTTCAGAGAAACGATTCTATTTGCTTCAATATCCAAAGATAATGCCAGCCACAGAGGATGACAGGAAGGTCAGGGATCCTAATAAATCAAGTATTTAGAACAGTCTATCTCTTTCTAGAGTATCAATCAAAAACTTACCGGAGCTCTTGGGCAGAAAAAGACAAGATGCTTCTCCAAGTGCAAGGATCACTTGCACTAAATACCCCTGACAAGCAAATTTATCCCAGCATGAATATTTACAACATCTGCCTGCCTGAAAGCAACCAGTTTTAAGAAGAGGTAAATAAATCTTCAACTTAGTAAATGATATGGCTGGGAAGTTTTAAATTTCTTCAGTGAGAACCAAATATGACCCAGGGACTAATGGGGAGAATGAGATCCTTTCCATTGAGTTCAGGGAATTTTGGATTAGGCTCTTGATTTATTATTTTTTATTCCAAAATAATGTCCAGTATTTAGAATTTTCCATATTTCTTGGGAAGTAGGATTAAAATGTATCATAGCAAAACCAGTCCCCTCCCCTCAGAGATAATGGCTAAAAAAGTCCAAACACCTTTTTCCAAGTTACCCCTGTTACCAAAAACAATGAAAAAAACAAATTTTTTAAACTCAGATTACTGAAACACAGCTTTTGCATCTTTATCTTTGTTTCTAAAGAGAGAAAATTAGTAACACTTGGTGCTTTATATTTCTCCTACTGTGCCTACTCTTGTCTCCTGCTAAAGCAAGTCAGAGTTGATAAGAAAAGCAGGTAATAGAGAGAAAATCGAGAAGTTCTTCATTTTTCTCTCATTCTCAGGGTGGAGGGTTTATTATTTATTATTTTCATACAGCCTCCTCCCCCATTTGTGGGCTTCTCTTACAGGAACAAACATTCAGCCTCAGGCTCTCAGACAGGCCTCAAGAGGAGGAGTGTGGATGATTCTCAGATTTGTTCCTTTCTCCCAACAAACAAAAAGCCTTTTTATTTTTCTGATCACTCGTTATAGCAGTACTTGCATAACATTGCATTTTTGTCTCACTGACTGTCAGCTAGCACCAAGAAGCATCCTTCTTTTTCCTGGCCACTTCTAAAGCCAAACAGATTATGCTCAGCCTCTCCAAAAGAGCCCCTCAAACCTTATTAGTTTATTGGAGGCTCTTAAAATATATGTACTGTGTAAGTGGTCTTTGAGTCCATGCAAATGATATCTGTATTGTATCTGAATATCTTTGCCCTGGAAGGTCCCAGTTATCCTTGATGGGCTGCAGCTGTGATGTCCTTCATTGGGCTGCAGCTGTGGCCAGTCAAGGTAACTGGGATAAAAGGGGGTGGGCTGGCCAGTTGGGGAGAGCCTTGCAGGAGCCCTGACTGAGGAAGATCTGGAGTCTGTGCTGTGAAGATCTGCTGCCCACAAGATACCATCGAAAGGTACAGGACTCCAGAAATATGCTAAATATGACATCTGGTGACCCCGACGTGATAGCAGAAATAGGACAGCCGAGAGCTGTGGTGGCCTTTGAGTCAGGACAGAGGAATTGGAAGACTAGGACAGCTGAGAGCTGTGACAGCCAGGAGCTGTTAAAGAATGGCCTTTGAACAAGGAGCTGTGTGTGTTGTATCATGGCCTTTGAGTCATGGGGGTGTGGGAATACATACATGGGAAAATGTATTGTATTTGAGGTATTGTAACTGCTATCTGAAGTATTGTGATCTGAAGTATTGTAATTGACTAACATGTTTTTGTAAAAGGAAAAGGGGGAAATATAGGAGGCCCTTAAAATATATGTACTGTGTAAGTGGTCTTTCAGTCCATGTAAATTATATCTGTATTGTATCTGAATATCTTTGCCCCAGAAGGTGCCAGTTATCCTTCATTGGGCTGCAGCTGTGGACAGTCAAGGTAACTGGGATAAAAGGGGGTGGGTGGGCAGTCAGGGAGAGCTTTGGAGGAGCCCTGGCTGAGGAAGACCCAGAGTCTGTGCTGTGAAGATCTGCTGCCCATGAGACAACATCGAAAGGTACAGGACTCCAGAAATATGCTAAATACAACATTGGTTGATTCTTTTGTTTCTAAGCTTTCATCTACAGGGAAATTTCACCTTTGGGAATTCAGTCCAGCTGACTGAGCCAAGCATTCTTCATCATTAATTTACATTTCTGTTTCTGATTAAAAAACCACCACATAAATCAGGTCTTGATAGGATGAATCCTCCCTTAGCCCCAGAGCACTGAATGCCATGTGTTTTTATCACATCCTGACACTAACAGTCCTTTGTGGTGCATTTTACTGGGGAATAAAACCTGGTTAATTGTCTAAGTCTGATTACAACTCTGGACTGGGACCTTCAGTTATGAAAGACTTTTCTAGAGAGAAACCGTTTCAGAACTGAAAATCTTGTGAAAAAAATAATTTAAACAATTTTCTAAAAACCTTAAAACTACATTTTCATAAATAATGTTGTTACAATATAAGAGCTACAGTATAAAGAGCTTGAGAAATGGATCCTTCCCAATTCTTCATTTTTTGCCATTTCAGTCACCTGGGACTTCAGAACTGTTTGAAAATAAATTTAATATTTTCTTATTGCCCAAACTGCTTTCTGGAATAAGGAAAAAAAAAATCTATCACATAACAATAAATCTAGATCTATTTTTTCCTATTCCATAGACATTTACCAGCAAAAGCTCACAGAGAAGAAAACCTTCTGTGGTTTCCCTACATGAGGGAGGTTCAGGGTAGTTATTGGAAGAGGTGCCTCACCCAGAGGGTGGTTGGATAGGGCACAGGCTGCCCAGGGAAGTGGTCACAGCACCGAGCATGCCAGAGCTCCACAAACATTTGGCAGTGCCCTCAGGCACAGGGTGTCATCCCCTGTGCAGGGCCAGGAGTTGGACTCCATGACCTTTGTGGGTCCTTTCCAACCCTGCACAACATGGTAAATCAATTTTAAACAAAATGAAATAAAATGAAACCATCACATTAAATTCTTCAGGATGCTATCGTGGTTTCAAATACCCAGAAGTTGTAAAAAAAAAAAAAATACAGTAATTTTTCTTATTATAATACCCCATATAAGTTTATATTAGTCCTCTGGTGCAGGCATGGGAATGCAAGCACTTTATTGTAGATGCAGTTCTCACTGCTCACAAAGCCCACATTCCATGCCAGGGCTGGGAACTGGATGCCATGGCAGCCAAGGATTTATTCTCACACATACAATAGTTTGCACACAACATGATTAATAAGGTACCAGGAGGACTGATGTAGATCCAAAATGGGTATCTACTTTATTTTTTGCTTCCTATTTTCAAACCAAAAAGTACCATATGTTTAAAGTAATTTTAACTGTTGAAGATTCTGTTTATTTAAAAGTTAAATGAATTAGAATTTAGGTTTCTTTCACTTTTCTTTACAGTTTCAGTTCACAAACAGCATTGCCACTTGGAGTTCCTGCAGTAATCCGTGAAGACTGTAACAGAAAGGGCAAAATAGGAGCTAAAAGAAATTGGCTTTAACCCTAATTAAATCAATGGCTCATTCAATGAAACACCACCAAGACACATCCAGCTCAGCTGGAAAAAAAGGCTCACCAGACCTTAGAGCTAGTCTGGGGAATTCCTCACTACAGAAAAAGGGTTACAGAAATATATGGCAAACTAGAGAATTTTTTTTTAATTAAAAGCCTGAAAGAGTTTTCCAGAATAAGCCAGGGTTTATTCATGTGTTTCAAGTATGCTGCTGGAAAAGAATAGCTGCAGATTTTTTGTCCTTACTGTGTTCCTTGTTGTTATCCTTAAATTTCATCTTGCATTGATCAATGCAAGGCATGGCAGTGACCAAAGGCATTGGGATGCTTCAAGGACAGACTTTATGGAAATAGAGGGAGATAACTTGTAATAAATTTTATTCACATCACTGTATATGTTTTACATTTTTTCTACCAACCATTTCCATCACACACCCCTGGGTTGTAGGGAGAAGCAAAACCCTGTGGCCAAACTCCTTTTTTTCTAAACATGAATGGCATTTTGTCATGGACTTGTGAAACCACAACTGTGACTGGTTTCTCTTTTTTTTTTTTTTTATTGTGAAGAAATGCATTTGATTCTTGACACTTTAGAATGTAGTGAATTGTAAGAAACATTTCTCCATTTTGTGTTACATGAGCCTGCTCCTACAAGGATGAATCACTGCGTTCACTGCAGTTCAAACACTTCCTTCAAAACTGTTCAAAGCATGGAAGATCTATTTTTATGTTAACCAGAAGCAAACATGTTCAGGGTAGGTTTGTACTGGACTTCCCTTAGGCCTTGATTTTTGATCCTTTGAAAATGTATTCAGTGTCTTTTCCAAGCATTTTCAGCCAGCTGATATTACACTGGCATTTTGCCTTCTCATGATGCCATACGCCAATTTCTGGAGACCATCACACAAATGACAGGAATTTAAATAATTTGTTACATCCTAAAAGCTGTAAGTCCCTTCTGTATGGCACTGTCCTACAACTGCCAGCTTGGCTGCCAGCTTGTTCTTGTTGATTTAAGAAGTTAGAAAAAAAGTAATACATGGAAGCTAAAGAATCAGAATGATAACAAGTAAAATGAGATTATTACAATGAAATTGAAAGGTAGCACAAATTTTTGCCCATCACAGGCAGAAAAGGATTTAACCTTGAAAAATCAGTGAACACGTACACAGAAAGCAAAGGTTTCTATCTTCACAAGGGCTGAAACCATACCATAGGCAAATAAAACACAAAACTAATTTTCACAAAATCTCACAAGACTATCCACAATCCTATTGTGACAGGCCAAGCTATTCCCAAAACTTTAAAGATAGTACAGTTTCAGGAGTTTCTCTCCCCTGCCCCCTTCTAATATTAAAAACTAAGGATTTGTTGGGGTTTTTTTAATAATTTAAAATTAAGATCCATTCACAGTTCTTATCCTGACCCTCAAATATATTAAGCTACACATGAGAAAAAAATAAATCCAGCTTGTCTAGTACGGCAATGAATACCATAGGGAAAATCACATGTAAAAGAGGCAAAAAAGCCATGAAAAAACGAAAATCCAAATCTTGGCACAGCTGATCCTGCAATGGACAGCAACAGAGGAAGCCATCAGGAATTTTATCCTGCTAAATGCCAGCATATTGCAAACATCAGGCCTGTGCTAAAGCAGCAAGCAAAGCATGGAACATGACAATTGATCCTATCTAGAGCAGCAAATTTGGAGTGGTGACTCCGCCCTATTCTCCCCACCATTATCTCCTGCAGAACATGTATTACCCATTTTTAAAATAGTAACAGTATGAATATATCAAATCATTCACCCTCTTTGACCACTCCATGACCATTTCTGGGAGGGGGGGGGGAAATCAAACCCCTCTAAGTGGCCTGGCCCCAGTTCACTGCTCCATGCATCCCACACAAGGGGGTGCTTAAGGTGAGATGGATTGGACACATTTGTTAAATAATACCCTAAAGCACACAAGGCAGCAATGTCAGAGAGGTAAGATTTTTTTTTAAAAAGGAAGTTCCATAGTAAGCCCAGGACTTTCATAAAATGGGATTTTAAGCTCCTACTGAAAATGTATCTGCTGTCCAAAAACCAAAACAACATAAATGGAGGAATTCCTATGGGCTGTTTACTGATTCCAGATTTGCTGTAACAGTTCATCTCCCTGAAAGGCTCTTAGAGCAGCAGTAAGGGCAAAGCAGCTCTCTCTACATATTGACTCTGGGATAATGATACAAATTCAGCTGATAAATGGTAACACTTAACTTGCTATTGTCTGCATCCACTGGAGACTTAGTTATATCTCTGAATATCTGCAGTAAATCACCACTTTAACTGGGGCACTGCTTCACATTGATCTTGGTGGGTTGCTTTTCAGTTTTCATTTTTTAAATAAGCCCCTCATTTTGTAGCTGAACAGATAAAACATTGTTCACTAATATCAAGAAGCAGGTCACTGTAATTGGCCTGACATGAAAATAGGAGGGAAATATCCTTAATTACACTATTTATTTACTATTCACTCCTGTCCTTGTGCAGTTCCTGCCATGTGTTCTTGAGAGCAGCCAGCATTATTTCATAGTTTAGTTGCTTTATTAGGTGCTCTCAAGCATCAATTGGTGAAGATAAAGGTAGAACTATTCAATTCTGCCAACTCTTCAAAAACTATTCTCTAAATAAGAAAAATCAGGAGTGTGTGACCTCTTCCTTTTCAAACCATGTAGGCAAAAAGAAACTAATAATAAACATTTGTGTGATATGGTAATAGGGATAGGATGTTAAGCATCAAAAACTCAGTTATCCAGCACTTATCTAATCAAAGCACTCAGATTACTCATCCTGCTGAATTCTGAAAATTTACTGAAAAGCAAGATTTGTATGAGACTCAAATATTTCTAAATTCTGTCTCAATCACTGAGGAGTTGAGGTCAGCGCCAGTGACTCCGTATTTTGATTCCATAAGTGTCATAGTATAGACAGCATGGCAACAATTCAATCCTAAATTGCCACTGAAGCAATGACAGTGTAAAATTAACTTATGACTGAAGAATAGTAGGGATGCCAAGTGCCCATTTAGCACATTTGTTATCCAAAAAATGGTGGTGTCTATTCTATGCTTGAATGCATTTCCTTAAGTGGCCTGACTATTTGAGGGAATTGAATTTTAATTACTTTCTAATAGAAGATTATGAAACGTATTCAGGCACAGAACTTAAGTATATGTTTTAATATTTCCCTTTCACTAAGGAAATTAGTAAAAAGAGAATTGAAGGAATACTTTCCAAATAGTCTACCAATTTCAGGAATCACAATTTGAGTTACTAGGTTATTAACCCCAATTGTGATTCCTGAAATTAGTGAACATTTTGTACCAAAAACAGCCAATATTATCTGAAGCAGAAATAGCTGCTATCTAGATTAGAGTAATCCCACCTAAAGTTAAAAAAGAGAAAAAAGAGCTCTTGGGCACCAATGGATGACTTTCTCTGATGAAAGATGCCAGCTGAATTCAGGGTGAATAAATACAGCTGGAAACTATTGCTTAGTCTAGATAACTCTGCAGCTCATAGGACAGGAACCCAGTGTGATTCATTATTCACATTGCAAAATAATTGATTCCACACAATTCCATTTCTAAAAATGGAACAGTTTGAGGATGAGGATATTCACCTTTTGGATCAAATAGAAAGCAGGCTGTGCTCCAGCCTGCTAAAGAGGTTAGAGGGTGAGTAATAATTACAGAGAACCGAAAGAGACTGAAAACATTTTCTCTGAACTGTTTTAGCTGTAAACAGAAAACCAGGGTTGGGGTTTTAAAATGATCAGCAAAGGTAGCAATTACTTGTTTTTCCACAGTGGCTGAGTAGTTTAAGAGCTCTTTTTGAGATGCAAACCTGTGCAGAACTCTGTCCTCAGTCCAAGAGAATCACAGCTGAAATCCTTCATTTTATAGTATTTTCCTAAATAGTAAATTACAGGACACAGCACTGAGCACCTGTCCCCATCACTGAAGGGTTTCTATTCCTCATCCCAGGTGTGAAATCAAGAAAGAAAATCACTCCATCTGCATCCCTAGCAAAGACAGAGCCAGGAGGTGAAAGCCCTGAGTGAAGTGGAATCCTTCAGCAAGGGAACTCACACTACCAACCAGACACTTGTCACGCCACGCTGAAATTTTACCAGCGGGGACAATATCCAATTCTATGAAGTAGCACCAAAATCTTTATTGACTGTCCAATTATGAGTCACTGAAGCCATTCATGCTTTATTTCTGTCCACCATGCTTATTTCAAAAAATAGCTCCTTTTGGAACAAAGTCAATCTGTAAATAAAAGCATTACAAAGATTGGTGAAGGTGCATTGCTTTATGAGTTCCTGTTGAGTTTTCTCATGGCATCTAAACAGCAGTGGACAGAATTACCTTGGCAATTATGGATTAATATGTGTATTTTGCTTCTGACACCTTTATTGAACTTGATAATGGCAGCACATGCTAGCTTTTCATTTCAACACCTTGTTACAGTAATTCTCCTGATTTATTTTGCCAACTGTGCCTTCAGATCTTGACTCAGACCATTTTCTCTTTTCATTACCAAATACAACAAAGAAAGGGAAATAATTAAAAAATAAAATACCACACTGTTAAGATAGTTCCATCACAGGAAGCATTCCTGAAGAATTCTTTTCTACCTCTCTTCTGCAATCAAAACATAACCAGAAATGCAGCTGGGTTTCAAGGACAAAACCTGATTTCTAAAGTTTCAGAGGCTGTGAGGGCCTCTTTGCCTCCATGTTTTGATTTTTGCATTGCATAGAGAACAGAAAGGCCTGACCCTGAAGTGCTCAGCTGTACCTACTTACAGATTCACTACTGAATGCAGTATATATTGCAAAATTTAATCATGTATCAGAAAAAGCCAGCACTGTTTCTCATGCCAAAATACTTCCCCACAAAATTGTGTTTCAGATTTTTAAAAAAAGTCATTATCTTTGGGCAATGACATCTTCCCTAGCTGAATTTTGTCTCTTCTACAAAACAAAGCTGCTTCCGTGTCAGGATTACACAGAGGCAGAAGGGAATAAAATCCTGCTCCTGCTAAAATAGTCAGTGGAACACTTGTGCCCCTAGTCTGGCTGCAGGAAAATGCCAAGTGAATATGTCCAGTAGATAAAATTCCATGTGTTAACAGTGTTTCAAAATGCATAGAATTATTATGTGAATTATTGCCTTTCTGGGAAATTGAAACAGCTGTCACTGAAAAAAAGTTTTCATCATGTTACACATGATGAAACATAAGAGAGGGAAAGTTAAAAACTCTCTGTTCAGGTAGGTAAAGGTCACTTCTGGTACACTGCAGTCATGCAGTTACACTTCAGGAGTGTAGGACTAAAACATTAACTCTGTATCCTACAAAAAGTGTGGAGAAAAATTCCTAATGCTCACAGTGCTCCAGGTTATTAAAAAGTAAAACAATATCAAAAGCTTATTTATTAAAACTAAATCAAATGGCTTTCATCAGGTAAATATACTGAATTTCAAACTTGTTCTTAGAATATGAGGAGAAATATTGACAGAAGTACAATCTACCTAGGATTTAAACACAGATATTTTTGGGGGGAGGCTGGGGATGGCTCTCATTTGCAGAATGCCAGGAAGACATTTGGGAAGGATTCACCCTGTGCTTCCCTGTCCTGACAGCAGCTTTGTGTCCCAGGACAAAGCAATGTGAACTGGATAGGTTTATACAAAACCTGCCACCACCTAAAAGAGATGTCCAAGGATGCTTGGTTATTACAGAATATTGGTTATAGAGTATAGGAGGCCCTTAAGATATATGTATTGTGTAAGTGGTCTTTGAGTCCATAGAAGTGATATCTGTATTGTATCTGAATATCTTTGCCCCAGAAGGTCCCAGTTATCCTTGATGGGCTGCAGCTGTGATGCCCTTCATTGGGCAGCAGCTGTGGCCAGTCAAGGTAACTGGGATAAAAGGAGGTGGGCTGGCCAGTTGGGGAGAGCCTGGAAGGAGCCCTGACTGAGGAAGACCCAGAGTCTGTGCTGTGGAGATCTGCTGCCCACGAGACAACAATGAAAGGTACAGGACTCCTGAAATATGCTAAATACAACAATAGAGGGACAGCTGTTGGATAAGTTTGCTCTTACCTATTAGATATTGAAATGTCTTAGCTTCAGCTTGATAAGATGACTTAAATCTGGATGGACTTTGAATTAGAATTAAATGTTTACATAAACAAATATTCTGATCCTATCTAGTTTTTTTGCCTTCTAACAGAATAAAAGAAACATCCTCAGAACTATAAGAAGTATTCTTGCAGCACATTGTGAAAATGTTCCTGCAGAAGCTGTCCCATGACTACATTGTTCCACCAGTCTGACATTTCTGTTCATTTGCAGGTGATAGTTTCTCACTAGAAATACATTTCAGCATTTAAACATTGGGGGGAGTTTTGAGACTTAATTTTTCAGCAAATTTTTACTTAATTTTTACAGCAAATCATGGCTGTGATGGGTACCTAAAAACATAAAAGAAGGGAATTGAGGGATGGTGGGGGATGATATTTAATAATCTATAGCACATCTATAGATCATCTTAAGAGAAAAAGAATTGGTTTTGAGATAAAGCAGAAAAAAAGATTGTATATGATGATTCATAATAACAATGAACAAGTAAATGCATAGACTCTACTAATGTGATGTGGATGAGATTTACACCATATATTTAAAGACGAGGAACAGAAGTTGGTTTAGCAGTCTTCCTCAAGTACTTCTCAAGTTAGGCAGTTGAGGGGTGAAAGGCTTTTGTTCTAGCCTTGGGCCATGACCACTGAGAGTTCTTGCAATCAACTGGTGGCTCATGGCTGCTGCAAAGGAGCCCCAGCCCTGATGCTGATGAGCAGGGGCTGCCTGCACAGAGCAGACATCCAGAGTGAATCCAAAGGCAGCAGGGACTCAGGAGCTGACCCCTGTGCGGTCTGGGGACTAATTCCTGTGAGCTGGCACCCTGCTCACCTGGGCTGCGGTGTCACTGTGTACAAGGGTGGCACTGCTTCTGCAGCCTCTGCTGTGCTACAGCTTGCACAGGTGCCACAGCCAGTGTCAGCAGGCTCTGGGAGCACATTCCTGTCCTGCACCACAACAGCAGCGATCTTTGGGAACAAGGTCACCAGGCAGTTAAATGCCAGATTTAACAACCCATCTTAAAATTGTTCAGTTAAGAAATTGTTATATTTTAGCTCCTTGCTGACTTTCATAAGAACTGGAAGGACTCAGGAAAGATAAAAATGTGCAGACATAAATAAGAGACTGGTTGTATTTGTTACATCTGAGAATTTATCATGGTATGCTAGGATAATTTCATCTGCAAAGAATATTGACAGAGACTTCCACAGAATTAATATTTCAAATCATTTCTTGTTCCATCAGCACTTCTCTGCATTTGCCACTCTCCCACATTTAATGTAGTAGTGCCAGTCTGTAGGAAAAGCTGCAGCTAATTTGTCTAGTGACCCTAATGAATGAAACAAATTATTCTATTTACTTGAGCAGCATTCTGATTCAACAGCAATTTTCTCAGCACAGCAATTTCACTGCAGTTCCAGTGCAGAGAAATATTTTCAGCCAATGTTTAGTCATTCTCACAAGTGTTATTAAACACTGTTAGTCATACACCAGCCATCCGTATCTTAAAGCACTCCAATCTTCTATTAAGAACTGAGTATATTATGGGGAAAGTCAGGGAAAAAAATAGCAGAAAACATCACTGAAAAATGCAAGACAGTCTATAAACTGAATAAGATTGCATAGGGTTAGCTTGGATGTTATTTGAAATAAAAGGTTAAGACTATTGCACATTGTTTATATTTGACATTTGAGTATTTTCTGTAGTGATGTGCAGATAACACTCATTTGTCCAAAATAGTATCATTACAAAAAAAGACAAAAAATTAGTGAATAAAAGCCTTAATATTTCACTCAGTTTATCATCATGAAAGCAGAAACAGCACTGCTAGATCAGAAATTATCTATAGGAGAACACATTGGTGAGATAGGTTTAATTGTATAACCACATTAAAGGATAAATTCAAGGTTAACTGCTTGAATGCCCTCATTAGAAAGAGTTTGTGGTAAATAGGTATCATAAACTCACTGTTAGAAATTTGTTGTTGTTGTTGCTTTTGTGCTGAACTAGATTTCTGATATTGTTGGGTACCACTCATAGTTCAGTATTTGACTGTTCTCTCTGTAATCTGATTAAGGTTTAAAAACTAAGGAATGATTAATGATTGGGATGTAAAATTTATACTTAAATCCCAGCTCTTTCACAAGATTGTTATTTGTATAAAACCTTTATATACACAACTTTGTTCCAATTTTAATATACAGGCTTTTTTTCTCCCCAAAGTCTTTTTAAATCAAATAATCGTCAGCTGAAATAAACAGAGCTTAAACAGTGTTTCAAAACCACCTGTTCTTAGAATGAAATAAAATTACCCCCAAATTAAATTAAAACAAAATTCATATGCAAGTATGGTCATGTGCATGCAGCATGTATAGAAACAGAAAAAGGCCTTTTTCCAAGATATCACTGCTGCTAAGCTGAAGCATGCAGGGCTTTTATGATATCATATTCTCTCCCACACTTCAGCCCTGCTCCCACATCCCTTCAGGCCACACAAAAACACCACCCTAGTTCAGAGAGATGACACTCTAAAAAGCATTGTTCTGATTCCTACAGTTAGTTTGTCACTTTATTCATCTGACACCAAATTCTAGTGCCAACCTAGATGATGAGCATGTATGAATAGTTGAAAATGACTTGTGGGATGGGGAAATATGAGCAATAAGTTAGGGGGAAATTCCAATTTCATCTACTTCTAAATGACAGGTATTTGCAAGGTTGCCCTTGAGGGTGTATTCATTTAGACATAGTGACTAGCATCACAGACCACTGCCAACGTTTGTGACTGGACAAAAGTCTATCATTTAAAGCTTTACATACTGCTGAAATTGTGGTTTCTGCCTCATCATTGTTTGACAACTCTGACAGAGGTTTTACAGAGGGTTTTGAAATCAAGCTTTCAATGGGTTGGCCATGTCATGTATACAGATGGATCCCTGAGAGCTGGCAAACACACAGCAGTCCCCCTAACACATGAACATATTTAAGCCAGGAACCTCAAAGCATTGGTAGTTGTTTAATACAACTCTGATGTTAGTTATTAAGCTGTCACAATGGCAAAACAATACTTTTCTGCTAAAACAGCTGTAACATTTACTCTGAAAGCATTTGCACGTGCAAAGATCATTTGTATAGACCAATATGTTCTTCAGGTTCATACCTGTAGCAACCATAAAATATCATTTACAAGGTGATGTCAGACATCACCTTACGACTGCTAAGATCCAACTCCAGCCTCACCTGTGTGTTGTCAAGACCACTTCAGGGCAGGTGGTCACAAGGAGAGACAAGGGGCTCAATATGCAGATCCTTTAAACTTTTGATGCAAAAGATATGCAACAAAAAACTCCAGAGAGATAACACCCCTTAAAGAGTTTTATCCCACTAAACTGTGCGGCTAGAGACAGATAATGGCATTTTGGGCATTAGGCAGTGAAAACCCTCTTTAGGAATCTCTGTTTTGGGCAGACATTTGGAGCAGGATTTATCCTTTCTCGCCATTGACAAATAAAAACACTTACATTTTGGAATTCTGAAATTTTCTCTTGTTGTTCTAAGAATATGTTAAAGTACTTCTAATAAAAGATAATTGAAAATCTATCAACTCACTAACCAGTTTCTTCTAACTACTTGGAGTCAATTTTATTCTCATATTTCTTCAAATGTTTAAGAGTGTGACTAGGTCTGGGGAATAACACAGCAATACTACTAAAATGCTTCAGTCTGAAAGAGTTATGAAAACTCCATCCAATATTATTGATAGGAATATGACAATTAATTTGAACAGCAGAGAGTAATCCAATTTGTGCTCTAAAGGAAAACTATTTGCACGATACAGAAATACATGTACTTAAAAGAGCTGATGCCAGGAGAATTTAAAATTAAACTATCTTAATATATTACTGGTATATCACACCATTTAATGAGATTTATTATCAGATTTTCCTCCCAGAATGCTAAGTCAAATATTGGTATAGGCACCTTACTCATATCTTATTTATACATACCATTTGACACTAAGTATTTAATTTCACTTTCTTCCCCCAGACATGAATTTCCAATGATCCTTTGCCAGGAACCTCAGTTATTGCCATTCTCAACAAAGGCAGCTAATATAAACAGAATTAAATATTAATTTGCTTTTGATTTCATTTATTTTATATTTCTATTTTTTGGTAGGTTGTAGTACATATTTAAATATGTCAGACTAAGTGAAAAATATGAGATGTTGACTGCATAACAGCCACTGGAAAACACTTAATTTTTTTTTCCGTTTAATAATAAAGTACATTTTATGTAGCACACATCACTAACCTTTTTATTTGCCTTAATAAATCAAACACAAACACTTTTAGAAAATAACTTAGGAATGGAAAGGTGAACTTGATTACCTTTTATATGTGAGACTGAAGCACTGCAAATCTTGTGCAGCTCTACAGCACAGAAGAAGCTCTTGTGTACATGCAAGCTCTTCACCTAGAAAGCACAGGACAAAGCAAGAAAATAACAAAAGATTTTGTATTCAGCTTCACCGTTTTAAGTTCCTACATGTAAATGGTTCTAAAGTTCTGTCACAGAATTGTTGTCTGCTCTGCCTTTATCACAAACAGCTGTGGCCCACATTAGGGCTCCAAGCGAGGGGAATGCTGGAGAGCTCAAAATCAGCTTAGAAACTAAGGACTGTTATCAGAAACAACAGCCAGCATCACAACTGGCCATTACCTATTCAAAGGAAAGAATAAAAAGCAGACATGCTCAATCAACCTGTTAACCATTTTAGAAAAAGATTGTGTGGTAATCAAGGCAAATATCCAGAGCTCTCCTCTTAGTCTGTACCAATTTCTGCACCAGAGTGAGGACAGGAACAGGTGTGAACTCCCTGCTGTGCTGTCTATTAAAAAGTCAGCAAACCTGGTCAAAACAACCCAATGCATTGAAAAGCATATTTTTGGTCCATAGGAATAAATTTCCTTCTTTTGTTTAATTTCTATTAAAGAAAATAACTTTTGGGGTTTTTCCCCCAAGGGAAGATCCATTTTCTTGCAATTCCCCACATGGTTAGAGGAGAAAAATATTTTTTTTTCAACCAAAGAACCTATTTTTAGTCCAAGGCTTGCAGAGCTGACTTGTAATAAATTTTTAAGTTGCCCATGTGACATTTCGCATTTTGGGCATTTAGATCTAGTGAATTCTGTAAACACACCTTTCATATTTTTTCTTTCTAATCATACCCATTATAAACTCTGTGTTTGTAGTTTTAAATTATTTCAGAATTACCGAAAATTCTGCTCTTTGCTTTTCTAATTAATTTCTATTACCTAAAACAGTCTATTTGGAAAATTTTTCATTTAGTATTCAGTTTGCCCCAGATGGAGACACTCATTTCACCTGTTGTTGTTTCCTCATCAACATGTTCTCTGCAATGATGGACTGCTCAGGCTGATCACTGACTCTGAAAGCTGCTGACTGCACACTCCTGGAGGTCCCTGGCACTTAGAAAAGGATCCAGGCTTCCAACCCTATAAGATTTTCTTAGATAACCACAAAAATATGCCAGCAAAGTACTTCCCCACTTTGCAGATGCAAAAAACTGAAACAAAATTTGAAATACTTCACCTAGTCACCACAGACTTTAAAAAAAGATTTATATCCAAACCTGCTTTTAAAGCTAGTCAACTAGCTGGATTTCATAATGTCAAATGTTGAATTTATAGTTAGCAAATATGTTCTGTGAAGAGATATGTTCAAGATGAGAAATGATGTGCACTGAGGCCATGGGAGCTCCCCCACTGATGCACCCAGTTCTTTATAATCCAGCAGCTGAAGATTCTAGTGCATATCTGACTATTTTCTCATTATTTCATCTTCTCTCTTTCTGATCCCAATCTGGTGCCCACTGAATTCAAAAGAACCAGATCAATGGCTTCCTGGGGCTTTCCATCAGCTGCAGAACTGAGATAAGGCTTGTTTCACAGAGCAGGCAAATGTCAGAGCAGGGAGAGAGGCAGCAGCACCCCAGCCCTGGCAGCCCTGCAGGGAGGAGGTGTGACGGGCTGGCTGAGAGGTCCTGCTCCCTTCAACCCCTCCCAAGGGGAGCAAAATGCCAGAGCTCTCCTGCCCATCCCTAACTCCCCTCCAGCAGGGCTTTTCCAGCCCTGTCTGCCACCAGAGGAAGGAAATGATGATTTGTGCAAGCTGACCTAGAACAGAGGCTGGATGGAGTTAAAGAATAAATAGGGATTTATTAAAAGGCCTCAATGGATCCACCTTAGGCAGCACAAGAGCCCAGCCAGGGCTGCACCCAAGGTGAACCAAAATGGTCACAAAATGGACAACTGGTCACAGGGTCTCTCTTCATAAGTTCTGGTCCATTTGCATATTGGAGTTCATTGTCCATTTACAGCTTTAGGTTAGGAAGTCCCATCCTTCTTTTTTTTCTCTCTTCAGTCCATGTTGTTTATGCTCTTGGGCCTGAGATTTGGATCATTTGTCCTTGTTCCCCAGCTAGAGAAGAAATTGTTTTGTCTCCCTACTCTGCAAAGAGAGCTCACCATCCCCTAATATTAAACATTAAAGCAGCACAGAATCTGAAAAATATGAAAGCTAAAACCTGAGCCATCAGAAAGACTGCTCTGTGTTCTGTACACAGCCTTAGCCTCATTAGAGTATTGTGCACCATTTAAAACTCCTCACAGCACTTTTAACGCTGCTCTTCAGTGCCTACTATAAGGAGCAGCCCTACTGGTACTTGTAAGAGTGTCACATATCAAATAGTACCCTTTGCACAGCAGCCTTTTATCATAGCTGAGAGAAAAAACAGTGAGAGAATGACATTAATAACCCTAAAACAAAACTATTAGATTGAAAGAGCTACTTCATTCACCCAGGAATAACATACTGATGCTGTACATATGTACTGTGCATAATTAAATGAATATTTTGCCTAATCTATTTAATCATCAAAGTGCAGACTTTACATATAAAGCAAAATCAGAACTCAATATCTTCTCCCCCAGAGTGCTGAGCAAAAGAGCAGCTGTTATGCATATTCATACAGATGAGAATAGGCAATTCTTCCAGTTCAAAACTGGAAACTTTCCTTTCTTGCACTTTGGGCTCACAGCTGAGATAAATAATGTGCATAGAAACAGAAACCACTGTTTCTAGTCTTGGAAGATCTATCCATTTCAAAAAGGAAAAGTTGGTGGCACAACAGCAAGGAAACCCAAATAATCACCCCCTGATGATGTACTTTAGCATAAATCACAGATTTTTAAAAGGATTTTGATAGGTAAGGTCAAACTGTCAGTCTTGATTCCAAAAATACAGAAATGTATTGAATAGCTTGATAAATAGCATTAGAATCTATAACCCTAATGACAATGAGCTTTTTGAAATATCAAAAGAAATCTAATTCAATATGTGTTTGACAGAACTAGCCTTTCAATAGAAATTACTGAAGTTCAGTTTGGAACCATAAATACTGAAACATACACAAGCTAATTGCACAATATTCATGTTCAAAACTTCTTTTAGAAATGGGAAATCATGTACATATTCATGCTCTACAACAGGATTAAAATTCAATTCTAACATAAGACTATCCTTTATTGGTTTAAAATGTTTATTGGAGAAGTCTGATAATTGCTATTAATTAAATATTTGAAGAAAGGTAAACCCTCATTAAAATATAGTCAAAATTGAAGCTTCAATTCGCATTTCTTTCACAATTACTTAACTGATTTCAGTGGAGCTCCCTAAACGTACACTGTTTAATTAAGATTAATTCTAGACTCCAACTGGTGCAAAACGTACAGTCTAGAGAGAAACAAAAAGTTTCTATTTGTCTAACAGAGAGAGCATAGAAAACTACTCACTCTGCTTGCTCTTGGATTTGATCCTTGTTCCTCACTCTCATCAAAGAGAGACTTCCTCTAAAGGCAGGGGATAAAACTCCTTCCTCACTGAGGTCAGTGAAGGCAGAGTTTTTAATGAAATGCTTTTCTCTCAACTGATGAAGTCCCCAGGCAGCACAAAGCTAAAAAAGGGAATAATCAGTTTCAACTGCATCTTTACTGCTTTTGGTCCGCAACTAAATGCAAAAAAAATTTACAAAAGCACAGAGTTCTGCTGTAAAATTAAGTAATAAATTTAATCTGGCCCAAGTCAAAAGCAGAATAAGTTGCTCAGTGTAGACAGGCCTGTAACACTAACACTGCTTATTCTGGAACCTTCCTAACAAACATGGCCTTTAACAGGACCTGGGGCGTTTCATTGGCCATACACAACTGGGTTAAATTTTTGACAATTCCCCTTTTTATCAAGTCTCTGGTAACATAAGGGTTATTCCATAGTCTCTTTGGATTTCATTAACAACATTTCTTGGAGTGATCTAACACATTCCATCTCCTAGCAACTGAATTAACAACTACTGAAGTAACTTAAAAGACTGTCCCATAAGGCCACAACTGGGACAGGGGAAAGCATTGGTATTCTGCAGGGGCACCCAGGAACTCTTGCTCCTTTCCCTGATGGTGACATTCCTGCAAGGGCAGTACCTGGCACAGTGGCTTCCTGGCGTGCGTGCAGTGCCGGAAATAACGTGACAGGATTGTTCTACCCTCCCTCCTTTGCTGCAGCTATGACAAAGGGGCTGCTGCTGTGGATGCAAATGAGGCCACAAGGACAAGCAGCACCACTTAACCCCACGGAAAAACTTGTCATGCTTCCCTGCATAATGTCCTGTTTGCTTCAGGAGTGAATCAGGCTCTTTGCAAAAAACAGCATCACTGAGCACAGCTGAAAATTTTGTTGGCTTGGGAAGGAGCAGCTGTGGTTGTGACCCAGGTGTCACTGCTTAGACACACCCAGGCAAGCAGAGCAAGAGAACCAAAAGGTGGAAAAGTTTCAAGTATAGCCTGTACTATTGCTAATGTAATTAAAGCAGCAGTACAGCAAACTGAGGGACAAACTGCAGGAGTCCCTTGCATTGCCTGTCACATTAGACGCTCCAGAAAAGAAACTTGATAAAGCTTCAAGGACATAAAAGGGTATATTCTACAAAGGCCACCTAAATCTCATTGACATAATATCACATCCCATGAACTGCACACAAGAAACAAGGCATCAATAATCTCTAATCCGCACAAAGGACTTATTGTGAAAGCACTTTTAGGCAGACTAGTCTGACAAAACCAGGCTTCATAGTCAACTTTTTTCCAAAGCCATGTAGGAGACATGGATTTACATTTCTATTTAGATAATTGTACTAAAATTATTGAAGTTTTGCTTAACTGGGGAAAAAAAAATCACATCCACCTGCTACAAAATGGAACATAATGTCAGAAAAGATCCGGGTGACAAAACCACCACTTAGAGCATTTCTTCCCTCAGAATGATGCTATAGCTATTCTATACACCCTAAATTAGGCAATAAGATGTTTGACCTTGATAAGAATTAGCTAGAGCATAGAATAACGTTTCATGAAATAAAAATTTACAGCAACAGCCTGAGACATGGTTCAGAAAAGAGGCCCTGGCAGGCAGTCCCAAGGGTGCAGCACTACTCCGTGCCAGCAGGGAGGTGATGTGGCAGAAGCATTGAAACATCACAGTAGAAAATGTAAAAGTTAATTTAAAAAGGGTTGGATTACTCAGTCTGCCAACACACCAAATCCATGCCTGCTCTCATGAAGTAACCTTTAAAAAAAGGTTTGGCAGATATCAGTATCCCTGTGCAAGAAGCAACAAATAGTGCTGCAAAATAAGATACGGGTAGTGCAGAGAGATGAAAACCCAACCTCCCAGCCTACCCCTCAGGGCTACCAAAATGCAACAGCTTCATAGGCCCATCACTCAAAGAGCTACTCTCCCCTGAAACTCCAAAATGAGAAGGGTCAAGATGAGACTTGGAGTGGTGCAAACTCCACAACCAGACTATTTAGAGCCCAAATGAAATTGGCACAGGGTTCTTTTGGATCTTCTTCTACACTGAAGATTTAAAAAGGATGAACAAATAGAACCCTCAGGCCACCTCTTCCTTTGATGCTGAGCAAAAAGTGGCATGCATAAATTTGTGATGTATTTGCCCTTGTTTCTTATTGAAGTTGCTTAATGATAACAGCATATTTCAGTCTCCCATCTGCTAGAAAAATGCTGATCATTTTTGTATTTATTTCCTAAATTGAATCCAGAAGCTGTGAAAGATGCAAGATTGATCTCACTGTGTTTGCCAGCTGCTGAGAAGACAGCAGGACTTCAGCCAACCCAGAGGACTAATTCCACTGCTTATACTCTAGATAAACACCCAGAGCGGAGTCCTCTGCTCTCCCAGCCATAAGTCAATCACAAGAGTCAGAAGGCACTTTGCTCTTTGCTAGACTAATAGCTTGGCAATTATAAGCACACTTCATTTCTCATTGGACATCCCATTTTTTTTCCCATGGATGCACCTTGCTCAGAGTGCAGCCCAGCAGCGTTCACATCTTCATTTCCACTCCCAGGAAGGCAAACAGCAATCCTTGCAGAGGTGCTTTGTTTCAAAGGGTTCTTCCATAGGGAAAACCTGCCCATCACTGCCTGTGTGCACATCTTTCTATCATCATTTTTAATGGGCTGCATCGACTCTACCTGCTTTTCTGCACCTGATTAACTGCTTTACAGACTATGACACCTTAATGCCAACCACAGACAATGAAATATAGCCAGGGCACAGCCATGATGGAATGCACAGCTTGATATTTTAGTGACACGGATGTTTTCTGTGTGAACCTTGAAAAAATGCAGAGACTTTAGAATGATATCTCCCAGAAATATTTACCTAAGAGGGTAGAAAACAACAATTTTGTTACACCAAGGGCTTTCCAGGGCATCACTGGTATTTACAGAGCAGTCCATGACCCAAGAAAATTGTTTCTCAATAAGTCACATCACAACAATAATGAATTTAGATGTAAAATCTGGCAACAAGACAAGATTTCTTCAACAATGTTATTGGTGTCTTTAAGCCTCAGCTGCCTGCAAAGTTCAGCTGTATTTTAATGGAGTCTATGAGAAACTTTTTCAGATTCAACAAAACTGGAAAAAAGATTTACTTTAGACAAGTGGGATGTATATAATGACCAAAGAGACATAAAACTCAATTCAGTATAAAAAACACATTACAAGTCCTGTGTAGAGATAAAAATCTGAAATTATATAAACAATGCAAAGGTATTACTATATTCTAGGCATTTGGATGGTATAAATAGGGTCTTCTGAACAGTCCTAAAACACATCAATACATATTTTGACAGGTAAAAACTTAAATTGCTCTACTCACATTTTACAGTTTTTTTTTTGTTCATTTAATATTCAAAGCCTTGTTAATTTGACTTTTGTAGTCAGACATCTCACCTTTTTTCTTCTTCAAGACTTTTTGATTTCAGTGAACCAGCTAACCTGATATTTCATGCACTGTGGGCTGTCTGGCAAGAAACTGAACATTTTTGCCTACTTCAGTCACATAATCTAGGTCAGTGGCTCAAGATCCAAAGAACCATTACAGGTGCTCTATTATTTCCTTCTCACTCCACTATATAAAACTGAAACCATAGTAAATTCTGATTTCTGAGCTCAGAAATGGCACATACCTATTATCTGCCCAAACACAGAGAACAAAATACTGATGGTCCTAAATAAAACCTCAGCCATCCACCAGAGGCAGCAGAGTTGGAAAGCACAAAGCATAGCTTTGGCAGTGTCAGGAGTCCCCAGAAACACAGCCCAGCAGCCACAACTAACAAACTTTATTTGTCTCTGACATCCTTGAAAATGCCTGTTCCCAAGTGGTTTCTTCCCTCTGATAACTAGCAGGGGATCACATACCTGCAAATACACATCCATTGGTGCTCCCCCTCAATCTATTTATTTCTGCATTTCAGTAAACAAAAGCTGAACTCTTACTCCTATGGCAGTAAAGAAATGAGCTACTTCAGCTAAAAGATCAACATTTTGAAGGAAAAAATGTCAAAATATTCTGATTTCATTTGAGAGAGCCAACTGAACTGTTGACTCTACAGCTGTAGAAATGATGCCATCTAGTTTTGCTCCATCCAGAGTGCTCCCAAAAACATTGTGAGAACTCAGCCTTGCAGAATGAATAAAGAGAATGGAGCTCCAGGTCTCAGCCATTCAGGATACTGCAACCACTCAGAATTAAACTCAGTCCTCAGGCCTGGCTGCTCAAAGGTTCAGGAAGGTGCTGTAAAGGACAGGTGGGTTATTACAGGTAAACATTTCAGTAAGATGAGGCTAAGCTAAGCACTTTTGTTCCCAGTGTAATAGCTCCCAAAGCCAACCAGAACTACCACTGCACTCATGAATCCTGGATGCAAACAGATGGAAACAACAGAACACAGAGGAACTCCCTAACACAGATACTTAAATTGCTCAGGAACAACAAAAAATTATAACTATGCTAGAGATGTGGAATGTTATTTATAACTTTGGCTCTTTAGACAGAAATATTACTTGCCTACAGCAGTAACCCCAGGTATGGTTGCAGTTACAGCTGCAGAAGTCTTTATGTTCTTTTATTGATTTTAAAACTACCTGCCACATGCCCTAGAAAAAATAATTTGTAGCCTACAGTACTATAGATAAACAAGTATGATTAGTCCCACGGATAAATAAATGCATTTGTACCCAACCTCTCTCCTCCTCTTGGCCTCCTGTTTGGTGGCAATGTGATGATGATGATGCTACACAGCCCCTGGATATCTAGCTCTGATTTGATCTGCCTCCCTAGCTAAATTCAAAACCAAGTGAAGGAATTTTCTTGTTCATTTTGCTGAGCAACAGGGAAAGGGTCAATCTCCTCCAAGCAGAAATTAAACTTTACAACTCATAATTAAATTGCTGCAGAGAGAGTCTTAGCAACAAAAAGACTCAGCTTATAAAAAGCTTTCTATTTGTAGATATCACAGGAGTCTGATTGGAAAAATTTTAGACCTTTCTTTTTACTCTAAAGCAGTAAGTTTTAATTAACAATTATTTCTTGGCTTAGAGTAGCTTGTACAAGTTGTGGCAAAATATTACTCTCCCATTTTGTTTTACAAGCATTTACTTTCAAGTAACACCTATTTGAAAGTGCATCTTCAACACTGAACTGTGTTTTCCATCACTGAAAAGTAACAAGTTACATTATGGAAAATTAATAAGCAAGCATGCTGTTACTGTGTGAATGTCAACAGGTCTGTGTTCAAATTCCTACCTCAACTTTAATTACTTATGTGTGGAGGGGTGTATATATATATACACACACAAAAAATATTTTCCTGGTATTCCATTCCCCAGTCCAGCTGTGGTTCTATTGAAAACTCATCTCTCAGATCAACTTCAAGTTAGTAAAATATTTAAGCTAACCAGGTCTGCTAGAAATCTCATTAATCCACAGAAATGAAAAACAGCCTCCTGAGTTAGTACCCAACTCTACAAGCACAATCTAATGCAAGGCTGATTTTCAAAGGATGGGTGTTTATCAAGACGTCTTTGCAGTGGGTTGCTAACTAGGTTTTTGCCATCTTTCACATAAAAATGTTATTTTAATTACGAATTATCTCCTGATTTAACATTTTCCTTTAATTGGCAAATATTTGTAGCAATTAACTCCCCAGATTGCCTCAGACAGTGTGAGTCATGTCTTCCCTCGGGGATTTAACAATTACATAACTCTGCTCATCCATACCACCACATATAACACCTGCATGTCAAGTTGCTGGAAGTGTTTCTATCCTTATAAATAATGCAACATCCTAATGCTGCTAATTATGACATGTACATAATTTACTGCTCCCTAGGGGCAACAGAAATTTCTCTCTTCTACAGAAGGCATAATATTAGTTTTTCTAGTGGCATTTTTGAGGAGAATTAAATGAGAGCAGGAAGGTGGATGGAATTCTCTTCCTGCTTCTGTTACGCCTCCATGAATGGAGTGGGAATTTCCAGTACTTGTCTGATTTAGAACAATATTCAAAATTCCCACACCTAAGTAAACAGTTGTGCTTCCAAGTGAATTGGTTTGCAAAGAATTCTCAAGGGTGTGTTTGGGAACTTCTGCCTTTGACACCCCAAATTCACTAAGAGAATTTCAGTAGAATTTTTTTTAGTAGAATTTAGTAGGTTACGTTCAGGTTTTTTGAGTTTGAGTCTTGTTTTTCCTTTTTAGTAGTCCAAAAATTGGTGTACATTGAATCAGATCTGAGGAGAGGCTTCAAAGATCTAGATGAAAAATAAAGTTTAGTAGATTTATTAATACAAAAAAAATTAACATAGTAGGCTTGTGTTGGTATTATGCAGTTTGAGAGGAGTAGACACAGTAAGTTGCAAGGAATTAGCAGTTTAAGATTTTCATTAACCAGGAAGAAACTGAGGCATGTTTACTTTTCAATATGCAGCCTGAGAAAAGAAAAAAATCTGATTCTTGATAAATAACTGTTTAACTTACTTCTCATCCACTACAAAAGGCTTCAAGTCTTCCTCACTCTTAGAAATCCTAACTGCATATTGACTGTGTGCTCTTAATGAAGAGGATTCATCTTGTCTCCTTTGTTTCCTGGGAACATGAGAGTTTTCATGGATAACCAGTCTGAATGCAAAGCTCAATTGTTATCACCATGTTATACCTGATCTGTGAAAAACCCAACTGCTCTAGAAAATCTGCTCTCACCAGATCCATCACAGCCTATTTGTTGGGCTTTCCCCCTTCCAGCATCAAATCATGTCTGAGCATATGGATAGCGTTTACCACATTTGCTGTTTTGGGAGGAATTTAGCTTTTAGTAGGAAAAAATTCCATGCAGAAATGTGTCTGAATTTAGTAGCAAGTGACCAGCAGAGCACACATCAAGCTGGGTTTGTTTGTCCTGCTTCATCCTGCTGAACACCCAGATCTTGTTTAATTTGAGCAATGCGTATTCAAGTTATTTCAAAAACTTGACCTTTACCCTCCTGTTACATCATATATATGATATGATATTTAGTATTGGCAGTTAAATACCAAATTAAACTCTAATTTTTTAAATGCTATATGAATACATAATGTATAAATGATAATACAAAATTTTCTAGAATCCAAGTAGGCACATTTCCAGTAAGCTAATATGACAATCCAGCACTTCTTTGGTTAGAAAATCTACTGCAGTAAAAAATTCTGCAAGTATTTCATGCCAGCTTTTCCTTACACAAAGGTGAGAAACCAAGACAAAGAACTGCTTGAAATTAAATTAATTAAAAAAAAAAATCAAGGTTTACAAAGTAGTCTTTTTTTTCCCCCAGCAAATTACTATCACCTCCTCTGAACCCTGAGGAGCTTTTTGAATATGTGCTTACTTTTGGAAAATGTCATTGAAAATTAATTCCTGCTGCAGCTAAATGGGAATATTTTCATCAAATAAGTCTAATTTTCTAATTTTTACCAGAAAAATCTGCCTTTCCCCCTTTATTTCCTGAGAATTTAATCAATTTAGTCTTTTAGGAATGGGTTTGGGGAGGTAACAGAGAGGTAAAGGGAGGATGACACAAAGATAGTCTCCAAAGCTTTTTAAACAAAGTTTCCTAATACATTTACTGAAAAATAAATGGCTTTTGAAGAGCTTTTGCAGCATAAATCTCACAATATTTGGAGTTCTAAACATCAAAAAAAGATGGTATTTCATCTTAGCTGCACTGCTTTTATACATGTAGTTACATTTTTCTGAAGATTGATGGGTACAGCAGCCTATTGTTTCTCATCAATAACTATTAGAAAATAGGCTCTTTTCAGGGCATGGGAAGTGTTCTTCCAAGCTAAGAATTCTCAGTTTTAGTCAGATTTTCTGTATAAAAGTAGTGAAAGCACTCTTACCACACTCTCTACATATTTAAGTTTCTGTGTTTTCCAAGCCACAGAGTAGGGGTTTATTAAACTCAAATACTGCGTTTCTCCTATGTGAAATCCACAGGTGGATCCCCACTTTTTGGTCAATTTTTGCTACTGATTTCCACAAGAGAAGTATATTTCAAATCCCAAATGAGCTCTTCAGGCAGCAATTAAACTGAAAGAGTGTAAAGAGCTTAAATATCTATAAAAATTCTTTCTGTCTGTTGCTCAAAATATCTATAGGGCAATTTATCTCTGACAGTATCATTGTAATGTCATTAGGCACAAAATACAGTAAAAACAGGAGGGAGCTCACCTATGGTCCAAACAAAATGGTCTCATAATGTTAAAAATCAAAATTAATGCACTAATCATTAATGGCTCATAGGTATAGAGACCTTGAAATTACCTCAATAAAGAAATGTTGAAGACAGTCTTAATTATAAAATGTGTCAAGAAGAAATTTTAGGAGCAGTAGGAAAGGTCAAGGCAATTAATTTTATTGGATTTTCTCACTGATTGTTGTTAGATAGAAATAAAGTGAATCAGCACACCAAGACTGCTCTTTTTGCATCCTTCCATACACCAAGAGATCACAAGTTGCTTATGAAAAGGAATCTTTAGAGCCCTTCATTCAGAATTATCATCTACCACAAGCATGACTGTCCACTTGGACAGGTTTTACCACTGCTTCAATTAAATCTCCTTTCCCTATGCTAAATGAAATCAATGTCAATCAATTATTGTGTCAGACCAGGATGAGGAGACTGAGGGCAGAACTGCTTCTTCATTTCTGGGATTAGAACAGCACCACTCCAAGTCCTCTCCTGACAGATCATTTATAAGTATTTCTCTTTGCAATTATACTCCCAGCTTGTTCAGTGAAATTGATTTTAAGCTAAATAATTACTTCAGACAAAGTCACAGATTTCTCCACTCTGACTGATACAGAGGCAGCTGAACGAGAGGCATTAATAAATTTGTGAACTACTTTGAACAAATTACACATATTGTTACAAGGGAGATTTACAGAAACAGCAGATCTAATTAAGTGCTTCATAAAGCAAAACATCGGGCAGATGTCAAATTGATAAATCAGGTTTTATTAGGTGTTATTCTGATGAGTTTTTACTTCTGTTAAGAAATATTTTCACCCTACATGACAATATTGAGATATCAAATGGTTTCTAACATTTGAGCGAGATGAAATCTGTAAACGTCTCATTTTGCAATTCTGTGTTGAGTGAATTGAAGTTCAGTTAAACATCATTCTTAACTCAGAAGTAATGCCAGATAATGGTGTTGCTTATGTTTCAGCTGGTCCTACTCAATGCATAAGGATGATAGCTGTCTTTTCCAAAAGCAGAATATCATGTGTGGAGTATATTTACAGGCAAAATCTTCCATCTAGAAGTACAGAGAAAAGTTAGAGAACACATCAATGGCTAGAAACACATTTTTATAATTATTTTATGAGTGAACAGGTCAGCATTTTCCCACCTCTAGTATCTACCATATTTTAATAGTATATCTTTTTATATATTTATAAAATATTTCTATGTGCATTCATATACCCTGGATAGGATCAAAAAGGAATCTCAGACTTAGAATATATTGTAATCTTTGCACACCACTGAAAGAAGGACAGAGGCAAACTGAACTTGGATAATAAAACAAAAAAATATGGAGAGGCTAATTTAGGTCTTAACTGAACAAGATTGTTCATTTATGTGACAGCAAAACTTTGATTTGATAGCCATTCACAAAAGCCTGCAGCAGGTAAATACATATTAGGAGAAGATTACAAAAAGTGCCTTAGGAGGGGATAAATTGGCATAAATTAATGAAGTAAGAAAACGGAAAATTTCCATTATCAAAATAAGAAAAAATATGACTACAAACCCTTCAGAATAACATTCTCACCTAGAAAGACTTAATTTTTCAGTGCTGGAGAGCTGAGTTCACCTGTAAAAGTAATACTATTCCTTTCCAGCTCAATGGCAAAGCAAAGGAATATATTCTCCTGAGGTTACTTGCTGGTAAAGTCAGCATTGCACTTGCTTTGCATTACCTTTAAAATGACTCTCCCACTGAAAGTCCATGACTTTCCATTCAGGAAAACCTTCAAAAAAAGTACCCAAGAAAATAACTGCTGGCTCGAGAACAAGAAAAAAATTAAAAGGATTTCATGATCCAAATGATATTGTAGGAACAAGCATTTGCATTCAGGATAAAGATGCCTTGTAAAAGAACAAAGTCAGTAGGACTATAAACCCATACCCTGCTCATTTCACCATCGATTTGGAGCAGCCACAGAGAGAAAAGGAAGATTCTGAAAGCATCACAAAAGCAGAAGTCAGCAGATCTTACAAAGACAAACATGAGTTTTAAGTAGAACACCACTGATCTGTATCATTGATTTTTCTGCCAGCATCTGCATATCCCAAAGGGCAGCCCAAGCATGAAAGGAAAAAGCACGCTAAATAAAGGAAAGGACGAGCTGGGTGCTGAACCTCAGCCTTGTGATGGGGAAATGAAGCCCACACACCTTGTTCGATCAGAAGTAGGTAAGGAAAAGAAAGATTTGATGTTTCCATCACTAAAATGTTCACTCTATAGAACAGTCAGCCTTGTAATGGGGAAATGAAGCCCAGAAACCTTGTTCTATCAGAAATAGGTAAGGAAAACAAAGATTTGATGTTTTCATCCCTAAAATGTTCACTCTGTAGTATTTCTCCTCCAGTCAGGCTGGAAATGCTTGGGCAATGTCAGTGAGGCAATGTCACCTTTCTGTGCCAAGAGCCACACCCAGGCTTGTCCCAGTGGATCATCCCTCCTGCTGCTGGCTCCCCTTCCAGTGCAAAGGGCAGCTCCATGCCCTGGGAGCCTGCTTCAGGCCATGGAGAGGCCCTGACTCTCTGCAGAGCCTGCATAGTAAATGCAAATCAGTACCTGCATTCATCAACAGTAATTACGTGGTGTAAATGAAACCAAGGCTCAAGCAGCTGCACTGCCACGTGGGCGAGTGTCCTGTCGGGCTCTGTCACCTGTGCTGGCCACATTGGGCTGTGTGGGCAGGGTAACCACCCGCAGCAGATGGGAATTCAGCATTTGTTTCCATTCTATTACCTACACTGAAGCTTTCTAGGGCTGCAAATAAGGGAAACTAAGACTTGGATCAGAAAGTGCAATGAAATGAAACCATGTTTCATATGCCGGTTTCCTTTGGACCACCTCTCGCTGTTTTCCTTTCAGGCCGTGGTAGAATATGCCTTTTCTGCCCCATTCCATCTTTACTCTAAAGGCATAAAACGGGAAGCGATTCTACATAGCTCTTACCTGGGCAAGCTTTGGGTTTTCACCTTCCAGCTGGGCTGCAGGGGAAAGGCTGGCACTAGATGCAGCACAGCTGTAACGGGGCCCAGTTCAGGAGGGTTTCAGCTGAGTTTTGTGTTACTCAATGGCATTTTGGGGCTCCAATTTTAAAAAATAAAAGGATGCTTATCTTGCATAGTTGCCTCATGTCTTCTACTGTCTACATGACGGTGAATGAATGGAAGATTTTGGGGCTGGGCATAATCTGCAGACATACTGGAGCTCTGCCATCACAAATCTGAAGGTCATACAGAGATCCACACAAGTTCCCTTAAGTTATTTAATCAAGCAATGGCCATTTCCCCTAATTTTAAAACACAGAAATGGCGTTTTTTTAATTTGTATTCCAAATCAGTTGAAGCTAAAAATGTTTTTATTGAAAGTGATTTATTGGACAAAATCCCAAGTTCCAGCCAGATAAAGGCATAAAACATGAACTTTACAGTAAAGAAAATAAGCTATTTAAAATTCTTACTCCATAGAATTCAGTAGCATTCAGAAGGATTGAAAAAGATTTAGGCTCACTCATTACTTTGACTTCTGGCATCAGTAATTCTGACTCCATAGTTCAACAAATAAGGTCAATGAAAAGTAATTCCAGTGAGTTTTGAATCAAATCTACTATAACAGAAGGCACAAAAACCACTAGATGAATGGCATAGGAATTTGAAGCAAAGAGAACTACTGTGACCTAATATTGAAAGCTGCAGCCCAGGACATGGTCCCTAAAAGAAAAAAAACCAACAACTATACTCATTAAGAAAAAGCAAACCCCACAAACCTCTCCTCTAAACATCAGGACATCTTGTTTTGTGTTTTTTACTACATATTATGAAATTTAGAGGAAATAGATTTCTCTAATTTTTCAACAGGATGCAAAAAATTTTTTAAAGTTATTAAATATTTTCCAACAGACTTTTACCTCATGACCTTGCAGGATTCAGTCTCCCACAGCTAAACAACTCTAAAAATAACTTATTCCTCTGATGCTTCCACACCTTCTAGAAATGCCTACAAGGCAACAAAGAAACCCAGGTCCTTGTGCTGACTTCTCATAAGGACCCAGGTTACTTTGGTTTATGTGCAGTTATTGTTTCTATTTTACTCTGAAGAATAGGAAAAAACCTTTTAT
Organism: Emberiza elegans; assembly: GCA_024865655.1. Lineage (NCBI taxonomy): Eukaryota > Metazoa > Chordata > Aves > Passeriformes > Fringillidae > Emberiza > Emberiza elegans. The sequence continues at coordinate 3,073,992 of JALJVW010003518.1, forward strand.
TTTCACCTCAAAAAGTATTAGAGCCATTTTTTCTAAATCTGTAAGATTTTGCTGTCAGTGCTAAAGAGTTAGAAAACTGCAATAGTATCACTCCTCCCCTAACTCTGAAAGTGTCAGATCTGCTGTACCTTACAAAATCAAGGGAAAGAAAATCTGGAAGGGACAGTTTGCACTGAAACCAGATAATGACTCTTAGCAGCACACATTCCCTTCTCAAAAAGAATTTTGCAGGGCTTTTCATAATAATCTTCAGAAGACTTTATTGTTGTTGATGCTCATTTGGAAACCAGGACTGAGTTCCAGACAAGAACTTCATGGCAGCTCCAGGTTTCCTGAAATCAAATGTTCACTGGGTTCCCAGACAATTTTCAGTTTGTGGAGGAGGCAGCTCACATTTAAGTGACTTGTGAAGGGGCAAATGTTAATCTCATTTTACCCATCTATTCACTCAGGAAATTATTTCTCTTTTGGCAATCGGCAGTGCCAAACAGATATGGATGACTAATGATGAAGGTCATTTGATGAATATTGTTCCTTTTTGAAGGAGACATTCATTTTTCAGCTGCCATGGACAAAAATCAGGAAATTTTGTACAGCAGGCAGAATTTTAAGAAACAATGGATTTTTCTTTTTATAAAGACAGTTCCTTATTTTCAGTCTGTAATTGCAAATGTACAGTCACAAACATTTCCACAAACTTAAGTGCAAGCACAGGTAATGAATTAACACTTAATAACTTAGCTGTCATTGATTTAATTCTTCAGTTACATTGATTTATTTGGTGAAAGCACCTCAGTCTATTATATTTTTTTCTTGATAAGAAAGGAAGTTTTATATAGGTATCAAATGATGACTAATAAAATTATTCTAGGGAAATTTTTACAGCTGTGTCCTCATATAAAATTGCAGTTGTAGTTCAGTGAACTCTAATCATTCTAATTACCTCAGTGAGAAGCTGGTTTGAAAATACAATTTCCCTACAGTCAAGGAATCGAGTATGACAAACCTGAGGCAGAAATAGTAATTCCAATGTTGGGATTTATCCCCAGCCAGCCACTAAGCCCCACACAGCTGCTCACTCCCTGCCCTGGCAGGGTAGGGGGAGACAATTAGAAGGGTAAAAGCAAGAAAACTCATGGGTTGAGGTAAGAACAGCTTAATAATTGAAACAATAATTTAGGAAAAAAAACAAAAACCCAAACCAAAAATAAAGACAGAAATGAAAACCAAGAAAGGCAAGTGATGCAAATAAAACCCAAATTTTTGGCTGATGCCCAGGCAGCCCCCAGGCACAGCCCACATTCCCCACTATCGATACACTGAGCATGAAGCCATATGGTCTGGGATGTCCCGTGGGTCAGCTGTCAGCTGTGTCCCCTCCCAGCTCCTTGCTGGCAGCACGGGGCGAGGAGCACAAGGGGCCTTGACTGTGCAGTCCCTGCTCAGCAATAACCCAAACACTGCTGCATTATCAAAACTGTTTCCAGCATAACTGCAAACCACAGCCCCACACCAGCTACTGCGAAGAAAATTAACTCTATTGCAGCCAAAATCAGCGCAGCAAATCAGTTTATTCTTTGCTAAGAGGTGCTGCAACTTTTGAAAGGTAGCACTGTGCAGCCGGGCACAGAGACTCAAAGAAAAAGCTTAGCCATTCTATCTAATTATAAGCTTCATTTTTGTTAATGGCATCTTCTTCTCAGATGCTTAATAGGAAGCATTTTTTGCAAAATTCAAAGTGTTCAGTACACAAAAAAGAGAAAACTTCCACTGTAATCATACAACAGTCTTACACACAGTTAATTTTTTTTTTTCAAATAAGAATTTTTTTTTTTTTTCAAATAAGAATAAAACATGACAGATGTTTTCAAGCAGTCTGTTATAGTTGCTAGACGTGGTGTATCACAGGTTGTCACCTTCCCAGCTCAGACTTTGCCATGGCCTGGGGGCTGAGCTGGGCTCCTCACAGCAGAGCATCCCCCAAAGCCCTGCAAACGCAGCTTCTCCAGGCATCTGGATGTGCTCCAGTGATTCCTTTGGCCCCAGCCTCCTCACACATTTTTGTTTGCAGTGCACAGACACGGTGCTGGCTCTGCATGGCTGTGTGCACACAGTTTGCACATGGCTGGGACCCCATCCCAAACAGGCCACAGCTGTTTCTTCTCTGCCTCATCCAAAGCAAAATGGAAAAAAAAAAAAATCAGAGTAAAGTGGTTTTGATCATAAAGCAGCTATGCATCACAACTATGATGAAAACAATCTGGTTGTCACTTGTTTCAGTGTTTACTCAGAAAATAAAGCACAGCAAAAAGAGCTGTGAATCAATTCAGTCTCAATTTATGGTTACACACTGTCCTTTTCCCAGAATGGATTGCACTGCTATAAGCTAACCCACAAGCACATAAAATAAACACAGAGCTCTCTTTGCCCTGGCTTATACTTCTGTGGAACTACTGAAGTAGCAACATATTATCCCACAGGAAAGACATTATCAAAGATTAGAAAAATGCCTCAGAAGAACGTAGATTTCTATGCTAAGGCTGCTGTGATTTACCAGTAACCACTCAGTGAGAAGATTCCTCATATTTTATCACTGTGAAATAGAAAAATACCTTTTGAGCCTGTGAAACACCTTTAAATTTCCCAAACACTAAAACAAAACCACCAACACAAAATTTCCCAACCACTGGATGCCAAAAGAAAATTTTAAAAAGACTGATTATTTCAAAAATAACTTCTTATTGTCCTGATACAGTTCATTCAAAAGATCATACTTTAGATGGTTCATAAATTTAGTATTAAATGTAATATTGATTTAATATTTTAATACAATTACCTTTTTCTATAAATACATGCTAAATATCAGTTTAACAACGTAATATCATCAATGTCCATGAAAAACTTCAGAGTGAAAAAGAACCATTTTGGATATTTGAAAAACTCCGTTGTTTGTGCATGTCCAGTGATTCAGAAAGAAATCCTGTGTGCATAGATAACCATCAGATAACTCTACAGAGCTGGGATTTTAGGCTGAGAGAATAAAGGAAACAAAGAAAAATGTGGAACATGGAGTCTCTCAATTTGTTTTGGTACTTATTTCTGGATTCCTGTTTCTTAAATACAGAACATTTACTTGGAACATTCTAGTTTCCACACAGATTTTAAGTACAATTTTCTCTTTTATCATCTGCTGGAGTTGACAAATCCTGACATCTCACCCTGTAATTAACAATTGGATCTAGCTTGCCTTGTGCTTTTTTGCTTTGCTGAATTGACAGCTTTTGAACCAGCTCTGCAGGGTAGCTCGAGGCTCTAGGGCAGAGAACACAGACAAAGAAAAAGTAACAGAATTAACAACACCGGAATAGGGTGGGAGAAATACAGTAGTGGTAGTGAGAGCATGGGAGAAAGAAAAAGGAGCTGTTCCATCAAGTCAGGTGGCTGCTAGTCCCACTTTGGCTCACAGCAGAGGACAGAAAGCACTTCATGGTGCTGATGCCCATAAGTGAATTTAAAAGGAGTGATGAAGAATCCTCCTTCACAGAAGTTATAAATTCTGCTCATCCCTGAAACAGCTACATTGCTATTCATGTAAATGCTCTAAGTAGTAAAGTGCAAGTTTGAAAGAAGCAGCTCGGTGAATATTCTGATGAGGCGGGGACTAGGAAAATTGAATGCCATGAACTACAGCAGCTAATTCCAATTTCAACTAGATAGTAGCTCTCATTAAAATACAAACTGACAAAATAATTTGGTGCTGCTGTGACACATTGAGATTGAGAGTCTTAAAATGGATGGAGTACCATAGCAGTAAAATTTACAATTAAATCTAAAGCAAGATTGGGGGGGAGAAGGAGGGGAGGTGCCTTTTGCTTTGGGAAAAGAAAAACATCTCAGAGGGGGAATGGTTTCAGAGATAACCCCTCAGATGAGCAAGAAGGGAGCTGATAACACTCTTAACTCAATATTTCACTCTATGGTGACCCACCACACACCACAGTCCCTGCCAGGGAATTCTACCAGGGAATTTTAATTGGTACTCAAGGCCAGTGTGCTGCCTGGAGCAAGTCACCACAAAATATCTCTTTTCATAATTCTTAATATCAACTTATTAAGTAGAAACAATTTATACTTTTTTGATAATTACTGTTCTGTCATAAAATATCTGAAGAAGCTGTTTATGTTTACCCTTCCTTTCCTGGGTATAAATCCTGTTGGAAATACCACCAAGCAAAGCAGTGGAGGGGGTCACTGGTGGTGCCCAGCCAGACACTGAAGTGTGGCACAGAAGCCCCATCTGAGGCAGAGAACAAACATTTTCATCTCTTGCTGAAGGTGTCAGGTCTATGTTCACAACCAAATATTCTTTTTATGTTTATGATGCTCTATTGACAGCATCCTTGTATCATAAATAAGTTTTAAACCATATATTTCACATCAAAGCCATAACAAATCATTTCCCCTTTGAGAAGTACTGAAATTTAAAGAAAACTCTTGGCTATTTTGTTCAGCTTCTGCTTATTTTCAAATATTTCAGTATAGTTTCTGACAGAAAACAAGACTTAACATCTGAAGCAGATATTTCTTCTGGATTATTTGCAAAAATTTGTAGATCCTAGCAGACCATAATGTTAAAGCATAACATTTATTTGGTGAAAGCATGACAAAACTGACATGTAACACTTCATTCCAAATTTATTAAAACATTCCCTTTAGTTCTGCTCAAGCTAATAATTCATTTTAATGGTCCAGTTATTGATAGCAATGCGAGCTGAATCATTAAATGCAGAAGATGGACAGAAAGGACACATCAGCACAGGCTTCCTTGGAGGTGCTGTGTCAGCAAAGTGCACAGAACCTAGAGCATAAGCTTTACAAGGAGCAGCTCTGTCAGGGCTGACCCCTACAGCCTGCATTTTATGTTTAGGTTCTGGGGACAGTCTCATCCACATGCCCTGTGTGACTGAGTCTCACTGTAGGCAAACCTGGAAATTTTCGAAGAAACAGTAGAAAGATAGTAAGAAGCACAATAAGTGCTTTAAATTACAAACAGGCAAAACCTTGCTGGCATTCAGAGCAGCCTCTGAAACTTCTCTCACTTTATTTGTTTAACATCTGTCTAGTTCTGCTGCTATTATACTGTAGCACCAACTTAAATTTATCTCTGTCAGAATTTAAACAGCACCTGGAGTGCAATTACATGCCTCATGATACCTTAGCAGCAAGAAGGGAATTCATTTGACATTTCCAACTTGTCCTTATGGGATATTACGAGGGCAGGGTGTTATAAGGAAAAGTGAACAAACAAACAAAAAAACCTAACCAAACAAAAAAAGGAGTACTCAAAACTCTCATGTTAAAGTTCAAGAAATTAACAAGTTCACCATTAATACATAATCATAAAGCAAGAACATAATCACATATAATCAAGAATATTTTACTGTATAGCCTGAACTATAGGTAAAAAGTTCAGTTAAGAATTAATATTTTATTTTATTTATCCAGACATCTTGTTTGTATGAGCAAAGGCATGGAAAGGAAAACAATCTACCCAGCTTCAAGAAACCAAATGGACTATCACACCCTTTGTGATCTTTGAGAGAAAAATAGAAGTGTATCAACAAAAATCACTGTTGTCAAAAACCAGCATATAATCAATGACTTTTGGGGCATTGGTTTGTTTTTTAAGTTGTTGCCCTTCTACCTCTGAGTTACAAGAAGTCTTTCCAATTTCAAAAACGTAGAAAAACAAATCATCCTGACTGCTGTAGCCAAAGTCACACAAAGAGCAGATGCAGAAAGTCTTTAGATAAGCAAGAAAAAGCAACTGAACACATTTATTGATCAAAAGAGGGTCAGTGGAACAAAGGTGCACACAATGTCTAGTTAATAATAGAGCAACTAGCATATAGAAAAGAATGAATACTGGCCCCAGCTGGTGAAAAGGCTGTGTCGTGGCACAGCCCATGCCATGGAAATCAGGTTTAAAAAGGAAAGCTTTTGATCTAAATCCCAATATTATTCAGTGACAATACCAACAAAAGCTGAACTGTTCCTCTCATGCCTGGTGGTGGTTTGAGTTCTGCAGAAACTTTGAGGATGCAACGAGGAGGCACAAGCTAAGCAAAAAGCTTTGGTGACACATTTCAACACATGCTGAACTTCAGGCAGAATCCCAGAAATGAACCTCATTAATGAAGAGTTCTGCAAAGTTCACAAGTGATTCAAAAGCCTCCAGAGCACAGATGTAGGGTTCCAATAGTCTTGAAGCTCAGTGTGGAAAAACCTACTTATCTGTTTAAAAACCAAAACTGATGGCCTCCACTGCCAATATGCTAGAGCCCTTAACCTGCATCAGAAATTACATATTAAAATCAAGGATCAGAACCCATCTTCTGGAATAACATATACCGAGCTTTCACGAGAATAATTAGATATTCTATTTGTACCATCTTGTAGTTTCAAACTATACAAGGTATCTTCCAGGAGTAGGGTTTATCATCTACCTGCACTGGTCTTTGAAAGGAGAGGAAAAGACCAGTGGAGGTAGATGATAGATCTTTTCTCCTTCTAAAGACCACAATACCTGAAGGAGAACGGCAGCTGAGGGAGTCTTAAGCAAAGAACCAGAGAGGAGTGATTCCCTGTAGGGTGCTGGATGGCTTACACAGTTATATTAACAATGCCAAGCTGACAAACCCACCCTGACATTGCATCAGGTAGTTACTGCCTGTTCAAGCAAGAGCGCAGCTCCTGCAGAAAACAGCCCAGAAATGTTACAAACACCGAGTGCTCAGACAAATTCCATCAATTCCCCTTGTGGGGAGCACAATGCTTTTAGCCATCAATACTGAATGCAGTGCTGGAAGCTTGGTAAATCTCCTCTGCCCTGCCTTATCCCTGGCACTAATTAATCTCAGTGGGATTTTGTAAAATGGTGAGAACAGTAAGTGTAAAATCACATTTAACAGCCATTTCCAAAGTGGCACAAGTTACTTCCCCAGCAATTTAAGGAACCCCAATTGCATTAAGAAACCCTCAATGCAAACTGATGGCATCAGGATGTCACACCATGGAAACCAAGCCTCTCCAAACCCCAGAGTGACTCCATGTAATGGGAATGGGGGCAAGGGAAATTGTTTGGGGTTTTTTTTGGTCGATGGGGTCTTTTTCTTGACAGATCTCCTTTCAAACAGGTGATCAATGTTTCCTTTTGAAATAGGGTAGAGTATTACACCTGTACTACAGCAGGACTGTGGAATAGAAGAGGATGAGTGATGACAGATGGGCAGGCAATGCCCATGATTTGGGGGTTTTTAACTGACAATTTTAAATTATTTTCATTTTTTAATAAACATTGCCTCAAATTACTGTCACAAGAGGCATTAACTCACTTTAGGGATAATTCTCATGACCACAGCTAGAGTAAGCATTAGTTAAGCAGCCACTTTATATTATTTAAATCATAGCACAAACAACATCATTACATAAGCAAACATATATAATTTAAATATTTGTACAGGAAAAGAAACATAAAATCTTATTCCAGCTCTTTTTAGAGCACACATAACCAAATATATTTTCTTTTGATTGAGATTCCCATTAGTAAAGTAAGAGACTTTTTTCAGCATCCATATTACTTCAGGACAGGTAAGTTACTGTAAGATGATGAACTTGCATAATCTGATTCCTTCAAATCATGCAAGTCCATCACCATAAGATATGGTACAGTCACATCTACAGCAGGAAAAAAATGAAGGAAAAAATCTAAAAAAACTTGGTGCAAAAAGGCCAGAGACACAGGGTGCAGATATTGATGAATTGCATAAAAATTACCTCTTCCAGTTTCCTCACCTTAAAATTTGACATTGGAGAACGCTGTATAGTTGCAAATCATGCGTAAAGTTAAACACAGAGACAGGGAGTCTCAGGAGTCTGTAAATTACAAGCAGTGAACAAAAAGCAGACTGTAGTGAGATTCTCCTCAGGCATAATCTCAATTTTGCTAGCATTTTAAAGGACAGTTTGAATTATCACTTCAGAGGCTCAGCTTTGGCTATAATAAAGGCTAATGAATTTTTATCATCCTGATACATGTGTCATACCTTCAGTATCTCTGCCTAGATTAACAAATAAATATCGGCAGAACCTGAACATAAAATCTATTTAGAAAAATCTGCAAAGTCAGTTTTAAATAATGAAACAAAAAAATCTTCCAATAGATTTAAAAAGGAGGTCAAAATAGGCAGCATTCACAAACATTAACAGTTTATTTCATGACCTTGATTTCACTCCAATCCAAATTGTCTCCATGAAAATTGAGAAAACACTTTGGTCTGTTGGCAATAGTTGAAGCAATACCAACTATTTGCTTTCATTTGTGACTTGAAATATATTTGGGTAGAGGCAAACACACTCACATATATATATATATTTAAGTCAGAGCTTCTGAACTACTGCAAAATTGAGCTTTTCATTTAAAATGCTTTAAAAGCACTTTACCAGTGCCAGGTCTGCCTGAGCAGTTCTGCCAGTGCTGACAAGCAGCATGGATGGCACCTCTCCAAAACCTAAGCAATAAATCTGGTATTTTATGTAATCAAAATGGTGGTATTCATAAAAAACAGAAATACTGAGCTTCACAGTTAAGTTTCCTCTCTCTCCTTCTGTTATTGTGGGTTTTACAGTGGCCCAGAAGAGTAAGGTGGTCTTTGTCCAGGAGAAATGTCAGATTTGGTATTGCAACACCCGCCTTCAAATCTTTATACTGCAATTTATACTTGCAACATAAGCCTAGGAAAAAGATAGCAATGCTTTTCAGCAGCTTTCTTTCACTGACTTCTCTGTGTGTTTTAATAGCAAACAATCAAATATTAAACACTTAAAGCTCTTGATGCACACACACATCTAGATCACTGTCATTGTCATTGTTATTCTGAAAGGTTATTCTACATTCCTGCTGCATTTTTGTTTATAGAGAGGCCAAGTCTCCCCTGACTCAGGTTTGCAGTTGCATGGCAAAGAATTCTTGTATTATGGGTCTTGATAATAAAACAAAGATCCCCTGCTGTGCTTCATATCATAATTCACTTACACTACATAGTGCTTTATCTACTTCATTTACAATGTCAGAATCCAATTTTATTGGGTCTTGTGATTGTATTAGTGTCATTTAAATTATCATCTGCTTGCAGTTACCCCTGACTGAAATTACTGAGTGACAAAAGTATTTTTGCTTTCTTTGTATAAGAAACAATGCCATCACGACAAGCCTTACTGCTTTTCCATGTTTCAAACTTCATACCCATCATACTACAGGCAAGATAAGGCAAACCTGATTTAAAATCATGCATACTATAAATACACAGTTCTGTGTCCAAAGAGCCTTATTCTAAGTGATAAAATCCCATACAAGAAGCATTTGAATAGATAAGGCAACATGGCTCTATGGAGGGACTTCTATGGACTTTTTTCCCCACCCACTTTTTCTCTATCTTCTGCAAAAGCCACAACCCTGAATTTCAGAAAAACTCAATGGAAATCAATGGAATTCAATGGAAAAGTCAAAATATTGCACAAATCAGCTCTCGATCACACAGCCTGATCCCAGCAATAAAGCCGACTAACTACTCCATCATACAGTATTTGAGGAAGAGAGATGCACATTTATTGCCCACTGGAAAAACACTGGTAATCAGCTGAATCACAGTGCTACACCCCATGAAAACTCATCCACTTCATCATCTCATTTCACCAGGCTACAGGAAAGCCAACTCAGTCAATAGTGATGCACATGAGTTATAAGGGGTATAATTAATTTTTTGTTCATGGCTATAAATCTTCTGGTTTCAAATAATTGACTCTTGTCAATGAGACAAATGGCAGATATGCTTGTGACAAAAACTGTAAGATTAAAAAGGTCCACCAGCAACTCAAACGCTCTTTCAAACTTGCCCAATCTTATGCATTTTCAAAACCATTCAATATAATTTTGTAATCAGTGGTATTTGTCCAAACTCCCCTATAGATAAAGCTATGCTAAAAAGTGTTTCTTCTCCACTTCATCTTCCCAGGCCATCACACATCATTTCTATTGCTCTCCTGAGTCCCTTACACTGTCTTCACCAATATAAAACAAATGGAAATAAGCCACATCAAAAATCTATACTTAGTCCACTGAAGTAATAAATAATCTTTACATTCTTCTGGATGTTTTTTCATTATACCTGCTGTTGGGGAAAACCTTTGTCATACAAATTTATGGGCACATTAGGTATAATAATTCTGTTTTGTATTTTATCTCTGCAGAAACACTATTAGGAGCTGTTCTAGTCATCTGAGTGCAATAAAACAGTTATGCTTTTAATACATCTTATTTGCCTATGAATAGCTTTTAGCAAGATAACCACAGGCTCCTTTTTACCAGCATATTAACATTTAATGAGCGTGTGGACTCAGGGCCTGTGTGTTTGTTTTAAAGCAAGATTATGACATTAAGATTTCTGAACTCTCCATTAGTGTCATCAGGAAGTACTTAAAACATGACTGACACGAGATTGTGTCAGTCACAGCTTTACCCAAGTTTCCTTTTTCCACAAGACATTCACTGAAAGACTTAAAGCAGGTGGTGCTTGCTTCTGCTTGCTCTGAAGAAAGTAATTTCTAAGTTCAAAGGAAATATCTCCATGTGCAAGCATCACTAATAGTATCCTAAAAGTGTTCTTTTATTTCAGTCAAGGTGAAACAGGAGCAAAGACCTGCAGTTTACAGCTTAAAACGAGGTTAACTTTAAACTGGGTTCTTTAGCCTGGAGGAAGGAGATGAAGAGTCCAGGCAGGCAAATCTGGGTTAGCAGTCTTCTGCAGGGGGCTGCCTGTTAAAACAGGAGCAAGGTGTGTTCTCCCACTGACACCACTGTTGGCAGGGTGCACGTGCTCACAGGGCAACTCGATTTAGCCCACAAAATAAGTGTGCAGCAGGTTAAATACTAGGATAAATACATGCAGTAGTACCCAGCTCTAGAGGGACACCAGCAGTCAATGTGTTGTCAAGGTAGCAAAGCATTTGCATGCTGAGATTTACTGTGTCAAGCATTTCCAAGAAATGCAAGTTGACTTGAGGCACACAGCTTAGCTCCATTTCAGAGGAAGGCAGCAGAGCTGGGAAATTGCAGGTGGTTCAGTCTAAATTGACTTAAATTCAAACATTTTGCAAATACTGACTGCATTCCTTTTTCATGGGCAATCACAGCTGCTACCAATTGATTGTGTAGAGTACACACACACAAAGCTAAATTTTGCTGAAAACAGTCCTTAAGGAAAGCACTATGTAAAATATGGAATGTATATTAGCAAGATGTATAAACTAGTATGAACTAGTTAGTTTAAACTTTGGGAAGTCAGTATAGTATAAACTTTGGGAAGATTGACTAAGTTAGGCCTAAGCAGCCTCAGAACAGAACTTCTGACAGGCTAGGTACTTTCTGTACCTGAGATAGTGCTACAACATCAACTAAAAAGAACATTTCAGCAGGATGAACGAGACTTGAAAATAAATTCAGTCATAACCAAACTCATTTTGTCAAATGTTGCCTGCCACAGATTCAATATGCACTGCCTGTTCCAGTCATAAAAATTAGAAAGTTTAACTTCATTAAGGTAAAGCTACAACTGTTTGCAAACAGACAGTAATTATGGACCTGCCAAACAAAACTGATTTGAATAGAAGGGAGCTACTCAGCCCTTCTAATCCTAAATTTGGTAGGCAAGTACAACATAGCCTTACAAAACATCACATCAGTAAACTTATGACCACAGAAAAACAGCTGAATACATTAGGGCAACTGAAAAGAACTCCATTCAAATAAAATTTTGTGTGCAAATCTGGAGCTGCAGACATGAGAATTAGAACATGGGTGACATGCAATCCTATTCATTTCCTCTTTTTTTTAATATGTCTACACTGATTAAAATGAGTATTTGCTGAAATGACTGTTCTAGAACAATAACTATCAGCAATGGAACAAACACAAAAACCCATTCTGATTTGTCACATCTTTAAAAGCCAAATTTTCCTATGACATTACTGTAGAAATTTTAAAACTATCAGGGAAAGGCAGTGGAAAAATACTTGTTTTCACAAATAATGGATTTAATGCTTTTTTCCTTCTATTTAAAAAAGACCTTTAGATCTTCATCAGTGACAATTACATTCAAGAAAATAAACTCATTCCTCAAATGTACATTTCTAGTCTAATAGCAGAAGCCAATATCCTGATTAATATTACATGAACGTTTCTATTATCAGCTCAAGCTGACTGAAAAAATAAACCCCTTCATAATGCTTATTTCCAAATTCAGTGTGCTTCCCTTGTATTGCTGTAACCACTTCTTCCTTAATCCAAAGATTTCAGTGTTTCCCCTCCAGAGCCTGCCCAAGAGCAGATCACGGCATGCAGACATGAAGGTTCTGTCCCTTGCTGGAGAGCTCTGATCACCTGCAGGAACAAGAGACTGAGACTGCCAGAGCTGCTTTACATGAAGCTGCAAAAGAATATTTGCTAAAGTCTGACCCCTACGCTCAGCCCTTAGTATCCTGATACTTTCCTCTTTCTCCAATTTCATTCCCTCTTAGGTAATGGATTCTATTGATGAATGACGCCTCTGTTTATTTGAATACTAACCTCTTAGTCACTCTGAGCTCAGCTCAAGTTGTAAAATGTCTCCTAAGATGCTCTATACACTGCAAAAATACATCCAGTTTCTCATAGAAGGTCTAAATAAAATTTTGATTTATACAGCTGAAATGAGTAACAAAACTCCATGCAGAAGTAAAGCTATTTGCTGCATTTCTGATACAGAATTGTTTTCTACTGAATAGTCTACAGCAGTTGAGTGAATTTGTGAATTACAACTTCTATTAATTCATCTCCTTAACTAATTTTTCATTTACATCAAAGTCCTGTCCTTTTTTTTTTTGTACTTTTCCCAGAATGGGAGAAAATGGAACAATCAGTCTTGAAGTACTAGTGGTAAAATTAATATCTTCCTTGCACATACATTTCCTAATATCTTTTTTATTCTGCAATGATATAAAATATTTTACTTTCACTGCACTTCTCAATTTTATTACTGATGCCCTGAAACATTTTTTCAATGAAAAGACAACTTTTTGTACAAGAAAAATGTTTCTATGCTGTTTGCAGACCCCATCTTTTCTACTTCAACCATGTAAATTGAGGGAAAATCTTTCATTTAGTTTGCTTTAACCTGTTTCTAAAGACTCTAATTTTGTTTTTGCTATCTTTTTGAGAAGCCTGATGATGCTCATTCCCAAACAGTGGAGTGATGTTGTACGTGGTAAATTGTCAAAGGAACAAATTGTTATTTTAAATCTGTAAGCACTGGAAGTACACACGTTGCAGGCTTCATGAAGGAATGTGCCAGGAATTTTACATGCAGCAGAAGCAAGACACCTCACTTGGTACTATTTTTCATGTTCTTGGATTTTTTTGAGAATTAGGACTAAAACTGTCCGTCTTTCACTAGCTCTGGTAGCTTTGGATGTGCCAAGGAGCTGCAGAGATTCCTGACAGTGACTGATGGAAGTGCAGAGCACCTCTGACAGTCAGACCATGCACCTATTACTTTTCTGTTGTTTTTCCTGCCACAGAGTGTTTCTATGGCTTTCATCTTTGCACAGCTCATCTCTTCATAGTTTAATGATGCATTTCCTGTATTTCTCATGAGACTTAAAGTTCCACATTCAATCTCTTCCCATTCTACCTTCAAACTTCTCTGACTAGAGGATCTTCCTTATGGATTTTCCTACATTCTTACAAAATACAGCTTCTACAGAAAATATTTCTCATGTTTAGAGCTATGAGTTGCAGCAGCTGAATTAGAGGCAGTTCAACACAACCAGTTCCAACCAATAGAAATTCCAGACTCCAACCAACAGGTAAAACTCTCTCCCTGCAAGCTCAGGTCTCAGGACTGTAGATGGAGGACAGCTCACCATGAGCTCCTTCAAGGGGAGCTGCACCAACTCTGTCACTACAGATAAAATAGACTTGCTAGTACTGCACCTGCTCAGCAAAGAGAAAATTCACTGAGTAATTCCTCTTTCACACTTTCCAGGCAGCTTTAAGAGGACAAATATTGGCTGGAATTAAAGATTTGAGAACTGCACCAATGCTGAAGGGATGGGAAGAGACAGACAGACGAAAACAGGCACAAGCAGCAACAGGCAAAGGTTCATCCAAGCCACAGGACTTCACTGTTCTCTGTATGGGATGAATCCACTCCTGGTGCTGCAGTCAAAACTTCAGGGTCTGCCTAAAAGCTGACTTCCTGCCTCCAAACTGCTGAAGATATTTATGCACAGTCCCTCTAGTCTTCTCTCAGTAGAAATGCAGGAGCCAATACTAGCTCCTTCCAATACAATCAGTTAAACATGTGCCTGAAAGTTGTCCTTTGAGTATTCAAGGTTTCTTACCAAAAAACCCAAAAAAACACCCAAAAAAGAAAAAAAAAAACCCCACTCAAAAAACATTATGAACACAGATAGAGAAATTAACTTTCTTTATATGCCAAGGGCCTCATTAGTAAGTGGCAGAAGCATTATATAAATGGCATAAGCAGTTTCAAAGACTGGGGAATCACACAGATGAAGGCTGACATGAAGTTCAGTTGACAAAAAACAAGGCACTTCCAACAGGCCCATTCCAGTCACATATCCTGAAAACATCAAACTGAACGTAACTGAGAAGTGAGAAAATGACAGCAGCATTTTCAGAGCTTAAATCCAATTTTTCCAGATGAGGTGAAACTAGATCAGGAATAAAATGAAGTCATGGCTGAAAGAGGTAATTTGTAAAACAACATTATGGCTGGTACATTCAAACGATTTTTTTTCTGTAAAAGACATAAAATATGCCAAATTGTTAAGGAATTAGTTAAATGCATCTGAACACACCTGAAGTAATCTTTTAATTAACATTTTGACAATAGGCGCTGCAACATGGAAGAATTATGACAGAGCCAGGTACCTCCTGAGTCTCTGTATTTGCTCCAAGCCTTTGTTGAATACCTGCCACATGATCTTGCTGCAGTGCTGAAGCCATAAGGACTAAAAATGATGCAGAGTAGTAACTCTAGAGCAAGTTTCGTTCATGGTGAGGATGAAAGCTTGATCACACCAAACTTTCCAGAGTAATAGTATGAGTGCATGACTCCACACGGGCTATGCTGGCAACAAGGCACACAACCCTTGTGCAGCAGGCATGATTTCATGGAGGTAACTAGGAAGTGTTAGGTTACATTGAAAGAAATTAAACAAAATGTTTCTCAGTACAGAGATTACATAAATCAGCAACCCCATTATGGGTATCAATCAGCAAACAATCTGGAGATCCTACAAACAATTACTGCTATTAACCCTTGCAGTAGTCAAACAAAACAGCACACAGTGAAATTCTTTGAAGCAATGCTGATGTATTGTATTTTTCAAGGCATCCCTCAATATTTCGCTCAGCTTCTTCAAATTAGAAGAACGCTGATTGAGGTCAGCCAGCACAAATTTAAAGTCACCCAGAACACTGTTCTAATGCCACAGAAGACATATGTATGATGTAGGAGGCTTTATTTGCCCATTACTGCAGAAAAAGACCTATACTTCTAGCATCCTGTTTGTTCATTTGAAGAAATGAGAAGTTCCACACTTATTTGTGATGAAAAAGCTGAGTAACTAATTAGAATCAATTTCACTTTATATTCTTGACACCTGTTCAGTATTTTAGAGCACACAATGTACTACTAAGTATGTCATTAAAGCTCATGGAATAATCAATATCAGAGTGAAAGTCAAATCACTCTGGGTTTCTAGAAAAAAATTGATAATAGAAAGGAAACTTACAAAAGAAATGGCTCTCTGTCATGAAACCCAACAGAACCCAAAAGAATAAGGGATCAAATTTTGACAATGTAACAGAATTATCAAAATTTGCTGGATTATAGCATAAAAAAAAAGTTCCTAAGGAAATGGCCTGGAACCTGAGAAGGAAGGACAAAACTAGAACAGGAAAAGGAAAAACAACACAGCAAACATCTCACTGAAAAGTTAAAATGCTTCCTCCTGCATACTATTTTTGGAAGGGGCAAAGATGAGAAGATGAACCCAGTATCCAAGTGAATAATCACATATCCTACATCGAGACAAAGTGCCTGATCTTAAGAGCACTTGTGCTGATTAACTCCAGTGTACAACTGAAAGCAAGTGACAGTATTCTGCAGCCAGTGTCAATAGAATTGGGAAGGGAAAACTGCAGGCAATTGAGGCAATTAATCCTGGAATAAATCTGCTCATAGGCAATCCAAACTGAGTAACTTTGCAGCTCTATTTTACACTGGCTCTCACGTAAGTAAATGGAAAAGTAATAGACATGAATTAAACATTTTCATTTCACAGTGCTAAGCATTCACCCATCACCCATGAAGCTCATTCCTCATCCCTTGGGCATCAATTGCAGCAGTGCCTGCTTAATAAATGAGCACCAATTATTCAGAATTATTAAGAAATGCACTCAGCACATAGTCCCCCTTTCACGTACATCCAAGAGTGAGAGCAACAGTCTGGCATGCAAAATATCAAGGCATAGGCAATCCCAACAAATAAATGAACTTAAAGAAACAACAGTGCTAGTAACTATCCTTAGGACTGGTTACACTGTTTGGGTTCTTTTTAAGAACTACAGTCTCAGAGGTAGAAAAAATACCTTCAGAAGCTGTGTGTTACAAAAATCAATAAAATAATTGCTGCTCCAATGTGTAACTTTTCCATAAAACATGCAAACATGCAAATTAAATCTCTTTTCAGACAATTGTTATATGGAACTACAAAATCAATATTTGGAATTAATGACTGTATACCTTTTATGCTATTTCTTTGCACTACTTAAAATGAGAACAGTTTCAATTCTAAGACCTCACTAAGAGGACAACTATACTAACCAGCATCTGGTAAGAATCACAATATCCCCAGCACCACTGAACCTCCTTAGCACGCTCTGCACAGCCAAAAGATGTTGAAAAGATACTAAAATGTTGACCCAGGAATGCCTTTTTAATGAAGAAAACCTCTTGCCTTTTACTAGTTTTTAATGTAATACTACTAGTTTTTAGTTCAAGCTTCCCCTCCATTGTTTCATTTCTGGATAATTTTCTATGATAAGCTCATAATGTACGTAATTGAAATATTTAATATTTGCTGATCATCTGACTAATCTACACCAAGACTGAATAAAGTTCCAGTTTTCAGTCTACATTGAATCAAGTCAATCAGACATCTTTTTAAGCAGTAAATGCAGATTTTATCCATCTGGTAAGCTATTACTCATTGCTGTAAGGAATACTTTTGTTTCAAGAAATTTTGAAAAAGTGTTAGTTCTGGGGTCAAAAAAGCAATCCAAATTCTCTCTCTCCCTGTTTTTCTCTCTAAGAAGGTGTCATTTTGCAAATGGAAAGGTTAATTCACACACATGCCTGTGCACTATGCAGGAATTGATCTAACAAAACCCATCTGAACCAATTTATAGTAATTTAAAAACTCAGATTCCAGAGCATCTAGTTATTACTCTCTCAGAAAACAATGACTAACTCTAAAGCAGGAAGTTACTGAATCACAAATCCCTGGAATCTGCCAATGTTCCCTCTAGAAAGACTGGATATTATTCTGTGCTTCTCTCCTCCTGCCTCTTCTCCAAACATCTGTTGCTGGCCCTTGTCAGAGAAAGGATATTGAGCAAAATAGACCCAGCAGGACTCTTGTCATGTTATTTGTCATCCAGATTTATGATTGATTTATCTTCTTTAATATTAATTTTGATTCAATTTTAAATATCCACACATAACCAACATTGTGAAAGACAAATTTCGTTTTTACAATGACAATATTTTTGCTTTTGATGCCTTTTTCTGCTAATGCAGTGTATTTGCACATAAATGGAAATCTCAGTTCAAAACAAAGCCTAGTCCAAATGGCTCATTAAAGACACTATCAGTATTCAAACTCTATCTGATTTCCCTCTGAAGAGACACTCATCTCACAACTAATCAAAGGTGTTGGCACAATTTCATGATGCTTTCTTGTTCAATTGAATTATATTATCTCCAGAGTTTCTTCAACCACAGAGGACTTGTAAATTTTTAAACAGGTCTTCATTTTCAATCATTCTATCCTTCCTGAATTTATTCAGCTTTTCTCACTTTTTCATTTTTTGGTTTTTCAGCTGTCCCTACTCCAAACAAACATTTTTAAATCAGCATTTCCTGAGCAGATCTCTGGAACATTGTTGGGTATTTAAACCACACAGCCCTTTCCTGAAAAACCACAGTGTTACACATCCATTACTCAAACAGCTGACACCACAGTACCCCTCTGGGAGGTTTTTGAGCTCTGAACTGTATCATTTCTATAACATGAGAATACTGCAGTTAGACTGCTACCATGGCCTGCAGGGGTTTGGTCAGAATTAATTTGACCATGACTATAGGTGCTGACATTATTTTGTAAATGCTAATTTAAGAAACATTTTAAGGATTAGAAGAAAGAATAGACAGTACCACTTCACATATTTTATTTCTGGGCACTCTGACAATTTGCCTGCTTGAGAATAAAAAGAAAAAATTCAGATCAGAGTGATGTTTTCTAAGGTAATTAATGACATTAATAAACCCATGCAGACAGCTATTGCAGGCAGATAATGATGGCACATGAAGGGAAAGCTTTCTTCACACATCACAGCAAACAATGCTATTTGCTGTTCTCCTGTAGCACACTGCTGTGTCCCATATGGTGTAATGGCACACAACTCTTCTCTCGCTTTCCTTACACTCCTTTCTCATTCCCCCTCCCAGGTTTTCCTATTTTTATCTGACCAGGAGTTGTATTAGTGCCCTGAACATAGAGTGCCACAAGCAAACAAGGCTTTCTCTCACAGCAAATGCCCAAATATTCAGAAATTTTCAGTTTTTAGTATTTAAAATTCAGAGAAACACTCAACTGGAATTTAAATTTAAATTCAGCTGGAAACATTTTCAAAGTCACAAGCTTCCAAAATACAATACTTGCTCATTTAGGCATCTCTTCATATGACTGCTGAGGAGGCTCATCAGACAACAGGTTACACTGTAAATCCTATTGCTATCAAGAGGACTGCAGTTCCATGACTAGTTTAGATGTCTCTTATACTGATTAAAATTAGCATTTAAAATACACACACAGGGAGTATTTTCTGAAAACTAATAGTCAGATTAAGGCTTTGTCTTGGTCTGCGTTTCCAAGTTTTACTGATGAAGCTGCACCTGTTCAATTCAAATCACATATACCGCTCAGCAGGTTTTGACTTCATCAGAATTTCTGATATAGGCAATTTCCCTACAGAAGTGTTATTTTGCCTGATTAGTATTTGGGATGTTCTGATGGCATTTGCTCCATCTACACAAGAGGAATAACAAGGTTTGGCTCCAATTGCATCTGCATCCATAGTTGCCTACATAAGATGGTCCAGCCTGTGCTTATCATTAGTCTGGCTCATTAAGGGTAATTAAATGGTTCATGAGTCCTTCCCAACCCATCCAGAATTTGTGCTGAGTTCCAGACAGGTAAACATAAGGCCAGACAATTTAAATTTTAAAAAAATGCAATGGAAGTGCTGTGGCATCATTCAAAGCCTGCCATTGGAGCTTGCCAGCAGATATCCTGCATGGTGTCCACAGCACACTCCAGCTGCCCTTTCAGTAGTGCAGACAGGGTTCTGTAAACAACTCCTATAGCAGAGGACATTCTAGAACAGGGATAAAATTACCCTGTAGGAGCCACAGTGTCCACTGGCTCAAAAATGACAGGGGTATTATGCAGCTGGTACAGCACAGGGCACAATGAGCCTGCTGCTCTCACACCTTCCACAGTGACTGCTAAATTCCAGCACACATCTCCTTTCCCTATCACATTCCCAACAAGAGACAATAAGATAAAAATGACCCTGGGCAATTTTATTGACTTGTGGATTTGTACTCCTGTGACAATGTTGCTCTAAATGGCATCTTAATGTTTATATTCATTTTTACTTTGATCTTCCTGAATATTACTTAGAATTACTTCTCTCTCTTCATCATGTCTCTTTTGGCCAGTGCAAAACCAGAAATCAGCAGGGGTTGGGGAGTTCAGCAGGAGGTTGAGTGAAATGCAGCAACATGAAGCATTCTGCAAAATCTTACAAGTGTGAATCGATTCATACAATACCCTGATGAGCAAGGGACATGTTATCCCATTTTATGGGAGTCTGAGACACAATTTAAGTGACTTGCCTAAAGCCAGAACTGACAGACTGGGGATTAGAGGTCCTGTCTCCCATTCTCTTCCATTTACTATTCTGATTTATACTCACAAAAGGGAGGCATAGCCTGACTCCAGAAATAGCATTAAAGAAAAATCCAAAGAAACTCTAGTGCCTGAATAGAACATATGTTTTGCCTTGCAGAAGATGATCAAAAATGTTTAAGCATCAACTTAGACTTTAACAGTTGAAAAATTTTGGGTTTTTTTTTAAATGATGCAAAACAAAACCTCTGTCAAATACCTAAGTTCAGAGTAAAAATCAGACAAATTATTATAGAGAGATCTGAAATATAAAACATCATTGAAAGACTAGAAAATTGTGTGCAAAATGGAAATTTGGTTAGATTTTACAAGTTCTGAGAAGGCAATGTTGGGTATTTCTTGAAGCTGGTACTCCCTGCATCACTCAGCACTTGTTTTTTGCTATTGGCAATGCAACTCTTACCTGATACTAGCAGAAAAAACAAGCATGCAAGTACCTGAAAAGGCTGCAGCTGAGTTTCCTTGAGCCATGTCCAGGAAAAGCAGTGAAGGGCATCAGGGCATCTGTTTTTAACCTATGCTATTTTGTAATATCTTCTTATAATTTCTAAGTCAACTTCAAATAAGTGAATAGTTCAGTTTCACAACAAAGCAATGCTAGGTAAATTTTCCCAAGCCCCATAAAATGTTTTTTACACATTTGAGAAGGCAAATCAAAGTTACAACTTCACCACTCCAGAATAAGGTACATTAGTACTGAATGCAGTATGTATGCTGACAATGGCCTGATTCCTGCTTCTGTTCCCATTTTACTCTCCCCTCTTTTCCACTGCCCTCAAATCCCTATAATTTTGTCTGACAAACAGAGAACAGCTCCTAAAAGAAGCCACAGCCTTAGAAAAAAACAGAACATTTTGCCAATAAAGTTAAAAAACAAAGAGAAAAATTTCCGCTAAGTTTACTGATATGTAAAAGCCCCAAAACACTCCTTTTTTTTCAGTAGAAGCCACTACATTGCAAATCTTCCTTTCTGGAAGCTTCTACTTGACTTATTCCTAGACTCAGAACTCATTCTAGCTGGTCAGACCTCAGAAAAGATGTGCCCCAACCAGGAACACAGCAGCATTCTCATGAAATTTGCACATTTACAAAGAGAAGGAATTAAAAAGCATGGGGCTAAGAAGAACAAAATATTCAGAAGGGAAGATAAAGAGTCTCCAGGGAAGAGCAAAACTAGAAACAAAACACACCTGTTGTGTTGTTCCTTCCCAGTGTCCATGTCTGGAAATGAAAATTATCTTCCAAATAACTTGATTAAACTAAAAGCTTGTGTTCTGCAACACTTGTCCTTAAAATCCCCATTATTTTGTCAAACACTTCAAATATCTTTGGCAGCTTTCTTGACATCTCTTCATCCTACCCAGCACTGGTACAGCTGAAGTGGGGCCTTCTCCAGCTAACCAGCCAAGGGCCACAGCAAGGACCCACATGGGGACTGCAGCCTGCTGCAATGACAGCAGAGAGGCTCTGCTGCAGGGGAAAAGTCCCAATCCCTGTTATTGTCAAGAGTGGAAGATACCAAGATCCCTTTCTTCAAAAGCCTATAAGATTTTCTTTAAATTAAGAAATAAAAGAAGCTGGAGTGTTGGAGTATTTTTGTAGCTGCTGAGCCTCTAACTCAACTTTCTTCCCAAAAGAGAGGAAGAAACAAAACTAATATAAGTTATGGTTCTTAACTGCCTTGGGAACAATTTCATCTGCAAAGAAAATGGCCTGCAATAAACCCAGAACCCACTGGAGACTGAACGGCATTCTAAGGAGAGGAAATGAGTGATCCATTTTGCATTTACAAGCTACATCCTGAAGTAATCATTAGAAGTTTGGGGTTTTTTTGCATCTTTTGAACAAACCAGTCATTGATATAAAAAGCTCTGCAGGAAAAAAATGTTAAGTGCCTGCTAAGCTCAAGAGACAGGAGAAGGAAAAAGGGGATTTTCCTCCATGAAATTAAACATGCCTTTGCTCCCCAAAGATGGGAGAGCTTCCAAGAGACTGGGTGTTACACAGACTGTTTCCATCTGAGTTTATCTCTTGCCATAATAGCAAAATCACATGAAATTAACTCTTCATATCAGAACTTGAAGTTGCATTCCCCTTACTCCTCAGAAAGCCAGATTCCAGTTGTTCCATGAGATAACATGGGCAATTTGCAATAAGCATTCAGTCTGCTCCAAAGAACTGGCAGACAATGCATTTTGTGTTTAAGGAACACCACGCCAACACTTCATGTAGTGCAGTCTGTGTTCCAATACCCACACAGCTCTTACACAATGTTTAGTTTCAGGCTTCACCATCAATTGGAAAATAACTTTTCCAAATGAATTCTGTCTTCCAAGTATGGTTTTGCAGAACTTCTAAGCATGTTCGGTAAATAGAACTTCCATTCTTTCTTTTATAAGCAGAAAAACATTTTAAGTAGAGTCAGTGATATGAAGGCAGGCAAACATTCTACAGAGCTACAGAACACATCACACACAAATATAGTCCTGGACCAATAAGTCTAGCACATTTTTTAACTAAAAAGCAGTAAAAGAAACAACAATGAAATTGTTGAAATGGTCAATGAAAATCTCCTGAAATCATTGCAGAGACTCAAATGAAAATATTGCCATATTTTTTTTTATTTTATGATGTTTCTAATTCATTTTTTTACATGGAGTAGAGGCTGGGAAATGTGAAATTGAATGTACTTCTACTCATTAAAGAAAATTTGAGAGACAGACCTACAAGTCCAACTAAGCACAGAAGTTAAGACAGAGTGAGTGTGATTTTTTTTTTATATACCTCACAATAAAAACACATGGCCTAGACATGTACAATATGATGAGACATAAGTTCCTTAATGCTCAGATTAGCATGTTCACACTGTGTGAGTTTGCACTAACAGCACTTACTAACAACACTTCTGCTCTGATAAAACATTATTTCTTACTTGCTGAAATTAAGAACATTTTCAGTAATATATCCACTTAGCACAACTGTTATTAGTGCTGCATTAAGGCAAAGGACAGGGCATGAAGTGTGGCAGGACATCAGATCAATCCAGAGATCACTGTCCATGACAGAGCAATCAATACACAACATGACAAAGAAGCTGCTTTTTATTTCCATAGCATCTGACATGTCTCCCTACAGGGACATGTGCTCAAGCACAAACAGAAACAACCCCCTCTCTTTCATGCATTTATAAATTTCTCTCAAAGTGACAGTCAAGTCATTCCTATTGTACTTCATCTTCTTCAGCTTCATCTCCAAACAATGTGCTGCTTGTAAACCACTCAGGGAATCATAGGGAATTAATTTTTTGGTGCAATAACATCTGCTCTTCCTTTCTTAAGTTTGATCCTAGCCTCAAACCACAGACTGTAGTGTCATTGCTACAGTGGGTTTATGAGTCATAAATTAAAAGGTTTCACATTTCATCCTGAAAAAAAAAAAAAATTTACACAGGTTTTGCAGTATTCCCATGTATCAGGTTAAGGTTTCCCAAAAATTTTCAAAGGAGCAGGTTTGCAATAAATAGTGTATAGGTTTTAAGCTAGAGTAATCCTCTCTATTCCCCAAAATTTCTTAGCTAGGATTTCAGGAACCCAGAATTACACTGGAAGTTATTTTTATTTACTATTTTGTTCAAAAATTAACTAGGATTGCAAAATTGCATCAGTCACCGTCACAAGGCATTCAAATTCCTTTGCTAAGGCTAGGTTGGCAAGCCAGCTGCTTTTATTTTATACCAGTGCCTGGAAATACAGTTGGTGCAGGTCTGTTATTGTGCCTGCAGAACAGCAGTCCAACAACCCCAAATACTTCAAACATAGCTGGGTAAATCTCTGGAAAAAGGCATCAGAAAGCCAAAACAGGAGATCAACTTATAAACTTTTGAAAACACTGCCTAAAAGTCATTTAGTGCCCAGAAATGGAAACAGCTAACAAGGAGAAGCTTGATGAGATACACCTGCAATAGAACTTTTGGGTTTGGAGGTTTTTATAAACTTGCTAATCCAGTCAGTGACCCAAACAGCAGGTTAGGTTCCTTTAGTTTATTTATCACAGAGGTGTTTGTAGTTCAGCAGTCAGCAGCAATGATCACACACAGATTGAGGAGAGAAGGACAAGGAAAAATAGAAAAATATTAAAAGTAAAAATGTAGGGTGAAAATCAGTTTTTCCTCTATAAATATTTGTCCGCTTAGGTATGGGCAGTTTTAAAAATAAATGTATAACAAAACAATATGCATTAAGCTGCTTTTTTGACTTCAAGACATCCTCACCTATACATTATGAAGTGTACCCTTCATAGCCTGTTTTTGTAACCTAGCAAAGGCTACACTTCAAGAGCTTCCAACAGCATTAATCAAGGAGGTTTCTTTAGCAGAAAACTTCTAGATGTTCTTGGAACCTAAAAACATAAGTCAGAGGTAGAGACATTTTCACAGCACCCTGCTTCCCTTTCATTTTATCCCACAGGCCCTCTGCTCATGTTGGTCACCTTAAAGGATGAATTGTTGCATAAAGAATAAACTGAACACTGAATAAGGAATTGTACAGCAAAGAGAAAAAACAGTACAGGAATATGTACACAGACCACCCTTCACTGAGGCAGAATTACATCCTGTGCTGACCAAATGTGCAGAGGGTGTTATCAACATCAAAACAATTAAGAACATGGTCTTTCTTTTCCATTTGCTCTTGTGGTTTTGTACTGACATACATTTTTCTGTTAGGAATCCACCAATCTAACTAGCTTTCACCAAGCAGTCAGAACTAATTTTCACATATATGATATTCACTGCTAAACAGACTTAAGGCCATTGATCTCACATAAGGCAATTTTTGCTCAGAAAATCAATCTTAGTGAAATTTGCAGATCACATCTCAGAGGACCAACCACTCTGCATAATACTGTTCCAGCCAGTACTTGTGACTGAACCATCCTGACACATGTCTGCAATTTCTCTGCCTTCCTCCTTCAGCTAGATTTATCCACAAGAGCCTCAAGCATCCTTATTAATATATTGTAAGTGGACAAATGCAAATTCACAGAAATTAATAACATGTAGGAAACTGAAATCCCTGTTCTTACACCAAATTATAAACCAAAACCTCAAACATAAATAGTACATTCCTGTGTGAAACATTTAAGTAGAGTGCCAAACAGCAATGATGAAAACATTCCCATAAAACTGCTTGGGTTACTTCCAGAAGACTCAAATCTTGGATCTGGAAAAGATGCACTTTGCCTGAGACATAATTCACACATTGAACCATGTATACAACACAACTATTTGCTTCTCAATACAAAAACATAAATAGTACTCTGCTTCCTTTAAGAGTAGTTGTGAGAAAATCTTTTAGGGACTCTCCTTGAAATAAAACAGGCATGGAAGTAAACAGAATTAACAAATGGCTTTGCTTTGGGGAAGTTAAATCACAGATGGAAAAAGTTCCCTACAAAACCTCACATGTAAAGAGGCTTGCTGGATAAAGGTTTGTTCTTTAGTGCAATCAGTGTACAAATATTTGTGGAGGTTTTGACCCCCAATGCCCCCTCTAGGACATGAGAGTACTCCATTACAATGGCACTTCCCTGCAAGGTGTCAGAGATCACAATCTCACACGGGACTGCTGAAACAGCAGCTGCATATGTCCCTCTTTTAGTTTAAACTGCAAGGAAATATAGACATCAATATATCCCACAGCACAAAAAAAATTATAACATGCATTTCATAGCATAACCATTAATAGCATACCCATTCCTGTTTCAACCACTCCAGCTGAGACTGTTATTTAGTTTTTTTAAACCCCTGCAACTCTTTCCATGTTCTTTTGATTACACTGTATTAATCTACTCTTAAATAATTATTTTCATTTATTGATTATACAAACTGATACAGCATTTGAGACAGTTTGCATTTCTGATCAAGAGCAGAAAGGGGTTAGGACAAAGAAAATACCATGTAACCATAAAAGAAATAAAGAAATGAAAGTTTATGCTTTACACACTACCAAATTTGTCAAAACAAAAAATTGAATGCTAGCAAGAGACATCTAAATTCTTCCAGATTTCACAATAGCCATTTTGCTGAAAACAATGGTCTGTTCTTTAAGTTAACTGCACAAGTTAACTTTTACAAGTAGCATTTAGAAATTCATTCCTGATGTAAAATTTAAGACCAAAATAAGAACTTGTTATTTTTATTGGCCTCCCCTATTGAAGGGAAAAGAAAAAAACCAAATCTCAACACCTATTTATACTGTCTAATTCTACTAATAGTGAAGAAACCACAGACACTTTGTGGGTCACCAGATCAGAAAAAGTATTTAAAATATAGTGATCTCTGGGTAAGAGGGTTAGATCAGTGTTATGCAGCCAGCACTACCCAATTCCTGGAAAGGACTGTGAGAACAGAAGATGAGGCAGACAAGGGTCTGTTCTCTCCAAGAGCTCCAGCATTCTCACAAATTTCATATTTTCCAGTGGGTATCCTGACAGGATGTCTGTTAGATTGAATCTTTCCATGGAGCAAAAATGAAGAATAATTTCTCTTAAGCCATTCAATTTCTACAAACTGCAGAAATTAGCAGAGTAGCTATATTCCATTTTCCACCTGACATTTACAGGGTTTTATGAACACATGAGGGTCAAGTGCACTCATAAGTGCAGTTTAATTACTTCCATATCAATATCCACACAAAAGTCATAGGGGATTCCAAGTTTTAAATGTCCTTATCAGATAACTAAGAAAAAGAATAAGCAGCAATCTGAAGTAACACCAAGGCTATAATTGTCAAATGCAAATGATAAAATAAATGAAATTATACTATTTCTCTCTAACCATCAGTACCTAGCAATCAATTCCTCTGTCCACAAGCTTCAGCTATTATTTTATTCAATACACCCTAAGAAAATGGAGTTTCATCAGACTGCATAATGTCCCCAAAGCAGTTTAAAGATACATATACAGTCCTTCCCACAGCGACACATCCAAGATACTGCAGGAATTTCCATGCCATTCCAACCACAAGAGTCGTGTGGCATAGAGGTTGACTGGTTTATTCCCTCCCCCTGCTTCTCAGGATGAGCACTGCAGTTCCAGGGCTATCCACCAGCACTACAAAGCTACCTCAGGGCTAAAGGCAGGCCTCATCAATTAAAAAAAACATTGTTTTGCAACCATACACAATTTGGTGGTATTAAGGATACAGTCCCATTTTCAATTCAAACAATAGATCACCTATGCTAGGTCAACTTCTCCAAAATCTAAGACTGTACTTTGAAATTGCATCCCCCTCCAGGTGAGCAAGAAAAATATCAAACCTACAACAAAAATAACCCCTCAGCTTATCTCTGCTCTATTCTTTCTAAAGACCTTAATTTTTATAACATGACATTGCCTATAAAGGTGACAAGGGTCTGAACCACATGTGGCTAAAGCTGGTTTTTACTGAAGTTATGAAGCAGAGTGTGAAACAAGGCTGGTCACAAGCTACAGCTTAACCCCAAAACAACTCACACAACCTGTGCACAAAGCAAAGATGTCAATGTTGTCTACCAAATCCTGACCTATCAGACAGCTAAAACTTTAGTTGCAATCCTCATCCTAAGGATTTATTTAAACGTTCAGTTTGCTGAGTGTTTTTTTTATCCTGAAATCAGAGGCCATGACTTTAATCTCCAATACAGGACAATAAGCATGAAAAAACCCCACCTGAGCATGCAGGAAGTTGCATTGAAAGAAATTAAAATCGTCCTGCTCAAACCTGATTTAGAGACCTGCCCTTTCCAGAGCTTTCAGAGCTTTCTCATAGTTTCCATATCATAGGATCCAAACAGTGTTCATGCTAACTTCTCACCCACCTAGAACCGTGTTATAGCATTTGCAAAGATTTTTATGGGCAAGTCCACTTTTATAATAATCACCAATGAGAAAATCTGGAATATCAGTGCAAAATGTTTAGGTTTCTACTGAGATTTAACTGGCTGAACTGTTTGCTTCAGAAGTTATTACAGCTATGACTTCAGCTGTGACCCACTCTTGGGTAAATGGAAAACATGGAAAATTTCCTATGGAGTCTGCAAGATCCTTCTATTTTCAACAACACATTTTAATTGCTGAGCAACATACAATAGAAGTAAAAAAATAATGACAAATAATTGTCTTATGTTAATTTCACAGGCAGATTGCATGCTGGCTTAATGATTTACTCATTTCAGTGAGACTTGAGGTGTATTTGTCCCATACATAGAGAACATCAGCTCTCTCTATACCACTGAGCACACCTGACAGCTTGCTTTCACTTCCTCTATTAACAATAACCTTGAAATTTGCTTCTTAAAATGGGTTCATACTTCAAAAAGACTTTTCAATAATATTAAAAAGACAAGGAAAATTACTTTCAGTTAAATAAGTACTAGATAAAATATGTAGTTACACTGAAATGAATAATACTCAAAGCATATTTAGACCAGCAGTGATCTCATTTGGTTCAATATTTCAATGGGTTTGTATTAGAGTAAAACATGCTGAGGTGATAAGTTTGAATTGTTAATATAATTTTTTACCTTGCAGGTAGTAAGACTTTTCACTATGATGCTTTACAAGTATATATCTTGTATTTAATATGGCTTTTTTATGTATTCAGTGCTACTACCATAAGCAGTGATTTAAATAGGCAAACTTAGGTAAAATTTTTGCCACAAGCAGCAGTTAGTATTAGACACCAAAAAAGCTAAATGTCACAGGTCCTACAGGTTAGTAGCAATATGAAAGCCTGTACAAATTAAGCAAAAAAAAAAAAACGATGGAGTTGTTAAACTAAAGTTTTCAGCCCAAATTTGCTCATGGAATTGTTAACTAGAGTTAAAGGGTTCACCCATTTTTTCT
Organism: Emberiza elegans; assembly: GCA_024865655.1. Classification (NCBI taxonomy): domain Eukaryota; kingdom Metazoa; phylum Chordata; class Aves; order Passeriformes; family Fringillidae; genus Emberiza; species Emberiza elegans. The sequence goes on from JALJVW010003518.1 coordinate 3,103,315, forward strand.
GTGTTAAGGGGGATTTTTTTGTACCATGATACCATGGAAACTCACATTCATAACTTCCCTTATCTGGCTGTCCACAAAGCTTGCAATAAAATGCAATCATTAGAGACATGATAAGATTTGAAGCTGCTCCAGGCAAATTTTCAAATACTTTAGGAGGCTATTTGATGATTATCCATCCAACAAGTAGACTGAAAGCAAGAGAAAAACAGACCGGTAGTACATTCAGTGAAATAGATTTCTAGCTTAAGAACAGAGAGTCTCCCAGAATCCATGGATGCTCAGTGTTTACTGGAGGAGCAGAGACTCCTGTAGATAGAAGTGATTACCATCTGCACACTGCCAGCCCCTGTCACTCTTTTGTCTCACTTGGAGATGGCTTAGAGGAAAGCTGGCTGCTGTGTCCCTGCAGCTCGGAGGGGATGGCTGTGGGGGCTGATATCATCTAGGCACAAACGACTATTTCCTACTGGGATAATTCCCTCAGTGGCTCTGGTGACTGTAACCGCAGCCAGGTCACACTGGGACCAACCCCTATCAGTGCTGTCTCTGCTTTTATAGACACAGCCGTGACTGATGGAGACAATGCTCTGAAATTCACTACAGTTTAGAACATTTTCCTGTGATTCTTAAGGGAACACAATTCTAAGGTTAATTATTTAAGAGTTAACAGGAGAGAACAAACTGTGTCCTTATTCCTCTAAACAATGATTGCCACAGTGGGCAGCATTGAAGAAATATTATGTTTATATGGGTACATCAGGTGGCAAATACTTTCACAGACTTCAAAAAACTTCAATATCAAACTAGAGATCAGAGGTTTATTTAATCAGCTAAAAAGAATCTAAAGAGAAAAATAGCCTTTTTCTTCCCCCACAGTAGCTGTCACATTCCTCATTTGGAATATCTACTGCTGTAAATGCAGGCTTTGTTAAGCAAAGCAGTAGTTGGTCTGAAAATTGTAAGCATGACAGAAGATTAGGCATTATGTGACAGAAACAGAGTTCATTGTTATCTGCTTATCTAGCAATCAGTAATTCCTTTTATCTACAGCACAAAACTATTCCAACACGAACCTTCTGCTGTCACTTATAGCACAGTTAGCAGTGTGGAAGTATTTTCCAATTAAGCCCACTTCTCTGATCTTACACATATTAGTAGCCATAGGTGAAAGAAGATGGACTTGGCTCTTACTATTGTCATTTTCTTAAAAAAATTCAAAAAACCAAGGAATAAAATCATATAGACATGCAAAGAAAAATAAGGACTCTTCTTTAGGCAACTGCTTAATTCCTTTTAATTGCAATTGCCTAAAAATAACCTTAAGCCCCATATGGCACCTAAAACATGTCCAGGGGAATTACCTTAAATCACCCACTCAGAAACTCAAAGACAGGTGCACAGCTTTCCCATTCCCAACAAAGGCTCTTAACCAAGGATTGTGCCAGTGCTAAAGCTGTAAAACATGTGCACTCGTCTCTCCAGCACACAGGAGCACTTGGTGACACTAATATTTTATATAGTCAATACTAACAGGGAAGAAGGCAAAGGTCCCTGAGTTAAATTGTTCATAGTAGCCATCCTTTTTTATTATTTTTTCCCCATCAAACTTGCATCTCCTACTTGGAGCTGTATATTTGCTAGTCAAAAGGCAGACTCAGAACAACTTTGATTGTCAGCACTTCTGTTGTTTGGTTTCAAATCTGATAGAATTTTTTCTTCAGAACCTTCAAAGGTTAAGGGGCTTGTAACATTCTCAATGAGCCCATAACAGTTAAAAATTCCCAAGTTTGTTAGATTATGTTAACATGTATAACATTACACAGCATCTCTAGGCACCACAAGAGGATCAAGTACTAAGAAGGATTTTGAAGGTAAACATTGAGAAGAATTTCTGACTACTCCAAAAAGCAGCACAGGAAAAGAAAGGAAAAACTACAGAAATACAAGGATCACAAAAACCCAGTCAAACATATGACAAAATAGGACTGGGAAACTGGCTTTAAAGTTATCACAGGGAAGTAGCAGCCTAAAGTAGAATCCTGGTATTGAGAGGTTAAAGGTACACACAACAGAACAAAAAAAATCCAACAGCATGAAACTTTAAATTACTGTCTTTTTTATCAATGTTTCATTATGGTAATTCAATGACAAGAATATTTTTTGGCATTTGTTAGATGAAACACCATTTAATTTCAATTAATGCAGATGAGATCTCCTATCTTTAACAACCATATTTTGGAACCCAAAATTCAGTACTATTTCTATTTATTCTGATTTATTTCATGTCTAAATTGAATTTTAAAAAATCAGCTTAAACACAAGTGTATATTAAAAGAGCAAAACAATAAATAAAAAATTATGCTCTGTTGACAAAGATCGCTTTTTTGGATACTGTATTTAAAGATACAAATTAAAGAGGTGAGTCTGAAAGAGACTTTGCCAAACTTGTTAAAAACAGATTTGTCAGCTTACAAAAATACCTTCTTGCTGTTCCTCACAGAAAGATGTGACAGGGATACTTAATAGGGTTTTGTTTTCAAAAAGTCTGCAGGAATCAGTAACTGCAGGAATCAGTAAGAACACAGAACTGCCGTTCTTTCTTAATTGCATAATGATTGCAATTCCAAGAAGTTCGCTCAGTGAGGTTCAAGAAAGACTCCACTGTTTCCACAGAGGAAAAAAGCACAGACTTTGCACCTAAAAAAATTATTTTGAAGCAGTTCTACCAAGAGACACTTCCATTTACTCAGTACAAAGAATAAGAAATTGTGTCACAATTTGAGAAAATTGGGGGATGGAAGCAAGGGGTGTGGAAATCAAGTAAAGAAACCCATTGTTCCTCTGCTTTAGAGCACATATTTAAAGACAGTTTATCAACTGTTGGGAGCTTTTTCCACATCTCGGCTCTACTTTCATTCATGCCCTTTTAAAAAAAAGTCTACATTCTTACCAATTTCCTATACGTTCCTCACCTATTCCCATCCTTATCTGAACATAACAGTTGGTTCCTCAAATATAGGTAGGACACCATTAATAATTAAGTGTATGCTTAAGAAATCAAATCAGGATTTATAGGCTCAGAACCCTTTAATCTTCACAAAATCTCTGTGGATTAAATTAAATCACATTAGAATGTAGGAATAGCATTTGGGAGGTTGTGTACAGGACTGCACAGTAAAGCACCTAAAAAAGAGAACTTACTTCTAGAAGGAAAAAAAACCAGCCCAATTTCTGGTGAGATACAAAATTAAAAAACAATTTAGTCATCACAGGAGGGGACACTGCTCTTAGATTGTTTAGATTGCCCTGGTTGGGATTTTATAGCAGCAGACACAGCAGCACAAGTACCCAGCAATGCACACACTTGGTTAAGAGGCACATCCAGGAACAGAGATGGACACCAAATGCCCTGCATTTGAAACAATATTAATAAATATTAACAAGTAGCTAAAAATATTAACAATATTAATATGGACAAGTAGCTATTAAGGGCATATAGTTCATTGTAATCAGAGAGAAGCACCTTGAAAAATTAAATGAGTTCTGGGTTGTGTGTGCATTTTACAAGGGGCCAACGCCAACCAGAGCTTTCATTCAGCTGGGCAAACCAACTACCCAAAATTCCTTAAAGTACTCTTAAAGCCATTAAACCTGTTCTTACAATCAACATCAAGTACCTTTCCAGAAAGAGAAAGCTCTGAAAATTTGAAGAAAACTTGCCCAAACTACCAATTGATACATAATAACCCCATAGATGTAGCCAATCTGCAAACCTATTAAATACTTAGCAGGGGAAAATAATACTTCTGCATATGTTTCTATAAAAAAATCTTTATCCTTTCCATGAAAATTTGCAACTTTATTATGAAAATTAAATGGTTTTTTCATTCATAAAGCAGAATTTCCTGTCAGGAAAATACCCTGAGTACTTGTTTATTTTTTTTTATTATAAGTTTTGGATTATTCTGACATTTGTCTACATTGATGTCTCTCTACTGCTAAATGGAATAAAACAGTAAGCAAAAAAGCTGCTGTAACTCCTGCTGTAATGTCAGTGTAGGCAGTGACTGCAATTTGGGATGTAATAGAGTGCCAAAAATTTAACTCACTTATAAAATGCCTGACAGATAAATCAGGACTTGGGCCATTTTAACTGTGATCACAGAAATTTATGGTCATGAAGTCTTGAAGCAAAATATAATTTATTTAACCAGGGATAAATTCATTCAGATAATTGTCATAATAATCAGCCCCTGAAGAGAAACCAAAGCTGAGGTTCAGTATCAGCTGATAATATATGAAGACTTAAACAGAGAAAAGCTGTTAGAATATCAACACCATATAATGATTTTTACTTATCTCCTAGTTAAGACAGAATGGACTCACACATGAGTAATAAGGGCTTGAACTCTAGTAAAATATATCTAAAAAAGTGCTAAAAATGGCAAGAGGCTAGCTGTTCCTCTCCAAGCTGCCTCTGAAATCCACTTGATACTTCACAAAATATCCAGGATTTAAAATGGAAAAAATGTACCTTGCTTGTGCTCATGTTTTTCTGCCAGAACATTCTTGTAGTAGCATAAATGTTTTACTTTGTTTTGCTAGATAAGGCACAAGTGAGCTCACATAAGTCCTTCTTTATGGAAGGGAAGTAGCACACTGCCATCTGTGAAATAGACTGAACACAAAAAGCAGCCTCCTCTGGCATCCAGCTGCAAAGATACATCAGACCAATTTCAGTCCCAGTAAATCTAGGCCATGTTTCACTTTTAGTGCCACCTTGCATGGTGTTTACTTCATGGCAGGCTCTTCCTACATTTAATCCTCAAATTAGCTCACTCTGTAGTTCTCAACCTGAAAATCCTGTAAATAGGGGTCAGCCTTACTGTAGCCAGGAAGTTACTTCTCATTTTCACCATGCTCAAAAAGCAAAATTGTGGGAAAAAGGATTATTGTTTGCTATTTCTGTGGGGAGGAGGAAAACAGAAAGAAAAAGAGGAAAGCAAAGCAAGCAGAACTTAGAGGAAAAACCAATTCCAGACAGAGTAGATAATCAGGCAAATAATTTAGAGGAGGAGAAACATGAACAACATGCCAATGTTGGAGGATTTGGGAATGAGGGAATGCAAACCTATGCCATGCTTTTTCCTTTTTCAGTTTCAATGCAGTCACAAATCCTCATGGGCTACCCCAGCAAGAGGAAAGATGCATTATTTAAGCAGGTGCCAGCATGCTGCTGCTGGGAGGAGCAGGGAACTCACACACACGTGAGGGGTTCCCTTTCTGCTGCACAGCACAGCAAACCCTTCTTGGACCTGCTCATCCCTGTGCCAGCCCTCTGCCTGTCCCCTGCCAGCACGGCAAAGGTGTGGTTGGTGCTTCAGCACCTGATCCTGGAGTGCCCCAGTTCAGCCAGCTGAGCTGCTGCCATGGCCCTGCTCAGGGACCCAAATTTGGGCAGCCCCTCCCCAGGGCACCCCAGAGATGGGCACTGCTGTCACACCGGTGTATGGCTAGTCAGAAAACAAGAAGCCTGCTTCACATACAGAACAAACATCTTTTTAAAGGAGGAAAAAAGTCATTAAATGTGCAAGCATACTATTAAATCTCAGCTTTTTAATTTAGCAGTAAATATTACTAAGTAAAAATAACGAATCAGCTACAAACAGAAAAGATGAGAGGTTTTTGTAAGCTTTGACACGTAGCTCCTGCCAGCCACCAGCAGCAATGTACTCTTTTCTCCTAAAAACCTTCCAAAGACCCTTGAATTACCTTGCACCATCAAAGTTATGAAGACACCAAGACAAACCAGTTGCTTCAATTAGTGCAGGTCTCAGCACTAGCATTACTTTGCTATAATTTGTGTGTGCTTGAGAAATGAAACCCATTATTTTCCTTAACGTAACTAATGGATGAGTAAGATCCTTTCAGCAAATTTCAGTAATATTTTATAACCTTTTCGTATTTTTAAGATATTGGCTGCCAGTAAAGCTTCCAGCTGGGCAGACAGGCAATTCCCAATCCTGCGAGGACATTCTTAAGTACAAACACATCTTGGAAGTGTTCTTACTGAAGGACTTACTATGCAGGAGGTGGAGCAATAGGCAGCTTTAGAAAGCAGTGCTGGATCTCAGTTCTCCAAGTGTGTTGGTCTGGTGTGCAAGCCCTGAAGTCAATCAGGAATTGGAGTAATGCAGAGAAAAATTACCTGAGTCTGGAAAACTTTGGCAAGACGAGCTACATCTTAAAGCAGGAAGCCAACAGGTCTTTTCCTAAATTTACTTTTATTACACACACAGTTTTATTTATTTGATTTAATAAATGCAAAAGTCAGCCTCAGATGATGTTTTTGATGTGAGAAACTCAGTCTGTGTATACTTTACATGACAAATATTAAGCTAAAAAAATAGCACGCTGTAGAGAAATTTTTCTAGTATTCCAAAAATATCATTGCACTAGAGTAAGAAAGGTATTGTTAAACTCTAAACAGAGGCATTCAGGTAGTTTATTTAATAGCACTTATTTAAATTGTTCACAAGTGTGCCAAATTAGTTTAAAGTATTCATACATTGAGTTTGTTGAACATCAGCTGCTCATGGCTCACAGGCTGCAAAATTGGTAGGGAGCTATTAATGAAGTGGAGAGATTGCATGCAAGAGCCACATTAGTGCAATGTGACTGTACAGGCAGCCTTGTAACTCAATTTAATGCTTCCCAGAGAAAGCTTAAGCAGAACAGACAAAGCAGTTACAACACATTTTCAAACTCTTTTTCTATTATTTTTTCCATTCTAATTGGCATGATATCACAAGGTACCAAACCTCCAGTGGCACAAAAACTGCCTGGTCTGTTAAAGCCTCCCCAGTTGTGAATTACTCAGTTTTTCCTATATGCACCAAATTGGTTGCTTGAATTACACAGAGATATCATTACCATAGCAGGAAAAGAGTTTGGGAGACAGATTGACAATGTGTAACCAGCAGTAAGACATTATAAGATGTTTAAGTAATTAATTAAATATTATAAATTATTGGAAGAGTATGTCATCATATACATCAAATAGGGGGCTTTAAGGTTAATGCCATGAGTTCTAGAGTGCCTCAAGTAAACATTTTTATTTGTGAGGTGCTTAACATGTATAACCTGTAGGAGAAGGAAAGAGTTTTTCCTTTTCCCTGACCTATAATCCCAGCTTGAACGTTAAGAAGCATGCATTGCATGTTAAGAATCCATGCATTTTTAAAGTTAATTCACAGCAAAAGAATCTATTATGGAATTGATAAAATAATGAATCTATAGAGCTTTGAATGCATTGCCAAGCTATATCCTGTATTTGTGAATAGCTGGTATTTAAAGTGACTCATCAGAAAACTTTCATGTCCAACAGAGACACATTGGGTTATGCTTTCATTGCTTTATGAGGGTGTCATAATACAGAACTCTGTAAAAGAATTAGACTCTGGAAATAACACTTGAACTTTCTTTAACTGAGGATGCTTATATTGCTGTATCACACTGATTCCCACTAAAGCACTACTTTAAAAACTTTCAGAAAGCATTTAACAGCAAATAAATTCTTCAGGTATGTGTTCCAGCTCCAAAGTGTATTCAGTACTTTTGGAGAGACTCTGCAATGTATTGAACAAAGTGTAGCACAGAAGTATAATGAGAAAGATCACAGGTGACAGATTTTGTGAATTTCTTGGAGGAAAGGTGAACAATAAATTAAATATAAAATATAAAAGTTAGGGAGAAAATTAAAAAATAACATGGTGAAAAAATTAAATAACATGGTGGAAAGTAGAAAAAAACCTCAAAACTTCCAATACTGAATATGAACCAAGTACCACCTTTTCCTTTTTTAAGTACTCTCTCCTACAAATGCCTTCTTTTCTAGAGCTGCAGTTGATATTTTTCAGGACACCAAGAACCAATTTAAGAACTTCAGAAGTGGGCAACAGACAGTGTTCCAGTTTTGTGTGCCGATATAAATTATGAATCAAAGTTATACTTGATAAGAACTGGCATGTAGTTTACTTTTTTGGAAATTTAAGTTTTGCTTCAGATTTTTCATCTCCACTCAGGAAAAAGTTATTCTTGGTCAGAATCAATAACATATTGAACATGGGAGGGAAGGAAAGAAGCAAAACAAGAGTCCCATGTCACAACAATTCCTATGATTCACATTTTTAAAATATTCACTTTCCAAACTCAGATAGTAAATAACAGTAGGAAATCCAAGAAGAAAAGTTTGGTTTACCTGAAAATGAGGGCTTTTGTCCTCAAAGAAGTCCACTGCTTTTTATTTGAGCTTCAGAAAGTTTCCTGATTTATATTTTACACAAATATATTACTCCCTAGATTAAATTGGTTACTATTTTATTAATTTAGTCACTTTAGTATCGAGGAAAAATAAATTTGCAGAACACACCATTTAATCCAGAAGGTATTTTGGCTATTGTTGGCTTGCTGAACTAGAGTGGGCAATGCTTCTCATGCAGCAGCCACCTGCCCTTGCTGTGATGCCTACACACCAAGGGGACATAGATCATGTTGACAAGCTTCTCTTTAAATGTATAAACCTGCAGTAAGGTAAAGCATGCTGCTGAACAGCAACACTAAATGTGACACTTCAGGAGGGAAAATAATCACTCAGCTCTCTACTGATTCATGCAGCCACTGCCTTTGAAGGCAGTGCTAACATTAAGCATACATACAACATTCAAGCCAGGAGGGCTAAATATCACGCCAGAAATCTCACAATGAGAGAGCTAAGCTTCTCTCTAATATGCAGTAATTCAGAGTATTCCAGAAACTAAACCAAACAAATAAAAACTTCAGTATTTCCTCGTTTTTCTAGCAAATCTCAGAGTTTTTTATTTTTATTTGTGAGGTGCTTAACATCTATAACCTGTAGGAGAAGGAAAGTGGTTTTCCTTCCCCCTGACCTATACTCCCAGCTTGAACGTTAAGAAGCATGCACTGAATGCTAGGAATCCATGCATTTTTAAAGTTAATTCACAGCAAAAGAATCTATTATGGCATTGATAAAATAATGAATCTATAGAGCTTTGAATGCATTGCCAAGCTATATCCTGTATTTGTGAATAACTGGTATTTAAAGTGACAATATAAAACTTTCATGTCCAAAAGAAAAACTTCAGTATTTCATCGCTTTTTTCTGTCAAATCTCAGAACTTTTTTATTTTTATTTGTGAATAACACTTAACATCTTTAACCTGGAGGAGAAGGAAATTGCTTTCCACACCCTGACCTATAATCCCAGTTTAAAATGTTAAGAAAGCATTTAACAGAAATAAAGACTCAGGGATGTATTCCAGCTCCACAGCTGTATTGGTACTTTTGTAGCCTGAATTACAAAGTGTGGCTCAAACTTGAACTCAAGATGAAACATCTGTGTGACAGATTTCAGAAATTTCTTGGAGAAAGGTGAACAATAAATTAAATATAAAATATAAAAGGAGGTGTCAGTGAGAAAATTAAAATGTCAACATAGGAAAAATTGGAACATGGTGGAAAGGAAAAAAAACGACAAAACTTCCAATGATGAATAATGAACCTTGCACTTTTGTCTTTTAATGAAGGCACACAAACCAGAAAGTAAGAGAAACAGTTGATATTTTTCAGGACAGCCCAAGGATTTAAAAAATAATGGGCAAAAAACAGTGTTCCAGTTTTTAATTATTAAATTATGAACATTCTTCCATCTTTCATAAGAACCCAGGCCAGGACTTTTCTGAAATTTAAGTTTGGCATTGTTTTTCAGATATAGGCTCAGGAAAAAGTTACTTGAGAATCAATAAATATTGAATATGGGAGGGAAGGAATTTTTCTAAAACCATATTCCCAAGTCACAAAATCTATGATTCAGATTTTTAAAATAGGCACTTTCCAAACTCAGATAGTAAATAAAGCTAGGGATGACAAGAAAAAAAGTTTGGTTTGAAAACCCCTCCCTGTTAAATGAGGGCTTTGTCCTACAGGAATCCACAGTTTAATTTGAAAAGCACAAAAATGTTTTTTGATTTATATTTTCAAATATATAATTCATCTTGATTCAATTGCAGAGATTTGAAAATTTGTTTTTGAGTGGGAGTAGAAAATAAATTTGCAGTGATATATTTAATCAAAGGAAAATTTTGGCAATTGTTGGCTTGCTGAACTAGAATATTCAGACCCATTTGTAGTCCACATTTATTATACTGCTGTGCTTTTACACACAGGGGACATATTAATCATTTTGAAGTCACATATTTAAATGTATAACCTGCCATGCAGGTGCAAATATGAAAACACTAAATGACACTTCAGGACGGAAAATAAGGAACGTCCAGCTTGTCTGTCATGCAGCCACTGCCTTTGAAGGCAACCTGAACATTCTCATACATGCAACATTCAATACTGATAGAGGCTAAAAATTCGCCAGAAATCTCACAATGCTTTCTTTCAAACATTCTCTAAGGTGGTTTGTTTTATTCCAGAAACTAAACCAAACAAATAAAAGTGCAAAGTATTTCCTCGTTTTTAAAATCTCAGAGTTTTTTTTTTATGAAGAGGTGAACATCTAGAAATGTTTTAGGAATTGAAGTGGTTTTCCTTCCCCTGTATAATACTCCCAGCTTCAATTTAAGAAGTTTAATGAAATGCTAGGAATCCATGCATTTTTAAAGTTAATTGCAGCAATAGAATCTATTATGGCATTGATAAAATAATGAATCTTAGATTTGAATGCATTTCAAGCTATATCCTGTATTGTTGAATAAGTGGCTATCAATATAAAACTGGAACAAATAAAAATTTTGGGACTAAGTTTTTTTAATTCAGAGTTTTTTATTTTTATTTTGAGATTGCTGTAACATCTACAAGAATGTTTGGGAGAAGACAGTGGTTTTCCTTCCCCCTGACCTATAATCCCAGTTTGAATGTTAAGAAGCATGCACAGAGAAGCCAGACTCAGGGATGGGTACAGCTACAGCTGAGAAGATGGCACTCTTGTAGCCTGAATTACAGAGGTGGCTCAAACTTGAACTCAAGATGAAACATCTGTGCACCCAGTACTCAGAAACATTCCAGGAGGCGGCTTACAGTTTCAGGGGTTGGGTGCTCACTTCAGGAGGTGTCAGTGAAGTAGATTCAATGTCAGCCTAGGACACCTTGGAACGCAGAGAGGAAACTTAGCGACAGAAGCTAATGATGGGTAATGAAGCTTGCACTGGTGTCTGTTAATGAAGGCACACAACCAGAAAGTAAGAGAAACATGGGTATTTGGCAGCCCCCAGGATGCTAAAAATAATCCCACAAAAACACGATGGGAAATTAATTATTAAATCTTCCTAACATTCTTCCATCTTTCAAGCACCCAGGCCAGGATTCTGAAATTTATGTGGCATTGTATTCAGATATAGGCTCTGGAGTACTGAGCAATAAACTTGGTAATATTTGACTCAGAATTTTTCTATTACCATATTGCAAGTGAAAAATCTTAATTCAGACTCCAACAGGCACACAAAGGAGTATAAAAGCTAGGGATGACATGAAAAAAACATGTTTTGAAACCCCTCCCTGTTAAATTAAAGAACTGGGAAGTACAGGAATACAGTATAACCAGAAAAGCACTAAAAATGTTTTTTAGTGTTTTCTTTTGTACTAATTCATCTTGTTCTCAACTGCAGAGAATGAAAATGTGTTTGTGAGTGGGAGTAGAAATGACAGAACTGTGAGTGATATATTCTCTATCAAAGGAAAATAGTGGCAATTGTCCAGGAATCCAAGTGCAGAATATTCAGACCCATTTGTAGTCCACATTTATTATACTGATTAGCTTTTACACACAATACCTATTAACTTTTTGAAGTCACATATTTGATTTACACAACCATGCAGGTGCAAATATGAAAAGCTTATGGAACAGCACGGATACTTAGGAACGTCCTGCTTGTCTGTCACTTGCTACCTTTTGCAAGGTAATCTGAACATTCTCAAGTGCATGCAGCAGCAATACTGATAGAGACTTCAAATTCGTGAGAAATCCAATTGCTTTCTTTCAAACATTCTGAAGAGGTGGTTTGTTTTATTTCCAAGTAAGGCAGGCATTAAGTGCAAAGATTGTGAGTTAAAACAAGAATGTACAGTTATGAAGTAGCAGGGAAATGTTACTAGAAATGTTTTAGAATTGAAGTAATTACTTCTAGTCTGTATAATAACTAATTCCCCTCTCAATTTATTTTGTTTAATGAAATAGTGTGTAAATAGACACAAACTGTGCTGCACCAGTTTCACACTCCTCTGTAGTTTCCCCCACACATTTTTATTTGAAGTATTTCAAATATGATTGTTTACTCTTAGTGGCTATCTCCAAAAATACTGAAAATTTTGGGACTAAGAGTTTAATTTGTAGTTTCATGGAATTTGTCCTTCAGATTGCTGTATAGGATTGACAAGAATGTTTGGAGAGAGACAGAGAAAGCAGTAGCCCAAAATCCGAGGTGGAGGCTTTGATTGCTTCCTTTCTGGTCTCAAGCAGCACAATTTCAATACAAGGCTGCCAGTGCTAGATTCTAGAAATTCTCAAAAATAAAATGAGTAAAAAGTAGTCAGAGAACATCTCCTTCCTTCCCTTCCCCCTCCTCCCCAAGATCCACATGGGAGCACATCCTGGGAAGCAGGAACATTGATGCAGAAGGTACATCAGGGGTAATCAGGTGCAGTTACCTGGCACACTGCTGTTATTAATTATTGACTACCTCACAGTGACCTTCAAGCAGTACTTCAGAGAGAAAAGACACTATGGGTCAGACCAAAGCTATCAACTCCTCCCAGAGAGGGTTTTCTGCTCCTGCACAGATATCTGTAGTGTATAGCTGCAGTAATGAAATAAAGTGAAGTTACATAGAGTTTGGAGTGCACACTTGACCTGAAGACACAGCAACTCATCTTTTCTTGACATTATTTTCAAGTGAATTAAGAATTTAATTACAAATTTTGACTAAGTCATTCCATGAGAAGCAATTCAGGAACTCTTTCCTCTGAAGATTATGAGCACATAGATAAGCTAAAGAGTTACAGATAAAAGTGCTTCAAAATAGGAAAAAAAGTTGTGATTTTTTTCAGAGTCAATTAGAGGACATTAAATGCCCAAGGAACAGGAAATAGAAAAATCCGAAGAGTTGAAAAAGCATTTGAAATTATTCTGTTGAATTGCAATAAAAGAATGCTATAGGCTATTCAATAAAAACACACAGGGAGTGATTCAGCTCAGTTCCTAAGTTCTTCATAAATTACCTTAGCACTCCCTTAGAAATCATAATATAGGGCCACATGGAGCAAGGACAGCATAATTCAGGAGACCTATGCTTAAGCTGGAAATACTGCATGCCTTACAAGAATAAAGTCATTCAAGTAGATTTCTCAAAGAGCTAACTTGGCTCCTCTGGCCAACTTTTCTGAAAAGGAGCAGAAAACCTACCTCACCTAGCCAACCACCACAACCCATTTTTCAGGGCAGCATAACACAAAACAGAACTCACTTTTCTGTATGCTGAGCTAATTAGAGGAGTGGATTGCATGCTAAAATCTGATAATTAAGCTGATATCAAAGCCCATAAAGCTACTAGCCTTGCTCTGATCTGTTAAAGCAGATCAAACCACAGTGAGGATAAAAAAAAGAACAGGTTTCTTGATATGAAAACCTATATACTTAAACATGACATACCATGTTGTAGAAAAGCCTCCTACACAACTGAAGATTTAACTTCCAAAACTGCTTATAAATATTAATACAATATCATAATCCATTTAATTCTCAACATCTTTCTAAATTTGTAACAAGGATTTCCCAAGTCAACACTTTCATCTTCAAATATACGTTAAGATGTGAAGACAAGAACTGTCACTTTAAACCCACCTGCAGTCTTTAAAAACGACAGGGTGCAACCTACTGGAGGAGTTACAGTTAATTCCCCAAAACCTTCTCGACAAAACTCTAGAGAATCAAAAATCAGGTTTAATCACATGTAGCCTTGAAAGCACTTATTTAATAGGGTTAGTCTTGGATATATTTCCTTCTCTGAATACAAAAATAATGCCTGAATTTGGGGATCTTCAGGTAGAAATTTACACAGCTTCATTATTAACAAAACTAACTTAAGCATCACTTCAATTCAGGTCCCAATAACAAGGACTGTCTCCTAATTTACTGTCAGAATCTTTGTGACAGAGCACAAACTTGCTCAGTTGCTTTGAAAAAGAATGCTCCCCTACTCAGAAAGGATCAGGAAATGTAGCAAGTGATGAGAAGTTCATGAAAATTAGGACCAACGGTTAACCGTGTTATTATCAACTAGATCTATGTCTCCTATGTGATGTTATCCTAGTTATCATATTTTAAAAAGGCCACCATTAATTAGAGCAATAATGACTTTCCCTGTTTTTCAATCCAAGAAATCAGCAGATGAACAATTAATATAATTAATTAATTTACTTGGCTAAGGAATGCCGCAGCAATTTACAAGAGACATCATTCCCAATTCTAGCCAGTAGTGTTTGCCTCCTTTAATAATTGAATAGTGAATTATTTGAATTATATACCTTTCTATATTAAGACCTAAGAGGTCTATAACTCCCAAATACTTGGTTAATTATCTTTAGAGCTCTGGCACTCCTATTAAAACCTGAAAACACATTAAAATGCTGTTTTGGATGGGGATTATGGTGCTCTCTTCACACGTAGAAGACCCAGCATAATCATATATTTAATACATATTAGTTCATAGAGGGAAGCAAGAGAAGTGCAGCACATTTCTTTCTTAGCAAATATACACAACACAAATTCCACATTATATATACAGTCTCAGCTTGCAGCATAAGTCTTCCTACTGTTCTGTTAGTGTAAAAGTCATGAGTAATGTGGTCATAAGAACAAAGCTGTTAAAATGTTCAAGATAAAATATTTATGCACAAAATAATTTCCTGCCATGCTACCCTAGTACTTCAGCTTGTAGGGGATTCATCTGAATAGATGCGGATTTGGGCACCAAGATGGTCCTGAATGTCAATGCAAATTAGCTGTAAATCATCAACCAGCATCACGGACTTCTAACTCTCAAACACAGGCTACTGTTACATTCTGAACTGTGACAGTACCTCTAAAACACCTGTTTAATTGCCAGAGGCCAGGACAGTTCGTTTTGAAAACTGGCAATTCACTGATACCATTATCCCTCAAACAATGAAAAAAAAAGAGTTCAGAATTCTTTGTTGAAAAGTTTGTAAATATGACAATTGTAAACCAGGTTTAAATTCACTAAACATTGTAAAATAAAAGTTTAATATCTAACAGAGAAATTAAGTATTCCAACACCTTCTGTGGGGTTTTGGTAGATTTTGTTGTTTTTCTTTCAGTTTGGTGTTTTCTTTCTTTTTGTTTTTTCTTCCCCTTAAAGCACCACCATAATATTATTGTCTTCTCTAAGGTTTCTTGACATGGGTAGGTTGTGAGTGGTCTATTACTTTGATTTCTGGGGGTTTTGTTTTGGGTTTTTGGGTTTGTTTTGTTGTTTTGTTTGTTTTTTTACACTGTTTTATCAAAATTCCTGTCCAGAGGAAATTTGAGAAATTTGCCTTGAACATTAAGCATTCAAATGCATGGTAGGAAAGAGAAACAGACAGGGTCCTCAGTGTAGAAAGGATATTAGAATTTCATTGTAAAAGTAGAAAGAACTAAACTTCTTCACTCACATACATTACTAAGAACTTCCACCAGTTCTTCCACATAATAGTTTGATGTCCCCAGACATTCCAATTAATCCCATTGCTTGACACAAAATGCACACAGTTTTCATAAAACCTGCTAACTCTGTAATTTCTATGACTGGGAAGACATAAACAAGAGTAAAAGGAGACATGCCTCAGATAACTTAAAAACAAAGCCAGGTGTTTGACACCTTCCTTTTTGGATAACAGCCATCTATTCCTGTATTACAAACATACACACACTACAAAGTAAAATAAATGACAAGATGAAGGAAAAAACCAAACCCCAAACTTACAGCTCCCTAATTCTTGCAGGCTCTATTTAGAGTACCACAGCAAAGTCCTTCAGCCGTGTAGCGTGAGCAGCTATGGAGCTATGGCTGGACCATGTGAGGCAGAAATAGACCCAGCAGATTTCTGTCTCTCATTGGAGCAGTTTCTGCTACAAACACAGCTGCACCACAATTACCATTACACTCAAATAAGCACACAGCCACAGTAAATAGAGGTGGTAATTTTAAAATTCTATTTACATCCTGAGATGTTGTCGAGTATTAACCAGTGAGGCTTCAGCACAAAACTACATATAACAGGTAGAGATTTCAACAGTCATCATACTAGATCATCGGCATTGCTTCTGAAGAGACAATTCCACCCAAAAATCAGAGGCCCATTAGTATATGCTGGAAAAAATACATTTTGTGTCTGTAAGACTACCAAGTATCAACACCAAATGGGACCATTACACTAATACATCATTATATTTGAGCTATTATATAGTATTTTGTGGGTTTGAGTTTTTGGTTTGCTGCTTTGGTTTTTTTAACTCAGATACAAAGACCATATTAGTCACATTATTCTATTTTCTGGGAAACATATCAGGGAAAATAGAAATGTAAGAACACTCCCTGGCATTCATCCCTTCCCAAAGCACGACAAATTTCTGAACTTTAAGAAAATGTCTTTTGATCCACAGAGCAGCAGTGAAAATCCTTTCTTTGTTGGCACATTTATCAGAATAATGTTCTGGTTCTTCACATTCCTTGCTTTGTGCATTTACCAGAAAAAGAACAAACCCCTTCAGAATGGCTTCAGTCTCCCAGATGCTTTGTTTAGACATCTGCAGTGTCCTGTGAAATCAATCTCACCATGAACATGTCTATATTTAGACCCCTGAACTGCACAAGTGTTTTACTGCAGTGCTGCAGTTGCATAGGAATACCAGCTAAGGACCACCAAAGATTTGTCCAGTTCATGCTCTGACAGCACAGCCTCATTTCTTCTCACCAAGTCTCTCCCTCCACTAACCACTCTTGCCACAAATAAGTAAATGCTGGTATTCTTGGTGCCTTCTCCCTCCAGCATCTCTAATGGGGTAGCTATTTACCACTGCAGCCCATCAGGTGGCTGTCATTTCTGTATTACTTTATGTGCTGCATACGTCAGATTCTTCATTTGCTGGCAGGAAGTCTGAGCAATGTGTCCTCAGCAAGGATTCACTTATTTCCCTCATTGCTTCCTGAAGAAGTTGCAAGACATGTATAATCATTCACAGGATTTCTTGCTGAGTGCTTTGGGCAAATGTGTCACATTGAGTTATTCTGCTCTCTGATAGATATTTGAACCTTAAAAAAAATGTTTAAGCCAAGATCGACAGTTTCAAAGTAATAGATCCTTTGAGGAGAGCAGCCTTGAAAAAGAATTACAGCCTATAGAAGACACAATAAAAGCCCAGGCATATCTTGTGGCAACACTGTAAGCATAGCCAGAATAATCATGAAAGAGATATCTAGCAGTGATTTTGTAGAAAAGGACAATTTTGTCCCCCTCCAAAGTTATTTTACAGTACCAACTACTACAGAAGATTCCATTTAAATGATTCAGAATTCTCACCACAGGTGCTGTCACGTTCCTACCACTCAGGGGAGATTATGTGTGTAAGTGCACTGCTCTTACAGGAAAGGGTATAGTGTCTAACGTGTTGTGGGGTTGGGACAGCAATGGCTTGCCATAAAAGAATCAGATATGTGGTTCTACTCACTTTCTTTCCATAGGATAACCATGTAGTTGGTTCTCCTTTAAATCCTTAATAATTTATTAAGGACAAAGGAAATCGGACTCAGATTATGAGTTCTGAGCTGAAATTTAAACTACAGAAAAGTACAATTATATTGCATGTTGGCATAAGCATAGGAATTCTTACAATCTATTAGTTCAATTCCCCATTCCTTCCTTCATTCATAAATGTTCACAATTAGTTTCTCTCTTTAATAAAAGAAGAATTTGTAAAATATTAGAACAATGGAAGTTAACCCTTACACACTTCTGTCAGCATTAGCTTTTTAATCTCCCTCAATGATGTCATTTAAACATTAAGTACAAAAAGTCAAAACATAAATTTTTTTTTTCCAAAATTGCTCTACTAACCATGATCAGATTAATTTCACTTTGAGGAAAGTGAGCTGGGACATCAGAGTGAGCAGGACCTCACCAGCTCAGGACATTGACTGTATTTACCACAGCTAGAGGAACACCACACAGACATCGTGATTTAACCAGCCTGTTCCAGTCACACCAACTGTATTTTGGTTTGCATAACTCTATAAGTGATTAATTTGTTAAAATTTATTGCTGTTATTACTTCATTAAGTATGGTCTTTTTTGTGCAGTTAATTTCAAATTTAAGAACCATAGTGCCCAAAACAAACAGAAGCTTCAGAAGAGGCTGTTAAGCAAATCCTTTAATAGGTCTCCTTATAATTACACCTTTATCATTAATGCAAATGCATCAAGAATAGTTTAAGAACAAGATCCTCCTAAGTAGCCCCCAAAAAACCCCACCTGAATAGGATATCAGTGAATAGCCATTTGAATCACAAAACATGATCATAAATGAACCAGACAGATTCTGCGGTCTCCATTGCATCACTTCACTGTTTTAAAGAGTTGTGTTCTAATAATCTAAAGTCGTTTGCAAGGAATTGTCAAACAGACTAGAAAATGTGAATTCAAATGTGATTCAAAGTGGAACTCAGACTGGTGAAACTCCAGTGGAGTTCCAAAGCCTGAAGTAAATGAAGGTTTAGAACACATTATTTCAAATAAACTTTAATTCAGGCCTACACCATCCACAACCACAGCTTCATTACTTCTCTCTCCTTTTAGATATTATCTCACATATTTTGTCTTATATTAAATTTGCTGCTGACACCTCAGGTGAGGACAGTGGCTTCCTAGAGGTGCATTTTGGGCTTTTGCCTTTAACAGCACACAAACTTTGCATGTTTAGGTAAAGTCTGAGCAGGTACATTCCTTCAAATTCAAGTTTTTGCAAAAACACCAGTATTGGGTAATTATCTCTGCCCTCAATTTATTCAAGCTAACATGAAATCCATCAGGAGTTTCACACAAAGGCTAAAATCATGGCTTTTAGAATTTTATGACCACATAGCTCAATCTAATTCCTACAGTTTCAAATCGCTTGAATGAACTTCGAAGTTGTGCTAAGTAATAATGTCTTGGGTCATTAACTTTAACACTGCCAGCTTGCCCTCATGATTGCATTTACTTTAATTAATGTAATGTAGTAATTAATGGCACACTTAAGAGAAAGGACTGCTTTAGCACATTGCCAGTTTTTAATAAATAAAGCAATCTCAAAGTGTTTCAAGGCAAGACTGGAAATAATCTGTTGCAGGTGGCAAGTGCAGAGACAAAAAGACTAAGCCACAGTGTTCTGTGGGTTTTTTGCTAAATTGAGGTGCAACAGATTTAGTTATCCTGCTAAAAACTTGGCCCACATGTTATCACATTTCTTTTGATTTTTGCAATACTAAATTTGAGTCATAATAAAAGCATGCATCCACTGATTCTAGGTAAAACTATAGAAGTGTTGGAGAGAGAAGTGTTAGCTATTCTACCATAGCAATGAGGGCATCAGAACAGAACTCATTAAATAACTGCATACCAACCTCCCACTACAGTGAAGAGGTCTTTTACACAAACACTTGGTATTCAGACCACACTCTTCCCTCGTGCATCTTTTGCGAGGTTTCAGCTTCTGGTGAAACTTTGACCAAGCCAAGCTTTATTCACAGGATGAGCATCTTCAAAGGCACTTAACACAATCTTTCATAACTTTTTGAGGGGAAAAAGAAATTTAAAAAAGAAAATACTTATACTAGCAGAAATTAATTTAACACATAAAAACAGCAGTTTGGTACATGATGGAAAATTCATTTTCTAAATATTCTGCTCCACAAAAACACTAATCCACATGGTGACTTCCAACTTGAAGACTGCTTACTATATTTTCCAAACCAAGAGACATTTATTCTGTCAACAGAACACTTAAAGTATTTGAGGAGAATACTCCTTGACAGACCTGGATCAATTACTTGAACTGGCAGATTGTACACCACCACACTGACATGAGACACAATTTGATGCTATAATGAGGTATCAAGCAAAGCTGATATACAAAACAGTAACCCAAAAGGGAACTCATCAAGGGGAAAGCTCATTTCTTAGATTTTTCCTTCTCCATACTGAAAGACCAAATTAGAGCATAGGCCTACTAAGGTCTGTATGACATTATCACAATAATCATTATCCCAAATGTTTTCACTGGCAGGAGATGAGAGAATAAAGACCTAGGAAGCAGAAAAAATAATTCCAGATATAAGATTTCTTCTGGATGATTCAGAAAGAAATCTGTCTGCCAGCATTAAGAACAATTCACTTTGAGAGCCATCTGTGGGAAATAACTGCACCTGAAGTCTGGCAAAAAGCACATTTTTTTGTTAATGACTCATTAGTTCACTTTCTCTGCTGAGAATAAAGCTTCCATTGCTGCATTTGGTGATGAGGTTAAAATACTGGGAGAAAGAGGGAGGAAAATGGCAAAAAACAAAGGGCCAGCAAAGAACACAGGGAAAAAAGTTGCAGAGGGAGATGCACCACATGCCCCCAAACCTTTGATTTCTGTATTTACTTCCATAAGATGGCTTCCTGCATCACAACAATGGTGAAGGGATCACTGGGAGATGTTAAATAACTTGAACAGGTGGGTGGGAGTCCTTCCCCACATGCATAACCGGGGAGCAATCTCAGAAGCACCTCAGTAAGTCCCTGCCTTCTGGTCCATGCACCATCCCTAGGTCTGCAGGCAAACTCTGACAGTGCAGAATAATAAGCTCTACTCCCATTTGAACTTGTTTTTCATCTTTACAGCCTCAAGTTTTAAGAAGGAAAGCATGTGTTTAGATTAAATGCAGATACATAAAGATGTCAGTGTTCTCTGAAGTACAGTCTAAATATATGTTTGGGGGTTATAGAATAACTATAAAAACAATCAGAGACACACTACAGACCTGACATTGGAAATCAAATCATTACAGATACTTAAAACCTCTAAATCTAAATACAGAGCACATAAATAGAATCTGGAGCTAGAAAATTAGTTTAAACATATGCTTAGGGACAAGAAAACTCTGATAAAAATTATGAACATAAGCAATCACCAAAGGACAGTCTGCAGAAGTAACAAACAGTTACAATATTTTCATCCAGCTATCAGTGCTGAGAGGTATCACAACATGGGGTCCCTCTATAGTCACACTACTGTCATATCATCCTGGCCACTTCACTTGGCTATTGTCACCCTGCATCCTGACTACCCAGGAGGGGCTATAGAGAATTGCTGGCCAGGGCATACAAGCTGCCTGGCACCAAAATCATCCATCATTCTCACATTTGAATGCAATAGCAGGCAATGCACTTCTGAAGGAACAGAGCCAAACAAGTCAGAATAAATTAAAGTAAGGACAAGTGAAGATTACCTTGTTAACAGACAGACAACATCAAGATTAAAAAATAAAATACAAATTATTATCTGTGTTCACTTATATGTCTAGAAATACAAGAAAATATTTAAGAGGAAAAACAATGTGAAATGATTTACAACACTTTAACCTGGAATAAAAAAATGCTGAGCAATGAGCTGTAGCTTACTATCACATACAGACAGGAAAAAGTCTGAGTCTCTATTACTTAAGAGGTTTTAGCACTCTTCTAGGAGTTCTGACACTTTTCCCACCTAAAAGATGCACTTTCCAAACTGTTCCTTCAGATGTAATAGCAACTGGAGTGGACAGTAAATAATGAACAATAATCAGTAAATAAATATCAGTGAATAATGAACAATATCTGACTGAGCTCACTCAGTCAGGGGCATGATCTGTTTTCTGCACCATTGGTATTTCCATGATGCTATTTTACCTTGGTTTCTCACATACCTTTTACAGCTTTCCTACACCAGTGTTAATCCAGCACTTTAAATGTGGTTTCTGTAAAACCAAGTGTTCGACAGCCCCACCCCTCGTGTTGGTGCTATTTCAGAGGACACACTTGGGGATAGATTTGGGTGTACATGGCATCAAGCTCTGAACTAATGCTTCAGAACAGCTTTGTCAAACCTTATCAAAATTGACAATTTTTTCCCTTTCCTTTGCACACAGACCTCCTACATGGGGCTGAAAAGCCCAGAGCTTCTAGCTAAATCATCTGGAAATCACTTCACAGTTCCAACCACAGTGTAATCCTTCCCCTTGACAAGATGTATTTCAGACAAAGTCTGACAACACACAAGGGCTTTCAATTCAGCAAATCCCAGGAACTGTCCACAATGGAGTTTCTAACTCTCAGTAGGTAATGTCTTTTAAAATTCAGTGTAACATAGTTTAAATAGATATTAAATTTAAAAAAACTACACAAAAAAGCAAAACCCAAATGAGGCTAGTTTCATACTTCTGCTCCACAGACACTGAATTTAATTTGAGGAACTAGTACAACATGTGATACATGCAGAGTGACAGAAGTCACCCAATTTCAGCATGCCCACATGTACAGACCTCAGTGTTACCCACAGAGGCTATTTCTCATGCCCAACCACACTGAACATCAATGAACAGAGTCAGATGCAATTAGTTCTTCACTGGCTTTGCAGCAAGGCTTGCATGGGTTTGTGTTTGGGGCTGTGTTTTTGTGGGTTGAAGTTTTTAAGAGTGAGCAGAATTGGAAATTGTTGGCAGGCTTACAGAAATAATATAGATGAAGTCTGACAGGAGTCAGAGTGCTAGGCTAAGACTTGCTGTAATTGAAACATCAGGCAATGGAGAGGCTGATTAAAATCAACATTTTCATCTGACTATTTTGGCCCTCCAGGACATGGTCCAGAGACCAAATTGCTAGAAATTAGTCATGCCTTGCTCATTACCCCAAAGGCACAGAGTTGCATACAAGACTTTGAACACATAACTTGAAAAACTCACTGTTGTCCAAATGGGACATTTTTAAAGAAAAGGGACATAAAGAACAAACAAAAAAAAACCAAATCCACCCAAACATACAAAAAACCTCACCAGATTTAGACAGATAATATTCCCTTTGTTCCTTTCAAAAGTGCTTTTACTGAACATCTGTTGATTTAATACATATTAATACCCACATCAGGATAAAACTGCATAATTGATCATGTTTTATCGTCACTATACCAGAAATAGTGTAGTAAGTAACTAAATTTTGGAAAGTCATGAAGAAATTGATACAGATTAAATTACCGGAAACCAGGTACACAGCTTTTATCTCCATTGCATTATTTGTATAAAACCTAAAGTAAACTAAGTATATATAACATACACAAAATGTTACATCACATGCCTTAAATATCTATATATATATCAAAGCTGTCGTAGGAGGAAGAATAAGTCCCTAAAACCAGCCAAAAATACCATTATTATACTTGAAAGGAACAGTTCCCTTAAATTTTTACATTTTAAGCTCTGCATACATCAAATGAAGTCCTAAATTAAGCATAACCAAAGATCCTTTTCTGACCACTAGATTACCAAAGGATGAAGTTAGAAGTTTTATTAAATCCAAAAGTTTATATTATTAAATAATTAACTAAAATTCAGGGTTCAAAATTTTCGGAAAAAAATTAAGGCAATAATGATTCATGTAGTTTTGGAAATTGCTAACATCAAGCTATGTTAAAATCTAATATAAAACTACTGAACAGCTTTTGAGTTACACATAATGCTAGATGATTATTTAACCTCTTTCAAAGCCAAGGAAAGGTTATGTTTCCTAGACATTTTCTCCCCCTCTTTAAGTCACTAAAAAACCAATAAGGCCTCAAGTCTAGAGAGGTTTCATTTGTTTCCAGACTCATTATTTATAGAGCCACTAGCTTCCTGCAAGAATCTTTCCTTTAAAACAAACATTAATTTGTCAAGGGCAGACTAAAATAAACTTTCTCTGTGATGCACACAATAAAAAATTTCCTTTGTGAATACAAACTAGTATCCTCAAAGCATGTTTCAACTGAAACCAAACACTGAATTCTAAGATTTCCCACTCTTCCTTATAAATAAAGAAAATTGTGCATCAAAAAAGGCCTAATGAGAATTCTTTTCCTAAGTTTGCCTCTAGTATCCAAGATGGACATGCACCAAGACCAACTGAAATGCATCAATATCACATTAATAATAAATAAGCAAAGCCAAACAGTCAAAACTTAGTTTTGACACTTTCTCCCCCACAATTTTTAATTACTCTAGCAAGTGCTCTAGGAAGATTGGTATTCAGTTGCTGAAAGCAGAGCTGTTGCATGACAAACAGCACATTACTTGTGACCAGCAAAGCAGTCTTTACTGCTCCTGTCTCATGAATAAATATCATAACCAACCTGAGAAGTGGGCTACCATCAATATAATATGTTTATTATATATAATTCAAATGAGAAAACGTTATGTTTCAATGATCCATGATATTTAAAACCATGGTGCTTGACTGCAACTATCAGCACCACAGCAGGATACACAGTATGAAGCAAGAAAGCAATTTCATTTCCAAAGGGTTCTCTGGAAACCAATTTTGAAGTTTTGAAGTAAACAAAAAAAACCCTCACTGAAAGACTGCTGTAATAGCATTTTGAGCCTCTTCTACCCATGTGCACAACATAACTTCAAATCTTAGTAGCCTGGAAAAGCGATACAATTATAATCCTAATATCGGGGGTTTATTTGTAATATCCTGAGCTGGGAGGGATCCACAAGATTTTCAGAAATTTCCTTTTCCTCACTGTTAGTTTGGACTTGCCAATAAGGAGGGACCTAGAAATAGTCTCTTGGTCAGGACAGAGAGCATTTTACAATTTTTCATCTAAAATATTAAGAAAAGAGGTTTTCATAGTGCTGGTCACTCCATTGCCACTCAGAGTCCAGCCCATATTACAAATTATGTTTCTGAAGAAATAAAATTTGAACTGACATGCACTCCACTGAAAAAAAAAGGAAATAAGCCCCCACATTGTGTCTGTTGTAGAAAGCAAACAAGCGTCATGCCTATACCAGAAGTTCATTGTAAAATGTTTTTATCATACTTAATTGCAAAGACGGGTCAAAAGTTCAGCTACTGATTTAATATTTCATTAAGCTAGGGGACACTGCCCACTCTGGCGACCTGCCACAGAGCACAGATTTAATGACTGAATTGCATCTTCTGAGAATTCTTGATTACAAGGTTACTTCTGATATGCAGTCAGACTGAGATATCTTTTGTTAAAGGTGTGACTCCATAACACACAAAATTGTCATTAGAGAAGGCAGCAGATATCTGTTCAATAAAGGGACATAATTTACATTTTAATTATTGAATCTGGAAAGAGCATGTCTGAGGGGGAATTTGCAACACCATTTAAGACAATTTTTGCAATATCACTAAACTGCTAAGTTTATGAAACCACTCTGATTAGGTGATAAGCATTTTCTTCTTGAACAGCATGATGCCAACCAAACAGGAAATTGGGGGTCAAATTCATTGTCCTTCTCATTCCAGTAAGGAAATCTAAAACAATAACAATTGCAAAGAATCTACAATTAAACAGAAATTACTTCTCAGAGAGTTCTTTATAAACATCATGATGAATTCAAAGTCCGTTTTTGTGATAACTTAGGAAGTAGCAAGCTCAAAACGAGCAGTGTTTGATAACTTCTAATCAGAAGAAATCTATAAAAAAGAAAAGGTTTATTTTTACCTCAATTTTTGAAAGAGCTATGGAATTTGTAAGGACAGTACATTTCTTATATAAAGAACCAGATTCTGAGTTTTCAAGTATTCCTGTATAACAACAAACCCAAAAACCCCCCAAAAACAAATGAAAAAAATACCAAGCTAAAATTTTGATGCAAGCACAGTAGCTGAGGAGTGAGTGGGCAATGTGACACACAGAATCATGAAACATCTAAAACTCTTATATGGATCAAGCCATTAAATCAGAGGGTAGAACAAAACCATCCAGCAGAGTCCAAGTCTCTCTAGAACTGGGATAATCCAAGGAACCAACAAGCAGGCTCCCTCCAGCAGCAGGAGAAGGGTTTTTTCTATGATGTCTTTTCTCACTAAAGAAATAAAGATACTACACACATCACTATTTTTAAGACATAACAGCTTTTAGGAAACCAGGTATTGTATTTTACAGGGTATATTTAAAGACAGAAATAATTAATCACCACTGATGTCTAGGGCTTTATTTCAGGGTTTGGTGTTTTGCTGCTCTGTTCCATTTGAGGCAGTTATTCCATCTGTTGAACAATGCAAGGGAGGAGGGGAAAGGTGTGAAAAAAGGGAACCTTTCTGCTTTTTTAACCTCACTCGTGCTTTGTGCCTGGCTGAAGCCACTCCTCCACCCTCAACAACCAACAGACCACAACTACAGCACATGTTATTGCCATAAATGTGAGCCAGCATCTGATGCCCAAAGACAGCGTTCAAAAATTAAAACATTTTTCCCCATACACACTGTAAGATTTTTTTTTCTTATTTATACCGTAAGTGTAATCCTGTTTTCACCAAGATGACCATTGCATCAATTCTAATAACAATTTTATTTTAATTTACGATAGTTATTTACACTTAAAAGCAATTTCAGACTCTCTAGCCTCTAGGTTTAAAGCTAGAAAGTAATTTTCACTCAATATATTCCCTTAAAATCACATCCATTTTTTCCCCCAAGAGTGCTTCTTTTGTACTTCTTGTTCATCTTAATGAGATTTGAACAAGTTATTTAAGAAGCTATAAATCCCAATTGAAGATTTGACTGATTTTTAAGCAACTTGCAATACTTTATTGTAGAGCTTTAAGTCTCAGATAATAATTTTTTACATAATATCTAAATAATTAACCTGTTCAAAATGTGCTTTCATAAGGTAAGCCTCCAGAGCACAGCTATGAAATGAGTTTGGGACTAAGAGAATGCATAGTATTACATTTCTTTCATGTGCAAGTCTTCTTTTGCACATCAACTTATAGTAATGTACAAGTACACCACAAGCTAAAATTTCGTAGCATCTGTATTATAAACACTCTTATCTTCCACACTATTCCCTTCAGATAATGCTCTCTTGTTCTTTTCTTCAAAGAGCTGACTGTAGGCAGGGAGGAAAGGAAGAATTATCATCTCTGTGCAGGCAGGAATCAGGATCAGAGAAGCTTAGGCTACCTGTTGGAATTGACACATGAGGCAAACCTTTCTCCAAAGCAATCTCTGCCTCAAGACTGGCATTCCTTTCAAAGCAGTCTAGGAGATCCCTAAAACACAACATGAAATAACAAGGCAACCCGCACCTGGATTCAGACAGTAATGGGTCTTTCTGCAGAAGTAAAGTTGTTTAATAAATCTAAACCCAACCCAAATTCATTCACTTTGGGAAGTTACCCAATAGTCAGATCTGATTATGACCATTGATGGAGAGTAAAGATAAGCTACTGCTGAAAGGGTTCAAGTTTTATGTTTAAAACTCTTCTCTTAATTTTGAAAAAAGAAAATTAACTGGGAGACTTCTAAAACAAGCACCTTAGACAAGTACAAGATATCACAAATATTACAATATTTACATCTACAGCATAGAATTTTATATCTACCATAAAGAACTCATTTTCACTGATATCACAAGAACATTCCATGTTCCTTCTGAATTACAAAATAAAGAAATAAATCACATATTAAGCAATCAAAAGCTAATCTCAGTCAATGATTAGACTATTTTTGCTTATCATGCTCAGTTCCCTGCTCTGCAGATTAAATATGATTTTCCTACTTTTATGAGTATTAATCTGGGAAGAGGGCATGAGATAAGGTAGGAGACTGAGCAAACAACATCAAGTGTTTAGATGGATAATCTGATCTAGAAAATAATC
Source organism: Emberiza elegans (assembly GCA_024865655.1). NCBI lineage: Eukaryota > Metazoa > Chordata > Aves > Passeriformes > Fringillidae > Emberiza > Emberiza elegans. The sequence goes on from JALJVW010003518.1 coordinate 3,131,347, forward strand.
TAGTAGAAAAAAACGCACACCCCTGTTCTTCCATTTACCACTGTTTTTTTAAAAAAAAAACCCCAACAAAACCACCCCAATCTACACCCCCCTACACAAATGGTATTTTATAATTTATACCTATTCTTTAGATGTGTTGTAGATAAAGAACTTAGAATGGAACAAACCTCTCAGGACTCAGAATCAACAGCCCCACATTCCAGGTCTAACATGGACATTTCCTTTGAGTGCTCACACATAGCTGCTGCTACTTTTGCAAAATTTAGTTCTGTAATATTTCAATATTAATAAAAAATTGCTCCCCGTTGTGTGAGATTTTTCTTTCCAATTTTCAGGCAGGCAGGAACTTGCAAGTGTTCACTGATTTACTGCACAGTTGCAGAAAGTTTATTTTGAATATGTAACAATAAGCTTCACCACAAATTTGGTGCTTTATCTGTTTTGAATTTATATCATCTATTTCTGGTAAGGCTTAATTGAGTTAATATTCCACTTCTTGGAAGAGCAAATAGTGTGAAAGAAGTTTATAAACACATTGCAAATAACTGTTTATTCAAGCTATTTATTACTAGCAAATTCTACATCACTTATGCTAACACACCTTGTATAAGTGTGGCATGAATTTCTCACAGCTCTTGACATAATTTTCTTAAATATGTTAGCAAACAATTCTGCTGGGAGGACTGGTTTTTCAAAACATGAGTCAAAGCTTTTTTTAAAGAAGCAAATGAACATGAAGGTAAAATTGAAATTATTATACTAGGTGTTTGCACTGGATCATAAAAACACCCTCTCATTTTACAGTGAAAAAATTACATTTTGATTGTTGGCTCATAGCATGGAATTGAAAATAGAGGGTTCTGCATTATCATTTTGCATTTTACCAACTGTGCAATGGAGATACCAATCCAGTAAAACAAAATCCTAATACACCCTGTGCCACTAGCTCATAAATCAGTTGGAGGAAACATGAAATCAAACAAACTGAGCCAAGTTCAGATCCCATTAAGTTTTCCTAAACCTCTGCCTCTGTGTTTACTATAGATTCTTTATCTCTATGGGAAATACACTCTACTGGGAAACCTTGTTTTATTCTCTCAGCCCCTTTTAAGAGGGGGCAAACATCCATGGCTTAAAGTGTTGTCTCACTTTCCAACATGTTCAACATTGGCACTCATTGCACACTTCTTAACCTGAGCAACTAAAACCCCAATTCCAGAGGGCTGACCTGGAATTAATACTGACACACTGCTCTTCTGCATCAATTTGGTTTTCGTTAAAAAGTGCAAGATTAAATACACACTCAGAGGGTTTGAAATCCCCTTGAAATCCAAACTCCCCAACAGAGCCTCCCCATGCCCAACCCACACCCCATTTTTTTGGAAGGGCCTCAAGGCTCCTCACCATGTCAGATACTCACCTGGCACCCAGGCCATGTGGGACTGACCAAAGGCCACTAAAAAACCACATATTTGCTGAACCAAATTCATTACTTGGACTTTTTTAAATTACTTTTCACCCATTACTGTTAATATTCTTCCATATCTTGCATCTTATTGTTTCTTACATCATTCAGAGGAAAGCACTGAGCATTAGCTTCATAATTTTCTAATTTCTAATAATTTTTAGTTTTAGCCTGTGGTTTTTCTTGAGAAAGAAAGGCTTTTAGATCTGTTTTATCATATCCTGTGCAAGAGTCTGGAAGCCTCTAACTACTTTAAATGGATGTAAAATAAAAAGAATAAAATCAATTTTTTTCCTTTGGCAAAAGTACTGTCTGAACTCTAAAAATGTGAGCTATCAACTACAGCTATGTAATAAACCATCCCAACAGTATCATTCCAATAGAATATTATTCAGATGCATTTAACTCCAAAAGCTATTTTTTTCCTGAATTTTCAGGATCCCTGCAGACCTTTGGTTCTTCTGTACATTTTCAAAAACTAAGTTCATAATATTAATCTTGACCATGCACAGATCTTTTGTGAACCATTCATGTCAATTGGTGCAATAAATGAGCCAAGAATGAGTTTCTCTAATCACATTACAAGGTAGCTTTGTTGTGTTGGGCTTTTTTTAAAGAAAAAGTGTACTTTTCCCACAACCCACAGCTTGTATTCCTTTGTGACTGCTCCAGGAAAGGAAAAGAATGAGGAGCTGAACTTAACTGCAGCTAATCAAATGAGTGAAGATTGGAAAATCCTCATCAAGCAAATCTTCAGGAAGCAAACTCAAAGAACATTTAGTGGCTTACTTTCTCCCTGGCACATCGGGAAGGAGAAGGAGCAGGACACAGCAACCCCTTCTCTCACATAAGAATCATTAGCATTTACAAAGTCTAAGCTTTGAGGGGAAGAAAGCCTTCCAGACCCATTCTGCAAAGGAAACCTTTCAAACATCAACTGAGGGCAAATAAATGATGTGCCAAGTCTGGTGCAGAGAGAAAACCTGGATGCTGGAAAGTTTCCTCCCCTTCCTTGGAGGGCAGAAAGAGACAGATTGTTTCTGCCTACTCCTATCCTGAAGTTCCCAGAAAGCTCTTAACTCTTGATGGACCAACTCCAGGGTGCAATTCACCCTGATCTGGACTGCTCTATCCAGCAAGCCCTGAGGCAAGGAACAGGCAAAACCACAGTACTCTGACTCCCAGACCAAGTGTAAGATGAAAGAAAGGTTTTAATGTTGAAAACAAACAAACAAGGCCTTGGAAAAGGAATTTATCTCAGTACTAACCTTAGAACTATCAAGCAGATAAACTTAGGGCTCACTGAAATCTTGTAGACATCTCTGAATTTATAAACACTATAGCAGTACATATCAAATTAGGCTTTAATTTTAGATTTCATTTTACTCTGCTATCAAGATCCAATTTTTAGGACAAAGCAGTGGGTATAAGAAGGAAAAAACCCTCCAAGTGTATTGAAATAACAAGAATACATGTCTAGTTCACATTCCACTCTTCTGCTGGAAAAACCAGTGGAAATTGGGCAGAAATACTTCGGAAGATGTGGAATTAATTTCAGACTAAACTGATTTCTGATTATTGCTGAAGCTTAACATATACATTTACAATAGAATCATGTCTGATGTTAGTGTCAACATAATTTGGTTAGTCTCTCAAAATAAGAGAGCCTGTTAGCAGCCTTCACTTTGAAGCTCGTTTAACAGTTCCCAGCACCACATTTCATTTTTTCCCTATTCTTGGTTCTGCCTTCCATGCCTCTGTCTGCAGAGTACAGTCCAGTAAGTACAAACTCACTTTTAAAAGCCAGATGACAAGTAATTGTTGTCTGCACCCTTTAAAGTAGAATTATGCCACTTATGAAACACTCAGATCCTTTATGGAGTTAATCAAGCCCATAGGAATAATTGCTGGGTCTAAATGTTTGTATATCACAGTCCCTCACATTCAGCATTTCAGTGGCGCTACTCCTATCTTAAACCAGCATCATCTAAATGGAAAAACAGCTCCATTTCATCTCATTTCTGTGTTAACAGCACACAGAATGCAAGCTTGTTTCTACATTTTGGGGCAGAATAGAGGGATAAAGAGTTTATAGGCTGGCAGCCTGGAATTTGGAGGCAAGGATGTCTCTGATTACATTTTTGTGTGTGTCCAGAGAAGTTAGTGACCTTAATGCATATTACTTAAAACCTAATTCTCTGTCATTAAGTTTCCATTTACACAAACCTGGAACTGGCAGGAGTCTACATCCTCTAGTGAATATCTTATCTATCATTCAGCACAATAATTAATGTAAAAGTTCAAAAGAACATTTTTGCTCATCTGCTCTACTCATAATTTGACTAAAAGATTAAGACATCTCGTAATTTGCAGTTCTGCAAGAAGATATTTCTTCAAAACTGACCAGGCAGTTCATTGAAATAATTTTGAAGCATGTGTCTATATATTAAATCTGGTGATTAAGCTTTCAGACAGACCTTACTAGTAGCTTTCTTCCAGACTCAGAGATTTCACCTTGCATAATAATCCTTGGCTTTCTTGAAAGCACTGAACCTTTGTTGCCAGCTAGCACAAGTTACAGTAGTTAACACCACATTTAATTGTGTAATTAATTAATTGTGACTAAGTTTCCAGCTGAAAGCTCCATGAGTCACGCAGACCCTGCTCCACAGGTCTTTCCTCCAATTTCAATTGAAGCAAAACAAGCATTAAGCAGATTTGTTTTTAAAGCTCAGCATAACACCAACACAGAGCTACTCTAACAGCTTGTAAGCCCTTCTCTGCTATTTCTGTAGCTCAATGTGCTCCAAGGACTGTTCTGTCACCAGCTTCCAAGCTGAATTTTTTTTATGGTTTAATTTTTTGGCCCCATGCTCACAAAAGAAGGGTCTTCTGTTCAAGACTGCTTAGATTCCAAGTTTTTACCCAACAGCTTTCATCCTCATAGCATTTTACTTTCCTTCATCAGCAGTTTTCTCTTGCTCTGTAGGAAGACAAGCCCCTCCTCCCCCCTGTCTGTCCTGAGGCTCAAATGAACCAACTTGGTTCACTTTCAGTGTGCTCAGCTCCTGGGTTTGAGAGGCTTTGCCATTACAGACCCTGCTGCACATGACAGGTAAGAAAGGCAGACCATTTGTCCCTGCAGTGCTGGTGTCACTCAGCCTTTACATGACAATGACCTCAGCTATCTCCAGTGAGCACAACTAAGAAGGTACATCTTGCTTCAGCCACACGGAAATAAGTGTCAACAAACACAGAATCTGAGGCCATTCAAACAAAGCTCCAGCTGTAAATTCTGTTTCCTTTGTGGACAAATTATTAGTAAGATAGTACCTAGTCTTCCAGGATATTAATTATTTATTTTAATTAATTCAGTAATTCTGCTGGAGCAAGGACTGAACTTTTCTGCTTGCACCTACTTCCCCACCCGTGCCCCCTCCCCAAATTAGAATGTGGCAACATTGATTATTAGCAGCCACAGTCACACTCCTGTGGTAAATGGGTATGATTCGTGCTGATAAAATTGAAAGAGTTATCAATATTGGTATCGTAATTAATATTTGGGAATAATAAAATAGTTAAAAGTTGTAATGCTAAAAGAAGAGAGGGAGAGGAGGGGCTCCACCCCTCCTCCTGGCAGATGTTCCCAAGGTCTACAGGAAAGGGCGGAGATGCAGATGCTAAAAATGAACAAGAACCTGGATTGAGTACCAGAAAATGCTAATTATAAGGGATTCATTGCTTTGATATGTAGATGCTGTGATATGTTACTCTTGGCTTACGTTGTACTGGCTTGGTGCGCATGTGTAACCCAAAGGTGAATTAAAGGACAAAGAGGAAGACTACAATTCTACATCAATGACGACCCCCAAAGACTGGTGCAACCACCGAACTGAGTGATGGTGCATGCGCAGTAAAGGTGTTCATGAGGGCGGAGATAGGTCGATGACGAACCAGAACTGGGAGAATATGGTATTAACACATGGCATATAAGGGGGGAATTTTCATGTGGCAAGCTTATACGTGAGGTGGCATGGGTCCAAGAGCCCTGCACTCCGTACCCCGCAGTTAGTTTTTGCTTATGTGTTATTATGAGAACCAAATTATCCCTTATTTATATATTTTCTAAGCTATTCAATTAAAATTGCTGTTATCTCAAATATTGTTTGGTTTTTTTATGAGGGGCTAATTGGGCAAACATAACACTCTCTTCTCAGGTTCATGCCCCTAAACCTTTATCCTTCAGTAATCACTCCGTATTCAGAACAAAAGCAATTGCACCTGCTTTAATTGCAACACCTTCAAGCAAAGCAATTTCAGGGAAGCAAGGCAAACCACAAGAAGCAAAGAAAGGAGTGTTTGGGTTGCTGTATACCAGGGTTATTGATGAACTATTTTATTCATAAAAACCATGTACATAATAGTCCATGGCTCTAATTTTGTCATCCAACCACCACTATTCCCACATCTGTCCTCCACAAATGTGTCAGAAATTCTGTCTCCGCTGCCAACCACACATTCTTTTGAACCAGCTCAGATTATTCAACAAGATACAGAAGTAATCTTTTGGTGTATTCCTACTTGACACCCATACCACCCTAGAAAGAGCCTTAGCAGATTTCTTTCTAGCCATAACAAAACAGACTTTGTCTAAGACAAACATTATGCATGTGTAAATTTAGTTTGAACAAAATTCAGTTCCGCTTTGCTTCCAGACATTATTAAATGTTCCATAACACAGCTGCAGCATCTAACCCTCCCATGATTGTAGCCTTTCCATTGCTAAAGCCTTATTTAGATCTAGACATGCAGCTTTGACTCTTCCAAATTCTTCTTTACCAAGTACTCAGCCATAATTTTCATTGTGTTGCCTCAGAGGAAATATTATCTGCATGCACTGCCCCCATGAAATGTGGACATTAGACCAGAGGCTCATCATAATTCATTTTGACTTCCATTTGGAAAAATAGAGCCTTAAACACTGGCCAAACTCTTACATGCTGGTGATGCTGCCTGTGGACCAGCAGCACACACAGACTGCTCGCCAAAAGGGACATGTTTCTAACTTAAGTTACATTTCCCTGCAAAACATGCAGCACCCAATAACATCCAAACACAGCCTGAGAGTCCCACCTCAAAAGGAGCCTGAATTTTTACCTGAAAATTTTTACCTAATTCTCCTTAGTGGACTGAGCTAGAAAATATAGTAAAAAAGCACACAACCATGAATATCTGAAAAGATATTTTCTCAACTGATTATTCTTCCCTTAATTTTAACACATTAGTAAGCAATAGTGACTACTTTTTACACTCCAGTTAAGCTGCATTTCTGACCATCTTTCTCCCCAGTTCACCTTCACTGAAGGAATTTACGTGTTGAAAAAAAAATACTAGATTTTTCACATTCAAATAGCACCAAAAACATCTAAACAAATCTTTACCCAAACTACAAGATATTTTCCTACATAATTATTTAAAGATTTCTTCTAGAGCAGTAAAAAACATGTTCACCATGAACAGAAATAGGATACAGCTGTACTCTTCTGTCCTAAACCGAAATTAAACAGGAATGATAATCCCTTCCCCATTATCAAACATATTCATGTGCAAGACTATTAATTTAAAAAATTACCCCACAGAAAAGTGCTGTAGATAGTACAATTCCAATGACAAACCCCTAAGCAATCAGTGTGCTAAAATATCATTATAGATGTTTTCATCTGCAATACCAATGATTAGAAGTATCACAAGTTTAATATCCCTCTCAAATTGTTTATGCTTCACATAAGTATCATTTGTCTTTGGTGTTAGCATTAATACTTTATTCATTGTACCCTGTGCAATGCTGATTAACCCCACAGAGGAGTCTGTTGTATGACATTGCATAAAACTCTCAGCTATGGCTCAGCACAGTCACATCCTGTCTTCCATCAGCCCCCTTTGTCTCAGAGTTGTGATTATTTTCTTTAATGCTGATTCTTAACTACCAAACTCTGCGTAAGGGCAGGAGATCTGATTTTGCTCAGTTTCACCAGTTGAAATATATTGCTGAATCTCTTCTTTTAATTTGCATAATTCATTAAGATGGGGATAAATGGGTCATTTAAAATCTAAGACTCCATCACAGACATCATTCATTAATACATTTTATAACCCTTAAAAAAACTTGTCTGTAAATATTTCATTTTTCACATTTCACAGCTGGACTCCCTTCCTTTATTAATTTGAATGCTGCTTTCCTGTCAAAAGCCAGGCCTAGATCCTAGAAACATCTATACACATGCCTAGGTTACAACATTTTACCTCTCAAGTACAATTCAGATGTACATAAACCAGAAACAATTACCTCTGAAAGCAATTTGAAAATATAACGCAAAATAATTCAGAGAGAACAAGACCAATACAAGCTTTGCTCTTTATATTCCTGGTGCTTGCATTAAAAAAATGTTTTACACTACTGTCTTGGCCTTCATGCCCTTTTTTGACTTTTCTTCAGCCAGGGCAGCCATCATTAATGACTCCATTGTAAAATGAAGCACAAATGGAAACACCACACATCACCCAAATGACTAAGAACTAATCAAAATCATGCTTTTCTTCTTGTATCATTTATTTCTTTTGCAGTTCACTTTCCTGCAAGATACTTGCAAACAAAACCTCTAAGTATAGTACTAACAATACTCAACTCTCCCACTAATTTTTATTAATAGAGTATTTTTAAATAAGGAGGATAGGAGAAGTGGGACTCAAAGCAAAGTCTGAAAGTTTGGAAGTTAAAAATAAAGCTTAGAAATCACAAAAATCCACCATCATCTAAGACCATCCTTTCTTTCCCTACCTTAAATATTTGTCCTAAGGCATGAATCAGCATCTACCACAGCATGGTCCACAGAAATTTGAAAATTCACAGCTGCTTCATAGGAAGCCCAAGAAGACATCTAATCACTCAAAGCCCCCTCTTCCCTGCAGACATCCTCAGAGCACCAGCTCTGTCCCCATCAAGGCTGATAACTCAGCACTCCACAGCTACTTTATGAAAGTTACATGAACATATAAATAATGAACAAGCAGAATTTCTTGGGAAGAGGAAGTTTAAAGATACAAACAGATAAAACCGACAGCTAAAACCATACTGTATTACTCTTAAGTTATAAAAGGAAGGATTATTACAGATAAGGTAGAAATTCAAAAATGTATTGGGTCTGCAGCATTAGCAGCAACCTGGAGAATAGTAATAATGGAAAGAGACCAATTTTCCAATCACAAATTCTTGAGGCAAGACCTTGCAATAAGAAAGAGCAGACTAGGAAAGATTGGCAAAGGGCACTAATCTAGTCTGGTTGCTTTGAAATGTGTAACAGCAAGGAAATGTGATATCCCAGTGGGTATTTTAATTGTCAGCATGGGAAAACAAATATGGTTGGGGTTTTTTTATTTTCTAATTATTTGATTTGTCTTTAGCTACAAGGCTAGCAGTTTAACCTAAAAAGGAGTCAAATTAAATTATTTAATGCAACACTCATGAGCTTCCAGGATTTCAAGTATTCTCATTTATAATCCAAGAGCAGTAAAGTTTAAGCAACCTTAGTTCAGAGATGAATAACCAAAATATACCAGCAAGGTTTTACATGGTAAGGCTGAAGAATCCTCAATTGGTTTTAAAACTCATTAATGAAGCATATCAACACATATGTCTGCTCACTGGGTCCTTATCTGCACACATCTTAAAAGACTAAGCAATTCCACCAGTTTATACATCTAGTTTCTGACATTTTAGATATTTAACAGCAGGCAGACTTTTTTGTTCATGTGAGTTCCTGACCAAATTTTTAATTATACTGTAACAATGAATAAAAAAGTTACATTATGCACCCTGTAGGTCTAGTTTACTTTTTAAATAAGTAATAACACTTCATGTGGCTATTTAGAGGATTTTGATGGAAAAGACCATGCAGTTCATACAGAAAGACACGGAAAAACTAATGAATATTCTACTTGTGTTTGGGTAAGGCTAATTAAGTTGCAGAATCACTATCTGAGGTAGAACCCTTCCTGCACCATATACTTTTATGACATTTAGACAGTAGAAACAATTATGTAGGTAGCACAGTGAGTCTTAAGAAGTCTAGAAGTCTGTCATAAATCTAGTAATTAAATAAATACTATTAAAGTCACATATTCTCCTGCACTTTTTGCCTCCTTAGAAAGAACCTGTTCACAATGACAGCTTCATTCTCAATTATTTGCTTAGATCATATAACACCAAGGAACATTTGTTTTCCTGAGCTAAATCTTAATTATAAGAAACATTTCATTTTCTTCCTTGTCAAACACAAAAGAAATGATAGCAGTATAATCAGCAGCCTTCCCATTAATAACATAAAAGGCAGAAGAATATATTGATCATTTTTATAAAGTGCAAATTCCACCTCCTTTTCCCAGTATTTCTCAGGGTTTTAACAGCATCACCTCAACCATTCATAAACTATTCTAGCATTTCATTATTGCTATGCCCAAGACCTCCAACCACCACCACACCCTCCAGCCCTCTTAGCTGAAGTTGATGTGATTCCTTGCAGCTGAGAATAATTAGCTAACCTGCACATTTTGGCACAGCTAGATAATGTCTTACCTGAAGGCACTAATTACTTTTACTGTAGCTATCACCACATTTTTTCTAGCTAGCAAGAATATAAGTACATTGAAAGGCTTCCTCCAAGGGATTTTGACAAACTCCTCAGTGGATAAACTGGGAGTGATTTGTCAGGGCTGGTGGCATATTTTATACCTTCTGCACTGGTATTTCCCACCGGATTTCATAAATCCAGGTTTAGTCAGAGAAATCAGAGAACTGCTCAAAGCAAACACTATGTAGCTTAAGCTGAGAGTTTGAGAGGAACCAAGCTGTCTTTGTGTCTGTTCAGAACAAGATTAGGTTTAGGCTTGTGCAAATCACCTGAAGTACAAGGCCACAGGACTTTTGACAGGGAGCTTTGGAATATGCTTACACACGCCCCATTCTTTCCCAACAGGAATCTGTTAGTGAGGCCTTTGGCTCAAAGCTGATTTGACCAAAATCAAAACACAAAGTCATGTCAGGCAGGTTTGTAACAATGCTCTCTGATCACCACAACAGGAACATCTGCCTTTCCCTCTTCTTCTGAGAGGAGCATGCCCCTCTAAAGAAATACATCCACAAATGAAGTGTAACTGCAGCACATTTACACTGATATTCAAACAACAGTAAACTCTTCAATATTGCTGAAAGAATCACGCATCAGCAGCAGCAGATACAGTGAATTACCTGGTAAGAATTTAAGTATTTTAGCTGCTAATCCAGCTCAAACTCTGTGGTCACTGGTGTGGTTATAGCTGCCAGCAGTCAGCACAAAAATGCCAGAGCTAAAACCATACTGTTGTGTTCTTACTTGGATATAGCCTAAAAAACATGTGCTTGCCTCTGAGTCCTGTTCAAAGCCTTTTTGCATGTGCCAAATCTGTCTCTGAACCTTAATCAGAAATTAAACCTGATATCTCCATGTGACTTTACTCCTAGAGGCACAAAAGCATCAGTCTTAGCCAGCTCTTCAACAACATTTTTGATAATTCAGTTTTCAAAGCCATTGTATAAAAAGAACATACTACCTGTTTAATAGAGCAGGTGAATCTAGTAAACATATACCCTAATGAGATGTTCTAGATACAAGGGTAACATAGGCATCACTTCAAAGACCAAACATGTGGTATTACATATAATCTGCTGGTGAATTTTTGTGACTATTTTATGAACTACAGAATGGCTTCTTTTATTTGTTGTTATTATAATCAACTGTCAACTTCCTGAAAAAAAGCAATAACCTCATCAGAAATCAAACAATACATTCCAATGACCAAAATTGTATAGAGAAATAAAATAAGGAAGAATTTTAAAAAAACCACAAACAAAACACCTGAAAAACACACAAACCAACAACACCCCAAAAAAATTCAAAGAACAAAAAGGCAAAACAAAACCTAAAAATCTCCCCTGATGTCAAAAAACCATTACTTGACTTTTACTGAAAGTGAGCTCAAATTGCAAATATCAACCTTAAGTTCTTCAAAATGTAGAAAACCTATGAAGCTAGTGTATTTCAGCTACCACAAAATGTGTTTAACACCAGGAAATTCACCTTTTTTAGGCAAACTAAGCTAGCACCTCATGGAGAAGCAATTACAAGGACTTAAGACACTCTTGATACTTCAAGACACTTTGATAAAAATTATACTTTTGCAAGTATTTGTTTGTGTAGCTATAGAACTATAGACTGACATATGAGAATACTGCCATAATGATAAAATGCATAGCAAAAACACATTTGAAGAAAGAGAAGCTAACATGTCACAGCATTTGTTGCAGTTGAGATAGCCAACTAAATAAAAAGCAGAATATCACAGTACAATTTCAGAAAGCATAAAGCATTCAGCCACACAGAGTAACACACTATCCCTTCAGAAGACTGCAAGTATCCACATTTTATTGTTCTTTAGCCCAACCTTTTATCCCCTCCTGTTGATGCCCTGCACCTGTGTGCCCTCTGTTCCCTGTGGTGGTTGGGCAGTGCCCCTGGGCACTCCATGGCTCGTTACCTTCAATAGCATTCACCTGTCCTGCACAGCTGGGCCCACTGGGGATGAGCCCCACTCCCAATCACCACAAACCATGTACCCACAATAACAAAGCATCTTGTAGAAAAAAACCCACCCCATTCTAAAGCCACCTGTCTGCAAAATTCTACTGCCCCCACACTGGAGGGGTGCAGCAGCACCTGCACTGTTAGTAGCAAAGTACTCACAGGCACAAGTGTGGTGTCATTGGGCAGAGAAATAGCATTGAAATCTTTATCTACTTTCATGTTTTGATACCTGTCCAAACTGAAAATGGGGTAACAGAATCCAGGTAGGGCTTGCCTGACAGATTATGCAATTCCTGAACTCCCTGCTGCACAACCTGCAGGGGAATGGGACAGGTACTGCAGGCTCCAGGTAGAAAAGCACAGCACTGTAAGAAGGAGTTGCCCACAAGAAGGTCACAGCATCAAAGCAATAGAACAAACACACAGCACCTGGGAACAGGGAGCAGGGATTTGGGAACAAAGGCCTGAGTGTGTTGAGGGCCCTGCGCAGCCTCACCTGAGGCCTTCCGCAGGAGGGCTCCATTTAAACCCAGGCTGGGAACATGGCTGCTCTGTTCCTGAGGACTGGCCTGTGGTCTTTGTGATGTCCCTGGCTCGTTGGTAGCCTTGACACTGTGTTGTGGCCCTGGGGTCCCCAATGGCAGATGAACTCTTCTTTTTTTAACTCGCCTGCTGTGGGGAATGACCATGGCGCGTGAGGCAGACACCCGTGTTTAGCTGCCCTCAGAGGTCACCTTGCCCTGCCTGAGGGACCGGTCCTGCTCTTAGTGCCCACTTGTGTAAAAACAGCATTTCATCTTGGTTTTTCTAACGAAATACATGTAGAGAGCAGTTTTTTTTCACCCAGTATCTAAAGGCTCCACAAGCCATGTGGAAAAAGCAATTACTGCCATTCACTAGCAAGTTTTGTTCCCCACATTGAGTCCATAGGTAACAGCAAAGTTTATGGTAGCTTTCCATTGGGAAATCTAGCCTACAAAAGGTAAGGCTTTAGATATCTCCTGGAGGGGGTGAAAAAATAATTTAGTATGGATCAGAAAAGACAGTAATAGTTGTGGAGAAGTTAAATGTAATTTATAGAGGATAAGTTTTACAGTTTTTTGTTATGGGTTATTAGACACAAGGGAATGTGTCCATGAGAAGACTGGACAAGCAGTTTATACCCTCCTTCTAAGGACTAAACAAAATGCTTTTCTAGGCTGGTGAGGGACACGGGGACTCAGTGCTACTTATACTTTCTTTACATTAATTTGGAAGGTGTTCTTATGCTATGTAAAGCATTGAAATCAAAATAGCCTTATCTGATGGATACCAGAGCTTATATTCAATGCCGGACAGGTTACAACAAAGACCTTTGATACATGCAGTTCTTATCTAATTTAATCTCAAGGAAGGGAGGGAAAAACCGACAACTTATTTCATTGTCCTAGCTTGGACCTCAAAGACATGGCTACTGTCTTCTTTTTCCACTCGAGCAAGTCAATTTCTCTGTAAAAGGTTTGCTACTATAGAAACTTCAAGTGTTCTTCTGAATGCCAAATGATGGCAGGAGGGGAGCTGTGGGTTATTTTGGCTAGAGCTTTGCATTCTGAAGTACTCCTGTGTGCATCTGACATTAGACATCAGGCTAGCTCTTTGATACCTCTGTTTGTTAAGGCTGCAAGCATGTCATGTCTATCCAACCTCTCAGGTGGTGCAGGGAAACCACAATGAGCTGTTGATTATTGACTGTGGAATCTTCATGTTAAAAATGCTTTTGGTGACACATGAGGGAAGCCTTTTCTACTAGAAATATGCTAAATGGATAATTTTTATCAAATAGTTATAAACAGATAATAGCTGATGCATTATTTGTCACAGCTCTGCCTTCAAATATTGATTTCATATGAAAATTAGCAGGTTAAATTACATTTTTTCAAAGGGTTTGTTAAAAGAAAACACCATCCATGTTTTTTGCAGGGTTTTTTTGTTTTGTTTTTTTTCAGTTTGGTTTTAAGCTAGGAAATTTGGTCTTACCTTTTTTGCTGAAATTTAAGGACCTTCTCTTTTCAGAAATGCAAAAATTAAAATGCTGTTGTAGGGCCTGGTCAAAGACACTAAAGGACCTGTGGCTGTGACAAATGGAGCATTTTGAAACAGTATTTAATGATAAAATCTGCTTTGATGGCGTGACTTTCTTATGGGTGACTCTTTCTGAAAGTGCTGTGTCTTTCTACCTTGAACATGCAGTACCCATCCAATTCCCCTGCAGGTTGTGCAGCAGGGAGTTCAGGAATTGCATAGTCTGTCAGGCAAGCCCTACCTGGATTCTGTTACCCCATTTTCAGTTTGGTCAGGTATCAAAACATGGATGTAGATAAAGATTTCAATGCTATTTCTTTGCCCAATGACACCTCACATATTTACTTTTCAAAGCTTAATCAGCAAGATGTTCCAATGCTTGATAACTTTTGTTGTGCTGACAGTAGTAACAATAGTCTTCCTGCAGCACCCCTATCCCCCCAAAAGCATCTCTAGCAGTTGTTTTTACACTGATAGATGAAAATAGCTGTGTGCGCTCTCAGAGAGGTACCAGGTGAATCCCTGGGGCAGGAGGTGTATGAAGTGTGTTAGGGGAGAGGGCCTGAGCACTGCTGGGGTAGAAAGGTGGAAGCAGGGTTGGACTGGTGAGATGCAGCTCAGGTAGAGGATCAGCAGCTGGGCAGGGATCTAAAAAACAGCATCAACCTGTGAGCACTTAGCTGGTGTTTGCTGCAGATCAAAAAAAAAAGCTGGAACATGGAGCTACACTGGAAAGATAATGGCTGAAAAAGGGGCTTTTGTTAATGCTTATTTCTAACTATCTTCCATAGATATGAACATGATACATGAACAGAAGGAATGAAACTTGAAAATGGTGTGAATATTATACTGAACTCACAACAGCAAGAAATTGCTCACTCAGGACAGATGTTTTACTAGATATCTCTGCAGAGTGGAATATTTTGCATTTAGCAACTCTACCCTGTAGTTTGGGGGTCTTTGGAGAAGGTCACTGTCCTTGTATAAAGTCTGCTGAGGTGTTTGTATTGGGTGTTCATGGTTTAAGAATCTGAGGCTTTCCATTTGAATTTCTTTGACTTGGTGATATGGCATTCAGAATGCTATTTAAGCACTTTTGTTTGCAAGGCCTTTTCTTCTTTCCAAGGCTAGGGTTTTCTGCCTTAGAAACTGAAGGTAAAATAATAAGGTAATTATATCCAAAGCTGTTTTCCTAAGCTAATTTAAATAGAAAAATGGAACAACTTAATTGCTGTGCATTCCTTGGCTTCTTTGCAATGATCTGTAGCAGTCAACAAAGCAGATTGAAGTGGAAAAGGATTTTAATTTTGTAATGGGCTTGTAGTGCAACTTTGCAGTAAGCTGATGAAAAAACTAATTGAAAACTGAAATCTAGAGAAGTTGTTAGGCAGATAAAATTTTGCATTTAAAATGGTGTGGATTTATATCTTTTATGGAAGCATTAAAGAAGGTTCTGAGAGTTTGTTAGTTTTTTTTTTTTCCAGTTTGGGGTGAATTCTATGGTCTTTTAACAAGAAAGATTAGAATTTATGCTTTTACCCTGAAACACAATATATTAACATATTAAGGAGGAAAAGAGATTTTCACTTCTGTAGGAACAAAACAAATGTAGGAAAGAGCTTTGTGTTCTTCCATGTAAGAGCTGCATATACAGGTGAAAAATAATAGAATAGAGAACACTGTAGTTAGATGTTTGAGAATTGGATGGACTGGAGGTAGTGAAAAACCTTTCTTATTGCTCTGTGGAAAGACACTGCTCTGTATATCTCATGCTTTGTCTTCCTCTCAACACTGCTAATTGCTATTCTAACTATTATCATTAATTGAACTTCAGATGAAAAAACCCCATTTATTGCAGATTCTGCTATAGGTCTGAAGAAAGATGGAAAAGTCCAAGTAGCCTGCAAATTGTTTTAATCCATAAATGTTTATACCTATTTGTCATCCATTGCCCTGCTGACTGAATGCAAGGTCTGTTGACCTTTAGGACTGAAGTTTTTCATTTCAACTTAGTCAATTTTGTAACACTTGCCTCCTTCTGATTGTTAATGATGAATAACTCTTCTAATGCATTTGGAATTGGCAAGAAACAAGTTTAATGCAGCTATCCTCTAATGCCTATTGCCTATTACAATAAGGGTGTGTTGTGAAGGAAAAGGATGCTTCACTTTTTTCTTGGCATCAGGTGGAATCTGTAGCTGAACAGTCTATGACAAAGGATTGCCATCCATGCTAACCAGGACAGCAGGTATTTGTTGATGTTTCTCCAGCAGTTTCCTCTCATCTGAGACATTTAGTAAGGGTATGATATTCTAGAAATAAAACTCCTGTAACATTTTCATTTTCAGAGTAAGGCATTAAAAAAAACAGCCCCCCCATTGATTTGATGGTTTTGTTGTTGGTTTTTTTTACTTCAAAGGATGTATTTTTTTTCCTAGTATAGGATATATGCAACAGAATTCAGCTTTGTAGATTTCTCAGTTTTCTAAAACAATAAACTACAGGCCCATGGCACACACAAATTGCAAGTGCAGCCTGACAAATTAGGCCAAAATATTTGGCTTATAAAATTCATCCTGGGAATAATATACTGAAATCAATATGAAATATTTGCAAGGTATTTATTTGCCAAGGAGGAATGGATGTGACTTTGCTCCCTGTGTAAATAAAAATGTCAGTCCCACATAATGGCACAATGTTACAATTTTTACATGGCAGTTTGGTCAATCTTTTCAAGGCTTTACCTTGAATAGATTCTTATCACTGTAAAATACTAATGCTTTATGATGTACATGATTAAATTACTGCAGTAGAAATCATTTCTATAGGGCTACATTCTGCAGGTTTCTAGAGATGCTGCTTTAAAGCGTTTGCACGTCCAGACTAAATAGAAACATTTTTTTTAAGAATTTTTGAGACCTTTGCCAGTGATAATGAGTAGATGATAGGGAATAGTCCAGAAGAGCAAACTTGAGTGATTTTTATCATCCGGATTCTAAAGGAGAAGGAATAAGCTCTTTCAGGAGACTTTTTCTTCAGGAAGGACAACAGCAATTGCCAAAATCTCCCATACTTTTCTTTTGTCCTAGAAAAGAAACCCATGTAATAAAGTGTCCTAGGGGGACTCTGCAACTCAGCTGTCTATTTTGACTGGAATACCTATCATATTTAATGGCCTGAAAAATTTGGGCTGAAGTGAATTTAGACATTTCTGAATCCATTATGATGCTGGTAACAGATCTTTTCTCTTATTGAAATTCTGTCATTTCCTTCCACCAAAGAATTATCAAAGACAGGTTTCCTTTATTCATGTCATATGTATGAATTTTTTCAAGAAACAGAAGGAAAAGTGATTTTTTTTCTGTAAGAAAAATCTGCCTTAGGGAAGACACTTTTTCTCCTCTGTTATTTGCTGCATTTTTTTCCTTCCCCCAGTTCATTCGATTCTTATGCTCTGCATGTTTTTTGCATGATATTTTGGTGTACTTTGGTACTCTGAAAAATCACAAGATTCTGTTAAATGCACAACACAATGGCAGTCTGGCCAATCTTTTCCAATTCTCTTAGTGCTTTCCCCTAGTCTCTTGATTCTCTTGATTTGGATTATAGCTGTCAAGAAAATAACCTGGAGAGCAGAGCAGAGTTTGGTGTTGGTTTGTTGCAAGTTTAAAGTTAAGAAAATAATTTAAAAATTGTCATCTTCCTAGACACTTTACATAACTCATTTAAAAACCTAAAAATAATTAATCCCATGACTATTTTTTTCAAGTTGTGAAGAACCAATTTCAGAAATCTGAGCAGGGTTCTTGCCCATACCCAGAAAGAACTGTCTGTATTTAGTTTTTGCACTGAAGCAGAGCTGTTCCATCTCTGCTCTCTAGTAACCTCTACTTTTTAGAGTCCAATACAGTAAAATATGCCAAACAAAGCAGGGGGAAGAAATCAAACCACAGTTTGATATATCAGGGAATGCTACAGGGCATGAATATTTTCTTGGAACTTATTAACTGAAATCAATAAATTGTGCTGCTTTTCCCAGCAATCTTCTTCAAAGGAGACATTTCTTGTTTACTTTCTTTTCCTTTGTGGTTGGACATTGGCTTTCTCCTTTTACTGGGATACAGAGATTTGAACAAGTCTAAAACTAGTTTCAAAAGGGACAAGTTCACAATATTTGAGGGGGAAAAATTATTTTTCTGGCTCCAAATCTTGTTTGTAACAGGATACATTATCATAAGCGACAGTTCCAACCATGAATAACAAAGATAATTTAGATTATTCCCGGGCAGCACAACATACATCAATTGATAAATTGTTTAAAAATGTGTAGAATCAGTCCATGTTGAACTACCATATTATATTTTCTCCACTTGTGGGCTGACAGAAGATTTTTCTCCCCATTTAGGACTTAGTGATGTAGAACCATCACATTAGCCAATCACCAGTTACTAACAGCTGTATCATGCCTGATTGATGGGGGTTATTTTACTATCATCAGATTAGAGATGAGAGGAGATAAATAAAGAGGCAGAGGAACTCTCCTGTTGTGGTGTCTTGTGCCTGAAACTACCTCCAAGAGAATAATGAGGTTAATGCACAGCCAGGTACAAAGGTAACTTAGCAATTACTCTAAAAGCCCCTGTGAATTTGTGATGGAAGTATTGTGTCAACTCCCAAGACAGGCAAGCAACTTTTAATTGATTAGCAGTTGATTAGTTGCTCCTCAAACAAGCACGTGAGTTTGTGTTTCATTGAAGCCAGTGGTTATCCAGAGCAGCTATCATCCTGCACCCTGAGAGACATTGCCAGCACAAAAGAGAATTTGAGCTTTGCCTACTGTAGCTCATCAAACAGCTCAGGGAAGGCTGTGGAGTGTATCTACAGGCAGCTTCACTGAGCACATAATCCAATTTGCTTTTTTTTTTCTTGCTTTGTACCACCTCATCATCCTGCTGGAGTTTGTCTGAACCTCACTGTACTTGACTTTCTCTGAGGATTTCCTTCAGTGGAAGTGCTGGAACAACTGCCCCTGGATTCAAAATATGCTACATGGGCTTGGAAAGGGTTCAGATAAGAGAGGAGTCAGTATTTTAGCTCCTGATAGCTCCTGCTGTGTATGTTTGGGAAGTGACTTGCAGTAGGACTTTGACTTTTTGGAGTTCATTTGGTTGACAAATGTGATCAAAGAAATTATTAGAAATTATCAGACTTTCTGGGCATCATCGCTCAAAGATTAATGTGGGATGTAATTTTCCATGGTAAAAGTAGTGTGCAATTCTGCATTTCTCAAAGATACTCAGTCTTTTTGCTGAATATTGGAATGTGCAAACTTTCCCTCTCATTCCCCATTTCTTGATGTTTGAAAGCTGTGCAAATACTGTGACTGGTGAATGTAATCCAAACCATAGGAAAGAAGTAATCTATTTTAAGACTAGGACACTAGGAAGTGAATAATTCAAATGATAAAATATTAAGACGTGTTTTGCAGCCAGTGCAACAATGATCTAAAATTAATGCACAGACTTTTACTTGCATAGAATTTGGGGAACATTGGAAGACATCTAAGAAATTGCTACTAGTGAATGCGGTTTGTGTGTAAAATTGCAGCACACAGCTCTGTTCAAGTTAAATGTGACTTTAATCAGTTTCACAGTGGTGGAAGTGTAATTCAAATTAGAGTTTATCCATGGTGCAATTGGCTTGCAAGGAATATCCAGTCTGTTCTGCAATCAAGTAATGAAAGGGGTCACAG
Source organism: Emberiza elegans (assembly GCA_024865655.1). Classification (NCBI taxonomy): domain Eukaryota; kingdom Metazoa; phylum Chordata; class Aves; order Passeriformes; family Fringillidae; genus Emberiza; species Emberiza elegans. The sequence continues at coordinate 3,151,301 of JALJVW010003518.1, forward strand.
CCTCATCTGTGCTTCGGGCTTTTGATGTATTTTAAGGCGTTTTGCACTCGATAGTGATACAGCAGACTTTAGTGTGAGTAAAGGCACTGATTTGCTCCTGTTCCCAAGAGGGAGAGACCTTTTTCTGAGGACATGCTTTGCCCAAGACCAGCCTTAGAGCACGTTTTTGCCTGATTTACATTTTGTAACATAATTTATCTGCTTTAATAGTCAAGCTACTCAAATACAATCATGTCAAGGGAAAAGTGCAGTTTAAGGAACCTTTAGTAATAAAATATCACAAAATTATCAGCTGTGTTTTGCAAATACTGTATAAATATTTCTTTATGATGAGATTTTTTTATTTTTACAAAAAATTGCTTCACTAGGAACTAGTTCAATCTCTCTGTAAACAGTCTACAGTGTTTACTTGAGTTTATTTTTAGTCTTAAATGTTTTTTAAGTAGTGTTGTTTTTGTTCTTTAGCTTTTGTAGGACTGGGAATAGTAGGGATGTTTTGTTTTCAGTCTGCAGACACATCTAGAATGAGGAATAGAGTCCAATCAGTATCTTTAAAATATTAATTTTAGTATTCAGTGCTGCTGCCAACAAAATTAAGGGCCAAAGTTCTTATGCATTAACATAATTTTGCAGTATTTGAACTGGAAATAATTTATGCAATTTTTGAATGCTGTTTTCTGATGTTTTTTTAAATGCCAAGAACCCCTTTTGGCATATAGCATGTATTGATCACCAGATTTTATTAAAAAGTAAAATGGATCATTTTATTCCACCAATGCATCTGGGTTTTTTTATTGTATTCAAAATGCCACTGGACTCTTTTAGCTGTAATCTTAAATGAAATGCAAAAAAGTTACAGAGCAATTTTCCCTCAGACAATCACACACATATTCAGAAAGAATTGCCAGATGTTTTTAGCTTGCCCTTATCTAATCTGTAGTGCTTTCAGCATGTACAACTGAAGACCCAAAGAAATTTACTCCTCAGTGTGCTCACATTTTATTTTTCTGAAGATTTTTCTCCTGCTTGTTCTGCCCCACAATTGGACCTTGCTCTAGATGAGAGTCTCATCTAAAATTTGTTGCAGAACACAAAATCAGACTCAGGGTTGTGGTGAAAATACACATCCAAGAGTACACTTTGTCCTTGCTAATAACAAATTCCTTACATAACATGATAGGTTGCAGTAAATTGATTAATATTATTCCGTACTCTTAAATCAGATTTGGTCTGAAAGGTCAGCTTTCTATAGCACTAAACTCTCCCAGCTCTTAGAAGAAATTAGTGTTGAACAGCAAGTTCAATTAAAAACCCAATGCAACTGAGCCTATCACCTTCCAAACACTTCAAATAATTTTAATTATATGAAAGATGGGGTTTTTTCCTTCCATCAAGTGTCTCTTTCTCCCTTTCCTGCAATTGTGTATATATTATGAATTAAAGAAGGTGGAAATAATGCCACTGGAAGTTTTTTTCTGATCAGGAGTATCCTTGCATAGAAGATAACACATTTGTTGAAGATGACACATCTGTTGGTTTGATGCAATCCAAAATATAAAAGGAAAAATAAAACAATGATGATTTCTTTTCAAAAAATAATTTAGAGATATCTATCTTATTTTCTGTTCTAAATGTACACTTTACAATTTGGGGATGGAATAGATTTTTTTTTCTTGCTCCTGTTTCTATCTCAAATCTGAGATTTTGGGGCTTTTTAAAGCAGAATGGTTCTGCTGTTGTTTCTTTATGTTCCTTCCATAGAGCTGGCTGAAAGATTGGCTCTGCTTTGATAGAACAAGGTAGTTTGGAAAGGTCTTATCCATCCATGGGTATCAATACAAGCTGCTTATTTCCTTCTAAATATTTCTACTAATGTTTCCTAACCAAGGACATCAAAGTAATTGTAACTTAAACTGCTGACTTGCAACTGTGGGTTTTTTTTATTCTGGAATTTTTCCTTTTCTCGAACAAAAATATTTTTGCAGCAAAGTAAATCTCCTCTTTCTGAAAACAGCTGTTTAAACTTGTGATTCTGGACACTTTGTGTCTGTTTTACTCTACTTGACTTAAATGTGAAAAGTTTTTTTTGGAAACGAATACACAGATTTAAGCAGTACTTTTGACTGCTATTGATGTTACTTTGTTCAAACGTGAAACTTTAAAGCTGCTCTGTTCTCATGTTCCCTTTTCCCCCTATTATTGTTTTTATAATGCTTTTTTCTCTTTGCCACATAAGAAAAATAAATAGGCAACAGAACCTCTGTGTTCTTCTAGTCAAATGCTGAACACATACAGTCTTTATGCATTGCAAGTAGGACATGAAGTCCAGCTGGTGTTGATTTCAAAACGGGGACACTCATCAACCACCCTCTTTAATAAAATGGTACAAGAACCCTCCCAGTTGTGTTGACACTGAAGATGTCCCCAAAACAATAAAACTGCAATAAGATGGCAAAAAATAGCTGCCTTTATGAATGTGCATTTTAAAAGCATGATCTTTGAACAATTACATCTTCTTTGGCATTGTGTAGTATGAAAAATCCATTATGAGGAGACAGATGCAGTGATATGTGAATGTTAGTTCCTAAGTTCAGCTTCACAACCACTGCTACAATTTTTTGTTATGGAAATCCCACTAAGCTACAATGTTTCTTTTCCTCTCCTTTATTATATTTTAGGGTTGTGATTTCAAAAACTTGTACTACATAATGTATGAGAAACAAGAGTGGAAAACAATAATGAAGTTGAAAGGTAGATATTAAGTAGTCTTCACTATTTAATTCTGGAACTTGGCTTAGGACAGGGCTAGGTATGGCATAAAAGACAAGATTAGTACAAGGAAACTTGTAAAGGTAGGCTGATATCCTCATCTCAAATACAGTGCTCTTTTTAATGAGATGGATTAACAATTGTCAGGGAGAGGAACATCAACTTACTTTGCTGCTGGATTTGAGATCTTTCCTCTAGTGATCTCTGATAGCAAACAGTCAGTGTATAAACCACAGGTAAAGTGTGTCCTTGTAAATCCAATCTGTTTTATTGTCTCTTCCCTTTGGGTCATCTCTAACATCCATTGTCCCTGTTTCCTCTTCTTTCCTAACTCTTTTCAGAGCCCCCTCTACTCTCTATTTTTATGTATGTACTTTCATAAAATTCCTTTCTATCCACCCTAAGCTTGTGGATATGAGTGTTTGCTAGACTGCATTTCTTGCTGGCAGTCTTATTTTAGTCTTTTGCTGTCAGCTGTGCAAGAGGCTTCCTTTACCCCATTTGCTGGCATATGGCATAACCAGATTTCAGACTGCAAGAGCGCAGCCAGACATGGCAACAAGTGGCAGAAAGAAAAGGAGATTTCTGCTCCAATTTCAGCAAAAAGCAAGGATTTTGATTTGTGTTGCTTTTTTGCTTATTGCTTCCTCAGTTCTGGATGTATTTTTGTGGTTTCAGTTTGAGGTTAAAAATCCCAAATACCTACATGAGTTAACTCTTGGATTAATCTGGCTAGTTAACTCTTGCTATGCTTCCACAGAAGTGAAGTTATATGCAAAAAATGCTATCAGTTCTTATGTTAATTTGCCTTTAATATGAGAAAGAGGTTTATTATTCTTGTCCCAAAATTTTTTTGGAACTTTATCTCTTTGGAGATGCTGAATCATTCTTTTGAAGTGAGTGTATGCTTTCTAGATTCCAAATAAGATAATAAAGAATGTTAAAGTTTGCTTTAAATATATAATTTATATGCTCTGAGTTCTCTAACATAAGTATGACTGACGTGGGTGTGTACACTGAGAAACAGTATTTCTAAGAAGCATAGAACTAATTAAATCCTCCAAAATGTCACATTCATGATTAGAAAAGATTTTTGTTTGAAAAGAACAAATGCAGAAAGTGGTAGAAAGTGAGCTGTTCATAGCTGAATTTATGGTTTTAAACCTAAAAATAATAACTTTAAAAGCCTTGTCCCCCTCATTCGAATAGATAACTTTTATCATTGACTTTGCAGATAATACCAAGAAATTTGTTCATTTGCATTTCATGTAGAGAAGCCAATCCTGCATTCCTTAGGCATCTGTTTAAACAAAGGGTGATATCAGATCAAGGGCAAAGCTAAAACTGGAGTAATTTGCTTTACATGGAAGAGGTAAATAAATATGCCACTGTACAGTGTCATTGCAACATATGACTTCTGTCAACCTACAACTGATTTAAACAGCTCCTGAAATCTTAATCTGTTTCTTGTCTCTCCCAGTTGCAGTTTGCTCTCTCGAGCTGTCCTAATCAGTCATTTTTAAGACTCTGCTCTCAAATAGGCAAGTTGAAAAAGGAAAAAATGGACCCTTGTACTTCTAAGGTGCTCCTTTTAACATAGAAAATTGTAAAGAGGCCGCACAAACAGCTCAGCAGAAGAAAAGGTGAGAAAGCAAGGTTTTAAGGGTAAATAACAGTCATCCTGTGAAATGCTTTTTGCAATCAGGAATCATTCTAGGAATTGCAGTTTTCTTCGATCCTTTGTGCATATCTTAAATTTCAGCCAAGCAGCTTTTAATGGGGAGTTTTTCTGGTTTTTGTTTCCTTGCAGTTCTCACATTAATACAGGGGAAAGATATCCATTTTGAATGTGTTTCAGTATTATTTGCAATAACTAATCCCAAGCATGCAATACTTCCAGCTAATGAGCAATATAGATTAAAGGCAGATGTTTGCTGAAACCATGAATTTGGCATTCATCTCATAGCAACATTTAATCTGTGCTGTCTGTTTACTTCTTGGTATGTTGGTTGCCAAGTGGTTGCAGTTCTCTTCTGTTGTGGTTTAAATTTTAAAGAAGGCCTCCATCTTGGAATTGCAGAATCGGAGAATATCCGGGGTTCAAACAGGCACACAAAGATGACTGAAGTCCAGCTTCTGTCCCTGCACAGGACACCCCCAGGAATGCCACTATTTACCTGAGAGCATTGCCCAAAAGTCTCTGGTACTCTCTCAGGTGTGGTGCTGTGACCACTTCTCTGTGGAACCTGTCCAGTGCCCAACCACCCTCTGGGGGAAGAGCCTTTTACTAACATTCAGTCTGAAACTCCCCTGGAACCTTGTGCCCTTCAAACACATAGAAAAGTAAAACTGATCAGTGTTTCGTGCTTTTAGCAGAGAACACAAGGAGGTCTGATAGCCAGAAGCTGCTTGAGGCTGAAACTCAGCAGGAATTTGATTCTGTGTAAAACAGCAGGAGTGAGCTGCAAAGTTTAACTTCAAACAAGTTGTGCTCTTCTTGTTGACACTTAAATGATACTGAGCATGTTTTAAGCTTCTCCAGCAAACAGAGAAGCAGGTGCATGTGTCTCTACTTGGAATAAAGAGGTTCTGAGGAACAGTCAGCAATTGGTCTGATTACTTATTGTCATCTGACCATGCTGAGATCTCCTCTCAGAGCTCAGGTCTAGTCAGTGTCGGGTGCTGAGAAGTTGGTTTGTGTTCCGTGTGAACACAAGATGGAGGGGATTCCCAAGCAAACAAGACCTCAGAAAGCACCAACCAAAGGCCAGTATTTAAGGATTTCTAATAGAAGAATAAAAAGAAAATGGGTAAGAGAAAAACAACTTGTGACTGGAAACAAACTGAAGCAGAAATAACCAGCACTGGTTTGAGCTGAACAATAACCAAAGCTAGGATATGAAAAGAAAAAAAACCAACTTAGAGGCATTGAAACAACAGGAATTATTTGGAATTATTTTAAGTTAGAGGCAGAAGAAGAAAGACAGACAAATGATTAGAGACAGATAGGAGAAAAGACACTTTCAGGGAAGCTTATTTTGTCTGATGGCATTGGTGAACAGGATTGTATTGTCCTAGCAGACATCCTTTAGCTTTGTTAAGGTAGAGAAGAGATTGTAGTGGGATGCTACGAGGTTTTTCAGGGGCATTGTTGCTTTGTGTTGCTTATATTGGCCATATACTACTGTAAAATTACTTGCCATATGGGATACATTAGTTTTTTTCTTGAATATCAAAAGCTGAAAGACTACAAAAAAGAGATCAAAGGAAGATAAAATATTGTGCTGAATTGTCTGCTTTGTTTCTACAGCAAAGACATTATTTAGAAAAGTTGAGTGAAAGAGAGGAAAGGAGATTGATGGGTATTTTACTGTTTTGATATTTTCTTTAGGAACTTTATTCCTAGTTTTTTTTACTGAGGCTATCTTTTGCTGGGTGGAACAAATAGGTTGTTTACTTGCTTATTGACATGGGTGGATTGGCTACCCAGAGGCAGGGATTGAAATGAGCAGTGAACAGTGGAGAGCCATTCCACCCACCTGTGTGGGGGTGTGGAAGAACATGTTTGTTACCCAGCTCTAAGGATCAATTGCTGAGCTGATAGCGGGCACCATTAGCATGTAAAAATTAATTTATTCCCTATGCTTTACCTAGCAAGAAGGGGTGGTTGGAAAAATACCTTGGCATTGCAGAAGGCTAAGGACTGATTGCTGATGTCATTATAAAATCAAAGACAGGTTTTTTCCCTTCATGTCACTAGGTGAAGGGAAGCTAAAAGGTGCAGCACCCAGAGCAGCACACCCCTCTTTCCTTTTGGATGGTTGTAACAGACAGCTCTGCTTGGCCCAGCCACACGTTGTACTGCCACAGTTCTGTGACCTGTTTGCTCTTTATTCTACAGATAAGCACCCATGACTTTTTTTGGAAGTAATACAATAGTAGCATAAACCTTTACAAATTAGAACAGTTATTGCTTTCAAAGGGATGCTTAGACTCCACTCTGAGGTGTGCTGAATGTTAAATAGTCACTAGGGGGATGTAGGAGTTCTGGATGGAAGTTGGGCTCATCTTGAATGAGTTTTATCACAGCATTAAAATGTGATTGCTTCATCAAGAGCAATTTTTGAACTTTATCTGAAAATATTGCTCTCTGTGTAATATAAACTTAAATACACCCTCCTTGGCATTTCTTTTGAAAGCTCAGCTGGGCTTTTTGCCTGAGCAGTTTCAGATTAGTTTTAAGCAATATCTCTTTCAAATATAGTCTCACATATGGCCCAAATTCTGGGAAATGTTTACTCCTTTAACTTCTTTTTTTTTTTTAATATGAAAAACATCTGAAGGTCATTATCATCAACAAGCCTTGAACTAAAATGCTAACTGCACCTGGTGAAGGGAAGGCAGTTTTTAACCTCCACTTGTGGCATGTGGATGGTACTGACAAGGGATTGCCTTGTCTGCTCCTGAAGGCAGGGTCATGAAAGACCACGGTGTACCTCTGCAAGAGTAACAATTCCAGCACAAGCAACACAGAGAGAGTTCAGCTCAGTACCAGTCAGAGATGGATGTGCAGGTATGTTGTAGTGTTCTCTGGATTGCACAAGTTCTTCACACCTGTTACTCTGTTTTATAGAATGCGCTATTACCTTTTAGACAAGAGCTGAATTTTGCCAGCAGCATAAAAGTCCATTTATAATCTGCCACCAGGCTCAGCTGCTTTTCATTTAAAGCATAAAAAAGAAGGATTACTATTAAAGGATAAACCCAGGAAAAATGATGTGAGATACTTACCAAGAAAATGGAAAGAATGTATGGGTCTGAAATGGGTGGCAAAGAATAACACAAAGCTCTCATGGTCTGATAGCTATGGAAATGTGTGAATTTGTGCCTGGTGAAAGCAATGAAGACTTATGAATGTGTTCATAAATCACATGTATCAGTTACAAACAAAGGAATAATTCTGTTGTTCATTTCTCACTCCTGTAACTCAAGGAGACTATCTAAGAAGCCTAGAGGGAAACATGGAGGTTGATTTAAATATCTGAGCAAGCCTGTTCCAAGTCTCAATCTGCAGATGCTAGCTCAGGGGCTTGCTTTCCTCTAAAAGGTTTGATGTTCTATTCTCTGTACTTGAAGGCACCTGTTTTTGCTGGGAAGTCTATCCCAAAATCTGCAGGTAGCAATCCCAAACTCCAAAGTGATGCTTCCTCATGTTGTTCTACCCTAAAAATACAAATTCATTGCCTGAGATTTACTGAGGGTTCTTAGATGGCATCACCACTGGAAGAGACTAATGGCACACTCTCTTTCTAGACAGGTATATTCCAAACAGAGAGCATACTTAAAAATATTTACAGTGCTAAACTTCTGTGAATAACATGTTTACTGTGAAAAATAAGTAAGCAAGAAATGTCATGATTTTGGCTGGTATTTATGACCAATGATGAGAGCACTGGGTTAAAAAATTATGGTACAGCTGACTACCAAGGAAGCAGGCTCAGTTCTGCAGCACAAATAATGCTGATAATTCATTACACTCCAGACTTTCAGCTACAAGGTCGTTCTAATTGCATGTTTATTCTTTTTCCTACAGGTCACAAAATGTGGTGTGTATCAGAGTTTTATTTCTTTCTGCAGTGCTAGGTCCTTTGTTGCAGTATTACTCCCATGCTGCCTTCAGCTTTCAAATACTTCCCCATGCCTTTTAAAAGTATTACCAAATTTATTTTCTTGTAACTTTTCAATCATATATGATAAGTAACCCAAGGGTTTTTTATGTGCCCATCAAATGCATGCAGTACTTCTATTGTCCATCACCAAGGCTGTGATTTGTATTTAATGTGAATGAGTAAACTCAGCCTTAACTTCAAATGCATCCACATCCAGTCTTCAGTAAAGAAGTATTCAGTAAATTAAGTATTATACAAGGAAAAGAAAGGGAAGTTTGGATTATGACACACATATATAGAATATTGATTTGGTCTTGATTAAAAGCCTCAATTAATGCTTATGTTTAGTGAGGCCTTGCCTCGGCTATTTTACTAAACCTTGAAGATTTCACTTTCCAATTTACCTGTTGAAAGATGCTGTAGTGTTTATGTCAGGGGCATAGAAATTCTTCCAGATCTCCTTCCAACATTCTGCCAATTAGAAGGCCTGAAAGCAAAGGCTTCCTATTTCAAGGTTTTGCTCTTGTACAGATATTTTATTAATATATTGCTTTCTTTGAATTCCACAGGAAAAATCCATGTGAGTTTTGTGGGAGCTAACTTCAAATTTTTCTTTGGTTTACACACCATCGAGTAAATTTTAGCTGCAATTTTTTTCAAATACCATCATTATTTAAAAAATTAGGTTCATGTGCAGTGTAGAGACAAGTAATGGTTTCTTTGATTCTTTCTGTCATAAGCTAGTGGCACAGTTAGTTTTTTAGGCCTTAGTGTTCTAGGTTGTTGTCATAGACTAAGCAAATTAGACCATTCAGATGTTTTCAGAAGTAGATGTTCTACCACAATTCAAAGGACAACTGGCTCAGAAAAAAAATCCAACAAAATAAGTATTTCCTACTCTTGTTCTGTGCAAGGAATACTATATGACACCCATTAGTTTTTAATGAAAATTCTCTATTGCTTTATCCTTTTCTCAAAACTTTAGAATGAAATTCCCCTTTGTTTCTCCTGGCTTTTTGATGGAAGGTTTATAACCAGCATTAGTCTGTGACTACAAGTTCTACATAGAATACTGCTTTTCTATTTTAGAAATATTTTGTAAGAGTGACTATAATATTTTTAATGTCACATACTCCCAGAAAAAGCTTCAGGGATACAGAGTCTGACAGCCTTGGGATGAAAACTCTAGCAGCTGTGACATAAAGGACCTTCTTTATATATCTTGTTATTACACAGTGATAACCAGCTCAGGTTTGCAACGAGCAACAGTAAATCAGTCACCACCACCTGCACTCGAGCATTGTCAGCAGCTTGGTTTTCTCATCCATTTATTACTGGTTTCCTCAGGCCCTGAATGGGCTCTAACAACTCAATAGTTAAGACATCTGGTTAAAATTGTATAGCCTATGGCACCTACCAAATCAAAGTAATGTAATAGTTCTTTCTGCTCCTAAAGTTTTACAAAATGGGAAAAAAGAGTAACAGCATAACAAGCAGAAAAACGATCAAATATCTGGCAAAAGTCTTTTAATAAATGGGAGCATAAGAGGAACACAAGAAATAGTGTGGTTTGGAGTGAATAACTCTTCACGTCTTTGAAACATGATTACATTCCCATTAATAAACATGAGTAGATGTCTGTTCTAGCTTTTCCCTCTTTCCTAACTGTCTCCATATTGTATTGTCTAATTTATATAGGCTTCTGTCATAAATCCTCTCCCAAAAGAGGTTTTTATTTTGCCAAATCCAAGTGAAAGTTCAGGTAATATGATGCTATACAGCTGCCTTACAGAGATGAGCATCTGCTCTGATGAGCTGACCAACAGCAGCCTTGTTATGTGCTTGGTTCAGTCTATAGATAAGGCAAATAATTGGCAGGCTACTCAGGTCCTTCTGGCCTTTGCCATCTGTGATGCCTAAAATGATCACACTGCTAATGATGTCCTTCCCTTTGCTGAAATACAGAGGCTTCCTGCTGTTGTTGTTCTAGTCCAAGGTCATTAAGATGAATGTTGTGATATCTGTTTACAACGTGGCATTTACAGTTCTTTTGGTAAGGCGAGGAAAATTTTAAATGGGGACGCACATTGTACTACCAGAACAACATTAGAGAAGGGCACACAGTGATAGGACAAAGGGGTATGGCTCCCAGCTGAAAGGGGCAGATTAAATATGAGGAGGAAATTCTGAGGCTTCTGAGACAGTGGAATAGAATGCCCAGAGAACTGTGGGTGCTGCAGCCCTGGAAGCGTTCAAGGCTGATCTGGATGGGGCTTTGAGCACCCTTGCCTAGTGGAAGGTCTCTGCACACGGCAGGGGATAAGAACTGGGTGATCTTTAGGGTGCTTTCCAACCCAAACTGTTGTATGTGTTTCTCAAAGAGATTTTTTTTCTCAGAGTATCCTCTTTTCATTTCTTGTGTGCCCAGTCCTTTGCTCAACTTCTCTACAACAAGTGTGATTGATAGTCTTGGTAATGACCTGAATTTGTCCTCTTGGATTGTGGGGGATCTAGACTGCTGAGCGAGGCAGGATTTGGTTCTTTTTGCTCTCATTCTTTTGCTTTATGGACCACACCAATTAAAAAGCTACGAGGAATAGGTATTAATGAGAGAGTTCAAATATTTTTCTTCTACTTTTCCTCTCAAATAATGTCCTTATTCCACCCCGAGGTTACCACTGTTGATGGAAAAAAAACCAATCATAGAAGAAAGATGTCACGTTTTCTTCTCTTTCCTTCAAATACTATGCAGCAAATTTAAGTTGAAAGTAGGTTTGCTCTACATTCCTTTTATTTAGGCATTTCAGTACAGATTATGTCAGAAATGTATCACAGAAGAACTAGAAAGCTCCCTATGTCCTAAGTATTTTTCTCTCATTATAAAATGTCTCACTTTCTTTAAGAAAAAAATTTGTATGCAGAAGGGATTTTGAAAAATATCCTTTCCTGACTAATATATTCTATACATGTAATTTTATTGCATTTAAAATGGTATAACTTGATTTTAGAAAAAATATACCCTGACTTCATCAAGCATATTTGACTTCAGAATATGTAAAAAAACAGTAAGTAAAAAAACCCACTCCTGCATAACAACTTTTTTTTAGCTTCCTCTGCTGTAAAATTTGCTATGGCACCAGAAAAAAAATTTAAGATGCCCCTAATTTTACTTGCTTTCTGCATCACCTTTGAAAAATTCATAGCATGTATTTCAATAGCCAAAATGTTTTCTCTTCGTCTAGAGTGTGCTCTGCTTTGCAGATGACAGCTGAGCTTGTCTAATCAAACTAAAATTGGTACACTTACTGAACAAGGCTGAGCACTTGTTTATGATCTGAACCAAAGAGCAACTTTGCATGTATGTTGTGGAATGCCAAATAGATAAAGATGCTTCCTGACACTGAGATGAACCGCAGTTTTGCCTAAGGAAGCACTGCATGAACTGCCTTGTTGCTTTAAAAACCAGCCACACAAATATGAAAAACAAGCAGTTGAAGCCTAAATTGTTTTATCACAAAGTTTGAAGCCTGTGCTAGATGAATTTGTCTGTATCTTCCAGAAACTGTAAAAAAATAAGGTTCTGGATAGTAGCTGACTTTTACTTTTCTTCAATGATTTCATACAATTCCTAGATTATCCCTCTTCCCATCCTCCCTGTCACTGTTTTTGACAGGGACAAGTGGCTGAGGAGATGCATGCAATGCATTTGTCAGCTCCAAGCAGATGCTGCAGAAAGGTGTAAGGGAATAGCTGTCAGTAGCAACAACAGTCAAAAAAAGTTTATTTCTGATGGTGACTCATGCATTATCTGTGAATGAAATGTGTTTTGCTCAGGTTCTCCTTCAACTGTCTTAATGTTGCTGTAGACAACATTAGGTTTAGTAGTTTTCTTGTTTGGGTTTTTATTCCCCACCTAAAGTATTTAAGGTTCAGTATATGAAAACAGTAGCTGAAAACAATTCCTGGATTTGATGTTATTGAGAATTTCAAGTTCATACAATTTCCCCAAGCGTTTTCCATTTTCCTTCTTTCTCAGAACTCATTTAATATTCATGTTTTGGAATTTAGCTTGTTAGCTCCCTAGTAAAGTTTACAAATAACTCTGAAACAATGTGAAAAGTTCGTATTTGTTTCCTTTACTTGAGAGACTAAACTGATGGAAAATTTCAGTCATTTTCTTAGGTCTAAAGCAGAAAAACTACTAATTTGCCTGAGTTTTGTGTACCTGTTTTGGAGTTTGATTGGTTGTGGTTTTTATTTTAATCATGAATGGAAAAGGCAGCCACGCTAATTAAATTGTTGCATATTTCATATTTACGCATGTAATTATCTAGAGCTTACTGATTTAAAAAGCTGGCTGCTCCTGACTTCTACTCTTCACGGGTTTTTTTCTGTCATGAAACTTTCCACTCTCGACCATAAAATGCAACCCTGAACTGTCTTCCATGCTGTCTTTAAAACAAGAGTACACCTGCTGCAGACAAAACGCCTTTGCTTTGATTTCAGTGGCATGTTTTGTTCTGCTCTCTAAATGACCATTCTAGAGGTTTGTCTAGTGATTAATGCAAAATGAAAGGCATCTTTCATGTGCTGTTAAGAAAAAACAATCAGGGAGGAATAGTAGATGAGTTTCCTGCCTTTCCACAGACACTACATGCCCTATTATTGGCGAAAGCCCACCAGGAATAAAAGAAATATGGCAGACATGAATTCCTTTGTCCTTAACTTGTGCATAGCATGACTGTCATAAAAAAAATATGGTGTTACACCGTTCTGGTGTTCCTGAAGCACATTTTAATGGGGAGTGTGTGCCGCAGGCGTTCTCCAAAGTGTGATGCTGTTGGGTACACGTGATCTGTATCCAACAAGATTCATTGCAGCTTTAACCGAGACCCGTGCGAGCGTGTCTACTATCTTTTCTTTAGGAGATGCCTCCTTGAGGGGTGCAGAGTTACCGAACCGCGTTCCTCACTTTGCCAACTGCCGCCTACTCCTCGCGCCTCCCCTGTCGCCGCTGCTGGCTGCCCAGCCCTGGCGGTGCCGGCGGGAGGCAGGGGGAGCCCGGGAGCAGCGGCGGCGGCCCGGCCCGGCCCGGCAGCAGGCGGGGTCCGTGCCCGCCCGCCCGCGCTGACGTCAGGAAACTTTCGGGGCGGCCGTGGCCGGAGCGAGCGGCGCGGAGCGGCGGCGGGACGGGCGGCTCCATCCCCGGCTGGGCTGCTCCATCCCCGGCAGGTACGCGGGGCCCCGCGCCGCGACAGCCCCTGCCCCGCGGTGCCGGGGGGAGCCAGCGGGGCACGGAGGGGGGCGCGGGGGGTCTGTCCGAGCGCCTGTTGATCGCCGCGGCAGCGCTGCCCCGGGCTCCGCCGCCCCGCTCTGCCGTCGGCGCGGAACTTGGCAGGGGCGGCTGCCGTGGCTCGTTCGCGGGGCGGCTTCTCTCTGCCGCGGGTCCCGCCTCACCTGCGTGGCCGTGGCGCTGCCGCGGGGTCCGCGCTCCCCGCTCCGGGGCCGCCGGCAGCGGCTGCTCCCAGCCCGGCACCCGCACGGACCGGGGGTCTCGGACACGCGGGCAGGGCTCGGTGAATTTCAAGTAGCTGCGAATAATGAGCTGCCTTTCATTCGGCGTTGGGGTTTTTGCCCGTTGTAAGTACAGTAAAGCCTTTATCCGAGAGGAGGTTTTGTTTTCCTCGGGAGGCTCCGCCGTGGCAGCCGAGCTCGCCGCTGGGGCTGCTGAGCGCTCCGTTGTTGTACAAAGGAGGATCGTCGGCTCGTAACCAAACCCAAACCACCGAGATAATTTTAACTCCGCGTGTGTCGGGAGGGTGGAGTGCTGGAGGAGTTTACTCGATCATCATGCGAATGGAGAGAAGTCTCAGCAAGGACTGCAGCTCTGCCTTGGAATCGGAAGGGAGATTCAGGGAGAAATTCTCAGTTTGAGAGGGTCTCAAAGTTGTATGACAATTAGAGGAACGTGTAAAAGTATGTTGTTCATTTAATTTCACTATTCCTCTCACTTATTAGGGGGCAGCGAGAGTCAATCAAAGACCCGTAAAGGTTAATTGTATTCTTCATACAAAGGAATTGGCTCCCTTCCGAAGAAATAGATTTCTGGGGTCTTTTTTTGAACTTGAGGCAGTTATTAGATTTCTAATTTAAATAGCATGCAACTTTTAACCTTTTCAGTTCCTACAGTTCCATTGCAGTTACAAGTTCTTAAAACGTCATCTTTATGGAAAGAAAAAGTTACCACAACTAAAAAGATGTTAACCCCCCCAATAAACTGGAAAACAAGGCATACATGAAGGTGATTGTGAAGGTGCTTTGAATGTGCAGAGATTCACATAAAATGTTGTAGCAATATATTTAGTTTATTCAGTATAAATATAAATAAGCGTCTGTATTTGTGTGTTATGTGAATGTTTCTCCTTTTAGAAGTTATTTTCCATTATTTTCTTCCCCTGAATGTTAGATGAACATGTAACATGAGTGGTACCTTTGAGTTGTTGTAGGGATAAGCAGTACTTCAGAGCTACTTAAGGTGTTAATCAAAATAAGACAAAACAATTCACCAGCAAGGAAAATAATATATTTTTGAAGGTCAAGCTTCTATTTTTATGGTCATTTCAGAATGAACAGTAAGTTTTGCCTCTTAGTTGTAGATTTACTTGGTTGATTTGTCATGAAATAGTATGTCAGGTACAACTTCAAATATTTGGAGATTATCCACTTGAACTTAGAAGCAACAGACGGGGAAAACAATTTCATGGTTATTAGGCATGCATACATTTTTCTGGGATGTATTTTAAGTCTATGAACGTGTTAGTGATTATAGATCTCATTAAAGGCAAATGTTTACTTGAATGACTTGGATAAAAAGTGAGTTATTTAGGGATTAAAAGCTTGGCATCATGGCATGGTGCTGAAGGATGCAAGGGAGAACTTCAGTTTATACTTTCAGCAGAGCTACAGTGGGAGGAAAATCAACGAAAGGGGGCTGGAAATAAGCAGAAGCAAATACAACTCTGGCTGCCTGAGAAGTTAGGATGACGTGATTGGGTGTGCCTTGTGAGTGATGAGTAAAGAAATTAAAATTATTGCAACAGTGAACTGTGATACAATGTTCTGTGTAAAGCATTTTAAATCTCATAGGAAATCTCCTGCTACTGGAGCATCAGCAAGGAGGAAGATGTAGTCAACAGGAGTGGAAAACAAGAGGGGATGTTATACAAACTACTGGTTTGTACTGCCTCCTTAGTCCTTGGAGGTAACTCTAGAAAAACCCTCAAAAAGGTTACAGAGTTCAAAGGTTGTGCATCTCTTCTTCTGCAAAGCTCTCACCTGATGTGCCATTTCAGAATTTCCTCTACAAGGTCACTTTAATTTGCTAGTCTATTGCACGTAGACAAAGTTAAATTTTGTGGTTCAGTAGCAGTTTGTAAACATTGTTTGTAATGTACAATGTTTGTAAACATTGCTGGATGCTCTAAAAGTCATAGTCAGGAGACTTGCATGAAGCTTGAGAGGTCTAATACAATAAACTGGAATTTGTACTATAATTATGGAATTAGTTTTTCCTCTTGAGATAATCCCTCAAGAGTGTACTGCTTGAACATGTCATAAGAACATAATTAGAACTACCAGCTGCATTAATTAAAGGGCAGCTTCAGCTTGAACTGGGGCTTGAAAGAGAACAGAAGGGAAAACTACCCTATCACTAAGTTTTGGTCATACCTAGTATGGCTGGTGTCAGGATTCTAATTCAGTAATTTTTTTTTCAGAGAACAAGTAGAACACTGAGAGCTGAAAAGTCCACCAGCTTCTGTTCAGAAAAAACTGCAGGTCCCTTAGACTTTTTAGTTACTGTCAGTGGAATGCATGGCAGAAGTTGAGTCTGTGTTCCAAGTACATCAGCTTCTGAGACAGGGCAAAAAAATCATTAGTTCATGACTTCATGGAGTTGTTGCACAAGAAGATGCTAATTGGGCAGAAGTAAACATTTTCCCTGTCGCCTTTTTTGCCTTACTGTAATCTGATTTTTGAAGGGATAAGCTCCTTTAGAGACTCAGGTTGTAATCCAGAAAAGAGCAAACAATACTGCCCCTGTTAGAACACACAGTGCCTCTGCGTAGCTACCTAACAATGTTCTCTTTGGTTCTCTTACCTGCAGAATGTAACTGTGCATGCAGATATATATCTGTCAATGTCTTTGGAAGTAATTTCCTTCCTGGTATCTCTCCCGAATCCCTGAGGTCAGAATGTTGGCTTTGTTGGTGCAGATAGCTTTGCTACCTCACTGCCAGTGCTCCCCTGAACATTGCCTGTGACTTAAATGCTTAATCAAGCTGTTCTGTGGCTTTGCTGTTGTGGGATAGCCAGCTACTGCCACTGAATGTGTAGCCTTGATCTGGGTTTACAGTCACAGCCTGTGCTGGTTAGGGCTGGGAGGAAGAAGGAGGTAGGCTTGCTCAATTATCTTTATTTTGTGGTCTGTCCCCTGAGGACAGTAGTGTCATCACTGCCCACCCTTTCAGTCTCAGATATGTGGCTGTGCACCTTGCCTGTGCCACTCTGTTTGCCCAGGGACACTACAAAGACTCTGGGGATAGTCAGTAGTAGCTCTTAAGTCTTAAAAATGTTTTTTCTTAAGCATTTTCATGCGCTTAAAATGCATTTTTAACCTAGGCTGCAGCTCCACTGCACAATCAGACAGTCCTCCCTTAAGGACCCCCCTGCTGTATGGTTTCAGAGAACGTTTGTTACACTAAACTGAACATCAAGAGTCCAAAGTGATGTTACCACAGATTTCATCCAGGATCCCAACAGAGAATTTATCCAGCTGAAAACACATCGTGAATTCCCAGGAAAGCATTTCCACTTCCATTCCTTCTCTCCTCTGCCAGTTTAAGCAGATGTCCTTATCGCCAGGCTAAGAGGGTGCTCCAAATTGAAATATGATTGTTTCATAAGGCTGAAGTGACTTAACTTTCTGATGTGTAATTACATAGCAGCAAAGACAGAGAGAATGTAGAATTTTGTAGCTGAAGGAAACAAACATATTTGTAGAACAGACAACACCTGGGTTTCTGACAGCCATCTATGTAATTTTCACTGAAGCAAGAAGCAAACTCAGGCTGTAACACCTACAGTTTCACACAGACTGCTTGATAATTTGTCTAAAAGTACTGGAAAGCCTCTTAGATTAAGGCACTGGATTTCTTTAATTTCTGCAATATTTTTTTCTGCTTTGAAGGGCAGCCATTAGGAAATTCTGTCATTTTAATTCCAGAGTCTGGCATATTCATCTTATTAGTATATAATCACTTGGTTGCTACTGCATTTATTTTGTATTGCACCCCAAGCTTGCATATTCTGGTTTTATTCTGAGAACTGAGCTGTGTTTTCTCCATTTACTATATCACTTGGAGTTATAAAGATTCAGCAACATCTGTGCAGCCAAATGTTTCTCTGTGTATTCTGTCAGCAATACCTGATCAACATCCTTGTCTTGCAATGGTGTGCTCAAGTGTAAATTGGTAAACAATTCTCTTAATAATGTGTTGGCTGGAGACTGCAGCTGGCTCTGTTGACAGAGTTAAAAAGTGGGTGGTGTTTGGTGTTGTTTTTTTTTTTTTTGGTCACCAGAAATTAGAACTATAATCTGTGGAAATTCTGGTTATTCCTGTGCTGCAGAGATATCCTGAGCAATGCAAGTAAATAACATTTTTATGTTGAAAATTTGGGTTTCTTTATTGCTTTGTGGAGAAGGGTATGTGGATACTCCAGTATTTGGGAATAGATATGGATACAGAAGCCCAATCTCTTCAGTCTTCTCATAATTCCCAAAATAACGTGAAAGCTGTAAAACTGCATGCAAATTCCTCCTCATTCTTTTCAGATAGAATGGAATAGTTTTTTGAGGACTGTTAAGTTCTCTGGAACAATTTAAGATGTTTAATGTGATTTCTTTTTTTCAATTCTTCCTCTGCTCTCTCCATCCCCTTAGTTTTTAATGGGGAAAATTCTGACCAAAGGCAAAATGCAGCAGCACCACAGTGTGCAAATCAGGATCCTGACCCAGTACCTGTTGTGACATTTAATATTCTATTCTGTTTCCATTTTCCTGCTTTTACATGCAGATGTCCCATCTTCAGTTCCTTCTAGGCAGAATGGGACATTAGGCACTTAAACATTGTGCTTAAGCTTTCCAGGTGATCTACTCTAAATCCCTGTAGCCCTTAAAGGCTTTTTCAGAGATCTCAGCAGTCTAGGCAAAACCAAAATTGTTTTCCAGTAGACAAAAGGCTGGGATGAGGTTGCTCCTGCTGTGGACAAAGATGTTTGGAAGGGAGGTGGTTGCCCATTCTCCCCTGGGTCTTGCAGCTCCCCTTGTGGCGGGGGTCCCAGGGGGGAGCTGGTTTCTTCCCAGCTGCAGGCTGGGTCTGCTCAGCTTTGGCAGGTCTCTTCTGTGCTAGTGCTGGCAATTTATATCTGCTGCCCAGTGTAATTATTGGTTTTCCTGCACACAAAGGTACTCCTGATATTAATGAATATATTTTCTCTTTTGTCAGACTGGGAGCTTTTTTTAGGGTGTGTGTCTGTGTTGGCACATCTTTTAAAGAAGGTGTCTCTTGAAACAGCACTATTTTTTTCTTAATCTGTTGTGAAATCTTCTGGAACATATCGCTGAAGTGAGGTAATGAGCCTAGATAAAGGACTGTGTTCCCAGTAAAACAGATTATTTTTCCTGCAGTCACATCTCAAAATGTTGTTTGGAACAGCAATCATCTTTGCATGCCAGTTTCATTAGGAGTTGTTTAAGAAAGTTTCTCGTGTCCTCAAACCTATCTTGTTAATGTTTGTCCAGGCCATCTTTCCAAATGCCTTGCTGTGCAGATATGTGCAGTCTCTGATGCCTTCTTCCTACACGCTGTGTTGGCAGCTGAGTGCATTCAAAGATCATGAGTCAGGTTCCCTAAAAAAACCAAAATATTAAAAATAATGAAATTTAAAATACTACAGGCTCCTTGTGAACATTTAGTATTGTTTTCCTTCTTTAAAGCTTTTTCTTTGCACAGGTGTGTTGACCTGAACTTTATTTTGTATTGAAAACAATTTATTTTTCACACAAACTCCAAATTTTAGGACTTGGGTCTTCAAGAAAAAGTCTCTTGTGAGGCTCGCACCACAGCTGAAAATTGCAGCTGATAGCTTTTCTCTTTTTTCTGTTTCCTGATGGATAAAGTGGCAGAACAATCATTTCCAAAGCAGTGGACACTTGGGATCAAAGCTAAAGGGTGATTTCATGTTGCAGGGTATCTTATGCCCAAGTCATACCTGCTTTAGAGTAACTGCAGTTAAGATTAATGTGTGGAGACTTGTTAAAGCGAAAGTGAGAGGTGAAGTGTGAATGATGCTGAATCTTACTCGGGATAGAAAATAGCAACAGGGGACTGATGATGTAGCCAGCAGAAAGTTTGAGACATTAACCCCCACTGTGGTGCCTCCTAATCTGTTTCACATGTGTAAGCTCTAAAGCACAGCCTACTGTGGATTTGTAAACACAAAGGTCTTTAATGTCTGAGATAAGGACAGTCTTTTTCTTGATTCAAGCAGCCTAAAAATTGCATTACTAGTTTTGTGAGTTACATGTTGCATTAATATTCAATTTATCATGTTGTGCAAAAGGGCTTAGGATGGAAGAAATACTTTTCCAACAAGTTGTGCAGCTGGAGCTGTTACTAATTCCCTAATCTTTCTGTGCCATATAGTAATTGCACTTAATTGTTTGCTTTTGCTGTGTTTTATGGTGTGAAATGCAGTTTGTCAACACTGCTGAGCAGGTACGTCAGTGTGTGTAATGCTAACATTCCTAAAAGACAGACTTTCCAGGTTTCACCTGACTGGATGAAACAGCTCATGTGTGTAGCTACCAACGCAGTGCTTCATACTTTTTCTTGTAAATCAGAGCTTGTAGCTGGTTTTTCTTGGTGAGGGGTTGGTTTGTCTTTGCAGGGTGGTAAGATAAGAGAGGTGCCAATGCCTCTAGCTGGGAAAGGGACATGTAAAGTAACATTTTCTTACACAGCCATTTGAAACTGTTAAACTGCTAGTGGTTAAAATTCTTGTTAAATTGCTTGTGGTCCTTCTACTTCAGTGGGGCTCTCTGCTGCTAATTCTACTTTTTATTCTTTTAAAAGCATATTAGGTTTCTCTGGAGACCAAAAGAACTCACCTAGAAGCATTCCAGCCTGTAAAAATGATTCTCCATCTTCCCTCCCATCCCATTCTGTGAGGGGAGCTCTGTTCTGGTTTAGTCCCCATGGATTTGGAATTGTACCTAAGAAAGCAGCCAGTCTTGGAGAGGGCACTTGGGAACTTTAGTTCCCAGGTTAAGTTCTCTCAGGGCCTATTGCTTCTGCCCTGAAAGCAGAATCTGCAAGTTTTGATTTAACCTGGCCATACTGACTGGCAATCCCATGTGTTTGTCCCACGCACTCTGCCATTAACAGCAAATGTGGTAATCTAGAAGAGCATATGAGCTGTTTATTGTTTTCTCTTTCAAAATTGGGTACATCTCCCAGAGGTCTTGGTTCCAATCCCCTTGTTTTATGGCTGAGGATATTGAATGCAGCTATTAAGCTGTTAGACTGGTTTTGTATTAGTAATTTTCTCTGGTATGAAGAGTAATTCCTGAATCCAAATCATTATCTGGCCTTTCAGCCGTGCCACACTGACTGATGTGCTTGCATGGGTGATACCCCCAGCTGTCAGTACAGCTATGTGGCTCTTTTTTTACTGGTTTTGACTGGGGCGGCATGAGATAGCTGGTGGCCACTGCTAATCTGCCACTGTGGAAAGCTCAGAGCGAGCAGAGCCTGCATGGGTGTTGCAGGGAGCTGTCAGGAGACTCAAGCGCAGTTGACAGCACTGTTGATTATTTCTCTTAGAAACAAGCAGGTGTTTGCTTGGCTTTGGTACTGATTGGCAAGGCAAAAATGATTTAACTGCACAAGTGACAGTGCCGCTGTGAGGAAGGAGGATTTGTGTCACGGCAGGCAAGGACAGTGCGCTGTACTTCTGAGGAGCTGCTTTAATGCCTGGTGTTCTCTGTGGTGTTTGTTTCTCCAGTCTTGCACAAAAGTGGGAATGCTGGTTATTATCCACAGCAGTAGATGAGAGTTGTCACTCTGTTTAGATTTTGGCTTCTGTTGTTGGGTTTTCTGAGGAGGAGAAGGTATGACTACTTAGCATTAATATGATGTCATGGCACCCTGTTTCATGTAGCTATCTAATTAAAATAGATTATTAAGAAATAAGATTATTCTACATGGGCATTTAGTATTAGATGGAAAGCCTAGCATGTACAGCTAATACACATACTTGTTTCTTATATAACTGATAGCTGTCAGTCTTCTCTGTTTTCAAAATGCACAGTTTGCACCATGAATTCTAAACCCAGCCTCAGACTCATAAAAACTGACATGCTTTAGTGAAAAGTTTGCAATCTTAGACTTGTTTTCCCAAGGCTGAATCTAATAGCATAAAGGATATCTTAGGAGCAAATGTTGTTTTGTTGAACTAGAATGCATTTACAAAATATCTTTATCTGAATTTAATTCTCTTTAGTCTGTTTTGTCTTTTAAATTCTCAAATTTCATAAATAAAACAACAACATAGTCTTTTTTAAATCTCCATAGATAGAAATGTAATCACTATAAAAATAGATGCAACATTATTTGCTCGTGCATTTCATTTGAAGCCAGATAAGAAAATTATGTAGAGCTAATAAAAAGGAGAGGTGCTGTTGTGTGGGTAAAGTGAATGATGAACTTGGAAATGTTCAGGTGCTCATGGATGAGGCTTTTGATGAAGTGCATCGTGTGTAGCCTGGTATCAGCCAAGGTGATCATTTAAAATGGAGTAGAAAGCTGCTTCTTCTGGAGGCTCAGTCATAACAGAGGCTTTTGGGGGGACTTCGTGTGATTCACACACTTTCTGTGTCCAGATATCTTTGCTGACCACTGATATGTTTCAGGATTTCCTCATCTGTGATACTTTTGGCTTGAGTCTTAAATTCATTTCAAACTCCACTCCTGGAAGAATCTGGGGTACTTCAAACAGAAGTGCAATTTAAGAATGAACAGTCACCATCTAAGCTCTTGACATCCAGAATTCAGAGCCAAGTCATGTTTTGATGACTTAAGGATATTGTACTTTATTATGTAGCAGTTTTTCTTACCATTCCTGGAGGATATCCTGAGTTTTTATAACTTAATGGCTTATGAAGAATTCCTAAATAAAACTTTCTCCCCCTTCCCATTTTGGAGTTGTGTTTCCTCTGAAGCATTGTTAGACTTGATTAGGATCTAGGAAATTTTTGAGTAATGAGTCAGAAAAATAAACAAAATCTGAGCAAGCAAAAGGTGGGGAATGGAAAAGACTTCTGGTTTAGATGTGTTTAAGTCCTTTCAGTTCTAAATTAGAGGTATAGTTTCCCTCTCCTGCATGCACACCTTTTCCTTCCTTTTTCCATGTCCCTTTCTTCCTCTTGCCCTTGTACTCTCAGAAAATCCAGGGAGAACAGTTGTGTTCTGTGAGATGACTTTATGGGTTATGCCATATCTGTGGGATATATGTGCTTCTCTAAAAGGCCCTGAAGGGAAAGCTTTCAACTGTAACAAATCTGTCCTGTAAAGGATGGAAAGCAGTAAATATGGTTATAGTTGTAAACACTAGTAATTCCACAGCAGTCCCTTAAATACCTCTTAGTCAGAAAATTATCTTTGTTTTGATTCTGTGTGCTTTTCAGTTTGGGATTTCAGGTTTTTTGACATTGAAATGAGCCATGATTAGAAGGTATGAAGAAATGGACCATAAAATAGATGTTTAGTGAAAGATAAGTAAAAGCATACTTGATAGGATTAGTGGAATATATTTGAGATGTGTTATGTTGCTGGCATACCCGTGACTGCTTAACCACTGAAATAATCTGTTGCTATTTAATCCAAATAAATTTCATTTGCTAGGTCGTCTGGAAGTTACTGAATAAGTTACTTAGTTGCTTAGCCAAATGGCAGGGGAAAAAAAAAGTCGAACTACTGAGGAAATATGCCTTGACAGTCAAGAAAATAATAAAATGCTAAGGATCTCAGTTCTGAAGGAAATAAGTGTTTGGCTGGAAATAATTGCTTGAATATTTTGAATTCATTATGGTGAATTTTTCCAGATGCTTTTGAAGAATATTTATGTGTGTTATTTGCTGTTGTGTTTCTTGTGCTTGCTGCAAGGCATGTGTACTTCTGGCTAATTTGATCCTGTTTGTTTATGGTCTAAATACTTCTTTTCCCCCCAGACAGCAGTATTCAATGGTGTATTATTTCAGCTGCTATTTGGAAAACGTGACACAAATATAAGTCCCAGGCAGTGTTTGTCTAAGGTGGAATCAAGTGTATTTCTTTTTCACTGACAAACTTGGTAGAATGTTGACATATCTTGACAGACTTCTGAAATTTGTTTCACAATATACCTGGGAACATTTTAGGACGTAAGATCTTCAGAGAGATGTTGCAGCTCAGATAAATTTGTAGCATGTCTGCAGAAAGCAACTTATTAACTGTTCTCTGAGCCTCTGACACCGTGGAAGTGTGAAGGGTGGAGAGTGTGTTTTCTGCTCTCTCCTATCTTGTCACTTATCTGGAAACGTGTCAATTATTTGAGTCTGCCCTGGCATGTGGATATTAGGAAAACTGGTATACATGGCAAAGAACTGGCTAGTGTGAGAGCTGGAATGTGAGCAATTGCTTTGTGAATAATGGTAATTTTATGGTTATTAGTTCTATTTTGAGTCCATGCAGGAATCCTGCTCATGTTTATGTGACTTCTCAGGGTGTCAACATGTTCACGCTGCAGTTGTGGAAGTCATTTAGAGTGAAATGATGCTCCTGAGATGGTGGTTGAAGCACTTCTCCGTATACTGCCATCCTTTTTTCTGTCTAGTGCACCTTTCTTTGGGTACTGGCTCACGTATTTTTGGTGTGGGAACTGGGTCAAGTATGACCAAGAACTGGCAAGTGGGAGGAGTAAGTTAACTTAGACATGTTCAGTCTGACTGTGGAGCAACAGAGTAAAATGCAGTACAGATGCTTTTCCTAATAGATATAAAACCCAGGCATTGGTTTGTCATACCTTGGTTTCCTCAGTTCTTGCAGTGCAGTTCTTTGCTGGACACAATCAGAACAGATTTATCCACATGGACATGGTCTCTATCTGGCCTTTACTTCACTTTTGTGCTCTTCAAGGCACCCCTCTTTAACAAGTGAGGATGAACAGTGCTGTGGTGCAGAAAAGCAGAAACCTTGTTGTTACTATATCCAGTTTATTTAGCTTTGTCATGAATTCAGGTTCCTACATGTGTGTATTAGGAAGGTTTCTTTTGTTTTCATGCTGAGCTCTATCAGAACAAAACAAACAGAAAAGCTTTCTACTTGGTTCTCACCTCTCTTCAAAAATGAGAAATGTTTTGACTTTTGAATACACCAGAGCTCAGCTTATCTTTTAACTAATAACAGAAAAGAAACAGAAGTTGCAGCAAACAGTGGTGGCTCTGTCTTGTCCAGTGGCTGTTCTCCCCTGCTCACCCCCATTTAAAATACGGTATTACTAAAGATAGAATTTTGCCTTTGAATGTCCACTTTTGTAAGGTTTATCATAGCATGGAACAACCTGCCAGAACTTAATTGTC
The DNA here is from genome assembly GCA_024865655.1 of Emberiza elegans. Lineage (NCBI taxonomy): Eukaryota > Metazoa > Chordata > Aves > Passeriformes > Fringillidae > Emberiza > Emberiza elegans. Next base: position 3,176,477 of record JALJVW010003518.1, read on the forward strand.
TTTTGGCAGATCTTTTTTCAGTTAATGGTGTTGCTGGTGCTGGAAGAGAGGGAGATTTAGGTGCTCAAGGGACTGATCTTGAAAAGATTAAACTGGGCTTTTTTGAGCTGGTCTCTAGTGGAATTGGGCTGCAGCAGAGTGGTCCCATTTTTCCTTTTGCCTCTCTCCCTGGCAATGATTTTGGAACTTGTTGGAGTCCTCCAATAAAATTTTCATGCATTTCACAATGTGAATCTCTCTTAGAAAAGAGAGATTGATGTCGCTGTCCCTATAGGAGACATGCAGCTGACTGGATTACAATGTGGTTGAAACAGTGGATTCTTGCTCATCACTCAAATCTGCTGAGTTTTAGTGGCAGTTGCCTGTAATAAAGTCTCTGATAAAAGGTTGGGGTTTTTTTCTTGGTCATGAAAATTAATCCATTAAGCTCTAGCATAATGGATGCAACCTTCCCAGCACTTTGTTTTGGAGTGGCTTTATAGATGCACAACATGGTGAATTTTATTGTGAATTCTTTATCATACTCATGAAGTTTAGTCTTCTCTTTTATCTTCTATTTTTATCACATTTTAGCACATTGTTTTCTTGAAACTTTTGCTTTAGCCCTCTTCAGTCTGTTTTTTCAGTAGACACTCTTTACTCACTTGTGCTTCAACAGAATTGGCATGTCACAGCCAATATATGTACTGAATACATAAATGTCTTTGATTTTCCCATGTCTCTTCAGTGTTCCAGATTTTTTGGCTGTGGGCTATCAATCAAATAGTTTACCTGATTTTCTCTGGAATTCTCAGTTTGCTGTAGGTGGCCTCTATGCATTCCATATGCTCCCAGGATCTGCAGCCAATTTTTCTTCTTACAAATATTCCTTCAGAAATCTGGACAGCTTTAAAGCTGCATATTTTGGTTGTGTTCAGATGTCATTTCAATACTCTTTGTTCAGCAATGTTCTAAATGACCTCTTCCTCTATCTCTATGAGATTCAGACTTGCCAGGGATTTTTTTTGTATTTATTTTTGGGGGGTTTTGTGGCTTGGCATGCTTTGGCGCTTTCAAATGAAACCAAAAACGAAAGGAGGAAATATTGTGTGCTGCCTCTGTCTGTTCTCCCCTTGCAAGCAGCTATGTAGCAATGTCCATCTTGAGGCTTTGAAGGTTACTCTTGTTACATGAAAGAATTTTAGGATCTTGTTCTTCACTGGGTTGCTTCATCAGCTGTGTTTGTTTGATTTGTACCTTTTCTATACAGTAATTCTGCTACTTTTTCTTTGTTTTTCGTAAATTTTGTCCATGCTCACAAGGTTTTTTTTCTTCTTATGATTCATTTCAATTGGATAAAATTTTAAAACGTTAAATTTGGCTTTCATGTGTTTTTCAGTTAGCTGTTTTAGCTCCTTTTTTTTTTTTTATTCTCCATTATTCCTTTTATACTTCTATTTCTCCATGGCATATTTGAAACTGAATGTGTGCATCCATCTGCATCTTCCAGCTCATTCACAGAAGTTAGTGATAACCTAATTGATGACAGCAAGACTTGGAAGTCTGAAAGAATATCTCCACATTTGTTCTTTGTGCCTGATCCCCATCTGGAATTGCTCAGGAGAAAACAAGGAATAGGTGTGACTCAAACAATGAGGATGCAATTTCCATCTCTACGGTGTTTCACAAACACTCTTTTCCCCTGACCACTGTGGTTCTCCACATTCTCAGATTTCCACTTACAATGTAGATGATAGGTGATAAAGATGTACCAAGACCACCTGGGTTTAAATATGAGCTGGTGTTCTCCTCTGGATGAAAAGATGAGTCCTGTGCAAAATGGTTTTCCTTTCATCTGCTGCATTGCGATGATGTCATGGATGGGACATTTTTAGCCTCTTGTGATTTTTTTTTTTTAATACTTAATATGTTTTACAAAGGAGGCTTTTCCTATTATTGTTCTCTTCTGTGATGAGAAACACAGATGTCCTGAAGACAACACTGTGTATAATTTTATCTGAAATACACTGCTGATCTAAAGACCAAGCAGGACCCTAAGATGTGAAGTGATAAAATCTCAAGTTTCAGCAAGTCCTTTTGGAGATTTATGGTAACTATTAGGGACGATATGCTTAAAATAGGTTTTTCTCCATTTTTCAAGTAGAACAAGGAAACAACCATACAACTAGGAAAAAAATCTGTCACTTCTGTCATAGCAATAATCATAGTTGGGGAGGTTTTGAGTTTGTTGGTCTGTTTGTTTTATATGCAATATGAGTGAATGGAATGCATTAACCCTGACATCCTGGAGTTTGAAATAATAGTGTCATCAGTGTCCTGCTTCTTTTCCAGTCCAAAAATGCACATAGAATGTGGTGATACCTGTGAAAGGAGAATGTTGTGGTGTGCAATGTCGGTTGCTGTTTCAGCCATCCCCCAGGTACGCTTACCTCCCTCATCCCCTTGCTTAGGTGGTGTCCGTCAGACTCATCATTCCAGCAAGGGCATTGTGTGGCTGGTCAAATTCAAAGGATGCCCCCTCTGGCCTGAGGTCATTGGTGGAGCCAAGTGCCATTTGTCCCTTGAGACCCTCCTCCTCCTCACCTGGTTGGTGCTTCACCTGTCCCTTCCCCTCCCTGGGTTTAAAAGGAGACTGGGCCACGAGGTTGGGGATTCTGTTAGGAGGGGATTCTGCCATTATCCAGAGCTGTGTGACCTTAGAATAAAACTCTGGATTACAGCCCCCCTCGGAATCCACTCCTTTTCTTCACCTCACCTAAGGACTCTCACCAGAGGTAAAGAACTGAGTTCCTACAGCCCGGGCATATCTAGTGCCTAGCTGCTATCTCCAGCCAGCCTGAAGTAGCTCTGTGGTGCAGAACCACAGCTGCTGCTCCCAGCCAAGAAGCAGGGGCCAGACGAGCCCGGGCATGTCCCATCCGTACATACTGGAATTATATTCTATAGGACAATATATGGGATTGTACAGAACTCTGGACTGAAAATGCAAAGAATATGATGGAAGGTTTCTTTGTGGTGAAACAAGAATTAAAAGACAGCTCCTGGCCCAAACTGCACATGTGAACAAATTAGATGTTTTTATGATACAAAGTGGGATATTTGTGGCAGAGAAGTAAAGGTTTTTCCTTTAGGCTTCATGCACCTACATCTGTTTAGTCCATTGGTTATATTGTTGACACAGCTTGAATTTATATTTATTGCTTGAAAATAGAAAATATTCATAAGTCTCTCTGCATATTACATCCTACATGAACACACCATTTAGTGTTTGGGCTCTAGATAATTTCTGTCAGTGTGCCTACCTGAATTGTGTATTACAGTCAAAATTTATGTAAAATGTCTATTCTTACTTACATTTCAATATTTCTACTTGATATTGTCTGAATACTTCATCACCGAGATCCTGGTTAATTAAAAAAATATTTCTTAGTTATAATAAGTAGTCTGTTTTGCTTGTCATATTTTTAAACTTCAGTAACAAACACTCAGTCCCCACAAACAAGCCTTGGTTTTTATAAATCCAGAATTTGCAGTCCAATTCTATATAATCCAGGTGTAATAGAAATATCATTCCATGCTGCTTAGCAAGTATGTCACTATGTCCAGTCTCCATTAGCAGACTAACAGTCCTTGAGATGATTGTGATTCATTTAGAGGAGCTGCTTTTGTTAAGATAAATCTGAGTAGTTGATAGTTTTGTAAATGAGGATGGCTGTGCATGGGGTGTGTCTAATGAAGATTTTAATTTTTGAAGTAGTAAAGCCAATGTAATTTCAGTTTTTGTATTGTTTCTTGAATTGGTTGTAGGAGAATATATAGTTACACTCTACAAAAGTCTTCTGCTGAAATTAGTATCTGTAAGTCACTGTAAGATTTTTCAGTAGTGCATGTGGTGCTTCTTTTTATGTGCTTATGTTTAGTTCTGTTTGTTGAACCCTGACATTGAATGCAGCAGTATCATATGGTTACCAACACACTCCTTAACAGGAGTAAAGAAGTGGGGAAAAATAAATATGTATATAATGACAACTTTTGTGACTCTGTGAAGAGTCTCCTAAATGAAGAAAAAATGTCCAGTCCCATACCCGTGGTTATGAACTTGCACTCCAGGGTGCAGACAGAACCAAACACATCAGCTTGTGGTTTAAGCAAACCACGAGCAGCTCCACTCCAGAAATGCTGTGGATTTACCTCCAGAGCCGTGTCAGCATGCTTCACTCCTAAGGCAGTTCAGGAGTGTGAGGGTGTTGGAGGCATGGCTGTAACCAGTGTGAGGTTTCAGAGGTCATGTGGGTCTCATGGCATCAGTCCCAAATGGGGTGTGGAAAGACAACCCATGGAAATATCCAGTTTCCCTGCTGTGCCCATACACTGCTGCCTCTCTGCTTATTCCATGTGTATTTCTGTGTTTCTTTCAGCCCTGTCTGGCTGTCTCTACATCCGTTGTTAGTGCATGAACGTGGTCAGAATCTTTTTGCAGCTTCTTGACAGTTGTTACTGCTAGAGTTTTATTAGATTTTCTAGCACTTGTGTCATAGCATATTCGATGTGTTGCAAGATACTTGGGGTAACTTAGTCATAAGTTATTTGGAGAAGCATGCTCAGAGAGGCCTTTAGGTTAATTTTCATATCAGCTAGGTTGTAATTTTAATGAGGAAAAAGGGTTATGCCTGCATGTTAGGCTGAGGAAAGCTGTGGCTTGATATAAAACTTCTGTCTGCATTGTCTGGTTTGCTCTGGGCTGCCCCTGTGTGGGGAGTAGCCTAAAGATTTGATGTGGCTTCTCTGTGGAGGGGCATTTTTTTCCAAAAAGAATGTGTACATGTCAGTGTGCTCCCACACATAAACACAAATTCTGTCTTTCTATCCTTGCATAGGATAGAAAGACAGAATTTCTTCCTTGAAAACTTATTGCCCTCTCCAGAGCCTGAAATGGAACTTCACCAGTCAAATATAATTCTGGGGAATGTGATTCCCAACCCCACCCTGTTTTTCCTAATTAAGAGTGGTCAAGGTGCTGTAGGAAGCTTTTTGCTGATGTTAGGAGTACCTGCCCCTAGCTCTTGGCTGTGATTTGAACAAGTGCTGACTCTCATACCTGAAATCAAGGGCAGCCTGCTTTGATCATAAAGCACTCCACATTTTATAGCTCTTTAGGAAATAACACCTGAGGGCTTGCACATGTTTCCTTGGCAGGTTGTTTCTGTAGTTTCTGCCAGGTTTTACTGCACCTGCAGCAAATCAGTTTGAGTGTAGCTGAGTTTAAGCCTCTCAGTAGAGGAGACAGGAAAATGCTTGATGATCATTTCAGATTGGGAACCCAATTCTCTTATGTGGAGTTGCCACACTGGCTGAATGTAAAATAAGACAACACTATTTTTGAAACACAGTCAAGTTTGTGGACCATAAAGTGCTCTGGTGAGAGCTGTCCCTTGTGAGTGTCCTCTGGCTTCAGGCTGCACTTTGAGGGGTTTGTGGCTAATAATGCACCAGGCTTTGCCAAGGACCATCAGACAAGATGTTAATTTGGTGACCTGCTGCCGTTTTGTGTACTGAACATCGCAATAGCCTACAGAAAAAGTGTCATTGCACAATCACATACTGTCATTATGGTTACATGTAAGGGAGTCCCAGTTATGATCATATAGACATTTTGCCATTTTACTTTAGTTTTCAGAAAACCAAACTACTTTTCTCCTGGATTGTGCTGGTGGCCAGGCTTGCTTTTTTGTGAAAGGAATTTTCAACTGAAGCACCCACTTCCTGCTATGTCTTCTTTTCCTTTAGGAAGAGGCAAGTTCACTATATTATGGGGGAATTCCTTCTTTCTTCCTGTTGTGCAATCCCTGCAGATTTATCTCATATTTGATTAACAGCATGGCTTCTGACGAAGGAAATATTGGGAAATCCAGGATTTTTTTTAGGAACTCTACAGAAGCTGATCATGCTTGGAATACTTCATGTGTTCTTGTTCATAATTTAGATTATTATTGTTAATATAGTTGAAGGAGTTGACAGTCACAGATATAATTCCTATTGGAAAGCTGGGGTTATTGCCCTCATGGGGTTTGACATCACACACTTTTGCAGAATCATTGTTTTTGGATCATCTGTTCCTTGTTCAGAGTCCATGACTAATTAGCTTATAAAAAAATCATTGAGCTAATATCTTATAGAGAAACCTGTGATGTCAGATTTGATCCCCTAATTGCTCTTATAATTGGCATTTATTGGAGCTCTTTCACAAGTCAGGGCACAGACCTCATTTGTTTTATGTAGAATGTTGTAAAAACAATTGAACTGGCAGCTGATTACAGTTTTCTATTCAGTAAGCAATTTTGGAAGACTATGGGCTAGACAGTTGTCTGATTTGCCTAGGCTGTAAAAGTTAAATGGAAAGAGAGATGAATTTTCAGCATATGGCTCTGTGTTAGCAATTACATGCATTAGTGGTTTAGCTGGTGTATTGTGTCTGCTTTATAAATGTTTATATTGCAGCCTTCTGCTAATAGATATTGATGACAGGCAGTGTTTGGAGGCCCAGTGTATGGCAGTGGTCATTAATTATGGCCCTGTAATGATCCATCTACTTGTGTTTGCCAGCATATCCAGTTCTAACCCATGCTTGTGGAAACATCAACTATTGTGTTGTTCCCTAATAATTTAACACAAGGTCATTGTCAGCTGGGATGTAAATATTTAACATTTGATATTGACCATATTCAAGTTTTGGAACTCTTTAAGCATAAGTGAGCCTGGAAATTAAATTATGCTGATGCTTACATAAAGCTTGTTTTATTAATTCTGAAATTATTTGGAATGTTTTTTGATTGCCTAACTATGTGTATAAAGGAAAAATGCAGTCTCTTTGTCTGCTCTGAAACTACAGAGAGCTCTGTGGTGAAAGGAAACTTTGAAATGTCACACTCCTGTCAAGAAAAAATAATTCATTGACCCTTGTCCATAAAAATTGGTGGGATAATTGCACACTTCTGACCAGTCTCTGGATCTCATGTCTCAAAAGTGTGAAGAATGTGATAAGTTTGAATTCAACTGTGCTGCGTATTTTGACACCAAAATATTTTACTTTTGCCATATGGCTTCTCTCAATTCTGTACTTCTTTCTCAGTTGCACATCAGCTCTGAACAGCATGGGGTTTGTGGAATCATCTCTTCAAGCTGCAGACACAAAAATGAGCTTTTTTCCTCAAGTATTTGTCAGTTAGAGACAGTCCTCTAGAATGGTTAACATTAAATTTTTGTAATTGTAACAATGGATGTCTAATATCAATGGAAAGAATAAGTGAAATATTTCTGGTGGCATTCATCCTGAAACCAAAGCATGATTAGCAGGTAATTAACTGTCACTGTTATGCCTTTGCATGACTTCACTGGCTGGATCCCAGAAATACTGACTTTTCCTTGTGGTGAAAAAGATCAAGGGCTTCTCTTGGATGTTGAGTTCAGGTAGCAAAAAACAAATTCCTGTGACAAGTGTGAAAAATGACCTGTAGACCTTATCCCAGGCACATAAACCCATACAGCAAGGACTGCTGAGCTTTTCTGAGCCCACAGTGCAGTGGTGAACACGCCACTTTTTGCACTGGAAAGCTTTCAGTTTCTCTGGCAATGTTGAGACTTTTTTTTTTTCAACATGGATGTCTTCAGGCCACTGAAAATTGTCCTTTCCCTTTTATTTCTCTACATTTGATAACTTCAGAGGAAATATATCTGCTTATGAAAACTTCCATTTTAATGTGTAATATTTGGGAAAAAGTGCATTTGATGAGAGTATTCAACACTTTGTGCTGTTTGTATACACAAAGCCTCTGTACTAGAAATGGTAAAATTGCCCAAAGAAAGCACTTAAGTGATTTGTCATAAGATCTCATAGGAGCCTTGGAAATTCTTGGGACAGATGTAGTGGATATGTGTCCCAGAGAACACATGTCCCCAAAATTATTATGAAATTCATTTGTTCAACCCTTGGGAGTTAATTAGTCCTTTGCACTGGCAAATTTTTTATTCTGTTTAAAAAGGTTCAATTGTACCTCAAATAATCTCTTGGTTCATGTTTGACAAATTATTAGGCCAGATAAAATTGATGTCCAAAGTATTAGCAATATATGCAAGTATGGATTGAAGATTTAAAAATCATTTTATGAGTTCCTGAGAGTTTAATCTAATGGTTGTGATTTCTGAACTTTCTGACAGATACCTTCGTGGTGAGATGCAAGACACGTGGAGAGGAAGGAGCCACTAGATCAGGTTCAGTAATAACCTTTTCTGGTTTACTGTATATCTACATTTCATCACATAAATGGCTTACTAACACAAACAGCTAATCCCTTATATTGGTGATCTGATATAAATCAAGTTAATTTCTATTTGTTATTGGAACAGAAATATTACAGGAGGTTTTAGTGTGCTATTTACACAGGGGAAAATCTGTAAACACCCATGGCCCTTTTGCTGTCTGAATGCTTCTGTTGTCACTGCAGGGCACATAAAATCATAATAATTGTGGAATGAAGAAAGCTAATCCTTATCCTGGATGAGTGCAGTTAAAATCTTTCTTTCAAGCACATATCTATGTCAACTTTTATTACTAATTCGTGGTTCCTTGATGTGCCTTTTCTTGACCATTATTTATCTCACTTACACAGGCTGATTATTTTATCTGTTGCTTTACTTTTATTTCAGTGCCAGACTGGGTTAGATCACAGAGCGTGCAGATGTAGTTGTCAGTGCTTTGGGTGATGTGTTTTCAGGATGAGGCTGTCATCACTGCTTTGAGGGAAACACAAATCTGCTTTTTTAACTGGGTCAGTTTCTTAGGGAAGTGTAGTAATTAAAAATGACACTTGTGACCTTCTGTTGAATTTGTTCTGTTGATTTAGTTTCCATTCAAGTTGTTGCATTCTGGTACAAGGAACCAGTGTCACTGGCTAGGTCAGATGGATTTTGAAATTAATAGGACTGAGGTTAGGATTTGCTGTAGGATTTTGGTGACTGGCATAAAATGCAGGCTTTGTTCTGGGGAGCTGGGAAGGGGAATCCCTTCTAGAACTTGACAAGCAAATTTATGTGCTGAAGTTACACAAGTAGCTAGGTAGGGATTTGTTCCTGATGAAGTTGTAGCAAGACTTACCATAAAACTGTGATATTTTTATTACCTGACTTCCTTACAAACCTTTTAAATTACTTTCACTCAAGAGGAAGCAGAATTTAAATCTGCATGGTTTATGTTAAAAGAATATAATTGCATTTTTGATCCAAGGCGTGTGATTAAATAAAGGAGTGTGGGGTGAGAGGATGATGTACTCAAATACTCTGTCCTGAGCAGAAGTAAACAGCATGGGCTGTGCTCTCAGAGTGGGGAGTTACACTGTGAAACAAGGATGATGTTCTGGCACCTGTAAAGCATCACAGTTCAAGCTTCTTGATTAAAATATTGCTGAGAAATAAATCAGAAATAGCTAGCTAGTCTGATAATCTAACTGAGCTTTGGCCTCTTAGCTCAATGAAAATGTTATGGAAAGACATTGCTGGAGTTTTTTGGATTCATTTGGGCTTTAGTGGGGTTTTCTTTCCTTTTTTGGGGGCTTGTTTTTATCATAGATAGACCTTGTCTATAAAGAGGTGGTGTTTCAAGGCAGAATTCTGTGTGTCTCCAGCCCTTACCCTGGTGTTCCCAGGCACCAGATTATGCTGGTCTATGGCATAAATAGGGAGACATGATAAAGAACTCAGAAATATGAGTTCTGCAGAATCAGCAGTATATTGAAAGTCTTCTGAACTTCGGATCAGGCTCCTAAAGATAGATTTCAGCTGTGATTGTTGGAGACAGAGAAATATAAATGGGCTCTTTCTGCTGGTGCTTGTCACATGGGACAGTCACTCTTTGTGTAAGAGTCTGTGTGAGCTTCACTTAGTTGCCTTTTTTTCTGGCTTTTGCCTCTCTGCTTAAGAATAAAGCCTCAAATTTTAGTACTTGCTCTGTGAAAATTGTTAGATACATTTAGTTACAGTGAGCACTCTTCCAGGGTCATATTTATTGGGACAGAATGAATAGAAAGCTGTTGTTTATATCTATATTCCCTGATTACTCTTACTAGCATGCCAAATATCTAATGAAAAACTGCCTTGTGAATTGTTGGTTTATTTATTTATTTCTTGAACAAAGCCTGGTGTGCTCTTATGGTTCCATAGGGGTAGGAAATATACTGTAAGTGGCATTAATCAGAGCTCCAGCTCTGTTTTGGTATCTTTAACCCCACCTTTGGGATTAATGCAAGACTGTTGTTTTCCCCACTTCCCATCTGTCTTTACTATTAATTTGCACAGTAATACTGGATGCTTATTAGGTTAAAATTGGAAAGGAAAAAAATCAATTACTTAAGTTTATAAAAAGGCAAGCTCTGTGGTTTTCATTTTTTCCTTTTATAAAGTGGTGCTTGCATTTATCGAAGGTGACAGAAAAAATAGTGGAGCCTGTAGGAATGAAAAAGGAAGCTTCCAGTCCCTTCTACAGATCCAGATGTTCTCACCATAAGATAAGCTTTCACTGTAACAGATCTAATTTTGCATGAGTTGTGTTCATCCTTTGGGTTGTCTAGGATGCTAAACCATCTTTAAGGACAAGGTGGTAAACCTTTGACTAGCTTCAAGAATGCCAGCTCCTGATGATTTTTGAGTTGTGCTAAAGTTTGGAGTAGGCAGTATTCCTTGGCACAAGGAGGATGAGTGTTGATAAACCTGTGTTTAGAACCGAAATGTTCCTTTCAGTGTCATGTATGGATGTCCTTCCTTTAGATTTAGAGGAATTTAGTTTAGTTTTCACAAAGGAAAACCACAAATTACTAACAGTGTACTGAAGTCTTTAGCTAGGAGCCTCAATTAGCATAACAAACAAAATGCAGAATAAATGCAAGAAGAACAAGACTGACTTAGCCTTGAATTTTCTGCTGTGTCCATATTACTGTGCTACAAGGCTTCATTCAGTAGACCTGACAGACAACTGGAGACTTAAAATGTTAAAGAACAAACTCCATTTTAATCTCTTTTGGGGGAAAAAAGCCACCAACTTTTGGAACTGAGATAGTAATTAGGCTGAAACAGCGTAGATTAGCCCCACTTAATGTGGAATTTAATTACTTGAAAGCAATTTAATTAACATGGAGTCTGCTCAGCTTGGGGAAGGGTTTGAGTATGGGGATTTTTGTCAAAAATGTTAATGCAGTCTCTGTGCTATAGCTTGTTAATTTAACATTATTTTTTCAGTTTGTCATAAATTCAAAGGCAACTACTTTTTTCTAAATGAAATAGGTCTTCTTGGTAGGAAAAGTCAAAACAGGCTGGATTGGACTTTGGTTCCTAGTTAGCAACAACCAGGCAGATAAGACAACATCCCATCCTTTATTACATTTGAGATTTCCAGCCCTTTGCTTCCCCTCAGCTTGTTTACTTCCTCTTTACTACCTGGGAATTGCCAATAACTGCAGCACAGCTACCAGGGAAGCAGTTTGTCTGGGATTAAGGAAGAGGTTGAGTCATTTTTCCTCTGAATTCTGTCAAGATTCACAAGATGCACAGGTCATGCGCCTGTTGTGGGGAGGGGAAAGCTCTTTGTGGTGTCCTGATCAATTTTTCACCATGGTTAAAGGAGGACAGACAACAAGAAGGCATTGGGCAAAAAAAAGTCCTCTTTGTGTGGGAGCTGCTGAACTTCTCATTTGAAGAAAGGATAGGAATGAAGGAATCCGGCATTTGGTGGTCTGGTGATATTACCCTCTGTGCAGTGGAGAAGAGGACATTGTTGGTCACAAAGCGGCCCTAGTTGTAGACAAGGTGAAGATTTGGGGTCCAATCCAGGGGCTCTTGGGAGAAAGGGCCGGTCCAATGCTGTTTACCCTGGCTGTGGGTTTTTGGTGCTGACTGCACCTGCTGCTTGGAGAAAGGTTCTCTCAGAGCAGCTGCACAGGAGTCCTTTGGTGCCTTGGGCTCCTCCTGCAGGTGCAAGCCCAGCCTTGGCAGGGGCTGCTGCTGCAGATGCTGTGGGGCTGGTGGAGCATGGGGTGTTCCCTCTCATTTATCAGTGAGCAGGGGAGGCTGATGGGCCATGCTAGGATGTATGATTTCTGATTTTTCAAGCTGATTTCTTGTCCACTGCCTGACTTTCAGATAAGAAATTTGGTGCTGAAAACACCTTGCTTTGGGTATTAGGAGGGATTAAGTGCCATCCCCTCCTACCTCAAGAAACCCAAACCTACAGTGCTGCTTTAGTTGCTATTTAACTGTGAAGTAGAGGACATTGCATTTTTAGTGGCAGCTTTAGTTTCAAAGTGTGTTGTGTCAGGGTCTCGAGAATTTTTTGAACTTGTGACTTGTGTTTTCTGCTGGCGCAGTAGGTTTTAATGTGGCAGTAAAGAGTAGTAACATTTTAAGTCTTTGGAATATGGTTTGGGCATATATTTTTCAAAGGAGGAACACAAGTTCAGAGTTGTGTTTCCAGTGATAGACCATTTTGAAAGACTGCTCAGTTTATGGATAATATTTCCAAGTTTCTCCTGCTGGGTTTTCACTAAGCAGGTTAATGGTGTGTGTTACTCAGACAGATGGCAGTGAAAGTGCAAAGAGACCCAAAGAGATCTGGTCATCCCGAACTTACTGTGAAATTGTTTGCATGCTGCTGGCTACATGAGTGAAGCTGGGATTTAAGGGGAAGGAGAGAAGAAAGAAATGAGCCCAGCTGGCTGTGCCTTTCCTCAGAAGGTGACTGCGCACTTTTGTACACAGACCATGAACAGAGAAGTGGTGGCTGTAATCTTCCTCCTTAGCCTCTTACATGTCCACTCAGGAAAGGCAAAGGCTATTCTAAAAGTCAAATTTTCTGACCTGGATTTGAACAATGGGCTGATAGTCCTGACCTCTTTCTTGTTCTCCCTTTTCTTGGAGGGGAAGGAGCTAGCACCCTTGGGATCCATCTGTTTTAATGCCTTTTGACTGCAGAAGCTTGCTGTGTTGGTGGCTTTGTAGTTCTGCAGTCAGCTGTGCTCACAGGACACTGTGGGTGAAGGCTTAACCTGGCACAGCCTTCTGCAGAGTCTTTAGGGCAGGCAAAGGCCACCTTTGGAGGCATTTAGGGGTTGTTCTACCATTGCAGATAAATCTGTTCTGCAGTGTGTTCATTGTGCTGTGAATGAAAGAGCGGATGTTTTGATTTGAAAGCGAATCTTGTTTATAATTCTTCAGCATAAACAAAGAGTGGGGAGGAAGCCTTACTGGAAAGCACAAGAGCCTTCCTGGACCATCTTCTGGTTCAGCAAGCAATAACCCTCCTGGTGTTTTGCATCAGTGACAATGTGTGTGTACATGTATTTTTAGAAGGGCTTCCAAAGGGCCCCTTGCTGCATGTGGGTTTGTTTATGGTTCTGTCATGCAAACCATGGGATATTCCAGCTCTGCCCCCTCCAGTTCAAGTTCCCAGGCTGCCTCTCTGTGCCTCTGTGAGCTGCTGGCTGGTGCAGGGAGTGAGGCTGGTAAAGGATAGAGCTGTCTTCTCACCTCACTTTCCTCATAAATGGCATCAAATGCTAATTGCTGTTCATTCTGCACTTGAGCAGGAGCAGAGTGATACACAGCTAGGGTTTGCTTTTCCCCAGGGTGCCGTGGGTGTGACTGATGGAACAGAGCCAGAAGAATTTGGCAAAGTAGCCGACTGTAAAGGGAATAATCTCTTTTTCCTGATGATGGATGGCACTTAGAAAGCAGCTGAGCCTAAAAGCCATTTCTCATGCTAAGGCTCTGCAATGTGCAGGTCAGCCATTGAGCAAAGGCAAGCCTTCAAAATGAGAGCTAATAGCTTGGCAGGTTATGCCTGACAAGCAGCAAGTGATTTGCTTTTAGTTCTTTAATGTGTGGGGTTTTGTAGGTTTTTTTGTGGATTGTAACATTTAGTAATTCTAATATTTTTCTAATATTAGATGATCATCTGAGTTCAGAAATATCTTAAAGAAAACACAGTTAATAAGGAAATACATTTTCATACTCAAATACAGTACATTTCTCTAATATCTAAAAAATTATTTCTGTTTAACTGCTGCATGTGCATCAGGTTAAGAATATGGGATAAAAAAATACATTTCAGCCCAGCAGTTGTTAAAATATTGGACTCTCACTTTCCTGTGGAGCAAATTGGCAGCTACCTGGGACAGAGAATCATGTGTTGCTCCCAAATAAATGGCCAGGGAGTTGTGGAGGGGAGATGTGAGAGGAAAATCCATAGTGGAATGAAGGTAGATTCATAGAGGATAACAGTAGGAAAAGACACTTGTCTAATTTGACATGAAACATTCATAGCTCCTGGAGAGCTTATGTTGTCATGTTTACTGCTGATTTGGTAAAAAAAGAATCCCAGAACTTTTATATGGAAAGTCTAATATTCATCAAGGATCTGCATTTGAAACAAAGTCCTAAACCATTGTAAAATGTGGGTTTTTCTTCTAGGAGATAGGCCTGTGAGACTCAGTATGTGTTGCTCTGTGAATACAGGCAGTTCTCATCTTTGAACTGCTTGTTAAGTGCTGTACTTATTGCTGTTTAAAGGGTTAAGTTTTGAGACCTGTTCTCTCTCCAACCAAATAGTGCATTATTCAAAACACAGACTTCCCAAATAGGTTTTGTGAGATTGTATTCATTAAGCAGCAGCATCTTGACAATAAGTACTTTTAGTGTGTCTGAAACTCGTGTTTACCAATTATCATCTGTGATGCTTGAATTGATTTGTTAATCACAAAGCTGGAATTCTATTTTACAGGAATGTGTTGACAGAGTAATTATAAATACAAAGTTTTCATCTTTATTGTAATAAAAGTTTTATTATCCAGTATTTGAAAGAAATGTTTTCCATAACAGACATATTCATGTCTTGATACACATGTGCACTCTGTGCAGTTTTCCCAAGAATGTTTCAGCTTAGTAGTGGCTTAATAAAATATTCGGGGAAGTAGGACCCTCATTTAGACTTCCAGAGCAGCCAGAAAGGTGAATTGTAGCATGAACTTCCCTCACAGTTTGAATTCAATGGAACTAAATAAGGTTCTTAACTTGTTGTACATTAGTTCAGTACAGGATGGGAATCTGCTTCAAATTCTTTGTTCTATTTTATAAAGTTAATTATAGAGTTTAGGAGTTGAGTACTTCTATGGTCCTAGGAAGCAGGGATTGTTTAGATCTTATTCTGAATTTGCAAATGCATTCCTGCTTCTTCTGATGCTCTATATCTCAATGTTATGAGAGACAACTAAAATCCTGTTACAAGGTGTTTGTATCCTCTTGCAATTGTGGTCTGATAAAATCCTGTGTAAGACTAGGCTATTTACATATGGAAGGGATTTCTCCCTTCTCAAATAGTTGTGAAGTAGCTAAATAGGCAATCTTTTTGAGGAAATCAGGAAGAGAATGTGGGTATGAAATACATTTTGTGCCTGTGGTGGGAGGTTATCAACTCTAAACTTTTGAGTTATAGGAAATATATTGTGGAACAAACAGTAGATTGCTTGCAACATGGATGTCAGATCCATGTAGAAATAATGAATATATTCGTGTTTTATATCCAAAATATTGTGTTCTCTCTTAACATTTAAAAAGTAGAAATCTGAAATGTTCAGGGTGATGCTTTAGCTAAAATGTATCCATCCAGTTTAGGGTGGACCTTTGGCAAAATCTTTCTTCTTTCTGTGTGTGAAAGAAAGACATAGTTGCACTATTACATTTTGAGCAAGACCTAGAGCAACAGATGGATGATGGAATATGCAATTCCTGCTTGATTTAAGTTTACAAGACCGTTTAGAATTTCTCTCTGACTTTTGAAGAGGTAACAAACCCCGTGCATGGAAAGAGAAATATGGAATGTTCCTACTGCATTTTCATAATGATCTGTCTTGGTAGATTGATGCTCCAGACTTTGACTTTGTGCTAACATTGTGATATATTTTTTGATCAAGCAGTTAACACAACATTTTATTACCCAATGAAGCAATGGAGTGGCATAAGGCATGCAGTTTTCTAGTGCCCATGGCATTGCCATGCCATTGTTTTGTGTGCTTTGGTTTACCAATACTTCATTGTTTTTATAAACTGAGGCAATGCTGGCTACAAATATCTGCCAAGTAGTGACTTAGCCAAAAATTAGCTAAGGATTATGAAAATAACTGTTTCATTTTGCCTTTATTTGTACCTGATGCTTTCTGCAGATGTTTCTGTTGTTTCTGATATTAGATCTGACTCAAGTAAGAAGCATGAATTGTTTGGAAATTGCAATGGATATTGTTTGGAAATACTCCTTAGTCATTTTCTGTGGTGTCTTGGTATGGCTGGCATTTTTCCTGGCTATGACTGTGTGTCTGCTTTCAGAATGTGACAGCCCCAAGCTGCTTTTCCTGCAAGTTCTAAAGTTTTTTTCATGGTAAAGTGCCAATTTTTTAAACCAGTCTTCATTGTGAATCTTCCTGGACAGTTATGAGGAAAGAATAGGATGGGTTTTAACAAATTTCTCTTCTGAGAGTTTAAAAAGTTGCCTTGCTTACAAAGAGTGAGTGATTGGTTGTCCCTTGCCTCCTGTGCAAGAGGGGCACTTGTCCTGCTGTGCAATAAGTCTGGCAAAAACATACTGACATGTAGCAGAAAAGGGCAATTGTGCTTTGTCCAAACTTTTGCTGAACAGGAGTACCCATTTCTTTCTATTTCTATGGGGAAAAAAGTTAATCTCTGACAGAGTAAAAATGTGTCCTGAGTAGCCAAAGTGTAGACTTGGGCAAGACAAGGTAACAAGAGACTGCTGCTGCACAGCATGGACCCTGGTCACCCACCCACAGTGATGCCTCACACAGTTTTGGTAAGGATGGCATTTAAAAAGGTAGCTCGTTTGGTTTTCCTTCCAAG
The DNA here is from genome assembly GCA_024865655.1 of Emberiza elegans. Taxonomy (NCBI): domain Eukaryota; kingdom Metazoa; phylum Chordata; class Aves; order Passeriformes; family Fringillidae; genus Emberiza; species Emberiza elegans. Next base: position 3,193,421 of record JALJVW010003518.1, read on the forward strand.
TGAATGAAGATTACTCAGGAGAAGCTGAAAAAATACATATCTTCCAAATAACCATACTAACTTGGTATCTATATTCTGTTGTTGATGTATTTTTTGGGGTTTGGCCTCACCTGGAGGAGATACCACTAAGTGCTTTATTTCTGCTCCTTATCGTAGATCTCTCTTCATGTAGTAGTAGCTATGTTAGCAGGAGCATGAACAAATCTGTTTATTTTACTGATCCTTTCTTATCAGAGTAATTGCTAAATAAGTGTTGCTGTAACTGCAGTAGTCAAAGTCACTTAAATTTGGCATCTGAGTCCCCCAAACTGCTTGTCTTCCCTTTCACAGCTGCTGGAGGTAATCAAACTTAGGGAAATAAAGGATGAGCTTTTTCTTTTTATTGTGGTAAAGAGAAGGCAGAATTAAAATTTCAGGAGTACCTTATTAAACAAATTTTTTAGGCATGGCTTGTCAGGACCTTAATGTACAAAAAGGGCTTGCCCAACATGCACTTAGAAACCCCATGCTGCTGTATTGGGAAATACTCCTGTTAGAGGCAATTAAGAGGACATGTAAAACAGTTCCTTTCTTTCTCAAGGATTTGTACTCAGCATCATAAAATCTCCATGCATTATGAAACATGAAATTCCAGAGGTGGTAATAAAAAAAAAAAAATAAAAATAGACTGCTAATCCAGTTTGTCTCTTCTTGAATTTCTCTTCTGGTTAAAGGTTTAGTCAAAACATTTTCTTGTGTGGTTAGAGTTGCTAGAGGCCAAGTTGGAGCTGAAAATCTACAGGGTGTCAATACAAAGTGGAACAGCTCCATGTGACACAAAGTTTATTTTAAGAGCCCTGTATCACAGTTCATCAGGCTCATCAGTTGTTCTTCCCCTTGAAATAAGGGGAAGACTTTAATAACAGCTATGGGAATACTCTTCTGAGACTTGTACATTCTGAGAAATATTGTGCTTCCAAATCTAGGAGCTTTTATCTCTTTCAAGATGTCCTGAGAAGGAACTGGGAATAGTGGAAAGAGAAGAGAAGCAAAGCAGTGCTGCTACAGGAGCGCACTTCCATGGCTCACTACAGGATTAGCATTATCCCTGCTGTTCAAAGAAACTAGCAGCCTGAAGGCTGCAGTCACAGTATGTGTGGTTTTGTTTTGATAAAAGATACATGATCTTCTGTGACTCGCTTGAAAGAAATTTAATAGGGTCCAGCATCATCCAGGTGAATCAATCTTGGCAGCTGCTGCCATTAAAAAAGTTTTATTTGTAGCCTCCTAGGTGGCATGTTTCATGCTGTTTAGTTGCAAGATCTTTGTGTCCTGCCAAAATTAAAAAAAAAAGGAAGTTTGTATTCCAAAATGTTCCTCTTGTTTTTAACCAGAGAAGTGGAAGTGGTTTTCTGATATAAAGGAATGAAGATTTTCTGCTAAGCAGAAATATACTACAGCCACTTTGTGTCTGACAGTATATTATGGCATATTTGACAATGTTGGAAGCCAAGGAATTTGACTTATCTTTAATTCACAGCCTGTTTCTCTCAAAATACAGCTTCTGTTTCTGTCAACCTTACATAAGAGGAGTTCAATGAAACAGGTGAGTTCCAGCGGATGATACCCCTGACTGTGATGGCATGCAGAAGATACCTGTTCCTGTCCCACAAGTCTCAGGGCAGCTATTTCTTAACCTGTGTCTGTGAGCAGTTGTGTGGTTTACTGTCCTTCAGAAGATTTGGGGCTTTTTCAGGCCCAAATAAATGAATGTGAGGTACTGTGATGTGTCTGGGTATGTTGGTGTCTCTCTGAATTACAGTTTTGTGGTCTTTTCAGTCACTGATGTCTGAAATAATGGATCTGTAAGGAGACTGCCTTCTGTGACACCTATGAGTCTCAGCTGGAGGTGCATCTTTGTTCTGTGTTAGTGAGAGCTGGGCAAGGATGGGAGAGAAAATGAGGTGCAATGGAAGTGGAGTAGGTGATTTTCGCTTTGTCTCTGTCTTAATGAAGTTGGATTTTAAAATAGAGCCATGACCATGATGCCTGCTTGCAAGGTTCTTGAGAACATACAGTTGTATGACTGTAGAAAAGAGCCATAAAGACGTGCAGAAGATTGACAAATAGAGACTTAATGCTTTTCAGAAAGAGCAATTACAAATGCCTTTTTCCCCGTATAGGAAAACAGCAGGCAGTGATGCTTGTGTTCTTTTGCAGGGAGGCACATAACAAGTATCAATCACTAAAACAGATGCTTAATAACTGGCTTTGGAGGTGAGGCATATGTTTTTGACAATGAAGATGATTCATCTTTTGGACAGGCTACCATTTGGGAAAACATTGTAGCCATCCATTGAGACGTTGAAATTGAAAATGTAAATTTTTGCTATAGCTTTTCAAAGGTGGAAATCCTGCCTAGATGAAATTTAATGGCCTGTGACAGGTGCAGCAGGTAATTTTGGTCATGAAATTTAGAAATGCTCTTGCTTCCTAGCTTAGTATTCTGATGTGTTGTTGCCTGTTCCATCTGGAACAGTCCCCTTCACTTACTGCTTGTTTTCTCAAGTGTGATGTTGATCTAAGGGTCCAAGAGATAAATTCCCAAAACACTTTAACTGGTCACTCACTGGCATTGCAGAAACTTCTTCCTTCTTAGGAAATGTCTTTAATAGGCAGCTTCTCATTTATTTGGGTTTCTGGATTTTTTTCACATTGTTCAAAACTCACTAACTTCCTGTGGTAGTGTTTTAGAAAAGAGCAATTTCTTAGGCTTGTGGCAGGTGTGGATGCAGTTTGTCCTTTTTCTTGTTGTAATAGGCCATATTAGAAACAAGGTTTGGCCTTGAACTTACTGATAGTTTAACTATTTATTATTTATGGTTTCAGGCTGTACTCAGAAATGTTTTGTTGCCTTAACCAATGCATTGAGTTGGACCCCTAGTACAACTCCCTGTATCATTGAATTCTTCATATTGTGTACTCTTCTCATTATTGTAAGGTTGGCAGCTCAGCTATGATCTTTTAAAAGGACCTAGGAGATTGAGGGGATAGAAATCTTACCAGTTTTTTGTGTAGTGTTTCATTTAATTCCCCACTGTGTCCTCTTGTTTTTAACCAGAGAAGTGGAAGTGGTTTTCTGATATAAAGGAATGAAGATTTTCTGCTAAGCAGAATATACTACAGCCACTTTGTGTCTGACAGTATATTATGGCATATTTGACAATGTTGGAAGCCAAGGAATTTGACTTATCTTTAATTCACAGCCTGTTTCTCTCAAAATACAGCTTCTGTTTCTGTCAACCTTACATAAGAGGAGTTCAATGAAACAGGTGAGTTCCAGCGGATGATACCCTGACTGTGATGGCATGCAGAAGATACCTGTTCCTGTCCCACAAGTCTCAGGGCAGCTATTTCTTAACCTGTGTCTGTGAGCAGTTGTGTGGTTTACTGTCCTTCAGAAGATTTGGGGCTTTTTTCAGGCCCAAATAAATGAAATGAGGTACTGTGATGTGTCTGGGTATGTTGGTGTCTCTCTGAATTACAGTTTTGTGGTCTTTTCAGTCACTGATGTCTGAAATAATGGATCTGTAAGGAGACTGCCTTCTGTGACACCTATGAGTCTCAGCTGGAGGTGCATCTTTGTTCTGTGTTAGTGAGAGCTGGGCAAGGATGGGAGAAAATGAGGTGCAATGGAAGTGGAGTAGGTGATTTTCGCTTTGTCTCTGTCTTAATGAAGTTGGATTTTAAAATAGAGCCATGACCATGATGCCTGCTTGCAAGGTTCTTGAGAACATACAGTTGTATGACTGTAGAAAAGAGCCATAAAGACGTGCAGAAGATTGACAAATAGAGACTTAATGCTTTTCAGAAAGAGCAATTACAAATGCCTTTTTCCCCGTATAGGAAAACAGCAGGCAGTGATGCTTGTGTTCTTTTGCAGGGAGGCACATAACAAGTATCAATCACTAAAACAGATGCTTAATAACTGGCTTTGGAGGTGAGGCATATGTTTTTGACAATGAAGATGATTCATCTTTTGGACAGGCTACCATTTGGGAAAACATTGTAGCCATCCATTGAGACGTTGAAATTGAAAATGTAAATTTTTGCTATAGCTTTTCAAAGGTGGAAATCCTGCCTAGATGAAATTTAATGGCCTGTGACAGGTGCAGCAGGTAATTTTGGTCATGAAATTTAGAAATGCTCTTGCTTCCTAGCTTAGTATTCTGATGTGTTGTTGCCTGTTCCATCTGGAACAGTCCCCTTCACTTACTGCTTGTTTTCTCAAGTGTGATGTTGATCTAAGGGTCCAAGAGATAAATTCCCAAAACACTTTAACTGGTCACTCACTGGCATTGCAGAAACTTCTTCCTTCTTAGGAAATGTCTTTAATAGGCAGCTTCTCATTTATTTGGGTTTCTGGATTTTTTCACATTGTTCAAAACTCACTAACTTCCTGTGGTAGTGTTTTAGAAAAGAGCAATTTCTTAGGCTTGTGGCAGGTGTGGATGCAGTTTGTCCTTTTTCTTGTTGTAATAGGCCATATTAGAAACAAGGTTTGGCCTTGAACTTACTGATAGTTTAACTATTTATTATTTATGGTTTCAGGCTGTACTCAGAAATGTTTTGTTGCCTTAACCAATGCATTGAGTTGGACCCCTAGTACAACTCCCTGTATCATTGAATTCTTCATATTGTGTACTCTTCTCATTATTGTAAGGTTGGCAGCTCAGCTATGATCTTTTAAAAGGACCTAGGAGATTGAGGGGATAGAAATCTTACCAGTTTTTTGTGTAGTGTTTCATTTAATTCCCCACTGTGTGGATTTTGATGTAGTATCAGAGGTAGTGTTTAAATTCCTATAGTTAAGATTTAACAGCAGAACTGAGCAGGCTGGCATGGTGGCTGTGACTTGACAGACTGCTTTCTTCCCATTTCACTTTGTTGCACGCCTGCAATCCTTCACAAGCCAGTGTGGATCACAGGTGCTAAGTGGGAGATGGGCAGCAGCTCCTTTCCTTGGGGCACAGGAATTTTCCTTTTGAGAGGAGCTCCCAGAGACAGCAGGACTCCTGGCAAGTGCTGCAGAAAGGCACAGCTCCCATGAAGTGATGGAAGGAGCAGTGAAGAGAAAAGCCCCAGAGACTCCATAAGGAAGAGAAGCAGCTAAATTAATCTACAGAGTGACAAACCTGCTGAGCCCAAAAGGATTCACTGGCAGGGAACCAGTGGGCAGGAAAAAGGCTCTGTCTTTTTTTGGATCACTCACAGTGGATTCTCTTTTCTCAGCTGACTTATAATAACACATGCTTTGATGAAACTTAGGGTTTTGGGTTTAGCAACCCCTGGATTATTTTTGGTAACTTGTTGTAGGACAAATTTAGCTCTAGTCCAGCTCTAGTCCTTGGAGTTCCAGGAGAGCATCACACAGCAGTTAAGTAGGAGCAGTGGACTCAGGTTCTGGAGGACTTGGACAGCAAAGTCTGTAGTTGCTATGGAATGTACCCATGACAAGAGTTAACAATTTTAATAATTGTGTGGAATCAGATTAATCCTCTCTGTGCTGTCCTGTATGTGGACTCATTTTCTCCTTTATTCTTTATTGGAGAAGGTAAGATTGAAATAGCACACAGTTACTTTCTTAGTGATGTGTAAGTTAAGGACAACTTGGATCAAAGATGATTTATTTTGTGCTTAAGGGAACTGGATGGATACTTTACCCCATAGCTTTTTCCAGACACTTTTTGAATGCTTGAAAATTTGGAACATGCAAAACCATGAACTTTTATCAGTATCCAAGTTAGAAAGTCTGTGTGCATACATATTGAATACATAGGGGGAATTGTTGTTGCAATGGTATTGATACAGTTGCCAAACATCAGTGCTGTTTGATTTGGCATGTGGATTTTAATTGACTGCTGAAGTGGTTAGTGGACATCTGTTCAACATTCCAGCACACCCACTGAAATAATTGGTTAATAGCTGGTCCTAGCTGTATGTTGTATAGTGCTAACTTTGGGGGAAAAAAGGCTTTTTTGTTCCAAGGCATATGACTTCTTTTTGTTCCTGTTAAATTATTGATGTAGAACAGGGGAAGCAGCCCTGAAGTTTTGCTAGTTACATACATAGTTAAATGGTGTGTTGCTTCCAGAGAAATGACAGGCGATGTAGGAACGTTCCTAAATGAAATTGAGCACAATAATGCAAATTGAATGTAATTCCATTGGGTAGGAAATCTAGTGAATAGCTGAATTGTGAGAGAACAGAGGTATTGTAGTGGCTGTTCAGCTTTTAATTAAAAATCAAAGCAGTCATATTTTTTTTTCCCATTTTCTATGCACCATGAAAAATGAACGGTTTGTACTTGATTTGTAAAATCCATACCATGTCTTTGTAGGAGAATATGGGGGGGAGCATGCAACATCTTGGGAGTGACTTAGAAATTTTGTGTGATTTTTGAAACAAATGGTTGCTAGAAATCATTTTGATACCTATCAGTGTCCCATATTTTATGTAAGTGTAAGTTTGAGCTGGGCCTGTCTGAATTCAGAGGATTTGCTGATACAAAATTGAAAGGGTCATACCTGACTTAACTTTTGGAGTATTGAAATTTATTTGGTTTATTTAGTACTTGGCTTGTCATTTTCAGTCAATTCAATTATCCTTCAAATGAGGCTCCAAAAATTCTATCACTCTAAAAAGATGAAGTATGTGTGCTCCAGGAGAAACTCCAAAACTTGGGTTTTTCTGGTTTGTACAGGAGATTTTTGTAGAAATAAGAGAGGAGAGAAATGGGCTAGCAGCAGTTTTAGAAGTTTTTTGATATGTGAGCAGGGATATCTAGAAGCCTTAGACAGCAAATACCTTACCAAAAAGGGAAGCTTGGAAAAGAATTTAGTGTAAATGCCAAGATTAGATGTTGCACTCTGGGCAGTTGTCGAGACAGAAAGCAAAAAAATATTTAGGGAGTTAGTGTTATTGCCACATCTTTTTTTCACAGTTGCTGTAGCAGCCATGGGAAGGGAGCAGCAGCTGGATCACATTGGCAGTAGGAGAAAGGAGCTAACTAAAAACCCCCTTGATCTTCAAAACCCTGCTCAGAATGGCTGTACTGAAAGAGAACTTCATGTATAATACAGGAAGATTATTGCCTTCAGAAGCTTGCCATGCAGAACAGCTTTATGCTGTAATTCCAGCTTTTCCAACAAAATATAAGTAAAATGTTTGATCTGACTGGTATCACTTATGGAAACTGAATGTTCACAGCAACAGTTCTCACATCTCCTTGTATTTTCATTGGATCTCAAAGTCAGTGTTTCTTGCCATAAATCTGTTCAGTTTTGTTTATGTTTTCATGCACAACAAATAGCCTATGTTATTGTGATTATTTGTGGTAGTGGTATAGATTTGATACACAAGGGTGTCCTTGGGGTTCTGTTCTGTTTACAAGTCTGGTTACAGAAAGCCCATTTTGATATGTGGCCAATAATCGGTAAAGCTGTGATCATTTCATCCTATAGAAATACCAAATGGAAAAGTGTTTTCCAAATTGGGATAACTTTTGAATGATTATTGACATGTATATGTCAATCACTTTGAGAGTTGTTAATAGGGAAAAAATTATCTCTTGGGCTGCAGTACATTAGAAGCAGGATTCAGATTATAATTGGCTAGAGGGAAGGGCTTCTATCATATTCCTCCCATGCCCCAGTTACCTGTCAAGGGAGCTTAAAACCCATGGTTTTTAATGATTTCAGATGACATCCAGGGCATTTCTCACTTAGGGAAGCTGATAACCTGCAGAGGCTTTGATGAGCTGGTGAGAGGTTTTCGTGTCTCGTTCCACCTTGCTGTGGCACATCAGAGTCTTTCCTTTGTTCACCCAACAGCCTTGCTCAGGGCTGGCTCTGTGTTAGCAGCTCTGTAGGAAGTTATCTTGGATTGTAACAGGCTTGGGTGTGGGTGTTTCTGCTTTTAAATTTTAAAAGCTACATTGGTGTTTTACTAAGAATGCAGCCTGGTGAAATGAGGGCAGGGGAGCTTTATTTAGGGTCCCCTATTGGTCTCATGGAAGTTTAGGTATGGCTTTTGTTGTTTTGCAGTTCTGTCTCTGCTGGCCTGTGCTCTCCCCTACTGTGGGAAGTGTGACTTAATAGCCAGTAAAGCAAGTAAAACAAGTAAAAAATGTACTATGGGACTCTGAAGTTTTCTTCATCAAAGACTTCACTGTTATAAAATGCTGATTCCATATTTTACTAGTCTTTACTAAGTATCTCGTATCCTGGTTTTTCCCCAAGTGTACATATCTTAATGTTTTTGCAGTTGGGCTGCATTTCTCTTGGCTGTGACTGTATGGTCATTACTGTGCCCTAACAGAAGGTCAGCTGCATTCTTTCAGCATTTTTTGGTTTTTCATACACTTGCAGTCCAGGCTTCTGTGGAGAAACATCTGTTTGCTGTCAGACTATGTGAATACATGCAATCACCTCACAACATATTTAAAAATGCTATCTGTGTTTTTTCTCTCTGTGACAATAATGAATTATGGCTTTATTCCTGGCTGTTTTGAACAGGTAAAGGTTTGCTCTGTCCACTGCAGGTTTAGGTTGCTTCTAATCTGAAGTGGAAAGATACAGAGATTTGGTGGGGGTTTTTGTTTTGTTTTAAATGTGGTTATTTCCTGCAGAACTGCTTACAGCTGGAGAAGATAGAACCAAGGATTAGGTTGAATTTTTGCAGGCATGTTAGAGGGAGCTTGTGCTGGGTCTGGAGTTCGTTTCCTTGGAAACAAACCCCTTGGAGCTGGGCTCCTATGGGGCTTCACTGTTTGGTTGTAGTGCCTGTATGACCATGGCCTCTCCAGCCCTCCCTGTGGGAACTCTTGGAGGGGTAGGGTTGGAACACCTGGATCTTGGGGATTCAAACTAATGTCTGAATAGTAGAGCAGCTCCATCTGCTCCTGGTTTGGAGTATATTTCTTGGTGTACACGTGCTTTTGAGAAGCTTCAGAACTCAAAATGGGATTTTCCCACTTGGCAGTTGTGCTTTTGCTCATTATGTGTGTGCAAGAGGATTGTCCATTGTTACAATGAAATACCAGTCCTGATGAAAGTGAATTCAATATTTTGTCTAACTGAAATTTAAGAAATGTTAGTAAGGCTACAGTTCTGTAATAGAGCTTGAGTTATTGTTATACCATTTTATTTTTTTTTTCTGGTATGTGGTATTACATTTTGCCTCTGGGCAGGAAAAGCAATGCACATCTTAAGGAATATGGCAAAATATCTAACAACAGACTTAAGAAAAACAAAATAGAACTGTCCAAATGAGTCCAGCAGGTTTTTACTGCTCTGTAATATTTATGGGAAAGTGAATGATTACGGGGTTGAACCTGTGCTTGAAGTAGAGACCCCTGTAACATGCACATGAAAAGGGGTGTCCTTTTACTCTTTGCTAGGTGGAAAACATTTAATCAGAAAACTTACCAAATAAAAGAATACCTGATAAATAATAATAATAATACCTTTTCATCTCATTGGGAAAGGAGGGATTGATTCAAACCCTAACCTGGCAAGAGGAAGTTGATGGGCTGTGAAACTATTACTAACATTACTCCACAGAAGGCTATGGAGTGGCAATGCAGGTTTTGAATCTACTTGTCTCCTTATACAGCCAGTACAACGTTTGGACCTTTTTTTATAACAGAATTGTGTTTGGACTGCATTTAGAAGTAATATTCCCTAATTTAGTTAAGTGTTTGCCAAGCATGACCTCACCAGAGCTCCACCATAGTGGTGCTTAACTGGAATAATATGTTCTCCAAAGGCAGCCAATGGGAGTCTGGTGAAGAGCAGGTAATGCAAGGTCCTCTCCAGAAATTGTGGATTGTTGTGTGTATTGATTTCCCATCATCAGTCAGTACAAGTTGATTGCTGCTATCTCAACAGACAGAGATTTTAACCAAGAAAACAAAGGAGGTAAAAGTAAAACGTGAATAAAAAGTAAAAGTAAATTACTTTGAGTAGGAAGAGAATAGGAGATCAGTTACTGGCTGCAAAATGAGCTCTAGAATCAGGATATTTCAGGAAGTTAAATTTACTGAAGAATATACTCAGAAATTAAGAGTTCTTACTGTGAAGATAATTTTCATCCATTTTAAAAGAACAAAACAAGCTTTAGTGTTGAAGGAAGGTGTTTCATGTGTACTTTTTCTCTCCTAATTAACTTGGTGTTCTGCTTCTAGGACAGGTGAGTCTGAATGCATTTACAAGGCTGAATGACCTTGGCCTGTGCAACCATTGCAGGGGTCACTGCACGTAAATTGTGGCAAAGCCAAATACTGGGTTTCAGCAGGATACATTGGGTATTCATTTGGAACTGGAGTAAGATAAAGTGTGGGGATAAAGTAAGATAAAGAGTGGAGATGGCTCACTTTGGTGTGAGTGAGGTTACTCAAAACCAGAGAATGTCGCTGTGAAATGCAGCTGTGGCAGCAGAAGAGCTGTGCTTTCTTAGAGGCCATTGCTGCAGTGGAGTTAAAGAGGAGGAGAGAAGCATTTTTATGCAATCTACATAGCCTTTTAATTGTGGAATCTGGAAACAGCCTCCCAGATAGACATAAACACCACAGGATGACTCTTCCTTCACCAGAACTCATGGGGTTGCTTGGGGAAGTTGCTTGGAGTCCTTGGGGAATAGTAATGTATGGTACCTAGTGAAACTGTCCTTTAGTCTGCATGACCGAGTATCTGCACTCAGGTTGCTCAAGGCATCTTTATTAAATGTGTGCAGCGGTGAAAAAAAATGTTATACAGAGCTTCCTGTGTGTAGCATCTAGACTTGGCTTTGCTTGAAACTTTTGTTTGTGGGGGATGTTTAAATTTAATCCTATTAATAGATTTGGCTCAGGGATAATTTTTGAGCCTCTTATCTAAAAATTTTTTATCCATCTAATATATTTTCTCACTATGACTTAGGCTTATCTTTGCTTTATGTAATGTAATTTGCAAAACAAAGTTGGAGAATATCTGGCTTTTAGGTTACTGATTACAGCTCTTGTGGTGGAATGTGTTTGGCAATAAAAGTCTGGGAGAGCTTTTAAAAATTCAGAAGAAAATTGAACCTACCCACCTTAAATATACTATGCTTGTTAAAAATCTCTATCTGATGATATGGTTAGGAAACACATCCAAAATACTTCTAAAAAGGTTATTGTTCCACATTCTTTGTAAAAGGCTTTTTCCATTCTGTTAGTATCTATAAAATAGCTCTATTTTAGTTTAACATATGCAGTGAAGCGCACATTATTTCCATATAGTATATTTTGGTGATTGATTATTAATTGTAGGTTTGTAGTTTGGCAGTCTTGTTTTTTGTATTGCCTCACTTGCCTCTTCCTCAATACTTTTTGACATTTAAAACATATCTCAAGATAGAAATTTCAATTTCTACAGATAACTTTCTCTGCTATATTACCTCATACAAATGAATGCTGTTTCTTAGTTGAAACAGTAGGGTTGCCTTGTTTGTCAGGTAACTGTTATTCACCACCTGTGTCTAGTGGCAATTAGGGTTTTTCTTAAAAGAGAATGTCTATGGCTAGGGCAATTTGAGAAGTTGCCATGGATGCCAGAAGAATTTCAGCTCCAGTGTTCCATGCGTTAGGCAGTGAAACCTTTAGTTTTTCCCTTGTGTTCTTTTCTTTGCTGGGTTATTCCTGAAAAATAAGATTAATTACCCAGGATGATGCTGGGTGGTGCTTCTAAAGTCTTACACAGTCATGCCTTGACCAAGGCATCTTCCTTAAGATGAGGATCAAGTTCTCTGTGTGATGCTTTTGTGGTACTGGCAAAACTCTGAGATTTGAAGTGAAGCCCATGACCCTCATTCCTTGCATTGGTTCCATCTGCAAAGCAGTTGTGGTTCCTGTCCTGCTCTTGGTTGGGTGCACATGCCTGTAATTAAGGGCAGTGAGGATAGAACCAAGCATATATAATACTGTTGTGTCCTATGGGTGAGGTGGAGCCAAGAGGGGAACAACTGAGAGGCTTTAAAAGCCATGATCATTGTAGAGAAAATACCATTGTTTTTCCAGAGTAATTTATTCTTTGTCACCTGATGCTTTTGGTCCCTGTTACTTGAGTTTTGTTTTCTTTGCGATTCCACTTAGTTACTTGTGGAATATGTTTTTCCTTCTCAATTTTGTGTTATGACATGATCATAAAGTGGAATAATTTAATAGAGGTTGAGAATTTAGATGCTGTCCACTGTGCCTTGATCCACAGGAGCAGTTCAGAGCTGTGAGAGAGGGGTCCTGTGTGATTCCAACCTCAGCTGAGGTACTCTGAAGTATTAGGGAAGTTTTGGCTGTGACTGAAGAGCTGTGCTTTAGACCCTTACAGGATGGCAAAAGTAATATAACCAACAGTGTTTTCAAGTATAGTGAAGTAGCAATAAACTTGGTGTTTCAGAAAAATCTCAAGGGGTGCGGTGTTACAGCCCAGCAGAGAGCTGGCCATGGGAAGAACTTTCATGTGAGACAGTCTGAAAGCTCGGGTGAAGGCTTTCCGTGAGGAATATATGGCATCTGTGTTCACTATATCATCTCAAATTGCTGAGAGAGAGAATCATTCTCCAGTTTGAATAATGGAAATTCAGATTTTAGGGAAAGAAAGTAGATCAGATTACAATTTCAGATGTTTTTTTAACCTTTAGACATGCACTGTTGTTAGTCTTTCATGTTTGCAACATTTGTCTCAGCCTGTCCATCCTGATTTGATTTTCATTTGTTCCAAGGCTTCATTAGAAGTGATGTGCTGCTGGAGTGTCTGTGCATATTCTGAACGTGTCACTGTATCTCACAGAGGAATCCTGTAGGCTGAAATAACTCCCTTAGTCCTTCTTTCCATGGTGCTCTTTATGGTTGTTGTAATGACTGTAACTTGTTTGTTACTAATGAAATGAACCCTTGATATATATTCATGTGCAGATGGCAGGAGCTCATCTCTGAACCCTGCCAATCCTTTGCAGTTGGTTGAGTATCAATGTGCAAAATTCTCTAGTTTTAGTATGGCATTTTTGATCAATAATCATGACTATTGCTGAGTGTTGACATCACTTTTATTCATGAGTTTTGATAGCAGCACCAATTAAAGTAGCAGCATCTAATGCATCATTAGAGATAAATTTTATCCTTGGCATGATTTCTGTACTGTGTGCATTTTTCATATGAGGTGATGGCACTATCAGCTGCTCCAAATGCAACTCTGTATCAATGTGTTCACTATCAGTATTGTGATAAGAGATATCAGTTTGCTGGGGTTGAGTTATGTACCATTTAGAGACCTTAATCTGTTATTTACTGATTGGAAAACTTCAAATTGTTTGAGTTCTTTTCCTAAGTAAACCCAGGACTGAAGAGTTAAACAAAATTATATTTTGATGTTAAATGCGTTTGCTTACTACTTTCTGTCTGGATATAGAGCAAGTGTATTTTATTACTGGGAAGTAATATGTCCATTTAGAAAATGGCTTAGGCTACAATATTTTTGTTGGCAAATTTATTTTCCAGGCATAATGTTCTGGGTTTTTTTCTATACCCATTTGAGGGAAGATGAAATCACCATTAATCATGTTTCAAAAGCTGTGATGCTGCAATTACTCTGTTTTTATGCAGCTGTGGGCTGTAGGATGTAGGCAGACTGTCATCTGCAACCTGGCCTTCTTAAAGTAATTCCTTATAAATCACAAACATAATCAAACTTTTATCACCGGATAAAAACAATGCTTTTCTTTTAAACTGGCCCCAAATTACTAACCTGTCAGAATGTTTCAACCAAAATTGCCATCTGAACAGGAGGAAAAAAGGCTATGCTTCCTTAAATCAACTCAAGGCAAGCAGGTGGCAGGCTTACAAAGAGAGGCTTGAATTTCAGTTTTGGTTTCATGGACTACTACATTTAGAGAACCTGCACTGAAAAATTGGTGTGTCCAGCTGCTTAAATATAGTCATGTGGCTGTTCCTCTAGGGATGGGAGGAACCACTCCCCTAGCTTTTCAAAGGTTTTAAATAATGAAACTGTTGTAAACCAAGAACCAAGTTTTTGCCTCCTGAAATGTTCAGGCTTAGTCTGTGTGATGCCTTGAAATATGTTTTTTAGGCAGGGGGGCTCTGAGGCTGGGCATAGGATTGCCTCCAAGGTGCAGACATTTGGAAGTCCAGTCAAAAAGAAGTTAGCACACATGATGAGGCTTGTGCTGGCTATTTCAAAACTTTATTTGTTTCTTAACTTAAAATATATATTTTCTCCTATAATTTAAAATATTTATATTTTGAAATCCCAATTTATTTAAAGTAATTTGGGCTTCAGTAAAGCCTGAAAACCATGGAAGAGTGAATAAATTAGTGTGAGAGTTGAGTAGCTGAGTCTAACCACAGCCTTGTATTTCTATTTGCATGTCAGTTTGGCAAGCTGGTAATTTTTGGATGTTCCTCACTTAACTTTCACCTTTGTTTAGTTAAGATACTAAGCACAAAATTATCCCTTTTGAAATATAAAATAATGTTTCCCAATACTGGGGTGTGAGGGAATCACTTTACTAAAGTTATGTACCATGAGGCTCCCTCCCCACACACTTCCTGCGTTGTTTGTGTCTATCCTTCACCTTCCCTTTCTCCACTAGCTCCATTTGCAGCTCTATAGGTGTCTTCAGACAGTGTTAATAATCACTGTCTTCTTTAATTACTGATGCAGCAAATAATGTCTGGAGTATACACAGAAATCTCTCAGTACAACTAGAGTGTTGTTTGGGGCTCTTTGGTGATTTTCATCTCCAGATGAAGTTTGTTAGCGATATTTCATGAAAGTTCCCATTAAATGTGTAACAGCTCCTCTGAAATGTTTGATTCTTGCTTATGTGACTTTGCTCTCACCCCACATTTCCTGGTCAGAGGGATGCATTTGCAGCGTGTCCTCATGGCAGCGCTGGTGTTCCCTGCGGCAGGGACTGCTGTTTGCTCCAGGAGTGGGGCACGTTCTGGGCTGACTTCAGCTGCCTGCATCAGTTCTGCAGTCCATGGGCACGAGGAGCATTTCAGGGAATGCAGGCGGTGCTAGGAGCTTGCCAGGCTACAGCAGCTGTATGAGGAAACCATCCTTGCCAAATGGTAAATCCTGCAGTGCCCAGGGTCATAACATAAACCTTTTCTTACAGTGAGGAGGTGCCCTGTGGGAATAAATTCAACACAGTGCACAACAGTTTTAGAGGAAAAAGCTGCTCTGGGAGACAGAGGTATTTTTCCAAAATGGTCCTGCATGAGTCATTTGGAGCTGCAAGCAATACTATAATTACATTATAAATTGCACAGAGGAAGGAGTTCTGAGTCCCGACTTCTAAATCGAGAAGTTTGTGTTTCTTGACTGCATAAAAACTGTTTCTGAGCCTTGCATTGTTCCCCTGTCTCAGTCACTCTCCAGCTTGGAGTCATGGAATAGAATAGCTGAAGGAAAGATTGCTTGCCTGCTTTTGTGGCCCTCCTGGATACAGTGCTGCTAAGACCCCACATACACAATGCAGAGAAATTGTGTATTGCTGCCCTCTGAATGTATACACACACAGGAATGTGTGTTTGCACGTGCACATACTCCATTCCTAAAGACATAAGGGAAGGTAATTCACTGCCTTATGCATTTTTTGAGAGTGATATGTTGGTGCAGGTTTATCACTATTCCTTCAGTCTCACAAGGCTGTCATGATCTGCTTGAAATTATTTCATCTCATAGATGTTTTGGAGCTGGCGTGTGGGTGGGCATAGATCAAAAAAGCTTTTTTAAAACCTCCTCATGAATTAAAATGTTCCAACAATCAAAGGTTTTGTTGTTTGTTTTTTACTTACTGATACCATAGACATTTTAAAATTTCTCATCCTGCTGTTGTCTAGCAGCATATAAATATTAATTGGTCAGGGAATTTTTCGTGGTTTTGTGGCATGTTTTGTAATGCCCATTAAAATGCACTGAGACAAGCTTTTGCTGCCTTTGTTTGTGAACAACTATCTCAAGTAGATGTACATCTGCAGATTGGTTTACATGAGAATGAGGGCTCTGTAGGTGCTCAAAGACTGACTGTGGAGGGAGAACTTGTGTAATCTTTTCTCAGATAATGAGCTCCAGGCTTGCTGTCCATTGTAAGGCCAGGAGCTGTGTGTTGGCTGTCCTGGCAGAACTCTGTGGAGTTCTTGTTTGATAAATGGTTTGATTCAATTCCTCGTAAACATTTTTTGAGAAGATTAATAAATGAGGTATAGTAATGAAAGATTTGTATTTATACATTGTACTTGTATATCATACAGCTGAACATAATCTAGTTTCTGTCAGTTTCCCTATGTAATTTGTGCTCTGAATTAAACATCAGCCACCAATAGCTGAAAAATCTTTTGACTCTCTTTCCAATATTTCCAGGAGTGTTTTGCTTATTTGTGAAGCTTGCTATGCTCATACCCTCTCCATTCTTGGTGTCTGAGGCACAGATGACATGTAATGGTCAAATAAGAAGTGTAATACTTTATCTTAACTCTCAAATCTGCATTTTATGCTTTGTTTTCTTTCATGTTTTTATGAAAAATTCTGTTGTCCAGCATTCTTGCAGCATGTAATTTGTCTACGTGGTTGTTTTTGAGTGAGAATAAGAGTGGAACGAGCAGAAAAAAAGTAACGTTACCAAGAGAAACAAGATACGTAATGTATTGTCTGAAAATAAGATGGGTTCACTGAGGGTTTTGTTCATTGTGGCAGTTAATTCAACCCTGCTCTCACCAGTGGAGGCTCATCAGGGAGTCACACAGAGCTGGCCTGTCTGTGCTGGGCACAATAACTCACATTAGCCAGTGACTTCTGCAAGCTGACTCCAGTGCCCTGTGCTCCCTCCCAGGATCAGTAGGGGAGCACAAAGGAAGCGATCTCTGGAGTCCCTCAGCTGCTGACCTGCCCGTGGTGATGCCCTGCCTGAATACCTGGGGAGACAAACCAAAATGTGCAACTGTAGGAATGAAATCCTGGGGTATTGCTTGTTCCTCTAGTCCTAGAGACCTTCAGAATACCCCGGGCAGAAATGTCTCTCGTGCAGAAGAATTAGGAAATATTCTACTTGGATGTTTCTTTCCTGTGTAAGAGTGACTGCATCTTTAGTCTCAGCTTTGCAGGTACCTTGTTACCTAAAGTGTGAGAAATTACTATGTCTAATTTGGGAACTTTCTTTTCTTTCCCCTTTAGTCTTTTCTTTTTATAGAGGACAATGTGCTTTTGAAGTGTAAAAAGTCATAGCTGGTTTCCCTTGAGAAACACTCTTAACTTCCTGCTCCCTGAATTAACCTTAAGAAAATAGTTTGGCTTAGTGGATTTAGATTTTTTTTACCAGTAGGTTTACTCACTTTTATTTAGTTGAAAGCTCTTACCACCACGTTGCATGCTGTATTTAAAGCTTGTGTGGGCAGCAGGTTGTTTAGACAACTTTCAGACTTGTCATGATGTTCCTTCTAATTTGGATACAGTTTCCAATGTCTAATTCAGGGTCTGGCTGCTTCCTTCCATAATCTGCTAGAGTTTATTGTTTTAGGGGACTACTCTAACATTTATGCTGCAGGGTGGTGTAATTGCTTTGAGTACAGCTTTGCTTTCTCTTCTATCCCCCACTGTAGAATTTACTTTAACATTTACCTATTAACTTTATCAATCTTCCAGATTATTTCACATACACAGATACAATTGGGTTTTTTTGAAGCTGTGTTGCCGGCATTACTCTGTGGGCATGTAAGTAAATCCAGTTGTAATGTGAAGTACATAGATATCACGTTCCTGAGACATACAGGACTTTTATTCTCATCTGCAGAAAAGCATGGTCTCTCAGGTCTGTTGAACCAGAGTATTTATAACAATTATTTTTATGACCTTGCAAAAGAAATTTGTAGAACAAAGAGGAGATTTTTAATCACATTAAAATTCTGTAAGATTTTAATAGGGGATTCATCTATGAACTGAAGAAGATAGAGATGGGGTAAACAAATTTGGAAAAGGGAGTTTAGGAAAGACTGCTGGCTTAGCTGTAGCTGTGTGGGGCTGTGGAAACTTTCCTGTGGATTTAAGGTTTGGAATTATTTTTTTTTTAATGGCATAATCCAAGGTAAGTATAAATGCCCCAGATGTGCTGCATAAGTCCACTGGGACAAGTGTGGTTATTTATTTGGAGTTTTCAAAAAGACAAGTTGAAATGGTTTGGAAGATTTTTTGCTCTGAGATGATGTCAAGCATAGTGTACTTTGCAGATTTTATAGCCTTCTGTAAATGCTGTTTGTTATCTTCTAAAACTGGCATAAGTTCTACTAAGCTATAATTATAAAGAAGCATCCTCCCTCTCTTCAAGGAAGAGGAAAAATTGAGTATTTAGGAAGAAGTTATCCTGCATCCTGGGACTTGTGCAGTTTGAAATGTATTCTGAAAGCTGAGTTTCTTGTGTGCTATTTTATGATTGTGGGTATTACTGAACCTGTGCAGGATTTCTTTGGATTTCTCTAAGTGAGAAAGTACTGGTTTTGATAAAGACAGATTTTTGGCAACTGTTTGAGAACAAACACAGCCAAGGTGCTTCTGTGTCTTTCTCTGATAATTCAGTTGAAGAACCTCTCTGTGTGTGGTTTCTGCAACGTCTGTGCCTTGAATATAAAGAGTGAATTGCTGTAACTTTCTGCTGCACATCCAAGTCCTTTTGCTGACAGCTGCTCTGTAAATATAATTCCTGAAATATTGGTTACAGTGACTGTGAACAGTACAATATGAAGGGGTTTCTAAATAAATTTTGCTGGCAGGCAGCTGTGCCAACAGCTTCAGGCACTATGGGGTGAACAGCAAATAAGCAAAAAAAAGGAGTAGAGCCATTTGAGTCAGTGTAATCCCAGTTCCACTGCTCCCTTTGATCTAACCTTGAACGCTGCATTAATGAGTGTTGCCTTCCAGAGTGTTCTGTGACCTTTTCTCTTGTTCTGCTTTAATATGAAAAGCACTGTTGGGATGCTGTTACCATACAGTTACAAAAAAGCCTGGGAGAGCCAAGTAAAAGTGGTTACACTCTTTTTTATTAAACAGTGTTTGAATCTCATGGGTGAGGTGTCAATCTAGGTGTGAATGACAGTTAAATATGTGTTTCAGTCGTGTCTTCTGGGTCAGATCCTGTGTCAGTTGACAAGAAAATGTTAAGAGTGGATGCTGTCTTTAAAACCTAAATTTGCAGAGGGGGAGGCTGAGAATTTGGGGCTTCTGCTGTCTTCAGGGGAACAGGAGGTGCTCAGCTGTAGAGTCACAAAGCCATTATGTGTGGAATAGTTCATGGTTTTGTCTTCTGCCTGTACCATAAAACTCCTTAAAAGCACAGTTGTAGCTTAGAACCAAAAATACATCCATGCAAAAGCTGAAATTGCCATTCCTCTGCCTTTTATACTTTTTTAGTAGAAAAAATGGAGTGGTTGAGTATCAGAATGTGAGTGCAGCATTGGTGTGCTGAGTTCAGTACTGTCATGATGTTGAAATGGTACAGGATACATCTCACATCAAATCAAGGGGAAAAGCATCTTGTAGCTCCAGAACACATTCTCCTAGACAAATGCCCTTCAGCATTTATGATCTTGGTATCCCAATGAAGGCATGATAGAACCAAGTGAGAAACAGGCGAGCGCGGTGCATTGGATAATTACTAGAACTGACATGTGTTTTGTTTGGCAGAGTAACAAAGCAGTGAAATTGCAGCCTCGTGGGGCAGTGTGCAGCCTGCTGGGGAAGCCTCCTGATGTTTCAGCACCTGGTTTATGTTCTAGGAGTAACCTGTATCATTAGTTAGACATTTGGGGTCTTGACCTCTGGGTTGGTGAGGCAAGTGCCTGGATAACTGAGGCTATCAGCAACTTGCTAGGTGAAATCATTTGGGATATTAGGATTCAAAGGTAGGAAATTGTGTTTGGTAGCTCTGAATTTTTTCCCTGGTTGCATAAACAGAATAATTAAGCACATGGTGCAATGTCCTGAAGCCTTTTTGCCTCCCATATTCTTCTGCTTCTTGAATCAACAAAAAGTGCCTTTGCCTCAGATAAACTTTAGGTGAGAATATAGGTCTAGATTTGAGCAATATTTGATCATGGGGCTTCAGAGGTTGAAGTTTATTAGGATCTTTACTTTCCTACTGAATTGAGACCACAATGGAAAACAGAATTTCCTTTTCATAGATATCAAGTGCATGTGTGATTATAAAGTCTTAACGATGACAAAAATAAAATTCACTATGAATTTTATATTATTTTATTTCACTATGAAATTTACTATGATGTACTATTAAGTCTGTAATTTGTGGTTTTTTACTGTTTCTTCTTGTGTTTCTATGAAGATGAAAAGGTGATCTAATGGTAAGAATTGTATGTTTGATAAGGAATTGGATACTTGGAGATTTTATCACCTGTTCATTCATTGTACTGAGTAGGTATCAGGTTGCAATTATTATTGGTGGGCTTTGTGCTGTAGCTGAATAGCCTTGGATATTTATGCTTCTCCAATTTGTGGTTAAAAAACTATTTTGAAATCCTTGAATGCAAGAACTTCATCTTCTTGGTAACAACCAACTGCAAAAAAAAAGAAAAAAAAGGTATATCAAACTGTAGGAAATGGTTAAATAATGTGCTAGAGGCATTGGTGTCACCTGGCTTTACTTGCCGTCTTGACTAATGATATAGGAAAAAAGGGAAAACATAATTAATTGGATTGATTTTGGTGAAACTCAGCTGAGAACTAATGAAAAAAACCCCTGTGGCAATTAATAGAGAAAATGGTACAGGGTGATGAAGGACTGCATAATCTAAGTTCCTGGTGTTTTCCTTAAAGTGAATGTGGAAAAAAGCAGCCATGGCAGGGGAAGAGGAATGAAGTAGAGAAACAAGCAATGAAGGAAAAGAAATAGCAGGAATTAATATTCCTCACAAAGATAGTTTTTACACTAAGGCAGCAAAAGATAAATCAATGAAGGGAGTATATAGAGGATGTGAAGTCATTTATTCATTTAATGGATTAGGGAAATAGTATTCCCTTGATGGTAAGGTAAAATTCTAGGTCTTGATGTCTTGATACTTGAAAGTTAAGGGATCCAAGAGGATTGAAGGAAATAGTGTAACTAAATAGCTCAGACTGAATCAACAAAAATATCAAGATTCAAACTAGGATGGCTTATTCAAACATTCAGTAAAGGGCATATTTTCAAATCCTCCGTGCTGCACTAGAGTGGATTGAACTTTCTTATGCTGAAACGAGGTATGGTACCATTTCTACCGACACATTTCCTACAAGCTGTGGGAGTGCAGTATTCTTTTTTATTTTTCACTTTTATAGTTATGAAACTGCCAATCAGTTTTTCCTTAAAGGACCAGGAGTTCTTGTCTAATTCAGCATGTCTCATGCACTCATATTTAGTGGAATTAATTTAAAAAGTGGTCAAGCTACTGCTCTGTGTGTCAAGTGGTTATTTTGTTGGTGTAGGGCAGATGTGGATGAGGGAATTATGTTGAAATATATGTATCATAATTCCTATTTGAAAATACAGTTCTATTGCTCACAGCATTTTAGTTTGATTTACATTTCTCCAGCAGAACAGAATATTAAATTAGATGAAATATATTTCCATTGAGCTGTTGGCGTTACATTTCTTAAAAGAGATAACAATTTGAAATCATTTGGGATATTAGGATTCAAAGGTAGGAAATTGTGTTTGGTAGCTCTGACTTTTTTCTCTGGTAGCATAAACAGAATAATTAAGCACATAGTGCAATGTCCTGAAGCCTTTTTGCCTCCCATATTCTTCTGCTTCTTGAATCAACAAAAAGTGCCTTTGCCTCAGATAAACTTTAGGTGAGAATATAGGTCTAGATTTGAGCAATATTTGATCATGGGGCTTCAGAGGTTGAAGTTTATTAGGATCTTTACTTTCCTACTGAATTGAGACCACAATGGAAAACAGAATTTCCTTTTCATAGATATCAAGTGCATGTGTGATTATAAAGTCTTAGCAATGACAAAAATAAAATAAAATTCACTATGGATTTTATATTCTTTTATTTCACTATGAAATTTACTATGATGTAATATTAAGTCCGTAATTAGGTTTTTTTTTTACTGTTTCTTCTTGTGTTTCTATGAAGATGAAAAGGTGATCTAATGGTAAGAATTGTATGTTTGATAAGGAATTGGATACTTGGAGATTTTATCACCTGTTCATTCATTGTACTGAGTAGGTATCAGGTTGCAATTATTATTGGTGGGCTTTGTGCTGTAGCTGAATAGCCTTGGATATTTATGCTTCTCCAATTTGTGGTTAAAAAACTATTTTGAAATCCTTGAATGCAAGAACTTCATCTTCTTGGTAACAACCAACTGCAAAAAAAAAGAAAAAAAAGGTATATCAAACTGTAGGAAATGGTTAAATAATGTGCTAGAGGCATTGGTGTCACCTGGCTTTACTTGCCGTCTTGACTAATGATATAGGAAAAAAGGGAAAACATAATTAATTGGATTGATTTTGGTGAAACTCAGCTGAGAACTAATGAAAAAAACCCCTGTGGCAATTAATAGAGAAAATGGTACAGGGTGATGAAGGACTGCATAGTCTAAGTTCCTGGTGTTTTCCTTAAAGTGAATGTGGAAAAAAGCAGCCATGGCAGGGGAAGAGGAATGAAGTAGAGAAACAAGCAATGAAGGAAAAGAAATAGCAGGAATTAATATTCCTCACAAAGATAGTTTTTACACGAAGGCAGCAAAAGATAAATCAATGAAGGGAGTATATAGAGGATGTGAAGTCATTTATTCATTTAATGGATTAGGGAAATAGTATTCCCTTAAAGGCAAGGTAAAATTCTAGGTCTTGATGTCTTGATACTTGAAAGTTAAGGGATCCAAGAGGATTGAAGGAAATAGTGTAACTAAATAGCTCAGACTGAATCAACAAAAATATCAAGATTCAAACTAGGATGGCTTATTCAAACATTCAGTAAAGGGCATATTTTCAAATCCTCCGTGCTGCACTAGAGTGGATTGAACTTTCTTATGCTGAAACGAGGTATGGTACCATTTCTACCGACACATTTCCTACAAGCTGTGGGAGTGCAGTATTTTTTTATTTTCACTTTTATAGTTATGAAACTGCCAATCAGTTTTTCCTTAAAGGACCAGGAGTTCTTGTCTAATTCAGCATGTCTCATGCACTCATATTTAGTGGAATTAATTTAAAAAGTGGTCAAGCTACTGCTCTGTGTGTCAAGTGGTTATTTTGTTGGTGTAGGGCAGATGTGGATGAGGGAATTATGTTGAAATATATGTATCATAATTCCTATTTGAAAATACAGTTCTATTGCTCACAGCATTTTAGTTTGATTTACATTTCTCCAGCAGAACAGAATATTAAATTAGATGAAATATATTTCCATTGAGCTGTTGGCGTTACATTTCTTAAAAAGAGATAACAATTACTGTGCTTTGATAATACTGTAGTTCAGAACTTATATCTGTCATTGCTTCTTTTTATTGTGCTTCATCAGAAACTATAAAGCAGCAGTAACAAAGGTTCAAAAATGTTGGCAAATGAGTGATCTATGAGAATTAGTGTCTGCTCTGTACCTTGGCAAGAAATTGGAATGCAGAAGGGTAAGCTGGTGATATTGTTGCTGTGCAGTGTTTTGCAGAGAAGGATTAAGCAAATATTTTCATTTTTTTGTGGTTGAGTAGAGGAAGGTTTCAAATACTGGAGTGAATGACTCCAGTTGGATTTTTTGTTCTCTTTTCCATATAAAGTGCTTGTAAGAAAGTCAAAGCTTTATACTTTGTGGGGGTTAGAGAGATGCTCATATCCCCCCCATTAAACAGCAGCCCTAACACAAGACCCACTGAGTGTATGTCAGAACTGAGTTTTTGACCCAAAGCTCTCCCAGTCCAAGCATCTGTGTTCCTAGTCCTGCTGCTGAATGAGAGAATACTGCTTGCAGGCATGACACTTACAAACTGGCTTTTCTTTTTTTCTTCCTTTTTTTATATCACTCCCTTGTCCAGAGCTGATAACTCAGGGCTTACACTGCAGACACTGCTGCAGCCCACTGGAGCTGCAGTCTCCCTCTTCACTTCTCTGTCGTCTAGAGAGAAAGACTTGCCTAGATAAAGGAAAGGCAGCAGCTGGGATTTTCCATTCATATACTAGGGGAAAAAAGGGCAAAATTTGGGGTTCTACAGCGCTATGGTGTATAAGAGTTTATTTTTAAAAGTGGTTGTAACATACTTGTGAAAAACATTAAATGCTTTAAATGGTTTCTAGGTGTGGGTGGGGAACTAGGAGCCTCTGGAAAACTGAATGGTTTTTTAGCTTTGTGAAAGGAAGGTGAGCTAAAACAATGTATCAAACTATTATTGATCTTTAGCAGGGATAAGCAAAAGCATTTGTTTGGCAATCTAGTGGTTAACAAAAACTTTCTCTTGGCTGGTTTATTTCAGTCGCTGCAAAGTGCTCTAGAGCAAGTGATTAATTTGATTATAAATCCCCAAATCCATTCAAGTACCTCTCAAAGCATGGAGCTAAAGTTGACTGAGGCTGTCTGGGAATGCTGCTGGCTTTCCCACAGGTTTTCCTTGATAGGACCCCAGGATGGTTCTGGTGGGAATAGCACAGCCTCTGCACAGTCCCCTGATTTCACTGCCCCTGCACACACATCACTCAGGTGCCGCTCCTTCCTGAGGTCTTGCAGCATCATGGTCTAGGGGGTCTGCAAATACTGCATTTCAAGGAAAAGTTCCTTGGATTTTGGATTATTGCTGTGGCATTATCTTGTAGAATGACTTCAGCCACTGCTGGTTTTCAGGAAGTCAGTGTGTATGTTTATGACTTGGTTGTTCATTCTGTCTGACACCACCAGCTCCAAATCTCTCCTTCTAGCTCTACACTCAGGCCTTCCAGATGGGTCTGTCTTTCCACAGTGAAGGGCAAAGCCAGACCCATTTACAGAAACTGTTGTTGATGAGACTCATTAGCAGTCCAAAGCACAGAATCATTTTGTAAATATAGAGCTATTTGAAACAGATTTGTATAATATCCTTAGATACAAATTCTTTTGCTGATTTGCAGCAGGCTTATGTAGTGTGTGGAATTCTGGATTTTAAAGACAAATCTGGTTATTAAAAAAGGCTTTATTAAAAAAAAATTAAGTCCTCGGGCTTTTAAAGGTGTATGTACTTCTGGTGTCAGTCATTTACTGAGTGAATGAAGCATGTATCATTGTAAAGTTAGAGCAGAAGTTACATGAAAATGTAATTTCTACAGAAACCAACACAACAGAAACTTTTAGGGCCAGGGTTCATCACAGATATTTTCAAAATCAGGTGCTGACCAGTGACAGGATCTAAAAATTCCAAAATACCAAACAAGTTCTGACTTCACTGTATTAGAGTAAAAATACATCCTTCAATAACTCAGTGGTTTTGCAGAGGGTTAGACTTTATTTTTATTCTAGCAGTCATACACTGCAGTAGTGAATGGTAGGAGGCTCTGGCATGCCTGACCTGGTTCAGCTGGGTAGCACTATTGATTTGTTTTTGCAGTGCCTCTGCTTTAGTTAATTGTAACTTTGTTTTCTGATCCTTGATTAGCTCAGTGGTAAGTTGTCATTACAGCATTCAACTCCCTGAGGACATGATCTATAAGGCAGACTTTTCCAGTGGAGGGTCATGATTCAGCTAGTTTACACATAATTTAAACAGCAGTTGGCCTAATACCCTGAAGTGGAATTTGAGGTTCTTGTAGTCCAAGAGTGTAATACCATAAATTGCTGTTTGTGTGAAGCACTCTTTAGAGACCTGCAGGAGAGGCCAGTGGGACATGGAATGCCCCTTGTGTTCCTTTTTCAGCAGGCAAGTGAAGTTAAAATCTCAAGGAAGATTAGGAAAGCAGTTTCACTTAAAGCAAAACTGCCATTTAACGTTTCATTGGGAAAGCTCTGTTTCATCAGAGTTGCCATGATGTTTTTTGCCTGGATTCTGTGTTTGGATTTGTTTTCATGCCTATTCCAATAATAATGGGCAGAATAAAAATGTCTTCAAGTGGTTAGATTAAGCTAATGAACTCTGAATTTTGCACATACTGGTGTTCTGCATTTTGTAGAAGTTCAGTGCAGAGCTGCCTTCAGTTACTTTAAACAATTTTTAAGATACAGGGAACTTGTCTCTGCTACAGCATCTAAATGGCTTTGTCAAGCAGAGCTGATGTCTCACAATGCCTCTAGAGGCAGCAAATTGAGCATAAATGAGTTGAATTCGTGTCTTTTCTGACTGTTTTGGCACAACCTGTCTGTGGGCTGAAGTGTGACTGTCCCTGCGCCTAAGAAGAGATCGTTATTTACTGAAAGATTTTTGATGTACACAGAGGCTGGGATTTCCAGTTCAGTGCCGCAGCACACGGCAGGGTGGAAGGTGGCAGAGACAGTCCTGCTGCTCTTCTGCTTTCCAGTGTTCATTGTCAGACCTTACTTTTTATAGTGTGTCATTAGAGAAAACTTCAATACAGTTTTTTGCAGGGCTTTTTGCTTTTTTTCCTACATGTTTTCCTTCAAGAGTGTGATAAATGAAATGCAAAACTATTCCTGTGACTAATGACAGAGTAACATCAGATCTGCAGTGGTTCAATGGCTGGGTTGCTGCAAAATGCTTCTCAGCCTCTGAGGTGGTGACTAACTTAAGTGCATTAGCAAAGTTTTTAAAGAAACAGAGCTACCATCTAGATTGTTGGGTTTTTTAAGTAGCTGAACTTTAATGTGGTTGAGTCAAAACTGTACAAAACCTTCTTTCTCATAGGGTGATAACAAAAATGATGGGTCATGGTTGAATATGGTTTTCCCCCAGAAGATGGTTGGGAGCTGGAACAGGCTCACCAGGGAACAGCACCAAGCCTGAGTTCAAGTGGTTTTGGACAATTGTCTCACACACAGTGAAATTCTTGGGGCTGTTCCATGCAGGGCCAGAAGTTGGACTAAATGATCCCTGTAGGTCTCTTCCAACTCAGGAAAAACATGAAGTAGTATGTTTTAATAGGAAATATTAATAATGTAAAACTAGTAAGTATGTACAATCAAAAATATTTTTCCCTTAAAGCACTTTAAAAATTTGTGTAGGGAATGTGAATGGTGTTCTAAGTGTGAGCAAGGTATATGAATATGGTGTTCAGGTAGGTGGGCAGAGTTATTTACAGTCTGGATTCAGAAAATCTTTCCTATAGATGTTTAAGCCTACAAAAACAGTAGTGAAATCCAGTCTTAACTGCAAGATGTTTGCATGACTGGATTTTGGTTTTCGGTTCTTGTTGTGTGTGTTTGATTTTTTTTATTCAAAAATGGATTCTGCTTATAAGGGACAGGAGTTCCAGTGCACCTGCAGAAATCTGTGTGCTCCATCCTGTTCACCATGATGTGCTTGTGTAAAGCTCTGCGTCTCTGCTTTGTTGTGTGTGCTGAGCTGTCCCCATCCCTGCTGTCTGTCTGCTGCTGGATCTCTGCCTCCCCAACTGCCAGACTGGTTTTAGCACTGCTTTGTCTTGGTTCCTTTATTGCCTGTGGTGTGGGCAAGGAGCCAGGCAAGGCTGCAGCCAAATGATTCAGAATGTAAAATGTCTCCCAGGTCTGCTTCAGTGCTTTACCTTGAGCTTCTTGCAGTCACCTTTCCTACAGGCATCCTGCCATTTGGGAGAGTCACTCCTTTTCACAGGGCCATTAAACTTCTGAAAGTTTGTGGGGGGTGAAGATTCTGCCACATCTCTAATTATTTCTTCTTTATAGGCAATTATCTTTTTTTTAAATCTGCATCTAGGCTGCATTATGCTTATTTTTTGTTCGGCATTAGGCTTTAGCATCTCTTAAAGTTGAGCAGTTATATCATTTTAAAACATTTTTATCTCCAACGTTCTGGTGTATTATTAAAATAAATTTGTGCATTGCAGTGCCTGTTGGCATAATATGTAAGGTCAAAATATAAGTATACCCTTGAGTTTAAGGTACATTTGAGATGCAATTCTAGCTGCTTTATCCCTTTTAACTTAAATAACCATAAGAGCAGAGACCTCTCCTAGGGAAGAAAGGGCTTCATCAGTATCTAGATGTGCTCTGTCATTCAGAAATGTCAGCAGGCAGGGAATCTCTGTGCTGCAGTTGATAAAGCTTTTGGATGTCCTGCTGCATCTTTACAATTTGCTGTAATGAAGCAGAATAGCTCAGCTGATATTGTGCAGGTCACAAGGAATGAAATAATGTCCCAGCCATGTCCATTTCCAGGGGAGGTAAGTGTGTCTGAAGTGGTGGCCAAAAAAAGGTTGTCAGTAGCCTGAATACAGGTAATCAGTGACTAAAAAGGCAAACAAACAAAAATCTGATGGATTTTGTTCTGTGTTTGTCTTTCTTCCCACTTGCCCTCCCCAAACCACAAATATTGTTGGGAGGGTGTTTGGAAGGAATCCTACCATGTGCCTGTTCAGTGCTTGCTTGGGTTAATTCCATCCTGCTGGTGGTGCTACTCCTCAAAACCACTTGTTTTGTTCTTTGCTCATTAGAAATACACAGTGGCTTGCACTTCCTGCATTTAGAGAGCTGTACTCTCTCCAGGAGTAAACAGATGAATCCAAGTATCAGAGGCCATCTCAAATGGGTCTGTGAGACAGCTCTGTAGTGTGTGTTACTCTTTGGAGTAGAGGTGTAGGAGTTTCACAGCTGCCCTCTACCTAACCCTCGATCTGGTTTTTAACTGCAAGTCTCTTCCGTATTTCTGAGTCATGGCCAAGCCAATCCACCTGTGGTCAGCAGCTCAGTGCCTGTGCACTGCAGATATTATTTATAAGGTGTTTTTTTTTTTGTCTGATACTGGTTAAATGATACGTGAAATTGAGAAATTAATTCTCAACTTTGAAATGCAACCTGTTGCACTTGTTATTTTCATTTACAGGAACATTAAAATTTTGGTCTGTTAAAAAAACCCTCTAAATTAAAGGATATCAGGCCTGAATACCCAAGTAAATCATGTTTCCGTGATGCAGAATAACAGAAAATAAAGACTTGCTGTGTTAGTTTTTTTTTACACTAGGACATTTTTTTGAAAAAATATTGAAGTGTCTCTCTAAAGTTTGTCACACCTATATAATAAGAGCATTTTGAGAAAAAAAAAGATTAAAAATCAGCAACTTGAAGACTAACAGTATTTAAAATTAAATTTTTAGCTTCTGCTGTGAGGTTCATGGCTTTGTGGTGGCAAGTAGGGATTCTGTCACAGGCTGTCTTCCTCATTCTGCCTTCATCCCTTGCATTTTGAGCAGGTTTTATTTTCCTGAGTGAATTTAATGCTTTTTGCAGACTTACTGCTCTGACAGTGCTCTGGCATGTCCATTATCATGTGCTTGCTCTGCCATAGTGGACATTAATATGCAAGAGCCTTTAAAAAGCGTTTGTGGCAGAGTGCCCCTGCAGCTCTGGCAGCAGTGTCAGGAGCTGGGGTGAGGTGACAGCCCGAGGGGTGGCTGTTCTGTGACAGAGCTCTCTGCCACCTTTAAAGAACTGCCATGGCTCGATGCTTTTGCAATTCTCCCTCACTAAGGCACTGTGTGTTTGCATTGCCATTCACACAGCGTTCCAACAGATCCCTGAGCAAGTGTTCATCTAAAACTGCCAGTCTTAAAACTCCATTTATTCCTCCCTTCCACTGAGGAGCTAAAAATTAAAACATGCCTCCGAATATTCTTCTGCACCTCTGGATTGTTCTACTTTGTGGGTGTTCACTCAAAACACAGAGAGCGTTTCCAGCTGTTGGCCTCCCAGCACCTGATTCTGCATTTTTCTACGTGCTGGTAAATCTGGTCTCTCCAGTGTTTTATCCTTGAGTGCGAAACGGCGTCAGAAATGTCTTCTGAACATCAGTCTGTGTCTCTGCCCTCCCATCTCTAAAATGAAAGTGAGCTGTGAAGGTGGCAAGTCTTTATTATGTGATTAAAGAAGGTGTCAAATACTGTGATAATGGCAGCTCTATGGATATTTAAGAACTGATAGTTAAGCCAGGTGATTTTCTAGTAAGTCAATTGCTATTCACCTTACAGAAATGATTTACTGCAGTTTAGAGATTTTCTGTTAATCAGATAAACCATCTTAATTGCAGTGGTAATGGCTTACTGACAAGTACAAGATAAAACATGGAATTTTAACCTTGAGTCAAAGTGGCAATTAGTTACATAGTTCAAGGCAAGTATATAATTTTTATTTCTTTGCTTTGGAGAGTGGATCTCATAGCTTGTAAAAATATCCCTGACTGATAACATGATAAGACTGACTTTTTATTTGCCAATAACACCAGACTGTTTTGTTATACACTTTGGAATGTCACAGCCATCCTTTGTGCTCAAATTTAGATGCTGCTGGGTAGATATCTTTTCACCAGCAGAAATGCACCTTATTAGCTCTTGCTGATGAAGATGCACAGATCTCTGGCTAGCAGTCTATTGAATAAAGATAGTTCTCAAAATTAACTTCTCTGACAAGGGAAGGCAGCAGTGTCTGCCAGCAACTTTCCATTTATCACCAAGGAAATTCTATAGGATTTGGTTACTGACTTTGAGTCTTGAAAATGTACCAATTTGAAACTATCACAATACAGAGAAGTAAAGACAAGTTTCAAAGGGCAATTCTTTGTATGAGTTTAAAAAATAAATCATTTTGACTTGGAGATGAAAAGTGCAGATCTTCTAATGCAATGAAATATTAATTGATGATTTTGATCAGCATATTGTAAGAAGTACTCACGAAACAGGCAGATCAATAGATGTAAATGTCACAAGTAAGTTGTTCATGACCCTGAGCAAAGCAAAGATTTGTTTTCATGTGAATGAATATTCAGTGCTGGAAACCTTGGACGTAGTGCTGGAATACAGCTGTGTACAAAAAAGACCCCAAAACCCCCCTATTCAATGTGAGCTGTGAGAGTTGAAGGTGATATGTGAATGAGAATTCAGGGCATAACTGTGTATCTCATGAAGAGTAATCCAGGAGAGGATACCCAGCTAACTTTTACTAGATTTTCCATGTGATTGCTGCCTTTTGCCTTAGCCAAAAAAGCAGAAAAGAGAACTTTCAAAGGTGCCGTCCTTTTGCCAGGAGGTTTTGTAACAGGGCAAGCCTCTACTTGTATCACGTATGCAGACCCGTCTGCAAGGTCTTGATCTTGCTAATATTTTAAATAATTCACTGGCTTTCAAGATAGTGACTTAATATCATGAAATAGAGATAAAACCACAATTAATCCAAAGTTGCACAACAGCCACAATTAAGTGAAGAAAGTGGAATAGTAAATGTATGCTTGTTTCCTAAAGGAGATAGTTGAGCAGATTTAAAGGTATGGTGGTGAATTGCTCCTCCTTTTATTTCAGGCATTTGGAGGAAAAGCTCTTGGTTTTAAATTTCTTAGATGAAAAAAAGAGTTTTATTATCCAGGACCTTGCATGAGTGAACTATCCCCTGTTCATAGAGCAACAGCAGGGAATATGAGCTGCCCTCAATATCAAACAGATTAATTTCAGCTTGGATGCTCAGCTAAGACCATTTGAAAGATGGAATACCTATTTCTGTCAAGGAAGGCATAGCATGTCACAGTCATAAACAAAGTCAAGTGAAAGGAGTGGAGGTTTGGCAGAGAGATGAGGAATTTGTGTCCACAAATACCCTGTAGTACCTCATGGCTCCAGTACTCCCAGCTTCCAACATTGCTCCCTCTTCAGATTCTTTTCAGTTTATCAAGACATGGATTTTAACATGTAATTTTCTCTAGCTTAAGTAATGCTTTCTGCTTTCAGTTTGCAAGGAAACTGCTAATTAGTCACTTTTATTTTAATCTCCCCCCCCATATTTCTTCATTTTTTTTCTTTGTATTTAGAAATTTGTTTTTCAGTTTACGTTGGTATTTACACTGAGGTTTCTATCTTCAAGAAAGAAGGTTTTTCTCAGGTGATCTCGATGCTGCTGTTCTTTGGCTGTGTCCCTTTTCTTGTTTTAAAAGCAGAGTCCAAGATGTAGGAATTCAGTAGCAGTCCTTTCTGTCCACCTGCAGGAGACAGAGGAAAGTGCATATCTATGAATGTGCCTATGTAGTAAAGCAATTTCCAAAGAAGAAGGAGCTTTGCTTGAGTTTTCTTGCATACATTTTCTATTAAAACAGAATGGGTTTTGGACAAGTGTGGGAAACTATAGCTAAAGATTCGATGATTTGAGCAGGATATTTATAACACTGGCCTGTAATGACTATTCCCTGTTTAAGAAATCCTCATATGTGTCTGCATTTCTCATTATTATCTTTGTGTTCATTTTTTACCAAAAAAAATTGCAACTGCAGTAGAAACAAGACTGTTTAGAATGGTAATTTCACACAAGCTTAGTTTTTTTCAGTACTCCTAGCTATTTCTTTTGAAATGAACTGTGAAATACGTAAATACCAATAGAAATGCACAGCTTGCTCTCTTGAATTGTCATTATTTGACTGTAAAACAACATTAGAGGCTTTTGGAAAAGCAGTATTGACACAGTGTCTGTGAAGATGTGTTTGTATTCAAATCCAAAACATCAAGTAATTGAATTTTCTTTGGTGACTACCAGTAGTACTTGCATGTGATTGTCCTGGAAGTAGCTTAAGGAATCTGAACTGTTACTGTTGATTCATAAATTCAGCAATGCCAATGTATGTTGTTGGGGAAGGAGTAGTGGAGATGAGCCTGTGGTTTGGTGCGATTGTGGGATGCAGGCTGAAGTTTCACAATGATGCTTTTGTTTTATCAGCTGATTCCTGGGTTTGGCTTTTGATAAAAGCATTTTCTCAAGAGCACGAGGGCACTTTGTGCTCTGTGGTTTCCCCCTCAAACAGGGAGTTGATAACTGTGTAGGAGAAGATTCTGTGTGGCTGTGTGTTACTGGGGTATCATGGAGTCAGTGGAGCTGCGCTGTAAATTCAGGAGCACAGCTGTTAGCCCTGAGCTGTGCTTCCCAAGGAAATCAGGCAGCCCTGGGTGCTCAGGTGCCTTGTGCCAGCTGGTAGGGACAGATGTTAAAGATCTATGAACAGAGTTTAATAAAGTTCAGTTAGCCTGCAGTCTTCACCTGCACAAACAGATTTGAGAATCTCACTCACAAGGCATTGATACACTGTGAATTCGTACAGTGTGTTCTTGAAGCCTTGGTAGTGAAGTTTAAATTTATTAGAGGACTGAGCTGCTGCAAAACTATCATAGTTTTGCTTCAGTGTTTGCAAATCTAGTCCCTGTACCCAGAGCCATAGACCAGATTTGGTATCTCAGAGCTGTAAAAAAAAAAAAAAAAAAAAAGGGGCAATGAAATGCCTGG
Organism: Emberiza elegans; assembly: GCA_024865655.1. Classification (NCBI taxonomy): domain Eukaryota; kingdom Metazoa; phylum Chordata; class Aves; order Passeriformes; family Fringillidae; genus Emberiza; species Emberiza elegans. Next base: position 3,226,866 of record JALJVW010003518.1, read on the forward strand.
CACAGACATTTAAGGTATTCAGTATGAAACTCTGGCATGGGTTCATTTCCATTTTTTTCTTTGAAAACATTACAGGTGTTAGTACCTACTTCTCACATCCCTCTTCTTTTACATGCAGTCATTAAGTTGTGGAATCTGCCACAGAATGTGATGTTAGCAGGGGCCTAAATTACCTCCAACACTCAGGGGATGATTCTCTATCTCTTTCTCTCCTCTGGTTCTGGAGGTTGAGCCCAGACTGATGCCTGCCTTGGGACAGAGCTGCTGTGTGTCATGGTTTAATATGTTTGTGAAGGGTGGGACAAGGCAGTCTTTCATTACCAAATATTGACGTTGCCTCACTGAGGGTTTTAAAGCCGAACAAACTGTGAACATGACTTGCAGCACGTTTCAACCACATGGATGTTAGCCTGGAGCAGGGACTGGAACTGTCCCAGTGCCCGGCAGCCAGTACCATTCTGTGTGTGATAAGATCAGTGTTTCAGTCTGAACCTCATGGTCTCTGATGTTTTTAAAAACTTACATGTTCTCCTTGTCCCAACTGTAAGAGAAGATGCAGCTAGCAATTGCTAGCTTAGAAACTCTCGTATGTATTAGTCTGGATTTCAGTACTTTCCACCAAATTACTCTAGGATGGATCACTTGCCAAAATCTTGAAACAAGATTAATAATAGTGTGCAAAACCTGAATGTTTCTCCTGAATAGACACTGTAATTAACTATTTGAATATACGCTGGATCTGAAAGACGGAGGTGAGGAGATTAATTTGTCATAAATATGATTTTAGTTCCCGAGCTTTTGTGTCACTTGCATATCTTTGCTTTTAACTTCATACCACCACCTTACCAAAATGGTTGGACTCTTCAGACTATATGCAGATAATCTAAAGGAATATAATGTGATAAATCCTAAAACCCAGTATAATAATCTTGTTTTCAAGATACTGCCTCTGAGATTCATTTAGCACAAGTGAGAAAGTGGATACTGCCAAGTTTTCTCAATTTTGAAAAATGTTGAAATCACTTAATAAAGCCCATCTGATCTGCATAAATAAAACTTAATACTGTCCTTGAGGCTAACCAGTTAAAGCCGGGAATCTGAATGCATTAATTTAATGAGAAATCTATTGATTTTAATAGTAAGGGATTGTGTTCAGTATCACGGATTTTAGTTCTTTGTGAAGTGAATGGCACTTCTTAAACTCTTCTTAAGTGAATGTCATTGTTTCAGAAGTGTGTAATATGTTCATAAATTGATTATGAGAAACTGAGTTATTAGAAATTTTTATGATAGTGATATTTTTTGTCATGTAACCTTTAGAACTGAAACTAAGTGCTGGTAGGAATTGGGCTGTAAGGAACAAGAAAGCAGATTATATAGCCTGCATAGAAGTCTGTATGCTTAGAGTTTATCCAGGGTTCTGGTTCCCCTTTGAGAGACAGCTGTGGGACAAGGGACCCCAAATTAAATTACAAAAGTATGGACTTCAAGTCCTCCAGATAAGTTAGATTTAAATAATGATGACATATTGTATTCCTCATTTCCATATGAGTACGATCCCTGCTAATTTTGTATCTGTCTTTTACTTGAAAAAACATACACCAATAAAAACAAAAGCCCAACAGCTTTTACAATACACCCAAACTGATTTCAGAGAATTAGGAAACCATTTGGAATGTCATAGTTCAGATCCCTTGAGGAAAAGGTGATTACATTTTTCATTTTGCATTTATAGTAAATTGGAATGAGCCTGTTGAGAGGACTGTAGCAAAGAAAATATCTAGTGTGTGCTCTACAGGAGTAACAAAATACAGGAGCATGTGTGGAGAGATGAAGGCACATCTCATTCTTCTCTTGCAGGTTGTTCCCTGGTACCTACCCAGAATTTTCTTGCTTGCTTTTGTCTAAACAGACATTGGGGCTTTCTCTTCATCTTAATCATCTTTGGAACATCAGTAATCAGCTTTTGAACTTCAATTAAGGTTAATGCACATTTAGGGAAGCACACCAAGTGGTCTTCTGGGACCTGTTGAGCATATGTGCCCAATGGAATGTCTGATGCACTTTTCAGGATTGGCCAAGGATACTTTGGTAGAGGAGAAAAATGATGTCTTTTGTTAAAATCTTGTGCGTCTATAACAGATCTGCTAAATATGATGAGTTTTTACTCTAAGTGGATCTAAACCTATTTCTGAAATTGGTGTGCTTTATTTGGAGATTTACCATCAGAATACCTAATGAGTCTTTTGGTCTCTGCCTTTTCTGTCAGCAGCACTTTTTACAATGTGATTACAAAAATGCAATGAATGCAGTAAATGTAACTGGAAAAAAATCAGAAGGTTAACAAAAATTTGCTGCTGTCTTAAGATCTGAAAGTTTCAAATACGTTCCCTCCCCCTTAAAGAAAATACAAGGGAGGGTTTGAAAATCATCTGCCAGTAATTAAATGAATAGGTTATCCAGATTGCTGTAGAGCAATCAGCTCTTATAGAGGAGAAACGGTGATGCCAGCATGGAAGTAACCATACTCTGTGTCAGGGACTACCTTTATTTGACTGTATCTATCCATTCAAGCAAGGGCTGTGTGAAATTCTGAAAAATTACGCCTCCTGTGGGTCAAAATCTCAGGTGCTCAGTAATCCCTGCCGCCAGGACTGGGTTATTTTTATGAGCTGTTCTGTGTTTACCTGTCTGTGGTAGACCCCAGTGATGGACTCTGTTGCTGTTAAAAACAGAGCACTCACAAATCTCCCCAGGTGCTCAGTCATCCACCTGAAAGTAGTGGGACAGGCAGAAATCTTGTTCTGATTCCATCTAGCTGATCAAATGGCTAATGGGATGTGAAATACAGAATACTCTTGTCTGCAAGGTGTTTGCCATCTGTCTGTCCTTTGGGAGAGCAGATGAAGGTGTCTGAGCTCCTTGGGAGAGAAGAAAAACACATAAAGCCTTTATGCTGGCTCTGAGCATCTGACATTTGTGCGTTCTTCCACAGTGGAGTAAGAATGTGAAATCCTTCACATTTGACTCACTGGTGCTTGTGGACTGCAGGAAAAAGGGAGCTCCTCTCTTATATCTTGTTATGGTTATTTAGTCATAATGAACCAAGTAATAGAAAATAGAAATAATAGAACTGGTTTCTGCAGAAGAGGATGCTCTTGTTTGCAATTACTCTTTTTGTTTGGACAGTATAAATTTCAGTTTGTTCAATGAGTCATATAATCCGCTAATATGTATCAGCATAATTAAGCACAATAAAAACTTATTGTTTACCAGTAAATATGCTGAGAAGTGCAATATTTTTTTAAAATTACATTGTTCCTAATGCTTTAAAAGACATCTAGAGAGCTATTTTTGTGGAACAAGTACATTTTCTATTTGTCTGGTGTTTTTAAAGGTCATTCCATTATCAGCTTGTATGAGGATTTATTGGTGCTCACAATTATAAATACATTTTCTTCACAGTTCTATTTCCATCCTGAAGTTTATTCTTGTTATACTTATTGATGTTGATGTTTCTTCTTGCTGTAAAACAAAAGTTAGTGATCACCTTGCCTAAGGAATTGTTTTTGCTGTCAGCTGAGTGATTTCCCCTTGTCACCTGTTTACTCATCTTTATTTTCATTTTTTTCCTATTGAAAGGAACAGATTGTTTCAGGAAATGGAAGAGTAAAAAAATCACCTAGAAAAGTTTTGTGAAAACTGCTATGAAATGCGTGAGTTTCATATAGATTTTCTGCTTCCTGGCCTCTCTTTGATATTGATATTTATAGCAAAACAGTGCTGTCTCCTTGTCCTTGGTTTCTGCAAATGCTTGTTGGCATATCTACTGTATGAGAAATGCTTTACCTGTAGTCTGAAAGACTCCTTGCTGTGGGCTGGAAAGTACTACCACAACAGTACTAGGCTAATACTGCTTGAGAGAGGGGAAGAAAAATCTAGGGCATGTGTGACTCTTGTACCTTCCTGGTGGTTCCAGGAGCTTGGGGAGAGCAGGGTGATCTCAGTCAGACCACAGGAAGGTCTTCAGCCTTCAGACTGGGGTGTTCCTCCCCATTCCACTCACAGAAGGACAAGCAGTGTGTTGGAAGGTGAGCTCTTTTCTAGGCTGTGGCTTCCAGCTGTTTTGGTGTTTGCCCAGAACATTTCTGTCTTTCCTTCACTCACACCCAGTGAGCCCCAGTGACACCTCTGGGCACTTCCCTCACACCCTGCAGGCTCGAGGGCCAGCAGAGCTGTTTGGGCTCTGTCCCCTTGGGAATTTCATTATCTCAACAGCAGTGCCTGCTTTGGTGATGGGAAGATGGGAATTGGAGATCTGCCCTGCCCCATCCTCTGCAAAGCTGAAAAACTGCAATAAGTTGTTTTGTATATCTGCAGATTCACCTTCAGGAGGAAAGAATGGCTACCGTTTGACTCTGGCTAATGAATGTTTTTGAAAATGTGGTGATGAATAAAACCTTGGAAGTCAAGTTTTCTGGTGACTGAATATTTTCCTTTATACTCCATTTGTACTTCTGTGAATTGTAAAGCGCAAGTGTAGGCTAAGAACTTCCGTTGACAGAAAGATTCTCAATTTTGGTGAAACCCATAGAGCTGTGTAGTTTTAAAGTTATTTTTCCTGCTAGTTTTTGTAGTTCTAAATTCTGTTTAAATGCTCTTGTAGTTTACAGCTCTATGACTGTTCTATTATTGTTTATAAACATAAAGGGCATATGTGTTTTCATAACCCTGATTGAAAGTGCTTGCTGCTCTCCTAGCATGACAGTGCAAGTTTGGGTCTGCACCAAAATATGTTCATTGATGTGTCATTTCTTAATGATTTTACTGTTTCAGAGGAAAAAGGATTGTGGCAAGTTAATGTTTTAGTTACCTTCATACAAAAGGAAGGAGAGGTGCCTCCTGATATTGAGATGTTTAACTTGGGTTTGTGTCTTACTTAATGCAGTCATGTGTAATGATTTTTTTTCTCTGTTATGCCCCATGTCATATTAGGGCAATATTTTCATGGAGTTTTGGTCTAAATCAGAAAAATACTAACAAAGCTGGTATTATATTCCAGTTTCTCATCTTTCCTTCAGAAATAACTTTATGAGCCTAAGTTTCATTTCAAGTCAATGAATCACACATTCCTGTGTGCTGCAGCCCTTACAAAACAAGCTTTAAGACATTTTGTGCTTCATTCTTTAAGGAATGTTACCCGGTGTGCTTTAAAGGCTGGGATCTGAGAGGGGGAAGAGTCTGAATCTTCATGTCTTCCGAAGTTCAAGTTGCCTTTGTAGGGAAACTCTATGTGTGTGTGAGGGAAGGGACAGATTGGATTCTATTTTTTATTACAGGGAGTGGATGGGTACAAGTTGGACTTTTTAGGGAGGTTTTTGTTGTAATTATTTGTGGAAGGAAAAAGAGGCATAAGACCAGGTAACTGTTATAGCCCATGCCTTTCCAAGGGACTGACTGGGGAGGAAACCCCAAATAAATCCTCAGGAATATTTCTAAGAGGAAATAAGAGACAAAGGAGATGAGTTACATTCGCTGCTTGTTTTTTCCCCTTCTTAAGTGTGTTCTCTTGGCTTGTCTGAGACAGCTCTAAATTTAGAAAAGACATCAAACCCCAGCCCTCTGCAGGAGCCCGCAGGCGTGTGGAGGCGCCTGTGTGGAAGTTGTGGTGTTGTTCCAGCAGGCAGGGAGGGCTGCAGCCCTTGTGCTGGCAGCTGGAAGGCTGCCACTCCACTCCATTGTTCGCTGCCTTTGCTGCATTAGGCGGAGGAGACAGCCACCAACGTGACTGCCAGTGTTAAAAAGTAATTATTCAGTAATCTCAGCTTCAGATCTTGCCACCCTTGCACTTCCCGGTCCAAATACCTGCCAACATCAAGGCCACTTGTTTCCCCTTGCCATTCTGCTCCTTCCTCCTTGCTGTGACAAGACCCCCTTGGTGAAAACCAAGGGGTTAATGACAGTGAAGGAAAAAGGAGATGGTGTTTGCTTTCTCTGTGATTGCTTGAAGTTGGATATGACAGCTTAAACACCCACCTGCCCAGGACACAGGCCCACGTTGGCGTTCAGACCATGGGTGTCATGTCTTCTGCTCAGGGTTGTTGTCTGCCATTGGAATATTTTAGTGTAATAAAATATTTTCTAAGCCTCTTCTCTTTGTTTCTTTTTGTTTCTTTTATCTCTGTCCTGAATAAACAACCTGATATTAACCAGATTTTCCCCAGTTTGTACCTGTCAGAAGTCTTCACAATTTTTCAGTTAACTGCTTTGTGGAATGATGTGCAGGTTTTCTGTTTCCCAGGAGGGTTTGGTTTCTGGACAGAGCTGAAGAAAACCCTTTGGAGTAAGGTGGAGAAACATTCTTTACCTAGGTGTGTCTTCCTGAGTGATGAGTAATGGAATGCCTTGGTCCACATTCCTATTCCCTAATGCATCTGATTGTTACAACTGCTTTACCCTTGCAAGTCAAGTGGTTTATAGGCAGGACTCTCCCCTTGTCCACAGGGTTGCCTGCACCAGAATGGGATTCTTTGACTTGCCTTCCTTTTGGCTCCTTACAGGCTTTTAACAGACTGGTCTGTTCCAGTGGTTTGGTGTGCTGAGATTTGTCAGGAACTCAATTGTTTTCTGCCAAAAAACCTATCTTCCATTACCAGAGAACAGCTTGCTTGCTCCCAGGAGTTTTATTATTTGTCACTGGGATATCATGGACAAAGATATTCCAGGATAAGTCTGAACATAACTTTGCTGTTGTGATTGAAAACCTTTGTGCCCCAAGCCCCACTGAGGAGATTGACATGAACCTGGTGGTGTTTGGCTTGGTCTCTGTTAATAGCAAAATTTTATGGAGCATTTAATCATCTGCTTTTACAGTCTGAGAGGTTGATGATGATGATCATATCAGAGTTTGAGGGAATTGTAAATGCAGTTAGATGCAGCTAATTCTGGTTCCCTATTCAATAACGTTTTCTGTATGAAGTGGAAGTACACTGATTGTTTTGATATTGTTTGGTGCCTAAACCACATCTGTGTTTTGTTCTACTGATGTTTTGTTGGAATTGAAATTATGAACCTAGTTTTGGCAATACTGGCCATTTTTAGCTAAGTAGTAAAAAAAATGTGCCTTTTATTAGCATAGGTCACTTTGATGTTAATATATACTTGCTCATGAGGAACAAGCATTCACTTAGTTACACTGTGTTTTAAACAAAATACTTGAATGGTGAGCTCTAGAAATGTGGCCAGCCAGCTGCCCTGTGATGTGCCTGCAGAGTTTCTAATTAGAAGATGCTCTATGCAGTAACCATCTCAAATATGTTCTTTAGCAGTCTCTTGGATGAGACAGGAATACACCAAAAAAAGGCATTCCGAAAAAGGGCATGTTATGATCCCATCATGGAGGAGAACTAAAGTGTTTGTTCAAGTGCTGGGCAAGACAACTGCCAGAGGTATCTTAGAGGGGAAAGGAAGTTTTTTTACTCAAAACTGACTGTGGTAATTCACAAGGGTGGACACCCTGAACAAAATGCTACTGCTTATATATCCTAAGCATATCTAATTGGGTTCTTGTGTTAAACCTGTAAGCCAAACACTTGTAGCTGCTTAAAAAGCTGGAATTCTACTGTTCTTCCTTATTACTTTATGTCAACTGAGTCAATTGTTTTCACTTACACTGATGGAAGCCCCACACTGTCTGCCCTGCCAGGAGAGCTACTCGTGCATTCTCAGCTTTTGGGGTATTGGAATTGGCGTGTTGGAATTCCCCCATTAATGCCATTGCCCTTCCCAGGGATGCTGCTACAACCATTCTTAGGACACCCTCATGGGTGTTTTTGGGTTTCACTGCCCCCAGGTACCCCAGCTTTTGTGTGGGGCTGATGACAGTGGGGGCAGGGGGTGGCTCTGGGGCTGGGTGAGGCTTCCCCAGCCTTGCTGTTTGAACTGCTGGCCACCAAATGCAGTCTGGGCTTTGCATCAAAATCAGGGCATGGAAACTGCATGGATAACTCCTGCCTGTGCTGATTGTGTTGTGCTCTCCCTTTTTAAATGCTCAGTAAGATCTGTAAAACAGTGGTCTGGTGTCTGTGCTTTAAGGAACAAATGGTTGGTTTTGTGTCCAGGATGCTATGTGAGTTTAATTCAAGAGGAATTGCTCCTTCATTCTCACAGGACAGTGTGAAGTCCTGCTACATCAGTGATTAGTGGAAAATAAAACTGAAGTTTTGATATTTTGGTTTGTGGGTTTTGTTTTTTTTTTCCCTAGCTGTCATCTCCCATGTATTCCAATCTGAAAAGTGTCAAATATTTACGTGGAAATTGGGATATAATTGCATTAATTGGTATTGAGCTTACTTGAAAAAGAGGGATAAGCACTACAAGAAGTGTTCATGAGCTACATAAAGTATCTTAAATGAATTTGTCATCTTAATGCTGACATTTGAAACACTGGCCTAAGTTTTGTTTTTATTCAAAGCAAAAGTGCTGTTCTAGTTGATTTAAAAATATTCTGATAATAAAATATCTTGAATTTCTTTTTTTACTATCCCCTTTTTTTTTTCTTTTCCTTTGAACTGCTTGGAGAATAGAAAGAGAAACTTTGTGATAAAAAGTGAACTAGTGTAACTTTTGCTTGGAAGATCTGAACAGAATGAAAAGTAGTAATGGGAATATCTTTACATGTGTTAGTAAAAGTAAAAGCTTTGTAGTGCAGACAGGGATGGTGTTGAATAGATTCAGATGTAGTGGATTTTATTTTTTATGTTGGTAAATAATGAAATTCAAAAATAGTATTGTGAATCAAAAATTAAATAAGAATTTGGGAGTGGAACCATGTTTTTAAGAGAAGAAAATACAGAAATTACTGTACAATCAGAGGGAAAGGAAGCAAGGATGTAGCAGCACTGATAGAAGGAAATTTTACCAGTATTGAGTCCCTGAGTGAAGAAGAGTCTATGTATTGTGATTTTTTTTTTTTTTTCCCTAGTGTCAAGCCCATGTGAAGAAGAAAGTCTAGCTTGAAATAATCTGACAGCCTAAATGGCACAAAACAGGGCAGTGCAAATGTGAACTGAGTGTTTTTATGGAGCCAGCTTTCATTTTAAAGCTTTCTTTCCAACCTATTTGGGTGTGGTATTTGTCTTCATGTATATGTATAATGCCACCTGCTCTGTGCCTCTGAAATCTTTGGGAGAACAGCTTAAAGGAACCTTAAAATGTCTTTCTGTATGAAGCACCTCTGGGTGTTTTGAACATAGATCTTCTCAGTGCTGAAATGTCTTCCTCAGCAAAGCACATCCCCACTTTCTCAGCATTATTTCAGAATTCTTAAGGTCATTTGCAGCATCTTTAATATGAAGATAAATAGAACTTCAACTATAATAATGGAATTCTCTGTTTTCTTGTGTGTGTTATTCTGCAGGTTAAAGTGGGGAGGAAAAACCAAACCCAGAAGCATCACTGACTGGGTAGATTTTTCAACATGAATCGTGCTTTTAGCAGGAAGAAAGGTAGGTAATTTAGCTTATATTTCATGGAGACATAAATGCCCTGTAAAACTTCTTTGGAATATTAAGAATTATACAAAGAAAAACCTAATCATTACACTGAATTATCTAGATAAAAATGAGCAGCCCTTCTAGAAGATGTATGGAGCAAAACATTCTTGATTGGTACTTAGAGAGCTTTCTGCATTCCAAGGCTGAAGATCAATGTCATGTGTTTTTTATTGCAGGATGTTCTTACACACACACATATAAATACATAAACATAAAATACACATTCTCTTTTCTTTTTTTGCCTGCACACACCAAAGGAGGTGCTGGAGGGTTTGAGAACTTCTAAGAATCAGTGACATTTCTTTATATATCTGTATACATTGGATTCTTTTTCTGGGATGAGCTATTTTTTTTTCAAACTGTGTTTAATATACTTGAAATATCTCATCCAGCGCTATATTTTTAGCTGTAAGGAGCTATTCTGGATTTTTAGCAATCTGAAATGGCATGGTTTCCAAAAGGATATCAAAGCACTAAATATTCAGTTATGTATGCTGCTCCTCTGGCTTGCTTGGTCTCCTTTCATGAACTGCTTATGATTAAACATTAAGTCTTTAGAAGGAGCATTAGGGGTGAAGCTTTTTTTACTGACAGCTTTGTTGATATTTCCCCTGTTTGTTTTTAAGGTAGAAAATACTCAGTAGGTCTCATTTCTTTATTTTCCCTGTTTTCTTCTAAAGATCGTTAAGTGTGGCACACACTGAGATGAAGCCCTTGCATGAATAAGTAGGTGTAACCTCAGCTGAACTGAGTGTAAATATTTTGTTTATATAGCAAGAGTTTCTTCTTTGGTGTCAGTCTCAAAGCTGGAAACAAAAGGAATCTTCTTACTTAAGCCAACATGGAATGCCAGCATCACTGCATCCTTGTGTGCCCAGTGCATTTGTTTGTTAAAGCCAGGTGAATCAAGGTGAGAGGAGCAGTCTTGAATATCAGCACGTGACCACAAAAGGAAGATACACTTAGAAAGGCTGCAAAATAGGATAAAAGATCTTTTAATACCCTGACAGCAGGAGGAAATGAGCTTAAACCCATAGCCTGTGCTCTCTTTAAGCACTGATGTGTTTTCTTTTCTAGGTAATTGTAACAGACTCCTTCCAGATCATTTGAGAAACCATTTGATTATTCTTTAATTGTGGGTTGATTTATCACAACTGAGAAAGAAACTTGGGAATTGTAGATTTTTTGTTTAGGAAACATCTAATTATTTCCTTTTTTTTTCCTAATGACTTCTGACAATGTTTGAAGCTCAGCCTGCCATGTTTCAGAAACAGACCAGTTGTGTTTTACTGGATATTTTCCCAGAGTTTGGACTTGAACCTAGAATGCTAAAATGCTCTGTCACTATTTCATATTGCCCTTGGCCATTTCTGCATCTTGCCTTTACAATCAGGTGTGAAATTGTATCCTCAGTTTCCTGGGATCATTTGAGGGGAGTCAATTAACTACTCTCTGTTTTCTTCATAGGAAAATTCTTATTAATTTCTCACTAAGTCCTTTCCTATATTTTTGGAATTTCATTGTATTCAAAGACATCTGCTTTGTTGTTCAGTTCATTTCTTGTGTTATTTTCTTAGCCCAACAAGAAAAAAATACCATATAAAAGCTGTCAGGCACAATGAAATGCAGTTAGTGTGGATTCCTAATAATGATTCAGAACATGAGGAGACAGAGGAATTCAATGCTGTCATCCATTTATTTTACTCATAGTAACACTCGTGACATTTCCCTTCTCATACCCTAGGAAAAAAAACAAGTTTCAGTTAGGTAATTGTCAAGATTAAGTGAAAATTACATATTTCAAATTACATCTTTTTAATGCAAATTGAAGTTGAGAAGAACTTGGCTCAATCAGTGTTCATGCATAATAACTGCATTTAAAAACAGTTTCAATTGCTGAACTTCCCTTATAGTATTTGATTTTTCACCCCAGATCTCATAGGTACAGTTTTTTCCATTTCTTGATGGGTTATTTGTGGGTTTCTTCTGTCCACAAGAGTGTGGATAGCTTGAGGCCTTAACTGTTACTGCTGTTAAGGCTTAAGTGTGACTGCTGTGGCTTCCCAAGAGGTTGTTGCTAAACCCAAACCAGTTTCCAGCTGGCTGTGCTGGTAGGGTTTGTGTGAATTCCAAGTTTGCAATGCTCTGTTACCTTGAAGCTACAAAAACAATAGCCTTAAATCCATAGGATTGTGAGGGGAATTTAAACAGATGGAGGTGATTCTTGGATAATAGCCAGAGATTGTATCTGAATTGGGCAGATGTACAGAATAAACGTTCCCTAATGTTCCTTGTGATGATCAGGATGCACATAGGGAAGGCTCCCATCCTTTTGAACTGGGCAAACTGGGTTCCAGAATGGCTGGGACTGCGCTGTTCTTGCTGATGAGCTCTGTTCTCATGCCATCACCTGATCCCAGCAACAGAATTTTTCTTCTAAATGTTCAGGGAATTATTTAATTTGTAGCCATTGGTAGACAAGGAAAGAAAAGAAGCACTAAAAGCAAGTTTTCTTTACATTTCCCCCCCTTTTTCTTCTATTGGAGGCTGGATAGCAGCCTGTGCTTTCACAAAAAAATTGCCATAAAATATGAGTTGCTAAGACAGAAAGTGAGCTCTTTTTAAAATTAATTCTGATCCTTTACAGGCAAAAGTTTCCTATAGATAAGATGTGTGGCATGAGTGTTTATGGAGAGAATCTGTTATGGGAACAGCAGCTTTTCATAAATCAGAGCAGTGCTCTTGAGAGCAGACATCTCCACGTTCAGCATTACCAGTACTTCATTTTCAGGCACAATTTTTTACTGTAGGTATCATATCTGCAGCCAGTACCCAGTGTAAGTTGATTTTTGAGGGGCATGGTTTGGACATGAAATAGCCACTTCAGCTGACAAGGTGCGCTGAGTGCTCTGGCCTTAAAAAAGTGGTGCAGCCATTGCCTGACTCCCCAGGATTTAGTACAAACCAGAACTGATGAGTTTGCTTGTATTTCAGCTGGAATTATTTTTACTTGTCTGATAGTCAGTTGGGTTGAAGGCTTAATTGATATTTAAAAAATGCAAGATATTAATCTTTCATCCTAATAGTGGCAATGAAAAATATAAGAAAATGTGAAGTTTAGGCAAATTCAGCTTGCTCCAGAAAGTACTTACACAGGTAGTGATAAATAAATGAAATCTTTCAGCAGTCCTGGTTGTGATATCTGGTCTTATGTTACCCATGAGCTTGTATAACAGGGAAACAGACTGTAGGCAGTCATATTGACAAAAAGGTTCATTTCAGGTTTAAACCTGATACCAGCATTGGCTGTTTAAAGTTGCATGTTTAAATATGGAGAAAAACCATTCAAAGCAACATAGCTTCTCTCTTGTCTTCACTAGAGTTTGGTTGGACTAACAAATGGGTGTGTTATGGAGAAAATTCTCTGTTGCAGAAATACTATGACTCTACAAACTGTACAAAAGCAAGCATTCTGTTTTCCATTCATTGATAAATGAATGCAGTAAATTACAGTGAAATTATAATTATCTTTTCTTTAAAGATCTCTTTCCTTCTCCCACAAAAACAAATTAATCAACAATATGTATGTCCTTGTTATGACAAAGCCTCTGAAAATGTTTGTCTATCACATTATTGGAAGCTTGCTTTTGTATGTGATACAGTTTTGGGGAAGGGGTTTTGAGGAGTCCTCTTTACTTTTCATTTGCAGTTTTTCCTTTAAAATCACATGTATCATTCTCACTTTGAAATGCTGTGGTGCAAAAAGTCTGTAGGACAGGTGGAAGTCTGTTCAATTTGAAATAGTTTGCATTTTTCTAAATTCAGTCACTCTTTTAAGTAGCTTAGGGATATTAATATAATTCTGTAACAGAGATCTCTAAATGCTATATGGTTATGTAATTTTTTTCTCATTCTTAGTATATTTGTATCTAAACTAAATTACTTACTTGTTCTTAATTTAGACTTGATTTTCTGATGAGATTTATTTGCATGGAAATAGAAAACATTAACTATGGGGATTTTGTTTTACTCATTTTAGTGAAAGGAGTTGCCTTGCATAAATGAATTTGGCACATTTTACTGATCCTGCATCCTTCTATTAAAAGATGCTAGTGTAAGAACTGGTGCATATAAGTAAGGAAAAAATAACTAGTGTTTCCTGGCTTTTGCCTCCTCAGAAATGTGAGAGAAAAATACTGTTCTTTCCAGACAGAGACACATCTAAATCAGGAACGACTGTAATCCAAACCCTCTGCAAGCAAAAGATTGAAACTTTGTGAGTGACACAAACCAGTGCTAAAAATGTAGATATACATGCCCACTGAATTACAATGGCTGAAATGGGTGAAGTTGTGCAGGATGTAGCAGTTGAATTTAGTTTTTGTTCTTTATTGTGCCCAAATGGTCCTCCTTCATCCCATAAAGAATGTCAGACTTCATTTTCTTATCACATGAAGTTCAATGTATGTGGAAATCTAAATTTTCTGGGTTTTTTTTCTATATGATAGCAGTTAATAAGGTGGATAATTGCTGCCAATCACCAGCTCTTGAGATGTAGATGGTCTTTATAATGCTAAGTAGAATATATCGAAGTAATGATCTGTTTTAAAATCATAAGTTTCAGCAATGATGTTTCTGTGAAATGGCTTTTTATGAGCTTTATTTATGCAAATGTAGACAGGTGCATTTAATGGGCAGGGACTGACATAAAAAACTGCAATCAAAAGTTATAGGACGCTCTTTTTATGTGAACGCACTGGCTATAGTACGATCTTTATTTTTATTATAAACATATGCTGCATCCAGAGATGAAAAATATTTTGTTTTATATTTTATCTCTTAATGAAAAGACAATAGGTGAAGGGCCAAAAGAATGATGGGGATAAGTGTAGTCCTAAAATAAATACTTTCCTTCTGTCAGAACTATTTCACATCATTGATTTAAACAAATGGCCTGTTGTGTGCTGGACTACCACATTAAGAATAATGATAAAAAGCATAAGGAGAACATACTCACATCGTTTTAAAGGAATGTAAGCAGCCACAGCCCCCCCCCACTGTGATCTTCAGATATTCTTGTGATTGTACTTTGTCCTTTCATAAAAGCATTCACCTTACAGGGGAGAAAGGGGCAAAAACCTACAACTCAACAAACCAAACCCAGGTCTAAATTTCCTCTTCTGCCCCTACTGCAAAGAAGCTGCTGCTTGATGTTTGTGGGATTTTCTTGAACAAAATGTTTCTCAGGAGTTGAGGGTGGGAGGAAAAGAGGGTGCTTTTTTGGTATAACAAATATTTCTGTCTTCAACTGGTCTTGGCACAAAAATCATTGAATAGTTTTGTAACACCTCCACAAAGAAGTCATATGTATTCCAATTACTGTTCCTTGTCTTTCTAAACACGGGATCATGTGGAAAACCAATATTCAGTGGCCAAGTCCCTCTTTTGTATTGATTTTTGACTCTGTTTTTTGAAGTATTGTTTGTTCTGTTGCTCTCCTTAGGCTGTGGCAGCACCCATTCAAGCACAGCAGCGAGGAGAATTCAGGGTTTCCACCTTCATTTGGCAAGGACCCCAGTGATCTTCTCTTGGTGGGCAGGGCTGTGCTCAGTCTGACGCTTTGTGTGTGTTTGCAAACATCTGTATGCAGCTGGACACATTTATGGTAGTATATTCACATTCTGAAAGCAACAGGTTCAGCTCTAATTGTTTAGGGAAAAAAAAAAATTACAGCATTTCTTCAGAGGAGGGATACAGATGAGGAGAGTGCTGTGGAAACCTTCTCTGAAGGATTCTTGGCTCTGTGCAGCTGAGCCTGATTTTTCTTTTCTCTCTGGTCCCATAAGAATAGGAGGATAATTTCCTGTTGCTTATTTTATCTGCATTATCTTCAAAAAGGTGTTGCAGAGCTGATCTTACCCCTTGCCTGCTGTAAGGAATATTCTAGGCAGGTTCACAGTGACATTTACAGCAACAACTTCTGTTACTTCTCCCTAAGCTCAGGAGCTCCTTTCCAGAAGACGTGTGTGCTGCTGAGCCATAGGCATAAATACTGGGAGTCTGAAGCTTTTTGGCTTCTACCCTATTAAAATTTACACAGCCACAGCCTAAATACTTGAGTTACACAGGTACACTGTGAGATTACTGGATGGGTGTCTTGATGGGTATCTTATCCTGTGTGAAATAAATTAGGGCTGTAACAGCCGGACCTTGATAGGAATCACAATGGCTACTGCATTTCGTAAGCATTTCTCCTATAAAGCTGTTGGAAAAATGCAGAGAACATCCAAAATAGATCGCTCAGGAAAACGCTGTTTTGTGAAATCAAATCTTTCTGGGACATAAAAGGATGTACCTTAGGTACATAAGCAAGAGGAAGCCACAGATATGCATATTTTAGTTGCTCTCATTGCTTGGTCAAACTCCTTTCTTCTCCTTCCAGTTTGAATTTTAAACAAAGCTCCATTTCATCTTTTATATCACATTATTTCAGTGTTCTGGAATCAGAAAAATTAAAATTCTATTTTAATTATATATTGAGATTGTCATTTATGCTTCTTTTCCTTTACATAATTTACATAATGTTCTTTATATGTTTATATCTTTTTATGTTCATGTAAATAATGAACTATTTACATAATGTTCCTTAACAGCAAGAAATTGTTCAAAAGCTTGCTATTTAAACATTTTTAAAAGTTTAATTGATACTTCTCCAGATTTATTTATAGCAATATTGCAATAGTTCACTGAACTCTTTTTCTACAGCAAGATCACAAATAGTGAAGTGAAATACAGAGTTGGAGGTTTGTTCTTTACATATATCATAGTGAAAACTTGCAAAATGCGATCACTTAAATTATGTTATGCTGGTTATGTCTTTTTGACTTCAAATAGAAGCTTTTATCAACGACAGTGGAGCTCTTGTTGTAACTAGAAGACATACAACGTATGGGCAAAGTAGTTCAGGTTTTTTTCTTGTTTTTTTCCTCTTTGGTTTAGAAATATGAACTTGTTAAAAGTTCTTAACATCAACAAATCAAAAGTGCAAAAGCTAAGATTTGTTCATCACTAGTCAGTTGCACTAAAACTTTCATCCTATTTTCCTTTATTGATAGAACTTATATATCAGCATCCATATCTCAAAAACATGCAGTATAAAATGTGTAGGCCATGCAGTGGATGTTACTTTTGAGGGAATTGCAAATACCAGGCTTGTTTTCATTTTGTAACTATGCCAACCCAGCATTCTGAGACACCATTCTGCAATTATAGCAATCGCTGTTGAAAACCATTTACAAGGTCGTCAATATTAGGGGAGAAGGACACAGGCAAAGCATTCTGCCAAGCTCACTCTGTTCTAGGGAGATATGGCTCTTTTCTTGGCAAAGACCAAATATGCATCCAAAGCATATCTTATGTTTGGGAAAAAAGGGAAAAAAATAACAAAAGTATTTTTGAACTATGTGTATTGATGGGCATTTTTATCCATATGTTTCTAGGGAAGTCTCTGACTCATAATTTCATTTCCTTAGTCATAGCAATCTGTTAATAATTTCAATAAATTACTGGTATCAGACACCCAGACTTTATTCCGTCATTGCTCTAGAAGGTGGCTGGAACAAATGCTGCAGCTGAACAATGCAATAATATTACATTATATAATGTTTATAATATTATAAATATAATATTTCTTTGATAGCAATATTTTGGTATTATATTCTGATGAAAACTCAGCCTATCCATTCATGTGTTATCTGCAGTGGTCAAGAAGTCAGATTCTACCTTGCTGTCTGACAAAGCATAAGGAGGCTTTGTGAGCCCCTGCCTGTTTCTTCTGCAGTCAGAATAAAGGAAATTATTTAACAGGGTGACAGTTCTTTCATGTCATGTTGTGAAGGTTTTCTTTCTTTACAGAAGAATAGATAATCTAGGAATAATGAAACAGAGAGCACTTGTGTACATACACTGAAGCAAGTAAGCTGTTTGTTCCTGAGGCAGTAATACCTAGATGTATTATGGATCTCTAGGATATCTTCTTCAGGAGACTCTTATTATGCTGCTTGTCACAAAAAATATTTTTGTCATACCAAGTTTTGTAACAGAGGAAGAAAAGACAGCTCCAAGATTTCTTCTGTTAGCAATAAAAGCATCCATCAATGTAAAAAGATACTAAAGGCTTTATTTTCTACTTTTTAGAAATAACTGTATTTTCACTGTGGCACTAAAAAAGAAAATGTTAAAATCAGAGTCCTTGCAATTCAGTCTCTCAGACCCTGGGGTCTCCCAGTGTTAGCTTGGTACAGTTTTCTCTTAGCAGGCTGGTGTGTGCTGGTAGGGAACAGAACTGAGAAGCTCTCACCCAAGTCAGATTCCCTTAAAAACTGGATAGTGCTGCTGCTCTGGGGGCTCTGTGCCTGTGCCACCCAATGAGCACTCCGTGCACATGCTGAGGTGTTGAGGAGAAGCTCCACACAGGACTGCCAGTCATGGTTAACCCCGTCTTGGGTTTACCCCATAATCTTTAAATCACAGAGATGATATTTTTTTACTCTTCTTGTTCCACACAGTGCCGGTGAATGTGGCATAACCACCACTTGCAGAGAATTTCTCATACCTCAGTCAAGCATAGGTTCTATTGGACTCTGAATGGCTCTAACACATAATTCTCAAAACCTCATAATTCTCAAAAAACAACTGAGCACTTTTTAAAACTTTAAACTCTAAGGCAGCCTGCATTAAGAACTTCAGACAAGATCTAAAATAACTGTGGTTTTCACCCGGTGTAACAGCATGAGTCCTTTCACTTTCTGTTACTGTTAACATTAGATGCAGGTTGTCAGGTTTGGTTTTATCTGGGCTTTCAGTCCTTTCTTTAGGACCTCTTGTTTTATTTAGCAGGGAAGTGTCTGTGTAACTACTAAAATGATAATATGAACTGTGATTTTCATTGTAGGGTTTCATATTTTGCTTGTTGCTTCAGGATGAATAATTAAGTTTTAAGCTGTGAAAACTCTTAAAAAATTAAATTAGGTGAGGGATCATGCAAACCACAAGCCACAAACCACAATATCTACATCAGATATTTGACCAATACTTCTTTTATAGGTTTTCTTTTTTCATGTTTTTCTGGTTTATTGCATGCAAAGTGTCTCAAATGTGGTCTTTCTCAACTGCTGTGAAATCACACTAATTCTAAGCAGTATTTCAAACATCTGCTGAGTGTGTGTAAGTCCATAATCAGACCTTAAAATTCAGAAGGAGATGCTGGTAACAAAATTACCCCATAATAGCTTGTATGATTTTTTGCATGTCTTTGCTATCAGCCTGAGTTTTGCCTTGGATTGATTTAGTTTAGCATTAAGAGCTCTTTCCAAACCATCAGCACTCTGTAATTATTACTTGCCTCTAAGAAATGGACTCCATTGTCAGAGGAAATCTTCAGCAGCTGTGTCACAGTGTCTGTGGATCTACATCTGAATGTTGGACTATTTTAGCCAGTAGCACAAGACCAGGTGTCTTTTGGTACCTCACTAAGTTACTGATTTCATTTTGAGTTGGGAGCACCTGTCCTTATTTCCTCATCTTCCTCCCAATTAGGGGCACCAGCAGTTATAGCTAGACTTGCCCAGCAATGTTATTCCTTGCTGGAATCTCTGTCACATTACTGTTGGAGGCTGGTAGGCAGCTTGATGGTTTCACAGAAACATTTTAAGTAAAGCTTTGTAAATGATAATAAAATTAGAAAGATTACCTGATGCTGAATTAAGATCACACTTGACTCCCAAACTAAATAACATTTTTTTAAGGTTTGAATTTTCCCTGATGGGGTGAAGGGAGGAAGAAGCATTTGCAAGGAATAGTTTTACTGGCACCTGTCTAGCCACTTGTCTGCTTGAAAAATTGCTTTAGAAGCTACAGCTCTGTCACTTGTTTGTGCTGGTACTAGGCATAAAATGAGTGGAGAACTATTGCAATTTCCTTGAGAAATTCAGTGCTCTATTTTTATTAGATTTTCCTTTATAAATATGTAAATATGACCATATGCCTACTGAAGCTAGTAAACAGAAATGTGAAGGAGCCAGGTAAATTAACCCTTAGTATTAGCAATGTGGCTGCACCTGGAGGAGTTGAAATTGGCCCTGTGCAGGTGTTCACAGAGCAGGCAGTGAGCCGTCCTGTCCTGAGTGCCAGCTCCCCTTCCTGGCCTTGCCGGTGAGCCCAGCGACCAGCTGCTTGCCTGGGCTTCAGCTTCTCTCCTGGCCTGACAGGCTTTATTCCTCCTGGCCTAACTCTCCAAATTCCCTGGGATGGTTATTCTGCACTTCCGGATAACATCAGCCTTTGATATTATGCTAAAGAGGAGATCAGGTTTTGGGTGTTAAAATATTCTGGGAAATGATTTCTTGGTTCTGGCAGTCCAGTCACAAGCCCCAGTTAAAAGGAAGAGCCACTTTAATCATCCTCCTGGGTGCTGCTGAATGGGCAAATCATTCTTCCTTAATTAAGAAGTGATAATATCACTCTTCAGTAATGGAGCTCAACGTTGCTGCCATCTAGAATGAAGTTTGCGAAGGGAAAAAAGAATTTCCCAGCTTTGTAGTTCTGATCCTGTTACTGGGGTGACTGGTGAATAACTTGGTTAGCCATTTTCTTACTCCTGCATAATCTAAAATATTTAATTATTGCTTTAGTATCAATCAGTGTCACAGCTTTTGCTCTTCAACACTTTGAAGTGAACAGAATTTTATTGTCCTTAAGTGTAACTAAGTAAAAAGTTGGTAATTACTGTAATTGCAACTCCCCATAAAGGCAAATGGAATTGGGAATATCCAAGGGTAGAATTTTGCTTTAAGCTGTTTTTCTGTTACTTAACTCAATAAATTTCCAGATTTGTGACTTTAATTCATGCTCATTTAAACCAGGATAGTCTCAAGTTAGAAAATACTGTTAAATGTTCAACATATGTCATATAAAGCATTAATGGGATTTACAGATTCTCCCAATTGCATGGTAATGAAAATTAGTATTTTTGAATGATTTTGTTTTCTTAAATGCTCTCAAATGAGAAAACTTTGAGAATTTGTTTGTAAGATTTATAATAAAAAGAAGCTTTTCCTTAATGTTTGGAATTCTATCTTAAATTGTGTAGAACATTCAAAAAGGCCATTAATGCAAGAGGAGAACTTGTACTTTGCAAATAATTACAGAATTAGGTCCATGCAGCAGGAAAAGTAAGAGAACAACACAGTGTTGTAATGGGAAAGTTAAAGGGTAAATATGCAAATTTGTTAAGCATGAGTATGGAAAAATTACAGATGATCTGAACTTATAAATCAGATCTAAAATTTACAACTCATATGTTTCATTTTTTTTTATGAGGATTAGGGCTTTCTTCTGTCAGTTACAACTTGAGTAATTTTTTGTTTGTCCCTTTAATGTCTTGATAATTAATCAGAAAAAGCACATAATTCATCAGAAAATCATCATTAGATGCACAAGATGCAGTCAGTGCTTTAAACAGCAGGATACAAAAAAATCCTGATCTGAGAGAGAGCCAGCAAACAGCCTCAGACCAATTAATACCTTTAGGGGGAGGAATTGCAATTCTTATGGAAAACCATGCTGGTTAAAATAGGAAATGTGCCCAACAGAAAGAAGCAGGTTCTTTCTCCTAAATGTTTGAGAAGGTGTGAGATATTTCCCTCCAGCCCCTCTAACTACTTCTGACAGCTGGTTTTTGAGTAAGAGGATGGTTGTTGAACTTTTTCGCAGAGATACTGTTATACTCAAGTTAACAATTGAATAACCTATTCAGTGCTTCTTTTATTTTGCTTTTCTGTAGACAAAACATGGATGCACACTCCTGAAGCCTTATCAAAGCATTATATTCCCTATAATGCAAAGGTAAGAAAATATTAAGTTCTTTTCTCCTCATATCTTTAGAATGCAGCACATTCTATCTTGTTTTGACTTGAAGATTGCGGAGACATAGATTTGCCAGATGAAATAATGAAGACAAACTTAGTAACTGTCTGGTTTGCAGATGAAAAATGTTCTGTTCTTAATGGCCAGTTGATTCTTGTTCTGAGCTATGGTTTACTAGAAAGCAAACTAGTGTTCCTCCTCTGCTTGATGATGTTTTTGTAAATGGATGGAGGTTTTTAGTGCAAAGGAATTTAACATCAGCCTCCATGCTTACAGTATTATTAAAATTAATGGCACAAACTTCTTTTGCACAATATCAAAGGCAAACCATTTCTGCTGGATTTATTGAAATGTCAAATACTTGGGAAATGCGGTAGAACAATAATGGCATTTTTGCACAATAAAGCCCAGAAGCCTTACTTTAATTTTCTTATCCCAATTTCAGTGAGATAAGTTTATATAAGTAATGGTTCAATTTGTCTAATGACATCCCTTGACAGGAAATGCATCTTACCTAAATACTTTAGACCTTAAAGGTTCCTAAATACTTACCTAAATACCAGCTTAGAAGATAGTTTGTTAAAAGGAGGAGAGAATATGCCAGCCATCAGCATAACTCAGAGTAAACTGAGTAATCTGCAATTATTTGCTCAAATTGAGAGTATAATTTATTAAAATTCTATTGTGGTTTGTTCTGGAGGGCGTTCTCTTAAGATTGGTATTTCTTAATATAAAAACCTTTCTTTAAATAGTCAATAAAAAAAATCTATGTGAAAATTCCTACTATCAGAATTTATATATATATATATGTATATATGTAAGTATTTGATTCACAGTCTGGGGCTCAGGTTTCTACGTGAGTGTTCCCTGCTTTTGTATTTGTAATTTTCTTTGGTTTAGCATTGCCACAGAGTTTGTAATGGGAAGTGGAGTCTCTTTCTCACAGTTGCCAGGTTTTGAATGTGTTTTTATTCTGTGTGTTCTCCAACTGAATTCTTGTCCAAAGGATGTATTACCCTTTCAGTGAATAGCCTTGCCAGACACCTTGGCTTTATATTACAGTTCTTCAGAGGGAGGATTACTTGCTGTGGTGACTGTGCCATGTGTTTTAAGAGCAGGCTGAAGCCATGAGTTTTTTCAAAGCACTGAACAATGTCTGTTCATTTCTGGTCTTTGAGAGAAAAAAAGAAACCTCCTTCATCTTTCATGTTTCATTGTCTTGCCTAAGAGCAGATCTGGTGAGTAGGTGTCAGTACAGCAGTGCAGAAAAAGAATTAGAATAAAGAGGATGGTTCTAAGGTGGTGGTAACTGTAGAAACAACAGCATCAGCAACTTCTGGAGCAGAAGAAAAGAATGGAGAATTCCAATCTAAAGGAAGACCCTTGGTCCCAAATGTCTTTCCACTTTTTCAAGCTAATACGTGTCTGTGTCCTCTCCAGTTCTGCTCCTTTTGTTGTTTATTCCAGGGCCTCCTCCACCTTTGTGGTGGCCTCTAAGGTCTGCCAGAACACCTGCAAGAAACTGAGATTTTAATACCACATATGTTGAGTGTTGGTTTTGTTTTATTTCTTTATTTTTTAAGAAAGTTAAGCCCTTTTTTTTTTTATTTGGATCACAGTAGAAAATTCTTATTTAGAACTGTCAGTCATTTGATTCAAAGTGGGCAAAAAATTGTTCTGCTCTGTAACTGGAGTGTAAAGGGTATGGGATTCCCTACCCTGTTCATTTATTGACACCTGGAATAAATTCACACAGCTGTTATGAACTCAGCTGCCATATGCAGGCATAACCGTAATAAATCTAGATGATATTTTCACCTGAGTTCTCAAGTATCATTCTCATTAAATTTTGCAGTATTTTTCACCTTGAAGAGCAAAATATGTATCTATCTGTACTTTATTTGGGGTTTGCAGGATTTTGGGTTTTA
Organism: Emberiza elegans; assembly: GCA_024865655.1. Lineage (NCBI taxonomy): Eukaryota > Metazoa > Chordata > Aves > Passeriformes > Fringillidae > Emberiza > Emberiza elegans. Next base: position 3,250,273 of record JALJVW010003518.1, read on the forward strand.
AGTGAAATGTCTCATTGATTCAATTACTTGTAACTATGCTGTGAAATAATGATTAAAAGCTTCAAAAACCTTCATAACACAAGAATTGAACAAGTCTCGTTGATTTTTTTTGCCCAAATTTTTCCAATTTTCTAACATTGAGTTCATGTATCTTCAATATTTGTTGGGAAGAAAAGACAACACTTGATCTGATTTATATTTATTTATATGTGAGTGCAGAATGACGTGTTCAGGAAATCAAATTAGTTTGATGGAAAGTAATACCAGAGATGTTATTTGTCCATGAGCAAGTGAGATGTATTCCACTCCACAGTTTTTTGGATGAAGATTAGTGTGGATGGAAAAGTGGTTTCTGTTCTTTATAAGACACAAAAATAGTTTCTCTGACACTAATCTGAGATGATCAGAACATGGGCAGAGCTTACTGGGCAAGATGAGGTTTTGTTGATTCCTAAGACAGCTCGTTGATAAAACACAGTTCATGAGTTGACTCTGAACTCTCATGAGTTGACTGAACTTTCATGAGTTGACTGTTATTAAAAAAAAAAATCCTAGCAAAGTGAACTGGAAATTAAAAGAAACCTGCAATATTGACAACTGGCCCTTTTTCTCTACCAATCAGAGAGGACCTTTTTAACAGAGAATTAGTAATGCCATGTTATCTCTTAGAACATGCACCCTCAGGATGATTTATGGCCATAATCCTCTTTGCAAGAAACCATGAGCTGAGTTTTTTCTTCTGCAAGTAAAATCCAAGAAACATGAGTCTTCTGAGGAAGCCCTGAAATATAAAAATGTCTTGAATTTCTCTCTCTTTTCCAACACACCCACTCCTATTTGCTGTTTTGAAATTACCTGATTTTGGCATGGTTTTGCACAGTGTAAACCAATGAGGCTTTGGGCTTTTTTTTTTTTTGGGGGTGGGAAGGATGGGACAGGGGTGTTTATTTTCCCTCTTCAGTTTTGTTTTGGTTGCTTTTGTTCTGTTACTGTCATTTTTTTGTGTTTAGTGGTATTTCTTGGGTCCTTTTTTTTCCTTATCTTACTGATATCTTGGTCTACGAGAAGGCACTGATAATAAGATTCCTCACAGTTCAGCATGCTCTGGATATGTGACCTTTGTTTAGGGAAGCCAGAATTTTGACATCAGTTTGTGGCCCTATATTTTTTCAACTGTCACTGCAAATGAAAGCATATTGGTCATATTTTTTTTTTCCCCAGAAAGATAATTTAGAATTTTTATAACACAGTACCAAATATAGACTCATTTTGAGGTGGTGGCACAATGGTTTTAATATCACCTGGATATAAAATTCTAAGGCAACCCCAAACTTCTGTGTTAATTTTTTCTGTAATGGTCCTTTAATTAAGAAAGGATTTTTGTGTTATTTTCTATACTGTAAAGAAAAAGCTCTCTTTTGCCCTTAATGCAATTCTTTTGATTTGAGGCCAGCTTTCTTTCTGCAAAACAAAAGTGGATCAAAGTGTGACTTTATAATGTAATAAGGACTGTAGCCTTTTAAAAAGGGCTGATGGTTATCATCCCCTTAGAGGTGCCTTTCTGCCAGTCAAAAGCTGCCCCAACCAACCATGTTTACTATGTCTCTCTGTAGTGATTGTGTCTGTAATCCCCTTCAGAGTCACTGGCTTATTTTTTGGCTTATATCAAACTTCCACAAGCACAGCTTTCCATTTTGCAGAGAGGTTGTGCTTTGCCAGCCTGGTGTGTATGTTGGCAGCTGGCAAGGCAGGGGTCGGTGGCTCTGACCTTGCACAAGGCAGAAGGGCTGCCCTTTCCCTGGCAAGTGATGGCCCATTAAACCCTTTGCAGGATGTTTCACCAAGGGATGTCACAGCTCCCCAGTGCTCCTGGCCTAATGCTTGCTGCACACTCACTTTCAGAGTTTTTATATTGTCAGCTGCTGATTTGATTCTTGATGTACTAGTTTCAGTTTGAAAGCTTAGAGTTAAATTAAAAATTCAAAAAAGGAGTTTAGTAATGGTCACACTTTATGATCTGGAAGGTCTTTTCCGACCCAAATGATTCCGTGAGTCTGTAATTAAAGACCTCCCTTGGCAGTACCTAAAGCTCTTAGTCTTCACTGTAGGACAATCAGCAGTTTATTTAGATTCTCATCTATATGCCATTTCTTCTTCCATGTATTCCTTATCATCCTTCAATGGCAAATAATACTCTTGTGGAGCAGGCATTTTGGTCAAATGATGTCACTATGGTTGCAGGGTTCTAGGTACAGTTCTGTCTTTTGAATATCTGCGTTTTGCTGTCATTAGTGTACAGTATTATCAAAGCCACATTTTTGTGGCATAAACTGCACTTCTTACTACATTTTTTTTGCTATTGCTGTAGAAATTCTCTTCTTCTATCCAGTCAGCATTTCAGCAGAATGATCATGACTGTGTCATTAAAAGTAATGAAAAAATGTCAAATGGCAAATTGTATGTAGCTTTCCCAAGTCAGCAGAGTTACAAGGCAGACTATTTAAGATATGTAGTGATGTTAGATATAGCATAAAATTTCAGAGCACAAAAATGTTGAAAGTTAGAAACTACTGCAGTAGAAGAGAAATAATGAATTTTCCTACTTTAAATTTATTGTAATTAGAATTAATGACTTAATACTAATTAACTTTCATTAGGGTTCCAAAATGTCTTGCATGTGATCATAATTAATTTAGTGTTTAAGCACAAGAAAAATTAGTTTTGTGAAAATACCCAAATGAGATAGGAAAGCAAAAATTGTAATTTTACAAGGCAATGCAAATTTGAACTTCTTAGTTATTTCTGATACATTGCAGTTATTAAATTGGGGCTCATTATACCAAAGATGAATAAACATGCAAATGAAATATAAAATATTTAATGTCTGCAACAGGTACTCCCAATAGACTTGGTTTAATTGCTCTTACTCTCCAGAAGAGGGTCTCCTTCAAGAAAAGAATCAAATTTATGAGCAATTCCAGTGTTTCTTCTTCAAAGTACATTTGTGTGTAGTAATGCAAGGCAATGCAGTCTAATGGATGATGTTTTGTTTCTTTCCTTTTTCTGGAAAAGAGAAAAATAGGGCCTATGTGTTTGATTTAAATATTTGTGGGGTAGGTTCCAGTTAGAAACAAAAAAAAAATTGAGTTAATTTAGTTGGCAAAGTGAGATAAAAAAGCGTTCATGTTTGTCAATACTTCATAAACTCCAACTGTAGGACAAACCAGTAGCTCTCGATCTGTTCCCCAAGGCTGTCACCTTCTTTAAGGTTCTGCTTGTCATCCTTTGGGCTTTTCATAAGCTCCACTCTCCTTGAAATTTGAGTCCTGTGTGATGTAACTTGAGTTACAACTACGAAATGTTTGCAGCGCAAGAAAGTTATGGGGGCTGGAGGTTCTTGGCAGGAATCACAAATCTTTCATACCAATTAATGGCATTCAGCACAGGATCTAAGAAGTCATTGAATTCCCTCTCTCAGTAATGCAGAAAGATGTTAAAAATGTCATAAAACAGGATGGAGACGGAGCCCCTTGTCTACATTGAAGCTGATGTGTGATCTGCCACAGTCCTAAAGTATTTCCTATCCTGAGCAAGTTTTAGGTTTCCTTTGTGTCCAAGCAGTTTGCTTCTCTCACATAAATTGCCATCACATCCATTTATTTAGCACCCTGACTGCTTAATTACACTTTTTCATAATCTCTGATTTAAACAGTCTAATTTGCACCTCTCCCATCAGAGAAAAAAAATATTTTTAAACAGTTTAAGAGCTTGAGATAAATTTTTTTGGCAGTAAGTTCTAAAATCAGTTATTTCACAAATTATTATGATTTCTAACAACTATAATCTGGATTGAAAATGCAAACCTTCAAAAGATTTAGCTCGTTGTTGGACTTTGAAATACCCTCAATTTTAGGAAGAGGGAAATGTCCTATATATCCTTGAATGTTGGAGCTGTCCCTTGGCTGTCTTGCATCTGGATTAGGATTTGCTTTGGGAATTAAGTGGAAGAATCTAGTGTAATATAGGTTGGACAGACCTCTGGAGGTGATCCAGCTGATTCCCATCTGAGAAATTGTTCAAAGCCAGGTGGTACAAAACACAGCCTTATCCAATTGAGCTTTAAATGCCATTAAGGGCAGACATTCAGAGCCTCTTGGCAGCCAGTTCCAGGACATGTTCCCTACCATTCTGACTTCTTTTGCCTTATTTCTAGTTGTATTTTTTTGCAGCTTGTGGCTCTCAGCCATGCATACACATGGACGTGCATACACCAGGCTCATCCCCTTCAGGCTGAACAAGTGCGGCTCCATTTTTCCTGACCATCACCTTCCCTGTCACATTCCTCACTGCTGTCAACCCCAGCTTAGGTTTGGCTTTTCTAAATTCATCCCTGCCTGCCTGGAAAAGCTATCCATATTCCTCCTGTGTTGCCTGTGCCCCGTCCCCCTTCCACGCCCTCCCCTCTGTATGTCTGCCAGCTGTAGCTGGATGCTCAGGCAGCTGTTCAGGGATGCAGGAATGCTTTTGGGAATTGTGCAGGCTGATTGCTGCCTCGACCATGGCTTTAAGAGGAAAGGTGATGTTTCTGTCTTACCAAGAGGCTTCAACTACCACAGCAGTTGGTCTAACAACCTTTCACATGGAAGCCAGGCTTAGGTGAAGCTTCCGAGTGCGAATGCTGCTTAAGGGAAACAATGAAACTGCAAGTCCTTGTTTACCCTGAAGAGTTTCCCTGCTGGGGTGCCCCTACAGGGAATTGCTGAATGTTGCTGCTCATGCAGAGCTGGTCTCTTGGTGGCAGAGGGCTGTGCTCAGCACTGGGAGCTAGGATTCCAGAGTTTCTGGAGCATGAGCACTGCCAGGCTTCTCACTCTGCTTAGATATGGGGAAGAGTTGGGTCTAGGTGTAATTTTAAGCCTTGTGTTTTATTTTACTTTAAGAATGGGTTATTGTTCTTCTATTTTGTCTTAGAATCAGTTGCAGAAGGGCTGGAACTTGAAACCACTGGAATTTATATAACTTCTGGGTTGTGTGGCACTTGGTTTATATATGTATGGTAAACTTCTTTCTGGCTCAAAGCTTTTTGTAACCTTTTACTACAAGATTTGGTCTCTTAATCATGTGTATTGTTTTGGATGAGTTTGAAAATCTACATCAGGGGATTCTGTGGTGTGGATTTCTCTGACATAGAAGACTTATGTGATGGTGGAGTTAATGGAGCATATTGGTGAACAACATAGCACCTGAGACCCAACATTCTTTATTTTATTTAGGTACATTCTTTAGATTATTTTTGTTGTATAATTTATTATTCTTTATGTAGGTAACGATTATGGGATTATTCTTCTAAATTGTGATTTTTGGAGTAGAAGCACTGTTTGTTGGCGTGAAGAACAACCATGTGTTTAAATGTTAATCCAAAAAGTCCTGAAAGTAGAATGTATTTGTTTTTATAGAGAAGGCAAGTGGAATTAGTAGTAATAGCAACTCTTCATAATATTGCATTAAGAGCACAAGTCCTGTCAGGAGCTGCTGAGGGAGCCCCAGATGCTCCCCAGCTTTTAGCCTGGACAAAATGAGGTTGAGGGAAGACTTTATTGCTCTCTACACATACCTGAAAAGAGGCTGTAGTCAGCTGGGGGTTGGTGTATTCTCTAAGGTAATAAGTGACAGGACGAGGGGAATTGGCCTCAAGTGCTAGGGGAGGTTTAGGTTGGATATTTGGGAAACTTTCTTCACTGAAAGGGTGGTCAGGCGTGGAACAGGCTGTCCAGGAAAGTGGTGGAATCATCAGCCCTTAAAGTGTTCAAAAACCATGTGGATGTAGCACTTAGGACATGGTTAAGCAGTGAACATGGTGGTGCTGAGTTGCATGCAATGATCTTAGAGACCCTTTGTAACCTAACTGATTCTTTGGTTTAGTATTGAGTGCAGCATCTGAAGCATATTTCTAAAGATACCGTGTTAACTATGAGTTTAAAAGTATGTTTTGAACAGCTGCATCTCTGGCATTCCCTGGTATTGTCTCAAAAGGGGTGAGCAATCAGATTGTTGAGACAAGTCACAAAATCATTAGAAGCTTCATAGCATCTTTTACAATGTCATTTTCCTATTCTTCAGAGAAAGACTAAGTCAGTATTTGAGTATTAATCTTCTAAGTCTGTGATACTCAGTCATGAGTTCCTCAGCCCTGGATAAGAGCAGGCACTCACTGATGAAGGAGCAGTGAGTGATCTGCCTGTTCAAAACAAATGAATAACGCTCAGAGGTCTGTCCAGTCAGAATTACCAGAGCTAGAAACAGTGTGCAAAGAAAGACCTTAGGGTCAACAAAGATTTACTCAACCCTCCACAACCCTCTGTTCTTCTCTGTTGCTCATATTTATTCCCTTGCCTCTCCCCAAGTCTGCTTGGAACTGCCAATTAGGCTCATTAGCATCTCCTCTGGGATTCCCTCTGCAGCTCTGTTTCCAGAGAGCTGGCAGCTGTGGGAATGGGAGGTTTCTGGAAGAAAGCCTTTCAGCCTCTGCACTGTCAAGTATCAAGTGAGTTGCATGTCTGACACTGGAATTAGTAGGGCTCAAACATCTGGATTATTGTCCTTGTGGGACCAGGTGACCCACAGCTGTTTCTAGATTGGTTTGCTTTAAATTAAGTCAGGCCTGCAGGTGAATTACTCTTTCTTATCTCTCATACTTAATCTCAGCCTTTCTGTAAACTAGAAACAGAGCTGGTGTATAGAAAAAAAGAGAATGGCGCAATATTTTTAACAGAAAATTCTACAAGGAGATACAATTTTAAAAACAGAGCCAAGACTACAGGAGTCTGTCCAACAGCCAGGCTGTTCACCATTCAGGAAAAGTTTTCACATATGCTAATCTCCATGAGGATTCTTCCCCTATAAACCATCAGACAAACCACCAACTGCAGCCTCTGACTTTATTAACTTTAATAAAATAGTAATGTACACTTGTCAGCTGCAGATCCTGGACTGCAATAAATATTTCAGAAATGCCTCCTTCTGATTACTCTGGCTCAGAAAGGGTAAAACCATTCTTGGCCTGTTTTAAAAAGCATTTTGAACTTTGAATGTGAGAATGTTAGGTGCAACTTAATAGAGGAACTAATATTTTTCTAGTTTGGAACGTAGCAGAGGAGAAATATTTGCATTAAGTTATTGGTAAAGCTTTGTTGAAATGTTTTGCATTTTGACTAGGAATTATTATGTACCACTAAAAGGGAATGATGGGTTACATTGGTCTAAACCTTCATTTGTTTTACTTCAGTATTTTCATAACTAATATTCTCTTCATTCTGAATCTTTAGGAAAATTGAAATGGGGCAGGTCCTGTTGTTTTACAAATTGTTTTTCAATGTGTTGCTGTAGCATTACTGAAAATAGGGAAAATGTAGAAACAAGGATTTCCATTAAATTTTTGAAATGTGTAGAACCAAGGGTTGCATTTGAAGGAGCAGATAACTTGAAGCATGAACTAGAAAGGTCCTTAAACCCTATCTTGTACTATTGCTGTAGCTCCCAATGCTTCTGAGTAGATGGAAACTATAAGGACAGATAAGTAACTCAACAAATCATGTTAATTAGAACTAAAAGATTAGGTGGGAGGCAAATCTTGTTTACTCATGAATACAGGTTTATTGTGGAAAAATCCATTACAATCAGGAATTTATAGGTATTCTTAAGTCAGAGTTTAGAAGCCAAATCCCATATCCTCACTTTATGAGGCAGGAATTGAAACTCTTAAAGGCAGACACATTCTCAAAATGAAAAAGCATTCCCCAAAATTGCATGTGCATACTTAATGTTCAGAATAATCTTAAATCTTTAAAACTAGGTATGGGTTTAGGGGTTAAATTTTGGATTTTGAAGAGAGGCAGGTGGGAAGGTGGGACCTCTTCACATGTTCTTTTTTATCTTTGAAATCTGCTGAAGCACTCTGAGTATGTGCTGTGTGACAGAACACTTTGTTAATTTTGTGCTGGTTATAGCTTTTTATTTGTGTTAGTGTTGGCTGTTTGATGTGTATGAGGAAGAATAGGGTCGATGTTTTATATTGATTTTCATCAGTAACACTCAGAGGTACTAACTGAAACTGTGCTGTGCGTTTCCAAGGGGTTAGTGCAATTTATCACAGTTCATTAGATCATAAATTCTTTGAAGCTAAGGGCTATCTTTTTGATGTTTGTGCAGCCTCTAGAATAATGAGAGGGAGGCTGTAGGTGCTACCCTGATGCAAGTAGTCGTAGATCAAAGCTCAGAATAAGTAGGCAAGAGAAGACCTTGGACTTCTCTCATGAGCTTTCTTCTCAGCTGGGATAATTAAATGATAATGCAGATAAGAAATTGGTGACTTATTATCCTCAGCTTAAAGATAAGGAACAGAGGTAATGCTGAAGGTTTTACACATATCTGCCCCAAATCTCTGTTCTCAAATCTGACCCCAAGTTTTGAACTCTGCTTTCATGCCGTTGAACTCAAGATTAAATGTCTTCTCAATACCTGCTCTCTTAGTGAAAAGGATTAGGTTGCTATTTAGGGAAGACTCCAAGTCCTTATGTGAAGGATTTTTAAATACAGAATCAGACTTTTCTGATTCTATGTTCACCTAATGATATGAGTATCATTTTAATGATCTAGTCTCAGATTAAATTTTACCACTTCAGCACCAGATTGAGGTCTTTTTTTGGAAAACATAACATTTTTTATGAAGTAAGAAGTGAAAGCCAATATTTTGTTGGAATAATTGCCGTTGTAAAATAATTTACAGATTACTTTCCATCTCAGTTATGTTCTCCTAAAAAGTTCATCCAAGATGTTCATCTCATCTACTGGTGGATCTAAGGTCGTGATAATGGTGATTTCATTTCATATCTGATGTTGCCAGGTTGAAATATTTTTGCATTTTGCTAAAATAATCTAATAAGAAAATTCAACTTTCTATTTTGTACTGTTTAGTTGGAAGACTATCTCCTGTGTTTTAGTAGTGCTCTTCACATTTGTTAAATGATAACATAAAGAGACAGTTATTTCTGTTCCAAATAATTTTTTAAATACTTTCATCCTATCCAGATTTAAAAAAAAAAAAACTCTGTTATGCATATTCTTTAAGTGCCTGAAGGCCAGGTGTTGAATTATGGTGATCCCATCTGTTTTATAGTTGTCTTTTATGAGAGATTGTGTGTAAAGGGAGTTTCTTCTGAAAAACAGATTAATGAGAGACAATATAGACAGGCTCATGAAACATCACAGAGGAGACGCTTCCAATTCCCTGGAGGAAGAGTGGAAGTTTCAGTACAGCTAAACTAATGGAATAAATGCTTTTCTTGTTGAGGCCCATCGCCTGAGTTGCACTTGTTTCCAGAATCTGTGCTGGAGTTGAAGAGGGATTGGGAGCAGGGTTTGTGTTCTGTGCAGCAGCACTTCCACAGACAATGAGGCAGAGGTTTGTTAAGGACGCATTCCCAGCCTTGGAAAGGAAGATTTCCAACATGTTTGTGTTTTCCCATAAAAATTTTGAATGCAATTCCCAAAAATCCTTGACCAGCTTACCTTGTGCTGTAGTCATGACCCCATAGTAGATGAAAACCCTGTTGAGCTGCTGTGGTTGCAGAGCTGCTTCCTCTCCAGCCCCTGCTCTTCATTTGCTTTTCCAGTTTGCCTCCAGCTGTGCTGTCTTGTTGCTATTGCCCCTTTTCAGTCCAAATAATCAAAGCACTCAGAACCAGTGCAGGCTGCCCTGTCCTTTTTCTTTCATTTCAAGATACCCACTTAAAGATATTTTGTCAGAATTTCAATCATGTTGCAGTTTTAAGGGCATGGCTACTACTCTGCTATGTTCCCTGTGTATTTATCTGCTGCATGGACCACCTCTCCCTGCAGAATTAGTTCCTTCCACAAGTAAATAATTTGATTTTGACTTGGCTATCTCAGTCAAATCCTCTCTGAAAATTTCTGAGAGTGCCCTTTGAATATGGCAGGTGAGAAAGCCATCTATGTGTGTCATTTGTATAAAATTACCAGCACATTTAAAGAAGTAAATATAGCTTAAGAAGTAGTTTCTAGGAGCCAAGAAAAATAATTTCTTTTTATTGAACACACACATTTGCTTGTCCGCTTTTATCAAGATGCTGATATTAATTCCTATGAATATAGTATTTAATTTAGCATATTCATGTAGATTAGCCATGTGTTTGTGAATTACACTTTACATACTGATTCAACATATTTTCTCACTGAAGTTACATTACTAATAAAACATTAGGCTTATTCTTTTTAACAAATTAAGTGGTTCTCATTGTAGGAAATACACAGTTTACGGGAAAAAAAATCAACCAAGCAATGAAAAAACAACAAAGTTTCACACTTCATGTTCCTGTCCTTTAATACTCCTCAGAACCTGTATCTCCCCTGTGGTGTCTGTTATCTTGCTCACAGAATGTATGTATAAATTATTTACTGCACTCAAAGTTAAGATACTAGATTTTAAAGATGATTCTCTCTGGTAATGATCCACTAAAAAAAAAGAAATTGAGACTCTGTCCGAAATTTTGGGTTCCTTGCCAAAGCCTACCAAAATTTATATTCTATTTCCAAGCTGCTAAAGCATTAGCTGCACACATTCATGGCTCTTTCTTCAGAATAGCTCTTTTCTGGTATGCTGCTTGTCCTCTGTTTGACAGCACATCGATTCCCTGAATCAAGAATTAAATCAGGAGTCATTAATTCTAATTATGGTGCAGAAAGCCTCGCAGTATTAAAAGTCCTGATTCAGAAGCAATGCAGTGTCCTTAAAATAGGCCACTTCTTATTTCACATTAAACTAGAAAAGGTCTTTAATAAACTGCAAGTCAGGGACAATAGTTATTTGTTCCTATTACTGAGGCTATTTGTGTTGGAATGAGGATTTTGTTCCTAACTGTGACTTCTGTTTTTTGTCCCACAGGGAATTCCTGTTTCTGTGTTTATAATGTCATTGCATGTTGCCATGGCAAAAGTTGTATTGCCATGAACTTGTACAAGTTCAGTATTAAGTTAGTCAAAGACAAAGGAGGTAGAAATTAGATCAAAATAAACTTTAACCACAAAATGGGAAACGTCTGTGGAATTTCATCTCTGCTTTTATACGATATTGTTGTGCTTTCTGGTACAAAAGAATAACTTCAATAGTTTTTGATTTGCAGTTATTAACATATATATAATATATATATTTATATAAATCCATCACAATTTCTTCCAGAACTTGTAGAATTTATTTGAGCAGAGGAAGGCTGTAAGAATTTTGTGTCCAGCTTCAGTTGCTACAGGCTGAATGCTCAGAATTGCACAATCCCACCTTGAGCTGGCACATGGAAGCTCCTGGCTGGTCTGGTACATGTTGTTATGAAAGAAAGAATCTGAAGCCTGTGCTCAGAGCCCTTCCTAACAATGAACTCATCTGGGAAACATCTCGTGGAAGGAGCAGCTGCTCTCGTGGTGCCATGGCCTCTTTGCTCCCCTGGCTTGAGGTGCACCCCAAAAGTTCTGAGTGCACCAAATACTCCTGGGTTTAGAAAGCTTCACCTTATTGCTAGAGCAGTGTGGTTCTGTCAGTTTTCTGAATTAAAATAGCTTTGTTATCAAATACTTGACGGCATATCTTGGTTCTTCTTGAGGGCTTTTTGTCTCAGTTCAGTTTCCACTCTTTTTTGGGGATAGACCTAATATTTGTAATAGGAAAAAAAGTCAGCAAGACAGAGGGAGCTTAATAGAGTTCAAGACTCAGCTTGTTGTATTTTGTAAAAAAAAAAAAAAAATGGTTTCAGGATGTTAATACGGAGCCAACCAATATGTTCTGCATTCAAAGGAACTGGGGTTATGAAAACCAGGGTGATAATTCAGCAGGGCCAAATTGTGAAACCGGGACAGCAGCTTTGGATGGCTTGTGCTGGGTGTTCAAGCTGCTGTGATGCAACCTGGGATCTTCATCTTGCTGTACCTTTCATTGTAGCATTTTACTGGAGAGCTGTGTGGGTTTTTGAGATGCCAGTGGATGTGGGAATCTGTCCTTTCCATTTGGGAATGCTGAAGAAGATGATTTCTAGCCTCAGCTTAGGTAGGATAGTGGCTTTACACAAGTAGTAACAATTGAAGATTTTCTCCTACAGCAGTGCAGTGAAGTTCCTGCTGAATGGCCAGGGTGCTGGCTGGCACCTGCAGAGGTGAAGGGGGGAGTGAAGCAAAGTGGCCTCTGTGTTCTGGAATTTCTAACACTCCATTTCACATCTGTACAAAGCATGTAGGAGTTGTTGCAATTTTTCAGTTTTATGCTTAAGGTAAATTAAATCGCTGCATTGGCATCTGGTTCATGGAAATAAAATGAAAAAAGCAGAAAATGGTGTCAAATTTGTTACATTAAGATATTTGTAAATATCTAGGACCTAATGAAAAATAGTGTTTTAGTACATTTACTACTTTGACTTTCCGATTTTTGTGAAGAAATAAAGCTTGAGTTAAATTGAGTTGCTGTGGTGCAGAGCTAAGTCTGTCTAATTATGAATGTGTAAAGCTGTAAAATCTGCCCACTGTTATTGTTTACATCTGAAGCTCAAAAATTTGACGTATAAAATAGTGAATATGCATTATTTTTAGGTGGCTTTGTTCAGTGAAGGTTTTTTTTTTTTTTACTGGAAACAATCCAGCCAGGAATATAAATTTTCTAAATTGAGGCCTTCAAGTAGTGGGATGTGTCTTCAGTGAGTGTCAGAGGCTTTTCACATTTGAATATCCTTTCTAAAGGGTGTGTCTGGTTTGATATTTAGGTCTGTTTTTCCTATCTTGATACAGAGTGGTTCTTGTGCACACCTTCACTGAACGTTGGTTCAGCAGTGAAAATTCTTGCAGAACTAAAGATGTGCCGCGTTTTAGGACTGACCAGTCAGAGCTGCCAGTTCTTAATTCTTGGAGGGCACAAACTAAATGGAATCTAAAATAAGATGAGAGTAACAACAGAGGGTTGCAGGAGCTGACAAGGATGTTATTGGGCATCTGTGGTTGGGTAGCTCAGTCATTTCCTACACGAGTCAGAAGCAATTCAGGCCATGTGTAGGGTCAAGCTAGACCACATTTGTCAACGCTGTGCTTATTTGATGGGTTTTCTGCTGGTAGTTATCCTTAAACTTTGAGGCAGTATCCAGCTGTGCTGCAGGAGGCTCTGCAGAGTTGATGAGTAGTGGCAGAGGAGCAGAAGATTTGATGCTGCTGTTTGGTGTAAGTGTCAATAGTGTGTGGATTGGAGTAAAAGAGCTGTAATAACTTGAGGATGGTGTCTTTGGGTTACTCACAGATGTCTCCTGCTGCAGCAAAAGGATCTGACAGTTTCTCCTACCAAAAAAAAAAAAAATATTTTCACATGTGTTAAAAGCCAAAATTGGAAACACAGAGCATGTCCAAAATAAGACATGTCATTCTTTAGTTTACTCCTTCATTTTGTCCAGCCTCTGAGCACAGGATACTTGCATGTGAAGGCTGAAGAACATTGCAATACACATGAGGAAGGAATGCCATCAAAAGAACCTGTGTGACCCAGTCACAGCCAGGGAATATATGATGAGAAATTATGTTCTCCAGTGATGGATTTGCTCTCGCTGCCATTTCCTCCTGCCCTTGTTTATTACATGCCAAATGTTATCCCTGGTTTTATTTATCAGCTATGGGAAGTGCATCTGGGATTAAAAGGAAAACAGACCTTCAGCATGATATACCACTAGTATCAGCATCACTGCCATTTGTGCACTGGCAAAGTGTTCCCTTTTTAAGCCCTTTTCCCATACATCAGAGTTTTTTAAGAATTTTCTAAAAGTGGCTTGAGTTTGCTGTCATTTTTTGCTCCAAGCTGGACTATCCCTAAGACATATCCCTATTACCCTCCTGCTTCTCTCTCCCCACTCTCTTTCTGTGTTCCAGCCTGCTCTTATCTCCCTTGTGTGGGTCCTACCTGAATTAGCATCACTTTGTCTTTAGAATTAGATGGTTTAATACAGAGCATGGCTTTTTTATTTTATCCTTGTTATAGCCCCCTTAGTATGTGATCACACTAGAGAAGATTTAACTTTTACTCATTTACCTGGTGGGTCCTAATGTCTTCTGAGATTCTGCTTACAAACAAGCTGGTTTTGGTAATACAAACTTATATATTCCTGTGGTATTTTTCTTTTTGAGTGCCACTTTCCCTTCTGGCTGCAGTGGGACTTGAGGATGAATGTGACCTTGTGTAATTATCCCATTCTTTGGCCTTTAGGGTTACACCAAGCTGCATTCAGCTGACTTGGCCCACGTCAGATTTCTTCCAGTCAGCAGCTCAATAATTTCTCCTTTTAGCATATCTGAGCAAGGGTTAGGAGACAGGTGTAGGCAGGATTAGGGCTGCCACATGCCCTCAGTTTCTCAGGTAGCGTTGACAGAATATTTCTAGGAATTCCTGTTTCCAGACATTTGGGCAGGAGCCACATCCAGGTGAGGGGCACTACCCAAGGAAATGTCTGTTGTCTCTGTTTGTCAGCTGTTCAAAGCTCTGTTGAGCTTTAGTTATCAAATGATGTTCTTTATTACTGATTAATAGATCCAGACTGAAAGACTGAAATGACTGCTTGTACATTTGAAGGTGGAGAGCTCTTAATTACTGCAGTTGTGGAGAACAGAAGAAAGTACAAATTAAGCCAGTGGGGCTTTTTTGAACCTAATAATTTTATGATCCTTTCTGTAACACTCTCTTTTTTCTCCCCAAATAATTCAATAACTTATTAAATAGATTTTTCTTTTGTCATATCTTAATTACTGTAAATATTTTCTAATGATGGATGAAATACCTGGTAATATTTAATTTCCATTTGACAACCTTTTTGGTTTTGTTTTTAATTGTGCGTTCGTCTTTCTTCTTTGCCAGTAGTACTTGAACACTCCCTCAAAAATACCTAGAATTTCTTTCCTGTGTCAGGGCCACCATTTGTGCAGAACATTAGATGTCAGACAAGCAGGGGATATTCAGGGAATGTGCTGATGTGTGTCTGATGCCACTTTGCTGCCTCATACTCCCATGTGGTGAGTTGGATTTCTGCTCTCATTTGAGTGGCAGGCAGGAGTTGTTTTTAAGGTGGCACTAGGAAAGTGCTCTCCAGAGGGCAAAAATCCAAACATTTATGTGCTCTGGCAAAAATATGTCTTTGTAGAGAGCCAAGGAAGCTGCTGCAGGTGAGGAGCTGGACTGTGGGGTGGGGAAAGAGAAGGAACCCAAAATACAGAATTTTGTTTGTTTATGGTCCCTGTTGTCCTTCTGCTGTTTGAGTGATGGAGAAAGCTCACGGGTGCAAGGCTGAGCAAAACGTCTGCCTGGTCTTATGGAGTGGTTAACAGCTTAGACGTTTGTTCAGAACTGGTCCCACTTCTCTCTCATTCTTGTTTTATACGCTGTTGTTCTGGTGTTCTCTCAATGTGGATACATTTGTCTTCCTTTCATCAGTAAATCAGCATCCCTGTAGAACTGAGGAGGTAGAAGGAGCTAATTTGTCAAAAGCTGCCAGCAAGGTATCCAGTCATTTTGTGTTGTTTTTTTTTTCCCCTTTCTTTATTGTATGAATTTTGGTAAGTACAGTTTTCATGTAATTGCATTGAAGTCTGCATAAAAGAGAACCATTAATGTTCAGGAATTTCAGAGTAAAAAAGAAATGTGGCACTGTGCAAGATTGGGTATTTTTTTAAGATTGAAATGTGATGACAAAGGAAAACAGATGTTGTTTTATTATTAAAATATCCTACACTGCTCTCTACTGGAAGAGTGGAAGTCTACATTAAATATTCAAAGTGCACCTAAAGCTATTTCTTAATCAAGAGTCAAGTTTATTAACTTTTTTAGGCTGGTAAAACTAACTTTTCCTAAGCATGTATAGAGTTTTTTCCCCCAGAAGCTTTGAAGAAAAGCACTTGGGTGTGCTTTGCATGTAAAGCCAATAAAATGTTGAGGGTCAAAATCTAAACTGCCAGGGGAAGAATTACTGGAGAGTTTTGTGCTGATATCAAGGAAGGAAAGTGCACTGCTAACCTTAACAATTCACCTGGCCTTACTAAGACCTGCTGGACACATCAGAACAGCAGCAGGCTTGTCAGAAATGTCAGGGATTCTGGATGCCTGGAAGTTGTCTTACATTTGAAATAAATTTTAATTGAGCTAGCAAAGTAAAACATTGTTTACCTTTTTATTTTAATAGGTTCTCCAGCCAAAGTAGAACTCTAAATGCAATTTAATAACTTCACAATAGAATTGGACCAAAAAATGTCTTATTCATGTTAGTGCATAGGGAAATGTCACCTACGTTCTGACAAATACTCCCCACAAAGGGTCTGTCTGATAGCTTGTTGTGTAAGACAGCCCTCCTGGCCATTGCAGGGCTGAATTTTCTCTCAGTTGCTGTCAGTGATAAAAGCTCTGTTGATTTAATATGTTGAAATAGTGTCTGTTAATTATTTGCAGCTGCATTATCTTGCAAATCTTTGCATGGGGAGTGAATACATCTGGTTGTCTGCTAGTATTAGATTAGAAACAGTTTGATTTGAGGAGTTTGTCTTGTATGTGGCTGGCCAACAGCACACTTTCTTCATGGCAAACATCACTGTACATTAAAGGAATGCCTAAATGGTCCTGACTGATAGGATCTGTTGGCCTCATAAGAGTTATTTGTGATTGCAGACAGCTGCAAGTGAAATAAGAATGAGTAATCTATTAGGAAAAAAACTGCTCGTCAGTTTTGTAGGGAATATGTTTGGAAGAACAGCAGACTGCAGTGAAGAATGTGTGGTAAAGAAAATTGCTTTAGCTTGCTTTGTGTTATACAAAATATTAAATGTCACCTTCTTCCAACTTTAAGTATCCAAAAAAATTCCGTATGATCATGATGAACTTAATAGTAAACAGCACATAAATATTTGAGTCTCGTGGCGTGCCTAAATTATGTATTGTGTCTGTTTGAGTAGGCATATTATGCATGGAGTACACCAACCTCAAGAATAATCTTTTTGCTAGCTGCAGACAGTAAATGGATGTAGCAGTCCTATGTAAACATTTTTCAGCTGTATTATGTATTTGAACATGTTACTTATGTAAAGAACACTTAAGCACCTAATGTGCATATTAGTTTGCATTTAGGATTAATAGTGAATGATCTGAAGGGAAACTGTTATTTTCT
The DNA here is from genome assembly GCA_024865655.1 of Emberiza elegans. Lineage (NCBI taxonomy): Eukaryota > Metazoa > Chordata > Aves > Passeriformes > Fringillidae > Emberiza > Emberiza elegans. The sequence continues at coordinate 3,267,504 of JALJVW010003518.1, forward strand.
GTTTCCCTCTTCTGCAGTGAAGTGTAGGAGCTGTGTTAGCTTGACTATCAGGAACCACTTAGGTTTCATATGCTGGTTGTTCTGCATGAGCCAGGTTGCAGAAGGGAGCTTCAAATGCTGAAAACAAACACTGACTTGCCAAGTTCCCATCTAAAGCTCTGGATCAGTACTGCTCCCTAAAGGGGCCTGGGCATGGAAAGGGAAGTTTCACATTTACCCCTTTGGCTCTGAAATTTTTCTTGCAGAAACTCTTCCATGCTGAATAATTGTATTATTCATGCCACAGCTGGACCAACTTCCTGATATAACAAATATTTGTTCTCTGTGTTTGTGTGAGGTTTAGTGAGAAAAATATGCTGAAAGGACCATGATGAAATGTCCACCTTGCCATTCCATGAGGGTGGTGAGTTAGTTGTTGGTGGCTTCCCCCAGAAACCCCAGTGGCAGTGTGTCTGCTGTGCCAGGGGTTGTGCAAACTGCACAGCGACCTTGGCAGCTGAAGCCCCAGCTTCGCAAATACATCTGTTTGCTTAGCTTAACTCTCTCACCAGTAATTGGTACCTCATATTAAACAGAAAATGATGATAGATGAGATGGAAAAGGTACAGAGCATATAAAAAAGCAAGCAGTAAAAAGCCTCTCATTAAAACTGTTAGCGGTTTGTTAAGGCTTTACTGCATAGTCATTGTTTTGTTACAAACCTGTCTTGGTCTGAAATTCTGTCTATATTTTTCCCCAAACAGAACAGTCCAATTAATATACAAATATTCAGAATATCTCCCCTTAATTGCTGGTTTTCTTTTTATTACTCTTACCAATAAATTAAGAAGGGAAGTCAAGCATGAAATGTGTAAGCAATTTAACACACCTGAATTAACAAAAAGTACAGTTGCAATTGAAAGAGTTAGAATAGATACAAACAGTGCAATCTATAATATAGCCTTGTAATTTTTCTTGGTCTTGACACTTAAGCTACAATTCTTCTTTGTTTATCTGGATTAAATGTGTCTTAATTATTTTCCTGTGCTTAATAGCTTATTATGTACAAGTTTGAATTCCACATCCAGCTCAAAACTGCTGAGAGCAATTGAAATTTTAGTGGTGATGCTTAATGTCAAAACCAACACTCATCTGGAAGAGAGTGAATGATTTATGGAATTCTACTGGGTTATGTTCTGTAAATGCTGATCTAAGGCTCCTGGTGTTTCTATCTTTTCTGAGTCTTGGTTGTTTATTTCTTTTGTAACTTACTGAGCAAACACAATGAGTTTTTCTGCAGGTTTTGTCAGTCTTTTAAAGTGCTTTCAGCAGTTTATCTTTCTGCTTAGAAATCTACTTCTCCCTGCCCTCCATGATCATAAATGGTAATTTCTGGTTTGGGGAACATTACTATAAGCTTTAAAATTCAGTGACATTTAACAGATTCCCCAGTTGTGGCTGGGGAATTGGATTTTCTGAGGCAGTAGTGTGAATTATCATGAGGTACAAGCTTCTGGGAAAACGGTATTTGTGGAAGGTACTGTTTGTGGAAAGATTGGTCTGCTGCTGGGATTTACTGAATACAGCAAAGATACCTTCATCCTTCTTGGGCTGTGAAGCAGAGGAGAGACCTGGGGAAATGATTGGTTCTTTCTTAGCTTTATCAGAGCTTGGTCATCTGGATGGAAGCAAGTAAATAAAAAAACTAGGGCAGCCCTGTGCCCTTCTGGAGAAGCAGCTGCAGGCAAGGCAGCATAACCTGGGGCATCTCTGTGTGTGCATGACCCAGTTCCACCAGAGGCCTGGCCCTGAGTCTGCATTGGGAACTACTGGGCTGCTTCCGCTGGCCAGTTTGGAAACTGCACAGGGATTAGGAAACAGCCAGGGATGAAGCATCTGTCTCAGCCTCTCCACGGGCAGCAGTGACCCGTGCTCTGCTCACTGAGCCTTGTCCACACCTGCAGCTCTTGTTTCCTGTGTTTCTGCAGGATTCCTGCTCTGTGTATCACATTGTTACAGCAATTAAACTCCTGCCTCTTGTGTTCAGCCAGGTGTGGTGGATATAAGTTTGCTTGTGTGCTGATATCTGGTAATGCTGGTATTTCAGCCTTCCTCTTCGACTCTCATCTGATTTTACCTGCTGGTTTGGGGTGGTTTTGCTCACATATATTCACTCATCTTTCCCTTTCTGTCTCTGCCACGTGCAGTATCCATCATGTCCAAGAATCATTCTTTCTTCTCTACATACATTTTGTGCAGCCATCACTTTTCCAGGCAAGATCACCCCCTCGGTCTCAAGTCATCAGAGATGTTGTGTGAAGGACATCAAATCAATAGCAGAGCCTTCTGCTCTGTTCTTCCAAAGCCTTGGTCTCCTGGCTGGAGAAGTAATCATAAAGAGTATTGGCAGCAGATGTGTGTGGTGTTTTGATTTACACTGTTGTTTTCAAGGTGGCATGCCATATTTCTAAGTCAGTAACAAATATCTAATGAGGCTTCACTGTTGGTGAGGCTGCACAGTTGCTTTGCAGGAGTACCTTGAGCACACTAAACATGTTTGGAAGGTTTAATAGAACTAAAAACTCCAGAGTTACTCCGTCTAAGTCATCTGTATCTTGTCAAATTGAAACCCTTTTCAAAATGGCTAGGAGTTTAAAATTGTACACGCTTCTGTGTGTCATGGTACACAGAAAACTGTACTTTGGGAAAAAAGGGAGGCTTTTTTTTTCCCTAGAGTTATTTTAGCATATACATGTATGTGATGTGACTTAACTGTAGTTCAATGTGAAAATTCAGCAACAGAAAATCAATTAGTGTATCACACAGATGGTTTTCAGGCAGGATTATCATACATTTTGTAACAGCACAAGCAGAAGGCAAGTGTGACTGTACAAAAACAAAATCATTTCAGTGTACAAATAAAGAAACAAGGTCCTTTTGCAACATTATGCTTTATATATGAAAACATATGTTTGATTTTCGTTAAAACTTTACTTGGTAAAAATATGAATTGTAATAGAAACTACTCGAATATGAATCTTGTTTTACATAAGCTGGAGCCTAGTTCCTGTAAATCTATGTTACTATCCTAAGCAACTCTGAGAGGAAAATCAGTTCATGTAGTTTATCTTACATCTTGCATGAATATTTTAGTGACCGAGTCCAAATGATTGGCTCGTGTTGATTCATGGAAAGAATTTTCCATCTGTATTTTGTGTGCTTTTTTTTTTATTTTCTGAAAAGAGTTATTACCAAAGTGCTAATTTCCCTGTGGAAAAAGGTACTTGAACTTCTAATTTGTATTCAGATTTGTATAGGATGTTTTTTAAAGTCAATTTTGATAATGCTAATATTAGTATAGAATGTAATTCTTGTTATTTTCTTGATTAGAAATGGCTGTGTGAAAGTTTTTTATATATCAGCTACTGAAACAATTGCCTTTCCAAAATGTCGCTTAAAAATAATTGGAAAATAAAAATAAGATTACTCAAGTTGATTAGGCCTTTAAATGCATAACTTACAGCTCACAAATTGCAATTTTTTCAGTTTCTAGGCAGTACAGAAGTGGAACAGCCCAAAGGCACAGAAGTTGTAAGAGATGCTGTTAGAAAATTAAAGGTAAGAATTTTTAATGAAACACAAATGGAATGTACTCTTAACCTTTTTTTACAACTAAGACACTTTGTAGGTTTTCTAGGTGAATTCACTGGCTCTAGAAGTAGTTGCTTTTACTAATCTCTTTAGTGTGTAGGTTCTTCCTTGTTATGTCTGTATGGTCAGGTGTTCTGCTGTGTACAATATTTAGTTGTCTTAGAGGTTTTACAATAATTCAGAAATATTTTAGTGTCCTCCAATGGCTAATGCTTCATCCTCAGGCTTATTAAGGGCTTCATTAATACAAACTGAGGTAGCAAGAATTTGTTTTAGTTGCCATCCCCAGCTATGGCTGAGAAAATCAGGCTTTTGCAATTTCCTCTTGGCTACGTGTGCTTGGGCACGAAGGGACTTGGTGGACAACTAAAACTATCTGAGTGCAGTGACTTGCTGAAGGTTGTTTTCAGTGAACATGGCTTTGCCTTGGCTGCTCAGAGCTCTTCAGGCACCATGAACACAATCAGGGAATGCTGATTGTTCCAGTCCACTCCACTGCCTTGTTCTTGTGGAATTGCTTCATGCTCAGATGCTCTGAGCTATTGGCCCTTCAGTTTACTTAGGTGTAAAAAAATCTTTCTCCCTGCTATTGCATTTTTCATAACTTTCTTGCAGGCTTTTCACTATTCCTTTAAACGTGTTCCTTGGAAATGGGCAGGAAATGTGGGGAGTCAATATTGAAAAAATTGATTGTGTTATTACCACACTAAAGAAATGCAGAAAGGAAACATGAGACTACTCATGCAGCTCAGCTTTTAAGGCTCAGCTTTCCCTTGAGAAAGCCATCTTTACAAGATGGATCAGTAATCTTATTAAGGTATTGAAACACATTCTTTGCTGTTGTTTTCACACTACCAAAATAGTACAGCTGCCTTTAAAGATTCATTTAGCTGATTCTTGGAGTGTTTTATGCCAGAAAGACTTTTTTGTGCTGCAGATAGAGTCATTATTGCCCAGTTGTTTTCAAGTGTTTTAGGCTAAGTTTGACCCTTTTTTAAGCATTGCAGCATTCTGTCAGTGGAAACAAAGTGGGTTTGTGTGCACCTTATGTAGTTTGTCTTTATAAAATTCCATTGCCCCCAGAAAAATCAATTCTGTGCAGAAATCTGTCACAGTGATAGCTCACTATGGAGCGGCTTTGCTTTTGTTTTAAAGGTGTTTTATTGGACTCCTGAATAAACCAAATGCTGAGTGTCTCTGTCCAACTGGTGGAACCCCAGGCTGGCCTGGGCTCTCACTGATCACTGGAGGCTTTGGGTGGGTTGAATTCTCTGATTTCACACGTGGAAATTGCTTCCTCTGAGAGAGGGTCCAAAAAGGATTTCAAACAACTGCTCCCAGAAGTGTGGGCAAAGGCAGAAATGTGGTGTGTGTGTTTGTGGTGTCGTTGGAGCAGGCAGATACCTGCTCTAACTTTCTACAGACATTCCCTAAACAAACCACCTTGGAGATAGGAGTCTCAATAGCTGCTGCCCCAATTACATTATTTTCTTCAAGTCTGGAATTCTGTAGCTTAGATATCAAGTATTGCATGTGATCTTACATAATCACGAGTTTATTAGAGACCTTCCAAAGTAAATAAACATGACTTTAGGAAGGGCTTGAAAAATCTTGGAACAGAATTCAGAGAGCAATGAAAACACTTTGTTTGAAACAATCCCCAATTAATTGAATACTCATTTGAAGACTGACTTATGCTGTGCATCTGTGGTTTTTGAAGAGAAGCCTAGAGGTGCTAGATTTTTTTATTAAACTCGTATCTGTAATCTGTTTTTATAAAATGCTAATTGAAAATTTTTAAGCAATTAAAACAGCTTGAAAAACTACTCTCATATTGAAAGAAATGTTGAAGAAATATCAAGTGGTTTGGGGTAGGAGAGATTTTAGAAGATAGGTAGCTTCTGATGCCATATTTATATTTTTAGATTATCTGGGTTTGCTTTTAATTGCAATGTTATTAATCATAATTTGTTTTTAATGAAAGGGAATAGCTGGCAGAAAAACAGCTGACACTTTCTTAATGTTCAGAGCTATTTTTACAAGTGACATGCATCACTCTAATAAGCTTTTGAAGTCACATGCTCCAGTGATACACGGACCATGAAACCCAGCCACCAGAAAGCATTTCTCTTAAGCCCTCATGTCACCAAACTGTCAGAGTCAAGGTTTGATATACAACTGTGTACTTTCTAAATCATCTAAAAGCCCTTAACTCAGCACAAAAACTTGGGTTGCCCAGCACAGAAACTGCAGCTGCCATGCCACAAACTGATTTTTCCCAGCAGATGGAGCTGATGTTCTACAGAAACATAAAGTATCTTGGACAAACTTTTTCTTGATGATTCGTTGTACTTTCATCCCAAATATGACTTTTATATTTTCTTGACAGTTTTTCTGGGACAGTTGCAATTAGATTTTTTTTTTCCAAGCAACTATGTTTAATTTTTCTAGAGGATTCTCCAGTGGCTTTATCTAGGTGGGATTTCCCCTTGTGTTTTCCCAAGTGCTTGGAGCTGTACTGCAGGAGAGAGAAGAAACTTTAACACTAATGTTTTACAATGTGTTTGTTTATTTATTTGTAAGATAAGATAAAATATTATCATAATTTATTATGAAACATGTTTTCCTTCAAGTTTTCTGTCAAATTTCTAGGATGAAGCAAAAATTAAACACGTGGCACCCAGATGCTGTATCCAAATATCCCCATGGTACTCAAATGTCTATGTGTTGTCAAAATCAGACTTTATTTCAATAAATGAAATGATTACTTTCCTTGAACAATGAAGTTTTTAACTTCTAAATCAGACTGTAAGAATGAATTTGATCCTTCTTACAAGGTGTAGGAAGAGTTGCCAGAAGTGGAAACAGGTAGAAAGTGCAGCAGGACAGATGGAAGGAGCAGCATAAGCAGAGCAGTGGTAAGAAAGCTGCATGGAGGGGTGTTAAGGAGAAACCAGAATAAACACCTGAGTTTTGGGCTGTTTCTTCTACAGTCTTCCAAGGGATGTTTTGTGAGGGACAAACTTAAGGCTGTTTGCTTCCCCAGCTTTCAATTCATTATCCTTTTTCCTTCCACTTCTCGAAGTGGAGATGACCAGACAAAAGGCAAATAGAATGAATCACTTTGAAACCACTTGAAATATTTTTCATCATGTCCTTGACCTCCAAGGATACACAGAGTGAAGAGTGCTGGTTCACACACTTCCACACATGCAGAGATGCTGTCCTGCTACTGCCCTTAAAGGACCATCTGTGGATATTGTTCTGAGCTCCCTCCCATGTTAAAGCTCAGTTTAATTTGTTGTTGAAAGGACAGAGGAGGAGGGTGGAGTACAGAGAAGCTTTTCATATTGGGATAAAGAGATTTGCAGCCAAGCCTTCCAGCCATGACTGCTCCCTTTGAAGTACTGCAGAAAGCAGAATTTTTGGCTCAGGAACAGTCAAGGACATCCTGAAGACCAAGGCAAGTCAGATGAAAAGAGCTGAATAAGGAAATACCTGTTTACCATGCCTCTCAAAAAACCTAAAATTAAATCCTGCCCCACTCCAAAAAAAAAAAAAAATCAACCAAAACCTACCAACCAAACTGGGAAAAAAAAAAATCCACCACAAAAACAAACCCAACAAACCCCCAAAACTCCATGCCACCAAAAAAAATAACCAAAAGATCTCAAAACAGCAACAACAAAGCAACCCAGCCCCAAATAAAACACAAAAAAAAATCTGTCAAGAAGTGAGAGATGGAAAAAAGACTGCACTGTATCGTCTTTTACACTGCAGATAATAGATGGATAGCCTTCCTCTCGGTCCAGTGCGTGTCTGGAAAATAAAATACAACCTATTCCATAGACATACTCTTCCGAATGGCTTTTTCCCTGCCAAGATGATTATTGAGAGATTGAATTTTGCATCTTAGTGGCCTTTTCACCCTTTTCTTCCTCTTGACAGCTATTTTTCAGAGGCCATAATTTCACTATGCCCACATCAAATGCCCATGAGAGTTTGGACCATTACATGACCAATTAGATGACATGAAAGCTTTGGAAAAAAAGATGGAGCCTGTTGGGTTTTTTTCAGACATGTTTCCTTATAATGAATGTTGTAATGAAAAAAAGGAGGAAAAGCATTTTCTCCAAGACAGGTTACAAAGTTATCCCAGCTTATCCAACAACCCTGCCCTAGAGCAGGCCTTTTTTAAGGTGTGAGGTGCAATGTCTGATTTGTCACTGGTCACCTGCATTAAATGAAAGAGTTGAACCTCTCTTCCCTGGGATGAAGATTAGCACCCGAATCACAGGAACATCTCCCTTTTGATGTCTCAACTCTTTTTAATTAAATCTTGAATTGCGCAGGGAGGTGTAAATATTAAAGAGAAGCACGTCATTTTGATTGCATGGCTTAAATTGATTTATAGATCTATAGAGGTAATTAGTCTTAACAATCAATTCTTTAGCTCCAGTTCCTGGCTGTCTTGAAAACATGATTTTTTTCCTCATGGCATTTTTATTGGTTGTGGTTTGATTAGATTTGATACCGAAACACATCAAATTTAATTTTAATAACACTCCTAGACTATGCATTTTCCCATGCTGCTGTGATAAATTACAAAATATATGGATGGTTTTAAATTTCTTTTATTTTAAAGCTAAGTTAAACTGTGGAAAATAGGTTTATTTGTATCTGTTTCTTTCCCTAAAAATGCCATGAAAATATAATGTTAATTCTGAAGCACTTGAACATAAACTAGCCCATCCCACTGAGCTGGACCAAACCTGGAGTTCATGCCTGAGAACATTATATGTATAAACTAACAGTTTAAGAATTTGGCCCATCATGTCTCTTCCCAAGCCATGCTGTGATTCATTATATTTTATATAATTTTCCATTTTTGTGCCAATGGGAGGCTGCAGATTTTTGCCCTCTTAAATAATCTTGTTACTGTGTGAGATACAAATATTATTTGGTTTCAAATGTGTGCTGATAGGAAAATGTGTTTGCACATCTCCCAGGTCCAGAGGTCCCTTGGGGTCCCCCTTAGGTAGAAGGAATGACTAGAAATAAATAAAAGAGAGAATTCCTGATACCTGACTCAGTGATGGGATGTGCTGGTCAAACCCTGCACAAGTTTGGGAGGTGGCTGAATGTGGCACTCTGGAGAATGCCAGCTATAAAAGAAATTGCTGATCAGTGTCTGTGTGCTGCCTGTTACTGCACAGGACAGTGGGCAGGGAAAATGCTGAGAAAGAAACTGCAACAGCTTTTCTGAATTAATCTTTGTGTGCTCACTGCACCCAGTAAACCTCTGATTAAAGAGCTCATTTGCCTGGATGTCTGTATGGAGGGAGTCCTCCTGTGCTTGGTTTCTTTCCCCATTGGCCTGGCTTTGATTTTATGGAGCGTCTTAAAGTGGGTTTTCTCGCCCTCTGCTAACTTTGCTAAATATCCTGTGAATTTTTCCTCCATTTTGTCAACATCCTTCTGCATTTGAAACCCTCAGCAGATAACATTTGAGTGTTTTCTCACAAGCAGCTGATGCAGTGCAGCCATTGGTGTCATCTTAAGGATCTCTTTGAAACACCTCCCCAGTTTTGGTTTCATGAGAAGGTCCTCACTTAGGGGAAGTCCTGCCGTGTTATCAGACTTCATTCTTCATCCTCACAGGGTAATCTCCCAAGCACCAGAGTTTGTTGTCATGTGTGAGATTTGCAGGATTGCTTGTAGGAAAACAAGGGGCTCTGTTGGGATGCCAGCCTGTGCTGTTCTGGTTGATGAGGCTTCTCTCTGTTATTTGCCCCTTCATCAGCCTTGCTACACACATTCTTAGGTGTTGGCAACTGGTTCTGGTTGATGAGGCTTCTCTCTGTTACGTGCCCCTTCACCAGCCTTTGTGGTCTGCAGGCTTCCCCTGTAGCAATTTTAGATTTCAGATCATTCGTTTGTCTTCTCCCCTTTCTTTCCCCTCTCATTTTTGCTGCTTGCAGATTTTATCAGCAATTTTTTTTTTCTCCTGGTCATTGTTCAATAATGTCATGCTTAAGAAATAAACCCTGCTGGAATACATTAGAAACATATCTTCCCAATGACAATTTCCTGTTTATAACTACATCTGGAGAGTAATGTAACTAACTTAACTCATACTTTCTTTCTGTTGCTTCACTTCCTTAAATATAAGTGGCATAAAAATGCAGATGCTTTTTCTACTTGGACATTCTGCATTTTTTGTAAAGTATTGATCATCACTAATTTCATCTAACTTGAACTATCTAGTTATTGAACTGGATTTTTGCTTTTTGAGAGTGGAGACGTGGTAGGGTCAGTTTGTTGACCCTTTTTTTTGGAATTGGCACAGAATTGCCTTCTGGAACTTCCTCGGTGTTGTAAGTCTTCTTGACTACTTGGAGCAAGCTTTGGCCAGCTGTTCTAAAACTTGTGCAAACTATTCACATCACTTACTTTTAAACCTTTTTATTTAAAACTTCTGTTCTTTAAAAACTACAAATTTTTCATGTTGTAGCTGTTGTTTGCGACGCTGAGATGATTGATGTTGGAAAATGAAGCGTTCCACCATCATTTTCAATATATACCATGAGTTTAATGCAGGAAAATCAAACAGTATTTGTGCTTTCTCTTCACTGCTGCACAGAAATTCTCGTGCATGGCTTCTTGGCAAAGGGACATTTCCAAAAGGTCAGGATTTGCTCGAATTCCAGGCTGTTTCAGGATGAGTTTTGCCCCAGGGTTGTCTGTTCCATGGGTGTCTTCCTGGGCACCATTGAGTGCATTGGAAATTGAGATGTCCAAACTGTCTGGGTGATCTTTGGATCTTGTAGTTGTTCAATTTAACCTGGCAAAGTGCAGAGTACTGAGAAAAGGGATCACACGTGTCCTCCAAGTCCCACCCACTGAAGGGACATCAGGAAATTACAAATCAGAGAGGAAAGCTGGTGGATGCAGCTAATGAATAAATCCATGATCTGAAAATTATCTAAAGGCACTTTAGGTTTTATGTTCATCTTGGGGAAAAAAAAATCTGTGCAAATAAAGCAATGGTTGCCCTATGTTTTTCTTCTTTAAGCACAGACTAAAGGCTAAATTTGCAGTATACAATTTAGGACAGATTTTGTGTAGTTTAATGAGTGATTTTTATTAAATAAAACATTTTTTTTATCTGTAGTGAATTTTAATTGTTCTTTAAAGTCAACAGATGTCATTGGACAAAATGCTGTAAATCAGCAGTTATGATTTTTAAAATTTTATTTTCTATACATTCTTTTAAAAAAGTTAAAATATGCATATGGAATGGTACACCTTAATGAAGATACAGGGATTAATGTGTATTAAAAGTGTATGTAACAGGACATGGGCTTCAAGTTAAATTTGCAGATGGGAAAAGGGTGTGTTGCAAGAGGCATACACATGATGCTGAAGAGGCAGGACTAGAAATTATATTTTCTTGACTCTCAGCTAATTGGTTTTCACAAGTCACCCTGTATGAAATATAGAATACTTTATATTTTATCAAATACTTGACCAGTGACTGTAGCATTTCTAGATGGTTAAATGTAAAATAGGGATTTATATTAAGAGTTGGTTTTGAGAATGGCACAGAGTAGTTTAGTTAAATGTAAAATAGGGATTTATATTAAGAGTTGGTTTTGAGAATGGCACAGAGTAGTTTAGATGGGGGATAGTTGTTTGGGGTTTTTGAGGTGGGAGGGTGCTTGTTTTACCAAGTGTGTGATACTTATCAACCATTGGGGCGCATTAATCAGTGATGAAGTGTCTGGGTAAGTCCTTTTACTGTGGGAAGTTAATAGGATCAATTACAAATTAATGTTTAGCTATCAAAAGTTCAATAAGTATGCCTTCAAAATGAGGAATAAAATTGAGGGTGGTTCTGCAAACTAGTTAATAATTTGCCATGAATGAAGCTGCCGTAAGCGAAATGAAATAAGAGATTGACAGCCATGTTGTGTAAAGCAGTTGTGTTATGAGAGAATTTTCCAAGTACTGGTTGGAGAAGGATCAGAGCAAATATCCAAACCCTGAACTATCACTTAAATAAATAATTCATTGTAATCAGGTTTTTAAGGACTTGTGGGAGAGGTGTCAGTTGGCTACAGCCAAGCACCTCACAATCACAAGGCAATTCAGGCTCGTGTCTGATGGGACAGCACCCTTGGTGACACCCTGGGTTCTTGATGGCACTGAAAGCCATTGTCCACACTGGCCTCTGATGCAGGGCATTTGTACTGGTGGGGATTACACACCCAGCTTATTCTGGGAGGGGAATGTTGAGGATAATTGTGTTCAGATGTAGAGCTCTGAAGCAGAGATTCCAGCTTCTGGCCTTTAGTGGATCATCATCCTTATTTATGCATTTGAAAATGCCATTCCAGGCTGTCAAAAACTTGAGATTAAAAGGGCAACATTTTGCTCTGGTAACAGAGAAAAATACAGAGCAATCACATATATTTGCTAAGAAAGGTACCCAAATTGAGGGCACTTGCGAACTGTCATGCTGGGGCAAATTTGAGATACTGTCCTGATTTTATAGGCAGTGTTCGTGAGAGAAAGAGAGAAAGGTAAGGATGGAAAAGGATGGAAAGTGTATTGGATAGGAATTATTACCTAACCCAGTCATATAAAGTGCTGTCTAACTACCATCTAGTGGGCTGCAGGCAGATAAATTCTGAGAATAAAACAGATCAAGTACTTCTTATGTGTTGGCAACTGTAGTGCTTTCAAACTGACCCCATTTGAAACATCTACTGGAATTTCTTAAAGGAGCATCTGGAAGTACCCTCCATGCACAAGTATGGAAGTGGGTTTAGAAATAGTGGGGTGTGGAAAACACAACCATGTTCCCTGCTCAACAGCCAGGCATCTTCTAAACTGAATGTGATCATGTTTCTGCTGTTCTCAGAGAAATCCCATGCAAGGTGTTCAGTTAAGTGCATAAAAAGCAGATAAAATTTCAGGGAAACATGCTAAGTAATTTTAAAATAATTCTCCCTGAATTTTAGGAACATTCTGTAGTGTGCAGTTAGAAACACTGGTCTGTGTCCAGCTGAGACCCTTGGAATAGCTGGTGTTGTTTATGGGAAGCTGATTGAAGAAGGAAGCAAACAACTTCAGGTGGAGGGAGTTGAGAGAAAATGAGAATCAATAAAAACAAATAAACTTTCTAGTAATGTGATTGCTGTTGTGCTTTTTGTGTTTCAGTTTGCAAGACATATCAAGAAATCTGAAGGCCAAAAGACACCCAAAGTTGAGTTACAAATCTCAATCTATGGTGTAAAAATTCTAGATCCAAAAACAAAGGTAAGAAAGTTACTTGGGGGCTTTTTTCATACTAAACTAGTAAATATTTGTTTCACTGGGTTTAAGGTTTTCATTATTTTGTGTTTTTAAAGTATTATAACAAATTTTCTGTTGATGGAAAAAAATCTTCTAACATACCACGTTTTGTTACAGCACCTGGGTGACATCTTCCCAGGAAGGTACATAAAGGCACACTAGCTAATGTGGCATTCAAATTTTTAATCCTTTAACAGCAGGACTTTTAAACTTTGAGGAAAAACAATGAGCTAAATCAATGTCACCACTGCATATGATAAAAATCTTTCCCTATATATGTTGAATATTGAATGAGGAAGATTCTTTTGTTCCTGCTTCTTAATTGTGGAGTAATTGCTGCATGCAGGCAGCGACAGTGCCTTTTCTCAAATGGTAACTGTAGTTCAAAGCTTGCAGCCCATTTTTACTTCAGACTCTTCACACAACCAGAACTCAACAGTTTCCACATAAGCAGAGGGGACAAGAAATATCCGTGTCAACTTTAATTGGAGTTTTTGCATCTTCCTTATGCAGTAGGGCGTAGGGAAAACCCCAAATCCTGGCAAAAAACTGTTTTAAAATAACAGTTTGAAATGCCAAAAGATCTTAGCCCTCCTGCAGAGATTAGCAGAAATCTGTGGGATATATGTTCCTGGGGGAGTAGGAACATTCTGATCTCGGAGCAATGTTGTTATTACAACTCAAGTAGTAATCAACTGTGAGCAGTCTTTTTATCTCCCCCACTTCTTTTCTTGTAGCTGCGTGTAAATTTCAATTGAGTTTTCCTTCTTTTTGCACAGTTTATAAATGCTTTAGGAAATTCAATTTCATGTTATCAGCACTAATTAAAGTCTTTTTTTGCAGTGTGTTTTTCAAACAAAGCACTTCAGTAGGAATATTGGGTTTTAGTCAGATAGTGACTATTAATGGCAGTAGGAACAGGAGCACAGCTCATATATCAGGACCTGATTCTATACTTAGCACTCAAAAAAAAGGATTATAGAAAAGTGATTCTGGCCTTCAATGATATAAAATAATTATATGGCTCTACAAATAATGCTGGGGCAAGCACACCTGATTATTTCTGTGTGTTAAAGAGCTACCACAGGACAGGGATTTGGGACAGGGCAGAAATTGAATACTCAGAACAGCCGTAAAGACTGAGAAAATGAACTCACTTGGGGCAAGGGGCAAAGATTGCCCATAGGGTGCATTTTTGGCTATGTGGTTGTCTGCAAAGAGGGCATGGCCTTGTTTATGGGCTTACAGCAAGCTGGGAACCCCAGTGCTGCACATTTTTTAGTAGACAATAGTTCACATCTAAAAGACATATTTTCCTTTAAAGCAAATACTGCTTTCCCATGTAATAAGCCAAATAAAATAAAATACCAAGAAGAGACTTGTTGAAGAAAAACAACAAAAAAAACCTAGCTGAGATAGTTTATTTCAGTTTTTTCAAGCTCTTGCAACTGAAGAGCAGTGCCATTGCAACTTTTTAAATGGCTGGAAATTGCTTTTTAATGGAAAATTGAATACAGTAGCAAAAATATACAAATAATAATGATTAAAAGCTGCTTATGTGACACCTCAAGTAAACAAATATTTGTGTGTCAGATTTTTTTCTCTTTACTGGGTTAGCAAAGTCATTTTATTTCTGTTTTCTGTATTTAATGTAGCAAACTAAGGACTCATTTCAGCAAATCCATTTTAACAAATCTTGGGTGATGATGGAATTTAAAGATCTTGTGCGCCTGGAAAAAGAACAGATTATTTTACATAATCAGGCCCTAAATAAATTGCAGAGGGATGCAAAACAGTAAAATCAATTTTTAGAACAGAAATTACCGTCCAAATAAACACTTCCAGATAAATGCTGTCCAAATAAACTTCCTGTTTACACTCAGTAAAAACAGGAGCAGGTTTTAGATGAGTTTGCTAACTTCTGTTATGCATTAAGTCCATTTTTGGGTGCTCTCATGTGCAATAAGAGGCATTCAAAAACATTAGTGCAGCTTGCCTGCTCTTATGAGCAAATCCAGAGCTTTCCTTTGTGCATCTTTATCCTAAGTGAGTGCAGGAATTTCTTAAAAATCACCATTCGGTTTGTTTGCAGGAGGTCCAGCACAACTGTCAGCTCCACAGGATATCCTTTTGTGCTGATGACAAAACTGACAAGAGAATATTTACTTTCATCTGCAAAGACTCAGAGTCCAATAAGCACCTGTGCTATGTGTTTGACAGTGAAAAGTGTGTAAGTACACGGGAGGCTCTGCGGGGCTCGAGGGCTCTGAGCTGCTGGTGGCTCTGCCTTGGAGTGAGGGGGGAATGGTCAACAGGAGACAGCCTGCCTTTTAACTGGGACACAGTTTTTCATGCCACTGTGGTGTCTTGCAACTTAGATGCATTAAATTAAGGAAAAGTCCCTTTCTTCACTGATCTCAGGTGGTTTTCTGGGATAATTTCTCTTACTGCCCAACTCAGCATCCTGGGGAAGCATCTGCAATATTCTTGGAGAAAAGGCTCTATCCCACCAGGCTTGAGATGTTTGCGCAGCTGTTTGCAAAGATTACTGCAGCTCTGGGGCTGAGACACCCCTGCAGGCTTTTCTGCTGATGTGTCTGTCTCTGGTTTAGTGTTGGGGTTTTTGTGTGTTGTTTGTTTTTGGGGATTTTTTATTCTTTTATCACAGCAAGGTTCTCCCTTCTTCGTCCACCCCTTTCCTGCCACATCTCTCCAGTTTAACACCACAAAGCACTCCCAGTCAAGTCACTGCACCAAGAACTGACATTCCCTGGTGTCTGAGACAGAACAGTTATTCCTTACTGTATTTACTTTCTCTGCTGAAGTTCTAAGCAAATGGTGTATCCATATGTTCTCCTTTTACTGGTCCTACTTTGGAATCACTTGTTTCTGAAACCTTGGTGTCCTCCATCAGCTTCCTGTAGGCTTATTTTACCCCCATCATTTTTGACAGAGATCTTCTGCACTGACTGTCTGAATACATCATAACATAGGATATGAATCAGCATAGAACTAGTAAATTATTATACTTTGCGCCTAAAATTGCAATATCTGTGGATTATTTTTCTGGATATTTGTAGTTGGAAATGATTGGGCAGTTAAATACTTGTCTGCAGTATCCTGAGTGAGCTTTTATAGTACTCACAAAAATAAGTGTTGAAATCCAGATTCAAAATCAATAGGGGTCAAACCACCATTGGCAGGAAAACATTATTTCATTAAATCTAAGAGACTTTATTTCACAATTGAACAGGCTGTAAATGCTTCAGAAATCATCAGGAAAAGCCATTGCGCAGTATGGTGTCCTTTTTTATGAAAATTGAGGACATAGTTTATACTGTTCAGTGTCCTTTCTTATCCAAAGTATTTTTACATTCATTTTACATATTTTTTCATTCAAAATGCTTTCATACCATTTTGCTAATGTATTTTGCTGAAGGGTGCTTGTGATGCTCCTTTGTAGTGTTGGCTTCATGGTGGATGGGGCAAAGCCTTTGGATATGATACATGATGTAAATTATTTTGTGATATTCTGAAATGAAAGGATCTCCAGCAAACATTCCTAATTTACTAATTTCAGTTTTATGTTTTATGTAAAGGCAGAAGAGATAACTTTAACAATTGGTCAAGCATTTGACTTAGCTTACAGGAAATTTCTGGAATCTGGAGGAAAAGATGTTGAAACAAGGAAACAAATTGCAGGTTTACAGAAAAGAGTAAGTTTTCAACTATTTTGTTCTTTCTAAAAGTACATGCTGCTGTATTTGTATTATCTGCTTCTTATGGAAGCATAATTTCCAGCATTATTCTCAGATTGCTAAGGTAAAAAAAAAAAAAGACTGAAAAAAAATCGGTTAAAAAATATTTCATGTTTTGTTGTCCTCCAAGGACACTAAAAAGAAAGTTTGAAATATGGAAGATACTGAAAATATTTTATAGTCAGGTAAAGAGTTAAGGCTTGATTCTAAATCACCAGATCTCTGATGAAACTTATGTTCAGTGGGTGCTGTTGTTGAAATCCATTACTATCCCAATAGCTGTTGAATAACCACTTGCTTTGTAGATTCAAGAATTAGAAACTGAAAATGCAGAACTGAAAAATAAAGTTCAAGATCTGGAAAACCAGTTAAGAATAACACAAGTGCACGCGTCTCCAGTAAGTACCTGACATAACTCTTGTGTCTGGGGTCACTCTGCATTTCCAATCCCTTGATGATCATTCCCTGCTGTTCCCAGAGATGCCATTAGCCTGCAGTGATCAAGGAGCACGGCTGCTGAAGGGCAGCGGCACTAACAGTGACAGGGACGAGGCAGCAGAAGTGCAAGCTGCAGTCTCTCCAGCTGTGCCTCTTCCATACCTATTTGTTGCTGCCTGAGGACAGTAAATGCTCACTCGAGTAGAGAGCTGAATGTGCCAGCTGAGGGTGAAAACTGTTCTGCACTGAAAGGATCTGGTGCCTAAATGCTGCCTGGGGGCTCCTCACACCTTTGGCACAAGCACATGGCCACTGTGGTGACAACCTGCCTGCCAAGGAGTCCTTAGGTCTTGGGAGCTAGTCTGGGTGGTCAGGAAAGAGGAGCACGGGTGGATTCCTCTCTGGAACTCCCAACTGCTCTACAGATGATCAGGACAGAAGCTTTTTTAAATGGGTGGCTGGCACCTCCTGACACCTGGGCAGGACCTCCAACAGTGCAGGTTGCACTGCAGACTGCTCCTCATGACTCCCCTCTTCTCACAAGAGTGTTCCATCTGTACAGCTTTAGGCAGCTACCAAAAGAAATCCAATTTCTTAATGCATGTGTGGCAAAATCAAGAGGAACTGCTTTTCAGCTGTGCATTTTGGACTGCCTTGTTCCTGCCTTGAATCTTCACCATTTCCCCTTAAATGGTTGTCCAAAAATGTGGGCAGTGTAAAAGCATATTTGCAGTGGTGCTGACAGATTCTCAGTAGGGTCTGTACACTTTATGTTGATGAGATGCTGGTTCTCATGAGGAACTGCCATTTCATTTTACTGAAATCTACTTAGAGGAGAAAGCACCATAAATTATAAATACCATGTAACCACCACAGTGAACATTTTAAATTATGAATGTCTTCTCACTTATGAAGCATTCAGTGATAGGTAATCAATTTTAATGCTAGATTTAATATCATGTTATTCAATTCTTTCATCTTTTATTTTCCTCAATTGGGATGCAGTTTGTTTTTATTTATGAGTATAATAACTAAATGTATATTTGAATGCAAACAAACAGGCTCTTAAATGCATTGCAAGAAATTATTTTCTTTCATTTAAATTAAAGAATTTTGTCATTTCATTAAGCAAAAAAATGAAAGAAAATTATTAACAATGCCCCAAAAATATCCAATAGTTTGTGATTTTTCATGTCTTTTCAGACAATAATGTTGCATTCCATATTAAAGAGTTAAGGTCTAAGTTTGTTAATTCGATAGCCACTTGTAAACTCTCTCCCTAGAGGGTGTTTTATTGTTAATTACTATTGGTACAGTAAATAGGCATATTGCTTAAATAGCACTTGTGCTGCAACAAAACTATAAGCAATTATTGATATTAATGAATTCATTTCAATAATCACTCTTGGCTATTAATTTGCACTTTTATTTAATTGCTTTATTTACTCCTTCATCTTTAAAATGAAAGCGCCAAGCATTTCCAGTCACAAATGTTTAAAATTGCAGGAAGAGCCACCTAAGAGCCTGTTCAACATCTGCATCCATTCTGACATGAAGTATTTCTATAAATGGATGAGTGTGGGACCAGAATGCCCAAGAGGTTGGAGCTCTCTGTGCTCCTGGAGATGCTGGACCTTCCCTGAGCATGGTCCTCAACACCCTCAGCAAACTGGATCCTGCTTCAGGCAGGAGTCTTCCATCAGCTGTGCAGCCAAAAATGAAAATGAAACAAAACCAACCGAAACCAAGCTCATTTTTAGGGAAAGGTCTTTCTAAACTCCAGGCCCACAGCTGTTCCCACCAGGCACTATAGACTGTGGCACCCAGCAAGAGGCAGCTTTCAGGCAGGTCCTTTTAAACCAGGTCTTGTGGAGATGGTGAATCAGAGCTCTCAGTGCGCTGGTGGAGGAGGAACTCCATGGCAGTGCAACTCTTCGGTTGAGAATGAATGAAGGAATGGGCTGGTGAGGTTGTCAAGTGACTTCAGTGCAGAGAAAAAGATAAAAATATCACATTTATACAAATTAATAAATAAAATGAATATATTTTATTCTATATTATTTATTAAAGATAAAATCATTAGATTTTATATGAATTATTAAATATTTTTAGGACAGCTTGAGTCTGTTAAAAGGACTATCAATCAATGTGCCTGGAATAGCAGTGAATGTGATGACACCTATCTACTTTTTTACTCTGTGAGCAACAAATATGTATGAAGGAACAAAATTGCAAACAATTCATAAGACAATTGATTCCCTGTTGTGGCTTGCAATTAATTTTTTACCCTTTCATTCAAATCAACTATAATTTCAAGTATGATTCTGCAAAGTCTCAATTCCTATCAGAAAAAACAAGTGATGCAAAAATTTCTTTCCCCCTATTTCCACATGATTTCTGTAATGAAAAAATGTCCCTTTAGTTTTAAACTAAATAATTACAGATATTTTCTGAATTTAAACTAAAAATCTCCGTGTACTGCTGCTGCTCTGTCTTCAAAATTCAAGTAAAAGATATATATTGTGGTTATTTTGTCAGAGTAAACTTTTCAGATCTGCTGATAATATTTTCTGACAGTAAATAGCTTAAATGAAGCTGAATATCCAATGTGGGGAATAATACCTTGTTTGAGCCCCTTTCTAAGCACTTTTGGGTGGATGGGGAAAGCTTCCTCCCATGCAGATAGTCTTGGTATTGCATGCTGTGAAAGCAAGATAATTGTCCTTGTGATTTAGAACTGATATATTAAACTAGAAGTTTTAGGTTTTCTAGCATTTTTCATATCACACTGTTGAATCATGCAGGGATGCCAGTGCCATACAACAACTTTCTGAAGCTTTTGTTAGCCATAATCAGCATTTTGATTTATTTATATTTTTTAAAATCTTTTATGGCTGGAGCTCCTTATCTGGCAGTCCAGCTCTTCTGCATGCTGAGGTCTAGGGAAGGGATTGTTCAGTGGTCAAAGGAAAATTTAAGCTTTGATCCTTGATACCTTATGTGATAAAAGAACACATGCCTTTAGTGGCATCACAGCAGTTTGTAAAGAAATGCTGTTTCAGAAGCCAGATAGAGATGGTTAAAAGTTGCTTCTGTTTGTGCTTAACCAGTACCTTGGATTTTCACAGCTTGTGCTTTCCTTTTTGTATCTGGCTGTCTGCATGCTGTTTGTGCTCTCCCAACGTTTGCAGTTGTGCTCCAGTGGCTCCCCTGTCCCACAGGTTGGTGGCTGAGCCCTTGCTGGTCAGTGCCTGGCCACAGCAGCCCCACAAACAATGGGATTGAACAAGGACCCCCTTCCCAGAGCAGGGGGTGCTGCAGGGGCTGTGCTGGCAGGGCACAAACAGAGCTACAGGACCATGGGCATCACTCTGGGCTGTGTCCTCTGCTCCCCCAGAGCCCATCCAGTGAAGCCAGGGGGTCTCAGCAGGCACAGGGCCAGGCTGGCAGTGATCAGGAGGGTGATTTGCATCCCCAGGAGAGGAGACTTGGGGGTTTTAGGCTTGTTGCACCTGTAGTGTGACACAGTGCTGTGACAGCCAGCGCGTGATGTCACTGCCATGCTTTCTGTGGCAAGGTACTGATCCAGGACAGGATGCCCTTCCCACCTGGCAGTCACTGGCAAGCCACAGTACCGTTTGCGTGCAGTGCCAGTGTGTAATTTCTTTATTCCTGCTTCTGAGGCGCACTGATTAATCATTCTGGACACATTAGTCTTCTTGTTAGTTTTTAATGAAATGAAGAAGGGAGAAAACACTGCAGGAAATTTGAAGTAGAGCAGGTTTTTTATTTTTGTATTATATCACTGATTTATGCGGCTTGGGTTTTATTTGGTTTCTTTTTTTAAAAAACAAGCCAATTTTGCTCTTTTTGACAGCTCAGTCTTCTGATTCACAGATCATTTTCCCATGAGCAGGACCAGATTACATTTCCTGTTTTCACCTCAGTATCAAAAGAAAATAGAATATGAGAGCATCTTTCAGCTGTGGATGGATAACTTAATACATGTATGGGTTTAAGCATCTGGTTCACTACACATTTAAAAAAAATTGGTTCAACATGTTTCAGTTCTGAACAGATACATCTAGGCTGTCATTTGAAATAAACTTCTCTAACTTCCTGTTGTCACTGAAAATAGGTTTGTAGCTAAATATGAAATAAAACCATTTGCTCAGGATCAAATATAATACTATCCAGACTTAAAATTCAGATCCTCTTTTACTTCTAAAATGTTTTTAAAGCATTTTGTCTGTAGTTTCACAAACTCTAGACAAAATGTGATATGCCAGGTTAGACTGCAATGTGTGGGTTTGCTGACAGATTAACTTCTTCTAAAAGGAGTTTGCCCTGTGCTCACATATTGAATTCTTGGGTAATAGTGCTAAACACTTTCTTTGCAAAACATAATACTGCAACACCTTAATTTGCTGATCCTTCACATCAAAATGTGTACAAATTAATGACCTATCCAAAAATCCATGCATGATCTAAGAGAAGAAAATGCAAGCAGTACATTTTACTTTAAGAAAGCTTAAAGCTTCGTTCAAAAATATTTTGAGTTAATAATTTCATAAGAGCAAACATTTTTCCCGCTCAAATATCTGTCACTAATTGTTTTAATTAAATATATTTTAGGTTATAATAGTGAATCGGAGTATTAGGGAGTTTATAGTGAGTCCTCAGTTGCTCTATTTAAACAAACAAAACCAGTAAAAAAACCCACTTGCATATGAAAATTGAAAGTAGCAATAATTAAAAAATTTAGGGATGACTTTTTTCTGTCCAGTTTATAAGCAGTGCAAGTTAAAAACTTGATTGGGATGCACAAAGGGAAATTCAGTCTAAAACTGCTTTTCTGATGATTCTTGCGTGTATTGCAGGTTCTTTGAAGGCCAACTAAGGGTTTATTTGAGGACACATTTTAAAATAATACTGACAGAGTGAAATGGGTGCAAAATATGTGTGTGAATAATGCAATTACCTACCCCTTGCATTTTTGCAGTGTGTAAATGGATGAAAAGCACTGACAGCAATTGAGTTCTGCTTTTCAGGGATAGAGTTGCCATCAGGATTCTCTCCTTGCTTGCTTATTAGTATCACTAGGAAAATTTTTCTGTAGCTGCTCTAAATCTATCCATATGGCCAAATCAACATCAATCTAATTTAGGTCTTTTTTCTGTCAGTTCATAAACTCTATGGGAAAAATAAAATTTCTTTCTGAACCTATAAAAGAAGCCATTAAGGCAATGAGATCATAGCTGGAAATGAAAGAGAGAAAACGGGATTGCATAATGAAATACTTTTGCATAAAATACACTGTGAAAGTTGAACAGCAAATGATCAATCTTCACGCTTTTTCTCCCAGGATATTGTAGCTAATTAGATTTACATTTGCTCAGCACATTCAGTAAATAATAAACTGCTTAGTGATCATGTTTTCTGCATTCGGGTTGATGGTTTTGAGCAGTCCTCCTAGAACTTTGGGAAGTTAGTCCCTCACATGAGTGTGTTTGCCAGTGCAGAAGTGTTATGCAACAGGAACTATCACTTTTTTTTGGTGTCCTGAGTGGCTCTGTCGAGGACATGCAATCCCAAACTAAGAGTTTCCTTAGTTTGCCTCTGGAGCTGTGCTTCCATGTGCCATGGGAAATGTTGGCATGGAGCATTTCCTTTGTCTCACTCCTTTGCACGCACTGCTCAAGTTTCTGTGACTTGTGTATCTGTTGTTTACTTCTCATCTGTTTCAGTGGCTTGGAAATGCTTTAATCACTGATCTTTTTTGCATTTGGTCTTGATTATGTGAGGACCATTGGATTCTCATCCCGTTGTTTGCCTGTGGGGACACTGCTGCAGTTTGTGTCCCCGGGAGGCTTTGGATGCTGCTGCTGTGTGTAACTGCAGCCTGCAGGGCTCAGCACAGCCCTGGCACAGCGGGCTCACATCATTACTTGCTGCTGTTCCCATTGCCAGCGCTGCCCAAAGCTGCCAGAGGGCACTGAAACGTGGGAGGCAGAACTGGAGGGCAGCAGGAAGAGAAGAATGTTGGGAGAAGCAGCCCCAGAAGGATCAGTGTTCTTCCATGCCCCATAAATATGAGCAAAGAAACAGTGTGGAATCCATACTCCTACATGGAGGTGGTGCAAAACCCCTCCAGTTTTAAGCAAAGCATTAAAGACACTGATTGATTAACCCTTTGCTCCAAGGTTTTGTTGTGGCCCTCATTGGAAAACTTTACCACACTCACAAGAAAACCCCAAGACAGACATTGGAACTGTATGCAGATTTCAGAACCCATTTTGGAATGTGTTTATGCATATCACTTGATTCCTGTTCCACCAAGATTGCCAAGTGGGAAAATACACGTTTTTTTTTTTTTGCCTATCTTCAGCTTGCTTAGATTTATAATATTCTGTGTTCAGATGTTTGAGCACTTCTTTGTGAGGGTACTAAAATTCTGTTGCATTTATAATGTTAAAGAAAATGGATTTGAAATTCCCTATGGCATATTTCATGTCACTGACAAAGTCCTAAATGAAATGAAGATGTAGCAGTTAATTAATGGAACTGATAATTCTTACACAGTATTTTATGAATTAGTAAGTTATGGATTAGTGAGTGTTCTTAGTAGTCCTGAATCTCAGGAAAAGAGCAGGTTCTTGACTAAATGCATAATTTTCCATTCAGGGTCGCTCACCTTTCCCTATAATATCACTGCAATTTCCTGCTGTGGTGGTTCTGTATTACCAATTTGAATGTTCCAAGGAACAAAACCATTTCCTATTTTTTTTCTAATTCCCACTTAAGTGATTGCTATGTGGCTGTGACACAGAGATTGCAATCAGTGTCTAGAGATACCTTGTAAAAAGAAACAATTTTGAAGTGATTTCCTAATTAGTTAAACCTCAATCATGTTACATTTTCTAGTAATATGCAGCACAAGAGCTCATCTTCAGCACCCTTCTCAGCAGAATGAGTCAGAAACAAATCCTTTGCTGGCACTTAGTTATATCTAACCATAAAGGAGACCAAGTCCTCTGAACTTGTATGATAATTTCATGAAGTATAATTTCTTGTTGTTTTCTTATGCTAATGGAATGAAGCCCAAATTGGAACATGTTGTATCCATGCCACCATTACTGATAAAACACAGTTGCTGTATAAAATGACAATTTAATTATTTTTACTCTGTTTTCTTCCTTTTTAATTTGGTGTAAGAATATTAATTTTCAGAAGCTACACCCTTTTCAGGTTGTATTCTTTAGAATAAGGGTCTCTGCCTTTCTCCTCCTGCACTTTGTGCATCTGGTGGCATTCCCTGTTTTCCATTGTCGAATGCACTTCCCTGCTGCCCCTGTGGGCTGCTTGGCTCCGGAGGCTGTGAGCACAAAGCCCATCAGCCTTGCAGGTCCTTCTGGGCCCTGGGATGAGACACAGAGAGCCCTCCCAGCCCCTGAGGGGTTCTGTGCTGCTCTGCAAATGAAGATTTCCCAGGGAAATCCATGTCCTGAGCAGGTGCATGACCAAAACTGTGGTAGGAAGCTCGCCACCCCATAGGGTGTGCGGTGTCCTAAGTGTCACTATGAGAGCTGTGCCTGCTCCAGTTCAAGGCTCAGATGACACCAGAGCTGTGTATTCTGGTTTTGTACTGAATGTTTCCATTGTCTGGATTTGATATATGTTCATCATCCTCATGGCTTTGCTGCTTGGTGTCCTTTGTGCATTTTGCTGCTTTCTGTGTGATTTCTCATGTGATATCCATGCCTTCTTATGAAAAATACTTATCCTTTGCCGTTTTGCATTCCAGGAGAGTGTTTGGCTTTCTTAATTACTCTGTGCTTAGTCTTTTTGAGCATTTATTATTCTGAGGGCTGGGGTTTTTTCCCCATAGTTATGTACAGCAGCAAGGATTCCAAGGCAGTAATGCACAGCAGCACTGCAACTCTTCTACCTGTAGTCTGGTGATACTCTTGAAATAATAATCAATATTCTCTCCTGTAGGTTTTTTAAAATTTCTTTTTATTGATTACCATTCCAAACCCTTCATTTCACAATTCCAGTATGGAAATTTTTTAAGTTGTGATGAAAATAATTATTTTTTTATTCTTTAATGCTGAATTGCAAGTTTTGAGTAGGAAATTTTGTGGGTTGTTTTGATATTCTCAAGTATGGCATTTGTTACTGCATTAAGTCACCTGTACCCTTAGCCAGGTTAATCTGTAAAGAAAGAAGCTGAGACTCATTTTAAAAGGATATGAAATATTTTTTTTCTAGAGAACACTGAAAAAATGGTTTAAAATAATTGAATCCTGCTCTACTGAGTTATGCAAACTTCTGATGAAATAATCGTGACATATCTATTGTGTAACACTACAAGGGGAGAAAAGCAAGCTTTGGAATTCTTGCTGCACTCATCTGCCACAGCCTCAGCCTGGGCCAGTCATAGGGGTTTAAGCAGGACTGGGTTTAGGGTTTAAGACGCCCTAAGATACCAAACTCAGGGTTTAGGTTTTAGGGTTTAGGACACCTCCAGCCCAGGTGCCATTCCTGCCTTCTCCTTGTGGAACTCTTGGCTGTGGCCAAGAGCTTTCTGCACAAGTGTGCATTCCCTCCTGTTAAGATCCAAATATTAATCTGTCCTCTGAAGATTTTAATTCAATAATGAGCTGTTTTTCAGCTCTGGTGGGATCTAAATGGTAGATTTTTCCTCAATCAGTTAGAGAAAATTCTGACCTGTGCATTAACCAGCACAGTAACTCTTCTCCCCAGACTTGTGCCTACTGCTAATTTACAAATGCAGATGTGAGAGATTGCTGATACGTTGTTGGATTTAGACATTTCTTAGCATCTCACACACACACACTATTGGAAAGATGCCTGACTTCCTTTTATTTGGTGTAATGATCAAGGATCAAGCTGTCTTTATTCCAGTTAGAACTGGGTGACCTCTTAATGTCGTATGCCTTTATATTTTGTTTAAGTATTTTCAAGTTCTGTATCTTGTAACTATAGCACTGAACAGCAAGTTACTGAGAAGCTTTTTTGAAATATGAAATGTGTTTCTTTTATTCTTCTTTCCCTGACGTTACCACATTCTGTTCCTCAGAGTGTTTTCTCTTTCTGTGATTCCTTTTCAGCTGCTGCACATAAAGTGTGATAATGATGAACATATGTTTCAAAGACCCTCTACTTTTTTCTGGTGTAACAATGAGGATTCACCTCCTTGTTTAGATATCTCTTCCATTGCGCTTACTCCTAGGAGTTCTCCTGACTCTAGACTACCACCTGGATTGTTAATACCACCACCTTCAAAAAGTGGTCTTCCAAAGCCTGCCAGTGAATACAGCTGCCCAAGACCTCGTGTAATCTTGCTGTGCAAAAGCTTTTTCAGTTTTAGTTTTTTTTAGTTTTGGCTTTCTTTTGTTCTCTGTTGTGTATTAACTTGTATTAAAAATGTGCATTTTGTACAGTGGCTAAAGGATAGGGCAGATGAATCTTAGGTTCTCTAGGGGTACTCTTAAAATATGGAATTTGTGAAGAATTACTTTTATTTCTACAGAGCTTTTTCTTTCCCATCCCCAAAAAATAAATTCTTACTTTTCCAGCATGTTTAAATTAGTCCATTAATTAATAATCTCTGTTATCTCTCCATCTTTGTTAAATTTTTTATATGAAGAATAGCAATTCAAAAGAATTCTAAAGGTCCAACTGCAAGGGCTTCTTGCCCCCAGGAATTAATAGAAAAGCAATGAGCCATTAAATAACTTTTAGAATACTTTATAAAAACTGTGCAAAATGAAGGTTGAAAATTATTCTCAAATATGAAATGGGCATATTGCCTCCTTTTTCATATTCATGTGCTTATACTCTCAACTGTTCTTCCATTTGCAAGTAATATTTGCTTTATTTAGCAACCATCCTGGCTTTCTGCATGTGTTCACTAAATAAAAATGCTTCTTGTGCTCGTATGTATTCAAAATACACATTTCTTAATTCACTTACAGTTTTAATTAAACCATATCAGTAGAATCAAAATGACCAGTAAGTGACTTCAACAACATTGAATGTAAATGGGAAATGAGTCTAAAGTTTGGGTTTTATTTTTTTTGCCTAAAAGGCACATTTATAACTAAATGTGTGTTTCTCTCTCTTCTAGATAGCCATAAACATTTAGCAAATAATAAGGTTCTCCATTAGCACATATGATCTCTAAGACATTCTAGGGTTGCCCATGAGTGCTGATGGAAATGGAGGCTGATGTAAGCATTTATTTATGCCCTAAACCTGATCCCACCTTCCTGATGGCAACAAAAGCCCGTCTATAATCAGAGCAATTTTGGATGAAGGAAGGAGTGTGCTCCTTTATTGTGTTTATTTTGGGTCCAGCACATCCATTGCCCTGCTTGGAGTGGGAACAGATGACATCCAGCCATCTGCCAGACCTGGATTGTCCAGTTTCTCTGCAGGGTTAGTGCAACGTCCATGGACACCAACAGGAGCCTGTGGTGTCTGAACTCTGCACTGAAATCTTTTCATAACATATGATCTTTGAAATTCCAATAGTAACTTAATTTGAGGACAGTCAGAGTTTTGGATGTGTTCAACTGTTGAAAACTGGTACTTGTATGAAGTTGATTCACCTATGGTCATGATTGGGAATAGCAATGACTGAGAGATTTTTTTTTAAAAGGGAAATAAATAAAAGCAGCATGTTAAATGTAGATTTTTTTTTCTTGCTGTGTTTCTGTATATCTGTGAAGAAATACCCCAGGTTTTTTTGGATATTGAACAGTTATAAATCTCTCTTAATCCAATTTTAAAATATTAATCCAAATTTAAAATAGGAATTCAAAACTCCTAAGAATCCCAGAACTTCCAAGAAATAGGAAATGTAGGACTGGAGAGCCCTGTGGTTTTGTCCTCTTTTAACAGTGCATTCAGAGGAAGGCTGTGGATCAATATTGCTTTGTAGCAGCCAGTGCAGAGAACCTCCAGAGAGACATAAGTGTGGTTCAGAACTACCTGTAGGCTTGGCTTAGGGATCTGTGCTGTGAGCTGTCCCAGGGCAGCTGCAGGTCTGCAGCACAGGCACTGAGGAAAGCAGCGTTCCAAAACAAGGGTTTATCCATGGTGCTCTCATGGACCAGCAGTGCTGAGGACTGCCTGCTTGCCAGGTTATCATATTTGTGTATTCTGAATAAAAGGATCCATGTGACTAATTTAAATTGTGCTTCAAAATTTCTGCGTGCATTAGTTTGTGCAAACTGAATCTTGTTTCAAAGCTGCAGGCTTGTGCTGTGCCTGGCTGGCCTTTCTAATACACAGGCTGAGGGGGTTTCTGTATTGTCTCAGCAGTAACATGAACATGCAAACTAGTTTTGCTTTTGGCTTGTCAGTCTCAGTTTTAATCTATTCCATCCTCTGTCTTCAGTATTCACACATTTTACCTTGGCTGTGCCTCACTTGTGCCCTGAAGTAGTGGACTGGTGGCAGGAGGAGTGAACCATTCAAAACCAAACATGGCTGTAGAACTGTAGTAATTGGTGGGTTTGGGGTTTCTTTCTTGCCCAGTATTTTTTTTTAACCCTTCCAAATTCCCATGCCTTTTGAATGAAATCTCTTCAGTTTTGCCTTTGAGGACAACAGGTTTATTTTGGATATTAATATTCAGTATATCACATTTAGATTATTACTTATGGAAAAACACATTTAAAGCTTTGATCATGCCAGTTTCTCTAAGCTGCCAAATAAGAGATCATGTAAGGAATAATTAGTAAACCAAAAATACTGAGATTGTATCTTTGAACTTGGTTCTGTGGTGTCCAGAGCAGAGCATATTGTTGTTGCTATGTTACCTTGACTGGGTCTCGTGAAGGTGTTTGTGCTCATATATCTGCAAGAGAGCTGCTTGTCACAGCTTTGTCAGATATAACCGGGATACATTTTCAACTGAAAATGGAAAAATTACAATGCTGCTTTTGTACTGGGGAGTGTTAGCATGTGTCCGAGTCTGTACTGCAAATGCCATTTGCTTGGTGTCAGGCGCTGGGGTTTGCATGCTGATGGTTGTTTTTAACTTTTCTTTTCGAAATGTGACTCTTATCTGCATGCTGAAGAATTCAGTATTGTGATCTTTTTCATGTGAAACATTGCCCTAATATTTATTGTCCTTATTGTAGGCAGGCAGTGTGACACCTAAATCACCCTCCACTGACATCTTTGATATGGTTCCCTTTTCTCCCATATCCCCTCAGTCATCAACACCTACTCGCAATGGCACACAGCCTCCTCCAGTACCCAGTAGATCTACAGAGATCAGTAAGTTCTGTAACAACTGACCTACTTTTTGCTTACATTATTTTTTTAATAAAGCATCTTTAAAGTTTACGTACGTTTTGCATGAAAAGTCAAATGCAGTTTTTGTAAATCACGTTCACTAATGCCGTTTCATCTTTATACCATCCTCCCAAAGTCCTTGATGTTGCTGCCAAGTTGCATTATAAACAAACTTACTGTGAAACTGTGACATATACACTTGGAAGGAGTTGGGTTGGGGATTTTAACTTGGCTTTTCTTTTGCAGTCTCTTTTCTGTACTTCAAGGAATACTTTAATTTCCTGTTAGTTCTTTCCTTGTCAAGCCGCGGTTCTAGCACCTAGAGCCTGCATTTCTGGGGAAGGCAGCAGGTGGAGTAAGTATGGTGATGGTGATGGTGATGCTCAAGGGAGAGCTGAAGAAACCCCTCAAGGAGACTTGGAATGCTGTTTTCAACACTGCTTCTCATGTCATGCCCAGCATTGTTTAGCTGTAGTTGATGAACCTCTGCAGATCTCCAAGCACTCCTAAAAGGTCTTCAAAAGGTTATTAACAACAGCAATTTTATTTTGCAAAGGCTTGAAAGCATCTAGGGTAAGGTTCTTGACTTCACTGGAAATCTTTTTGGAGTCCAGAAAGTGTGTTTAAAAGCTTTGGAAATCCCTTGAGGGAGAGGAGAGTGGGGCACGCACGTGTGATGTTGGAGGTTGTGGAATTATGGGTCTGTGTTTGTGTCTTCTGTTCCTGATGCCTATTTTAGAGTGAATAAGGGACATTAATGTTACTGCCTGCCACCATATGGAACACATTTGAGGAGACTGTGCTGTTTTGGGGCATGCCTCTAGGATGTAGAATTTTCAGCTGTGAATGGGAGCTATGCACAAAAACAAAAATGGATTTTATAACTTCAGTCAGTGAATGTCTTCCCTCCCTGAGCCCGTATCTGATGCACTGTTTGGTTGCATTGCTCAGAATGTCTGTCACCTTCTAAAGAGAAAGTAAATGTTCAGTCTCTTAATTCAAAAAAGAGCCCTGGGTTTTTTTAAGAGAATATTTTAAAACAATTAATGAATTTTCGTGGGATTCTCAAAGGGTATAATAACAGAATTTTATGTCTATCATAATATAAGTATTAACTATTTTTATATAATTTAAAAGAATATTTGAATATTCTAATAGAATAATAGAATAGAACAGCTCTGTTGAGAGAATTTTATGGCTTTGCAATAAATAATTGAAAGATTGCTTCTCTGAAACTACAGGCACTGCCATAACATAGATCTAAATGTGCATATGCAGCTTCAAGAATGGCAACTTAACTTGAATTGAATTATAGGTCAATTTTTTTTTTTTAACCTATTGTTCCATTGAAATTGTGTCCCAGTTGCATAGAAATCTTGTGGGAGTCGGCACTCAGATCTTGAAGGGTCTTGAGGGATCTTGAAAATTCCAGCTATGTAGGATTTGTGATTGTTGAGGCAGTGGGTTTTGTAATATTAAAAAAAAAAGTTGCTTATTAACAGTGCTATCTATTGTTTCAAGTAGTTGCTGCTTGTGCACTTCACGGATTTGCCTTCAGCTGAGATGATGTAGTTCAGAGATGCCACTTCAGGCAGAGATTACAACGCCCATCATGGTCCTTATACTTTTGATCCCTGCTCTTTCAGTCTGTGTCATGGTAGTCTGCATTGAAAATTACTGTGTTCATCACTATTAATGCTTTTTGGCATATTTCAGAGGGTCACTAAAAGATGAGAGGAATATTTTATCATCAAACAAGGGCTTTACTGTCCCAGTTGAGAAAGTTCAGCTCCCATAAGCTCGTTCAGGCTGTGCAATGTCCCCTTACTGTGACAATGTGCAATAATGCACTGCTTTGTGGTGTCACTGCTCCCAGAACCAGCAAGCTGGCATTTCTTTCTCCAGTACAAGTCCGAGGCCTGGCAACCAAGAGGAGCCAAAGGTTGGCGTCTCTGTTTTCTAGATAAATCTTTTCCTGTTCTCATCTCTGCTTTGTCACTGCACTCAAGCAGAGTTGGTCTGGTGAAATTACAGGGTGATTTTGTTGGATTTTATAATTTTGTAACTTTCACCTTTCTCACATTCAGTAGTAAGGAAGGAGAAAGATGAGGGTTTGCCATCTATTTGTCATCATTTTATTTTTGCCTAAGTGGGGCATGTTATCCAGGGAGGGCACTTGTGCTGCTCAAGCAAAATGTGCTTTTAAAAGCCAAAATTCATCTTACTCATCCATTGGTCAGTTGGAGAAACCAGCCAGAAATAGCAGTGCCCCAGAAAGGCCTGGGCACTTGTAGGAAACCTGCAAAAATACCAAGCACTTTGCATTCCTCCAAGGAATAGTTCCATAGGTGATTTCTGACACCAGGATGACAGTTCAGCTTCCCATAGAGACAAATGCCCAGAGTTAGAATTTTGCTTGCCAGTTCTTCCCTTGATAATTTCACAGGAAACACAATTGTGGGGTGATAAATTGTACCTCTGGCTTTGCTGAGCTCACAATATGTAGTTTACGATACCCCACCTTTTAATCCTAGAGCAACAGTGAACTTTATTTTTTTTTTCTTGAAAGACAGATATTTCCAAAGCATTTAGGCTTTAAAAAAATCAATTAAATATTGAGATTTTGAGTTCATATTCAGCAGTGTTCCAACAGGACTACTCAATAAATGTCTGCTCAGTACTAGCTGTATCAGCAATAGCAAACAAATGGGGTTTACCTATTTAAAGAAGAAAGTAGCATAATTTTGTGCAGGAGGTTGCAGGTTGGTCAAATGCATGCTGACTCTTTAGGTAATAATTGCAGCATAGTGAAATGCAGCCAAAAATGTAATGCTAGAGATTGCATGCTGCTTCCTCATGGAGTAAGGAGTTGTAAATGTTCTTGTAAGTTATCTGAATGGTCAGAATTAGTTCATTAATTTTATTTCATTAAAGGAGGAATTAACTTTTGTTTCTTGTTGGTACAGTACTATTTTCATATCTCAGAAAAGAACCGTAGAGGATCATTCTCTATTGAGTTGTTTAGTATTTATTTCACACAAATGCATCATGAACAATCCAAGGTCACAACTGGCAGATGCCGAAATCTGCTCTGAGGTGCTCTTTTTCTGCACATATGTAAGAGTATTTTGTCAGAATAATGGCTGTAATAATTTCCAAATAAAAAATATGGAGTAGCCTGCAGCTAAATGAAAGGCTTTCTGGATTTCCCTGTCTCCATTTATTCCAAATATTTCTTTGGGTGCTTGTCTCTAAGTGTGATTCATTTTTGTCATCACAGCTGCTCCATCTGGGCAAAGCATATATCAGCATAGCTGTGAGCCTGGATGAGAGCTGAGCTAGAGATTGGGATGCAATGTCAAGTGCAGCAGAAAAACCAAATATTTGTACTTTTGCTTAGTAATTGCCAATTTTGAATTTACCATAGAGTGCAGGTTGCTATTCTCCAATATTTGTTTGTTCTCCTGAATGTCAGGTCCCAGAATTTATTACTTGTTCATGTTATCCTGTGGTTTGAGCTGAGGATCTAAAACATCAACATTTCATGGCTTTTGAATTTGTGGGTCAGTTTTGCAGCCTGTGAATTTATTTCCAGCCAGAAAGGAATGAGAAAGGGAAAGGAAATTATTTGTACTGTTTGAAAGGATAATTTTCAAAGGCTTCCTGGTTGCTGTTTATTGGAGAAAGAAATGCCTGTCTATGCTACGGTAATTTTGGGGAGTGTGCAAGGCAAGATATTCTTGTTATAGCTAATTTTCTTGCAAATACTCTGGCCTGAAATAAAAAATTACCAATTTATCCCATCTGTGCTAAAAAGGAGCCTCCCCTCCATCACGAGGTCAGTGAACACTGGTGGATAAGCCTATGGATATCCCAAGGAATATCCCAGCCCTGCAGGGATGAAATCTTCACATTTCTCCATTTTACACATGTTCTTCAGCTTTTGCTCTCAAGGCAAATAATGACAGTGCTACTGAAAGTACTCCATGGAACTTTGTCCCTCCCTGACTCTTAGCAGTGCAGCCTCTCTTATAACACTCAAACTGTAAATGCAGAAAAGTGGTTCTTCTTCAGCTGGAATGGATAGCAAGTTATGATAGAGATCATTCCCCAAGTAATGGCTTTCCTCAGAAACCCAGCTAGGTAATGCTTCTTTATTTTGAGTTTGATTCTGTGCAGGGTTAACTCGGCTCTGTCACTTGAAATAAGTCACACTCTGGTTGGTTTTAAATTCTGCTTTGTATACAGTATAAATTCCAGAAATCTTTCACATTAAAGGAAGGAGTCACATTAAAGGAGTTAAAACTTCTGCTGTTCTCCTGCTCATGAGCTCAGAAGGGCTTTCATTAATAAAACCTGATAATAAGGCATGAATTAGATAATAGCCATAATAGTGTACAAAATACTTGCTTTTAAAAATAGTCAGAAGTCATAATTCAGTACAAATTGCATGCAGGAATTTTGTCCTTCACCATTTTTTTCCTAAATACATTCAATAGAATGTTTGCTAAGCCCTGGTGTTGGAACTGTCTGCTTTCAATTGTCTGACTACAGAGAAAGCTGTCAGCTCCTTTTGAAGGTAAAAAGAAAGAAAATGGACCTACACAAAGAGCCATAGACTGTTGAGGGTTATAAAGTAGAATCAGTCTTTTGCCCAGTAGAGGTTAGATTGCAAGACAAAGCTGCTACACATCTGAAGGTTATTTGCTGGGAGCATCAGAGCATTTCAGGACACTGGTTATACTGGAGCAGACCCATTTTGGCTGTGAAAGAGGCAATGGATGAGGGAGAACCTAATTTTTACATTAGATTATCCGAGTTCAAGTCTCTCTTGCACGCAGGTGGTCTGCCTTTGCCAGGAAAGACTGGATTTCTTCTTGGCTCTAGTGGACTCTTGGAATAAGGCTCTCTTATCTGGGCCATCTCCTGGTCCCGTGTGACAGTTTGTAGCTGCTCAGCCACAGTTCTTTAAATATGTAATCAATCTAGTTCTGCTCAAATTTCTGTACTTTATCATGGGAATTTCTGTACTTTCTTGTGGGAGCAAATGATGGTAGTTGCCAGTAATTTAAAATGCCTGCTGTGCAGCCTGATAACACCTAATTGAAAAGGGCAAGCCCTGACAAACTGATATGCACAGTAACTGTTGAAGAGCCCAGAGAACACAGGTGTGAATTCTGCCTCTAAGGATGCCAAAATCAAACAACTGTGCAGCTGGAGGCAGGTGCTGCACCCCTGATAACAAAACTGGGAATTCTGCAATGGGGGGGAGTGGTTCCAGCAGTCAGTTGTCACCCAGACCTCAGGTGTTAAGGGTAAATTTTGTGCTGAACTGTCCAGTCACTTCAGGGTTATTATTGCTCCCCTTGCTGTCACACTCTAAAATTGTTTTGAGACAGGTAGAGTGCTTGTCAGGTTTCTGGCTAGGCAGCCATGAAAGTTAGGAGAGGGGATGTCTCCTCATGGTTCTGGTTTTCTCTCCACGAGTGACGAGGCTGCAGGAACTTGATTCTGTAAATTCTGCAATCAGTGGGGTTTGGTTAGCAATTTTTTTTATTTTTAACTGCTTTAGTTTAATCCGATGTGGGATGTGAAAGGTGTCTAGAGATGGAGCCTTTAACGGTAGGAAAGAAAAATCTATTGCTAAGAAGGAGGAAAAAACACCCAAAACCTCAAAAACCGAAAAATATTTGAGCAGGCAGATATAAAGAACTATACTGGTCTAATATGAGAAAAGAACACAGTTGTTTTGGAAGTGTTTCTTCTTAACCAGACAAAACCAAGAAACATCCCCTTCCCTTTGACCACTAGAATGCAAATTGCAGTTAAGAAAAAGTGAGAAACTTTTGGTATTGAGAAAGTGGACATTTGCAGTCATTCTATTTATGCACCCAAATTTAGTGGAATTTTAGCGTGACAATTCATGGTCCTGTTGTGGTTTTGGGTTTTTTTTCATTACTTTTTCTTTCTTAAAGTGATTTTCTCCAAGATTTTAAAACTCTGATGGCTTTTAGTTTTAATTACTGCTAGCTGTTCACTGAGGAACTGTATCAAATAAAGGCCTTGCCTTGCCTGAGTAAGAGTATTTGCTTGTCTCACAAAAACATCCTTAACCTGAGGAGTGGCACACGGGGACACGAAGATGAATTGGTTAGTGATTTGTTGTTGACAGAATGTAGAAATGAAATTTGGCAACTCATGTCCAGTTGCTTCCTTTTCATTTTTCAAACTCCTACACAGCCTCCAGAGCACACGTCAGTACGTGGTGCCCTCTTCCAAGAGCAGCAACTTCTCACCGGATCTCTAAAAGGCACGAGCATTAAAGGAAGATAAAGAGAGGCTTAAACAGAAGTGCAGTGGTGTTCTTGGAAAAATATTTGAGTATTAAGGTTTGGGAAACTGCCCAAGATCCGGCTTGCACACTGGGATGTTGAAAGTTGTGGTTAATGAGTGGCATATCTGGTGATGCTGTTGCTCGGCTCAGGAGACGTAAGGTGGCTTTTTCAGAGCACTGTTGTTGTTGCCCATGCCTGTTCTCCCAGTGACTCCCTTTTCTGTCATTGCAGAGAGAGACCTTTTTGGAGCAGAACCTTTTGACCCTTTTAGCTGTGGAGCAGGAGATTTCCCTCCAGACATTCAGTCCAAACTAGATGAGATGCAGGTAACTACTGTTTTATGTGGCTTTTGATGGCTGTGTGCCTATTCTTGAAATACACGCTTGCCATACTCTGAAAATGTGTTCCACAAAGCACACACCAATGCACAGACAAACGCCTATTTCTGACCATTCTCTCTGTAAGTTTATCTCCTGGTCTTTGAGCTGGAGTTTGGGTTTGCCTCAAGAGCCCTACCTGGTACCAATAGAGACTGCTACACTAATGGAGGGTTTCTCAGCAGTGTAACCAAAATGGTTTGGAACTGTTACCTAGGAAAGAACTTAAAGAGCTGAAAAAAGAGCTGAGCGCCCCAGATCCCTTGTTCTTCACTGCAGCAATCTCCACCATCCCAATGTACCCTCCTCAATGGCATCACTTTGTTTTCTCTCAGCATTGGGCAGGCTTAGGTGCTTCTGAGGCCATGGCAATTTTTTGCTGCCTTTAAAAACAGCTCTGTGGCACCCTGGAGCAGTTAAACTCCTGAGAATTGATTTTGGGATTCTAAACTGTTGTGTTTTTATCAGAAAATGTTTGTTGATTCTGAAACACTCAACATTGTCCATTCAGTTATTGACCCAATTGTGAAACAATTCTAGGAGAAAGTCCTCAAATTTTGGAACAAATGATGCTCTGCAGTCAGACTTTGAAAACTTCTAGTTCCTTGCCAGCTTATCTCTAGTATTTTTTAAGCAGCCTGCCAGCAAAAGAAGAGGCTGGAAATAATGGAAACTTGAATTTCTAGGGTCCTGGCTCCTCAGCAGAACATGTTCCCAGGGTTCCCAGCCCTTTTGTCTCTTAGGAGCCCACAAAGTCCAAGAGCATTTGCTTTCAGGCTCCTTCTGTTCCTGTCTCCTGCCTAGAGAGCAGCAGAGGCTTTTTAAAGTGACTTAAATAAGATTGAAATACCATTTCATTTTCCTGAGTACGTTTCCTTTTCTTTGCAGTTCAGGATGGTTCCACTGACAAACTCTACTCACTATGAAGCAAAAATTTATCTTCTTAGTCCCCTGTATAATTTCAAAGAGAAGCTAAAGCCAAAACTGTCTTCTTTGCAATTCCAACAACATGCTGGTGTTTTGTGGATGCCATAATGTTGTTACCAAGTCCTTGAACACAAACCCCAAATCTTACAGCACCTCCCATTGATATATTACCAATATTTCCATTGTGTTGGGGAAAAATAAATTGTAGCAACTGTGGTTACCAACTAATAATGGTATGTCAATATTTAAAAGTCACATATTAAGAGTTCCCATACAGGTAATATTTTGACAATAGTTGGAATTATTTGCCTATAACGCTACAGAGTTCTGTACTCATAAAACATCAGGGAATGGAGTAGTAAATGTATTGATCAAATATGTTTGAAGTCATGAAATGAAAATCTCCCATCATTGTTTGTACTCTCTTGATCTAAAAAAGGAGACAACCAATCAATACCAAAACCCCTGAACATTAGGGTGTTACTGTGTCCTGTTATGAGAAAGGCACTCCCCCAAGCATATCAGCTATTCACTAAAAATTAATTATTGGGCTTTGTGTAGGCACAAAACTTGAGATTTATGATCCAGCTGAGAACAAGTGTATGGCTGAAAGGGTATGAAAAACCCCCATATTCTAGCTTAAGCCAAAGCAAAGACTGTGTACAGTTATTTTACTGTGTGTTTAGTGCAAAATACAGATCAAAACATGTTTTTCCTAATGTCTCTTTTATCTTTTTGTGCTTTCCTGGGTGCACAGCGTCAGCGATGGTTGGTATATCATATTTTAATAATGGTATTTAAAGCATTTACAATTGGAATGTGCACGTGTTTGTCTTGTGTTTCTATTTTTATGTATATTTGTTTATGTATAAAAATTTCAATATTTATGTTTTGTGTATAAAACTCTTGAGTCAGGGCCATTTTCATTTTTTGGGGCCTACAATCTCTAAGTTAGGCACAGCTGATGGTTGTTTTCTTTACTCTGTCTTGCCAGGTGCTAATACTACACCTTTGTTTTCAGTGCTGTTTGTGATCCTTGTGTACTTGTGAAATCTCCAGTTATCATTATCAGATTGTCACTAGTGAAATAGTTTAAGCAAAACCTTTAGTACGGAGATTGTGTTAGTATAATCATGTTTGAGAGCAAGTCTTTGTTTGGAAATAGTGATTTAGAATTTTTCAAGGAGCAGAAGCAGCTGCTCTAGTCTCAACAGCTGTTAGACACAGCCTTTGAGGAAGGTGAGAGCACAGAACATGTAACGTGCTCTGGAAATCCAGCAATGAGAAATGTGGAAGAGAAATGTGGGCCTCTCTTGTTGTTATCTGAAATGCCAAGTGAATGAATCTGTCATCTTTGCATCATGGAAGCCCAGCCTGGGTTTCAGTAATTATGCAGATCTGTGAAGGTAAGTGTTGTACAGGCACCTAGCAAATAGCTCCAAGTGTGAACTTCCTGCCCTGTGGAGTTGAATGGAGCTCAGCCTGCAGTGAGGATGTGCCAGCCTGATTGGAGCAGCCCATCCAGACTTCTTAGCCTGTTTCTTGTGAGGAACATGTGAGGCGCCTCAGCACACACACCCGGTGTGCAGAAGAGCTGTCCTGATCTGGCCTTGTGCTTTTGGGAACAAAGTGGGAGAGGAGAGCCCAGCACAGAAGAGGCACTGGAGAGTCAGCTCCTGAGTAGTGGGTGCTTTTCCTTTGCGTCCTGCATTCTGAACTTCATGAGATCAGATAAGGTTCCCTGGCCTCTAGGGGAACACTCTTATTTTTAAACTTCAGTGAGGATCCAAATTTCACAGTTAAGCTTTCTATTCCATTTCTCAGTCCAATCTCTGTTGATCTTTTTGGAGAGCTCAAAACTCAAACATTTGCCGAGATGTGACTTTTATAGCTCAGGCCTCTCTCTGAGGGCTGTCCAACCTCCTGTTTCCCTGCACCCTTATGCTGAAACATATTTTCATCTTTACTTTGACTGTGTCCAGACATTAATAAAATGAATGTCTACTTTCCCAGAAATCTTGCAGTGAGGAGAAGTTTCCCTGGATCATGAATCACACCAGCAGCAGCTGCTATAATTTATTAAAATCTCAAGGTAGTTAATAACAGAAAGTTTCCAGGAGCTGTAAGCCATTCTCCCTGCATGCCCTGAAGCAGTCAGTAGACTTGACATCTTTCCATCTCAAATAAGTTATGATCAGCCCTCTAAATGCTCTTCTCAGAGATATGTAAATTTGTCATTGCTTCATTGGGTTTGTGCTGACTTAAGCTCATTGAGAGAAGTCACTGTGAAGTGATAAGTGAGTGAACTTCTGAGCCATAAGATTGACTCTGGAAAATATATTTTCTGGTAAAGTACAAATTCTTTGTCTTGTACTGCTTACTGTTTTTTAACCAGAATAGCTCATATCTTTTTATCCTTTACTCCAAAAGAAGGCTGGTTTTGGAAGAGGGATTGTTTCTGAGCTGTTTTGAGTGAAAACAGGCTTTGCTCCTCTCTTTGGGGCATCAATCACATCCCTTAGTACAGTACCATTACTTACTAGGTAGCTAACCTGCTCAGTCCTTGTATTAAAATGCCTCTCAAGTGAAAAAGCTCCTTGAGGAGGACATGACTACAGAAAAACAAGGCACACTATAGATGCGCACTTCATAGCTCTTCTTGTTCCCTTTCCTGGGCAGTGCCATAGGGTGGCCTGTTTCAGCATTCCCTGAAAATTCACTTCATGTCTTCCACTTAAATACCCAAGAGAAAAAAAATCTGGATTTTGCATTTCTTTAATGAAAGGAATGCCCAGCTAGCCTCCTGGATTGCTTTGATGTGTCTCTGTGCTGTTGGGCTTTTTGGCCTTGTGGTTGTCATGGAAGTTTGAGGCTGCTTGGAAGTGCAGAATCTGAAATTGATGGTCGTGGGTTTGGTGTGGCTCAGAAGTGACCATGGAAATGCAATGTCCCTGTTACAGACAGGAAAGTGCATGAGCCATTGTTCTCAGGAACAGCACCTGGCAACCACGGCACAGATTTCTTTCAGGACGGACAGTTCATTTTGGTAATAAAGTTTAAAAATCTTTTTTAATTATTATGATCCACAAAGAGCAGGAATCTCTGAACAGATTAGCATTGATCACATTGCAAATATGTAGAAATGTAATTGTTTTAAATGCAAAATATCACAGCTTGAGTGGGAGGAAGTGGCTGGAGTGAAGCTGCAGAAGGAAAGGCCAGGGAGGCCGCGGTTCTTCAAAAAAGTGGGAATAGTTCTGAGTCAAGTCATAGCAAACACAAGCAAAGTGCTAAATGACAAAATATCAGTTTGTGTGGAAAAAACTTGACATGCTCAACATGAGAGCAGTGAGATGAGTGTACTTTCAAAAATGCATCATCTGATTTGCTCTTTGCTTGCTGGAAAAAGGGCATTGGAAGTGAAGCCACTTAAGACACCAGCAAGCTGTGCTTAACAGTAAAAATAAGATAAAAGTAACAGTGGGCAGGACAGGAATGGGACGGATGGTCAGTGAAGGCTGTGGCTGGCTCAGCATGGAGGTCTCTATCCTTGTCAGACCAGTTGTTGGTGATTTCTGCTGTTGGAGCTCATCAAGCATCCTCAGGCTGAAGCACCACCAGCAGTCCCTTGTGGCTGTATCTCTTTACAAGCTCAAAACTGGAAGCAGCCTTCGGATACCTCAGAAGTTGAGCATCCTAGGCACACTGTAACTGCAGGGTTTAAAATGTAACAGATTAGACCCTAGGGCTAATTCTCTGAATTCTCCTTCTGGGTAAGCACTCCTCCTTTGACTGCAGTTACATCAATTAATTTATCCTTTGGGGACATGAACACTGTCTGTTCGTAACAGTATGTGTTTCACTTGGAATTTCACCTGCTGTTCACTTGAAGTATCTTCTGCATTGAACGTTCTTCCTTTTAATCCTTTGGAAGATGCAGAGTTAAAAAAAAGGAAAAATCTTAAATACACTAGTGAGCCTTGGCAGCACTGTGTCACCCAGGCAGAGCAAACTGGGTAGCACAGTTGGGGAATGTTTACACCACAGTGCTGCTACCTGCTCAGCATCTCGTGGTATGGATCAGCCTTTAGGAAAATGCAGCTTTTACTTGGAAATTCTCAGACCATTTAGTGACTATTGCCAGGAGGTTTGTTCTGTTTTTCCACATGATTCTCCTGATAGCAGTAGCTGGCAGGGTTATTAGATATTCATACACTTTTCAAGTGTTAGCCTGTGATTTGAATTTGTTTGAAATTAAGCTGGTTTGACTTGGGATTTATCTTCTAAACCCAAAAGGTATGGTCTTGAGGTACTGCTGTGCATGTGAGGGAAGGACTTGAATTTGTGCCTAATCCCCACACAGATGGTTTTACAAAAAGATTTATCTTATTTACAAGATATTTCCTTGATGAAAGGAGCTGTTATTGATTTCATAGCACACAATCAGCACTCTCACTGAACAGAGCACTGCTACAGCTGCTGTGGAGTTGATGCACTCATGGCATTTCTAGTCAGAGCCCTGTTTCTAATTGCTTAAACCTTCAAAGCACTTTCACCCAACAGACTGAAATTTTCTTGACTCCAAGGTGACTTTTGAGGGTCAAGCCACAATTATTCAGCTGCTTTTAATGCAAAAAGAGAAATGAAAATAAGAGTGGTTTTCCTGTATTAAAAGTGCAGTTGTTACTTTAGGACTGGTGTGAACGAAGTACCTTTAGCAAGCCAAGCATACCCAAAAACATGTATTTGTAGAATACATTTCTTTTCCATAGAGGAGGTGGTAGCACAAACACAAGCAAAGTGCTAAATGACAAAATATCAGTTTGTGTGGAAAAAAACTTGACATGCTCAACATGAGAGCAGTGAGATGAGTGTACTTTCAAAAATGCATCATCTGATTTGCTCTTTGCTTGCTGGAAAAAGGGCATTGGAAGTGAAGCCACTTAAGACACCAGCAAGCTGTGCTTAACAGTAAAAATAAGATAAAAGTAACAGTGGGCAGGACAGGAATGGGACGGATGGTCAGTGAAGGCTGTGGCTGGCTCAGCATGGAGGTCTCTATCCTTGTCAGACCAGTTGTTGGTGATTTCTGCTGTTGGAGCTCATCAAGCATCCTCAGGCTGAAGCACCACCAGCAGTCCCTTGTGGCTGTATCTCTTTACAAGCTCAAAACTGGAAGCAGCCTTCGGATACCTCAGAAGTTGAGCATCCTAGGCACACTGTAACTGCAGGGTTTAAATGTAACAGATTAGACCCTAGGGCTAATTCTCTGAATTCTCCTTCTGGGTAAGCACTCCTCCTTTGACTGCAGTTACATCAATTAATTTATCCTTTGGGGACATGAACACTGTCTGTTCGTAACAGTATGTGTTTCACTTGGAATTTCACCTGCTGTTCACTT
Source organism: Emberiza elegans (assembly GCA_024865655.1). Lineage (NCBI taxonomy): Eukaryota > Metazoa > Chordata > Aves > Passeriformes > Fringillidae > Emberiza > Emberiza elegans. The sequence continues at coordinate 3,310,063 of JALJVW010003518.1, forward strand.
GAAGTATCTTCTGCATTGAACGTTCTTCCTTTTAATCCTTTGGAAGATGCAGAGTTAAAAAAAAGGAAAAATCTTAAATACACTAGTGAGCCTTGGCAGCACTGTGTCACCCAGGCAGAGCAAACTGGGTAGCACAGTTGGGGAATGTTTACACCACAGTGCTGCTACCTGCTCAGCATCTCGTGGTATGGATCAGCCTTTAGGAAAATGCAGCTTTTACTTGGAAATTCTCAGACCATTTAGTGACTATTGCCAGGAGGTTTGTTCTGTTTTTCCACATGATTCTCCTGATAGCAGTAGCTGGCAGGGTTATTAGATATTCATACACTTTTCAAGTGTTAGCCTGTGATTTGAATTTGTTTGAAATTAAGCTGGTTTGACTTGGGATTTATCTTCTAAACCCAAAAGGTATGGTCTTGAGGTACTGCTGTGCATGTGAGGGAAGGACTTGAATTTGTGCCTAATCCCCACACAGATGGTTTTACAAAAAGATTTATCTTATTTACAAGATATTTCCTTGATGAAAGGAGCTGTTATTGATTTCATAGCACACAAACAGCACTCTCACTGAACAGAGCACTGCTACAGCTGCTGTGGAGTTGATGCACTCATGGCATTTCTAGTCAGAGCCCTGTTTCTAATTGCTTAAACCTTCAAAGCACTTTCACCCAACAGACTGAAATTTTCTTGACTCCAAGGTGACTTTTGAGGGTCAAGCCACAATTATTCAGCTGCTTTTAATGCAAAAAGAGAAATGAAAATAAGAGTGGTTTTCCTGTATTAAAAGTGCAGTTGTTACTTTAGGACTGGTGTGAACGAAGTACCTTTAGCAAGCCAAGCATACCCAAAAACATGTATTTGTAGAATACATTTCTTTTCCATAGAGGAGGTGGTAGCATCCAGTTTATAATCTTTTTAGTGTTTCTATTAATAAAATGAATGTGAGCAAACTCAGAAATTTTGGTCTGAACTTTTAAAGCAACTCACTGCACTTTCAAAATACCACTGTGTTTTATTTTACTGAGTTACTTGCCTTTAAAATGCGCAGTTTTTCATTTGCCGTTGAGCAAGTATGATTTTATCTGCCTTTTTCATGAAGCTCAGAGGGCAGTGGGCAGTAAAGCCCTGTCAATTTAACTGCACTGGGAGCAATTCAGAGCACCCTCTGAGGTGGGGTAGTCAGCACTTTTTGTTGGGCTGCTCTTACAGCACCACAGAACATAGGAGACACCTTCTATCAGTAACAATGTCCATGTCAAACCTCTGTTTTTCAATATAAATCTTCTTGAATTTTACTCAGGAACAACATGGTACAAGTCAAACTTGTTTGGTTTTCTGTCAACCTATGTACAAGAATATTCAATATTGTTATTCTATAGAATTTTCTTCACTTTATGTACATACTGCAGCTAGGCTGTTGTATGGTGTGCATCTTTTATGAGTTAACCACTAAGACTTACTAAAACATGGCTGACCAAATAATGTAAATATTTGTGAATTCAGGCTGAAGTATCGTTGTGGTTTGTCTGCCTAAAGATATGCTTGGATTTAAATGTTTTTATGAGGAGAATGTAATCCTCCAGAACTCAACTCTTTACTAATGATGTCTTGTTTCATTGCAGGAGGGGTTCAAAATGGGATTAACTCTTGAAGGCACAGTATTTTGTCTTGACCCACTAGACAGCAGGTGCTGATGCCAAGAAAGTCCATGTGAATTTCCTCCACAGTGGGGTTTTTTTTTATTTCTGAACACGTACTCACAGATACTATCCATGTGCCAAAAATTGCTTTTTTCAACATGTAAACTCTTGTGAGGCTTGCTTCTGTAAAAATTCAACTTATTTCCAGTCTTTCCCTGTACAAATGTAAAAAGTTGTATTTGTTTATGAATTATGGATGAAATTACGCTGTTGTGTTTCTTTCTGTCACATTTTGGCCCGAGTTTACTATGCTTTATGACCATTAGCTTGGAGAAGTTCTTCAGAAAGGTCACTCATACCTCTGTCTCTCTCTGCAAATGTGCAGGCATGAATTCTACATAATACTTTACCTGGCAGCATTTTGAAATTGTGCTTTTAAGGTATTATTTAATATTCAAGCAGTAAAAAATTATTAATATCTGCTACAAAAATTTCAATTTGCAGTGAAAAAAACATAAAATACTAACCACTACTATATGCTTCAAAAGTAAATCTGGATGCAGTGTGATTGATTTCCATCACTGTGTGTGGTTACTACCCTGTATATCTATTGTCATTGGTTTACACAATCCAGATTTTAGGTCCTTCATTCATGTTTTATAAACTAACGAGTTGCTAGTCTGCTAATTAGTGCTTAATGAGCCTAGAAGAACTGCTAAATTGCAGAATGGCAAGGCAACCGCCCTTTGATTTGATATTTTGTAGCTGAAGTGTACAGTATGTACCTTGGAATCCATTACATGCTAGCCATAACTTAAAAGGAAGATTATGGTCCTGCATTTACTTAGGAACTTATGTAATTTTATGTATAAGCAGGCACTGGGCTCAGTTCTGTAATTACTTTCAACACCTGAGTGTTTACAGCCAGGCTCTGTTGAGTATAATTCTTTTACTCTCTTCTTTACTATTCCATGTCTTTAATTCCTGCAGAGAAACAACTCCAAGTAAGTCCTTTGTACCCACTGGTTGTTTATGTTACAGAAATACCTGCACACCAAAATTCTCAGCTGCTGGTGAGATGAATGCTGACATGTCTATGCATACTCTTCATTAATCTTTCTCATAAGCAATAAAACACCATCTTAAACCTGTCTCAGAAAATTATTATCATGAGTTTAATTCAAAAACTTTCCAACCTCTAGTATTTTCCCTTCAAAACATACAAATGTGGAAACCCCCCCTGCCCCAAAATTTTCAGTTTTTTTTTTTTTTTTTATGAGAGGCTTTTGCTGACACTTATAGTTTTGTCCTCAAGAGTCACAGTTTACACCAAAACCACATTTTTCAATTTCATCACGAGTATTTTTCTGCCTTGTTCAACAAAGTACTTGTGCATGTGCCCTTGGAGTCCTCTAAAAGAATGGGATTATTCCTTTGCTGGGTTTGACACATCCTCAGGTACCTTGCTGAATTGGGGCCTTAACATCCTACATTACATTTGTCTTCCTCTCTCTCATTCTGAGTTCATCATTCATATAGAGTATTATAGAGAAATATATATAAAAAATATATGAAATCACTAACAAATAGAATAGTATATGTTTCATAAAGAAAAGTCTTTATAATTTTGTTTGTCATATAGTATTTTCGAATTTGTATAATGAGGATGTTTAGTAGCCATAGCAATGGCCTTTTTTAACAAATAGAATTTGTATTTTTATTGTACTTTAAAAAGCTTTACATAATAAGCATCTATTTAGTGGTCATTTATTATCAATGGTAACACTAAGATAATATTTGCACATTTTAAGAAACCTTTTTCGTTACTGATTTTTATGATAGTTGACTGCAAATGGCATGGTTAAATCTTATATACCTGGTCAATACGTACAAAAATACTTAAATCAACACAACAGTGCATTTTTAATTTTTATGTGATCCAATTGGAAACTGTATTTCTATGTTATCTCAAATGTCTGTTTAATTTTGCCTAAAATAAATGTTTTTAAATAAATTGCCTCCTAGAACACGGTGTTTATTTACTAAAATGCCCAGCTGGAAGGTAGGATTGGGGGTGCTTAAATATTGGGCTGGATCTGCCACAAAAGAGGGTTAGTGATGGAATGGGTTAAAAGTCACCTTTGGAAAGGATCTGATCTCAGACAGGGTGGAATGACTTTATTACTGAGTCCGGGCTAATCTGCAATCAGCAGAGAAAAATCTTGTTCTAAATGCAGCTGTATAATACTGACAATTAGGGAGTAACTCTCTCTGCAGTGCTTCCTGGATTTAATTGACTTTTCTTTTAGTCCTGTTCTTCCCCCATACTTCTCTGCTCAATATGCTTGGCTGCTGACTGACTATTTAAGGAGGGAAGGATAATAATTGAAGTTTTCCTGAGCCTTAGAAAACAATCTCTGTAACCCAGGTGTGTTAATGGCACAGGCTGCTGCAGATGGTGTCAGTGCTTTTGAGAGAAGTCATCTGAAACCATCTGGTCATTTCTTCCTTTGTAAAACTTCCCTTCAAGGTAATGCTCAAAACCCATCTAAGCACTTAGATTTGTGGGAATGGGGGTTGAACACCCATGGGAATGGGTGCTGGCAGGTAAGGAGCACCCATCACCATCTCCTGTGAGCTGTGAGCTGTCCCTCCCTGCTGCTGTCAGTGTTCCCTCCCAGGCAGAGCAGCAGCACCTTGTGCCCCATTTTCACTGCTGCTTTGAAATACCTGGCTGGGAGCAGCCAGAGGAGCCCAGGCCACTGTTCTTGCTCTGCTCAGAGGGAGGGAGATGCCGCTACTGCTCACAGCACAGTGTTGGTTGTGGAAGTTGTCTTGCTACAGAGAGAGAGAAACACCTTTTACTAGGTCAGAGATATGGTGCTAATGAGTCAAGAACAAGACTTTTTTTTACTTGTAATTTGCAAATAAAAATAAATATTTCATGTATTTTATTCAGCTTCATGCTGCCTGTTTTGCTGTCACTTTTTTTCTTTCTTTTGGATGCCTTTTCTTTCCACTTCCATTTTTTTCTTCTATAAACTGTGATCAGTCTGCTGACCATGCTAACTGTGGCTGTATCACTTCTGGACATGTAATAATAGATTTTGGTTCCACTTGAATGTCCAGCAACTCTCCTGGCCTGTCATCCCAAGCTATAGTAACACCTAAAAGCAGGATTCTTTACATTCCTTGTTTTTCTATGATACGAACTAATTTTTTCTTCCTACCTGCCCATTGCAGTATACCTGAGTAAATGAGCTGCTTAGGTTAGAATTCTGAAGTCAAACAGCTGAAATACAGTGCATTGGTGTTTTCTTTTCTTAACTTTTATAAACCACTGAGCATCATTGCAGGGTGTTCTTGGCCTAACTTTTCTTTACTTCCAAAGGGTCTGCAAGTGACTCTTGCCCTTCCATGTTATAGATGGGATTTGTGCTAACCATAAAATTGATCAAATTTCTCAAATTGGTAAAGACAAAATATTTGATGTGGTGACAGGAAATTCCATTCTGGCTTCACAGATGGAAAGGAAGAAAAGAAGGATAAATTCTCACACTTGCAGAAGCGTGGTCGTGTAATCCCAGAGGTGATTGAATGTGCCAAGGAATGGGGCTGGCTCTGAGACTTCATTATGAGGATTAATTTTCAATTTGTGGAACTAAGCATGGTCTCATTCTCACTGAGAACTCCACAAAAAGAGTCTCTTCTGCAAAGGAGGAGACTCTCACTGCCTGAGAAATCTCTGCTTAAACACACAGAGCCCCTATCTGCGCTGTATCTCATTTGTCACTAGAGATTGTCACCCCTTGGACACCCTCTAAAGAGAGGAGGTGTGATGAGAATTGAAGGCAAGCTCTCAGTTTCCTTATTTTCCCACTTTGGGGCTTTGTTGTTGCTTTTTAAAATTAGAGGATACAGAAGTCACAAGTAGAAAAAAAACCAGAGTAACTGGCCATATGTTTTAAAATGCAACTGAAAATGCCTGTTGGCAGGTGTTTGGTGAGATTCAGCTAAAAGGCAGCAAGTGAGCCTTTGGTACTTCATTAGCCTGCTTCCCCCCCCCCCTTTCTTTTTAGACAAATTCCTAATGAGAAACTGAGGCATGAGTTGCACTGTGAGCTGGTGAAAAACTGGTGAGCAGTTGTCATAAATGAAGTAGAGACCAGGATTTCAACTCTCTGGGTTTGTTATTTCAGAAGGGTAAGGCAGTGCTTTGCCTGAGGGAAAGCCTGACATTTGTAATACGTGCTGCTTTCCTGGGATGCTTCAGCATGCACCCAGTGGTGGTGCATAGTTTAAAGAAACTGCACATTATTTATTCATCAGACCAAAGTACATTCTGGAAGTACAAGACACAGTGGGATTCATGGAGTGCATATGTAGTTCACGTGTGTGATGGGGTAAAGCTTTCCAAACATATGAATATGTAATTTAACTTTTGTGTTCGAGAAATTTCCCAAGAATCTAATTTCTGTATAGTTGGGGATAACAAACCCTGCAGGCTAAATCTGCTAAAGTGGACTCTGGAATAAACTGAATTTATTGTAAGTCTCATATGAATGACAGTAACCAAAGTCAGCAGATTTCAGTCTTTAGACTCTTTTTTTCTTGGTTTTTTTTTTTTTCCCCTCACATTTTCCAGTGTTTATTTCAGCAGAGCTTATGCCTTGCAATAAAGATTAAGAAGGAGCAGAAACAGATTAGGAAGGAAGTATAGAAGAAAATCGGAAGGGAACAAAATATCTTGTGCCAACATTAAGCAGTTCAATCACTGCATTTTTGTGAGACTTCACTGATGCGAGAACTTCTCTTGTTCTGCCCCATCACTTTTTGTGCTATCTCAGGGTTGCACAAGGGCTGCCAAGAAGCAGATTTACCATTTCTGCAGCCCCCAAGAACTGCTCTTGGAGCTGTTGGACTGTGCCAGAAGCAAGGGATGTTGGCTCACACAGAGTAGGTAACCACAGTGAGCCTTGTCCACGATGCTGCTTGCTGCACGCTCCAGTTTCCATGCATTTATCCTAATTTCTAGTAGTTTGTACCATATTAAAAACCTGGCTAAGTTGCATATCTGACAAAGGCTTCTAAAAAGAAGCTGTACTAAGCCATCACAAAAGTTCTTTAGCTAATTGCCTTTATTCTAATACTGATTGGAAGGCATAGCAATCATCCATATTTTCTAAATGTCTGTTAATAAAACCTTTTTATAAATTAATCTCCTTGTAAGAACTTTCCCAAAAGAGGAGTCTTAGGATAGACCCTTTTAAATTCTCATTGGTTCAGTTTCCTTTGCAGCTTCATGCTAACACAAGCTTCTCTGACCAAAAAGAAACTCAGAAATTCTGTTCAACGTGAGTACTTCTAAAAGCTACCTCTGGTTTTACCGTGTGTGACGTTTAAATTGTGGCAAGTTTTATTTCTTTTATGATTGTATTCTGTAAGCATTTTATTCAGTAAAAACAAGATGCTTTTTGAAGCTTCTGCACCATATTAAAATTTTAATATATTGAGCATGTTTCACTGAAAATAACTGAATGAGTTCTCCAGGGATCTAAACTGGTTGGCTTTGGAAAATTATTGTGCATTTTAAATATTTTGGTGTTCTTGTATTTTGGGGTTTTTAAAAGAAACTTCCATTGTTTTCAAATAAAGCAATCCTTGACACTGAAAAGACAGAAAATCCTGTGCACTACAATAGGATAAGACTCTAAAGATAACATGGTTCATTGGGGGGAAAAAAGCAACAAACTTATTTGAAGGGCCTGGATAGATTAGAAATCTGAGATACTTTTTCTCCTCTTCATTAATATTTAGAGTGTGTTAGAACATTATCACTCCGGTACATACTTTGCTGTTGTTTTTATGGTGGAAGAGAGCCCCCATAATGGCAGATTAAATTCACCTTCAGTGCAAACAATGCAGAAATATGAGGTTCCCTGGTTTTGTAACAAAGAAACTATGAAAAAGAATAAATCTAAGTTTTTTAAACACTTCAACCCTGTAAAATAGTGACACAATCACATATCATTTGTGGTTGATAACCTGGGATGCAAAATAAGCAACTACGCTTGGCAGTAAAGGTAAGAATTTTCAAGGTAAGTGAATGAGAAATTGTACAGGAGCATGAAATGCTCTGTGGGATTGCTCGTGTGACTGGGCTCAGCTGTGCTGCACTCATGAGTCAGGCTGTATTTATGCAGCTTAGCTGATGGTCTGCTGGACTGCTGCTGAGAAGCAAAAAAAACAAACAATTAACAAAAACATTTAAATCCTTGATGGTGTTTCCAGATTTTGAGTCAGATTGTCTCGTGATGAAAAGTGTTAATATTGACTTTACAAGTTGCTTGTCTGTTTTCACATCTCTAAGGTTTTAGTGAGTCTGCACCAAAAGCTGTCCCTGGGGGTGTTAAGGGGTTTTAGCACTCACTGTGTGTATTTTGACAGAACCTGTAGATTGTGTATTATTTTATGCGCTGTAAAAAGGCTGAACAAGGCTGTGATCTGTGTCTTCACAGTTGCATGCTGTGGTAACATGGCAAAGTCTTGATGGATAAAATTTGGAGTAATATAATCTCATAAAAGATTCCACTATTTAATAGCCTTTTAAAAAGTAGGTATTTTAAAATAGTGGAATCTTATTGAAGACTGAAACATGTGACTGGAGGGCTAAGTAAACAAGATAAATTGCCTCTTGGCATTCTAATAAATAAACCAGTAAGGCTATTAAAGCCACATGAGTCATAGAGCCATAATGAATTTACTTGAAACTTAGGAAAACAGCAGTTTGTTTTCTCAGGACCACTGATTCAGTCTCTCACAGACCTCCCTGGCTAGGAGGTTGAATGCCAAAGGGAAAAAAATCCCACACAATATTCGAAGCAATATTTTATTCTGGTGCAGGGGTCATCGTGAATCTTGGTGTGTGCTCATAAGCAAACTGTTATTGTGGGAAAAGATACAGGGAAGCAGTGAGAAAGCTGATATAATATGAGAAAGTTAGTGTTAGGTTATAAACAGGAAAATCCTGAGTTTGCATGACCCCACAGCCCACAGAAAACACTCACATGATGCTTAGCTGCTCTGAAAAGAGCATCTGTGAATGGATAGCTAAATGCTGCTGAGCAGCATCTATCAAGGGTCTAAAACTACTGTGTTGCAGATGGCTTTCATTTTTCAGAAAAATCTGTGGACAAACTGTTTACAATATTTGAAATGATATTTGCTCATTGATCTGTCCACACTGGAATGGGAGTGCTGCACATGTGCAGAACAGGGGCTCTGCAAGCTTTCCTTCGGAGGCTGATGCCTCAGGGGTACCTCTGGAGTCAGGAGGGGCAGTTTGGGGGGGCTCCATGGGAGGTGCTCCAGCCCTGCAGCTGCTGACCGGGAATACAGATGGACAGAGCTGACAGGGTTTGTGGAAATGTCAGGTCAATCTCCATCAGGAGTTCAAGCACAAGGCAAATAGGGGCAGACAGACATTGAATGTGCTCCAGACATTGGCCCCTCTCTCAGCTGTTACAAAAGAGAGAACATTTAAAACTTGCTTTTTCTCTGCCTGAGGGGAAACCCATGGGAAAAGGGACCTTCAAGTACATTCTGGCAGAATTTAGATTAAATAGGGACACATTCTGACTCCCCAAATTTGATTAAAAAGCAGCAAAATGATAAGCAGGAGAGATGAAACATATAAAAAATGTATCATCCCTGTGTTTTATAAATGCAAGCCCTTATTTGCAAACCCCTAGAGTATTCTAGATTCTATTTGTTTGAATACTACTTATTTTTCTCATAATTGCTTTGGTTTTATGAATTCATTTTCATTTTTCCACAATTTCATTCTTCATAGAGAGCTATCTGGAAGGCTGTGAAATACCTAGTAGGTGCATATCTCAACTTTCTAACATTTCTGCTTAGAAACAGTGGCAAGGCTGTTTTTTCTTAAAACCTAACATCCAGCCTTCTTCCTGGGAATCACAGATTGCATGTTGGTGTTTCAAAGGGCAAATAAGCCTCCAAGAAAAGTTGGAAAAAACCTCCTGTAGTTGGCCCCAAGAAGCAGCCTGCTGTTTTCCAGGAATGCTGGGTTAGTTTGTGATCTCCAGCTCCCTGTTTCCTTAGAGCTGTGCTTTTTCCTCCCCACACCTTATGCAACAGCATCACACGACTTGAGCTCTGCCTAGAGCTGGTCTAAGGTCACACTCCTGGAAAGCAGCACTTGAGGACACTTCCAGGAGAAAACAGCTGGAGTTTGTGGGGAATGGTTCCTGTGGGCACTCAGGGAAGCAAGTTCTGTGCAACCTGAGACCTGACCAAAGGCAGGGAAAATTCAAGGTGTGGTAATGCCTCAAACCCTTTTTTAAGGGTAATGTTGGTACAACCTTGTAGTCTACCTTTTTTTTTCCAACCAGATAATGACTGTTGTTTTTATTCTGGTGTTACAGTTTTTGTCCCATCAGTGCATAATAAGTACATGGTAGAAAAACCTTGCCAAATTTAGAAAGCAGATAAACAGTGCTATGCCTTTATTTAAAAAAAATAAGTTCTCACCAGAATTCTTGTGTGCTGCTCTGGGATTGTCTTCTACAAACTGTCTTTTCAAAGCTGATTTTTTAGGGGAAACTGTTTACCTTTCAGTTGCACTGCCATATTGGATGTTTCCCAGTTATTTTTACCACTCTATGTATGGTGAGATAGAAAGAGAAAAATGCTTCCATATCTTTTTCAGTCTCTTGGTGTCACTGGATGTCAGGCCATTCTTTTACCTTCATATTGAAATTTAGACATAAATAAGCTCTCATGTATAAATTGTATCATTTTATATTGTTCCACTGCAGTGATTGTTGTTCCTTTGAGCTGTCAGAAGTACAGGATTAGGGCGTTCAAGGCCCTCTGCTGTGGAGACAAGTTCCAGCAGGCCTCAGTATCAAGGGGGTTCACTCTGGGCTTTGGAACCCCAGTGCACACCTTGAGGGCAGCTGGGGCTATGGCCTCTGGATTTGTCTCTTCAGATGCTCAGCACATGGCTGTCCAGCTCTGGGAAAGAGGAGGAGGAAGCCCAGAAATTCCAGCCTTGTTCAAGGACTCTGACACCTTTATGTGCTACAGTGCCTTGCACAAGCTGGTGGGGTATATGTACCCCACTCTGAACTTATCCAGGCCTTTGGTGTTTCAGCTCTGGATTCCTCTCTTCTCTTTCAGCTCTCCTCTTCCTCCCCCAACAGTCTCTGTGCCCACACCAGAATCATGTTTACATAGCCACAGCCATTGATAATTCTGAGCTCTTGAACAGTTTACACAGGACACTGTTCTGCTCTAGAAAACAAATCCTGTCCTGAATCTCACTTGCTAGGCCTTAGTTGAGGTTTTTTCCCCTCCAGCTTAAATTGGTTCCTGTGGAGTGTCTGCTGAGAGGGAAACCAGGCTTCCAAGCAGCACTGCTGTAGGACTTGTTTGAAGCATGAACATTTAAACCTCATGAAAGGCAGACTAGATACTTCTGATGAATCAGTCCCAGCTTCCCATTAAAGTCTGTCTGGAAGGACTTTCTTTGTGTGGCTGCCATCATGGTCCTCAGCAGTTCATTTGCTGAGGAGATGCTGCTTGAGGCCAAGCCAAATGTACTCCTGCTTTCCACAGGGCTGTCTCAGGACCAGTTTGTGGCTATGGCAGATTGAATGCACATGGAAAAGTGAATTGCTGCCCCACAGACTTGGCTGCCTCCACTATCCCAACTCTGCCACCCACACAATTCTCCATGACCAATATTGCTGTTAATACTTTGATCCTCCTGTGGATTGCTGAAAGCCCCTGTGCCATGTCCTAGGAATTCCAGAAAAATGACCAACAGCAGTGCCTCCTCCAAATTTATGTCTTAACTCAGGGTAACACCACCATCCCAGCACTGGATGCTTCCAGTTTATCTCCAGCACTGATTGATGAATTAATTTCCATATGGGCCCTGTCATAGCAGTCTCAATTCCTGGTAACTCCAGGACACTCAGGATCCAGTGCAAGTAGTTCTTAGAAGGTTTTTGTGGTCCAGGCTTTTGCACAGTCTTCTTCCCTTTTCAGCTGCATTAGGTAAAAGTAGTTTTTCTTCTGAATCTTTGCTGTTGTGGCCAGGGGCTCTCCTGATCTCTGCTGAGGGTAAAACACCTTTTAGCCAGAGATGTCTCAGTGGAGGAGAGGGCAGCGTGTGCCACAGGGATGCCACCTGTCCATGCACAGACTGCCAGGCCTCGGGCTGGGCCAGGTCAGGTCCCAGCAGCTTTGTCAGCTCCCTCTGGAAGCTGTGGCTGGAGCTGGTGTCTGGGACGCTGTGGTTGGGCAGTGTAAGCACAGAGAGCTGGAGAGGAGGTTGGGGTGGGGACAAGAATGACAAGCTCTCACAATTGCAGCCTGTCAGTGTCATTAAAAGGGAGAGGCACAGGAAAGACTTGCAGCTGAGGACAGGGCAGGGAAAGGCAGGAGGGAGAGCTGTGCAATTCCTTTGTTCAATCACTTTCCATCTTGTGTCAGCATTTTCAGCAGCTGCCAGAGAAGCAATGAAGCACACTCTGTGTGAGGTTATATGTGCACAGCACAGGGATGTTGGACTTCTGTGGCACTGGGGCATCCATCCTCTCTGCAGTCCCAGTTCTTGCTGCCTGGTTTCATATCCAGTGATTGATGTGTTTCAGAGCCCAGGGCAATGCATGGGGAAAGCATTCCTTCTCCACTTACTCTGTGCATCCAAATCATGGAAATTCTATCTGCAAGGAGCTCCTTGCTCAGAGGGACACAGATTTATGGTGGTGAATGGCAGTATGTTTTTATGTGACCCTTTCATGGATTGTTATGCATCTTATTTAGTTGGTATTGTTTCACACTAACCTTTATTGCCATAGTATATTAAATTTCAGTGTGACAGTGGTTCTCCCACTGTGATTGTCCCATAGGTACCCTTAGATACTTGACAGATAATGTAGAAAGTTAGCTCCTCCAGGCTTGGCAGCCAACCCTGGAATAATTAGCAAAACATGTTTCTGATCCCATCTCCAGGAAATTTAGCTGGTTCTTGTTTCCCCTTTCTGAAAGAAAGAAAAAATAAGTATACATTTAATAATTATGTCATTATCTCTGCCTATGTGAAATCAACCTGCAGTTTGAAAAGAAAAAGAACCTTTTCCCTTTCTAATATGGGCAAGATTGGCTAATCAACACAGTAAACCCCTACTCTTGCCTTCAATCATGCAAATATTTATATATGCATGTGTTTAAATGAAGATGCTTATGTATAGGGTACCTTCAAACAAAAAACCCACAGAAATCTTTTGGAAAAGCCCACAGCAGCAGAGTGAGTAACCACATGAAATGGATGTAAGAGCTGTGGCCTTCCTTGCTGCCACATCAGTGATGCTGCAATCTACCAGTTTAGAAACCCTAATGACTTGATTTATATACATAGACACTTATATGCATTTCTTATATACATTTGATATATAGTTTATGCCAACTTTGCTTTGTCAATATGGTCAGAGTAGGAGAAAATGGAAATATTTTTATTTACTCTAGCATTTTCAGTGAAGACAAAAGGGGAATTTGAGAGAATGGGATCAAGGATGCAAAGTTCTTGCTACCGGTTGAGACGTGTTGTGAAAGATATGTGACATATGCTGTTATTCTGAACCGGCTAATGCAGCCTTACATAGAAATATAAACAAATATTACACATCAGGGAGTTACAGTGAAAGGGCAATTGTGTCAAAATAAACAACCATATTTTGAAAAGGTTTTGTTGGAAGGCAAGTCAGTGCATTACAAGCAGCAAAGCTAGCTCTAATTATGTGCAGGATATGTTCTCTGTTCTCTGTATCTCGTTTCAGATATGTACATCCTAGTACTCAGGTTTTATTAGGCAAACTGTGAGCATTAGAAAGATTTATTTGCCAATTTTCTCACTCAAATCATCCCAAGAGTCTTGTGTTCCAAAGAGCCTGTGTTGTGGTTGAGCAGGGTGTGCCACAGAGACATGAGGACTCTCCTCAGTGTGACTGACTGGTAAATTTGCCAGAACCAACTTCTAAATGTAATGTGGTGTAAGCCCTAGACCTCCTTAACTAAAGTTGTTCTTTCTCCTTCACACAGGGCTGCCACTGAAAGGCCAGAGTAATGGAGCAAAGAAAAGGGGGGAAGGGGTGTTTTAGGGAAATAGAAAAACAACATGATTAAGATGTTATTCTTTCTTCAAATATACCCAGAGCAGAGTTTAAAAATGCTCAGAAGGCTTTTTTATAATCAAATGGCATGAACACAATTTTAATTTTATCCTTTAACTATACATTTAATCCAGCCACAAAAATATGTAAGTCATTTGCAGACAGTGTTTTCAAGGCAAAAAAGCCTAAACCATCAAAATCAATGGAAGCATTCCTTGGTGGTTTTTCTGCTGAGCTGAATTACTTTGCTTTGAGTTGATGTTTTAGCTGTCTTTAGGTGTCTATTTAGCAAACTTTAACCTAAGTTAATTTCATTAATACATTTAGGCTGCAATGTTTTTTTAGTCACATATTGGAGAGCTTTTTACTTCTCATGATATCTGAACCCAGCTCTGAGTAAAGCTTTCAGTGTGGTCACTGGTAATCTGACCTCCTTTCACATGACATGACCACAAACTGAACTCTGCAATGAAGATTTTACTTCTTTGTTTCATCTGTGATCTGAAGTGATACCAAGTTTCCGTTGTTTCTGGGAAAACTCAAATCCAAGCTAAACTCCAACATGCTCTGTGGTTTTGATCTAAGTCAGAACATGCAGTTTGCAAATCTCAGGCTGCTCTGCTAGGAAAACCTTGACAAGCATCTGCTTCATTTTACTTACCAAAATCCTAGATTATTTTAGTCACTGCCCAAACTTTTGGCACACCAGGGGAGTCAAATCAGGCCTGTCCTGTTTCTGCACTCTTTTAGCAACTTTTGGCAGAAAGAGAAGCTCATACTGAACTGGTCATCATTCACTCTACAGCCATGGAACCACAGCAGTGATTTGTTATTTTTTTGGGATGTCCCATCCTATCTAAGCACACAGCAGGAGGCTGAAGAGGGCTGAATTACCTCCACGTGAAAGCCACAGAAACCCTTCCAAACCACACAGGTGCCACAGACTCTGCCCTCCAGCAGCTGCAAACAGAGATGACCTTGTCTCACCCACCTCCCTGTGGCACTGCCAGGCTGAGACAGGCTGGGGGGCCCTGCAGGACCTGGCCATGGCAAAGACACAAAACCTGGGTGTTTGTGTAAGTGAAGAGCTCAGCAGCAGTGCCCAAAGGCACAGGGGAATTCAGGGGAGGCACAGGGGGGTGAGGAAAGACATCAGCTTCTCTGGCTCCTGACCTTTGCAGGGCAGCATGGAGTGTGTCCCCTGGGCAGTGACAGTGACATCCTGTGGCTCAGGGGATATTGGGAAGCAGCAATGTCCCTTCTCACCCAGGTGTGCTAAAGCTGCAATGATGGGGTTTGTTGCTGGGTTGATTTGGTTTTTGGGAAAGGTTTTTTTGTTTTAACAGGTAAGGAAAGGAACTTCCCATGGATTAGGAGTGAAGCAGTCTGAAGGGGAGGAGAGTTGGGCAGGAATTTTCCTTTACAGGAAGGGAGAACAGAAAGGAAGAAAGATGAGAGTTGGAGAAGACAGGTAGGAAGAGCTCTGAAAAACAGCATTGCCTCTAATCTATAGATCTCACTAGAGCTGTAAAAAAAATAATTCAAACCCCTTGCTATTAAATGAGAAAATTTAAACCCTTTTAAAAACAACAGCTTTTGGAGTTAGAAAAAAAAAAATGAAAGAAAAAGGTGTCCTAATAAGACATCTTATGATTTTATGCCAGTTTAAAAATCCTGTGCTTCCTGTCATTATTTTATTGCAGATTGAACAGGAATTAGTTAGAAGTACTCCTATCAAAAGAGTCCAGTATGTAACTCTGGTTCTTTCAAGACACTGAAATATCTGTAGGTCACTTTGTCCTACTACTTTAGAATCCCTGCAATGTGTAAGCAGAGTGCAGCTTATTTTGACACTGAAACACTCTTGCAGGCTCAGTAAGAAGCTGCACAGTTGTGAACAGCAGGGAAAGGAGCAGTTATCAGTTCTGCTTGCTGAAATACTAAACTGGCCCAGGACCTTCAGTCCAGTTTTTTCTGTTTCTCTGGATGGATTGCCCATTTTATCCCCTGTTGTACATCTCTGCAGTAAAGCACATCTTAAACAGTCTTAAACAATTACATTTACAGACCCCCAATCTAATATTTCTAAAGAATTGCCTGGTGACATGCTAACCACAGGGCAGTCAGTTTGATTTCCATCACATGCAGATGTCCCTTGTTGTGAGGTTTCCTTTGCTGCAGCAGCACTCTGTGTCAAGGTGACACTGCACCAAACTGCCACATGAAAAAATGTTGTGATGTGCTGATTAGCCTCTTCTATTTGGGTGTTAGTTGGTTTTTATTTTATTGATGTCCTTGGGGAAAATCCGATGTGTTTTTTCTCAGACTGCTTTGGATCTAAAACTAATATTGTCACAGATTATTAAATTATCTGGGCACATCTGCTGTTTCCATCTGTTAAGAAAAAGTGCAACTTCCTGCTTTCAGTCTTTAAATGTGCCATTATGTGGTTCACTCTGAAAATTTTCTATCTGGAAGAGTCCTTGTGTTACAAACCTGAGCCTTCTGAACATTTACCATCATCAATACTGCATTAAAAGATACCCCTTTAAGGTTTGACCCCACTCAGATATCCTTACTGTGTAAATTGATTTTTTTTCCCTATGTTGTTTCAGTGGTTTTCTCAGGACTCAGTAGGAATTCAGTATCCAAATTCCACAGAAATTCAGTGGAAAATACCAGATTGTGCAACTAAGTTCAGGTGGGGCAGTGGAGAATGAGGTCACCTTCTTTCACTCCTGGACAGAGGGAATTGAAGCCTGAACAGAATTCTTTGATTTGTACAAAAGCTTTCAGGGTTGCTTTCAAGATTCAGGATTTGTGGGCTCCCCTAAACCTTCTGGAGGTGATGTCAACTCTTTTGTATCTGATCATGCTTTCCCTACAAGAAAACAAAAATAAAAACAAAGAGTTCCTGTGTAAAGAATACAGCTGGAAGTAGATGGAGCTGGACACTTTGATTTTTGATTTTGAGGGAAAGCTTCAGAAAACAAGGCATCTGCAATAAGGAGTTTTCTAAAACCCAGCCTTGCTGGGTGTCATGCAAAGTGTTGGGTTCTCCTGATGGTACCAAATGAGGTATTTATTACTTATTTATTTTCTTTGTTCCCTGTTGAGGAAAGGGTCTTTTTCCATCTATTTTGGTACATAGTGGATTTCTTCAGTGTTGTGAGGCAGAGATGGAGTATTATGCCACAAACCACGTTACTGAAGTGTAATTGAAAAACCAGCACTGCCACTCATCTATACCTCTCACTAGAGCTGTAAACAAGATAATTAAGACCACCTTGCTATTAAACAAGAAATTAAAAAAAAATAATAATGGCAACAGCTCAAGGAGTTAAAAATAAAAAAGTGAAATGATAAAATAGTTATGCTTAGAGATATTTCACCAGGGTTTTCTTGATTTTGAGATATGTAGAAGAAAACTCCCCCATAATAATTTCTAATTTCTTTTCTCAAATAATCATTATCAGAGGCTTCAAGGAATTCTGTCTTCCCTATACATTGTGAATCTCACAGTAGAAACTATTGTCTTGATGAACCTGTCCTACTGTTTTATATCAATATATCACTCACATCCATTTCTCTGCTAGTACCTGACAGAACCATTAAATAATAATTTTGCTCAGGTTCTTTCATCTCTCTCGTTTCCCACTTAGCTTGAGGCAGAATACTTCACCTGAACGGTCCCATTATCGACTTTCAGGTTGCTGTCACTGCAATATTGCATGTGAGTGACTCTGTGAGCCAGAGAACACATACTGGGAGAAACCCCAGCAGAAAACACATGCAGCGATGAGTAACATCCAGAGAGTACCAAGAACTAGATAATGTAAAATAAGGTAAGCAAATATAATGATTGCAGTCTTACAGTTGCATCTGCTTTCAACTTAAGCACTGTAAATAAGTGCAATAAGCATATAAAACCACAAGTGAGATAATAAATATAGTCATAAGAACCTAAGAACATTTACATGTCCACGCTTATAGAAAGCTAGTCTGTGCTTCTTATGCTGTATCTATTTTATGAGGTATCTTGTAAGTAAAACAGGAACTCTGCATGATTGTGTATTCAAATATGTCAGTGAAAAATATGCAAGAATTAAATCCTCAAGGATTATCTAAATTAAATTTTTTAGATTCTTATCACATTTCTGTTGAACCTTATTATTCTTTTTAATAAAACCACAGAAAGTTCTCATTGACAGTCAGTTGTAGAAAAACTCCACAGCATTGTAGAGATTGCCACAGATAATAATAGCCATCCTATACAATCTTTCATCTTCATCCAGATCTCCATTTAGAGATTGAATACTTGGAGAAGTTTTAGACAGCTATGCGGAAAATCTGCAGTCTCTGGGTCATGGTTTCTCTTCTTTTTCATCTCATGGTTCAATGTAAATAGTTTTCTTTCCAGTTTTCTCTTGCCTCTTAAAATTTTTTTGTTATGAAAGTCATCAAGCTAATTTCTTATGAAACAATTATCTTCTTCCAGAAAATTCCTTACTAAACAAATAAACAAAGCCCATTTTTCTTTTTGAGTAACAGTTTTCTGTGTGTTGTTCAAAAAAATAAGTGATGTCAATCAGGGGAGGGAAAGGAGAAGAAGAAAGTTATAAAATGCAGAGATCTCTAAAGGCCATATGGGAAGAGGGTGCTGAAATTCTAATAAAAGACAGGAACTGGGATCTAGGACAAAGTTTTGTTGGATACTACTGCAGGACCAGAACAAAACCCTGATAAAATAATTAGAGTTTGGCCAGGCGGTGCAGTTCAGAATGCATGTGTAGAAAGCAGACTAACTTCTCACATCCAGGAGATGATAGAGAATCCAAAACAGTCCAGTTGCAGAAATCTGAGGCCACAGCACAGAACGTGTCACATGCCATGTTTGTCACAGCGTACACAAACCAGAGCAGCAGTCACCCTCTGGAGGAAGCACACGGTGGTTTGGAAGGGCCAGAGGAAAGATCAGAGCGTTGGCACTCACGTGACAGGAGCACTTTTAGTTTAGGAAGGGTGACAGGAACCCAAGCCAGCCAAGATTTTGAGATCTGTCTGCACCCTTATTCAAAGCAAACAGACAAAAACAGAAAATCAGATTTGTTTGTATAATATCTGGAACAAGGTCATATATGAAACAGAGGAAATTCAAAAGACAGAGATAAAAATAAAAGGGTTTGAACACAGCCTCTTCCAGCCTTCTTTGACCTTGAAAGAGACCATGTGTGTCTTTTCCCTGCTCTCAGTTAAGAAACTTTCTCTTGCAAGAGATTTTACAGAGTTCCCTTGTGGAAAAATGTTCTTGATGTCCCCGCTGAGGCCCTGCCATGGCTCAGTGTCCTGCCTGCTGCCCTGTCCCAGCGTTGGGCTCGCCCTCTGTTCATCCCACGCTCCAAGGCTTCCTGAGGTGCCCAGCAGGCTGCACACAGCTCCACACCTCTGGAGGACCAGGGTACCTGCAGGGCTCCATGGACATGAGCTCCAGAGCATGGGGCAAGTGCTATTCCAGTAGAAAATGGAACAGCAATTCTTGATTTTAAACTGAACAGAGGTCTGCAACCCTAAGTGATGCTAGGGACAATGAAATTAAGAGAACAAGAATCAGATCCAGGCGGGGTGTTGGAGCACTGGAACAGAAGGACTGAGGGCTCTAAGTGACCTTTGGGCATCTGACAAAGAAAAAAAAATCTCATCAAAAGATTGCTTTTTAGCCCTAGTTGTGGAAATTTCAAGTTGGATACAAGGATGTGAGATATCTGATAGCTGAAGCTCTTCCTTGTGTGTGGCAAAAATGTACTGACTTGAGGAGTAAGAAATTACATGTCTCAAGTTTATGCAAAAACTATAAACCTGTCTAGTCTAGACTCCAAACTGCAATTTCTGGAACCCCTGTGAAGGACAAGACAGTAAAATGGATTGAATTTATGAGAGCAGTCATAGTCATTAGACTACAATATTAGTCCTTAGCAGTCCTAGATGGATTTTTTTCCAACAACAGTATTGATTCTGAGAAAAATGTGATTAAATTGCCATTTAGAGGTCATTTAAGGATTGGGATATATAATAGATGGCTTACATTGGCCCTAAATAAACAGCAAACGTCAAGGAAATTATTAAGGTTTTTGCTTGTGCCAAAGATTATAAAAAAATCTCTAAGGAGACCATGTCAGTACAATTCCTTGGAATAAGTACACATAAGCTTAGGCTGGGGGTGGGGAAAGAAAAGAGGTATTTGGCTTAATCTCAGACAGTAAGAATATACTTTCAAGACCTTGTTTAATCAAATCCACTTTTGCTATATGCATTGTATTCAAATGAGTGTCTGGCAGATGTCAGCAGTTTAGTGAACAACTTCACAGTTTTCTGTGTATCATGGGGTAAATTCTAAGTATTTTTACCTTCAATCTAGCAGGTTAGTAGGAAAAAGATGTTTAAATAATTACGTAGCAAAATATTAAAAAAATGCAACAAAGCAACGTGAATATTTTGGTCAGCACTGAGCCACGGTGTCAGAACAATTAAAATATTCTGCACAATCCCTGGGGAGTGCAGCAGAGAGACAGATCCAGCAGAGGAAAACACAAGAGGCTGAGGTCCAGGAACTTTTATTTGTTGAAAGTTGTATCCGTGGCAGCCTGGTGGGAAGCAGGGTGTGAGGCTCAGGGTGTGAGGGTGCCACCGCTCCAAAGGTCCCCTGGGGCTGGGGCACAAAGGTGTCCTTTGGAGGGGCAGCTTGGAGTGAAGGCAGAGGCACAGGAGCTGTGGAGTGCTGAGGCCACAGCGAGTGGCTCGTCTGTGTCTGCCAGCACCCACAGGTGTGGAGATGCATCCACAAATGCTCTGTGCTGTAGGGCATCCAGCAGTCTCTGTAGGAGCATTTAGGTTGTTTGCTGTGCTGGCTGGGACACCTTGGTGACCCAGATATTGCTGTGGTGTTTGGCAAGAAGCAGCTCAGCTGGCTGGGAGCTGGGCCTGGGGGATGGCACTGGGAAGGAGCAGGTGGAGGCCCCTCTGGTAAGGAAGGGTGCAGGTAAGTGGATGTGTCACCTGTGCAGGGGCAGAGAGCTCAGTGGTGGTGCGTGGGAGGGCAATGAGGACAGAAAGCAAGCTTCTGGAATGCACATTCTTCTGGAAGACTTCTTGAATGCACATTCTTTTAAGGTGTAATTTTTACTTACCTACAAAGTGTGTTGTCCCTGCATCCAAATTTCTTCCTTCATTTCTTTTAGAGCTTTCACACTCCTCTGCCCTTGCCTGGCTCTCCCTGTCCCAAATGGTCATATCCCCTTCCTCCCTCACCTTCCAAACTTTCTCCACCTCTCCAGGCTCTGGTGTTTTCCTCAAAGCCCTCAGCCTTGCACCATGGTAGTGACTTTTAGTTCAAGGGTGACTTTTTAATGCTACTAACCTCTTTTAAATAGGGCAGACAAAAAGGATAAAGCATTTAGACCAATTTTCTTATTTTCTTTCTGGGAATAAAAATTGTATGATCACCCACAGTGCAAAATCAAACAGCTTAATGATTTCTCTGGCTGAATAACCTTGGATCATTTTTAATACAACCGGTTGATGCATTGCACATCCCTCTGTCCAAATGGGAAACAACATAGTCAGAAGCCAGATTTGCAGCTGATTCAAATTGGCATGGTTTGATTTTATTCAGCTGAGTTTTGAACAAAATCTAGCTATGCATCTAGCTCTCCATCCTGCTTCCTGCTCTCAAAACATTAGTCTCAAAAAAAAAAAAAAGAAATATAATTCTATATTTTCCAGTTAATAGACCAAATTAGATTAAGGTGAGACCATGCCATTTTTAATTCTATCATTTTTAAGCAACATACAACTAATTAATGCAAAGCACATCCGGAAACTCAGTTCTCAGAATTTTTTAATAAGATCTCTGCAACTGGGCAAACAAAGGAATATTGTTTTATCATATTGATGCAAAATCTACACTCATACTAATTTGCTTAGTGAAAATCTAGAGAAAGTGTTGCATGGGGGTTGTAGGAGACTGCCTGGTGGATCATCTGCATCCAAAACACTGTGCAATTTCCTCCTCCTTCTCAGGGAGGTGCTGACGCCTCAAAGAAGCATCAGGCAAAATTAGATCATTATATTTTGTCAGGAGGAAGTTCAACAACCTTTATTTTTGTATAAAAATAGGATCTGCTTCTCTTAATGTAAGTTTATGCCTTTCCAATTCTTATTTTCTATGTCACTCTGTGGCATCAAACTCAGTGATCAGCTGCATATTAAGGTCTCAGTGGCTGGGTGAGGAGTGGGACCACTAGGACAGGAAGATGGATTCCAAACTGCAGTGAAGGAAAATGAGGAACCTTGGAAAAACTGCCCCTTTTGTTTTCACAAATGATTACTGCCTATGTTTGGGTCTTCCATGAAAATATGAGCCCTAAGGAGCCATGCATGCAGAAAGAGGAGGGAATTAAAAAAATGGTTTACTGACTGCAACTTGATTTTTTTGGGGTTGGGTTTTTTTTTTCTTTTCCTACAGAACAGCCCACAGAAAATGTAAACAGTGTTTATGTGTTCAGCTGCAAAAAAATTACCATTATTTGCCATGAGAAGGTCATTGTGACCTGGAAAGAAATCCAGCAATGATTGTCTGCTGTCCTCCTTTCCCACCACTATGGGGAAGCTGACATTAACAGTGTGGCTTTGTTCCTTCCTGGGCACAGGACCAGGGTGAGACCCTCCCATCCATCCTGGGTAACACCAGCCCCTCAGAGAACATCACACAGTTAGAGTCCCCCTTTCAACCACGCCTGCTTAGGAAAAAAGGCACAGTAAAGACACAGGAATTTTCTTGTACATGTCAGTACTTTAAGGGTCATTACATAAGCTGGCACCAATGTCTTGGCTTTCTAGTCTCTGAGAATTGTGGTGACCATCTGTAAGATCTGAGTTCTGCAGCTGTATTCAATAAGACAGTGTTGGACTAAATCTTGGAAAAAAGTGCCTAATGCCAAACTGTCTATCACTGTCAATTTGGCTGTGCTTTAAACTTACAAATATAAATTTCCCTGAACAGTTGGGAAAGAATAATAAAGTCAAAAAGTCTCATTAAGCAATGCATGCTTCGGCCTAATGAATGTATCACTCAGGAGATAAAGGATGAAGCATAATTAATGGCACATGATAACACAGAGATTGTCTGGACAACACTGACCTGTCTTTCAACTTTAACTCTTAGAAGAAAGAGGTTGCTTTACATAAAAAGGGCAAGTTCATCCAGCGCTTGTCCAGACCAGCACTGCCAAATAAACCAGATTATGGCAGTGGTGTCATGCAGATAGCAACTTTCTGTAAGCTGGCCTTCCATGAATTTGTTGGACGTGAAAGGTTTCTAATTTATTTTATGAGGCAGAGTGGGAACTGCAGACAAAATCAAATGCAGCAAGTGAGAGCCTTCAAATTGTTCAGGCTTAAATCAGTTCTTGAGTCCCTCTGGGGGCAAAAAGCACATTGGGAAACAAATTTTGAAACTATTCTTACTCAATATTGATGAAATTTAAGGCTGTCAAATGTCTACAGGAAGGTGGCAATGAGGCTGATCCTAAATCATTCAATACCAATGAGATTTTGTTAATTGACTTTTTGCACTCATATTTAGATGCAGTGGATTTTGCCTTCTGATGGTTAAAGCTAGAGATATCAGTTCTAACATAAAAGCATCATCTAGTAAAACTCATTGGGGAAAAGAAAACTGAGTGAAATGTTCTTGCTTACTGGAAAACTTGTGTTGGTAAATATTTGCTGTCGTATCACTTAAGTTGTAAATCTGTTAAAACAGGAGGCATATTAATATTGATGGATGGAAGCATAAAAGCTAATGTAATATTGATACTTTTATTTCCTTTCAACTGGCATTTAAATCATGTATCATCTTTTTTGAAAGTGCAGCTGCTGTTGAAACTTAATTAGCAAAATTAGCCTAAAGTGTAATGGTAAAAAGAGTAAACAAATGCAAAGTGATTATTTTTTCCTACTATTTAAGCATCATATTCATGTTATAAAACTGGTAAAAATACTTCAGTTTTGGAAATTTAAACAAAGCGAGCAGGCTAGCTTTAAAAAATAGAAATATAAACTCTCTTACTAGGAACTGCATCTTGCATTAATCTGTGCTTGTGTGTTGTTTAGGTTGCTCCAAAACATTCACCTTGAGGTGTAGTTCTGATGTTTTTTAGCAAGTTCAAACAAAAATATTGTAAAAACATTTTTACGTATATGTATATACATATATATATATGTATGCATATATATATATGTATATATATGTATATGTGTGTATGTGTATCTGTGTATATGTGTGTGTGTATTCATGCCTCAAGTATGTAGTGAATGGAGATTGTTTCTAACCGAGCCAAAATCAGATTTGGAATTAAGGACAATAAAATTTGCAGAACAGGCATTCTGACTCTGACTAATGCAATGAAGAAATCTTTCACTGTTCTGCAGTTTTCTCATGACAATCCTTGAGTCCCTGGAAGTCTGATTCTAACCAGCAGCCCAATAATCCCTCCGAGCCATCCTGTGATTTCCTCTGCTTTGCCTGTGAGATCTGCAGCCCATTGATTTACAGGAGTTTGCTGGGGCTTTGGTGAGTTCTAGCAGCCTCTCCCTGCCCTTCTTCCCCCTCCAGGCGTGTGTAGCCCAAAGCAGCCTCCAAGGCAAGGACGTGCAGGAGCAGAAGAAACAGCCTGTGCAGAGCATCTGCTTGGGAGCCTTGCTGGAGGCACATCCCAGCCTGATGGCTGCTGATGGAAAGCATCTGCAGGAACGCGGAGGCCGTGAGTCATGGAACCTCTTGGGGCTTCATTACTGAGAAGCAAAGTGCCTGGGTCCTCTCCCTGGCCAGCTGCTTTTACAAAACAACAGGAGGAGCGTGGAGCAGAGAGGCACTTCTCAAACACCCGCGTAGGAACGAGCGGCCTCTGCTCCAAATGCATGGCTCCAATTTGCACAGGCCCAAGTAATGGCCCACTTATGGCTGTGAACAGGAAACACTGGAAAAGAGGGAACATCTCTGTTTCTGCACAGCAGGAAAGCAGGAAGTACAAAGGGGAGGTTCACAGTGTTCGAAGCAGAGCACAGGTATCAGAGATAGTTGATAAGCAAAGGTAGCTCTAATATGGCAAACCTTGTGGAGGGGTCCAGCGTGACTGCGCTAGAATTTACTTCAATAGCATTATAAATAATCACGTCTGTTTTCTAAATAAGTGAAAACTCTGGTGGCTTAAGATAACATCAGCAGCACTTTACAGTGCCAGAATTGTACCAAGAAACCTGCAAAACTTGCAAGATTTGCATAACCATGATTAGCATGAACATGCCACGTTCATCCCATGCAGGACAAAATGAGGCTCTGCCCTTCTGTCCACAGCTCAGGGCTGAGTGTATGGGCATTGCTTTTGCCACACTGATGTCAACAAGAAAACTGCAATTATCCTGCACAGCTGTGTTTCTGCATTTAGGAGAGGTGTGTTATAGAGTGTAAAGAAACAACTTGCTGGTGAAGCAGGGACAGATTTTGTTCAGATCTCAGTATCAACAGCAAGGATGCATTGCAAAAAGATGGCATTTTTCTGCAGTTACTGAGCCACAGACATGTATTTTGTGTGAAGTAATGTACGAATACTTTTCATCCATTTCCATTGCAAGAGTTTTCTGAAGCAATATCACCACAGATGAGCACAGTACCTATTTCCCCTGACTCTTTCCTAAGGTCCTCCATACTGACACAGAAACACACATATTGGACAAAGGAATTTTCTGTGGGTTGGAGCCAAGATGACTATAGCAACTTGGTGAATACCTAAGACTGCTAAACATTAAGAGTTTAGAAAAGTCTTCCATATGGCAATAGTTGAGATAGCACAAAATTTCCTGTTTCTAACGCAAAGGGATTGTGTGGAAGTTGTTGACAAACATGCTTTTTGTACTGGGAACCCCTGTATTATATCTGAGTTTTGAACAAAGTTCTTCCATGCTTTAACATGAGAAGATGTGATGTGGCCATAAAGCAAGCATGTGAGTCATTTACAATTTCTGAGCTACACAGCATGACTACAAAGTATGTGATGGGGCTGGGACCCTGTCAGATAGATGAAAGCTGAGAATTAGTGTCATTGGGGAGTGACTCAAGAAGGGATAGGCTAGAGGTCAGGCTGGAGGAAGAAAAGAAATGCAGGAACCCCAAGGCAGGAGGCAGATATGGAGAAGCTTCTCTTTTTTTACAAAATGCTGGAAGACACACTGAAAAAAAAGCTGAGAACACAGAGGCTGGACTGTAGCCCAGGCTGAGTCCCACATCCTCAAGGAGTTTAAAACAGACAATATTTAGAGTCTAGACATATCCAGCTGGTTGAGGGAAGTCATTACTCCTTTCCATGTGGCACTTGTGGAGTCACATCATAAGTATCATGTCCCATTTGGGGCATGCCAGGACAGGAAGGATGCTGACAAGTGGTGGGGAATCCAGCAGAGCTCCACCCAGATGGTTTGATGGGGCCATGTTCAGAGGGGCTTGCTCAGCATAGAGAGCACAAGGCAGAGAGCATCTCTTTGCTTCCTTCAGCTCCCTGCGGGTGAATGTCACAGGGAGAAGAGAGCCAGACTCTTCTTGGAGATGCAAAGCCAAGGAATGAGACAGAAAAGTCATGACTTGCAGCCAGGGGAACACTAAACGCTGCCTGTGCCATAATGGGGAAGTGGGAAATGAGCCTTATTACACGTGGTAACCAAAGGGTACATGTCTCAGCAGGTGGTCCCAAGGCCAGGGGGGAGGAATGAGGAGTAAAGCCCTTAAAACTTGCCATATTTTTATGCTGTCTTATTTTTACACTTCCACCAGAAGTAAAACAGCCTTATCTTCATCTCACAAAGTTAAACACTACCTGGCTTTGCTTGTGGTTGCATTTCAAATGGGGATTGGGCATCTTTGAGGGACGGTCATCAGCTTGAGTTTGTCAAAAATGGAGAAAAAAAAAACTGAGCCAAATTTGTAATTATCAGCTAGTCAGAGTATTCATACTGCAGGTTGTTCATTGCAGTATTTCTATGCTTGCAGATGAAAAACCCAAATAGGGCCTTGGCTCTGCTTTGGACACAAGTGCGGATGTCAAAATTGACATTTTAGACAATTTCTGATGTGGCCAAAGAATGCTATCTACAAATGTACATAGTCATTTCACTGGTATTTAGGCTAATGTTTATAAAGAAATAGACTGATAATAGTATGAGAATTTGCATGTTTATAGTTTGTTGGCTGGTAGAAAATTGCTTAAGGAAAAAAATCATGGAGTATGTGTAATAAGCCTGTTCCATTTTATTTCTCAGTCAGATTTCATTCGGACTATTTATTTATTTATTTTATTTTCTTCTCAACTGTACTTTCTGGAAAATAGTCATGAGATGTCTTAGCTCTCATGGCCATCTCAAACACATGCAGACTTGCAAGTTGGCAGACCTGGTGTACATACTTCGAAAAGTCACATATTTAAATTACACTCAGAGAGGATAATTAAAAAATCTCTCTGTGCTTTTTAACCTGGTGTGGCATCTAATTCTTGAGGTGTGTTTTGCTTGAACCCTTGTTTCCTTTCCTGTGTTTTTTTTGCTAATCCGTAAACCAAAGAAATCCTTCTGCCTAATTTAGTTTCTTTGTTAACAAAACTAGAAGGTTTTTGAATTGACGTGTTCCTATTTGTAAAATAGGCTGGTGTTTACTGTCTTCAGCTGTAGTGTCCCATGTTGTGACCTGCAGCCACCTACAGCTTTTTCTCCTGCTCAGTTCTTTATTACTGACTCACCTCACTCCACCACCATGTGCTAGTAAAAAGGAAGCAAATGGGACTGAGGCAAATGGGTTTGGCTAGGGGTCAGTTTGGAAGCACATTGTTAAGTTTTCAGTGGTTTCCGTTGCAGATTAAAATAAATAAAAGGCCTGTCCACTTGCATGCAAGCTACTCATGTGAGTAAGAGATCTTAAAAGGTCTACTTCTCTTTTGTAGATTGGTTTTAGGTGACCAAAAAGGAACTGTGGATTTTGTTCTCGTGCTAAATATAGTTACTCCATGGTCTTAAGTCTGCAGATTCAACTAAACTGTCTTAAAACATTTAATTAACTTTAATTTAAGCTACATGAGGACTTATAGCTATAAGCATTATTGATCAGGAAAATCTTTTGCTCAAAGTATGATAAAAGCATAAAGAAATATACTTGTGAGAGGTTGCATATATCCACCATAGCAATTATTTCTGTCAACCACAGCTAAGTAAAACATGGTGTCTGTTTTTGAAAGACATCATTACCAAGCAAAGCTGTTATTTTGTGCTTCAACATCCAACAGTGCTTGGATACATTATTGGCCTGTATTGAATGCAGATCATTTCATTTCAGATCCTTTTGGCTTTCACAGAAAACTGGCAAATGGAGTAAATATAAAACACTCTTCTGGCCACTAAAGCTTTTTATGAGTAGATATGCATAAACATGCAAGTTTCTTTTGGAGTTCCTCCGTAACCATCTCAGTCTCATAGAAGAGGGTCAGACCCTATGGAAAATGGGCAAGAATTTGTACCAACAAACCCCATAATTGTCCTGATTGTGTAGGAGGCCAGACCCAGCAATGGGAAAGATGAGGTACTTTGTGCCAGCTTGGATTGCTGAGACCAAATCAGACATCTGATAAGCAGAAAATCCTCCTTATCTGCATCAGAATCCTGCATATATTGCAAGTTCCTCTAAAATTGCTTTAAGGTACACAATTCACCCCAGATCCCCTCCGAGAACAGACTCATATTGAAAGCTCAGGATATGTACAGATCCAGTTTAAAAAACATCCTGAAACAGTGAATTCAATCTTTTTACATCTGCACTCATTTTTGTGCTTTACTTAATTTGTAATATAAGTTATTGCATTGAATTTGATAGATATAAAAATACACTGTATTAACTATTTTACTAGCAAACTGGATACTTCAGCTTTAGTCTTTAATTTGAAACAAACAAACAAAAAGAAAAAAACCCAAAAAACTCTAAAAAACCAAACCCACCATCTGGGAGGATTATTATTGTTTATAAAACTTAAGAAGTTTAGTGCAGTAAAAGCCAATTAGATACTTCTTTTGTTTAAATTTTGTCCTAGAGCTGAGAGAAGTCTTGGCTATAAAATAAAAACTCTTAATCAGGACCCTCTTTAGCTGTTATTTTTATGTATAGGGGATTTCAGTAGGGATGAAAAAATCTACAAATTCATGTTCCATTCATGACAAAGTCCACATGTACATCTTCACGTTGTTGTTTTCCACAGAGTGCAAAGAAATGTAAATTACAAACTGCAAAGATGTAAAATGGATAATCAAGTCACCAGTGGTAGAGCAGGACCCTGGGATTTGTTTGCCTTTGGTTTGAAAAATAACATTTTTTAAATTCTGTGCATTACTTGTGTTTTAAACACACTGCAAAACACTGGTGTGTGCAAACACAGTTACTGGCCTCCCCAGACTGTTCCATTCAAGAAGAGATGAAGAGGCATCACACACAGCAAGTGACAGCTGGACCATTGAGGGCACTTGTAGGACCTGCTCAAATGCTAAGGTGAGACAACAGGGCATTTTTTTCCTTCCCCATTTCAGATTGGTGACACGCAGCAGCAAAATCCAAAAATAAGACAGAAAAAGATATTAGGAAAGATGGATCTGTTGACACAGCTGTGTCTTGGGAAGACTATGGAATAATACATGGCTTATAGCTGGTCAAGATCTTTGAGGAGCAAAGGGGCCTTGATGGGCAATTTTTTTACAGGGAAAATCACAAGCTGACCTGAGGGAGTTTTCTTTCTGGGAATTGGTGAAGATGGATTCACTGACCATGTCATGACCATGTTGCTGAGTGCTGGATGTGGGATAAATAATGTGTGATAAAGTCATCCAGTTCCCCAGATAATCTTTGCCAACCCTAATGAACAATAGTATAAGAAAAGAACAATAGCTGGCATGTTTATAGGAAATTTGGCTTATTGCTACTTCTAACTCGGTTGTGTGTCACAAAGATTTTATATTTCTGAGCTATAAAAGTGAGGCTTAAAAGAACAACTCCCTTAAAGGCTGGAAGCACATGCAGGTCATGCAGATGGCAGCTTTGGCCAGCGTGAGAGATGGAGCCTGGACTCACAGACCTGTCAGTGCCCCAGGGCTGGGAATCTGTTCCTGGTGCCCACAGACACAGTGTGTGTTATCCACCTGCTCTCTCCATGGGGCACTTGAGTTTTCTGGGTTGCAGCACTGTGCCTGCCAGTCTGAGTCACACTGCAGTTGCTTGTGTTTGCAGATCCCCTGTTTGGCAGTCAGCTGTCCTGCTCTCACCTAGGAAACTTGCGCACGATTTTCTGCTTGAGATGGTGTTCTAAAGTGCCCAGTTTAATCTCATGTGTCCTCTCAGCCACCTCTGGGCTTCTCATGGGGTGGACTGATCACTGCACTGATCCTGAGCTTGTTCTGTACCCTGCTTTTCCATTTCAGCCACTGAATTCTAAATTGCTACACATAGCAAAATCAGACTGTTTCAAATCTGGTTTAAGAGCCTCCTTAGTAAAGCAGTGCTTCATCTGAGCTCCCCCACATCCTGCACAACAGGGCTGCTAGCTGAAAAGGTGATCCATTATTCATTTGGGTAGCACCTTGCTCAAAGACATGCATAGGACAGCTACATCTGACATGATCCTGGAATTTTTCACAGCAGTTGTGTTTCTATCCAGGTGTCTGGCAGCCAAAGAGACAAGCATGGATCAGCACACACTGTTGCCTTGTATGACTGAATAGGTCCTGAAGCAGGGAGTTCCTTGCTTTCCTTAAAACAAGATGACCACATAGAAGGTGGTTTCACCACCTGAATTTCTTGGCTTGAAGCAGCCAATGAAGCCTCCCACAGGTGTGAAAGCACCTGGCAAAGAGCTCTGTGCCAGACTGCCAGGAGCAATGGGGAAGTTATCCACTGGACACACAGGTAGGAGCTATGGAGACATGACAAAGAAGTGTTTAGGATGGGAATGGTCTCTGTCCTCTGCAGAGCACTAAAAAGATGTAACAGATGATGGCTGTTGTATCAGTTGCTGTTATTGGATTTTGGGACAGAAATGTGCTGCCTGCTGGCCCATGGCTCTCACACAGCCCCATCTCAGCAGTGCTAGGGGTAAAACACAGGGTGGCTTCTGCTGGTGAACTCCTTGTCCCAGGAATATCATCACACAGCAGGAACATCCATCACAGCCACCAACAGACATTTCCCAAGTATTCATTGCAATTTGCTTGCCTAATTAAATGGGCAGAATTGCTTCATTCCACTTCTGGTGTAAATCTTTGATAGTTTTATCAGTATCATGCTGTAAACTTTAATGCTGTAATCAGTACAGAACATATCTGCCTATTTCCAGAGCATTTGGAGGGCCCAAATCTTACCTTTTTATGTGCAGTTGGCTAGATCACTCTCTCAGTCTCTTCTCTAAACGGTACTTTATTTGCAATTTTAATTTCTCTGGCCATTCCCCTATTGCTAGTGAGTCTTAAATTGATTAAAACATGATTTTTTCCTATATTTCCCTGCATTTTTGAGTAAGAGTCAAATTCATTAGCTAATAGTGTCAGAAGTATGATTTGTTGACAGTTGTAAGTGTTAAACCTGCAAACTGAAGACTCTTTAAAGAATAAAGCACTTCAGTGTAGGAGCTGTAGGTGATGAGACCTGTTTGCCCACTGTGACCTTTCCACATGTCAGGGAACACTCTCCCTGTCATTTGTTCTGCTACCACAGCAGAAAATCATTTCACAGCATAGATATTTGGGTTCTCCAGTCTGTAATATCTTCCCAAAATGAACAGAGATCTTAGAGAACAGAGATTAATGTCAGAGATCAATAGCACCTGTACAAAAAACTTATTTATTTCTTTTCAATCCTGTTTTTCAATATCTGAAGCAATTATGGTACCTAAAGAGAATTCCAGGCACTCAGATTACATCTTGCTTTCTCTTCCTGTTCTCTCATCTGAGTTAAAGGTAGTCTCCATTTTAGCCTTTTAATAACAATTTTATCTCACAGCTTTGTGAGCTGAATAATAAATCTTGATAAATCAAAACAGTAGTACTATGTTCTACAATCTATCATGACTTTCCAAGAGGATAACTGTAGTAACAAGGTAGGATTTGAGGGGTTTTTGGGGTTGGTTGGGGTGGGTTTTTTTGGTAGAAGAGCATGCATATGGTTTAAATACCTTCACAGGAGATATAAAGATATTTAAAAAATATTATATATATACAAAAATACCTTCACAGGAGCTCCCAATGCACAAGGAAGTTCTAGTCATGCAAACAAGGGAAAAAAGTACTTTTCAGTCTGGATTGCTTTTAGCAAGCAAAGAACTCCTCAGAGACTCAGCTACTTAAGCCCCAACAACCTCAGAGGCGTCAGCTTTGACTGGTAGAGGTGAGAGCCCACATTCCTATGGGTCCAGTGCAGATAACCTGTTTGGGAAGTCAGGTGCAGAGTTTGCTGATACATTCTGGGATGCTGGTAAGAGAGATTTTACAGTATCTGCTTTTGAGCAGGGTGAATCACAATTTCTAAATATATCTAAGTCAGTAATGAAGAAAAAGCATGGGAGAGCATCCTTAGCTGTACATTTTAACATAAATGAACAAAAAGATGAATGATTAAAGAACAAAACTGGATCAATAAGGGTAAAACAGGCTTTTAACATGAGTTCAAAAAGAAGTACATGCTTAAAAACCTGAAAAGTAATTGTCAAGTTCAGAAGTTATCATTTGAACTGCAATAATAGATATAGTACATAAAATATCATTCTGGTTTGGACATTTGCTGCTCCCCTCTTGTCTCAGCTTTACTGAGAATGTCTCTCTCTGTACATTAAACAGGCTGTCATCATTAAAGCACAATAAGGTAAAATTCCCTGTCTGCAAAAATCCTTGCTTGAACCTCAGTTAATGCCATAATGACACAAATATTTCTTAAATCATTTCCCATTATGCATTAGGAAAAACATTATCTTTGAAGGCGTATTTTATGAATTAGTTTAATCCAGTAAAATGGTCCATGTCTGAAGTGCAGTTCCCAGCACTCTTTAAAAGTAAAGCCAAAGAACATTTTTTCTTGGGTGAATTAATTACCAACTCTGGTCATGCCTTGAATGATGTGGCACAGATTCTGTCATTCCTGGTAGAGAGTTTTTGAATGCTGCATTGAAAGATCATAAATTTAAATATTTGTGTTTTCTTATCAAGTGTGTGTTTTTTTCCTTAGTACTTCATTTATTCCCCTATTCTAAAAATATCTCATACAGGATTTGAGTTATACTGCAACTCCAAGCTTGTTTTTCTTTAATATATTTTCCACCAATTCTCTGTAGTCAAGGGCTGAAAAGTTCAGGACTTTAACTTTCTTATCTCTTGCCTTATACATACATAAAAACAAAACCTGTTAACTAGCAGAAAAGGGTCGGAAGAAATTAAAATAAACTTCATACTTGGGTGTGCTTGCTTCCTTTCCTCCCCACTGAAAAAGAAATAGGAGAGAGTCATTCCACACTCCTCTGTTTGACTAAGACAACCCTTCCCTGATTAATATAATACAACAGATTTCCCAGGGGACAAAACATCAGGCCAACAAAATAAAAATACAAAAGAATTGTGGGGATTGCACAACTGGTACATATTTATAAAACTGTACTCTATTATCCTGTTTTCTCTAATGTTATCTCATATGAGCTATGAATGAAAAACTGTGGCACTCTACATGTGTGCCACCATTGCCAGATTAATTTATGGTCTTTAAAGAGAGCATGCAAACAATGTAGCTTATGGAGGAAATGCTATAGAGTTTATTATTTTTTTAATTTATTGAAACAATGTGTGACTGACCAAGCACATGCTATTTTGAGAGATGTTCAATCATGATACCAATTTTATTAGCCTTTTCCTAATTAATGAGAGCTCACTCAGTAAGAAAAAAAGGCATTTTTTAAACCATTAATGAAACAGTCAGAGAGCTGATAGTCATTAAGTGGCCCATCATTTGGGTCTGTGCTGTGCTTCTGAGTCTCCTCTGGTCTGATTACACATTTACTTGCAATTTAGTGAAAGTGGGCTTAATTTTTTTTCTGTGTGGTAGGGACAGCTTTTCCTTTTTTAACATTAGGCAATCATTGCAGGATGGTCACAGAATACAGACAGCATCTTGTGGTGTTGCTGCAAAGGTGACAGCCATGGGGTGGCTGGGTCACAGGAAAAGCCTTGCATCCTTTCACCCACCCAGCAGAAGTATTGGGATGGATAGCCATAATGTGCCTCTACATTTCCAGTGCGGAGAAATCCCATTAAGATGTTCATCATATCCAGAAGCTGCTGTGCCAGCCCACAGGGTTACCTCCTGCACTCTGGCACGCTTCCCAAACAGGAGTGTTACACCTGTCTTCTCCCCAGCCTTAAAACATGGCCAGACTCTTTGAGGTGACAAGGGAGCATAAGGCATCACTACAGAGAATACAGTAACTCAAGCCAAAGAGGTGGATTGCCATCAGAAAAATTGTGTTGAATAAAGCAGATCCCAATAGAATCATGAATGTCATTCTTCTTTTTTTCAATTTTAAAGAGTGAATATGCTAGGCACTTCAAGGAAACCAGAAATCCCTCCAGACATGTTAAATTCCAATTCAGCTTTATATTATTAAGTAACTAATGTGATCCAGCCATCCCTATAAACACAAAAAAGTGCTGAGCACAAGCAAAACAGCCCTTTTTACCATGAATAGTACTTTGTTTTGGACTTCATGGTATCTTTCCCTGCAACAGTCTACAGAAGATGTGAATTTCAATGGTCCATTTTCTAAAATTAGTGAAACACACAGTGTAAATATTCTGCTTTCACTTTTGGGCTGTACTACCCAGACAAAGACAGATGACACTCTAATAAATATACTTATTCTTATCTCTTTTACACTAAAAAAAAAGTCAAACCAAACCAATATGTTTTGGTATGTAAGTATTGTTATTATCATATTTCATACCTTCTTGGTGTTTTCTTTCAGATCTTCACAGCTTCAGACCCAGGATCTCCTTAGTCAGGGCTTCTTCAAAGCTCTCCTGAGTTTTTTTCTTGACTGGCCACAGGCAGCCCAGTGAAGGACATCGCAGCTGCAGCCCATCAAGGATAACTTCAGACTGCACAGGTATCCAAATACAATACAGATATTTTTGGGACTCAGGGGGCATATATTTGCAAAGGCCACCTACATTTCCCCCCCTTTTTTACAGAAACATGTTTAGATGGACAACTATACAGATATTCACACTACACAGATATTCACATACAATAATACATACATTCTCACAGCTCTAGGCTGTCCCATCCCTACAGTTCCTGGCTCAAAGGCCATCCAGCCCATCAAGAATATTTCAAGAGGGACTTCTCAGTGTTTTCGGATCTTCACAGCTTCAGACTCAGGGCTCCTGTACACAGCCCACCCCTTTTATCCCAAACCTTGACAACAGCTGCAGATATTTTCAACTGGGACATACTAGGCAAGGGCCTATACACAGGTATCCAATACAATACAGATATTTTACAGTGACTCAAGGGCCACTTATACAATACATATATTTGCAAAGGCCACCTACATGTAAGGATTGTTCTACATGCAAAACAGGAAAGTGAGGCAATAGAGTCAGAGGAGCCTAGTCCCACAGTAATGATGATGTCCTGCCTCCCAAACCTTCCTGTGATAACAGGATTTAGAAGCCTCCACATCAACCCAAATGAATGCTGAAGAACATTCCTAAGTGCTTTGATCATAACAACTGTCCTGTGACAGTCACCTATCCTGGCCCTTAATGTTCAGGGTGTTTACACAGAGAGCATTTTCCAGAGCTCTTCAGAGGGTTAGGATGCATCTTCAGTCAGAACACTGTGACCCATGTGGGGGTTCCAGACAAGCAAACAAAGTGCAGGAGGACAAAGAACAGCTCTGTCCTCAGGCAGCCAGAAGGCAGTGCCCTGCCTGTCCTCAGGCACAGCCCTGCAGGAATCCAGCTGTGTGCTTCTGCTCTGAGCTGGGGCAGTTACCCTGCCATAGTGTTGGACGTGCTGATCTAAGGCTCTGAGGCTCTGAGCCTTGTGCTGGGCTTCAGGTGGGACCTGTGGCTTGACTTTTTCTGGGCTGTGCAGCTTTTTGCACTTTCATGGCTTTCTAACAACCAGAGCTACTTTTGAGTTGAGGATGCTTTTAGCCTTTTAGCTTGAACCTCCTGCTACCAAGAAAGAACACACAACAGATACTTTTACTCATTTTAACTTGTTCTGTGTCACATTCTTTCCCTGTTGGAAAGGTTATTTCAACATCTTGCTGATTTGTTGCATTTGCCTTTCTTTGCTCTCTGTCTGCTCCCAGCACGGGAGTAGCCAATTGCTTTGCTTCATTGAAACCTTTACTGTAAGAAGGCTGAGATCACTTTCCTGAGCAGTATGAGGTGGGAAGCACTGCCCGGCTGTTTTGTGTCCCAGTACTCGTTCTCTGCTGTTATTTAAGGACAACTGCAAGTGATGTAGTTACATGTAGAGTAATTGCCAGCCCTGAAGGTTCTTGCTAGTGATTTATACACCCTGCCAGTATAGTTAGAGCACTTCTACTACAAAACCTTGCATTTCTTACCCAGTTATTTATAACTCTGCCTGCCTTATTTTAAAACTTGCCCTTTTCTTCAGGTAGCAAAAGCTCGCCAAGATAATAATACATTTTAGTGACTGATTTTGTGGAATAAGCCTAAGAAATAATCTCTGCAGGAATTTTATCATCCCAGTTATCTGGTTTTAAGGATGTTGCTTCTTTAAGATTGAGACCAAATTGTGCAATATTTTCTTTCAACTCCTAATCCACATTTTCTTCTGTTCCAGTCTCCCCACTCCTAGGCTGCAAGTATAATGATTTACAAGATGGATCATGAGAAAGCAGAAAAGGTCTTCCTGCTGCTGTCTGCTGGTCACAGACAATTCCACTTCAGTCTTCCATTCAAAATAGAACAAGCTGCAGAAAATAAGTGTTTCCATGAAAAATAGACAGAGAAACATCTGCCATGGAAAACAAGAGATGTCAGTAAATAAAGAAGCTTCAAAAAAGAAGCTGTTTGCCCTCTTTCATCAGAGGGAGGAGCAAAGAATATTTTCATCTCTCTATAGTTAAGGTAAATTAAAAACTATGCTTTTATGAAAACTTGTCCACTCTAACTTCTGAAGCCTTCCTCAGCCTGATGAAGGAAACAATGCCTTTTCTAAGTGTCCTGAAGTTAAAGCTCTCAGCCCATCATGATTAAATTCATAAACATACATATCATATGTGATATTCTATTCCAGTTTTAGCAATATATTTTCTCCAGGATCATATTTTTCACCCCAGCAAAGACAGATTGATGTGGTCAAGAAAAGTCAGAGCAAATCAAATCTGTGTAGTGACATTCCACGTCACAGAGTACAGGTAGAAAAGAACTTTCTCCTCCTTTTTGGTTGCAATTTTTGAGACTGGCAAAAAAGGAGATTAATCATATGGTTACACTTGCTGCATGTGGAGGAGCTGTAGAGCAAATAAAAGTTTTACTGAATCAGCAGGCAGCTCTCTAATGCTGTTTCTTCTGCTCTTGAGGTTTTTTTTCCAAGAGTTGTAATCTGTGCGGAAGGAGAGCAATCAAAAGTCTCCAGATTTGTAGAAGGAATGTGATAGGAAACATAAAGAAAGGTCTTAAGGTCCCAGATACAGACTAATGTGTAATGATTTTTAATTAAGTAAAAATTAGATGCAATGCTGTTTTTCCATTCTTTTTACTATGTCTTCCTAAGGAGATAAATTTGAATTCAAATGCAAAGAGAATTCAAGTCAAGGGATTTTAGTTTGGTCTCCATAATCCAGTGTTTGGGGAATAGGATGGTGTCCTCTATTTCAAATTCAATTGTTTGTGTACCAAACACACAAGGTATTATTTCATTCTACAAGGCAATATGAAAGTCACTCACCAAAGTCAGAGTGATTGGCAATGACCTGGTTTTTAAAGTGGAAAGAATTATAGCAGAAATTGAGGTTTCCTCATAGGATTTTATAATTCAGAAAAACAATTCATGTTATATAAATAAAAATGCTTCCAGCCTAAAAGCATGTGTATCAGTTTTGTAGAATGATGACCCCAACATGGCAAATGGAAATAAAGATTTATAGTAGAAATCAATCTTAGATTTTATAGTCATGTTACTAATCAGAAGTTGTACAGTATGTAAATGTCATATATAACAAAGGGAATAAAATATGTTTTATTAGCTGGATTTTGCCAGAACAATACAATTTATATAAATAGTTTGTCTCAGCTAGAAAGAATTCAGCAGTGTTCTCAGAGGAATATTTGTTCTATGCAAATCAAGCTGGATGTGGAGGACTGAAACCAAGTTGGATGCAAAAAGCTATAGCATCCTTTGCTGCATCAATCTTGTTTGCCCCCACCCGAAGGCTCTGAGCACTGTACGTGTCTGAGGCGGTGTCCAGGCATGCCAGATCCCTGGCAGCCACTCAAGGACTCCATCAGACACGGAATTTCTCCGTGGCTGCACCCACTGGCAAGCTCTGTCTAGCTAGGCTCCTTCTCATCAGCTTCCCCTCCTAGGGTCACTCCAGGCCACAGGGAGCTGGCTCAGAACAGGCTTCTGCCTCGCTTGACCACAGTGGGAAAAGGGTGGAGAGGCTCTCAGGTACCTTTCCTGGGGATGGAAACCAGCTGCTCCTTCCACTGGGACCTTGTGGCTTTGGGGGGAAATTTGTTTAGATTCCTTTCATTTCCCCTCACCATGTGGCTATTCCCCCTGGCAATAGGCACCTGCTCTTGGCCACATCTCTGCCTGCCTTGGGAAGAGAGAAGCGCAGGAATGGTCAGTGCCTCTCCTGCTCCTGCTTAACGCTCTTTTTCAGGGTGTGACCTTGTCCTTTTGTGTGTGTGGTGTTCCTTCATATTCAGATGGTCCACTTGTTGGACAGGATGCATCTTGCTATTTATTTGGGATTCACTGCCTATGCATAGAGTAAGGTCAAAAGTGAATACTGCGAAAATTCTGACTTGCAACCTGTTCTGAGCAAGCTTGGTAGTACTTAGTAGCAAGTTCATGATTCCTGCTACATCTTTATCAGCTCTAGAATATACCAAGTCCTGTTGGAAAATATCCAAAGACCTGAACATAAGCAAAAAAATCCAGTTCTTATAGCTGATTATATTACTAATTTTTTATTCTATTTTAGTAATTTTCATTGTTTTAAAGCCACTTATTAGATCTTATTTTGCATTTATCCATCTTGCTTATCCTGTTGTTACTTAATTATGGGGTTGAGGGACAGTCTTCCAGAAATTAAGTGCTGCATAACTTTGAGCAAGTTGTCTTCTGTTCCTGTTACTTTGATAGACTGTGTGGAGTGGGGGGGAGGTGCTAGGGTGAAAGGGGAGAGCACTTGGGTGAGAAGTGTTTTTATAGAGAGATAGAAACTAACAGTGTTTATACCAGAAAAGAAATATGTAGTCAATGAAATGGAAAATATAAGGAATCTGAAAATTTAAAATAAGTTAACAGCTTCTCAAGAGAAATTTGGAAAATTGTTGGATTTGTATGTCTCTTTCTTTGGTTCTTATCACCTCTATTGCTGTTGGTTCAAGTTAGATGAGTTGATTTTTGATGGTCTGATTTGGGTGAGAGACAAGTGAGAAGTTCTTAAAAACATCAATTTAATAACACCATTCTCCCCAGATTACTAGAACTGGCCACAATGTGCAGCAAAAAATATTCCTTTTTCAGCTGATAATTACATTTTGTGTAAATGCAGACCTTCAGGTCTCAAGTATCTGTCCTGAATGAAATATAAAGTGGATCATTTACAAGATTTTATTTTCAGGGGGCAGTTGATATGATGACAAAACACAGTTGTTTCAAAAGTTTCCTTTGAGTAACCACCACTAAATAGAGTAACTGCCTTTGGAAAAGGGGACAAGCTTCTGAGTTTGCTCTTGCATCTGGATCACCCAAAGTGATGGGCCTGCACAGGTTGGGTGAGCAGGGGCTGCTGCCTCAGCCCTGTAATTTTAATTCAGGCTCCAGTGAAAGTGCAGCTTCTCCAGCTCCAGTGCAGATGTTTTCCATACAGGAAGCCTCCAATCCAAACTTTCCCTTCTCTCCTCTTGCTGGCCTCACATGGCCTTGTTGTGCTCTTTGCTCATTCTGAAACAATTATATACATTTGAATGGCAGCCAGACCGATTGCAGCCTGTTTTTGAAAAATTAACCTGTTGTTCTGACAATTGCATTTAGCAGAACATTCAAATCAACCAGGGTGAAGTTAGAAAATAATTTAATTTTTCTTGTTCATGAGCTTAAGTATAAAAATCCACTAAGTA
Source organism: Emberiza elegans (assembly GCA_024865655.1). Classification (NCBI taxonomy): domain Eukaryota; kingdom Metazoa; phylum Chordata; class Aves; order Passeriformes; family Fringillidae; genus Emberiza; species Emberiza elegans. The sequence continues at coordinate 3,350,414 of JALJVW010003518.1, forward strand.
AGTCCTGTTTCTTCTTCAGCCATTTCATGTAGGTCCCACACTCAGGCACAAACTGTGTGTATGTATGTCTTTATTCATACCAGAAAATTTCCAGATTGCACCAAGGAGTCCTTGCCAAAGCATTTCTCTGAAGTGCTTCTACTTCTAAAAAAAAAATCAAGGTGAATCCTGAAAGATGCTGTACAGCACTTTGCTTGTGTCATAACTTGTAAAGCCCAACTCAACAAACCAGTTTTCCTGTGATGAAATATTATGTTCTTGCTTTGAAGTGACAGGGTGTCAGGGTGACATGAATCTCTTAAAAAGTTTCATAGCACAGCTCAAGAGATTTGTTTTCAAGGACTTACATATTCCTTGTGTTTGCATAATTAAGAGACAGATTTGTATTTTTTTCTGGTGCCAAAACACACAGGAAAGTACACATAATTTACTGGAATACAATGGGATAAGGGAACCTTCTGAAGTATTTTATTTAGGTTTCTGTTCTGGTTTGTATTTGCTGATCTTTTTTTAGTGTTTTTTTCTGGCAATTGGAATGGATCTGAACTTGGACCATCTCAAAATTTATAGAGCCTGTGAACATGTGTGTGGCGTGGGTGGCTTAGCAGTATTTGCTGGATCCACAGAAGGAAACTTTTGCATGTATTAAGATGATAAATTTCACAACTGCTTTGAAGGTGAGCAGGAACAGTCTTAGTACTTGATTGATTGAAAAGACCTGTTTAATGACCACTATCAATCATATATATTGTAATTTGCAGATTCTAATTTGCCCGTTGTGTGGCTTAGTCAGAACATGCTTCATGCAAACTAGGGACCCAAACACCCCACGTTTGTTTGTTCCCTCTCTTTGTGTTACACAAAGACAGAATAACACCTTTATATCTTTATTTGTTCCCATGGAGATTTCAAGACACCAGTAAGAGATCTACATTACATAAAGGTCATAAAACACATCTCTAACACATGGGCCCCCTTGAAACACCATTACACCTTCAGGCTGTGTCTGTATGACCAAATCCAAGCATGCCTGGAAACATTTCTGAGCACCAGGCTGAGAACATCTGTGCTGGTGAAGAGAGCTTTGCCTGGCATGAGTTCATCCTTTCACAAACAGTGTTGTACCCAAACAATCCCTGGGCACTTTTTTGTGTTTTGAGAGCTAAATGATTGTGGTGGCCATTCCCCCCAGGCAGGCCTCCTGGAACCTCTTCCTTTGGAGACTGAAAGCAGTTTGTTCAGCACTGACAAAGGCCATCCCAGTTCATTTAGACCCAAACACAGCCTCAGGCCAAGTTCATTCACTGGAGCAGGTATAGCCAGAAGAACTTCTACCAGAAACAGAAGAAATTGATATTTCCCATGCTTTGTGCTGTCTTGGAAGGTTATTTTGGAAACAAGAAAACCCAGCACCTAGTCTCCTGGATAAGGAACATCTGCTTCTCTGTGATTTTTATAATATCAGGTATCGTACCAAACTAACAAAGGCTTCTCTCTCCAACTTGGTTGCAACCGATCCCTCATTTTTGAGAACAGATTTTCAGCTGAAACATTTCCATCTCGGCCTCTGTCCCAGTTTATTTCAGTTTCCCACAGACCGGCTGAGCTCCATGGTTGTTGCAAATGAGAAATAGGAAAAAACTAAAATTATCCTGAATTTTCAGGGCAAGATAGGTTTGAAAAAAACTCATTATTCTGGCTACACATTTGGCCTCAAAAGGGTAAGTCACAGAGTACTGCAAAGAATAAAAATCACACAAAGTTTTTAGTAGAACTTTGGAGGTTCCCAAACTTATTAGTAATCCTCAGGAAGAAGGAAAAATTTGACTGAAAGTTGACTGATTAAGGACATATTCTACCTCTGGTAAAAAAAGAAATAGTTAAAGAAACAGATTGGCCACTTAGAAACTTCTGTTATAAACCAAATGACAAAAAATACCCACAGAATTCAGTGAAGAATCTAGTCTTGATATGACAAGGGTAAGTGAATGTACAAACCCATGCTTTAAACGGAACATGATTATTTTTAAATGTTTGCTATATACAAAATTCCCAACTAAAGTCCAGTCTATTGACATGGAATAATTTGTACCTCAGAGATGGACAGAATTAGTGAGAATAGTTTGAGAATATTCAGTGGAAGGAAACCCAAAACATAAGCAGTGTAAGAGGAAGAATTTGCAGAGAAAAAAAATGGGTTATTTACACCAAATTTCCTCCTAGAAAGCACATAATGAGAAATATTTGTAATCACTAGCATAACCAATTAAAAAAGAAAAAAAGTAGAAGTTCTGCAGTGCTGCTGGCTGGCTTCCAGACCAAGGGCCAGTCAAATGCCTTTTCCTCCCACTCCTTTTGGTACTAGCAGGAGTCAGAAACTCTGGGGCCAAGAGCAGCATTAAAGGTCTTTTGGATCTTATAAGCAGAGTAGTATTGAATCCTTATCTTTTGAGTTTGGTTTGCTCTCTGCCAATTTGCTATTTCTTATTTTCAGGATATGTCAGGATTGCTTATTTCTGCCTTTCACTGTTTTCTGTTTTTCTTATCTTGTATTACTCCTGTGAATAGTCACTCTCTATTTTATTCTTCCAGGAGAATGATTTCCTCCCTTCCTGATTGCTCTTCTGTAACTGCTTCTCCATCTTCCTCCTAATCTGTGCCTGTCATATCTGCTTTTCCTCACAGAACTCCTTGTCCAGGTTTCCTTCTTCAAAGGCGAAAGAAATTCAAGAAGTTAGAAACTGTTTGTTCTAATATTTTGTAAATTTTTTCTTCTTCTGTCTTCCGCATTATCTCTTCCCTCAAAGACTTGTGCTCTGCCATCTGCTTAATTTATAGGTGCTTTTATATAATGTCTCTTGAAAAATTCAGTATGTGCAAAATCTCTTTCATAAACTTCACTAACAGAATGGTAATTAATAACATGTTGGAATAAGTCAGAAGTGACTCAGAGGCTTTGGAAAGGTGCAAAGTTTCAAATGTATTCTTGAGCAAGCACTACGACCTTGCATATCTGTTGCTTCTTAGAACAGGAATGCACGTAAATTGCACCACTGCAACTGAGAGGTGAACCTTCCCTGTCTAAAGGGTCTGTCACAGCAATTACTGTGAACAGACTATTGCATGAGGGAAACTGGGGCTTGGACTTTGGTTTAATAGGCACCCTATAGGTATTGTCCTACCCTACAATTTTTGCTTTCAGTTGAAGGGAGAGGCATCTTAACAGAGCTTTATGATGGCAGTTTTCCATGGGATTTGTTCATTAACAGCAGTGCATGCGTGTATTGCCAAATGCAAGCCAAAATGAGACCTTCTTCAGCAGAAACCACAAAATGGAAAGTAGCCCTGTATGAGGGAATATTAAGCCCAAAGACACCAAGCACCTGGCATCTGGTATTTATCTAAGCATTGCATTTGGCTTTGGCTACTAATCTCAGCAGTATCTGGGAATCTGTTGAGAGAGTCCAGTTGTGAAACACACCATGGTTTGGATGACTACTGGCTTTTCTTGTGGACAAAATTCTTCTTTTAATTAAGCCCTGAAGGTCTGATGATGTTAGCTATGCATCATGAATGCCAGAACATTTTCTCTTTGATCTCAATGGGAAGTGTTCCCGCTTCCAAGATGAAAGACATACCAAAAAGGACATTCCCCATTAAATAGATTTGCTGTCCATAATGACCTAAAACTCCACCAAGTCTTACTTAAATTTCAGGTTTTGCTGCCTACCACCTTTCTGTTGGATAGTCTTGAATAGTACTGAAATTTGTCCTTGTGCATTACTCAGTAATGACATCAGGTCAAAGTAAACTTAGCATTTCTATCACAATAAACCATTTCCCTGTGGTTTACTAGAACAGTCTGAACCTGGCATGTGTAACATTTTCTCTGTGGAATGATTAATATCATGAGAGCCAATGGCTGAAATAATTACAAATGAAGGAAAAGGAACTACAGCAAAAGAAATATGGCACTAATGACCAGTTTACCAAAGTAAAACTGATACACCTCAGAAAACAGCTGGGCATCAGATGCAGAAAGCAGCAATCCCACCTTTGAAAAGATCCGAGGACCATCTTTTGACTAAATAGGATACTGATCCTTTCCCTGTCTAGACAGCTCTGTTCTGCCATCCCTGCAGCCTGCAATGGCATCAGCTCTGGGGTTTCCCACTGCAGTGCAACTGTTCACAAGGCAGTCAATCACCAGAAATGGTCTAGAGTAAAAAAGAGCAAAATGCATCTGGACCTTGCAATGTCTAAATGGACTCTTAGGATTGTGGGGAGTGGAGTGGTTAAGGACACCTGAATGCTATTGCATTTTCTGCCAGGCCTCTCATTACTCCAGATACAGCAGTCCAGTCTGTACCACTTTTCTTCCCTGTCACCACATTTCAAATTGACTTGGCTTGACTGTTACCATTTAAATTTTTTTTTCCTTCTTGAACTCAAATGATCTTACACTTCAAGGGGTTTGTATACTTTTCTGCAGCTAATTCTACTTCAGTGACCATCACTGACTAGAAGATTTCATGCCTAAAATCTTCCTGTTAAAGATCCGAAAGGGTACTGGATATACTAAGATATGTGCTTGTAAGAATAATAATTATATTTTGTGGTCCTTCTGTTTGATCATTCACCTGACCTTTTCAACTTGAATTTTTACTTTGTATAAAGAACTAAGTTGCGTTGATATCTAAAAAAAATTACAGCCACGTGTCTCTCAGCTGGTCTGATCAGCCCTACTCAAGCTGCCAAGTGTAAGAGAAAAAATCGCAGTGAGGAATCACCTGAAATCAGAAAGTCACCTTGGCAAGCCAGGTTGCCAAGTAGTCACTTCTTTGACTCTGAGCTGATGTGGTTCATTCTTTGTAAGGCTCCCAGGCAGATCTGGAGGTTTCCAGTGCTGGCTCAGCCCACAGAGCAATGAGCCTTGTCAGCTCAGGGATGCAGAGGTCCCAGCAGGCTGCACAACCCCTGAGCTTCTGTCAGAGGTGGAAACAAGTGAGATAAATTGAATTTCTCTTTTATTTCCTCTGCTTAGTTTGTTCGTGATTTTGAGTCTGAAAGGCAGATTCTTCAAAACATAGTTCTTTTGATTTGAGTCAATTTATTCAGCTGCTTTAATGAGGTGCCAAGAATAAAGATGTTTAACACACACTGTTCAATGAATGAGGTCCCCCATTGGTGAGGTTTTGGATTCAGATGACAGGAGATTATAAACTAAGGAAATTATATAGGTTTAGAAACAGGCAACAGTAGGGCTAGTTCTAGTTTATGTTCTGTAGAGGACCTAGTGAAATAAAGCTTCAGCTTAGGGCTAGTGATCACATCAGGGTCAGTGCTTGAACTGAGAGGAGCCTTAAAAAACAAGAGAGATAGATAGAGATAGATAGATAGATAGATAGAGATAGATAGATAGATAGATAGATTTTTTTTTCAGAATGAGATTATAGATTTTATTTGGGACCCAATGAGTTTATTCAGTCTGTAGTGGTAGCAGTTGCTGGCCTGTGATTAAGGTTAAGGCTAAGATTAGTAATAGGGTTAAATTCAGTGCAGACAAGGGCCAAGGAGCAGCTCCATGTGAAGCTGCTTGCCTAGTTTTGTGTCACAATGTTGGACTTACAACTAATTCCATTGCCCAGAGAGGATGATCAGTTAGGTTCAAATTTGTATTTTAACTGGCGGTGTTTAAGGAGTTTGAACTGCACAAAACTGAAATATGTTTCCCTCTCACAGAAAAAGAACAAATGCCAACAGAAACACCCTAATTAGGTTCTTTTAGTTGCCAAGAATTTCAGATTAGAGGAAAATCAGTATATTGCTGGATAGAAATTAGTGTTCAGACAAGTCACATGCTGCAGAACTAGAAGTCCATGAAAGGGAAAAGCTGTCCACGTGGATAAATCAGGCCTCTTGCCTGAATCCAGACTCTCTGGTTTATCTGCAGTGCTATGGTCAAAGACTCAGGACAGCAAGGACCTAACCAGTATTGTGAAACCCTTGGGAAGCCTCCGGAGGTGGATGTGAGCTAGTGCCAAACCCAGGTCTTGTGACAGAAAAACTGCTTTATGGATAAATACAGGACAACAACTAGGGGTCACACTTTCACTGGCTGGGGGAACTGAGAATTAACTTTTGAATTAGCAATGCTGTGTTGTAGCTAATAGGAGCTACTAGCTACTGTGTTGTAGTTTCCAGGAGCTAAGGGGTGTGGGTTGACAGTGTCAGCAAGGGCTGGTGCTATGGGGTTAGATGTGGGTGATAGAAAAAGATGTTCCTAACACTGGCTTACTCATAGCTCCTTGGCTTTCCTCTCTGACCAGAGATCTTAAGCTCAGGGCTAGCTGTAGTGCTGGCACGTGGCCTAGAAGGGCTCTTTTGAATCCATGTTGTATGCTAGGCTGGGGATTTGATGCGGGAAGGAGTTTCTGTGAGTCACACTGCTCTGGTATCTCGAGTCTATCTCATCTGGAGTAAAGGGGAGGATGGGTGCCAAGGTTAGGCAATGGCCTAATGCTGTCTGAGTGAAAATGCAGATTTAGAGCTAGTGCTGAGAGGGCCAAGTGTATTTGTGTCAGACACAACTTGCAAAAATTGCCATTTTATGCACATAGCCAACTTTTATAATTTCTTTAGTGAATCTAGAAGAAAGTTTGTTTTCACTAGGATTATTGCTGGTTTGAATATGTGATATTCCCTTCCCAAAGCAGAGATACTACTCAAACATAACAAGTCTTCACATTTACTTGAATTATCTTGAAAATTTCTGTGGTATTAGATAACTATTTACAGCTATTAGTATTACTTTTTTTTTATGTGTTATAGGAGTAGATGCACTCTATTAAGTCAGAGCATTAGGGGCAGATTTACACTCTGTAGTGTAAACCTGAGACACAAGTTCTCTGTGTGGGTATTGTGTTTCTCCATGTGGATGCATTAGAATCACTGTGCCATATGTGTGGTGGGGTACAGCCCTCATACTTCCCTAGAAGAAGAATGATGGGCTCAGGAAGCAATTTTGAGAAAGAAGTTTGGATTTATGTCCTCTTCCCATTCTTGGGATAGTGAGAAACAACATAATTTAGCAGCAGCAGAAGAGTTCTCACCATAATCCCTTCTCACAATAAACAGAGTTATCTTGTTTCTCCAGTTAAATTCACACCAATAAACATACAATGGGTTCCCACAAGAACATGCCCAAGGCAATCCTCCACAGTCTAAAAATCATCCTAAAAACTATCTGAAAAATGCCCAAAGTACAGGAATTATCAGGTTTTTGTACTTGTCCTGCATCTTAAATCTTCACTTCTACTGTCAAGTTTCTAACCCTCAGGATGTCCAGACTACTCTAAGCATCTGTAACCTCAGAGTTATTATAATTTTATTCTGTTTCATGTAGGGATAAAATCCTTTATCACTTTGATGACACTGTAGTAAAAAAAGGAAAAGTTGCTGAGAGTAAAATGCAGAAGCAAGTGGTAAGATTTTAGACATATGTAAGAATAGTTGTTCATTAAAGTATCAATGTGGCTGATAATTAACTAAAATGCTGCAAAAGGTCAATAAGATGTTCATTACAAAATAGGTCCCATTACAAGCTAGTCCCTCAAAATCAAACTGTTCACAATTTTCTATATCTCATTTTGGTGCCAAAAGGTTCAGATGATGCTAAAATATTCTTTTCTATAGGACATAATTTTTCTTGCCTTATTCCTAACCATGTAATCTCCTACATTCAGACCTCCCTTCTTTTCTGAGCAATTTTGTGGCATTTGGCACGCCTTTTATATTTTAATTGTGTTTTAAGATGATGGCATAGCTAGTAGTAAATGCTTCAGTTTTTCCATAGCTGCCCACAAAGCTGGTATTTTCAGTAAAGTTGAGGGAAATTAGACAGTCAAATCCCAATAAATTTCAGTGGATGATGGACACAGACTCTGCTGCTTTGAAAATGCCAAGAGACTTACAACTTTCTTTGTTTTTACTAAGTAAATAGATCCATCTTTTAAAGTGAAATATTTAGAAATGAACTGAAACACCTGTTCTGAATAGATCTAAATATTTCAAAAATCTAGCATTATAGGTCTTGTAACAGTGTCCATACTCTCTTTTCCATCTCTCCTCCCTTTGTAAACTGAGGACCTGAGAGCCAGCAACTGAAGTCAATGGAAAGTGAAGCTGCTGAGCAACTCTGTAAACAAACTCTCACAGCTCAGTGAGGTATTCACAGAAAAGCATCCAAAAATGTGCTTTCTGTTTGTGCAGCGTCTAAGTGCTCCATGCCTTATACCAGCTCTAAGTGCAACTGCAGTGCACTCTGGAATGAAGGGAGATGTGTTAGGGGCCCTTTCAGCCTCCCAGCCCTCAGGTTACAGCAGAAATAAATGCAATGTGAGTGTGGGCAGTCTCCAGCTCCAAAGGCAAAGGCACAAATAGTTATGGGTGCTCATTAATTCCAAACCAAAACTAAGGCAGAACATTACTCCTTTTTCCCAGAAGTTTTCACTGTTTTTTCTTTAATGCTTTATATGCTGTAGGATATATTCATGTCAATTTGTGTGTTCTGTTCATTTTCAGAAGTGCTAGTGAAGGGCAGAACATTTTCACAGGGTAAAATTAGAAAGCTATTCAGTATAAGTAAAAGGCCAGTATTTTACTTCTCAACTGCTTGGTTTTGTTTGGTGCTTTTCAAATGGATGTTACACATTCTGCTCATTTTATCCATCTTCAGCAAGCAGTGATGGTTCTCTTAGTACACAGGGATTTTTGAAGTGTAGTTTCACTTAGGCAATAGATTCAAATGCTCAGTTACTTTAAAGGAATTAAAGTGGTTTTGAAGTATTTCAGAACCTTAGCCCTGAAGAAATATGTTCTCCTATTCTGATTGTTACATAATGACAAATCCACTTCTTCAGTAGTTACCAGAGGTGGCTATGATCATGTATCTATAGTGGGAAACACTTGTTTTTACATCTTCTCACCCATTCCTCACTGATCTACACGAAGTGATCCAAAGAGAGAGGAGGCACAAGGCCACACACATGAAAGCAGCTGATCTGGTGCAGGGCTGGGATTTCTGAGACACAGCTGTGCACAGAAACAAAATCTGAAGAAGAGGAGGGAAAATATGCTGATAATAACATGGATTATGCATGTCCCTTTTCACTTCATAATTCCTGGTTGTGGGAGACGTCAGATTATTCTGAGGGGACAATTTAGGGACAGAGATGATATACAGTCTGTGTGAGAGAGCTACAAGATGCCAACTTCTCCCATCCTATCTTGGCTTCTGTTACAAGTGGGTCACCTGCAGATCCAAGTCATGCAGAAAGAGAAAAGCACATTTATTTAGTCCAGGTCCATGACTTAAAATGTTATTTTTTTTCTGTGTATTCAGGGAAATTATTTAATTTTTATCTAATGGCCCCACTGCTCTGACCTCTCCACACCTGTTATGACTCAGCTAACTTAGAATACCAAAACCATTAAAATTTTACAAGTATTTTACATCCTATATGACTGTTTGAGTTGCTAAGCAAGTGCTGTGGAACTTTAATACAGTTTGGATAACAAAACAGTCTCTGTTAAATAAAATACTAAGGTACAGGCACACAGTTTGTGGTGGTTGGGAGTGAGGCTGACCCCCATCCCCAATGGGCACAGCTGTGAGCAGCAGGTGAGCAGCACCGACAGCAATGAGCCATGGAGTGCCCAGGGGCACTGACCAACCCACCACAGGGAACAGAGGGCACACAGAGGGCACCCCATCAACATCACGGGTATAAAAGGTTGGGCTGAAGAACAAGAAAGAGCAGATGCTTGCAGCCTTCTGAAGGGGTAAGGTGTTACTCTGTGTGGGTTGAAGCTTCCTGAAACTCCATGGGTGGTGCTCTGTGTATGCTGGTCTTCTTGACTGTGACATGGGCTGTGGTACTAAGGAATCCGATACATCCAAATGAAAATAGTAGGTCTAACGTTCATGCCTGTGTGGTTATACAAGCTTATGCTGTACTTTGGTTAGCCTCTTGTAACTCATCCTTCTGAAAAACAGATCAATACTAAACAAGAAAGTCAGGGTATGATTAGGCTTGCACACTCCATGGCTTGTCCATCTGAAAACATGTTTTCTGCTATTGAATTTTCCTCTCTATCACATTTTTGCATCTGTTTCTTCCAGATAGCTGGTTCTCATAAATTATGCAATGAGTGTATCACTCAAAATAAGGACAAGTGATATCCTCCAAAGAATTAATTTGAGGCTTCAACTAGGTCATTCCTGTCTGAGGCCACATAGACCATTATTTTTAACATGCCCCAGCAAAAATAGCCGTGCTGCACAATGTCTAGGGAAATGAAGAAGTTCTTGAGAATCTGGCTAACACGTTTTCTACTGGAAAAGTTACAGAAACCATTGAGAAGGTTCCATTATAGGAAAAAAAAAACCCCACAAAACAAATCTAACAGCTGGCATGAAGGATTCAGTTCTCAGAAACCAATGGAGTGTAATTCTTCAATTCTTTTCTGCATATTTCAGTATAAAATCAACCTCTCTCTGGGAAGGGAGAAGTGGAATGAAAGAAAGTGTTCTACCTACAGCTGTCAGAAAGAAATGCACTGATTCATTTTGTATCAGCCTTCCAAAGTTGGAGGTAAAAAGAAAAAGGTAATTTTAAAGTTCAGTTAATATTTTTCTCATTTGTTATTTTAATAATTCAAAATGTACAGTAAGGCTTTAGAAGAAGTGGCACCTATATTTTAATCTGAGTTCACCAAATTGAATTAGACCCTTGCTGTTCACAAATAACAAGTTTAGAAGTCAAAAAAAACCCCAGGGCTAATTCAAGTGTGCTAAAATTCAAAAGAAAAACAGCATATGTATAACTCAAAGCTGAACATAATCCAAATAGTTTAGGTACCTTTTTTTCCAAATGTTTTATGTTGCCCTTTCAGGTTTTTACTTTTGTGGAGGGATATTCTGTTCTGTCACTAAATTTTGCAGCTCTAATGGCCACTCATCTCTAGCTGTTCTTAGTAGCAGATGCAGCTCAGTGTGTTGAACAGCAGGAACCTTGGCCTGAGGAGCCATGAGCCCAACTCAGTGAGTGCTTCCAGAATGGGTTTTACTCTGTTCCTCCGTGCTGACCCAACAACCTAGCAAACATTTCATTATGTAGGCTCTGTGGGACATGTGGGATGCAGAACAGAGAGCATGAAAGGGTAGGAACACTTCACTATTATTTTCTTATTATTTTGCAGTTACAGAATGTTTGGCAAATGATGGTACACAAAGTTGCAAGGCAGATGCTATAAATTGGGCCAGTATGATATATATGTCTGCCAAAGAGCTGTTTAAGTACATTTTCACTGTTTCCAGCAAAAATAACAAGAGAGAAGTAAAGACATCATGAAGTAATTATGTCATTTGGAAAGAAAATATAGCAGGGATTTTTAAAACATACATGCAAAGGGAAGAACAAATTGAACACACACCATACTTGAAAACATAATGGAAAAGGAGTAATCTATAACACAAAACCAAAGTAATCTACCCTCAATTCAGTCTGAAATCTAAATTGTATCGTAGGTAGGGTCACTAATGAAAGGAAAGGTGGAAACTCTTGTCTGTAGTTTGGATACCATTTTTATTCTCTGCTCAAGGAGTAAGAGGTTTTGTAAGGCCAAACATTTTACAAACCACGGATTAGTTAAAACAGTGGAGCATTGAAGAGAAAGCTAATCAATTCAGCAATAACCACTTAGCTACAGCAGTGCAGGCCTCAGTCTTACCTAATCCCTGTTGTAGGGGGCTACACAAGTATCCTCATTGCACTGCAGAGTCTCTCAGGCAGAGCTGTTTGGTGTTACTTCCCAGACAGAGATCTGTCCACACCAGGAAAGGGGCACTCTATAAACACCTCTATCCAAAAAAGCAGAAATTAAGCTGAATACATAAAATACCAGTTTTTGGAGATGAAACCATGCACGCAAGAGTAAGGGACAAATGTTTGATGACAAATGTTCAATGACAGAGGACAGAAGGAAAAAGCTGAGAAAGGAGACTCCTCTGTAAATCTCGGGGAACTTCCCTGTTCAGAGTGCCAGGAGACAGCAATATGGGAAAATACAGCAAGAACCAAGGCCACTTGATAATGGGCTGGACTGAAAGACTATGGTTGTGACTAAGTCAGTCCTAAGTGACTAAGTCCTTTCCATCTCCAAGGTCTCCAATAAAACCTCTTCCCTAAAATAAAAAACAAATATCTGTAGGTGAGCCAAAATGAAAAGGGATGTTTCCTCTAGAAAAGACCCAAGGGCCTTGAGGGCAATGCAAATCAAATGCTTTTGGTTTGGAAGGAATAAATATTGTTATGGGCTGTGGAGGCAATCAAAATCCCATAAAGAAAACTAGTAAATGCCGATTTACCCTAAAATTAAGAGGTGATACTTAGCTGTGTAATGTGGAAATACATCTGTGGCATGTGTTTAAAGAGCAGTGTATCTTCATGAATGCAATGCTTTGTTATCAAGCCCTATGCTGCAAGTCACTGAGGAGGCTTTACAACTTCTTTTTGGGGTCTTTTTTTGGTTGTTTTTTTTTTTCCTAACAAAGTGACTGATGATTTTAAAGGATTTTCTAGCAGGTTAGTGTTACCGTTCCTAAGGGTATTTTCTAACATGCTAAACTGGTCATGCTGATCTTATAGGCCCTTCTGGCTTGCTGCTTCCTAATGAGGATAGTGTTGGAGCTGACTGCAGTTTTCAGTATCAAATAATACATGGCTAGATAGCCCTGTCTCTTCCACAAAGGGAAATATTTACTATTTGACTGTATTTGCATTCCTATTTGCTTTATGCAAATACTTATGAGAGCTTTATGGCCCACTGTCTACAACATGCCACTTTTCATGCTATTCCTTTTTTGGTCTGGAAAATTTTTTTGGGTTTTTTTTTTTTTTTTTGTTTTTAATATTATACTCTGCAATGCTGCATTACTCACAGCAATCTTCCACATTTAACCACTTTATGGGACTGTTTAATGGCTTGAGTTATGCTCAGAACTTGCAAAGTCACAGGTTATCAGTGTCAAATTATCTAGTTTCATGCACTCCCAGGGTCACATTCTGTTCAGGATCTTTCCAATTCTTTTAAGCTATATAGTTCTTTGAAAACCAGAACATCTTATAACGTGGTTTCATCTTTCTTGAGCTTTGTTGTGAACATCCCCATGGCACGGTGTGGGGCAAATCTGAGCAAAAGTAGAAAGGAAACTTAAGAATACCCAGGAAACAGGGAAAACTTGACAGAAAGGTTTCAAAGATCATCAGAGCTCTCTGAAGTTGAGAAGAAGGAAGCAGGAGTTTGGAAGTAAAAGATAGTCGTACTTTTGCCATGAGCTTGGCCCCCAGCTCTGCTTTTGTGCATATGCAGATATGTATGCGTGATGAGAAATTATTTTCTTCAGGACTTGCATCCTTGTTATTTATTATATCCCAGCAGCATAATGTGATTTGGCTGGATTTGGCCCAAAATTCCAAAATTAAGCAAGTAAATGGATGCAAGTCAAGTTAAAATTTTTCATTGAATTCAGAAGTCAATTAAGTTATGCCATAGCTATTCCCTCAGTCCATGTTGCCCAGCTTTCAGTAATTACTGAAATGAAATGCAGTGTGGCGCTACAGACCTGGGCTCTGCTCCCACACATCAGTTCTCTTTTCCTATTCACGTTTCTGATCTCCGAGGGGGCTTTTCTTGTGGAACTCTCCCGTTTCACATCAAGAACACCCTTTTGGCTCAGGGGGCCTAATGAAGCACTAAAAATATTCTTGTGCAGTTGTTGTTTTACCCATCCGTGGTGGGTTTGCATAGGTGATAAAATAAAAAGATTCTTCTAGTAGCTCTGCTGAAAAAAAGAGCAAGTGCCTCTCAGGGCAAACAGGCATCCTGACCAGCTCTGAAGTTACATGGAAGTAAGTTCTATAATGTCCAAGGCACGTGACAAATAACTGGCATTCACTTTCTCCTTCCTAGTCTGCGTGGGTAAGAAAAACTGGCATGAATTATGTGGCTACAGTTGAGCAAATTCTTTGAATTTCATCTGGTTTAAATAACTAAAAGGTTTTCTCTCATCTTGAAACTATCTTATGAACCTATTTATAAACTTTCCTCCCAATATGGGGATTTGAAATTATGATCCCCAGTAGGGAGGCTTAGAGTCAGGCCTTGAGTTTTGGGAGTGGTTTGGGAGACTTTCTTCTTTCTTTTGATGCTGTTCTTGCATTTTATAAATAAAGATTTCATAAGAGAATTCAACAGGACTCAATTCCTAAATTCAAGTGTAGCCCACCCATGTATTCAGTCCTTTTCAGTCCATCTTAATGACTTCATTACTACAGGAGATAGGATAGACAGGGAAAAATGAGGAGTTCCTCCCAGAACAGCATGCACCAGATCAGTTAGACTGTGTTACCACATCTTGAATATTTGACTCCCTGTATTGGAGACTGTAAGTTATAAATAACCATAAAAATAATTTTTCCATAAGCAGAATTATTTGCTTACTCATGTCTGCCAGCTGTCCAAAAGCGACAGGAAGGAATAATAACATGAACAAAGTACAGTTAGATTAATCTTCCTGACAATATATATCTGGCATTCATACAGTGGAGAAAAATAAAAATAATAGTAAAATAGGCAAAAGTGGTGTGCTTTGTTCTGAATACAGAAGAGAAGAGCGGATTTGCCACACCATTTTAAAATGGGCCGACAGGCGTTTGCTGTGCTGAAGGAATGTGGGCCACATAACTTCAGTATGACCAGGAGCTCTAGGATTCCCAGTTAGAAAACTTGTTAAAACTTTTATTCCTAATAAACTCCTAAATAGGGTTATAATTGTGCCAGGCTGTACTACTGCATATGCACCTTCTATTGTATACAGGACCAGTAATTAAAAGAAACTTGCTTTCTCTTTCCTTTAAAGAAATAATATTAAATTAATCCTGAAATAGAAAAAAAAAAAAAATGCTAAGTATTGTTTGGTTTTAGACTCTGTGCAGTTCCCTCAAGTCAGGCTAAAACTAAGACATTATTGATGCTAACACTGCTTTTGATTGTATAATTTCTATTTTCTCTCTACCATTTATAACATATATAGCTCTTGTGATTGTTTGGAAGATGTGGTTTCAAGCTGCATTTTTGTTTGGATTTACATCATGGATGTGACTCAATGCTATGAGGATTTTCAGATCCTGTTTTGAGTAGATACCTGCTGAGGCAGCAGCACTTCATCTTTCTGTTTACTCCAGTGGTCTTTGAGCCAGGCTTTGGACATCATTATAATTCTGCTTCCCATCCCTCCACTTTTTATTCACATGACAGTAAATGGCTGCCAGGAAGGAGAAAGGCTGATAGCTTTGGATGTAGGTTCAGTCAACAGAAACTTTTTATACTTTTTTTTTTTTAGTATCATAAAAATTTGTCTTATGTTTAACTCTGCCCTGTTTCTTTATGTCTTCCTCTTCACCACACAGAATTGCTGTAGTACAGGAAAATACACTGTGGAAGCCCAAGGTAATAAATTCTTTATTGTGGCATTCCTCCACACATCTGCTTTGGTGCCAGTATCTGCAGAATTTGTTTTAGCTTTCTGTGTTGATCTCAAATGCTGAATGTTTTCTGGAAGACACACATTTTTCTCACTCTCAGTTCTCATTCCCTTCCTCATTTGAAGTCACTAACTATTGGAGAAGGAATCCCAAATTCCTCAGAAATTAAGACAGAGGTAAGGAATAACTTTCACACTAGCTATCAGTTAAAGATTTTAACCATTTCAACTGTGCTGAACTGCATGGCTGAGAAACATGTAAAGTTAAATATAGAGATTGAAATATGTCTCTGAATACATACAGATAAATGAAAGGAAGTTCTAACATAGTGAAAATATTGAAAACACTGTGTGAGAAGAAGCCCTGTGCTGTACCACATTATGCTTTTCTTCTGTGAAACTGTGAGTTCAGTATTCCTGCAACCAAGAACACATTTTGAAAGGGAGCCTTTTTCACCACTGGATGCAGAAGTTTTTAATTGTTTGGAAATCTATCCACTTAACTCCAAAAACTAGTAATAGCAGCATTCATTTTTCCACAAGGAAAACCTTATTTGCCCTTCCAAAAAGCCATAGTCCCTTGAAAAATCGACACTGCTTGACTTGTCAGCAGAAATGGCTCCAGCTGGAGGCAGTGTGGTTCCTACTGCTGTTGAGCTGCTTTCCCAGGTGTGCATCCCTGCTGCTGAAAGGAGGTGACGGTTCCAAGCCTTCAAGTGCTCTGGTCATGCTGTTCTTCTGTTCATGATGCTTCAAATTTCACCTCTGTTTTGTTTCTACCTGGTGCAAGGGCTGCTTACAGCCCACAGATAAACAGGATCCTCTTATTCCCTTGTAAACTTAGTTTCACTGTCCTGAGTAAGAGGAAGTAAAGCAGTACAGGGAAGTGAACCCAGGGAGCCACAGCACTGGCTCCTGCACTCCTGTCAAGGCCATAGCCAATTTTTTTTCTATCTGCATTGCCTTCCATCAAAAGCACAGCAACCATCTTCCCTGCAATTGGGGACTAGGTTTTTGCTTGTTTGTATGGAGTAAAACAAGGGAAGAGACCTGGAAATGGGTAAAAGCAGCATTATGTCCCTGTGCCTAGAATCTCTTGGCATCCATGAGTGGTGCACACAAACAGAGTGCAGAAGTTCAGACATGTGAAGTGAGTATACTCCAATACTCCTGTTATTGGAGATGGAATAGGAGTTCAGGGAGGAAGGGGGAGTGCTGGCACGCATGGAGGCTTGCTCCATCTCTGAATCAGTGTTTGCAGAAATCACACTGCTAGCCAGCAGTGTGGTGTCTCTTCCAGCAGTGCTTTTAAGGGTAATGCAAAACCCATCACAGCCTAGTGCCATTGCAGAGTACAACTTGGCAACCTGCAGCATCAATGGGAGCTCCCAGCCTGTTACCAGGGACCAATATCCAAAAATACACTGAAGGCCTAAATATTCCTACACACACTGAATGCCATTCAATACTTATAGTTCCAGCCTCCAAATGCAGCATTTGGGAGGAAGCTGCTGGGTTCATTTTCTCAAGACAGGAAAAACATATTTCCAAACAGGTTTTAGCCCAGCTGCCCCGAACAGATTCCCAGAAAAGTTGCATCATGACATCTCCTGCTGGACTCAAAGCAAAAGCCATACACTCATAATGTTTCCTGCCTTGGAAGGACACTGTATAGGAAGCAAACAGGTGCAGGACAAACTGCATAGCAGAAATTTGCTTTTACTTTCTTAAACAATACCCACAATGGTGGCAAGGAGGGAAAAAAACAGATCAGCCCTAACAACTTTTTTGATATTTGGCTCAGATTATCAACATGGAGAGAGAAAAACTACTTTCCAAAGTATATGCACTGAAATGCTTCTGCCACTGAGCCCTCATTAGTGAGATATGGAGAAGCCCTCACAAGTGTACACATTTCAGACAGTGAAGAGCTAGTAAATTATCTTTCCTTGAAACTAATACCAAACTGGAACAAGGAAAGGTTTTTCACAAGCATTAGATTAAAATGGAGCAAGAGCATTACTGGTTTCAGATTAATTGGTGGACTTTGCTTCACATGCCTCAGATACAAGTGGAAACCCCTGGCTTCAGGAGCATGGTGGGGTTGTGGGATGTTCAGGTACCTTGCTGCTCTCTTGAAACACGGACATTTGTTCTGTATTCTGACAATGCTGCATGATAGAAAGTGTGTGGATGACTCATTTTCTAAAGAAGTTCAAGGCCCTGGAGAAACACTCTGGAATCTTGATTTTGAAGGAAATATTTCATTCTGTTCTCAGTTGAAGTACACCAGAACAGGAGTCTTTGAGAACTAGTGAAAAGGTGATGATTTATTGCTGTGGTGAAACAGGCTGAAGTCCAGTCTCCAATACTTCTCGCACAGGAATTCATAATGGGTAAGTCACTGTTAGTCACCACACAAAGAAGTGCTTGATATTTTTTTGTTTTGCTTTATAAAAATGTGCCCCTGCTTTCATTGTTTCCTAAATAGCATTAAATATATCCAGTTAAGTATGTATTAATGATGTATGCCTTTTTGTAATCTCTTTGATTCAACCGTAGCACTTTAAGAAGCTAGGGAATGATCTTGGGCTCTGCAGCAGGAAAACACAGGAATTGAAATTGTGCAAGAGAAGATAAGGCCAAGCCAGTCATTCCACAGTTTTTTTGTAGGGCCAAGAACAATAATTGGTCTATTTAAAAAAAAAAAGATGTACCTGTAAAGACATTCTGCTTGGCAAGTTCATTCATATTTCAGTGAGACAAAATGTCACATCAGCTTGGATGTCCATGTTCAGGGGTCTCTATACAGTGTTCCATTGAGTGCTGTGGGTACACCCATAGCTTCACACCCTATTCTAGGCACATCACTGACACTTTCAAGCCCCTTGATCATTGATTTTCTTTACAGTTTTTTGTCTTAACTCAGAAAAGGAAATGGAAAGATATTAAGGAAGTTGTTCAAGCAATCTGTGATTTACACTGTGTCCTTTCTTGATGATTACTCTGTACATAACCATTGTTAGAGCAGAAATTAGGAAAAAGCATGCACTTTTCAGTAATGTAGTAGTTATATATAGTTGTGCTGCATGTTGGAAGTCATTTATACAGGATAATAATCAGTCTCTACACTCAAGAGTATAATCCCTTCAAATCTGTCAGGAAAGGACATTCAGAGACAAAACTGCAGAGGAAATAGCTATTCAATAAATATCAATCACTTTTCTAAGTCAGTGCTAAAGTGTTAGCACAGCACATTAGCACAGTATTAAGGGAAATGGTACAGTTAGAGTGGCTGAGAAACACTCCCAAGTCTGTTCCAATGTCTTCCTAATGAGTAGAGGGGCTGAGGATGTACAAGGTATTCTCAAAGCCCCCTTCCTGTTGAAGGAAAATTGCTTTGGCATAGGACCTCTGCAAGACAGCTGCAGGCTGGTCCCTTGGGAAGCCCTTCCAGGCTCCACCAACAGAGTGAAGCCAAGGATAAAGGCTGCAGGAACATGCTGAGAACTCAACCTTTGCACCACTGCAGATGTTTGGAGTGGCACTATAATCCTCTTGCACGGGCTGGAATGTGGCCCGGGTTTTGAACTGTCTAAATTACATTACAGTTGTGGGATGGAGATAATCAGGTGGACAAGATAACGTTTAAACATTGCTCCTTTCCTCACCCCACCAACACCCTGACTCAGGAGCCTGTGTGATGGGCACTCCTCACAAAAGAGAACTGGGAAGAGATCCAAGTTGCAGTTCACTAAAATTAGTCACCAGGATGTCACAGACCTACAGGTGGGGTCTTTCAAAAGCAAAGTGAGGTGGTTGATGCCTTTGGTCTAAGGGGAAAAGTCTCTTCCCACAGAATACTGTTATCTATTCTCTTTCCTCCCTTGAATGATTCCTGATGCAACAGTAGTTATGTGCTCAGGTCAATACCATGTTTTTTCCTTTTCCCTACAGGATGGATTGTAGTTTTTGTATCCACAAAAAATACCCAGATCTAGACTTCAAGAAAATCTCAATTACTACATTTTCAGTAGCCTAAATCACACTGCACTTTGTTCAGCACATTTTCCACTTAAGTCTAGATGTCAAATTAGGCAAAAACCCTTCATGGTAACATTGCATTTACTAGCAGCTAATTTTTATTACTTTAAGCTGCATTTTTATGATTAGGCTAGTATAAAGCCCTCAGATATTAAAAAAATCCCAAGGAATGAAAATTAGTAATATTTTTCAGGTTTTTAATTGGTAATTTAAGCCCAAGAAGCTTATGAGATATGACTGAAATCTATATAATATTGGTCTACAATAAACCAATCAGACTTTATTTGCTTTTTTTATACTTAAGACAAAGTGTATACATAATCACTAATATAAGATAATATAATCCATCTAATCCTAAATTTAAACTTTTCCTGGAAAATATTTAAACTGTGTATGACATTTAACTAAACCGTCAGCTTTTCAGCATGCTGTGTTTTTAAGAACACAAAGTAAAAAGCGTAAACATTTCAAGGAATGTCAATGGATAGTTTTAATTTAACATATCATTTTTCATTCAGCAACTGAAAAAAAGAGTCATGTTTATTATTTATTGTTAGTATTGCTCAGGCTTTCTGAAAGAGTCAAATGAAAATGTTCTTTTTCATAATGCATCAGAATGTTCTGAGTTAATAGGTCAAAATAAGTCAAAATATCTGCTCTGAAATGTCAGTCAAAAATTGCTGACACAATTTAAAACTTGTGGCTTTTATGCATTATCAAGTGTATCTCAAAAGTAATTTTCACAAAGCTCTCTTTTTTTACAAATTAGAAGCATTTCTTTAGCATGTCCTTGAAGGCTTTGTTCCCAGCTGCTGAAGTACATTCTGCCTTGTTCACCTAAAATGAGGCAAAACTTAATTTATGCCAAATAACTGGCATGCATTGACAAAGACTTCAACTAATTGGAAAGAATTCAAAGATCTTTTTGTCATGAAGTAATTTTAAAAATAGAGAGTTTGTCACACATATTTGGACAGACAGCAGTAGTAACACTTTGCTTGAATATGTTCATTTAAATGCATATTCAAAGCAGGGAAACTGGAACAATTGTACATCCTTTTTGCAGGCATTTTGCATAATTTATGTTAAACTGAGTTGGAGAGTGGGCAGATCTGGATTAGAGTTTGAATAGCTTACAATCAGGTACAAGATGAAAGGGGAGTCAAGTGTAAGAGAATTTGCATTTTAGGTGGTTTGGAGGCTGAGTTCTACAGTGTGGAACTTAAATTCAGAGAATCATGGTAGGGCAAAGGACTGTCCAATGCAAGTTGCTTGGAAGAAATTTTATTTTATATTTACTTTGAGTAAGGCCTCACTGTTCCTCATGTGGTTGCCATCAAGGTGGGGGTTTTTTTGCTGTAAGCTTTATGACACTCATAGATCTAAAGGAAAAGAGAAATTTCATCAATGATGTTACTCAATTTCAAAGAAAATGTGAAATCAGTTACAGTACACAGATGAGATAAAAATGAATATTGAAAATGTTTACAACTGCTTTGCAAAGTATGGAAGAATACTGAATGAACAAGCACATTAAGAGATCTATTATAGAATTAGAGACCCATGTAGAACAATCAGACCAGATTAGATCCTGCTATATAGATCAGATTTAGTTGTAAGCTTGTGGCTAAAGTGAAAAGTTGTCCTCATTCAGACAAGTAGTTTGGTAGCAGAGGTAGGTGACAGCAGAGTTGTGCTTTTTTTGATGCCAAGATTTTAATTTTTGACTCAATAAAAACAGTCTTTGGACTGCTCATTTTGTGACTAACCATTTGGGAATTTATCATTCTCTTTTACCCTAGAGTGATACAACTGAGACTTGACTCAGACATGATACAAAATTAAAAAATCGGACTCTACTACAGGATATTGTAAAGTAGAATTCAAGCTTAAAAGGACCAGCAAAAAAATAATGTTCATTTAGAGGAAAAAGTTAGGTAACAAGATTAAGTTTGAGGCTGAGAAATGACCATGCCATCATATTCAAAGAAATTAAATGGCCTTTGTCCTTTATATGTGCATATCATATCCTATAGAAGAGAATATTTATGCCTAAATGCTGGTTTTCTCCTCCCAGGAAAAAAATCCAGCATGACATCCATTTAACTGGATACACAGAGATTTTTAAGAAACCTGCACTCAGCCTACCAAGTTGACTGTGCTGTCCCCTGGAACAAAATGGGTATAATCCTTGAATAACTGGCCAACTTCTAACATGGGTGAGTGCTGAGCATAGAGGGTTTATGTCACAGAAGCCAGAAACACAGTGCAGGAAGGAGCACTGTAGTGTACCACATTGTGCTTCCCTCCTGTGAAACCGTGAGGGCAGGATTCCTGAAACCAGGAATACATTTTCTTCTTTTTTTATTACAAGATACAGATGTGTTTCATTGCTGAAAACTTGTCCACTCAGCCCCAAATATTAGAAATAATGGCATCAAGGAAAACATTATCTCCCTTTCCAAAAACTCATAGTCCCTTGAAGCAGGAAGATATGTCAGAAGTAAATAATCTGAAGTTGAATGTATCCATAGAAAAAGATTATGCTTTGATTTTCATGTTGTCAAGAGGAAGAAGGGACATGGGATCTGCTTAAATATCTCATTAACTGTTAATTGTTGCCTGAGAAAGCCAACACCTCTATGTGGTATTCCAGGCTGAGTTATTTGAGGAAATATTGGTTAATCTCACTCAAAAGAAAATATAACCTGTATCCCAAGTAGTAAATATTGTCAATAACTTATGATAGATGTAGAAAAAGGGTTTATACTTTGTTCATTTTTATTGGAAGTCACTGTTTAAGTCTTATACATTACTAAATCTCTGGATAAATTTAATCTGGTAGATGTGGAGAGGAACCAGAGCAGTTTTGGTGTAAAAATAATAACATTAAAAAAGCTCCTGTTTTATGGAAGATAGAAAATATATAAATACCTGTCTGTGATAGGTTAATATTCATGAAAGGTTAACATTCATGAACTTGAGCTGCAACAGAATTAATGATAGGCTCATCAGTTTAATAATGAAGTGTTTATAGAGTGTATCATTTTGGGAGCAGCACCAGGAGAAAAATGTGACTTAAACATGACCTTTTTGCTGTTTTTCAGTTGGCGGAACAACAGAGTAATTAATTCCATCCCTCTCTCAACTTTACCACACTCTCCATCATAAATCTGGCCACATCTGTTGGTTGGCACACAGGGACATTTTGTCAGCCTGAAAAATGCCAGCTCCTCTTATGCAGGTATATGAAGCATGCTGTCTTTTCTCTCTACTACTGTGCCTGTAGTCACAACTCCCAGGGGCCAGCTGAATGGACTATATTTCCTGCTGCTTTCATCTATGGAAGCATGTGACTTAAAGAGATAAGCAAATTTTCACAATACCTTTCTAGCAAAATACCCTGGTGTTTTTAAGTGTTGCGCTTTGGGCAACTTCACTGTCATTTTTCTTTCCTAATTTAAAGAAATCACATTTGTAAAAGTAAGATGACATTTGAAAAGAGGGAACGTTCTATGTAGCAGCCAGCTAAGCTGCTCACACCTTTATTTAAAGTGAGAGAAGAGCTATTTTCCAGCTTGTGACTGAATTTCCAGTCCTATTGCCAGTGATTCCCATTTCTGAATCATCTTTGTCAGGAATAGACTTCATTTGCTGAATCAATTTGTACTGCTCTAAATCTACATTGAGTGTTGTTCAAGCAGGCAGCATTATTATATACATTCCCGGGCAATTAGCTGAAACGTGCAGGTTATCACATTTAAAAGGAAAAAAGTACAGTAATTTCTTCATAACAAATCAATTAGTTTGTTGAACAATGAAGGAGCATCACAGTGTTTCTTTGGATTTTGCCATCTTCCTTTGTAGCTATACCTGTTCTTTACAAGAGAATAATGATGTATCAGATTGGAAAAAAGTAATTTTAAAATCACACTGTATTTTGAAAGTATATTGGAACGAGCTTGCAAGGTTTCAAAGTCAAGGGTTTAAATCAGAGGTGAAGTTGCCTTTACAAGTCTCATTTAGTTTTTAGTTCTTTTTTCTTAGACATTTCATTATAATATCATATATTTGATCACTATTTCATTCTGTTTGGAGGATTGAGCTTGCCCATTAAAAAGCAATTTCCTATGGTGACCTGTACCTTTGTTACTGTGGTCTTGTTAGATGCTGCCTGAAATACAGAATTATGAATCTATTTGTGGACTGCCTCCCATGAAATCAGTAGAATGCAGAATTATTACCCAGACTTCCATAAATGAACCAAACAGTGCAACAGCAGAGCAGCTCATTGTCTCAGGTAGTGCAGAGATATTTCAAAGCATAGATTTGCACTTTCCAAGTATGAAAACGTTCTCCTGTGGTTTGCCTGCAGTTCTGCAGATTGATTTCGGACTTGATCTTAAAGGTCTTTTTCCAGATTAAACGATTCTCTGATATGCTCATGCCCTCACTGGACACCTGGAATAAGTAGAGGATCAACCATAGACACTGTACATTGAGTGGCAGTGGGTTTTATATTATTTTTTAGGGTGGAATTGTATTGCCATGATTGACACCATCCTTCCTGGTTTGTTTCTTTCCAGGAGATGGGTAATCTTATACCCTCATTCACTTGATTCCATACAGCTGCTGCCAGGAGTGAGGCAAGTGCAAACAAACAAATTACATTTTCCTTATGGATCTCACAGAACACACAGAATGATGCAAGAGTCCATGGGGTGGGGGGTGAGCTGTGCCATATGAATCAAAGTTTTGCATAGCAATATAAGGACTAAAACTAGGCTGCTGCCAGCCACATGAATTATGAGTTTTCTAACCTCTTGAAGTGGGATTTTGAAACTACAATAAGACAGATAGCCTTTATAATTCTTACAGTAAAAGAAAGTATTCTTGACTGTTACAGGAATGGAATATGAAACAGGAAACATCACCAGCATCTTTTTACATACAAACAAAGCAGGGGTCCTAGGGGTTTTTTTCATGTGTTTTTGCAAAGACACAAGAGAAAATTACATCCTTGATTACAAAGACCAGTTTTGACACCAGTTTTGACACCAGTTTTTCAACTGCTTTTTAGAATAAACTGATTTGTGCAGGCAGCAACTGAAATAACATTGACATTTGTTTGCAAGGCAGAAAGAGAGCATTTGCAGGGTGAGAGGTATTTTCTCAAACAACGCAAATGAGCCGCAGTCGTTCTTGCTATTTGCATTTTAAGTGTTCATGAGATCGATACTGACTGGTCCTGTTCTATCAAACATTTCTGCTATTTCTCTTGAATTAAGGTCTCTGCCACACAGTAAGGGAAGAGTCCTTTCACATAACTTCATGCTCCTGAGGACATAGTAGAGATTCCCCAACTGCACAATCACAATGGCTTAGATTTCTAAAGGGAAAGTACTCAATTTACATGTGTTGAGAAGCACACGTGACAGGATTTTCTGCAATCTGCCAAATTCCTTGGGGACAGAAAAGCATCCAGCCAAGATGGCCCTGAAGAATCTCTGGTCTTCAAGGCAGACTTGTCATTTTATATGTTACACAACTACCCAGCCAAAATATCCAATGAGACTGCAGCAAGCTTCAGTAGTTTGGCTTTGTGTTCCATTTTAATATCCAGCACATCTCCAAGATTCTTTGGAGAATACCAACTCTGTCAGATGAAAACCTGAACTCTCAGGAGCAGATTTGGTATGGAGCAAAGACTTAAGCCAAAACGCAATAAAGTTAGTGATAGGCTTCTTTTGCTTTCTCAGTTTAACGATAGATTTCCAAAAGTTATTGCACAGCTCTTTTAAATCAACTCATACTCCCACACCCTCCCACTAGCAAAGGGTTAATCATGCATCTGCATGTTCCAGGGCTTTGCTCAGTCTGACTTTGAAAGTGGCATGTAAGGCAGCTTCATTCCACCTGCTGAAATGGGGCAGGTGTTGGGGGGACTGAAGGGGCAGGTAGGAGAAGTTTCTTTGCCTTCACGGAATCACAAGATCTGGTACAGTAGATCATATACTGGGTTGAAATCAAATTGTGCTGTAACAACTTGATTGTTAAGAAAAATAATTACAGTATTACTAGATGAAGAGACATGAAATGAGTTAATTACATGCCCACTTACCTCTGTGCTAAGCATGATACATCAAATTTAATTTATCTATGCTTATTACAGGCACAATATAGCTCTATGGAATACATTCTAGAGTAAATTATTTTGCAATCTATTTCATGTTGTACCTTTTTAAAATTCTGCTCTCAGTCTAAATTGTCTGGATCATAAAAATCACAAGGACGAGGAATACCGATAAATAGGACTGAAGTAGAATGTGTATGTGCAGTTAACAATGAATACTCAGAAACAAAAGCAGTTAATCTTGTGCCTCCATTAAAAACTTTATGCATTATCTGAAAATAATGAATTAAACAGCATCTTAACAATGAGGTGCATGAATGATATTAACTCAGAAAATTTGGTGTGCCCCAGACTAACCCACCATAACTGTAAAACATAGGAATAGGAGCACAAAATAACAGGTACTTTGTGCTGTCTCCTTAAGAGGCCTACTGGTGCATGCATTTTTAAATGACCACATTCAGAGGTGACATTGATGAAAAGACCAGTCTTTAGGTATTTCTAGGGTGTCTTGCAATCATTCCATCCCTCAGAAATCAGGCAGCATCACTGATTAGTTCTACTGGGGGCTCTGCCTCCCTTCCCTGGACTTTGGTAATTCCTTGAGCTTGTTTTCAAAATTGAAATGGTTTCAGAGCAGACCTGGCTCTCAAATCCATCTGAAATATCAGTTTCTGTATCCCAGTGACATGGTTTCCCCTCATGACTGCTGCACTCTGTGGCACCACTCATTGCTCTTGATAGTGATGAGTATGTTGCATTGCGTTTTTAATTTTACTGGTTCCTTGTTATTTTACACAATGTTGGTATAAATAATAAAACAACTTCTCATATATGGTTTAAGTGATTAAATTGATGGATTTCATTCCTTTTTTTCTGATTGTTACAGAAATTGCATTTGTTTAAAGTGCTTGAACTAAGGTACAAAGTAAAATCATCTCACAGTTTGGGGGAAATACCACATTATGAAAAGCAGAAATATATTGAGTTCTACAGTTACACTGAGAAAACCTTTCTTCAAGCAAGCTTTACATTTCCACTTGTCATTTTTTCCAGTGATATGAAATAGTACACCGAAATCCCTGTAAAGTCCTGCCAGAGGGAGAGAACTTCTGCATTTCTACAGCACTGGGAGCTTTCACTGCTTCCTATGTCTACCCTATGGACGGATCAATTTGATCATGGACCACATTTTGCTTCAAACCAGCATAAAGAATTGATGAAAGTGATAGTGGCCTTCAATTTTCAGGAGGCTGGAGTAGTTTTTGGAATACTCCTGGGTCACCATATGCATTTCCACCCAGTGTCTAAACAAGGTTCTATTTAGTCCTCTGTTACAGCTGTTTCTCATTTTCATCTTGCAGATGTTATCTTGCTTACAAGGCAGCTTAGTTAAAAAGCTGTGTTGACTCATAAGACCAAGATGTACAACATCCAGTTTGATGGAAAAGTGCATAACCCCTTTATCATCCACAGGGCAAAAACCTTGCAGGGGGAGAAGATTCTAGGTCCAGAAGTAGTGTCAAAGCTCCCTTTTTCTGTGAAGCATAGCTGAGGCCAAAAAAATGTGCTTATTCATCTTAATATTATGGAAAATCCTGGTGACTCACTGCATGGGCGAGAGAAATGGTTTAGTTTAGTTATTACTGTTTGTAATTGAGTTCTCTGTTAAGATGGAAACAAAACAGAAATAATACAGAAGATTCCCTAAGTGTTCAGGAGTTAAAGAGCAGGAGACTACTATTTACAGGCACATCCCTGAACCAGTCAGTTTTTTACACTGAATAAATGTGCCTAAGACAAAAAGAAGGGGAAATAAAACAGAAAAAAAAAAAGAAAAGAGAGGAAATCTTAGTCTTTCCCCATCCTCCCTAGAGCCAGGAGTCGGAACAATGGAATTTCCCTGGTGGGGAAACAAAGACATAATGTCTAATTGCTCGGACATAAAGACTCAGAGGGAGAGCACGCAGTGGCCAGGAGAGCGGAAGAGCACTGACCCAAAAAGACAGAGAAAGAATCTCAGTTCAGAGTATGCACAAACAGCTCAAGGACCCAAGCACAGCCAAAAGAAGGCTCAGGAGTATTGAGGCAAAGTGAGCAGACAAGTAGTTGCTAGTCTTGCTTTTATACATTTGTCTAGCTGAATGCACACAGATATTCTCCAGCTGACTAAGGAAAGGCAAAACTTTTAAATCTAATTTCCTTTTGTCTTCAATCCATATGTACTCTTATAAATACTGAGATCTCAGGGCAGATTTGCTCAGACTTCCAGGGAACAGGGAGAACAAGCCTGGATAATGCAAATCTAGGACAGGGCATAGAATTCTGATGATTGTAAGATACAGGGAATTCATTGCCTTCAGTGCACACTACAGGAAAAGCAGGAGCTGAAAGCTATAATTGAGAAAGCACTTGGCTGTTGGAGTGGCTCCTATACAGAGCAGACTCACAACTCCAGCCAGTGAGAACCCTACAAGCTTGTGAAAGACGACAGAGTTTGTATCAGGAGATAAGAAAAAGAGTTATTCCCAGTAAAGGATTCACTGAACTCCATTCTTCCTGTTATTCCCAAACTGGACTTCTCCTGAAACTTGAGAACTCTTGATTCATGTCAATAATCTTCAAATCAGCTGCCAGTTCCTTCCTGGGGAAAGCAAGCCCCTCCTCAGGGAGTAGAAGTTTCTTTTCTACTTGATAAATTTCTGCTATGCATGTGACAAAGTGAAAATTCTCTTTTTATCCTCTGAACACCCCAATATTTAGACTTCAGCATTTGAGATAATAAATGTAGGATCTCAGCTTTACTTTCAGTTTTTTTAAGGCCAACATGCAATATACACGGAGAATACCAAATCTTAGAAAAAGCAGAGAACTAAAAGGAATCAGAAAGAAACTATATAAGTCTTTCTGAAATTATAATATTTTATTTAGAAGGACATCCTTGAGTCAGGAGGACACACAAGGGTACTGGTGGTGTAGAGAGTCAAATCATACAGGCTTTTAATGAAGAAGTAATTAAATGTTTTTTTTTTTTCAGAGTGCTTTATAAACACTAATTATGACTTGTTCCTAAATTTTCCAGGTGAATAAACAGAACTAGGAAGAGATTAGACAGCTTGCTAACCTCTGTGAATGAGTCAGCAACAAGCTTAGCAGCAGGTCTTTTAATTTTTAGTTGATTATTGCCCTGCTTAACACCTTACTCAGTGTGGATGACACTGAATACCTATGAGGCAAAGGAAAGTTACTTAAAAATATTTATTGGAAAGGTACTGACCAGTTTAGATAAGAGTGAAAGCCTTCTGTACCTTTAGTTTTATTTTAAATTTCCCCATCACTCTCAAGAAATAAAAATGAAATTGGACTCTGTTTAACTGGAAAAGAGGAGACCTCTTTGATATGTTTACATGCCATTAGTCACTGCATCTGGGAGGTAAGTTGCCCTTGGCTTTCTGCATCTGTCCCCAGTGTAAGCAGATAAAGACAACTGCTTTCCCAATGCCAGGATTCCACAAGCACAAGGGCCAGCCCTCCACTTCTCTTACATTTCTCCCTCCCCTGCAATCTCTTCAAAAGATCCTGTGCACTAGAAGAGCCAAGCTAATTATTTTAAAGGTTCCAATAGTTTATTTTTCAGAAAGATTCTCAGACATATGAATCACCAGGAATAACCGTAGTTCAGGAAAAACTTCTGGGAGTTGGATGTAACTGCTAACACTTGGTCAGAATCAATTATATGGGACCTGGAGGCAAGGGGAAGGGGAAAAGCAGAGCTTTGCAGTGCCCTTTGAGCACACAGGAAAGCCAAGGAGGCCTTTTAGCTCAGTTTAGTGACAAAAAATCAACCCAAACACAAACCAACCAAGGTCTATGCCTTTGACCCTGATTTCAATATCTTTGTGTTAAAACGGAATTGACATGCACTTACGCTGAACCCTTCTTTGAACAAGAGCTTTGCTGAAAGGAAAATAAATTTGGTTATTTTGTTGCATTTTCCCTTTTCTACTTTTGAGTGATTTTCTCAAGCTTTTATAGTGGTACAAGCTAAGCTTTCATCTTTAGCCATACAAACTTTATGCCTCTAATAAAAGTTCAAGCAACAAAGGGTAGTTTTAATATTGAATAAAACCAGCAAAATTAGAACACAGAATATCTGTGGCACCAAAGTATGTCTCTGCACAGAACAGAGTACTCACAGGATCTGTCATAACACTGTATGGAATCAATTTCTGCCTGGCAAGGAAAATAAAAGTATAACATTTCTTGTGTGAAGATTTTTCCATATTCACTCCAATAGTGTGTGTCATTAGGTACATCTGTGACAAAAACATCACTTACAGCAGGCTAGGAAAGAGAAACCTTGGCTCACTTACCCTATTACTTCATCTCTAGGGTTTGCCCTGGTGCACTTTTCCAGTAACATGATATTTGGATAGATTCTGCATTGTCTTATATAAAAGAAGTTACTATATTAGCCATCTCCCTGCACTCTATGACTTATCTGTAATTGTTTCATTTGGCTTACAAAGTTATATCCAGTAATTTTACAATAATGTACAGATTAGTCCATGTAAAACCGGTCATACCTGTTTATATATCTGATTAATTAACAATTTTTATTTGTTTAGGCTTCAAACTGTAATCCAGTGGACTGAAGATTCTGCATCGGGAGTTGTCATTTGTGGTTTTATGGTAAATTATAAATTACCTCCTAGTGTGACTATACATTTTCACTTATAATTGTTTACAAAAAATTCAATTGCAATTATAAAGTGTTTTTAAACATTTCCACTGCGATAATGTTATTTCATATTCATGTCAATCTTAAGGTTTTAAAAGCAAATCAGAAAATAAGTCAATTTTGTGTATTTCAAAAATTACAGAACAGATTTGACCTTAAAACACCCCACCCATTTTAAGGTTTTCTCCCAAAGACTCAGCAGCTGCCAGTACCATACTTTGCTGAAATACATTGTATACTTATGAATCATTTGCTTTTTATTTAATTTGGTAAGGAGGAAAAGCAGAATTAAATTTGAGGGACTAGTTCTCCAAGCATTTTGTACAGAATACATGTTAAATCTCACCCTCAACAGGACTCGTCTGTGAATCTTTAGTGAGAGAAGGAACTTGTGACAAGAGTAGGATTTAAACCATTTAGTACTTCCTGTGGTTGATTTTAAGTAACTCCATGGACAGGATGCTGATGTGAGTCCTGTTCTTACAAGCCTTAGATAATCTTAATTTGAATTTCAGAATTCTTTAACACTTACTGTGCAATGGAGGAGCGAATACCAAGGCGTGCAGGACCCTCTGCTGCAGGGAGGTCAGCTTTTGCAGCAGTCATTACTCAAGTTTGGGTGGGGAAGAGTTCACCTGCCTGTAACCAGCAGACTTCTGTAGTGGTAAAGTGTGAAAGTCATTTTAGATTGCTTCACGCATAGTAGGTTGGCTGTCTTTCTTTCCACCCATTGCTTGTACTTGTTTATACTCTACAGTGATAACTGAACCTTTTTTTCTCTGAGAATTCATACTGGAGGAAATAAATTTCTTGTCATGCAGATTTCCTCATGCTCAAATTAAACCTCCAGACATCACGCTTCAGCTGACACCAAGGCTTGCTGCAGTAAGCTAACAAAAGTTCATAACAATATAAGGTTGTAAGAGCTTACTCCAATAAATCAGACTCTGAAACTTTGTTGCCCCTCATGTATGTGGGCCAAGAGGGGCAGACAACTTATTTGCAATTCCTATTTGGAAAAAAAAGGTACCCTGCTGGCCTTGGGTAAGGGGGAAATGAGACCTTTTGATTCCATATGCCTGCATAACTTGCTATCAGAATGAAAGAGAAAAAAAATATTTTTAGTCCAATTTCTACAGTAGTAGATAACAAAATCAGGACATTCCAAGGAATAAACCAGTACTGAAAGCCAGTAGAAACCCAAGAGAATTAAATTAATTGTTTTGTCATAGGGCATTAAATTTCTAAGCTTGTCCTACTGCAAAGTAACTGTCCATAACAACATTTTATTATATTAAAGAGCAAACTTGATCTATCCAATCTTCCTCCTTTTAAGTGCAAATGCTCATGTGTCATCTGTTGAGGGAACTTTAGAACTATGCTGTTAAGCACCTGATCTTTGAGATGTCACAGTCAAAATTTATCATCTTTAAAATCTTGCTGTTTTCTGATAACAATTATTTACACTGAAATGTTCACCCCTCTGGAGCTGCTCCCAGAAAGAAACACTTGGAATAAATGGGAGTGCATGTACTGCCATATTGTCTCTGGTCCTACAGAGAGTTCTCTTGATATTATTGAAGATCTTCTGTGCAAGTACAGACTGGCAATTCCAGTGTTTATAGAATTCACTGTTTCTTATGCCAGAAATGATGACAAAATTCAAAGTGAGTTCAATTTTCACAAACTGCATCTTTTCACCCATTCCCATGGGTACTTCTAAGCTGGCCTCTAGTCCTTTCAAAAACCCCATGATACTCCAAGATCTCTCAAAGTAACTGAAGAAAACTTGAAAAAATATTGTAGCTTTTGTGCACAGGCAGGTCTGATAAATTCATTGTCCTGAGCAGTCCATTTCAGAGCTCACAGGAGGATACAAGTGCAATACCAGTCTCATAACAGACTATGGGAAATATTTGTTACTGCTGAGCCCTGCATATGTTGTGTGCATTTCAAGTCTTACCAAGGATCTGGTTCCCATGACTTGAATTCTGGATTTAAGAGGCAATGCGACATATGGTTTTTAATATCTCCCCAACAGTGTATGATTTCCATGAGTTCAGTATAGTTGTCACTTTTAATCCAGATTTTAAGAAGAAAATTAAATTTCATGGTAAAAAAAAATAAATTATGGAATGCTTGAATCTTTTAACTTGGAAAGGAATTTGCAAAAATAGTTTCCATTCTTCCAAATTTTAAAGGAAAACAGTATCATAGAGGAAAAAGTGGAAAGACGAAAAGCCAGCATGTACTTCTGCATGGATTGTCCAGCCCCAAGCACCTACTCAGTGATTTTTGTAATAGTGAGGCTTGTGGAAATCATTCTTCTTGGGCAGTAGCAGGACCAGAGCTGCCAAAAGCTGGTGTAATTAATACCACATTTGTGCCCAAATTGCTGTCTTTCAAGCCTGTGTAACCCCACTGTAGTCAGTAGCAGAGTATAGCATATAGTTCTGCAGTAAATAGGAAATGTGATCTAGACCTATGCATCCCTAAAGATGAGCCACTGGTGTATGCCAGTCAGCTGGAAGGTAATTCGCACTGTGTTCTGCTTCTCCACATGCCACGTCCTGAGCAACTCCTAATTCGGCAGCCTAAGTTAGTTTGCGTGTCTAATTTGTTCTTGGTTTTCTGCCTGTTTATGTTGCTATGAATCTCAAACTTCCCATTAAGCCATGATAACAGAAACAAGAAAATCCTCCCCCTGCCTCTTGCCTCTCTCTGTGTCTCTCCCACAACTGCCAGAGGAAGGACAGTGAAGTAAATAGAGGGCTAGACAAGCCATCTCTGCTATTAATAATAACACTGAGGACTGGGGAAAATAGCTGCTCTAGAAACTTCTGGCTGCTGCATTAAGCCAATATGTGCTCCCTCTATCCACATTTATGTAAAATGCTGCTTCTCAGAGATGTTGTCATCTCAGAGCTTCAAGGGGTCCAATTACACAAAAATGTTCTGAAAGTTTTCCTGTCTTCTTTTGCTGTGACGTTTATTTATCCCCCATTTCTTGAAAGGATACTTGGGGCCAGGTTTATCACATGTGTGAGTAACAACCAACCATCCCCAGCTGCTTCATTAGTGCTGGAGTACTGGGGAGGAGGGAGTTAAGAGGTGAGATCAAAGCAGCTGGGATCTATCAAGCAATCAGGGCCCTCTGCCAAGGGAAGAGAAGGAACTGGGGCTTTGATCCCAGGAAGAGAGGGCTTGGGGTCAGGAAGCATGAAGTAAGGCTGAATCTGTTGCTTTTGGCCCTGGTTTTCAGTAGACTCCTCACTCTTAGAGGTAATGTTTCTCTTGTAATTCATTTTCTAACTTGCTATGTGTTTTTGCTGTGGTTTTGATTCAAATTTACCTGTGCGACAGTAGAGATGGTAATTGCTAAGAGAAGCTGTGATGCAAAGCAATGTCTGCATTGTGCAGGAAGAGGTTACGTGATGTGCAGGCTTGTGCTAGGCTGAGAGCTGGCCTATGTCAGTGAGAGGCTGGCCAGCCTGAGCTGAAATTTGGGGCTTAAGGACGTCTGTCTGGACTACAAGATGTTTGAAACGTCACCAGTTTACTCTTGGTGAAGATAAGCACCTAAATACTAAAGCATTCCTTTGGATTTTGTAGGTTTAAAACCCTGTAGCTTCACTCTTCTGTCATTAAGCTCCTAAAAAGTGGTGATTTTCTGCCCTGGTAGGCAAGCCAGCAACTTATCTTGGCTAGCAGAAGTTCTTGGTTTGGTTTGAGTTTTGTCATCTTCCTTTTTCAGTCTGATTCAGGGGAGCCTTGCTGGGGCTTGTTATGGCAAGTTACAAAATGGGTGGGACACCAGCATAAGCCATCTCCAGTGGTGTAATTTTGGGTTCAGTGTATGGCACTTGATGGATCTTAGGTAGGCAAATCTCCAGAAAGCAGGGTACAGGATCTTCTGCATTTGGTTAGGGTTGTGGCTGTCGGTGTTACTGTTCTTCTTGGTCCTCTCACAGCTGCAAGAACCTGAAGGTGCTGAATAAGGTCTTAGTAATAGCTCTAATGAACAGTAGAAATTAAGAGGTTTTTTTAATTTGCTTTATGAAACTCATCAATGCTCAAGGTGTAGGAAGTCACTCCTGAAAATTAAGAAGTTGTGCTACAGAGGAAAAGATCTATCTCTGCTGTGACTTTTAGTGAAGGCAGCATGATAACCTCAAATGATAAGTGCTGTATTTCATAAATTTTTTGGGTTTTACCTTGTCAAGAGGCAAGTTTACTTTGAAGAAACATCTCCAAACATTTTGTAGTTTTAATATTCCTTTTATCTTTGCTTAAACATATTGAATAGTTGCTAGTACAAGTGTACTCTTTAACTAAGATAACTGAATGAAAATCAATAAATTCCTTGTTATGTAATTTATTCCCCTCACAATGAATTCAAAGCCATCAATTTTTACTTATTTTACTTTACATACAGAGTCTGTATTATTACTATTTTTAAAATTGAATAGTTTTGTTTTGGATAACTTGAGGGGGGAAAAAAGTGAAGTAATTTTGTTCAATGAAATGGAGGTATAATTATCTTGACACTAGTATAAATATTTGACCAATATAGCTGCGAAGAGTTTTGCTCTACAAAGGATGATTATAAGGTAGAATTTATAGTCTTCTTGGAAGAGTTGGATTCTTTTAACAGAATATTCATTTTTCATAATTTTCCTTCATTTTTAATATATTCATGTGGGAAAAACAAGATCTGTTTGTTCATGCATGGCAGTGTAATTGCTGTTCATGTATTCTGGATTAAGAGGTTTTCCCTTGGTGAACAGGGTATGTTCAGGTGAGATAAAATGAGATGTTATCTTCACCTTTGCCATGAACTGACACCATTCTGCATCACAGCTTTCACAGAAATGAAAAGGACAAACCATTTCTTCCTCTAGCACTTTTCCCTTTAGGCTTCTGCTGCTTGATAGAGGTGGAATTCAGAGTCCTTCCAAAAACGTTTTTGATGTACAACTTGTATGCACAAATCCTTAGCATGATGTTTCTGACATAGCCTGGACTCTGTAACTTTCTCAGTCTTCCATCAAAAACTGCATTAGGGAGTTTTCCCCATGAACAAACCTTTGCACAAGATTACAGAAGAAGCATAACTGTAGCTGTAAAATTGTATTAATTCTTCCTACTAATGGCCAGACATCAATCCTGTAAAACCTCAGTGGTCTCTATAGGTTTTTTTTTTGTGCTGATGCTCAGAAGGATGTGGTTTGAACCAGAGAACTGCATGTGAGATAGAGACATTCAGGGAGTGTGTGTGCATGAGAGCGAGCTCAGTGGAATATTTTGGCACGGGGATGGCTATTCATCTGTCGAGCATAACACTGGGACAGTCATAAGTGAGAATCAGTGTAAAGGGAACGAAGTCAAAAGCAAAGTGATGAACTTTGCACTTAGGGCTATGAGCTCTGGAAAGTAACAAGCTTTCTGTTTCTTCAGAATACACTGCCATCAATCACATATGGCTCTTCCCCTTGGGTTATTAATTTTCTAATAGTTTTTTGAATTATCTTACTATAGCAGCTTTGTGGGTTTATTCTTTTTTTTTCCATGATATTGTCAGACAAGTCCTTAAGCCAGCAACAGTGAACACAATGCTTATTGTATTGCTTGTTAACAGCTTTGATCCCTTCATGCAAGGAGAAAAAAAATAATGAATAGGACCCTTGCATAGAAAATTTAAAAGGGCTTTAAAAATTATTGGATTTCTTGGTCAATTAAAAGCTAATTACTTCATATGTCAATGAAAGAAATATTTTCTGGTTTTATCCCAGCCCATTCTCTCTGTACACTCAGTAGTGTCCAATTGACAGACTCATTTAAATTGGCACTTTTGACTGGAAATAGAGGGCTGAGTCCACACTGCAAACCCAGCTTGTTTCGAGATCTGATGGGGATGGCAGCAAGGAAATTTGCTTCATTAATCAGTGAGGATATGTTAATGCCTTGTCTAGAGTCATAGACTTATTTGTCACAAATATTTGAGAATATGTGAAAATTGTAGATGATGTTGAAGTTGACTTTATAGCAACTATCAAGTGCAAGAATGCAACATCTTCAAATCGTGCAGCTGACACCAACTCATCCTGCTGTGAATTAGGATGTCCTCAGAGTCAACTGTGAATTGACATCTGCTTATCAATAGAGGATCAGACACCAAAATATGAGGGCAGAACAAATCAAAACTGGAATATATCTTGTTACATTAGGACATTGCTAAATGAAGTCAGAGTTTCTGCCTAAGGGGATTACCCCAAATGGGAAAATCACACTTCATTTGTGTAGTCATATGATTAAAAGAAAATATTCCTGAATTTGAACCAAGACAGAAATTCTTTACTAGATTCCAAGGGGGATAGGGATATAGATGAAATAGTCTGCAAAACAATTCACCAGTAGAAAAATAAATGGGGGGAGAAAAGTTTTAATTGTGTCATGCTATGTCAACTACAAGAGTAATGTAGCATTTTCTTTCACTCTCACAGTTGTGATGTGGCAATCTGCTAAATTATCTGTTAGATAAATTATTTGTTCTGAAACTTTTGACAACAAAAATTTGAATGTTTCTAGTTTGTTTATTCCTGCAGCCAAAGCACACATAGTGGAGTTAGAAGTGCACATAAAATCAACTATTTTGCTCCTCCAGGATAAAGAAAGAATAGCATTGCATAATGCTGACAATAAACTAACCTAAGATATTTTGTTTTTCTGTGATGTCAGGTTAAGGATTTGATTCTCCCCTTAACTTTGACCAGTTGCAGCACTGGGAGGTTAACATTACAGGTTTAAGTACTTTCTGTACAAGAAGATAAAACACCAGAATGCAATTTGAGTCGTCAGAGGTTTAAATTAGTTGCAGTCTTGGGGTATTGATTTTTCTTACCTCTCTCCCATAAGATTGCACCTGCACTGAGATGTTTGTGCAACTTGTGTTGCAAAAATCTAGTGGACCTTTCTCAACGTTGTCATCAGGGTAAAAATGATTGATAAGCTGTAAAAGAAGGAAGGGAAAGGTAAATAATTAGCTTTGTCAGACACAGGCTTTCATTAAATATTTCTACACATTTTTCACTGTTTATATTTTAAAAACACACATTTTTACTTTCTTGATACTTTCTCCTGGAACCTGAGCAAAGAGCATCTTTGTTCAAGAAAAAAGCAGCAGCTCAATGTCTGATACTCATATGATGTTGTTCAAGGTTGTAACAAGGGGGGGTTGGTCTCTTCTCCCAGGTGCCAAGCAACAGCACAAGAGGGAATGGCCCCAGGTTGCACCAGAGGACATTAAAATTGGATATTAGGAAAAATTCCTTTACTGAGAGTGGTCATGCCTTGACCACAAGGCCTGGGACAGTGAAGTAGAGGAGCCACCACACCTGGAAGTGTCCAGAAAACATGCAGATGTGGCCTTTGGGGGACATGGTTTAGTGATGAACATGACAGTGTTAGTTAACAATTGCACTCAATGACTTTGGAGGTCCTTTCCAAGTGTAGCAGTTCTATGACCTGTACCTCCAAATTGAGGTCAGACCTGCTGGTTATTGGACACAGGCTCTTTACAATCCTATCTCATTATCATTGGAATTAATAATAAAATTATATATTGTCATATTTATAACAGAACTGAGACTGATAAATATTAGTGAGCCTAAAAATAGACCACAAAAACTTTTATCTGGTATCAAAGAAAAAGGTCATTGCTAAGTAGTCTTCCACAGCTGGTTTAGAAACAATAATTCAATGATTTTCAAAAGGCATAACAACTTCAAAATTTAAAATTCTGCCTGATTTTTATTCTAGATTTCTTTTTGAAAAACACATGGCACTGCATGTAGCCTTTGTTAATCCCAGAGAAATATTTTTGCTGCACAATACTTTAAAAAAAAGCCTGTTTTGCTGGAGTGCTATGAGACTTCTCTGCTCTTCTGGAATCCACTTAAACTCCTTTGGTGATAGGTAATTCTCTTTCTCAGTGCAGCCAAATCTCACCACCTCTTTTCACTTTGCCATTCAATGTTGTC
The DNA here is from genome assembly GCA_024865655.1 of Emberiza elegans. Classification (NCBI taxonomy): domain Eukaryota; kingdom Metazoa; phylum Chordata; class Aves; order Passeriformes; family Fringillidae; genus Emberiza; species Emberiza elegans. The sequence goes on from JALJVW010003518.1 coordinate 3,388,978, forward strand.
AGTGTGGTATTTTTAGCTTTCAGCACAATTTAGGAAAACTGCCTAGAAGAGCCAAGAGTAAAAAGGAGGTTCCCTGGTCCTCACTAAACCAGATTTTTTTCCAGTGCCTTTCTCCAGAACGCAGCTAGTTCCAAACAGAGTTGAAGAGACTACAGGAAATATTTAGCTCTTGATTCCCTTCAGGACTGATCCTTTATGGCTTGAAGACTCTGGCTCTAAGTAGTTAGAGTAGAAGTCTATCTGTATGTTGAGTGAATGCAATTTATTGTACCTTATTTAGTGTTATGCTTTCAGAATCTTCTTAATTTGTTAGCACTCTATATATATTTTAACACATCTAAAGGGGAAAAAGAAAACCTTTGCAGATTTGTTGGCTTTTAATACACTGAAGTTTGGTCATTGTTGTGATATTTTGCTTGGCTCTGTCTTAGTAGCTAAATAAATCCAAAAGGAAAAGTTAAATTTTATTTTATTTATTTTTTTTTTAATTACAAGTTCACTTTCTCAGCCAGCTTAACTAATTTATAAAGTGTAATTAGGTAGTTCCTAACACACCTATCTCAGAGTCCCAGGAAAAGAAATGAAAGGCCCCTAAATTAGCTGAGCCAAAGCACATCTATGGAATATTGGACAGAACCAGCTTTTGGTTTTGTTCTCCTTAGCCTCTTTGAGAAGATTTCTGCCGTTGAACACTGCACCATCTTTCAAGGCCATCTGTTTCATGACTTTATTTTTAGGAACTATTGTCTTGTCCACATTTTCCCTCCTCACAATTTCCCACTTCAGCCCTGCCATTTCTTGCTCTATCCATAGAGAATCAAGAATATATTTTACTTAGCTTCATGTATTTGAAGACCAGTTCTATATGTTCTTCCCTTTAAATCAATCTCTCCTTTAAACCTCTCAATTTTCATTCAGTTTAATTTTCTAAATTATGGAGTAAAGTGTGAAAAATTCCTGTCCTGTTCTCTTCAGTCATTGATTAAAAATTTTTTTATTTCATATAATTTGTGCTGTCTCCCTTTTGACTTTTTCCAAATGATCCACAAATTTCTTGAAATACAGTTCTGAGAACGCAAATGCTCTTGGGCTTAGGTGAAATAATTCTTCCACTGTGATTTACAACCCAGCCTTTTGTTTCCCTGCAAGTTTAATGCTTGTCTTTTCTTAGCAGTATGACACCAGTGACTCATTCTCATTGGGATGCAAAATAACACCCAAACAGCCCTCTTCAAAAAACAGAGCTCACATGTGACTGTCTGCAGCAAGTGTGACTTCCTAGATGCAGTACAGCCTCTTCTTCCATGTTTCATGGGATTCTGCTTTCCCAGTCTCTATCCCCAATTTTTCATAGTGCTTTTTAATTCTTATCTTGTCCTACAAGAGAGCTCCTGAGAATCTGCTCTCAGTTCTTTCATCTAGGTCATTAACTGGAATACAGAGCAGGCCTGGCTCCAGAGCAGACAGAAGAACCTGGTGTTCTGTACACCCAGTCCTGCTTTCATTGTGATGGATGGTCAATAATAAAAACTCAGTTTTCCACATAGCTTTTAATAGTTTTGTTGAGGATTTTTTTCCCCAGTTTTCAGACTGTCATGTGAAATGAAGACAGGCCTTATTAAAATCGAGATATCTCCATTATCCCCAATGCTTACAATACTGTCCCCCCAAAATATTGCAGTGGCTATAGCCCACTTGTTCTCAATAAATACAACCTAGATATCACCCAGACCCTTTTGTTCTTATAGGCCTAAAAGGCTCCCGTTTTTCTTGGAACTGAGTTCTCACATGTATAATACTAAATGTTTAGCACTACATTTGCCATTTTCCAGTCTTTAATTTCTACCTGTTCTCAAAGATAATTGTTAATGGCTTTTGAGATAACAAGTACTGATTTTCCACATATGTGAGAGTTCCATTTTTAAAAATCTGTTTCAACAAAGTACTGTTTAAACTGTTAATTCCCTGCTTAGCTCAAAATAGGACCTTCATACCATCAGGACTCATTTTTAGCTACCTGGATGCTCTTCCTTTTATGGAAGGTTGAGTTGAAACATTGAGCAAAGCTTATATAGTCTGCCTGTAATTGACTCCTGATGTGTTTTATCAGTTTATTTGCCTTCTCATTTTCTCAAATTCATCTTTTCTTATCTGCCTAGCCAGCAATTAATGCCAATTTTCTTTCTGTGTTTCCATTTGCTCTCTGAGTGCTCACATGTCAGTTCTCTGGCCCTACAGAAGCTGGCCTCTTAGAGTGTATAATATTTATTTTGTTGCTTTTCTCTTCCCTTTTGAACTTTCCAACTCGTGACTATTATCTCCCAAGATGTCGATCCATTCACATTCTCCAAAACATTATCACCAAAATGTTCTGAGAACACATAGAACAGTTGCTCCTCAAATTTCAGGTCTGATTCCCTTTAATTTCTGGATGTTTGAACAAGTATACCTGGTTTTTTAGCACATTAAAAGACTCCCTTTTCACCCATTCCCCCTTCTCTGAATAAGCTTTGTACTTGAAATTAAGAATCAGAGATATGAATATCCTACAAAACAGCATTACATCAGGCTCTGTAGTGAGCTTCCCTCCTTTGGAGAAGTGAAGCATGCAAACAGGGAACATTGTTCTTAAACACCTCCTGGAAATTATTACATAGGATGCAAGATGTGACTGTCAGATTTTTTGCTCACATGAAATCCCTCTACTGTAATTTAAGTTCTCAAAACCTTTACTGGCCTTGGCTTTCCACAAGGGAGATGTCCAAAACACCCCTGTGACATCCTCTTCTGTCCAAGACTTGAAATTGGAGGCATCAATTTGCAGAGAAAGAACAGGCTCAAACTTTTGAGGATTTTTTGAGTTTTGTATTATTTTGGGAAGAAAAAAAAAAGTTTTAATCCTGCTTAATTCTGCTTTAGGCCTTACAGTCAGAACATCAACAAAATTCTACCTAAAACAGTTTTTCCAAATGGAGGAAAACCTTAAGAATTAAAGAGAATTTTCTGTTTATGATCATGTCAGATATAATTTGTAAAAAATTTCAGAAAGCTAAAATTCTAAGTTTAGTAATCTTAGTAATCCATCCCAGTTAGCATTTTATTGTAGTTTTTTTTATAGCAAAAGGAGAGCTATCAATTCCTCTAGAACCCTTTTTTTTTCTGTCACTCACATATCAGTTTTTAAAAGCAGTTGGTTCAAATCACCTCTCTTCTGGTAGGAGAAAAAAAAGGCAAATATGGTTCTTTACAGGAACAGATTTTACATATTTTTATTTTGAGAAACAAATGTCTTGCTAGGTTATTCAGGGTAATCTGTTAAATCAAGAGTCTGTTCTGAATTAGGGCTAAGCAGATATCCCAAGAGACTGAATTTTTATTTTTTTTTTAAACAAGTACTTCTTTTTGCCTTTCTTTACTTCTGAACATGTGGGGCCATGACCAAAAGTACATGCTGACTTAAATGTGCTCTAACTCATGATCCTTCAGCTAACAGAGACTAGAGGCTGCATAACTTCAGAATTGTCTCCACAGTAGAGATGCATAGATTTAAGCTATTTAACTTTGAGCACTTATCAATTCACCTGAAATTTGTAAATGTTCCTATTTAGACAAGAGTTGATTGTATGAGGCCAGGTGTTGTTATTATCATATTTCAAGAGTCCCATACCTTCTCAGTGGTTTCTTGTGGGCAGCAGATCTTCACAGCTTCAGACTGAGTATCCTCTCAGTCAGGGCTCCTCCAAGGCTCCCCCTGACTGGCCAACCCACCCCCTTTTATCCCAGTTACCTTGACTGGCCACAGCTGCAGCCCAGTGAAGGACATCACAGCTGCAGCCCATCAAGAATAACTGGGACCTACCGGGGCAAGGCCTATACACAGGTATCCAAATACAATACAGATATTTCACTGGGACTCAAGGGCCACTTATACAATACATATATTCGCAAAGGCCACCTATAGCCAGGCACTGCTGATTTGGAATACCCAGAGCATGCTGGGTTTGTGGTACAGAGTGCCCACCATATCAAATCCTTTTATGGAGTTTGTGATCCAGTGTAGAGCTTTAGATGGACTATGTGCTGAAAGGTGTGGTCTATGGATTCCTTGAACTCAGCAATGAAACTTCCACTAAATTGAAGTGAAAAAAAGATTTCACACATATACTTTGCTGCTAAACTGCTGGGACAATACATATAGACCTCAGTGCCACAATTCAGAGCTCAGGTTTTTACCAACCCAAACCCTTGGATCTCTTTCCACGGGACTGTCCTTCAGCATCTTGCTCCCAGTGTATAGTGTATAACCAGCATTACTTGTCCCAAGTGGAGAACCTGGCACGTGCTCTTGTTAAATTTCCCATGGTCACTGGCTGCCCAGCTCTCTAGCCTATCCAGGTCCCTCTGTAAGACCTCTCTACCTCTAAGAACATTCACAGCTCCTCCTGGTTTTGTAACATCAGTAAACATACTTAATGCACATTTGATACCTGCATCCAGATCACTTACAAAAGCATTAAAAAGCACTGACTGTGGGATGGAGCCCCCCCAGTGACCAGACTGATGTAACCCCATTAATTGCGTGACCCCTTTCCACCCCTCATGTCACCCAATGCTCAGCAAATACACCATGAACATCTCTTTCTGTGAGCTGGAAGGGTTAACCAGAGGGTGTTGTGATACAGTAATAAAAGCTGTGCTAAAATCCCAAAACACCACATCTGCTGGTTTCCCTCAGCCAGCTAAACAGGTGAACTTGTCATGAAAGGAAATCAAGGTGGTTAAACAGGACTTATCCCTCATGAACTTGTGCTACGACCAATGACGTTCAAGTGTTTTTCAGTAACTCCCAAAATAACCTTCTCCATAATTTCACCAGGCACTGAAGTGAGACTGGCAGGCCTGGTAGTTACAGGGTCATCCTTCTTACCCTTATTGAAAACCAGGATAACATTAGCCAGCTTCCAGTGGCCCGGGACTTCTTCAGAACCCCAAGACTTTTGAAAACAATGCACAGGGGTCCACAGTGATGCCAGCCAGCTCTTTCTCTAGCCTGAGATGAGTTCCCAAGGATTTATGTGCATGGGTGGATCATCCCCTTGTCGCAGTCTGCCTAACACACACATCCCAGGGAAGGCAGGTGCCGTTCCAATAATCTCTCTCCTTTCCGAATAACCTTCAGCCCTGGAGTGGAGCCATCCCTCTCCCTGGGCACAGCCGCTCTGGGGTCCCGAGGTCCCGTCGCACCTCCTGCCTCAGGAGCCGCGTTTTTCACATAATTAATTCGGTCGGAAAAGCTTTCCCACGCCTCCATTTCTCCGCCGCGGAGGCGGCCGCTCGCGCCGCCCCTCAGGCGCTGCCCGGGCCCTGCGTCCCCAGGGACATCCCCGGTCCGGGACCCCGCGGGCCGACCGCGCCTCCCCTCGGGGAAGCAGGGGGCAGTCCTTGTCCCGGAGGAGCGTGGGGAGCTAAGGGAAGCCGGGGAAAAGCAAGGAATGACGGAGGAGGATGCGCTTTCCCCAGCCCCGGCAGCGGCAGCATCCCCTGCGGCGCGTCAGGGACGGCTCCCTCAGCCCCGCCGTGAAGGAGGCGGTGACCGCTGGGGCTCGGCAGAGCAACAAAGGTGGTGCTGTACGAAGGACTTTTGAAAATGACCTAGAACCCTGGTGCCCCAATACCGTTTAAAAACATTAAAGATAAAACAAAGATGCAGCTAATGCGGGGAAGTGTGTCAGGATTTTCAGCGGGGAAGGGAGAGGCTAGAAGTCCTTGGTTTGTTTCAGCTACTTAGTTGAAGATGGAGAACGCAACAAATTCTTCCCCCTGAGGGTTACACACAGGTTGACCCGGGAAGCTGTGGGTGCTCCATCTCTGTAAGTGTTCAAGGACTGGACAGGGCTCTGAGCCATCACTTTTAGTATAAGGTGTCTGTGCCCATGGCAGGGATTTGGGTCTTTAAGCTCCTTTCCAACCCAAAGCATTCTGTGAGAAGGTCTCTGCAGTTGCCAGCTGTTTGTTAGAGGATGCTTTTCCCTTGGGGAAGATGGCACAAGAATCTGTTGAAAGCAGGGTGTAGGCAGGTGAGGATTGGTCTCTCCTCCCATGTAACAAGTGACAGGCCCAGAATAAATGGCCTCAGGTTTTGCCAGGGTGGGTTTAGATTGGATATCAAGTGAAACTCCTTCACCAAAAGGCTTGTCAACCAGGCTGCCCATGGCAGTGGTGGAGTCAACCTCCCTAGAGGTGTTTAAAAGACAAGTAGCTGTGTTAAGGGATGTGTTTTAGTGGTGGATTTGGCAGTGCTGGGTTATCAGTTGGATTTGATGATTCTGGAGGTCTTTTCTAACCTAAACAATTCTCTGATTGTATGATCAAAGTTGTTTTAGTCTGGAAAACAGAAGAAAGCTTTAAAACCTCTTTGGAGTATCCTTCTAGGAAGAATACTAGAAGTCTAAGCACAAAACCTGGTAATTTTTACACTAAAAAAACCCTGCAATTTATAGGAGCCTCCCGTTAAAAAAGCAGAGTTGAGAATATAGACAGTCTTGTCCTTTAAAATCTTCAGCGGACAGAGTCTGAGGAATGCCTTTGCGGCACTGAGCATTATTTGTCTGAATCCTCTGCTGTATACACACAAACAATGTTTTTGCATAATTTATATAACTGACATTTAATTTCAACAATTCTGAGAAAAAGCTCAGCAAATGAATTATATGCGTAAACTGTTGACCATAAATTTATCTAAAAGAAACCTTGGCATTGCTTTTGTTTAAGAATGCACCTGACCTTTTCTGTTCCTTTGTACAATGCAAGTATGACTGTCAGTAGGAGTTTAACAAGACCCAGACAGTAGGAAGATTGCCAAAATCTCTTTACAGTGTATGTATTTACTCCAGCCTCAGATTCCTTTTTTTTTTTTCATGGGACACTATCTGTTGAAAAATATGTGCCTTCCAGATAAATTTGGAAGGCTTATGTGGGGAGGGGAGGGAGGGAATTTGGAGGTTCAGGAACATGAAATGGTTCACACCCTGCTTTTAATCTGTGAGCCTAAACTGGAAGAGCTTTGCTAGAGCTGTGTCTTCATGAGAATACTGTCTGTGTCATCTTTGATCGTGTTAGCACTTATGCCTCAAGACTTTGAAAATATTTCTTTTCCCTTTTCTGTATTTCTTCAGAGCTTACCTGCTTCTGGTCGGTTCACACTGATTTAATAAAAATTAAGGCAACTGATCAGTATGCTTTGAAGCACAGATTCAGACAAATGCATTATTTACTTTGGAAACCCCTGGAGAGAATAAACTGGCATAGCAGAGGGTTAGAAAAGAATTATCCCATAAATCAGAGAAGATACAGATGGCACGTTCCTAGAAATTCCTGTCTAGTGGATTTCTGTTTCCTCACGTCAGCCATTGGGATCATGTGATGTGCTGGAAACAATCCCATTTGCATCTTTGATGAGAGTAGTTTTCAGAAGTCATTTGGGCATATGTTCTTTGGGGGAGTAGAGTTCTATGGTCTGCTGCATTTGCAATGAGGAATTCAATTTATTTTTCATCTGTCAACCATAAATTATTTAGTTCTGGCCTATCTGAATCACCACTTTCTTTGTTACACAATTTGCTCTTTGCATAGGGCTCTCTGCTCTCTGATTCCAAGGAAGACCTCCTGTATAAAAGCAGATGAGTGCCAGCAGGCCTTTCATGGGAATGTCCACCAAGGTCCCTGTCAGAGGAATATGCTTCCCACTCAGATCTGGTGCAGTGCTGACTTGTTCACACTGTGGACATGCTGCAGATTGCATGCACTTGCAGAAGCCTTTGAATCCAGGGGTTTGTTTGTGTCCTCATCGCAGCAGTGTTTGGCCACACAGTGGTATTTATTGCTCTCTTAGCTACAAACCACTTTGCTGCAGCAGCTCCCTCCCAAACACACAGTGGAAGTTTTATTTGTTTAAGTTTTAAATGTAATGCATACCAGAGAAAACCAACCTAATGTGAAAAAGAGAGGCCCATGGAAGCATCTTTTCAAAGATTCTCTTCTGGAATTTTATGTGGAGTTCAAAAAAACAAATAGAGTTTCATAGCCAAATCCTCTGGCCTGACATTTCTATAGCAAGCTTTCTGCCAATCAGCCAAGTCACACAATCATATTGCAGTTTGGAGGATCTTTACGTGGTAATTTAATCCTAGGAAATTGCACTTTTCTCACTGCATCACAGAACCAGCTGGGCTGGATAATACCTTTGAGATCATTGACTCCAACCTCTTACCAGTCACAACCTTGTCAATGTGACCAGGGCACTCAGTGCCACATCCAAGCTTTCCTTAAACACCTCCAGGGACAGTGACTCCTCCACCTCCCTGGGCAACCCATTCCTATGTGTAATTACTACTTCTGTGAAAAAATTCTTTCCCATGTCCAACCTCCTTCACTAACAGTGACATACACCTGCAGGAAATATGATTGTTACCTCTAACTAAAACAGTTGATTGAGCAAGTGATGCTGCTGTGTTTGTCAGTTTAGGTGTCTTATATTTGTTTCCCAGCACAGTTATGAACCAGTGTGAGGCTGGCTCCTAGCACTGTTAGAGTATGTTAAATAAAATTAATGTCCAGTATATTAGGCAGCAGTATTTTGAAGGGAAAATTTTAGTGTACTCCTAAGGCAATGTTCAGGTGATCCTCTTCAGTTTCTGAAGACCTTCAGTTCTGAAGATCATTGCTGTGGGTTGTTTTGTACTTGAGGGTTTCTGCCTTTATTTAAGACTTTGTTGGTAAATATACTTTTCCAATGGAGTCTAAACCTAATGTCAATCTTTTACATAACTTTGCAGCAAGCTGGGTCAAAACCCTGCCTGTCCTTGACCTCCAGTATGCTGTGGATCTCCAAGAAGTGAGGTAATTCAATTTCTAGGCCAAATAAGATAAGATTAATATATGAACTGGTCCAGCTGCATGAATTATCTTGCATTAAATACTCTAAAAGTTTGGGATGTTTGTTTTTAACTTATTTTCCTGCAATGTTCTTGTAGCAAAGTACCAAATTAATAAAACTTAAATTTTCGTGAATTGTTTGACAGCAGTAGTGTAATGTCCATTTTTAATTAAGATCTCCCTCTTCTTTATTGCATACAATAAGTAGTGATATATAAATACACAAATTTTTCTTCTGTATCATGCCAAATTTGTTTTACATAATTCCTTATGTCATGTTTCATAACAAGACCTAGATCCACTGTCATTTTCTGTTCACGTTTCATTGAAACCCTTCTACCACTTGAAAAACAAGCGCTACAACACTAATAATTAAAAGCATTTTCTATGCATTTCCATTCTTTCCCTGAAACATTAAAACAAATTTAAAGCATGGAAGTGGGATACAATGTGGTTTGGGATTTTCTTTAGGTAAAGAAATTTTCTTTTAGGTAAAGAAATTGCTCTGTGTAGCAATATCCTGCCTGTGTTTCTTCAGCAGGGGAAAAACTCACTTTAGGGTATAGGTTACATCCAGCTCATGGTAAACTCTTGCAAAAACTGGTTTTGTCTGTTGATGTTTAGGCATGAGTTAAACATCACACTGAAAACTGTCTTGCCGTCATAGTAAATTTAAGGAGTGTTACTCTGTTCCACTTTACAAAGAAAGATTTCCAGTCTCCACACAGCAGAAATACAGCAATGGAAAACGCAGGGGAGTGAAAAGTTGACTTATTTTCCATTTAAATCAACTCTAAATTCACATCTTTCAGGAACTGCATTTTTCTGTCTGTTGCTTACAATACTAAAAGAATAATAATTTTGTCCACTGCAATAAAGAAAAAAAGATAAGACTGTTACCGTCATCCACTAAGAAGTTGCAAAATCTGAATTTATTCTTATGGATCAGATGTCTAAAGCAAGTGCCATGAGCACAGATGTCTTTGCAAGGTATTTCCTAACAAGGAAAATAGCCAAGGGACAGAAGGTTAAATGTCAGCAATCCAAGTAATGAAGTATTCTTAGGTATAGTGAGAATAATGCAGCCAAAAAAAAAGAACTTGTACAAAAAAGATTCAGTTTCTTTAGCTGGGAGAAATTAAATTTAAAATACTATGTTCATGTAATGTTCTGGCTGAGTTAGTTGCATGAAAGTGAAAATGCCAAAACTAAGTCATAGATTGCATATATCACTTGGAAAAACTAGACTAAAAAAATGTCAATTTTGTTTTAATATCCCTAAAGTGATTTCTAAACTTAAACTAATCTGTGGCAAAATAGTGGTCTGCAGTTTTGATATCACTGAAAGGTAAGATTCAAAAATTACTTGTATACAGTTATCCCTTTAGTTCAATTGCTAAAAGGATGGCATGTAGAGTAGAAAAGTTTGATTTTTTTTTTTTCTGATAAAACTGGAAGGCATACTAGAATCGCAATTATTTTTCTTTATACTCTGCTTTTCTGTGTTGTTTTAGACTGAGAAATTCTTTAGAGCTGATCATGCATGCAAGATAACAGTGAACAGGAATGCCATGTCTTATTTCTGGAGGAAGAGAATAAGAGTTACAGACTATGCAAAAAAAGTCAAATTATATCCAAACAAAAGTCCAAATTGATCTATAAGCTAAAGAAGATGCTGTAGTGTTGTCCTATTCCTGAAATATCAAATCATCAGTATATAAGGAAAATAGTTTGTGTATCTGGTGTGGGAAGAGATTGGTGAAAGTTTGAAGGAAAACAAACAGGGGACTACTGACCTCTTAACAGTAAGTCTCAAGGATTTGCCATGTGTTGTGTGGAGTATGGATTTTACTACTTTGAGGTCTTTTTGTAAAATGTAAGAACTGGGACAAAATACAGCTTTAACATGCATTGCTTTTCTGTGATTGTTTGGGGGATGGGAGTTGGTTGCTTGGGGGTTTATTTTGAATCACCTATTTAATTTGGAAAATTTAAGAAGGTGATTCTTCTTAAAAGAAGTGCAGTTTTTCCCACATAACTTTCCCTGCTCTTGGTTCAACTGACAGACTGCTAGAATATGGCACTTAGGTTTTAAGATGAAAATGTTCTGTACTCCACATGAATGTGGCTTGATGTCGTGGAAACAGGGAGTAATTTGACTGAACCATTCTGAATAATAAACTTACAGTTAACAGATGAAAAAGTAGAATGAGAAGAGAGACTGACTGTTTTAAAAATTAATCAAATAATTAAATGCTAAGATTCCAATTGAATCAGCCACGAATATAAATATTTAGTAGGTATCTCTGATTATCCATGATTATTAAGAATATTTTCTTAAAGCCATCCTCCCTTGCCCTCTTATATTCCATCTCTTTAGTCACCTCCATGCCAAATCCACAGCCTGGTGCTGGGATGGTTAAGGAAGCAATAGAATAAAAGGTCCTTACTTCATTCTTTTGCTGTGCTGTTTTTTAGTGTTGGTACCTAGTTTTCCCTTATAAAACTCTGTTCTCAATGCATGGCTTAGCTGTGGAGGAGAGCTGGGCAGACAGACTTGTCGGGAACTCTCTTTTTATGTGTACAGTCATTCAAATGCAAACATCTTCTGGGTCTGGCCCCAGCCTGTAGCCTAGATAATGGAATAAGTGATTTTTGCTTCTAAGAATGAGACACACTAGTTTTCCAGTTCCAAACCTTTTTTACAGTCAAAAGATCTATTGACCAAGTAAAAAGTCACTGAAAACTGTGACATTTTATAAAAGGCCTATAGATAATGGCCTACGCTATTTGGAAGTGTTCATTTTAATCACAGCCAAGCAATTTTACTGCAGAAATGTTGCATCTTAATGTGTCATTAAAATGGGGAGTTAATCTGAGATTTTCACAACATTAAATACTGCAGTGACCTAACCTGTATCTCAAATACATAACTGGGTGTGCTATGGGTAATTTCCCATACATGACATTTCTAACGTTGCTCTTTCCATCACCGAGGCACAGTTACACAAATGTACTTTTTTGTCCTTACTGTAGCATTAGGCAGTGTAAGGTGAAGCTGTGCAAGGTCCCTAAGTCAAAAAATTCCAGTATGTAACCTTTTTTTCATAAATGCTCTTTATTTTCAGTGTTGCAGGGGGGTTTTTTTTTTTTTTTTTTTGGTTTTCTATGCTCCAGGTTTCATTCAATTATGTATTTAAGTGACGTTGCTCCTCAATCTACAGAACTGAAAAAGCAGTTGAAAAAGAGATACTAGGGCCATGATCTTGGCAGCAGTAAATACCTGGTTATTCCAGAGAAAATTGGAGAGGAAACTTTAGGAGTCACTGCCAGTTCCTAGAGCTGGGCCTAGCTGAGCTCTGCTTTTACTTTCACATACATTGATACAACTTTGGGTTGGCTCTAGCATGTATAACAGGGAACATTCTCCAAAAACCATCTGGTCGTTTCAGACAGTCTGAACACACTATACTAAGCCTTTCTTTGCCCCTAGGGCTGTGGCATAGCACTGGTATATTGCAGAAATTTTCCAGAGGCAGCTTCAGGAAAATCTTGTTAGAGCAGGGGGCCTTGATGCCCCAAAGTGTCACAAAATTGCGGGAGACAAAGTCCTTCTTATGTTTTCACAGCATAGACTGCTCTTTGCATTGTGGACACAGCACACAGTCTGTGTCAAGTTTGCAGTGCTGTTTCTTCAGATCAGGGTTTCAAACTTGCAAAACATTTCTGGATGCTGTCAGCTGAAATTTGGATTCTGTAATGCCTTTGGCCAGGGCTTATATACACAGGGAAGATGTTTTTGGAGCTCAAAACACATGCGTGGAGCTCCACCAAGATGAATCAGCAGCTCAGGAAACTTAGTACATCTTCCTGAAGCCAATTTTTTTCTTTTTTTAATCTTATTTCTTTTTGACAAGTACTGGCTTAGTACTGAACTTTTTCCGAAAACCAAATTCTTGTCCTGACAAAGCTTTGACCATTTCTGAAAAAAATTATGGGATGGTCAGAAGAGCAGGGTTTCCATGGTTATGTTCTGACCAAAATGCAATACTGAACCTATAGTACACCACATACAGAACATATAAGAGGGGGTGTGAGTGCTCTCTACAGTATATAAGAGAGAGAAGGAATATTTATAGGAGAAGCCTGTAATCATTGTACTCTTAGCAGGCTCATAGAAATCAATTTTTTCTGGCTTACTAATAGGTATTGAACTGTACATAATCTTGTTAGGTATATTTGGGTATTAGGATAAGGATGGCATGGATGTGCTTCATTGCACCACCAGAAGTTAATTTTCTAGGTATTTCAGCTAAACTGTCTCATGTTTTCACTAAAGGCAATGACGGGGGAAGGAGGTCTATGTGCATTAATTTCCCACTTAACCAGTACTTGATTATTTCACTACTTCACTGAGTTTATTATCCCCTGAAGACAGAAATCTTTCTGACTGATGCTGTGGTGTGTTCCACAGTTATGCTTCCTCCTTCAAACAAATCCAAAAATCCATTTCATATCCTCTTTAATATTGAATATTTGCAGGATATGAAACAATGTATTGCTCTTCTGATGCTATTTCACAGCAGGAAAAATATCCATGTGCATTTAGGTATGAAAAAAGTACAGTTTTCACACTTTGGTCTGCTTTGCTGGATAAGAGGATGGCATTTCTCCAGGGCAGGGGAAAACTAACACCAAATATTTTTTGGAGCTTTATGCTTATGCTATTCAGGGCCAATGAGTTAATGGAAATAAGTTAATGGGAAGGAATAGGTAGCAAAAGATCTATATTTCTGTGGCTGCACTCCCCTTACCTTGCAACACAATTGCAGGTGTTCTGTGATAACTTTCATAAGCAGTTAGGTCTTATTTCAATTTTTCTATTTGCAGTAGTAGTAATTTCCAGGTGCCAGAGTCTTCTGCCTTGGTTCCTGTTTCTAATGCTGTCTGTGTCACCTCACTTGCTGCAGTAATGCATTAATAGAAGAAGGTAACTGTAGTCTAGAACAAACAAGGTGTTTGTGATCAGCTCCCTTCTGCTCCCTTCCCCATCTCCTTTTCCCAAAGTCTGGAGGTTTTATCTCTGATCATCTCAAACCATTTCAAACTGAATGTCTTCCAACAGCTGGATGGTCATTTCTTTGTCCTTATGACAATACAGAATCCTTTAGGTGTGAAAGGCTGTGTTATCAACCCAAATACTGATGTTTGCATCTACCCCTCAAAAATAAAAAAGATTTCCCATCATAGCAAACTAGGTGTGAGAGAGAACACTTTAACAAAATAAAAGTTTCAGAGGGAAGGAGTTGTGTTATTCTCTCATCCCCTATCTTGCTTATGGAATTTTCTTGTTTACAGAATCCAATCAGTGTGAAAAAAAAACAATCCAAAGTAAGCAAAGATGATAGGTAGAACAAAAAATATTATTTCTAGATAGCAAATGCCTCAGTGCCATTTTTCTTGCTTTCATTAAATATTTCCTGCCCAAGAAAGGAGAACTTAAAATCTGTCAAAATCAGCAGTTTTACTAAAAATTAATTGTTTTCCCCTCCTGTCCCATGTTGCCTGCTTTCACTGCCAAATGACACATGCCAGCACATTCTAAATGATCTGGAAATAAAGAGAGATCACTGTTTTCTACAGGAAATGCTTGCTAACTTTCAAATGACACATTTTAAATGTGGAAATTAATAACCCAAGCAATGCCAGCAGAATGCGTTCTTGCAAGACAAACAACCCATCAGAGTGGGTGAATATTCAACTAAACCCTCACTCAAAACTTAATGACCTCTAGAGCAAGTTGAGCCATTTAGCAGGCAAGTGAGCACTGAGTGGTGTGACCTGAGCTGGCACCTGCCTTTATTTTCATTCACAAAGTGAGAAACCACTCAAAAGATAATCTATTAAAAAAATACACACAAGTGAATTAATTCCTCTACCCACCTCTTCTCTGACTATGAATAGTCCAGTATGCTCAATTCAAAGGGGAGCTTCTGCATCTTCTGCCAAAATTGAAGTAAAAAACCACTAAATTTTATGGTTTTCACAAGACTTCCCAGATTACTATAGAATACCCATAAACTCTGGGCAAACACTCAGCTGAGCAGCTGAGGTTCTTACCAAGCGCTTTGTTATTGCCTTTTACAAGTGCTCCATGTTATTGCCTGTCATTTACCATTCTCTTCTTATCCCATCCTCTGAAAGGGAATTCTCTGAGGATAAAGCAGCTTAACTAACGAATATCAACAAAATAAAAGCCAATTGACATGTGCTCAAGTTTTCAAGATGATCTATAGTGATTTAATTATAGGCGGCAATTTCCAGGAAAAGGTAGCATGTAATTTCAGGATAAAAATAGTGGTAAGTTCTTCCAGGAATTTTCAATCAACCTACAGTTTACAGTTCCCTTTCCTATTCAAAAATCTTGGGAAGAATTACTTCATGTTACAGACACTTAAGTGATTCAGGTGGTAGAACACATCCATTTACTTCTGCTTTAAAGTTGACTAGCAATATTTTTCCCACCTGTGCTTGCCTCTTTCCTGTGATATTCTCACATTCTTGGGGGTTTTCTCTGTATTCTTGCACTTGTGTGGGTCTTAGAACCATCCAGAAAAATGACCAGTATTTTATGAGAATGCAAAATACAGATATCCTGGAAGAGAATTATTTATTAGCTCGCAGTCATGATTAAATAACTTGCACAGCAAATAAAGACATTTGCCTCACCTGCATTTGTATGTCTGTTGTGGGCCCTCACTGTTCTCTAGGTTTAGTTTTGACTTTTAGTGCTGCATTTGATTGAAAATTCATTGTACCATGGCCTGTGTTTCAGGCTAATTCAAGATATTGCCTATACTTCATCTACATTAGAAGTTTGCAATATCCCATTGTGAAAATTCCTTGACTTGGTAATATCCTGCATAGAGTTCTTCATAACTAAATTTTTATGTAGTCTCTGATTTTGATTTAAAAAGTGATAAAAAGATTCAAAAAAACTTCCAGCTGTGCCAAAGGAAAAAATATTAATGTTCTCATAAATATTACATGAGCACTTGTATAGGTGAAAAGAAAAAGTACATAAAGAGGGACAAAATACAGTTTTAATAAAGGCTCCCTGCCATTCTGTTTTCACACTTTCTTTCAAAGCTATCAAAAATAGCTTGCAATGCTAAAAAAAAAAATGAAAAAAACCTCAGAGTGCATTTGGAAGCTCCTACTTAAGACTGTAAAATTTAGCATCCTGAGTAAAAATAATTGAGCTCAACAAAATGAATGGTTTTAGTGCCTAGGAACTACCCAAACAGCAGGGAGGAAACAGACTCAGCTTCCTAAGGATTATCTCCCACTTCCTATTTCTTGCTTTCTGGGATACCAAATGCTCTGGTAACAGAGTCATTCAAAATATTCTTAGAAAGAACTAAGTCCTGTTTGTGTCTTCAGCTATTCTCCTATCATATTTGCTACATATATTTGTTCACTGATTTCTCTTTAAAGTCACTCAATATTAAGAAAATGAAAGATACTGAACAAAAAGCAGTAAATAAATCATCCCTTATGGACTGGATGTTGTTCTAATCCAGGTGCTATATGTTTAGGTAACCTGACAAACAGATGTCTTGATTTCAGTGACAAGACTTCAGATATGAACTGTAAATATTTTCATGTGATTTCATGGACCGTTACACAGATTATGCTGGGGTCTTTTCCTTTAAATTATAGTGTGGAAATGTAAGGCAAAGTGAATCCTGGAATGCACTGAATAACACTGAGTTTGTCCATACCAAACTGTAATCATAGTATAGAGAGTGTGGTTCTTTAACATTTCAGGAGGTTTTATTAGCAGTGGACTCAGTACAAAGTTGTTGAGGGGAAGTGCAGCTAGAACACAAAGTAAATCTGAGGTTGAAAAGAACCCCGGGGTGCATCTTTCCTGCTTCAGGTTATTTCAGCTCAAACGACATAAAACTGAGTAAAGCCATGATCAGTAGTTTTTAGAACAGACACACATCTGATAACAGGCCATGCTAAATCTCTGCAGGACCTTTTCCAAAGTCAGCTTATCTGAAAGCTCTACCTTAAATCAGGCATGCAGGTACTAATAGAAGGCTTGAATAGATCTCCTTTCTCAGGGGGACTTTTCTATGAGGGTAGTTTATCTTCTATTGTCATAGTTCTTACCCCTTAATTTTGATTTAGAAAGTAATTTGGAATAGCTAAGTAGACCATGTGCTCTTCTTCTCAAGTTCAGAGTTTATATGAAACCAATTGGGATTTTCTCAGCTGTATAATTTATCTGGTAGAGTGCCTATAAAAATATTGTCAAAACAGGCTCATATGAGTGCCCTTAGCCAAAGCCTTTCCAAAGAAAATCTTATTAGCCTGTCTCTAACGAACGAGGGCAAGCCATAAAGTGGAATCTCTCTTTCCAAGGCATTTGCTGCCTAAGAGCAGTAAATTTGAGTCCTGGCTGCTGGCTCTTGTGGCTAACCATGTGCAGAGGTGGACCTGCATGGCATGCTGTCCACTCACAGATCCACACTGCAGCTCCCTTTTCTTCCCCCAAGCCCTTTCTTGTGAAGCAGTCATGGATAGCAGCACAAAGGAGATAATGCATTTTATCTGCATAGAGTTAGGTGTGATTTGAGTTCTGCAAGGACTTGTGGGGATGCTGTGAGGCTGGAGGGGGCAACCAGAATGAAGGCTGTCAGAATGCCTTCCATGAGGGGTGTTGATGTAGCAATCATAGCAGGACAGGATGCATTTAGCCAAGAAAAGTAAGGCTCCATCAACATTGAAAAAGAGTTTCGTTTATGATGACAGAAGATTTCCTTTGGGTTTTCTTCATGGCAAGAAATTATATGAAAATGGAAATTACTGCCTGTTCAAGTGTCTTGCCAGTCTAGCTACATTAATTATAGGTTTAGGTTTTTTTCTTTACCATGTCCCTGTTGCATTTAAGTGAATAAAACTTTGCTTATGTGATGCAGTTGAAGTCACAAAAGGAAATAGGAAGCAGGACACTGAACACAGTGTGTGTTGCTCGCCCTCAACCTACTCACTGGTGCAGCAAAGGTGTGCAAGAGCTCTTCAGCTATTATTGAAACACTGATGTGCTGTCATCAACACTGGTTTGGTCACAAAAGTAAAACCCAGCACCCTACAGATTGTCCTGAAGAAAATTAACTCTCTCTCAACCACACTCAGTACAGCAAGACACCAAAAATGTCTGTGCTGTGAGGAAACTTGGTGGTGGTTTTTAGGTTTAACACCTGGTAGGTAAACCTGGGTACTTAGGGCTTCAATGCTTTAATAAGGATGAAAGATGGAGTAGCCAGGGTAGGCTTTTTATTGTTGATTTTAGAGAAAGCTAAGAGGGACTATTTTCACAGAGTCTCACAATTAAGGCTTCCCCCTGACTGCCAGAACTACATTGCTGCAAACCATGGTCTTTGTATCCTGGTTTGAGCACTGTAGCAATCAATTCCTCTGCAATTGCAGCTTTTCTTTATTAAGTGTTGCAGAACTGTTTCCTCACGAGTATTCCCCAAAGGCATTTGCGTGCACTAATAAACTTTTTTTTAATGAGTTTCAACAATCTTACCCAGAGTATAGCTACTTTCTTACAGTCTTACAACTAAAAATTGTGAAAAAACAAACTGAGACTTAAAGCAAAATTGGAAATAGCAAAGGAATGGTTTCTCACACTAGGGTTTAGAGAGAAGTCAGAGACACCAATGTTCCAGTGGTCATGATCACACCACCTTCAGCTTCTAAAAAGCTGCCCTCTTCTATTTAACACTGTTCTCTGTATTAAGGACCAGCTGTAAACCAGCTGTTAAAATATCTCTTTCACTATTACAGCAGCTGAAATTCATGAAAGTGATTTCTTAGTGCAGTTGCAATAAAATTGCTTCCACACAGTGTATGGAATGGGTTAGTCTGAGGAAAATCTAAAAATATTGGTGACAGTTCAGAATTATGCAGCTTCTGCCTGTACTTCTGATGCTGAAATACATTTCTTGTTGGTATAAACAAGCAACATTCTGCCTTGGGCAGCTGCCATCTTGCTTGGGCATTTCTTGCTTCTTAAAATACAAGTGTGCTAAAAACTGTACCTCAAAGGGAGAATAATCTGTTTTGCAATAATGGGAAGTTGCCTGTGTAGTGAAGAATTGTGCATCCTGGAGAGTTCCTACTCAAAGCAGTTTGTAGGTTACCTGCACAGCAGGTCAGTGGCCAAGACAAAGTACTTTCTATTCTGTGGTGATTCAACAATGACCAGTTTTCTTTCTCCTGACTGCCTAAAAAAAAAATAAGGAAAAATGGAACCTATGACTTCAGCAGCTCCCAGAGAGATGTTTACATGTTTGGGAAATCTTGATTTTGTTACCAAGTGCAGCACAGTCTTGTAAATCACTTCCAGGTGACGATTAACTTTTTTCTCCCTTTTTTCTGTTACCCAACATCCATTTTCAATCAATCTCAGTGAATTTATAAATGTATTGCCATGTGATTTCATCAGAGGTACCTCTCATATGTTCCACTGTGGAGATGCTGCTGCTTCCCAAAGTTTGTGGTTCACTTTTGAGGACACAAATAGAATCTTTCTTAGGATGTGGCAGAAGCCAGGCTCAGAGCTGCTGTGGATGCAGACAAAGCACAGCCAGTGTCTTCTGGCAAGAGGGGAGAGGCACTAAGAGGGTACAGGCTTAGTAGGTTTGCCAGGTTTCTGTGAGACCCAGCTTTCCAAGAAGAGGTGCTTTTGTCCAGTGACCTAGTCTGGGCTTGTAGCAAGTGTCTTTTTCATGTCCATGTGTTGTCACTGCAAAATAAGGTCCCCTGTTAATACATGCTTCATTAAGCTCTGAGGAAGACAGACTTTAATATTAAACTTACTTCCTTCAGCAACCCCAAAACTAAAAGTATATTATTTCTATCTTAGAATTGTTAAAACGTTAAAAATTTGTTTTATGAAGTTATTTTTGTTTTAAAGTTGACTTTAAAAGAGTCATCCAATAGTATATCAGTATTAGTCCTATTGGAATACCAGGAACCCTTAGTCACTGTCCTGATGTACTAGATTCTGTAGCACTAAAGACTGGTAATATACTGTAATAAATTATTCTTTTAGAAATTTTTAGGGTTTTTAAGATTCATTGTATCATTTTCTTTAGTCACCAGAAAAATAATTCATGACTAGGAAGCTCAGAATCAGAGACTTATAATGAGAAACAAGTTACAACGCCTGTTCTTTCCAAAAAGTAAATAAGGTACATTGAATAAGCTGAAATTTCTCTCTTGTCAAGATCAGCTTTTATAAAACAGGATGAGACATTACAGGTGACTTAATGTGGACCTTCAACAATGTATTGTTTCATTTGGTATGTGAAAAAAGGTTTAAAATACATAAGTAGTCTGACTAAATTTATATTTTCATGTTAGTTATAACTAACTATAGTTACAACTAACTATAACTAAGAATCTAGAAAGAAAGCAATAGGTCTGTCACAGTATATCAAAAAACATTACTGTACTTAGATTAAAAATGAGCATTTGTGTGCCTGCTGTAACAAAAATATCTTGATGGTTTTGTGATGAAGATTTATCTCAGTGTATGTCTAAAATTCTTCAAAATCTTTTGCATGAAGTCTGGATAAGGATGGTTGCACTCTGTTGTTGTTTTAGGAGTGTTCTGGTGCACATTTCTCAATATCATGTCACTCCTTTCAGTACTTTCTCCTTGTCACCTCAGTTTTTTTAACGCTTGTCCCTATCCTCACCACCACCACCTCCCTTAGCAAATTCCAGTTGGCTTCTGTGGGGCTGTGTATGCAACCCAGGAAAAGATGAGGATTTTAATGAAGTCCTTTTTGAGGCAGTTCAAATGAAAAGACAGCTTCATCAGGTATTTCACCATATTTACTGAGCACTGCCTCACTGGACACCTTGATGCCCAATTAACCAGTAGTGCTGAGCTGCTTTAATGAGTGCTCAAGAGCTGGAATTGGTGCCTAGCTTTGCAAAGCAGCCAGCAGTTGGGGAAATTGCTCCTGGTGAATCCTTCCTGCTTTTAAGCCTTCCACTTATGCATAATCAAAACCCTATTCAAAAATAAATCTATTTTTTAAAAAATTTAACATAAGCAGGATGACTGTGCATCTTGAGTGGTGGTATAAAGTTTGATTCTTTACCTCACTTTAATTGTGGTCATGCTGATGTCTTCCATGGCATTAGTATTAACTGATAGAACTGAGAAATAAGAATTTGTCCCTCTGTAAACTGTTCTGAGGCCCAAAACAAAATGTCATGGCCACAAGATGGCCTTCAAAACTGCCAGTGAAACTTGTAAATCTGTTCAGGAAGCTACCAGCCATGCATAAATACTTTTTTTTCCATTCTAAAAATCATGTGGATATGTTTATGTCAGAGAATTAAAGACCTTCCACGAGGTCACTTTCTGTTTCTTCTTCATTTTTGGGGGGTTTTTGTTTGTTTGTTTGTTTTTTTTTTTGTGTAGAACGGTCACCCTTTTCATGATGAATAGTACTAAGTCCTGCTACAAATATTTCTTGGAAAGATTCTCTGGGCCATCAAGTGCTATTTATCCAGAATAAATTCATCTGAGCTGGACCCACAGAAATAAAAAATGTCATTATAAAGATCTGATGTATTTCTCTTACATTTGGAAACTCTCTTTTCAGTAACTCCAAAATATAAGTCATACAGTCTGGGTCATTAGGCTGCCAGGTGCCAATCTCCCATCCCATTCAATACCAGCTCTGTGCCAATTTCTGCCATTGTAGTCAGCTCTGATTTGCACTTCCCCATCACTGAGATGGTCTTCTCCCTTCTTCAGGTCAGATGGGGAGGGAGAGACACCAGCCACATCAGTTCAAAATTCAGCTCTTCTCTTCCATGGGTTTTAATTCTGGTGAGTTAATTGATATTAGCATGTTATAAATAATTCCTTAGTTCAAAGGATTTGTTTACAAAACTGACTCAAGCTTTCTTCAGCACAGCTCTTGGGAGTTTTGCTGTCTGACTTTAACACTTCACAGCTGACAAAATTATCTCAGTAGCAAAACTGGCCTCAGAAATCATGGAGGAAAGCCCTCTGGTTTTTACAGTACCTACTTTCACAAAGTATTCACACTGGGAAAAAGAACCATTCCTGTTAACTTTTTTTTCTCAAGCAAAACTAAATTTATGCTGTGAAAAACCTTGCATTTTGGAATTTTCTGCTAGTTCAGATATGAAATGTATATTACCACTTCTGTGCTGGTACCATTTATGTGGAACAGGCAGACTATATAGACTTTAAAAATATGAAATATTAGAAATTTCAAGGTATTATTACATCAAATTAACCTAGAAAATCACAAAAGGAACTAATTTATTTTGATGGCTTCATTCTAGGCACACACTATAAGAGCATAATCAGCATTAATCCATCTTATTCATCATCTATCAATGTCAACATGTGAGTGATAAGAAATACATGACCAGGTATTATCATGCTAGAACATGTAATGTGATGTAAGCTCCCCTTATGTGTGCATTTCTCTGAAATTACTTAGGTGAGCTACCTGTGAAAATACGAATTCTTCCACTACAGCAACTCACAGCATAGAATTTTTACATTTTAACTGCTGAGAAAATTCTAATGCAAAGAATGGGAATCATGAGTTTGTGCAAGCACAGAACGTGACAGCAGTAGATATAAGGCAAAATGTCGTATCCAGGGAGGTAACTTTGTACCGCACGGTATGTTTTATAGAAAAAGAAGTGATGCTGTAAAAATACAGAGGGATACAGAATATCTAAAAAAAAACCATAGTTATAAGAAGTGATGTTCTTGGAAAATACTGGGGTTTTTTTAACTCAGCCTGCTTAAAAAAAGAGATTAGAAGAAATTTTTTGTTTATTTAATGACAGCTGTTAATACTCCTGCTCTGGAAGCCAATAGATTACTTACACATAGATATTTTTTTAAAACACTTATTATAAATTACATTTAATTTTCAATGGGCTGCAGTGCTGAAGTTGATCAAAAAGTTTTCTAATAATGTCCAGAAGTAATCCTCTGTGTGTAAGGATTCCATCCTGTTACACTGGGCTACTTTGGATCTTATAGCAGGATGGATTTGTTTTGTCTGAGAATACCTTGCCAATAACCATGTTCATTGTCCCTTGCAGACAATGGAGAATGTCTTTTATGGTGAAAATGGTAAATAGACCTTGAGAAGAAGTCTTGGTTTAAGAAGTATTAGCATTTCATGGTTTAATTTTAGTGCTGGATTTTTAATTTCAGATGTTAACGACAGAGGCAACTTGTAAGTGTTGTGTCATTGAGGACCCAGCACCCTGATTAATGTCTACCCATGATCACATGAGTAGTACTACCAAAAATACAATATGTATAAACTCTGTGAATCCTGTTTAGGCTTTAGTTTATCCATGTTAATACTCCAGCCTACCATTTTGTTCTGAATTGCACAATAGTATCTTTCTCTACCCTATTGGCAAGGTTCAAGAAATGCTTATTGGTAGACCTACAGGAAGCCCCAAAAGATTCTGGAATACGTACAATAGCCTAAATAATAAAGGAATTTAGTCTTGTAGATAAGGTGCTGTATGAAAATAAGGTTGTGGATCAGAAGCCCAAGTTTTTCTCTCAGAAAATGATGCTTGAGCTCATCCATAGCTGCTCCAGGAACCCCCAGCTGTCTTTTCCTAATGGTGATGAGAAGTTCTCCAGCCTTACCCCTTTCCCTGTTCTGAGGCAAACATATTCTAATGCTCTGAGCCTTCAGTCATGTATTTGTTGATGTGGCATCCACCAACAGCTGCATGAGAGTAGTAATGCTGTCTTTTCCATTAATGGCTTAATAATGCATAAATTATATATGAATGCTGTCCTCACATGAAGTACTTTCTGAATGATTGTTTGTAGAATTAACTAATTGCATATTATTAGTTTAGAGAGAGCCAATAAATAAGGAATGGTGCAATCACTTTGAGTTTACTGCATTCCACCACATCAAACATTTGGTTTGTTTCAAGTCTTGTAACCCTAATTTTGGAACAAGCCATAGTCTAGACTCCAGCTGTCATAAAACCTCTATAGTCGCTTTCTCTGGTATATTTTACATTTTAGTAGAGTTAACTTATGTGCACCAAAACTTGGACTCTTGGGTACCATGATTCTAAAGAACTAAAACTTTTAGTACTTTGGAATCAAAGAGACCAGGAAAGGCTGGTCTGTCTAAAGTTCCTTCTTGTGTTCTCTGCAAGACTGTCACCATAAATCAAGGCCTCCATTTCTGGCTGTCAGTTTTGCCTCTTCAATTGGCAGTCATGACAAATGCTCATCTTCCACTCCTAGTTAGTGTTTTCACTCACCAATGCAGTTTTGAGACTTCTGCACAAAAGAGTCTCTTTATTTACATAAAGTTCCCAAATCAGGAGAGTTTTTAAGGCATGAACTGAGTGAATTAACATTAAGAAAAGTAGGCTGGAAATCTTTGTTATGTTGGACTATCACTGCCACTTCTTGGCCATCACCTCTTTAATCATTACTCCTCTGGCTGTTTGAACTCAGATTTAGCTCAAAAAAGGCAGAGGCACCACTTCCATGAGTACCAATAGTTAGTATGCTTCTTTACCTGCTTCAGGAATTTCACTTTCTGGCAGCACTGATCCTGTCATTTGTTTTGGGATTGTCAAAAGATCAGAATATTGAAAAGGAGAAGGAATACTTTTAAATGAAGTGCATGTGGTCATAGCTTTCACACCTCTTGTGACAGGAAGCCATAAAATGAGTCATTGCTCTGACTGAGCAGCGCCACAGAGCACATACCCCTCTGGGAGATACCTTCATCATCATTACCCTTTTCTTAGACTGTGACTGATTATTAATGTAAATATTTCCTAAAAAGTCTGAGCACTTACTGATTCAATCCAATGCAGAAATTGTCATTAATTTATTCCTTCTATAAAGCAGTGTAACAT
This sequence comes from Emberiza elegans, assembly GCA_024865655.1. NCBI lineage: Eukaryota > Metazoa > Chordata > Aves > Passeriformes > Fringillidae > Emberiza > Emberiza elegans. The sequence goes on from JALJVW010003518.1 coordinate 3,413,926, forward strand.
CACAGTATTTGTTAGAAACGTACTATGCATGTTTGTAGGACAGACAGTGCAATTCCTACTGCAAGGTGGCCTAAAACTCTGCAGTTGATGCCAGTGTTACTAGAAAAAGTTGTGGAACCAGAACAGCAAATACTTTTTTTTTTTTCCTTAAGACAGAATCTGAGTTTCTCTGAAATGTTTAAGAAACAGTAACAGGGTTAATATAATGTCAGCCACTGAGTTCTAAGTAATGAAAATTCATTTTGAAGTGTAAAATTATAGTTGCTGTTAAAAACTTAGCCTTAAAGAGTAAAAGAGCATATAAACAAACAGAAAACAATGTGCCAATGCCACAGGATAAACACAGAAAAATCACACACCTGTGTGTTTTCTTTCAGTGTAAAGTTTTATAATAGAAGCACTTCCTATGGGCTGGTTGCAGTTTTGGAGATGTCATTGTTCTCTAGAGATTTCAGAAGGGGGAGAATTAAGTCAACACTGAGTGCTTGGGGAATTGCTGTTTTGTTAATGGATATGTTTAACCATTTTGATTTCCATTTATGGCACTGCGGGATTCTGCCTCATAATGAAATTTGTGTTTGGTTTTCACTCATCATCCAAGACACAAAATCTTCAGATTTTCCATGTAGACATAGATGAAAATAATAAAAGGCTAAAAATAAAGAGGAAAGGCAATTGAGACCATGAGAAAGAAAGTGGGGAGAGATTTTTGAGTCAGGATCAGAGTAAAAATATGAATTGTTTACTCTAAAAAAGCAACTTGATGTTCTATAATTCTATTCATTAATTTTTCTTTTATTATATTGTGATGGTTAGCTCTTTGGTTAGTGAAAGCAAAGAGGATTTTATTGACTTCATCATAACAAGAGTTATATATAATACCACAGAATCTGGCAAACAATATTCAGCATAATGACCTAGAATTTCTTCAGACTCCTGAAGATAAAATCAAACCCTTGCTTTTCAATATACTTTGCCCTAAGTTAATTATTTGTCATTTTGTGAACCAGCAATAATATCTTTTTGTTATTCAACTAGTCATAGAAGCACAGGTTTTTTGAGCTGAAACCAGTAAGAAGGAACATTTATAGAAACTAAACCTTCTTGTAACTACAAACAAAACCCAATGCAATTTTGGCATTTCGCCAGTGCAGACCTGGAAGACGTTCATTGTGTGAAAATTTGTAAACACTAAGATGTTTTTCAGAGCTTAATCCTGACCATTATCAGGAGCTCTGATATGTGTTCAGCCTTTTTATTTAGAAATTCAGCTGGTAGAGGTAGCCAAAATGTTTTAGCAAAGTAATCCAGAGCATGAGAGTCACAAGCCTTGAGCATCTGCCAACACTGGAATAAGAATGGAAGGATTTTTCCTGATCAGTTTCCAGTTTTGTATCTTCCTTTTTCCTGTACCTGGGACATCTTCTCAGTTTGAAAATTCATGTATTTTTTTTTAAATGGTGCACTCCTACATGTAGCTGTTTACATGTAGAACAGGACTGGCGAAGGTCTCAGTCAGCAATTGTAGCCTAATGTTTTCATTCAGCTACTATGAATAAAGTGGATTAAATAATTCCTAAATGGATCAAAGCTCCCTTATCCCCTCAATGATTATTAATCTTCATGAATTCTTACTCTTAAGTTGTTCATGGTAATTTGCACCTATTTTCTCTTGTTGTAGCTATAAACTCTGCTTTAAACAGCTGTAGTTTTACTCTTTTTTTCATGGCATTTATTGCATTTGATAAACTTCTAGGTGGCAATCACACCTGTTCTGGTCTTTATATTATCAGGTTGAACAGGTAACATTTTGTTTCACTGTGTAAGATAGAGTTTTTCTGTAATTCTAAAAATCTTTCAATCTGTTCTTACCTTTCTTAACAAAAACAATCCACACTTTACCTGCTCAATATTAGAGGCAGTTTCCAACACTATCAACTGGTATTGATAGTTCATCTCCCTACTGTGATTCCTATTGCACCCAGGTTTTAATCCTTTTATGATTTTAACTAATTAGATTGTACTTATTATTTGTGAGGTGCACAGGTCTACATTTTCTTATACTTAGCTTGGTCCCATTTCTATTGTATCTGTTGTTGAGATATCAAATTTGATTGGTCACTTTCCTGCATATTTCCTGAAAATACTCCCCACTTTAACTTGTTAGAGCTCCACAGCTTGCTTGGTGTAAACATTATAAAAATGTGCCTCATAACTAACCTTTTAGGGAGTCCTGGTTTTCCCTTCAACAGCAACAATAGTTACACCCCATTTAGCCAAACTTCCCTTCTCAGTACTTGTTTATATCTGAAATCCAGGGCAACAAGCAACATACTGGGTGACACAATATTGAACACTTAGCAGAATCTAAAAAGAGATTATTTAATTTCCTTTGCTTTTGAGTACCATCTGTCTTATGAAAGATACCCACTTCATCTGATGCCATATATCATTGCGAGGTTTCATTGTTTCATTGTACCACATTTTCCAGTAATTCTTTTAAAATATTCTTTCAAATGAGTCCTGAATCTCACATACTGCTGAGGTCAGTCTGGTAAGACTGTAGGTGTCTGTTGGAGCAATTGCTTTTCCATTTCAATATGCAAGAGTAATAGTCTAGGTTTGGAAATTTATTTTAGGTTTGTGTCTAGTACAAAACTCTGAAACCCGTTACTCATGCTGTTTAAAAAAAAAAGCCATCTTTTGTGGCACTGCCCTCATGCTGGGAAAAACCATGCAACAGCTCTAGGAAAAATGCGGGGGTTTTTATTACTTTTGTCATTTTTTTTCGTGTCAAATATCCAGTCTGTTGGTATGCCCCAAATCAATCCATATGGAGACACAATGTTGCCTGTTGATGCTTTAAATTTTTCTATATCTGGTTAGTCAAACTCTTGCTCACAGAATGTGCACTTCTCCTGTGAGGAGGCATAAGCAGCCATTTCCAAAATCTCATGTAATTTAGACCTCAGTGGCTTATTTGTCCTTCTTTTCTCAAACTTTAGCATTGTTATATAAAGCATTGGTTTTGACACAAGTTTTGATAAAAATAATACAAACAAGGGATATATTAAATGCAGTAATAAAAGGTACATTGACTGACTGAGAATACAATAGAAAATACATAAGCAACTGACAACTCAGAGTTCTCTTCATTTACTTTTTGTGAATAGTGAGTTCTTGAAGACATCATGTTTGTTTTTTTCTTTCCTGAACACAGAAATCTACCTGTGAGATGCATTTTATTCCTTAGGACTGGCATTTAGTCCACATTTTGTGGAACATTCTTATATCTGACACACAAAAGAAGTTTTTTCAAAAATAATTGATTGAAAGTCATAGCATATTTCAGTGGAGCCTGTTGATCCATGCTTGTTGGGGTTGTTGTGCTGAGAAATGCATGAAAAAAAATGTTCTTAAAGCCATAAAATGCTGGCCAAAAAGCTTGGTGTTTGGGTGGGTTTGGATGTGTATTTTTCTTTTGTTAGACAGTTGTTTCATATAAGTAAATGCTGTTCTACCCCCTGTTTTGGAAGTTTAGCTTTGCTGGAGAATATGTGAAATGGTTCTGATGTGGATCAGGACCAGCTGTATTAGAGCAACAATAAACATGTCTTGCCACTTTCGGATAGTGTTATGCAGACTTTTGGTGAGTCATCTTTCATGTACAATGGGGGGAAGACTAATTCTTTCCAGCGTAAAAAGTGAAATTCTGTGGTTTTAATAGTGCTATTCATGAGAATTTAGTTCTTGTTCTGCAGAAATCAGTAGAATCCAGAGGAGGAATACAGAGTTCTTAGTGTAGCTGCTTTGTGTGGAAATATTTAGGACAGCTATGGATGACTCAGTGATTGGTGGAGGATTAGTGGTCATGAGCTGTAGCATCTTAAATCCCCTTGCAGATGATCCTATTTGGATTTTAAATATGTTTTAATTTGTGCTCATTAGCTTCACATAGCTAATTGAGTCTTTCCTGAACATGTCTGCATAAGCAAGTCCAGATGTTCTTTCAAAAGATCATGAGAAAATTTCTTTTAGAAGACCCTGAGAAATTCTTTATAGTCCTTGACGTGTTTGACACTATTATGCTGCAGTCATTCAATGCCCATATTAACCAGTCTCAATGACCAGGGCAAAATAAGGTTATTTCAAATAACTCTCTATGCATTTGTGAAACCTTTGTTCTTAATATTTCATTTTATCCTTTTTTTCCCTGTTGCTTTGCAATACTGATCAAGTTAGTGCAAAACTGAGTATTATGAATTGTATATAAGTTTTGGCATATGGTTTTGGGGGAGAAAAGATTATTTTTTTGGTAGTATTATTGAAAGGACAATTGGTCCTAAACTTGCTGCTTACTGATTCTAAATGTCAGTCATACATCAGAGGTCAGACAAAGATAGAGACAAAACCAGTCAAATAGAAACCAGATTCAGTATAGATGTACTTTGAAATCAACACCGACACTGTTGTTTGCAGAATACTTCAGGTCTCCTTCCAGAGATGCAACCCAGCATGGGCTTAGATACCCAGTCAAATAGCATTTTGCATATTCTGAGCCTTTTTTGAAAGCTCTGCACAGAGAAGTGAGACCAGAGTAGTTCACAGATTAAAAACACATCTATAAGGCTTGCTGTGGCAGGCACAGGGATGGCAACATAACTAAACACAGACATGAACGCTTTTCCCTTGCTTTCAGTGGCTTTCAGGGCCTGGCTTTGGCCAGAAGCTGTCTGCTGCCAAGTGGTGCTGCTGCCAGATGGTCTTCAGTCAGATACAGCATTCTGTTGATGCAATTACAGGGCTTTTGTATTAGAGATTGCTGCTGACAGTGTTTACTGAAGTTAATATGATTTTTCATTGATATTACCTTACCATACTGGCTCTGGAAACGCTCCCAGCATGCTGGGAAATGGGGATAACATGATCACAATTTAAGGAATTCTTTTGATAAGGAATTTTTCCAGCATGAGGCCAGATAATATCAAGGCTGTTATGTAAATATCAAGGCTGTTATGTAAATCAAGCTGTTACAAGACTTAGGTATTTTTCTAATATTTGTTAGTTAAGGGAAGCAGGTTCTCTGTATCTCTTCTGCCAATGACTTAGTGGCAAAGTCTTTTCGATATGAGTGTAGGATGCAGGACTTTTACAAATTCCATCACTGATGATTTGCACCAAATTTTTGCTTGAAGTGGTTTAATAAGTCGTAGTTTGGCTTGTTAGTCAGCTCCATGCTGGAAATACTGAGTATGTGGTTCTTTCTTTTCCTGTGTTTCTTAGGAAGAGTCAAGAGTCATTTGCCTAGCTCCAATTTTGTTGAAAATATCCAATTTAATCTTCTGTAGAAGTGTTGCCTTAAACATCAAGAAAACTGAGGTTTCGGTCAAGAAATAAAGCAGCTACAAAATAGTCAAGCATTGGGAAAAGAGTAACTTCACCTTTAGTTTTTTTAATTTTTATTTTTTAATGCATCTAAATTAAAGTCACCCATTCTGGCAATAGCCATTCAGAAGGAACAGCTGCCAAGATGGTAAACATTTTGAATTTGTTTGTATAAATATGAAATTATGTTCTGCAGCTCTAAAATAAAAGCCAAGTTCAAGACTTCAAAGCCCAGGGTTTTACTGGGAAAATAGACTAAATATTCCTGTGGGCTTCCTGGAGAGCTGAAATCATAATGGGCTAAATAGAAGCAACATAAATAGAAAGAAACCCCAATATTCCCCAAGGGATTGAATGTGAGAATTAAAATGGGGGGAAAAAACAAGAGGACTTACATATTATCTTCTTTCCTGTGTATTTCCAGCATTTATCAGACAGGTAATTTTCAGCAGTCAGAAATAAAGACTAATGGGTGCATAATTAAGGCTTGGTAAAAGAATAGCATGTTACCTCAGTAAAGGGGGTTATGTTTAGGAGAATAAAGCTCATCAGCAATGCTGTAATAATTCCTACGAATGCACCCAATGGGATGCTGAACTGTAGCAACGCAGTCAAAAACAAACAAAATCTCACAGTACCTTGGTAGTGAGTTTTTACAGAAGAGCTTCCAAAATAAAGACCAGATTAAGCAAAACCAATAAAGACTTCTGAAAAAAAATTGAAATAAGAAGGTTAATGGGAAATGTAAACAACCTGGAATTGTAAACTGCTAGATTAATGTAAGGATTTAGTAAATGCTGTGATGAAAAAGCAGCATGTTCCACCTGCTCTGTAAACAAGCAGAAGGAGCTCAACTCTGAATCTAAAGCACATTAGGGAGATGGATTTAGGCAAAGACAAATGTCAGCAATGTTGAAACAGAAAAACAAGTTAATAGTTGCACCTTGGACATTCTACAAAGCCTTTCAGTTTTCAGAGAAAATTATCTATAATCAGAGAGAAAGGTGGCTACAAATGGGCTGAGATTGACAGAGTGAAGACAGTGAGAAATGTGTGAAGATTGAAGAACATGTACAATATAATTGAAGAATATGTACAGTATACAGAGAAAGAGAAAGGAGGAAGATTTCCTGATTTCACCAGAATTACAATCCTGAGAATGGGAAATTTAAGATGGGCAGTAAAAGTTATTAGAAACAGTAATACTAAAAGGTGTTGCTAAAATTCTTAAAGATTTTAAAGAGAAAAAACAGGTGGTTACTAAATTCAGTGGCAAAGCTCTCACTTAAAACCATTAGGGCCAGGTCAGACTTTGGGGACAGAAAAGGAATGGAACAGCAGACAAATGGCAAGGATGGCAAAGAGAGGAATACCAAGATACAACTGGGAGGGTGTTGAGTGTGTAAAAGGTTAAATTGCTATTAGCAGCTTATGCTTTCTGTGTCTGAAGGCAGCACATTCTATTTGTTCAAACCTTGCTGTAGAAAGATTTTTGCCCTGTCAAGATATCTTTAAACATCTTCTTGTGAGCTTACAGGATCTTAATTATGGCTCATTTAAAAAAAAATTTCAAGTAATGTTTATGTATTTCTGTGAAGCTGATATATATATATAGATAGATAGATAGATAGATAGATAGATAGATAGATAGATAGATAGATAGATAGATATAGGTGTAGCTATCTATGCCATGAAATTAAAGATCTATGCAGAATTATTCTGCTTGTTCCCATGGAAAACATGCATATTCCTAATAGAAAGCTGTTATTACCATTATCAGTTGGATATTTTAAAACCACATTATTATTTCATAGTCAGGAAAATATTTTAGTGATTAACTGTGGTTGTCTTTGCTAGGGAACACCTCATTCGTTCTGTCAGATACTCCCTTTCTGGCAGTGGAAAGGACTGCAAACCCTTTCACATCCCAAATGGGCATATGGCTGGCTTGTGTGTTTTCCAGTAACTCTTTAGGGAATTCAGCTTCTTGCTTCAGACTTTCCCTTTTGATGTAATGGGTTGTCTGCAATGTGGTAACTGTATTGTATTTTTTTTTTTTTTTTTTTTTTGAATGAACACTGTTTTCCAAAAGTTCTTGAAAACACCTTCTGATTGTGCAGTTAGTGTAGGGGATACATTCTCCAAGAAACAAAACAGAAGGATCATAGAGGTAAAAAATATAATTTAAATATTTGGGGAGATTCAAGTTGTTTCTGTCTCAGATTTGTGCAGATTGGACATTGCAGTTTTTTTCCAAACTGATATTGTTCACTTACATCAGAATGCTCAGTTGTATGAATCCATGCTGTGAGATCTTCAGGATGGTCTTGTTGTCTCACTTCTTATGTCCTGTCTGTGCCAGCAGCAAATTTCACTCATGTAGGGTTCTGCACTTAAATTTTTATTTCTGTAAAGCTCTCAGGATATGGTATAGTATTATCAAGACTCCTATGTCATCACCCTCTTTTTCTTCTAAGACTTGTACATTTTCAAGCCACAACAATGTGGTCCTAACTAATCTAATGACACGGAGTCCTAAAGTTAGAGAGGAAAATATGTATATTTGTGAATTTCTTTTTAAATGAGGATGTAATTAATTTTTATTTCTATTTTTAAACCTCCAGTTTTGGAACTAAATGTTAGGTTTTTCTGAATTTTGAAAATCTTGAGGGATTAAATGTAAATTTAAAGCCACTTTACCTCAAAAAACCTTTGTTCCTCCTAAGCCATGAAATCTGCATCCCCACATAAAATGCACAAATAGATTTTATGTCTGTTTCTTCACTGGGCTGGGCATTGGGCCACCAGAGAAGGTATTTATATCCACCAGAATGAACCTGATGCTCCACCCTCTGCAGGGAGTAACATGAAGAGGTTATCTCTGGTGATAACAGTCTGCTGGTTATGATTTGCCTAAATTGGTTCTAGCCCAATTATTGAAGGTCTGCAGAATTTCATCACTGTGGCAATGATAAGCATAAATAATAGACAAAGAGATTTCTTATGTGTGACTTCTTATGTTCAACTACAATTAGCAGATTTAAGCATATGCTGATAAGCTTTAAAAATATGTTTAAAAATAGGAGAATTTAACATTTTTTTCTCCAATATTCTTGTATAATGGAGAAGTCATGGAAGACTGATGCAACTGCAGCCTTTCTGTTTTGTGCAGACACCAAATGATGGTGGTCAAGGGATGCCTGAGAACACAGTGGGAGGATGGAACACCTTTGCAGGACATGCCTTGGGTGGGATTTGGCACACTGGCTGACTTTCATCTGTAAGAACAGGCTGTGCAGAGAGGAGACTCTCCAATTAATCAGTTGGTTGCATTTTTAAAAATGTTTTGAATCTCAGAAGACTGTATTGCAAACCTCTTGTTTCAAACCACTACGAATTTGCCAAAACCAGCAAATACTTGCCTGAGGCCTCAGGATTTATGCCTGTGGGATTAAGCTTTGTAGTCCAGCAGTTCCCAAGCAGTGCCCCAAAATGTTACAAAGGATATGTTGGCAAGGTGCTTGCAGCTAGTAAAACATTGTCTTCCTTTTAATGGGAGAGTACACAGAGTACAGCAATCCCATCCCAACTGTGATCTTTCCTGATTGTCCTGCCCATTCCTGATTCCCTGTATTACAGCTGTTCCTCCTGGGAGCCATTTCATGGTGAGTCAGCAGCAGCAATGAAAGCAGATGGATTTTTTGCAAGAGACTTTGCAGTGGTTTTCATCAGGAACATATAGAGAGAGGCACCTAAAGTATTGTTATTTATTGAGACTTAAATTATTTAGTATGTTTTTATGGAAAAGGTTATGTTAGATTAAAAAAAAGTACAGCTTCCTTTATACTGGCTGGTCAGTCAGATGGAGAGGTGGTTTTCTAATGAGTCAATCAGTGAAAAGAAAATCTCTGAAGTCCTTTAATGTAACTCTTGCTCAAAGGCCAAAGCAAATTTTCTTTCTTTGAGGAACCATTCTGTCAAAGCCATGTCACTTGTATGTACATGTAAAATATTCACTACTATATCTGGCATGGGTAGACAAAGTGAGCTTCAACTTTCTGTTTACCTACATCTAAAATGAGTAGTGTAGTTATATAAACCTCATCTGTAGAATATGATCAAAACCTGTCTGAAAATAACATTTTCTAAAAGGAAAAAGTTACCTCAGTGTAACACTTCATGTCAAAAAATACTGACAAATGTTCCTTACAAAGCAGCCAAAGCCAGGGAAACAAAATTTTAAAAAAGCTTGCATATTACTTGTACAATTTTAAAAAGGCTATGTAAGTATAGGCCATTTAAAATTATACTTAAATATAGGAGTTTGTAACAATAACAAATCTAATAATAATCTTTCTACAGAACAATAGTATATACAATAACTAAAAAAAAAAAAAAAGTCCAGAAAAATATGGAAGGAGACAACAGGACCAGAAAAGATGAATTATGGAAATAGGGAGAAACTAAAACAATTCACCCATCTCTGTACATTTGGCCACACAGTGGCTGAGCAATACTATCTATTTGTGCTTTTTCACCACAGCAGTAGCTGAAGTCTTATCTCCTGACAATGCCTGAGGTGAATTCTGTGTATCTGTGGATCCTCATGCAGCCTTTCTATGCCTGCATGATATCCCAGAATGAGGGAGGCCTCAATTTGATGCTGTGTACAAACAGAACTGCAGGACATTGTGGTTTTGCCTGACAAATTTTGTACATTTCTAAACAAATTTTGTAAAAGCAAAGCACAATTTTTTATCCAAGCAAGGGAAGTTATCTGGAACCAATGTTTTACAGGCATCAGCCAAAGTGAGGACAATTTTCCTTGTCTGTGATTGCAGTAGAAGATGAAGTGTTCTCAAGCCAGCTGCAGTGCACTAGGCCAGTCTTTGGATTAAAAAAACGTGTGCTGTGACCCGGGCAGAGTCATCACGCAGCTGATACAGAATAACAAGCCATTCCTAGGAGCAGCTGCTACACCGAGCGAGGGTTCTAACCCTTCCAGGTCGGTGAGCCCTGTTAGATCCTAATTAATTTAAAGAGACTTTAGTATCTCAAAAAATGCAGCCCTTCTCCTGAACAGCACTTTACTGTGCAGACTGCTTTGCAGTTCCCAGAGGCTTGGTCACCAGTAAAGCTCTTGTCTCCAAAACTGTGCTCTCAAACCTACTCCCAGCAGAGTAATCAGCTCAGTCCCACCAATCGTGTGTGTTTAGTTTATACAGTGTATTTCACATTTTGGTGGTTGTGGTAGCATAAAGTTTGCCAGGAGGAACAGTCAGCTCTCCAAGAGTTTCCAGTTCATGTCCCCAATACATGCCAAGCTATAAATGATGTCCTGGTGATGGCACAAAGTGATTGGCAGCAGGGACAGTCAGGCAAGCATGGCAGGTACAGGGCAGAGCCATTCCCAGGCACAGAAGTTGTAGTTTCACAGGATCCTTTCTCAACTGCAGATGCAGCCAGTTCCTTTTATCTGCCCAGTCACATGCCTGTTATTAAATTATTGCCATCTGTTAGTTGGGAACTCCCTTTGGAAGCACAAAAGAGCCAACTACAGGGATATCTGGCTTAAAAGAATTCTACTTTACCCTGCAGAGTGTGGTAACATATTGGTCTTGTATCACAACATTGATGGTATGGTAATAGTAGTGGGAATTGTTCAGAAAGGTGTTAATTTTCAAACTTCTGAATCAAATGGCTGATTTAATTCCAGTTTTCTCTAAAACAGTTCCATGACTGCTGCAAAACAGCCAGGCACGTGTTTTGGTAGGTTTTTATGGTTGTTGTGGTTTTTTTTGGTTAGTTTGGATTTTTTGTGGTGTGTTGTTCATGCGTGAAAACGCAGAAAAAAAGGAAAATTAAGTTCATGTCTTATGCAATTTACCAACCTTAAGGAGGTTGGTAAGCAGCAGCTCCCATAAACTATGTCTTTTATTCATGTCAGCTTCGACAATTGATAGGCACTTTGGAATATCTTGGCAAGGTAGCATTGTCTTGTGTTTGCTGTCAACCTTGACAAGAAAAATCTGGTACTGTATCCCATGGGCTTTTTATTAATTATTTTTTTAAATGCAAATAGTAGAGGATTTGGATCAGCTGTTCAGCCATGTGGAATTACTCACTGAGTAGTTTGCTGCTCTATCTATAGAGTCAAACATTGCATCTATACCCACCTGTGACTCCCACTGCGTACTGGGAAGGTAGCTGATGGGTTTACTTTGTATAAACCTCTGCTGAGGATGCTACATCCTGTCTCTGGACATGAATGGCCCCATTTTCCGGACAAACCAAACTGATGCTTTGTAGGAATTAATGATTTCTTTATCTCTCACTAAGAAAATTCTCAAACACTTCAAACTTTCCCTCCTTTGCAATGTTCTGCATAGTGGCAGTTGATATCAGTAACTGTTATTTATATTTTAGTAACCATTTAGAATAGGTTAGGGTATGTTTCTAGCCTTTTATATAGGTTGTATATGAGCTACAGTATAAATTGCCTTAATATTTGTTTTCATCTTCTAGGTCTTTACTGTTATTTTTGCAAAAGATATTTTTAATTAACTATGGAGATGCTTCTTCTTTGGGAAGTGACTGAAATGTGATGATCCATAGATGTTGAGCCATTTTGACTTCCTGTGTGTGAGGATGGGAAACTCTTTCCATTAATACAATATTTAGTATTTTCTACTGAGTAAATGTCTTCCACCTTTAACTTGTTCACTTTTTGTTCAATTTTTTAATTCCTCTTCCCTTCCTGCGCATTTTCATCCAAAACTTTCTTCCTGTGACTGTCATTAAGGGTGACCTCATCAAGGCATTGGAATTTCAAAATTTATCCATTCCTTTTTGCTAATGAATTCTCCCCAAAAAAAATTTCTCAGTAAGGTGGAGTCCCTTTTACTTAAGCAACTTTGCTTGACCCAATTCTCTCCTGACCCATTTCTGTATTTCCTGAATTATTTCCATGGCTTTTGAAACTTGGGCAAATATTATTTAGAAAAGCTAAATGAAGGTGTTTTGATATAATTGTTATTAAAGCAGTGAGGTTTGTTGCAGAAAACATACAAAGCTGGAGATGTAATTAAGCTCTTCTTCCGTCCCACTCCCCCTCCATTCATGCACTGCTCAATGGAAACACATTCTGGCAAAGACAAAAAGCTGTGGCTAAACAACATTAGTGGATGAGTCACTCAGAGAGAACTGGAAAGAAAGAAAGAAAGAAGAGCCCACAAGCCTCTGCTGCTTGATAAGAACAAAACTAGGTCCAGATGGTCCATGTAAATCTTCCCATACTCTCCTGAAGAAGAGAGCACAGAACCACCAAGGGCCATGCTTATGTTTTCAGTAGTTCATGTTTTCTTGGTGCAACAGGGACTTTCAAGCACATGGGAACCCGCTCCATGAGGCTTTGCACAGATTAAGATCAATCAGGTCATACTGAACACCATGTTGCTTGCAGAGGTGTTGATAACAGTTTAATAAGGATTATAACAATTATTTGGAACAGCAGTTCAGTGACTAGTATGAATAACTGAAAATACAGGACTGAAAGAACTTCATTTTAGTGCCATGACTTTGCAGAGTCCACAACAGCTCTGGTTGCACAGGATCCCTATTGGATCCTTGGCCAGATTCCAGGACAGAGGGAGTCTCTGGAGTAATGACAATGAAGCAAACCCTAATAAGCATATGCAGGTTTAGTGTTTGAGATGTTTCTGTGCTCAGCAAGAAAAGTGAAATGTGTTAGGCCATGTCCTGCCAAATTTCCACTCTTTGTGCCTTAGTTTGGTGACATGCAAGGCTTTCAAAGAATAAGCATTATTCCTCTTCTTTGCTTTGTTTTCAGAATGGAAGAAGCATTTTGTCCAAGATTGTTCCTTATAATCCTTCCATACTAGTTTGAGAGAGTTTTGTTTTGGATGATTTCTACTTAAGTAGCTAGAACTGTGCGAACTTCTAAAAGTGGAACTGTGTGGTGATACACGTGGTACAGATGTGATCAAGATGATGTTACCAGTATGGTCTGAGGTGTGTCTATGTGTTTGTGAGCCCTTGTGCAGGGCAGTACCTGTACTTCTGCATCAGCATCATAAATGCATTGTGTTTTCCACTGCTACCTCATCAGGAAAACATCCTTGATATAAGGAGTTAAGAGTGTTCAAGAAACTGCAGTGGTATATGGATAATTCTAATTTATGTAAATTAGAGCTTCTGAGAGTGTTGGATGATGGTTAAAACTCTGTTAAACAAGACTCTTCAAGTTTAACTTGCAGCTCTGCACAGCCATTGGCTGCTGTAGCCAGGCATCACTTGCCACCTATTAATCAGTCCATTGAAACTCAGTGCAAAGGTGATGCAGGCTGGAATATGTTTTCAAGTAGCAACCATTAGGAAGCACAATTTTTTGCAGAAGCCATTGTATAAAAACAAGTGTAAATCACCTTTGAAGTAGCTTAAGCCAGCAGGTTTGGGCCTGAATTCTTGGCTGAAACATTTCTTGCAGATTGGTATGACAAAGTGATTAGGTGTGGGCCAGAATGAAGTAAAAGTGCTGGCAGCTGCTCTTTGAATTATCCTCCTTTGACTGTAAGCTGAAAACTGATACTGTAAGTCACTTGTATAGCTTGTCGGGAAAAATAAAATTGGGCCCTAACTAAGGGAAGGAGGGGATGTGAGCACAGCTGGCTGACCTTGGCCAAGGAAGTTCCATAACACCTCTCAGCATTCACATCCCATTGTGGAGAGGCTTTCCTCACTACTCCCTGTGGGAGCTGCCCCCTCTTCAGCTCTGCAAGGGAAGCAGGCAGAGCTGTGACCTGGGTGACACTGGATAAGGATTTGCAGCAAGCCCCTTGCTCACTCCAGCATTTTGTCCTGGCACAGGTGGGAAGAGTGTGGTTACTTCCCCAGAGCAGAGATCAGCCTGCAAATGTTCTCCAGCGGTCAGCACAGCTGGCTTCAGTTTGGCAAAGGGCAGCACAGTACTGCTGTGCATTGCTGGAACTGTTCCCATTGTTTTTTTTTGGCTTTAGTCAGACCTCTCTTCAAAATGCAAAGCAAATGCCACACAGACATAGTCTGAAACAGGAGAAAATAGCTCCAGACAGCCTTTAGAAACTAAAGCATCAGTGTGAGGAGTACCACAGAGGGAAATGTGTTTTGAACTGGCCTTTAAACCTGACTTTAGCTGAGGAAATTGGGAGTTTTTTGTTGTTTTGTTTTAACTTGATAAAAGACAAAATCTCAGAGTCAAAAGAGGCTTTTGTTTTTAAAAAGCTTGCTTGTTCTGTGAGAAGATCTGTAGGGAAAAAGAATTTGAAAAACTGTCAAGAAAATGAAATATACGTGTCTGATGTTCATTGAGTTCATTTTGCACTTGTATGGTGTTGATGTTTGTAGATTGGAGATGCTTGACAAAGCACAAGGAGTTTTTTTACCAAAAAAGTGACCCTCTACCATAACACAGCTACATGGAAGAAAAATTTCTTGTATTTAAATTAGCTTAATTTTCAGATTAGTTTGGTTTGTGTTTACTTGGAAAAATTCTATTGTGCTTTCTTGATTGCTTCCTTGGAGTTATCACACCATTACTACGCCTCCTTTGTCAAAAGGATGACAATAGGAGAAATGGGCTCAACTTTTAAACTTCACAAGGTCAGCCAAACCCCAAAATTTGAAAGTTCTTTCATGGTGGCTCAAAGGATAAAATGGGTGCTACAGAAGTGTTGGGATCATCCATAATCAATTTGATCTCAGGATGAAATAAAAAACTTCTGATTTTTGTAGCCTTTTAGAGCACTGCTTTGGGTTCTTTTAACGATGGTGGAATAATCAACAGAAAGTGATAGAAGCGTTTTTCATTTGAGGTATTTAAAGAATGAAAGAAAAAAAAAGTTGGTTCAAGTACTGCTGAGAATATTCCAGCCCTGAATTTGGCTTTCTCCAGTAGTCCATCAATAACAATTAGTTCCCTGGTCAAGAAAGAGTGTCTTTTGTATTCACTGGCTGCTTGTAATAGCTTCCAAAAAGGAAGCATAAGATGCAGAAATGCATTCTTTACATAACACATATGCTGCTAAGAAACAGTCCAATGTCATTAAAGTTAGTGGAGATTGCAACATACCACAAGCAGCAAAATCTTGTCTTGCTTAAAATCTTTCTGCAGAGCTCTGTTACAACACATTATGGATGATAGGAACACTATTTATGGCACGCAGAACATATTAGGTTTTAAAATTAAAAGTTATGAGTGACTTAAACAGAGTCATTTTGGTTTTATATAGAGCTAGACATGGAGCACCCACAAGATCTGTTCACTTTGTGGATTGATGATGGTTTACTCTAGCTGACAGCATAGGGCTGACCTCACACAGCCTCTTCACAAGTAAAATGCAAGGTCTTTAAAGCTAGGTCAGCCTGACTCTTGGCTGCTGTGCTTCTACTCTCATCCTGATTTCCAAGAAATCCCTCCTCTGGGATTTCTCACAAGCTGGTTGCATGTTGAACTAAGTCAAGAAAGACTCACGCCTTGTCAGCAAGGATGCAGAGAGTTGAGAGGCAGCAAGACCATGCAGACATGATCAGGACAGCCAGTCAGATGGATACAGGTGCCTGCAGATTCATGTCTTCTCTGTGTGTCTGTGTCACTCAGCTTAGCTCTTTGATCCTATATCAGAATTAATCAGCTGTGATTAAAATAAATAGAAATTTTCAACTTTCCCAGATAACCATAAATGTAGAAGGCTGATGGCATTGCCTTCTCGTTCAGACTTTGGCAGGCCTCACAACATTTCTGCAAGTGTAGAATGTAGACAGTGCTAAGGGGAGACACAGAGTGCAGGGAAAGCAGATGTAAAAATAAGTAAATAATTCTAGAATGACAATCTTTAGATTAAATGGGAGCATTGGTAAATACAATCTGTAGAAATGTCTTATGCAAGTTCATCAAATGTCAGAGTACAAAAGCAGTGGAATGGGTTAGATTTTCAAAATTTACCACTATCTAAGTTTGTAAAAATGGTCAAAGAATTTACAGCTACATTAATTTTTTAAAGGATGATCAAACTGGCATAGCTTTGACAAAAATGAGAATTATGACACGTTGACCTGAGGGAAAGTCTAATGGGAGTTTAGGAGAAAATAATGATTTCAAAGCAAACATACACAGGTCTTCTGAAAAAGATTCATAAATGACAGCTGGGGGAGATATTATATAAAAATGATTTCAAATTCCCATTTATTTGGCAAGCAAGAAAGGAAAAATAATGCAAATGTAATGGATCTGGGATAACTGGAAAGTCCCAGACCCTAAGTGAAAAAAGAGTTCTTGAGCTGAGGAAGGGATGGAAGCAGGTAGAAACTCATTCAATCCAACTAAGAATAAAGACTGGTGATGATCAGTCATCTTTTCAGAACTATCTCTAAAAGCCGTGCTCTGGCCATTCCTCCCTAAGCTAAAAGCAGCTGAAGTATTTTGTGGTGAGCCCATTTCAGATAACAGACCATTAGGAAAGTTGCATTTTTCCAAAGGGCTGGTCTAACAAAAACATATGCATTAGCATGGTTCGTATTAGCATTATACATAAGTGCTGTGCAGCCATGAACCAGGGGAAAATGAGATGTTTACAACCCCTGTACCCATTTTATTTGTTGTGGTACTTGTCTTCGGAATTCAGGCCTTCCTCCCCTCGGATTGTCCTCTCATTTTCTGCAGACATTTGGATATGCAGAAATCTTCTCATACTCACAGCTGAAAATTGCTACCAAAAAAAAAAGCATAACTAATAAAATAAAATTATATTAATAATCACAGAGCATTAAATTTTTCATCAGGACACTACAGTATAACATTTTAGAGTCTAAGTGGTCTATAACAGCCTTGGATGGAAAGAGGGGGCCAAAAAAGCAATCTATGTGTAAAGAAAGAAATCTGAGTACTTTGGCAAAACCAGAGACCAATCTTGGTACCTCTAATCACAAAAGCTCATGAGAATGCAGCCAGTGACACTTTGAAATTAAGTGAAGGAAAATAAAAATTAAATCCCAGCTGTCTACTGGGCAGCCTGGGTCACAAAAATCTCTGCAAGTATAAGAAGCAGCCATGAGTTGCTACATAAGTAGATAATGTGATAGACATGAGTAGATATCCTGAGTGCAAAGATCTAATGGATGGTTTGGAGTTCTCTCCTGCCTGGTGTGACTTCCATGGCTCTGAGTAATCCTCTGCAAGATGCTACATTGATATACTTCTCCAGCACAGCCAGTTGGAATTTGAAAAAGAAAACCCAACTCTGCAGATGTTGGTGTGCTGCAGTTACACTTTTAAATACAAACTCTCCAGCCTTTTTTATTATCTTTGTTTTAGTTTATTCTCTGCTCTATTTTTCTCTAGTATAGTAAACAAGCGGTGCTTATTTTTAAACAGCTATAAAAAGAGATAAGTCCTAAAATAGGTGGAGCAAAACAAGGCTAAATGGGATTCTTGTTTAATACAGTCTATTCTAATTCTTATTTTCCACTAGGGGCTGTTCCACAAAAGAGCTTAGGGGGCATAATAGTTCCTATTAATACATGTTCATTGTAAAAATCTACTTTACGTGAAAGGTTCTTCTATAAAACATTAATGCTATGAGCAATGGCACAATTTTTAAAATGTAAAATTAGAAATATTTAGAATTATTTTGAGGGTGTAGTTATATAGAATAATTATGTTTAAGCTCTGTCAGTTTTGGGTGACTTAATACAATCTTAAAATGGGAAATGTACCTACAGTTAGTAAAAGACAAAGCCAAGCAGGAGGGAACATGGGAGGGGATAAAAACTCCAAAATAAAGCATTAATTTAGCAATATTTCAACCTGATAAGGAAATACTGCTGTTCCAGACATGCTGCTCTTCTGCAATATAAACATTTATCTGTCCATAAGGACTCAGTTTTTCTTTCTTTTACATCTAGTCTACTGCTTCACTGGGGGCATAATTTATTAATAGAAATGTATTTAAACATTTCACCAAGAAGCATTCACATGTAAAGGAGAATGTCTGCCTTTTTAGAAGAGGAAGTTATTGCCTCTATCTATTTTATTTTATTCTAAAATCTAATGAATCTTTTTATAAGCTAAATTCTTTTTTCCTAAAAAGCCAATTTTTAGACCATATCATACTT
The DNA here is from genome assembly GCA_024865655.1 of Emberiza elegans. Taxonomy (NCBI): domain Eukaryota; kingdom Metazoa; phylum Chordata; class Aves; order Passeriformes; family Fringillidae; genus Emberiza; species Emberiza elegans. The sequence goes on from JALJVW010003518.1 coordinate 3,432,478, forward strand.
CCCTGAGGTCAAAGGAACTGATCCATTGGCCAGTGTGGGTGGTGGATTCCACCCTCATGTTTGAGTTTAACTTTTAGCCATTTTATGTAACCATTGAATAAAAATTGTTTCAAAAATTCTATTAGGGACCCCAGGTGTCTTTTTAGGAAAATTTGGAGACTATCAAGAATGCTTACATGTTGCTCTGCTTGTTGCAATAGAAGAGAAGCAATTGAAAGAAGGATACCTGTGACTTTTAGTGGGTTGTTTAATGTTATGTTATTACAGAGAATCATCTGATATATTCACAAAAATTAAAATATTTGTATTTTTCCCTTTAAACTGTTAAACTATTAATGCTCTAAGCATTCTAGAAAGACATGTAAAGATTGATTATATATAAATTAATGAAAGAAGGCTCTTAGTGAATTAATTACTCTGTGAAATGTAGTAACAGGCAGTGTTTGAAATGGAAATTGAGTACCCACTTCCATTCTGTTCAGTTATATACGCATGGCATGCAGGAAGGGATACTAATGACATTTTAGCATAGGCACTTTTCAATATGCTGAATTTATACTTTTTTATTTGCTTCCCAAAATATTCTTCTTAAAATTTCAGGAAAAAACATACTGAAGGATGATAAACTGTTCACAGACTTTAATTGATAGTCTTGGAAGTAAATTAGAGCTATCAAAACATTTACAATACAGCACAACAAGAAACAAGGTTTGGAAGGAATTATATGAAGTTGTATATAAACAAAGCTTTGGCAATGTCAAATCAAGAGGAGAGATTAATTTGGTGGTCTGTTATTCTGTAGCTGCTCTGCAAGAATTCTTTATGCTTTTCTTGGAAGCAAGTGACACCAGCAAGTATGGGAGATGGAAGTCAGAATAGTTGGAGTTCTGATCTGATACAGATGATTTGTTGTATGATGGAAGCCTATTTTTCCCTAGGTTTTTTTGTATCTTGAATATAGTGTTTAGCTGTGACCCACGGGCCAAATACACAGTTTCTGCAGGAGTACAGCAAGAGGGCGAGGTATCTTCATGAATGAGTGAACAGGCAACCTCCCACAAAAAGGCAGATGGTTACCACTTAAGCCACATTAGTTCAGTAAGTACAAATTCAGAAATCTTTAACTTGGTTAATTTTTATGATTAAAAGTCTCCAAAGACATTCCAGGACATGCAGATTTCTGGAGGGACAGAGGATCCCCTACAGTTTATGACTCATTCATAGACTGGTTAGTTGCTGAAAAAGTAAACACAGTCTAGGTTTGGAACCTCTGCCATCATTTTTTCATGTTTGCAGAAGCTGTCTGATGAAAGATAAACAGTCCTGAAGGAAGAAAAAATTCTTTCTACTGGGCCTTATAAGTTAAACCTCAAAAGGTAACAGCATACTTAACATTTGCTTGCCTATCCTTAAGGCTGGATTATAGGCTTACAGTATAAAATATCTGCCAGGGAAGACTGAAGAATAATGTTACAATAAATCTTTCCTCTGAAAATAACCTTGGGGGTTGAGGGGTTACACCTTAGCCTGTGAAAATGTAGCTCTTAAGTTTTCTTTTTAAAATTTTTTTAAAGATAGCAAATTTTATGCAAAGACTCAGGGCTGATCTAGGCAGGTCTTACCTGTAATGGACCTTCTTTAACTTCTCAATTTCTGAGTATTTATATGAATTTTAAGATACCAATGGAGATGGGATTGATAGTTTATTTGAGCTCCTGAGGGGCATTAGCACAGGGTTTTGCTGTGCTGGATTTGTTTTTCATACACTAAACTAGCTATATGTGACCAAATTGAACTGCAGCTTGGATAGTCGCTGTGTTGAGCATTATTTAAATATAGAAATTTAATGCAAAAATTTATGTCTTGAAGAGTTAATTTCCTTTCTCTTACTTAAGACAAAATGTAAGGACTTCGTGAAATCAGTTCTAGCATCTTATGGATGACTATCTATGTTTAGATAACCAAAACTTTTAATACTAACACTTAAATGGGCAGAGAAAGTAGAATAAGAGAGCTTATACGGGAAAAGTGCTATAAGATCTCTTTAAAGATATTTTTTAATAGTAGTAATGAATTCACTAATTGGCCTATTTTACTGTGAACCTCAGGGAATTTTAGTTGGTTGTTTTATTCATTCACTTACATTTATGAGCTGGGTTTCAGTAGGGAGTTTCCTATATTGTTCACTGGCCTATAGTTATGATGAAATATGGATTTGTAACTCAGGTGCTTCTCCCACATCTGAGTTACTATCTCTCCTAAATAATGTGGTATTACCATTTTATTTCACACTTTCCACATCCTTGCTGATTGGATGAGCCACCCAAATATCTCCTGGGAATGATACTGACCCTTCCCATTTGTGGCACATGCTATACTTGAGATAATTCATAGCATCTACAGCCTCCAGGTGTAAAGAACACTTGGTAAAAACCCTGTCTTTCCCTCACCTGGAAGACCTGAAAGAGAACATCTGAGATTTTGTACACATTGCTCACATTTGTTCATAGTTGAAGGTGATAACCTGTGGCAGGTTTCCACTCTTCAGAGCGATTTTGAACAGCCACTCAATTTTTTTTAGCTTTCAGCTATTGTCCTTGGCATAAGGAGATTGAAAATCATTCCCCCTTGGTTTAAATGAAGTAACTTTGATACTTAGGTGGAAATACATGACCTCAGGGTCACAGCTACACAATGGTTACTACACAATTGTTAGCAGCTACACAATTGTTCCTGAGTTTGAGAGGTGCCTGGTGTACTGGAGAACACTTGACACTGCCTGGTTCTCCCCCAGAAAAAATCCCTATTTTGTGCTTCAGACCAGTAAAATTTAGTGCTGTGGCATTTATGGAACTGTTCTGGGCCTGCATCCCTTCCTGAAATTCCATGAATCTGTATTACATGGAATAGAATGAAAAAGGCAGTTTGTCATAAATGATAGAGGACTTTGGCATGGTTTTGTACCTGTCTCACAGGGAGCTCTGTGGGAGCCCTGATGTGCTGCAGGGTGGGAATAAGCTTTGGGTGCAGCTTAGAGTCAGACCTGTCACCTTCAGTAGAGACAGGAGGTGGAGAGCAAGGAGCTGCTTTTGGGAGATGCAGCACAGCTGAAGATACCTCCAAATTCCTTGCTGGAAGAAGTAAGAGTCTTTCATACCACAAAGACTCTCAGACAGCCTTAACCATCTGTGGTGGTGCTGTTTTACAGTTGATATGCAGTACTTTGAGGCTCAAGGCTCAGGGAGCTTTAGCTGATGCCCAAAGAGATGAGTCCTTCTGTGCCTTCTGGAACAGCTGTGCCTCACACTGCTCCCAGATGTGCACATCTTAATGTTGATGCTGGGTTCTGTAGTCTGTCTTCTCAGAACTGTTTGGGAGAGTCATTTTCAAACCCTATTCTTCTTACATCTTTCATTATAAGAATGTTGATTCTTATACTTGCAAGTGGAAGCACAGAAATGCTATAAAATTCACTGTAAGTGAATTATTTTATGTTACATACTGATGTCATGTTAGGCACAAATCCCCATGAATTAATTCAGATTTTCCAATTTTGCTTAAGGTCTTTTAGCTCAAGGAGACCTTGATTAAAGGCAGATTGCATCAAACCCAAATAAGAGCAGAGGGTAGGGGTGGTGTTTACTTTGCCTTTAATAGACATGAAATTCTATTTTTATTCCAAGCCATGGCTGGAAATACCTTAAACCCACTATATGATTGTTGGGCTGTAGAAGTTACACAGGGTAATACAAACATTACTAAACCCAGTCTCCTGCTGGATATAAGGAATTTTACCTAACAAAACAGAAATTGATTTAGATTTTATCCTTTATAATTTCACTACTAATTCTGCTCTTGTTTTTATTTTATCCATCATTATTATAAGCCTTTGGCAAAAGAAGCAAAACCAAAATAGTTTCCCACCCAAACTATTCAATGGTCTTGAGGCAAGGGAAAGGAAATAACCTTGTTGTTTGCATAATGATAGCAAAGGTTGTGTGGGGTAACACATTTTATCTCCAACGTTATGAGCTATATGTCACAGTACTGTTAGAAATACATACAAACAGCATTATTAGGGTCTTCAAATGAGGTGCAGTTAGGTTAGGCATGCTGCAAAAGCCATCTCTCTAACCCTTAAAAAACCTCAGTAATTTTCCATTCTTTTCCGTAAAACATATTATGGGCATGGAATTCTGTTCATCTAAACGTGCAGCTTGACTCATTGAATGAAAGTAATGTAAATGAAATCTGAATTACATCTGTGTTGTGTTATAATGAATAACGTCTGCTTGCTAAGACACTGAGTCAAGGACCTAGTTCTGTGGAAGGAAAATATTTGTGTGTTGCACTGGAAAAGCTGACAGGCATACATCTGTGTGCTCTGCCTCACATGCTGAACACTAGGAATAATGCAAATTGTTGATTTGGCTAGGAGTAGGAAAAACATGGTTCGAGAATCAGACCACTTTCTGCGTGACTAATTTTGAGAAGAAAATGCAAAGTCTTGAGCACTTTTTTTTCAAGTCTGCTTATTTTGTCTTTCATATTTTGTATTACTTGTGGAATTAACTTCAGTCTGGAATGTCTTAAGCAAAGTTCAACAAGTAAATCAACAGTTATTTTTATCCAAGATAGATAACTGATTAGCAAAGCAGGATATGAAATAGGGTATTTAATATGGTCTGAATTTTTCATGTACGTACATGCAGCTTTAAATAAACACTTTAGCTTCCTGAACAAGCAATGCTTGTTACAGATTTTGAGAGGCTTGTGTGATTTATATGAGGGCTGTTCAAAGCTCTCTAAATCTTTCTGATTTTGGATTTCACTGTGAGGTCAGCTCTGAATATGAACAAACTTTAAGCATGACAATGGACTTTAGACTGTTCCTGTGGTCCAGTTGCATAAAGCTATTTGAGTATGCACAAGATTTCTTTCAGAATATGATAATAGCACATCAATATTTCTAAAATGTCATCTCATAAATGAAAGCTGCTCTATTCTTTTTGGCTGTGAATTATATATGCCCATATATCAAATACTAGTTTTAAAACTGCAGGCACAGTTTAGAAGACATTTTTTAGAAGCATGCAAAAATGTTGTAAACCCATGTGACCATGTAACAGATGGGGACTCAATTAATTTTCCAGTGCTCAGGTTAAAAGATAAGAGTTTTATTTGAAATAGGAAAGGAAATACTTATTCATTAGGAAGAGTTGCTCAGAACCTAGCCTGCTGATGTGAGGAGGGAACTGTAAGGCTTTGAGGGAACTGCATTCTGCTGGATGGTAGGACCACAGGAGACCAAACCTTTACCATTTCAGCAAAACAGAAATAGGGCCATGGATTCAAGCTGCTGCTCCTTCTCTTGCTGCTAGACTTTCCTCAAGTGTTGCTCTAAGGACTCTGCTGATGGCTCAAGATCATATGCCTCAGAATTTAACTATCATCTTACCTAGCTTAGCATGAAAGCTAGTGAGAAGAAAGATCTGAGTAAGGCAGCCTTCTGAGGCCAAAACTCTATAGAAAAGCAAAGCAAAGCAAAGCAAAGAAAATTTTAAAAAAAGAAAAGAGAAAAGAAAAAAGAAAATAAAAGAAAAAAGAAAAGAAAAGAAAAGAAAAGAAAAGAAAAGAAAAGAAAAGAAAAGAAAATAAAAGAAAAGAAAAGAAAAGAAAAGAAAAGAGACAGAGTGGAAGGTGCTGCCAGTTTTCACCTAGGAATCTTCTTGTTTGATATTAGAGTTCCTTATGTACCTTATGCATTGCTTCCTTGCATGTCCAGAACTGCCTTTATCTGGATAGCTCAGAGCCTGTTTTCTACCCAGAGTTGATTTTGCTCCAAGAACTAGACAGCTGAACAACTAAACACAAGGCAGCCCCAGTGCAGTGTGTGCTCTAGGAGCACATATACCACGTTCTTGGGAAGCTGGGAGCTTTAAAGTTGAAATAGTTGTGGTAGTTTAAACAAAACCAGAAGAATTGCCTGCCACTATATGGAATATGTGTGCAGGATTACACGTACATTCTGTTGGGGAGCTCTTTTGACTTTTGTTTATGCAGGTTTATTTTTTAAAGCTCTAGGGAAGGCTCTGCTGTGTTAGGTAGAGTGTTGCAGATGAGCTTTCCATTTCCTTATCAGCCTGAAAGGACTCATGCCTTTGTTTCCTCAGGGAGACACTTTCACCATTGGCTGCCTTGGGCCTCTTCAGTGCTTTTCTCCATATACCAAAGGCTCTTGGTTAAATCCTGCTGGAGTCTCCACGATTTTGCCATTTGTGCAAGTAGGAAGACACCTTGGCTGAGAGAATAACATTCATTTATGTAAAATGTTTTTTCTATTTGTAGTCCTCTTTGCATAGTGGACATGAAAAAGTAATGTGTATATCAAACATTTCTAGAAAAAATTAAGTCACTGCAATGTTACCTTAAGTTATATAAATCATTATTTAAGATAAAAGCACTAAAATTGTTAAGATTCACCCATCTGGCATTGAAAATGGCAATATCCCAAATCAGTCTTAATAAAAGATAGAGCTTTGCAACAATATTTGGGTTTCTGAAAATTTGTTTGCTTTAAAATAAATATTGATGTAATCCATATATATTGGGAAACAGTTCTTTTTGAAGTGAGACTGCCATCCAAACTCAATTATACTTTCTTTGCTGCAGCTGTTAAGCTCTTGGACAAATTTTGGTTTTACACTGTGCTGTTAGCCCAATATTGGCCTCATAATTTCAATGGACACTAATGAAATCCAGTGAAATCTTTTATGAGTGTTTGAAGTAAAATTTCTGTTAAAACAAGGTTTGAAATTTCTAGGACATGATTTTCTACTTCAAGATACAAACAAATTCACAGAGAGTTTTCCAGAGTGAGAGAAGTGACTTCTTGGTTCCTTTCTAGCTTATGTTATTTCACGGGAGTTCCAGCATCAATTCATTTCCCTCAAGCAATGCAGTTTCTATTTCTAAGGGGTTTTATGTGTTTGGGGTTGTTTTGGGTTTTTGGTTTGTTGGTTTTTGTTTGTTTCTTTTTATTTTTTACCTTAATTTTTTTTGTTCTAAAGTCTATTAGATAAGTCAAATTGTGAGAAAAGAAAAACTTATTTTTCTGCATTAGCTTGAAAAGATCTCTTCAGGGACAAAAAACAAAATTTCTTTTCTCTGTTTCTGGAACTAATATTGACTTAATTCTCTTTAGGTTGGTCCATTATTTATTTCCCTGAAAGGAGGCCTCTCTGTGGAAAGTACAAGTTCCAAAGCTGCCATGTGGGACACCAAGAGTCATTCTTCTAATAAATCAGAAATATTTCAAATTTGTTTACATTTAAGTATTCCATAGCTTTCTACTTGGAACAAAATTTAATTTTACTAGATTGAAGCATGATTCAATATTACATAAGGGTTTATAATGTCAGATGTAAAACAGGCAAAACTACCATTTCATTTAGGCCACTGCCTATATTTTTTGGTATTTCTGAGTTCCTAAGTATCTTGGTTTCCTTTCATCCTCTGCACTTTTCTTCATTTCTTCTCTTTCTCTTGTCTATTTACACAATATGATGTTTAGAATAAAATTTTGTCTCAGTCATTTTGTTCAACACTTTGAATTTTTGGCATGTATAGTTAATGTATCTGGATCAAGCTTCTCTCTTATTTAGCTTCTCAGTGCCATACCAGCCATTGCTTCTAGCATTTGAACAGATGCATGCATCTGTTCTTTATTAGCCTATCTTTTCTTGATAATTGGTTGAGAAAGGAATAAAAGGACTTTGTTTCACATCCTTTCAGCATTTCACTCTTCCCTGGGTGGCCAAATTTGATTGAATAGCATCCTAAGTACTCTGAGCTTACATCCACTCAAACCCAATTTAAAATTTTCTCAGAGAATCTATCATGTTTGGTTGGGTTTTTTATAATATAGACTAACAACTGTACTTTCTTTCGGTAGTCAGCCTTGCTTAGTACTACAATGACACTTTGAAATGAGGCTTCTTGATTTATGTTGGGTCTAGGCAGACCCTATGAAATTCCTCTGAAGCAAGATGAAAGATAACAAAGTCAAAGCAACGAATTTTAAAAGATTTGAGTGAAAATTGGCATCTGTGGCAAAAAAAGAATAGTCCGGTGTTTCATCACTTAGAATATCCTAAATAAATATCACATATTTCTCTTGGCATTTCATATTTTTCTGCACTCAGTCACCCCCACAACCACCCGCTGTACATCAGGGGAAACCAGGCTGCTTTGATGTGCTTCCTCATGACAACATAGTTATGTCAGATCTGATGCCGTGAGGCAGTTTTGTTCTTCCATGTGAGTGGGAACAGAGTGCAAGAGACAGATTTCAGCCTTCACAATACCTTCCAGCTCAGCACCACTGTAATTTTCATTAAGTCCATTTATTGCAGAGGAGAAGAGATTGGTCCCGTCATTTTCACCTTCACGTGGAGTTTTGTGTTGTGAACTGAACGTCTGGGTTCCTCTCTGCTTCACCATGAGCTGAGTCACAGCGTTAAACATTCTCAAATTTGTATGGTAAGGAACTGAAATATAACGTAAGTGTGAATCCTGTGGCTTGTGTCTACCTCTACATGTGATTTCCCAGTCACTGCTACTTTTATTGCCTTTTTGCCATTAAAAGTGACCATTGCAGAAGTACAGGAAAGCTCTTACATCAGCCAAGGATAACCATCATTTCTATTCTCTGCTTTTTTCACCCTTTCATGATTATTGTGACTGGAGAATGACAGAAACATTGGGCCAAGCAACCTAAATGTAAAAACCACACTTTCACAACACACAGTTGTAATCTGGCAATCTGAGTCTCTGTAACTTGTTGGCCAGATGGGAGTGAGACAGAAAGAGCAGCACTTACAGAGTAGCAGTCACCCAGGCCTGTGCCAGAAGGAGAGAGCTGCTGGGGCATGAACCTTCGAAGTTACACACCCAGAGTGCTCTGGATGTGGTCCAGAGCAAGAAGAAATCTAAGTACTGTTTGTACCATCGACAAGAGGTAAACTTCATGTCTTGCACAGTAGCCCTTCCTGCTTCCAAGTGGTCTGCACAGCACAATTCCTCAGAGACAGTGAAGAGTCAGTCAGGGTATGCATGAATGCTAGAATTTTTGTAGCATTCAGACAAGTATTTGGATTGACCAAGGTATTTATTAAAGGGATCTGTGCTACAGGGGTCATGGACACTACAGGATTCTAATTATCTCTTGGTGTTTTTTCTTTGTCTCCCTAAAAATGCAGCCATAATTTTTATTATTCACTTTTTACTTACTAAAAATTATCAGGCTCATAATGAGAAAACAGGCAAACTCCTTGGTGATATTCCACTACAGGAGAAATGAAGTGCTCAAAGCAAAACCTTTGTAAGTCTTCTATCCTCTAAAATCATAGGCAAGATGCTCAGGAATGTAAAACTGCTCAGATTTTCAAAGGCAAATGTTTCTATTCTCTTTTCTCTCATTAGAACACTCTGTCTATAAGTAATAGAAGTGAGCCACCCTGAAGAGTGGCTTTAATAGGGTTTTTTGGCTAGGGGGTTTTTAAGCAGAAATGAAAGACAAGGTTTTTTAAGCATTATTTTGTCATTTAGGAAACTGTTTTCCAAATTTATGACAATCATAATTAATGATTTTCTTAAAATACCTTCTCTCTCCTTATGCTACTTAAAATTATTGTGTATCATGGCATGGATCTCTCTTTCTTAAATACTTAAATACAGTATATAATGTAAGCCTGAGCCAAATCTCTGCAAATGCTATCAAATATGCTGGACTTCTCTAACTGACTTTTCGAGTAACACATCCTGATTTACTGCTTTGCTGGAAAACAAGGAAGGAACAATAAGACTAGAAGTCTTTTCAGGGAGACCTTTTAAGAAAAGTGGTGAAGCCTAGGTATTGAATGAGTATTTGTAGAATTTATCATCCCTCTTCAATATTTTCTTTAAAGCTTAAACCTGAATTTAGTTCTTTTTGTTCATGTGTCTTTTTATATACATAGCAACATTTCAGCAGGCATCAGATAAGACCAAAGTCTTACCTCACGAAGTATGACTTTGAGAAAATCTTGTTCTCTTTGACATTTTCCATCCAAAAATTCAGTTGGAGAAGAACTAGAAGGGAAAATTTCTAGGGGCTGAGCAGTGAAGTTTAATTCCAACACTGAAAGGTCTCCCAGATGAATTCAGCAAACCAGACAGTCCAGTAGACATGAACTCTGGCCCATAACCTGCAGATAAATCTGGTTGCACAGACAATTACCTCCCCAGCCCAGTGATGTCAGTGGAAATCCATGCAGGGGTAAGGATTTGTGGGCAGACGTTTGGCTCTGCTCAGGTTAGGGAAGCTGTTCAGGTATTCCATTTCTCTGTAAAGTGAGACAGATTCTTGCAGCCATTCCATACTTTTACAGTAGACCATGATTCAGTTCAAGCCACTAAGAACTGCTGGCTGTCAGGCTGAACTGGATGCTGCATTCATCCTTCACCACTGGAAGTTAGATCCTTATCTTGGGAAAGGGTGTGAGTGGAAATAAGATTTTTTTTTTTTTTAATCCTACTCTTATTTCCTTTCTCTTGTCACACAACAAAGCTTTTTCAGTTTTGCCCTGGGTTTTATCATCTGTGAGGATACATTAAAAAAAAGGTGAAATTGGACTTCTAACAGAGTTTCATGGGGCAGTTGACTATTTGTAACTGAATCAAAACACTGATGTTGTATTTTTTGTACTTTTATGAGAAAATTCCATTCACAACTAAATTCTTTATGCCAGTTTATAAATGTTAAAGGCATCCTCTATGCATACTTCTCTATGATCCAGTCATCACTTAACAAAATACAGAAGAAATGTGTTTTATTTATTTATTCTACAGTGTTGCTATTCCATACTTGGTTACATATTTTGTTAGTATTTTTAGTTCTGTTTCCTCTAATTGTCTCTACTTGCTTTCTCCTGTCCTGATGTCATATATGCTTGGCCAAAAAGTAACAGAGGTCCTATCCATTACAAATGTAAAAGACTGACTTGCTGAAGTTCTTCAGTGGAAAAAGAAAGAAATCTTCTGAATGGTTCAAAGTTCCTGGTATCTTTTCCTTCATCTATCTTTGCTTCTGTTTTCTTTCTTTAGACCCCTTTTTCCTTAAAGTCATCTTTTACTCCCTATCTTCAGAACACTGTTCTGAAAGCTTTTTCTCTCAGAAATCTAAGATACTTTAGACTAACTTTTGATGGACCAAAAGATTGTCTCAAATTTGCCTTCTTTCATTAGTATTTTATGAGTTCCATGGACAACATCCTAATTAGTTTTACAGTTTTCAGTTTAGAGTTTGCTAGGAACAAAGCACACCACGGAGAGGAAGATTTAGCATCTATGTCTATTGTTTTGCCTGACATTTTGGTTAGCACTGGTATCCCATTTAAAACCTGGTTCTTCCATTCTTCTAGTTCTAACACAGATGTTTAGAAGAGTCATCAATTTATATGCTTTGAGATACTACAGTAAGAATTATCAACGTACCTGCCTTGAGATACTACAGTGAAGGCACACTGAAAGTCGGTGTAAGATCGTGATGGCAGTTCCAGCCTTTCCCCTTTGGCCTCTAAGAAAACATAGAAGACTAGTGATGCTGCCAAGTTTCCAAGTCATTAATAAATTATACTTTTGAGTTCATTAATTTAAGCTGTTATCTGGATTGCATAATAGTCAGAAGCACCCCACAGAAAATGAGGATAATAGCTTTCCTGGGCCACCAGTGCTGTGGCCAGAGCTGTTCATATCACAGCCTTGCAGTTCTGCATGGAATGAGGCTATCAGGGGCTTTTGGCCTCTTCAGCAGGTATTTCCCTGCTTTATTCATTTTAAGAAACACTGACTCCTCTGATTTTTGGCTATTACTTTTCTCTGGCACAGCTGAACCATTTTATAAGACACAAACCTTCCCACACTTCAGCTCACGTCTCTGGCAAGTCAGCAGTCCGTGTTCCTAGGAAGCCAGAACGTATGGATGGCAGCCATGCAGCTGACACAGTTTGATTTAAAAGACTGTAGTGGGGAGAGAGAGAAGTAATGAGTCCTCCAAAACAGGAGGCTCTCGTAAGAAACTCTTGCTGCTGCTCACGACTGACCTTTCTGTGCAGTCTTTCTGGTCTCTGCATTTTGGCCTTCAAAAAACATATTTCCCAAAAACCTTGGACTAAATGGAGAGGAAAAGAATTTTTTCTACTATATACAAACTTTTCCCTCCAAATGAATTCTCTTCTGAATTTACCATTCAGAAATCCATAGGGGTTTACTTCCTTTTTGCCACAACTTTTTTTTCTTATTCAAGTGCTTACCAGACTGGAACACCAGGGAAATCCTCAAGAGTCTTAGACCATGTTATTTGTTATGCTTATTTGTAAATAACAGCATAGACAGTTATGAATTTATCAGTTACAAATATGGATAGATTCTTGGGAGTGTCCTGTGCAGGGACAGGAGTTGGACTTTGATGATCCTTGTGGATCTCTTCCAATTCAGGATATTCCATGATTCTGTGATAGTTCTTGCAGTCCTTTCCTTTGCCTCCTTTTTTAGTGTCATTGGGATGCACACTGAAGACTAGTAATAGGAAAGGACACCTTTTACTGGTTAGACTGTGTGCTGGTATTTTGCTGCTGATTGTGTCATACCAGAGAACAATGTCTGCAGGAGCTCAAAGGGGTGACTGTCTTGATAATCTGTGTTGCAGACCAGCATTGCTGCTCTCTGCACACAAAATCAGAGTATTCCTGTAGACTGATTCTTCCTGCAGGTTTTGTCACTGATACATCTAACAAAATATTTAGTGAAACCACATCATGATATGACTATGAGTCCCATTCTTTCAGTACACTTTTTTTTTCTTTGCAAGATGCTGATATCCTAATAAACATTCACTTTAGGGTATTTAATTTAGAACATTACTTTTAACCTAAGAGGTTATGTTAAATTTAGCCAAAACACATTGCATGAAAATCCAGAAGGTACAACTTTAGACCATCTGTAGCACTTCTATGAAATATTGTCCTGACTTTACTGGGATTATTCAGGTATTTAATATTAAGTGCAAAAGCTTTGCTGAGCTAGGACCTTGTGTAAACATAATATCATTCTTGCTTTTACAGAATTAGGGGGAAATATACAAAAGCTAAACAAGACAAACTCAAACAAGGTATGTGCAGCTTCCCTGGTATGTTAATCTGAAGACAGAGGAGAAAAACAAAATTAGATGCAAGACCTGAGGAACTGAATGCAAGGTCAATGTGAGTAGAAATTATTCTCTTGAAAGATTATACATAATTTTTAATATAATTAAGACAGAGATATTTTTTGTTTCTTGTTAACATTATATTCCTGTAGCTCATGTAGAACAAAGATGCAGTTTATTTTTTTTCATTATTTTGACATTATCATTAAGGCTGCCACTACATCCTGTGGAAATGGGCTCTTAATTGTCATAAAGTAGATGATAATTTTGAAGTTTTTCTCTTGCAAACAAATTTCATGTTTAAGACATTTGAAACTATAAGGTTGCTGTTATGATGCCTTGCCTGCATGGGACCCCTGTATATTTTCTTTCCTGCAACATTTTTGCAGTAACATAGTTTTTCATTTACAATTTCAGAGACCAAGGATCACATCTCCTGTAATCCATTAGACTCCTATGGCATTTTTTCCTAATTTTAGCCATAAAAAATTCCAATCTCATTTTCCAGTTTTGAGGAAAATAAGCCTTTACTGTAGGCGACCACAATAAAAAATGAAGTAGCATTGGTTTATTGGTAAATAAATTAGCCCTTTTGACAACCTTGGAAGAACAAGCAATTCTACAGTTACACATCTCTTAGTGTTTAAGTTGCAATTAAGCAAATCCATATGCAGACAGATATTTGAGCCTCTTTATTCATTCAGCATTTTGAAATTCTTCTTTCTGTATACACTAATCTCTAATTGGCCAAATGTAGAAAAAATGCAGATAAGGTGGTGATGGCTGACTTGTTTGTGATAAATCATCTTTTAAAGCCAGGGATGATTCTCTACTTCCTTAAAATTGTCCAATATTTTTGGCATTAAGTATCATTTTGGCATTGAAACCTCTCAGAAAACAGCCACCTTATGCAGCTAAGCCTAAAAAGAGAACTGAGTTGAAACTAATAAGGTTTGGACCTAAAATATTCATATATATTTATGAACACATTTTTTTAAAAGATGTATTACAGCTGAGGCGCTTGTACAGACAGAAAGGATGATATGCCAGCTTTGTCCAGTATGAATGAAGTTTGCTTAAGCTTTAGCTTATGACTACATTGAAATTTAAATTTTGAGCAAGAAAGTGAGTGAGGAAGTATTTTGAAAGAACAGAGTGAAAGCAATGGTTGTATAATGTTGAAATACACAGCCTGCAATAGTTTTGCTTCTTGATAGGTTTTCTTCTCAGAAAATTATTGTTTGTGTTTTGATATAGTCTGCTGAATATGGCAGCTGTTTCCTTTTCAGCCCAATTATTTCCAACAACCAAAACCAAAACAGTAAATTTTGCAAAATAAAATATTCTGGACATTCTAGTGGTACTTTCCAAACTCATTCTGTTTATACAACATATTCAAGCAGTCATGTGATCTTTAAAGTCATGCAGTCTTGCATTATAATTGTTAAAGATTAATAATAAAACAACCCTCAAAAAATAAGTCGCAAAGAACAACTGAAAAAAAATTCTATGATTTTGAAAAGAACAAGTTCAGGTATACTTTGCATGAAATATTCCGGTCCTTCTCTGCTTATTTCTTGCCCAGCTGCCCCTGTTACTTTCAGTAATTTCTGAGTTTATCTTAAAAGTCAGAGGGTAATTCCTGACACAATGATCAATGTTCTGTCAATAAAACAGTGACCATACATGAGACAAGCTGAACTCTTGTGGGAAGGATGGGAAGGGACACATTCTGCTTCTCTCCAGGTCCATGTATCTGAGCTCAGAGTAATTCCAAGCCCGTGTCTCTCAGCTGGCAGAGGAGGTTTTGAGATCACAGTTTGGTCAGAGAACAACAATTTGACCAATGCTCCCCAGCCTCAAGAGCAAATCCTGGAGAAAGACTTTGAGGGGTTTATGAAATAATGAGATGAATGAAAGAGATAAATAAGGAATGGTTCTGTGCTGCCTTGAGCTAGAGGGCATTGAATGAAACTAGCAAATGCCAATAACAAACTACACAAAAGGATTATTTCTTCACACAATACAATGAAATTGAAACTGCCAAGGCCTTGGGCCTTGCCATGGGATGCTCTGAATGCTGTTTATATAGGTTCAGAATTTTCCCAGAGAACTTGCAAGGAAAATAAAAAAAAAAAAAAAAAAAAAAAAGAGCAAAATCACATTTGGAAGACATTAAAACAGAAACACTGCTTGTTGCTTAGGAAATCCCTTAGCTGTAAATTGCTAGAAGCAGTTTTACTCTGGGAGAGTATCAGTTTCTAATTGTCCTGCTCTAAGACTCCTCCTGAGGAATCTGCAGTTGCTTACTGGTCAGACTAGAATTTGAGTCTAGAAGGGCCTTTAGTCTGATCCACTATAGGGAAAATAATGTTCTTTTTCTAAGTGATGCATACCATATTTTGCAGCAAACTCCTTGATGCACAGTGGCTCCAGTAAAAGAACAGTGAGTAAGTAAATTATGAAGTAAATTATTAAAGTGAAGTAAATTATGTTTCTGACCATATAACACCTTTGATGAAGGAAAGAATGTGGAGTGAGGAGCAGTGACCCAGCTGCCAGACTAATTAATGCAGTGCAAGATAGCAACTGCCTGATACTTCTGTAGAACCATGTCTTAACATAATGCAATTATGTTCCTATGAGCTGGACATAGCACACCCCAAACTTGCAAAGATGTTTTGCTTAGGAGAGGGACAGTTTTCTCATCTGTGACTTAGATTCCTTTGCTTCTTCATGAATAAGTCCACACTGAGAATGGTAGTCCATGTGTCAGTCCTAAATAGTTCTAAATCTTTATGAATCAGGTGTTTTCCATTATAAATATCCAGACATCTAGTATTGATGGCTTATTTAAATTTACAAGTACTAATAATCTCACTGGGCAACTCTAGGACTGCATGAAAATACAAATAAATAATAAATAGTTATTATAACATAAAGCAGTCAATATTCTGGATGTCTGTCTGAAGCACAGTAAAACAATCCCTCTCATTATGGAGTTGTTACAGCTCAAATCAAAGCCTCATGACAGCAGATTATTTCAGGGAATACTGGGAGGGAAATATGGAGGGAATAAAGGAAATTATTTATATGCTGTGTAGCATATGTAAGTATATAATGTAGTCAGTGTGTATCTATGATTGCAGGAATAAAATATGCACTGAGTTCATAGGTTTTGTAGGGCTTTATGTCCATCATGTTAATGGTGACAAGGGCAAGGCCAGAGTATTTAAAATGTTGTTGTTACCTGGGGACTTAGGTAGGAATAGCATATAGTTTAGTTTTTCCCAATTATAGGAATTTACAGAAATCAAAATATGTAAGAAACAGAATAAAATTGAAGTTCTTTCTCTTAGAGAAAGAGGAGAGTAATTTTTAATTATGAATTTGTCTTCAGTGCAGATATAAAGCAGCTTGTTTGCAGAGAAGCCAACAGCAGATGAAATCTGTAATGGAAACAGAGAGAGAGTGGGACACAGACCACATAAATATGCACAGTATGTTATTTTTATTCATTCCAAAGTCTGTAATTCAGAAAAGATTTTCATCCTGTTCTTCCAATTTACCAAATAGACCCATTTCATACCCTTTTTTCTTTCTGTACAGGCCTAAAGAGCTAATGATGGTTTGCCTTATTTGCTTTCTTTGTTTCTAAAAAACTCTTTGATTAAATGGTGTGCAGTTGAGAATATGGAAAGCTGTAATTTTCACAGTAGTGTAACCATGCTCCAAAAAGTAGTTGAGCTGGTAGTAAGCTGCTCATAGATCTTGTGTTCTTTGTTTTCTGAGTTAGTTAAGAATCCTGTTTTACTTTTTAACTAATTAACTGATTTCGTAATTAACTGCATTTTGTTTTAAAACTTTTTTCTAATCTGACTGAGGAGAAGACACCAGATTGACTATTTTTGTTGTTTCAATCATGTCTGCATTTTAATATCAGGTTTGTTTCTTTTGATCTTTAGATAAACCCTATGGCTATTTAGTACCAAGTCAGGACAACAGCTGTTTTTTAAGGCAATGGGTTTTGCAAAGTCTGATGTTCCCTTTGGGTTAAATATTCTTTTCTCCCATTGTCAAGCTATCTTTTCAACTTCACCTCTTGTTTAGTGTTGCTTAATACCCACATGTACCGTAATCCTGCATGCAGTCAAGCATCAGAAGTGAGACAAGGTATTTTCTTTCATTTTCTGTTGCTTCTGATACTCTGTTTAATGCTCTACAATATCAGCCATTTGATTAGAGTTCATGTGTTTTTATGCCATTATGGAGACTTGGAAAAACAAGAGCACGTGTAATAATTTGTAGCAATGTGTATTTGCTTTTAATTACTGATTCCTGGACTATAAAGTGTGAGTATCTGTGTGATTTTATAAACAACTCTTACACCGTATGTGATCATAAATAAACACTGAGTTTTTTTTCTGGTGTATAACATACATTTACAAAAATCTAAATTTCCAACGTCCTACTAGAATTCCTTAACAATCCTTTTGAAGAAATTGTCAAAGAAATTAACATAATTCAAGGAGTTATCTAGCAAAGTTGAATTGTAATTATTTTTCCTGGCTTCTCCAACACAGAACTTCACAAAAGGCTCAGTATAAAATCTAATGCTACCCACGCTGTCAGGAAATAAGTTTTCCCTTAGGTAGCATCCCACATCCCCTAAGAAAACATGTGGTCTAGGACCTACAATCCTTTAAGACCACATCATGTTGCCCTAAATTCATCAAAAGCAGCCTTAATTTAACTGTTTATATTTGTAGGATACATGAGTTTGTAATGTATTCCTATTCCTTTGAAACTCTGAATCTTGATTTCTCAATTAATATCTTTTAGAAGTCTTTCAAGTTGTTTTGTTTCTTGCCAAACCGAGCAGCAGCAGCAGCAGTTTCCTTCATGGCACAGGGTGTGGAAGCCCCACTCTCAGTCTGTACAGAGAGCACCTGCACCCTGTGCATTGACATTCTCTGTAGCTGCCCACAGCTGCACAGCAGCCCCATCTGCCAACGCTGGTTTTACATAGGCATCTGAAAAAAACAGAAAGGAAACCATTCATTGTCTCTGGTGAAGATTGCTCTCCTTGCCAGCAGCATGTAGACTTTTGCTTTATAGTATTGAGGGGGAAAATGTATCACCTAGGAACTGTCAATGGCAATGCCTAGTAATGTATTCACTCCCTTTCAGTGAAATTGTGTACAGAATGAACTCTAGCATGACCTAGTAGTTGTTGCTCTTTTCTTTGAGGGCTGATCAGACTTCTGAGTGCTGCACCTTTATATTCAGTTCATATTTCAAGTGCTACATTGTAGGGGGATAGAACATAAGTAAATAATAAAGGTACTATAGAATGTAATCTTACCCCCTAAAGAGTTGCAGCTGAGCCAGTTATTAGAGATTGAGAACAGGCCTGATTTTAACTGGCCACAGCTGTAGCCAATAAGAAGAGTGTTATGAAAGAGTGGATTGGTTGGCTGAGGGGAAACTGGGGTCAGTTGGCTACCTTAAGGACAAGGAAGAGTCAGTGCTCAGAGGAGCTGCCTACAAGAAACATCAAGGAGGTATGAAACTCCAGCAATATGGAACCCTTGCAATGTAATGAGAACTCTTGCACTATAATGACAACACTACATAAGCAGTAGAAAGTGGAAGCAGATTGTAAGAATCCTATTTTAGTGTATGAGGAAACACTTACTAGGTTTGCTAAAAGCTGTTGTCAAAACAGCCCTCTGCTCTGGCCTGCCTGTAGAGAAGCTGCCTACTGCCCTGGATGCTGTCAAATGCTGTGTCAACAGCTCACAAGCCTGCATGGAGAATTATTCCTCTCTTTTACAAAAAATTGTTCCTTTTCCAAGCAAACTCATCTTCAGTTGGCTTTTTTAATAAAAAAGTACTCTCTCACAAAGCTCGCAAAGTCTTGGACACTAGAAGTGGAAAGGGCTTTTTAGGTCACCCAGTTAGCACATCTGCCAGTGCATGATTGTGCACTGCAGTTTTTATTTCTCTTTTTAATTTTTTAAATTTAATTTTTAATTAAATTTGATTCTTTGCCTTCTGCCTTTTTGTGCCATGTACAAAGAAAAGCAGGATTTATCAGTTCAGTCAAAAAATTTGGTGGAGAAAGGCTCTCATTTGCAGATTTGGTGTGTCTTGTTCATCTCAGTTACCATAAAGACTTGGAGATTTTGCATTTTCTCCTTTCAGGCTAAGATCACAAACAGCAATTTTGGCTTAAAAATACATTGGAACTGAAAAAAAGGCAACTTTTGATGCTCCTTTTTCAATTGTTTATCCGATTAATTTGCATCAGAACTTGCATAGTTCTAGGTATGGGAACAGAGTAAAATTGACAATTTGATTTGTCCAGAAGCACAAACTTTTGTCTCTCTTCTGTCTTTTTCTTTTTTCTCTTTTTTTTAACCAGAGCTCTGCCTTTATTAACAATATCCCAGACTAAATCTTTTCTTGTCTTCCAGAAGTGAAACATTTTTATGATGAGGTTCTGTAGGCCATCTGCCATGCTATCTCACTCCTGATTCAGCTCTTTCCCTGCACAAGGCCTGATGTTTCTCAGATTTTAACTGATTTACAATTACTTTGTTCCTGTCAGTGGAATCTTCATGAGATTTAGTCCTCAAAATTAGGTTCCAAAACACCTTTCATCAATGTAGCAAGGTAAAAGGTAGTTAGGCATCCTCAGAAGCTCTATCAGAGCTACCATAAAAGTGAGAGTTTGCTACTTAAAATCCTTTTGGGCATAAGGTTTCTGGATAACCAAAGATGAATGTCCCTTTGTGGTTGGATGCACACAGTAGGTCCAAAATTTCTGTTGCTGTGCTCACAAAATTGTAGAGGAAATAACAAATGCTTTGGTATATTAACACCTGCATAGACCTCCAGGGCTTGTTCTTTCTTCTTTCCTTCTTTTAAGACACTTGCAAAGAAACTGCCACTGTTCTGTTTCAAAATGTAGAAAATGGTGCTAGTTGTCTAAATAACTGTTCAGGCTCTCTTTGGAGATTCTTCTTGTTGTTTCAAGACTGAGGATATAGGACCTTAGAAACTGCACTTCTCTAAGTCTTTCTGGTTATCCACCAAATCTATTTCCTATTGTGCCCTAATAACATTTTTTATTTGATTTCAGGTCTCTAACTATTGAAAAACAACAAAAAAAAAAAAACCACCAAAAAACAGTGCAAATTAAATACTGTATAAAGCTATGGAAGTGAACATATTTTCTACACATGGTTTTTTAACACATTAAATTAAGAAAACACATTAAATGTCTTAAGAAGTTAATGCTGAATTATACCTTGTACAAGGAAATAATTGTTTACAACATACATAAACACAGAATTTCCAAAAACTGTTGCATTGTCAATTTAATGCTCTCCTAACATTAAGTTCCAGCTTGCCTTGATTGTTAGGTTTCCATGAGAGCAAGGGAAATGGATTTGACAACAGGAACCAGGAGGTATTAATTTCAAAATATTGTGTTTACCTTGAAAGATGTACCCAGAAATCAGGAGACCTAGTTCCAATCATTCCACTAAATCAAATAATTTTGAACTTTGTTCTGCTGATATATTGGTTATAATGATAAAAATGTCTTATTTTTATATTTGAGGATGGACATAAATTTAGACCACCAAATTTAAAATTCTAGTCCTTTTTCTATTGGCTCTGGGGAAAAGACCAAGAGCTCTTCTGGATATGACTGCCTTAAAAAGAATACCCTATAACTGAAAAAAACCAAAACCCAACCACAAAAAAACCCCACAGTGATCTACTCAGAAGCTGAAATGTATGAAGCTTACTTAATAACATGTACTTATTGGTCATTATGGTATCAAAAGTTACTGACAGTTTATGTTTTCTGGAACTAGAAGTCAACTGTTCATTTTTTTCCCAGGCTTTTACACATCTCATTGCTATCTAATCTAATGTCCACAAACCCACTGTAAACACAGACTGATGCAAAGTAAACAATGAAGCCTCAGTATCAGATAAACAGAACATTGAAGATTCAAATTTTTCTCTACATAAGTCTTCCCAACTTAATTTGCAGCAAACTTTCCATATGTATCAATTTTCATGGGACCTTTTAAACTTTACATAGTTTTCTTTGATGAAGTCTACAGTTTTCCTGATCATACAGAGGCTCTGATGATACTTCTGTGGATGGAAATTTGGAAAGTAAAGGAGGTGCTGTGTACAATTACAAAATATTTATTATTTAGTACAGAGGTCAGGAAGAAAATATTTTTCATTTTTGCCACAAAAATAGTTAAATGCTTTAAGACCAATGTCTTAACTTCTGTGAGAGCTTTTGTATGATATTTGTAAAACTTTTGTGCTTCTCTGCCATTAAGACTTCCACAAGAGAAGAGCATTAGTGGGAATTTTTGTAGACATGCAGAAAAATTGTATCTCAACATTGCTTCTTTGCTTCATTTTACAGAAGCTAGGGGGACAAAAAAAGCCTGTGAAGTGTTTTTAATGAGCTAGGTGAAGGTACTAGAAGGGCGTTTGATAAATAACTCTGAAGAGGAAGACAGTGGAATGTTTTTTAAGAAAAGAGATGTTTGGCCACTTGTGGATTATCGAATTAGTGAAGACCAAAGTGATGGAGTGTGAAACCAAAAACTGAGGAGTTAAGACTAACTTTATGTCCACATACTACTATGGGTGTTTCAGAGGAAGAAAATAAATGTTTAAGCATAGTGAACAAAATAATCATTTCCTATTTGCCAGCAGAGACAGAAACTAATTTTGTAGATGCAATCTAGGGATCTAGTTACCCAGATTTTTTAATTCACTCAGAAAGTTCAGCCAGCAATAGTCTGAAATTTTCTAATTCAAAAATATCAGGGATATTTATATTGAAAAGGCTGCAGGAAATGGTGGATTGGTAATATTTTACCTTTTATTTTTAATCTGTTGCATTTCTCCCTGAGTTATCTGAATAAAAAATACAAAATAGGACTGTTGAAGATGGAAATAAAAGTGCAGGATAATTAAGAGGGCAGAGGTGTAAAGCTCAGTCCAAAATGGAAAAGACAGATGTGGCCAGGACCAAGGATCTGCAATCCAAACATTCCAGGGAAATGAGTAACATCTTTTGCAAACACTCCTCAACACAATTAGTCTTTAGTTTTGTGTATTTCGATCATCAGAGAGATTTTCAAAGCTGAGAAGACAAAAATACTTCCATCTAATGCAAATTCTTAACCTGCTTTCACCCTGATTAATTAATCAACATATCAATTTAAGGTTTTCAAAGAAATTTGGATCCATTTATTGTAGAACATAAAGGTCTCCCCATGTTACTGCATATGCCTAAGTCTGCAGCACCAAAAATACCAATTTCTCCAGGTGAGTTAGAATAATCCCTGAGTTTACCCACATTATTTCTGTTCCTGATAAATTTATTTAAAAATGTTGAAAAAACTGCGCACCCTAGAAAAGGAATCTCTGGGCAGCATGTAATCAATTTATTTAGCATAAATTAAAAAAAATCAAAGTAGCTTTTAAATAAACGTGTCCTTCAAGAAGATCACATGGCAGACATGGCAGCAATTTGCTTACAAGGCTGGATTGGTAAAAGGTCGGCAGACAGATTGCTACCTCTCTGCTCCTGTTGTTGCAGCAAGGTCTAAAGTGGCTGCTCATTTTGTGGGTGATTATTTTGCTTTTCAAATTCTCATAGCTGTGACTCTGTCCAGGCCCTGTCCTTCCCAAAGTACACAGAAACTGGGGAAAGGATAGATAGCAACTGTGAAAATAACTTGGACATCCAAATATGCTTTCCAAGGCGGTCCTCTCATGAAACAGGCCAAATCTTGGGAAAGCTAGGGCAGTTTATAATAAAATAAATTATATAAACCCATATTTATTTCAAGTGTATTAAGTATAAAAATACTCTTAAAGGCAGAAAGGCAGTTTACACATTAAAGAAGTTGGACTTCTAAAAAAAAAAGGATGGTTTGTGTCATTAGGAAAAACAGAGTGTGACTTTGTTTTCAGATATGGAATTATGGGTTCAGATAGATGCAGATTAACATTTTTTTAAAAAATTCTCATCCAAGAGAATATGCTAAAACCATAAAATTATATTAAGAAGCTCACATGATCTGCAGGAAAGTATAACTGTTATTGCCCTGTGAATTAAGAAAATAAGATTTTTCTGAAACTCAAATATGTCATTTCATCATTCTAAAAATCAATGTAATGAAAAACTACTCATGATTTGCAAGGTCCTTTTATTAAGATAATTTTTTAAAGCTCAAAATTCTCAAATCCCAAAGCTTCTGTATGCATTAAGTGGCAAAGGGTAGTGCATAAAGTGTTTTTGTTGTAGGGTTATCTCATTCCAGAGTGCATTCTGGAGCACAGATGCATCAGTCCTTATATTAACTTATTTCAGACAGA
Source organism: Emberiza elegans (assembly GCA_024865655.1). Lineage (NCBI taxonomy): Eukaryota > Metazoa > Chordata > Aves > Passeriformes > Fringillidae > Emberiza > Emberiza elegans. The sequence goes on from JALJVW010003518.1 coordinate 3,456,158, forward strand.
ATACATTTTATTTATTAACGTGCCAAAATGTCTTGACTCCGGTTCAGTTCAATGGGTGGAGGTTGTCATGTGTAAAGAAAATATGCTGTTCTGTTGTTGCTGGCTTTGCCTCATGGGTTTGGAGGCAGCAGACAGGAGCAGAGCTCCTCCAGCACGCTCCCACAGAGGCATTGATGGAGCAGAAAGCTCCAGGAGGGCTGGCAGGGCTGAGGTGTCAGCCTTTCTGCATTTCTGCTCTGTCCTCATGTGATCTGATGTTCCATTTTTCTCCATCCACAGTGTCCGTGGCTCAAATGTGAACCTCTTGCCTGCAAAGCTGCTTGGTCTGGTTCCTCCCAAAACCCACCTCTCTCAGAATCCCAGCATCCCGATTCCTGGTTACTCCAACACCTTGAGAGTTTTCTCCTTGAACAGCTGACACTCTGTAAGTTTTTAGTTACCTGTCTAGACCAGTGATTGTTTTGGGGGTTTAAGATTAGTTCTGTTTGAAGGGAGATCCAAAATGCAGAACTGCCCAGTTAACAGAGGTTAGATGGTAACCCATGGCAGATAAACATGCTTTCATAGAAATAGAGCTGGCTAAAGATAAAGATCACTGGTGAAAATATCCAAAATATTTGTAACAATGTGCAAAGGAACAATTTACAACATTTATTTTACAATATCACATGTGTGAAGACCATTTTACAGTACATCTGGCTTAAACATTGAGGGGTCTGTAAAAACACCAGCATTTTTACATCTGAAATTAATGCTAAAAGCATGAAGCTTGAGTAATTAATTTAAATTTGACATAATTGTCAAAGTAAAACAAAAAGAGAAATACTGTAAACTCTTTTGGGAAAAGTTCTCTGTTTATGCCACAAACCTACTTGCAGTGAAATTGCAGCACACAAAGAAGCACCGATTTAGCTTTCCTTAAATTTTTATTGTGTTAAGTAGTTTACAACAAAATCATTAGTGTGATGACTGTGAAACTCAGAAATGTTAATAGAGCAAGCAGCTTCTAGCTCTTGATTCCCTGAAGATAACTGAGAGCCTGCAGGGTCAGCCAAGTAGTGGAAGCAATGTGTCCTGCTTGTGCCTTGCTGGCTGGCTGTGGGGCTGCTTTATGGCTCCCTGGGGACAGGGGTGAGGGCTTTGGAGAGCAGGCGCTTCAGCTGCCACAGGGCTGAGTAGCTCCTCTTCCGTCTCATTGTTGGGGTTTTTCCTTCTGTCCAACTGGACTGCAGATGGTCCCAGTACTCTTAGTTAACTAAATGATGTGTAAGTGGAATGAGAACTAGATCAGAAGCTCTAAAAAAAGACAATGCAGCAGGTAGAAAATTCACCATCCAGGAGCCTTGAGATCTGCAGGTGCTCACAGATTACTCTTGTAAATAAGAAAATATGTATTGGGGTCCTACTTCTGCCTCACAGTTGCTGCTCTCTCCAGACAAATTGATAGTAATTTTTAAGAAATCATTTATTATGTTCTCATTAAGGGACAGTTCAGATGCATTTGAGCCTGGATTCCCAAGGAGGTCAAGCCAGCCTAGATATGGTTAGTGTAACTCTTGGGAAATCAAAAGTACTTCAATGATAAGGAGTGTGGGAAGTGTCCTAGTATTGGCATGATAAAGTTGTGATATTCCTACAGTGTTTAACATATTCAAGTGTCTGACTTACGTGTTAATAACTAACATTGTTTCCCACACCCATTGCTGAAGTGGTAGAAATAACTCTACAGTGAAAGAATTTCTTTCACTTGCCATTTTTGCCTGACACTTTCACAGAAACAGAAAATAGGAAAAAAAATTCTTGCTTGTTTCTTCTTTCTTTCCACTACTCAGTTCATTAGAAAGATGTTGGTTTGTCTATAAATATGTTTCCTATCTATTTTAACACTTGCATAATGAGCATCTATGTGTTTTGGAATTCTGCTTTATTTTAAACAGCATCTTCAAAGTTTCCTTTCTGCTTGAAACATATCAGAATGCCATACTTCAATATCAGTTCCAGAAAGAGACAGATGCAGAAATTTCTGGGAAGGATTAATAGTTTTTTTCTCTTTGGAGGGGTCATTAGCTCTGCATGAACAGATTAAAGATTCCTTGCTCATTGTATTCCAAAATAGAAAAGCACTAGGTCCAAACAAAAAAAGTAGTGCACATTGTTAGATTGATAACTATAAGTTATTCAAGGTCAAATTCTCTGAATTCTTATGGTTTGAATTATTTTTTACTCTTTCCATAGCAGAAATTGCAGTCCACCATTCTTGTGTACTTTCACGGGTACCACATTAAAAGCAGCTTATGAATATTTAAGTATTGCTGCTGACAGTTTTGTAGCTTTTCAAAGATACTGATGAGGTGAATTTTCCTGAAGGTCATTTGTTTGAAAACAGTGTTTCAATAAGGATTTAAAGATGAACTCTCACAAGACACCTTACTGCAACTTTGAAAAGGTTTTTAAAAAATTTAATAAAAAAAACCCCTTCTTCCACCCCTCCCATGTCAGCATATAGGAAATGTTTGGTTTAAATATATGCTGTTTTTCCACCTACATGACGTTTTATTCTCAAGTTAATGAAAGCATAATATGACCAAAATCTGTTGCGGAAATTTTGCATGCTCTATGTTCATCCATCTTTATTAGAAAGCTAAGGTAAAATTTACAAATGCACTAAAATGATGGTGCCATTAATTTGCCCTGAACACACACGTCTTGTACTAGTGTTTTCTTTCTATCACAATATCATCTGCACTGAGGGGTAGGGAAACTCAGGCTTTCCCATGACATAATTTGTGAGACTTTATTTTAAATGGAGGTCCTGACGCCCAAAACTTTTTTGATGATAACATCACATGGCACCAGTTTTTATTTCATACACTGTAAGTGTTGCAAATTCTCACCAAATATATTGTGTAGCTTTCATTCTCTTGATGTTTCTTGAGGATGCATGCCCTTGTCCTTGGTTTTGTTGAAGAGCATGATACCTGTGGCAGCCAGGTGTGGCAGGAGGGGGTATCTGCTTCAGCAGCAGCTGCTTACACAGAAAGCAGCTCTGACTTTAAGGACAGTGAGGTCTATCCCACTCAAAGTTCATAAACCTTTCCATGATCTTCCCTTGTCCTTAATTTCGACAGTGGCATACCACACACAGGCTTTTCACCATTTTACAGCAGGGGGTGACTATTAAATAATGCAAACTATATCATGTGACAACCCACAACATGTGGCAAATTTGCTGCTCTTTTTCCCACTAAATTTTCAAGGTGGTGCTGTGCATTCCTGCACAGACACAGCAGCCCTGAGTCCCCAGAGCTGGTCACTGCTTGACTCTGCCAGCAAAGGGTGTGTAAGAGGGAGCTGCAGGGCTATTCAAAGGAAAGATCTTTTATTCTCTTTTGCAATGTGGAACCAAGTAAATACTCTTATCAGTATGTTTTTCATATTTAATAACCTGCAGGGCTCCTGGTTTGCATCACACCCAGGCTAACGTGCACGCACACACCTGCAGAAGACTACTGTAAAACATTATCCTGAGGTTGCCCTAGGCTAAAAAGCACTAGAACAGACATTGATGGAAAGCATCATCCATCTTCTGGCCTTTTCTGTTGTTTCCCCAGAACAGTCTTTGCAAGTCATGAAAACAGAAAGAATTGCACTTATTGAGAAGAACAGACATGGGGCAGAAAGTAATTTATCATTTGTATTAATATTTTTTGTATCAGTTAGTAAAATTGGTAAGTTCATTGATATATTTTGTGCTGCAGTGCCCAATTTAACTTGGAAGATGAACCTCAACAGCAGTGCAGTTCTCTGTAGCTTTTGAACATGCAAGATTTTAGAAATGTTAACAGTGCTTAAATACATCCTTCAGAAATTTGTTCTATGCTGTGCCTGTATTTAAAAAATGCCTTTTTTTTTTCCCTTCAGAAGTTCAGCCAAAAGGATAGAAGAGTTGAATCTGGGGATCTGCACTACCTGAACAGTGGCATAGGACTAAAAAAATTGCAGTGTAATACTGCAGAATGTTATACTGTTTCATTCCCTGACTACACAATTCTGTTTCCAAAAGTACCACGAATTTGATGGGAATGCCAGTTATATTTCTAAGGAATAATGGTGAGCATCATCTGGCTGGTGAGGATAGAGTTTGAAGTACCTGAATCTCCATAAAGTGTAATTCACTAAATGTGGCACTGGATCAGGACCAATGCTCATGCTTATTCTGCTCATGTATGTGTTTTTAGAAAATATTCTCTCATCCTTATGCTGCAGTTTCCTGATGATTAACATAAAGATAGCATTTGATAAAGTTCTCTGACCTCTATAGATGGTAAATGTGTGAAGTAGTTAGTTATTTGAAATTTCATTACTCTTCCAGAGGAAAATCTTTCCTTTCTGAGTAGTTAAAATGGTCATGGGTGATACCTTGGGAGCTGGAAAATTCTTGGTATGCAGTGGTTTAGTACAAAATGGCAAAACATGGAGACATGCAGGAAGGCAGTTTATGGGAAACATAGTACAATAACAACCCTGACCTCCTGGCCTCTAGAAATTAGGAAGGGCAATTCCTAAATCAAAACCAGCACCAGAAGTTCTGGGAATGGAAAAAGGCTTAATTCTCTGTAGTGCGAAGAACCCGAGATCTCTGTAACAGCAGGTCAGACTTTCAGTCCTTTGTACGTGTCTGCTTGCTTTGTGCATTCCCAAGAGTTGTGTGTTCTCCTGGCCTTGGGAAGGAGCAGAAGCCAGTGGGGGAGATGCAAGGTGGGTGGCAGGAGACTGGAACTCTTTCCATGCTGCTGGGATGCAGAGTTGCCCTGTAGAAGGGGAATTTATGTAGTTCTCTCCTTCCACCAGGGGATCTCTTTGCAATCAAGACTCTGCTTCTCTCCTGCGATGCCGACTGAACTGGTTGAATACTGCCACTGGTGTAAACATCAGGAGAGAGTCACCCACACCAGATCTCTAACCTTGCAATAATTACTCATTGGGCATTGTGGCGTTCGCCAAGAGATTTTCTACTGCTCTTTCTTTCTATTTTCTGCATGCAAGATTTCTTCACTTCTGGTGTGGGTCCTGGAGCTTGACTGGTCTCTAGCAAGAGTTTGGTGGAGTATCCCTTTGAGGACAGGGTTCAGCTGGTCTGGGAAGGTGGGATGGCATGTGTCTTCATTTAAGGCATGCTCTCAATTCTTTGCTCTCAAGATCATGACTACAGTATTCTTCTGTAATCATAATGCTGACCTAATAGTGTTGTTTTTCATTGTAATCATAGCAGCCTATTCACTGTTCTGTCATTTGAAAAAAAATGACATTTAATACATTCAAATAAGGATTTAATTATTGGAGGAGGCAGTTTTCTGACTTTTCCATGTGTGTAGAAAATGATGTGCTGAGAAGAGTACATTCTTATATTAGGAGTAAGAAGATTTCACACCTCAAAACTGTTTATTGGAAAAAAAGTTGTATTGTTCCAATTAAAAAGCATGTTTCTCCTATTTATTTCTATTTTCCATGAGACACAATTTTTTATGAAAGGAGATAGAAAACATTCCTTGTCTTTAAGAAACAAAGAGCAAGTGGATCTTGAATGAAGCATAAAAGTTTTCTGATTCACAGAAAATTTGAATCCAATTTACAAAAGGGTTTCAAGTAAAAATTTAAAAATAATTATGTTATTACCACTCTTCATGGCACAGAGTCTGCAGGCATGAAAATGAACAAATGTTTGGTATTTTCATTTGGTTCTCCAGATGATTCTTCCTAACTATTGAACTTGGTCACCAGAGCCTACCACAACTTGCTTGTTACTACTTTGGGAGCAGGGGTGGGTGTGGGGTTGTGGTATTTTTTTACTCAGTGTATCTAAGAAAACATTCCCCCCTTTCCTATCATAGCCCAGACAGTTCTACTGGCATACAGTTGATCTGTCTGATATAGGGTTTTGAGTTCTGTAATAGTAAAATAAAACCTGCAAGTCCATGTAAAGTTTAACCATAAAATCAGTTCAGATCAGTACCATAGCTACATACCTATTTACTTCTTTAATGTCTTCTTTATATGCCATTATAATTGATGTTGCTGGTGTAGACTTTGAGACTCTCAAATACCAGTGGTGATGTAATGTTTTTAGGACAGGATTCATCTTGAAAGGAAAGGTGTTTAAAAGCTACCTTTGAAAAGCAGAACAGATCAACCCATATATCTAAATTAGGGTCTCAAGTTGTTGCCCCATGCAGGACATGAATTCATAATTGACACCAGTTTCCAACAGCAGAGGTGTTGTGGGCTCTGTGACAGGATACTGGAGTTAACAGCAGGGAAAAGAATGTGAGAAGGTCACAGATCAGAAAAAATCCTATAAAATACACGCCGAGAAAATCCTTTCAGTCAGCCCTCTGGGCTGTCCACCCACCAGTGTGAGCAGCAGCAAGGCTGGCTCCAGTGTGGTACACTTCCCCTCTTTCCAGAAAAGCAGCTGGATGCTGTTTCTCCTTTCTAGGAAATCAGTGTGCACTTTGGGACATGTGGAATACTTACAGTCCAGCAGAGAACGTCATACCTGCCTCATACCATCAAAACTGGGCTGACTCTATTCCTGAAGACTGCTATTTCTTCTCTTTTTTCAAACTGAGATTTCATTTTTATGGAAGACTCTTGTATTGCAATGGTCTCTGACCGTCTTGCGCATATCCAGTGGCCTTCATTTAGAAAAGGTTGTGGTTTTTTCAAGATTTCCTTTTTTTTTGCCTTGGTAATTTTTTTGTTTCCCAACCCATTAATATTGAACAGATCAAGAGTTAAAACACTTAATTCTGTATTCTTCTCTTTTCTGTTTTTTCTAATGGATGAGTCACAGTACGGATGGCCTTTTGTTATTCTTTAGTAAATTCAAACAAGATTATTTATTCCCTCATTAGAAAAACAATAAATCAGCAAACAGAAAAATGTGAAACAATGACTTTAAAAGATATTTGCCATATTTTAAAGTTATTGGTTTTGGGGGTTTTTTTAATTTAATTTTTTTAAAATTCAATTTAAAAGGGATGACCAAAAAAGAGTGCTCCCAAAATCTTCTGGATTGCTGTTGCTGAAGCCTGGAACCTTTTGATGGTGAGGTACCATAGGACCCAACAGCTGAAGTACAATAAACCTGGGCAGATCTGGGACCCACGTGTGCTGTCTGGAGCAATGGTGATTTGAGCAGAGCCAACAAGAAGGAGTGATTTTCATGGTATACCTCCACTTTCTCCACCAGCCCCAGGATCAAAAGGATATCCTGCTTTTTATGATAATTCATTCTTGGACTCTTCTTCTGATAAATTTAACGCATTTTTTTGTTACTTAGAGATATATCAAAATACTATTTTGTTTGTGATTGTATAAAATTAGGCATACACACAAATTCAGAACAAGTTTATTCTTAAATCTATAAATATTTTCTGTCATCCTATATTATCTTGATGTCCAACAACCACTAGCTGCAGAACACAAAAGCCTTTATGAGACATTCTCCTGACAGAAAATCCTGTAGCTGTTTCATCAAATACTTCCTTAGGTGCACAGGACCGTGCTATTTCTTTAAGAAGTGCAGATCTGGGGTTTTTTCAGTTGCCAAGTGGAAATCTGGATTAGAGACGAGTAGAAAGGAGTCCTTGCAAAATAATTTTGACACCTCGGTGAAAAGGAGGAGCATCCTTACAAAGGCGTGGAGCCAGAGGTCTGAATTAATGGATTCCATCCCTGGAGACAGAGGAAGGTGCGTGCTCTGTACAGAGAAACCCCGCCCTGGCCGTGGATGTCAAATTCCCCAGCACTCGGTACACCCAGAGGTCATTAAACTGCTTTGGCTTCTGTCCCTCCTGCTGGGAAGAGAAAATGCTGTGGGTGCTGTCTCTGCTTCACCCCTATGCAGTCATAATGTTGGCTCTGCCTTAAGAGCCTTCACAGCTGTGCTGTAACACAGTTAGTTCCCAACATGACTCAGATGAAGGATTTTATTTAATCTGCACAGGACTTTGGAAAAAAAAAGAGAATTTTAGTTTGTGGAAACCTTGAGAATGTGCAAAGCTGAAAAAAGAGACATGAGAACAAGAGGCTGGGTCTCAAAACTTGATTTCCCGTTGTCTTAGGATAAAATTTTGGTGAAAATGGAAAGATGAGAGAAGAATGAAACTATTTCATTGCTTTGGCTGCCTTCACTCCTGTGATGGCCCGTTAGGGCATCAGTCATAGTTTGCATTGCTTCTAGCTCACAAATAGGGATGGTTGAGAATATGTGGCTGTGTTTTGGGGTTTTCTTTGTTTAGTGGCTCTAGACTCAGTTTTTCTTGTAGGTTCTTTCCTCCATTGTGCTTTCTGTCACTATTTGCACTATTCACGGTGCTTTATTTGTGTGAAACTGTACACTCCTTTTAAAATTTGGAGATTCTTTACTATCATTAAAATCCACACAGAACAAAAAAAAAAAACAACACTAACTTATTGCTGGCATAGGAGCAACTGCAATGGCAAAATTGAAAGATTCTCAGTTCAGATGAAGCTCTCAGAAACAAAGAATATTTACCAACTGATTCTACAGGCCAGAACTTCAGGAACTTTTAAAGCACCACTTATATAATTTACTTACATAAGGACAGAACATTTGGCAGGGTGGACAAGAGGTCACTTGATAAATATGTAAAAGCAAATCTCTCATTTGTCTTTCTTAGGCAGAATGTCACTAACCACAATACTCAAACAGGCACAAGGAATCCCAGATTGAATGAATATTCCAGCATCTGCTGGAGAGGTAGCCAGCAGTTTTGATCTACACATCTTTTATGGTGTCTACCATAGAGCACAAATATATTCAATAACTTTTACAAGCAATTGTTTCAGGTTCCTCCATCAAATGTGCACCAATTTTGATATGAGTACCTTTTCCAGTTTAGTCCAGATGCCTAGACATTGCACCCCTAGGAAGATGAGTATTAAACAAGAGCTACCTACTAAATAATCCAAAATTGCCTGCAAGACTCAAGAACCTATTTTTTAGGGGGGGCTGTTTCTGTGCAGAGGATGTGCAAAGGAAGATTTTGAACACAAAGTGTGCAGAGGATATTCAAGGAATATCCTTGTTGCTGCGCCACAGCCTCCTCAGGCCGTGTAAGTAAAATTGTGAATGCCACTCAAAAGGAATTGACTTGTGACAGTAAGTGGCAATTGCCAGAGAGTTTTACACTAGAGTTATGAAATCAATTCTACAACCACTATTATGTGAAGGTAACACTGGTGAGGAATTTGTATGTAGCTGAGCATTAATGTGCATTGTTCCTTGAACCACAGCAAATACACTGCAGAACCCACATAAGGGTTATTGTTTTTATGGGATGTAATCATCAAAGATTTGGTTTATGCTTCTATACAGAAACCCCAGGATTCATTTATGTACAAATCCAAACACACATGTTGATACTCCAATGCCTATGGCAAATAGTAGGCATTAAGGATAAATTTGGGTTCATAATCTAGCTATAGAATAGTATAATATTTAAGGTGGACAATCCAGAAAAGTTAGAATTTAAATTTTACTCTGACAAGCGTTGTAGTGCAAAAACTGAAGGCGAGCATTAGTGAAAATAAGGGAGTTACCAAGATTGTTCTTTTTTTAAAAGCTTAGATTTAAGAAATTTAGAGGAATGTTTATTATTGTCAAACAGGCTAAAAAATTTGCAGAACTCAATGTGAAAGTGTCTTTAAGTCAAAGACCTTGAATGAATTCTATTTTTTTCCTCAAATGTGAGCACTTAACCAAGTAACAGTCATTTGGTCTCATTAAAATTAAACAATCACTGTGGCGAACACATAGATATTGTTACAGAAAATTGACCTGCGTGCGATCTTGATAACAGTTAATTCAGTTTCATTCCCTTTCCATAGCTGAGAATGGTTTTTGTCCAGGGTTTGATCTGTTTGTACATGTCTATTGAAGAGAGACAAACAAATCCAGGTTCTTGGATTTATTTCTTGTTCTATCTTATGTTCTAAGCATAACTCCAGAAGAGGAGAAAACCTTATAGGCCCTTGCATAAAAATGTGAAGCCTGTTGTATTATGTTCTAGGTTGGCTCAACAGGAGCTGGTTATCTGTTTGTTGATTGTAGCTCCTTGAATGCTATAAACAAAATAACCTAACCTGTTAAGTGATATAATTCTAGATATGAAAACCCAAACCTGCAGGAAATAGTTCAGCCAATGCAACAGAGACAGCATGGAGTATTGGAGGATCCAGGGAAAAAAATGTGGTGTGTAATTCCTTTGGAATGTATCGAGGCATTCATACCTTATGAACATTTAAGACAGAGTAGAAATGCTCAGGATATGTTAAAAGTGACATCAAATTATTTAAGATCTCTTCACGCTTCCTTCAACTTGCTCCACCTCAGGTGACCCCAGCAGAAGAGGGTGTTTCAGTTTAAGTGCAAATTTATTTCAGACAAATATGTTTTGCAATGAGATCCAGTACCTACTAGATTCAACTTCAGGCTGTTCATATTTTGTGATGCACACAGAGATATGGGCCCCTTTTTTTGGTTGACAGTTCATGGCACTCACAAATTATCAGGAAGAGGGATGGTTCCCTGGGTCACTGTAATCACAGCAACGCCTGAGAACAAATGAATGAGCACTTCTGCAGGACATGACCTGGATCAGATTGATTGACTGAGAGCAGCAATTGGTTTGATCATTGTTTGAGCAGAGATGTCCACTGTGGCAGCTTTCTGTATTCACTCTGGGGTCTTTTAAGGCTACATTCCCAGCAAAACAAGATTCATAACAAAACCTGCTCAAACCATCTGATTTGGAAAACAAGTTTGTGCATTCTGATCTTATTCTCAGTGAAGTTTTGTGTGGAATAAAGAAATAACTGGGTTTAAAAACATTGGTAGTTTCAAGATTTCTTTTTTTTTTTTGTCCTCACCACCTTCTTGTTTGAGGAGCAAACAGACAAAAAAAATGTTCTGCATTCCTTTTAAATGTTGTAATGACAGCATCAAACTGAATTACTTGAAAAGATTTAGTTTGAGAGATTGATGCTTGTGATTTGCAATCTTCTTCTCTTCATAATTTTTTTAATGTTTGTTTTCTCCCCAGGTAACGCAAAATCACGTTGTGAGGTGGAAATGGTGAGAAAAGCCCTGGAACAGAAGTGTGATTTTCAGACCTTCCTTTCATTAACTCTGATTGCTCATTAGCAGAAATACCCAGGTTTGTTCCTCCACTTCTGGGATTCTTTCAGTCTGTGCAGCTACACCTCCAGTTACCTTTTATCTTTGTTAGGGAGCACTAAGAACTAAAGATCCTCTTTGGGTTTTACCCATTGACTCCTAATTAACACAAAAAAATGCTTTATCCCGGGTGCTTTGGCATGGGGCTTTTTTTTTCACGTGCATATATGTCACATAGAGTGCACACTAACTGCTCATATACAGTGTCAGCATGCATTTCGTACGCACACAAAAGTTCCAGATGTGCTGTGTATCTTGTTTAGTTGACTTTAGTCTTCTGTAAAGCCAAGAGAAATATTAATCATTCATTTACTGTTAGGGGATGGGTCTTCTTCTCATGTTTCAGTAAAGGGGGTGGAAAAGAAAAGTAAGCCAATTTTTTTCCTATTTAAGGCCAAAGCTGGGGAATGCTTGTGGCTGAGTTCTGTACATGGCCCGGTGCTGGAAGGGCAGGGAACAACCGATGTTGCTATTTTGAACAGATTTTTTTTCTTCCCCCCCCATTTTTATTTTTGCACAGAGAGTCTCATGTCTAATATTTAGACATGATGAGCTCTGTGCAAAAAGTAACTTTGCTCATTCTTGCCGTGTTTCAACCCTCAGTTATTTTGGCACAACAAGTCGGTGAGTAATTCAAGCTTCTTATGATTTCATGTTTTTATTTTATTTTTATTTTTACCAATAATTTTAATAGCTTGTCAGAAGTGTGTATGCACGAATCTCACCAGGACACTTTTCCTTCACTAATACAGCAGTCAGATGTTTAATGGTGAAGCTTAAAGCTGCAGGGATTTGCAGTATCATCCCAAAGGTTTTTCTTTGCTTTGCTTTCTTTAAAGTTAGAAGGACTGTACAGTGCTGTCTGCCTTGGCTGCATTTGTTCTTGTTCTTACTTGTTTTCCTGCTACAGACACTGAGGAGATTCTAAGCTATTTCTTTTAACTCTTGGAATAACATTATAACTGTTAGCTCCGTGCTGCCTGGAAGCTCTTTTTCACAAGGAATAAGTCTTTGCTTCCAGCTATTTTATTTGGAGTTCTCCTTTGTACTTGTTTGTCTTACACTGGCAGTGTGGGGGTTTCTTTCAACAATTTGCGTGCAGAAAAAAAATGCCTTAAAATTCTGAATGGTTTTGTTGAAAGAGTTTTTAAGAGTGATATATGAAAATATGTCAGCTTACAGAATTTTTACTTTGGCATAGAACAGGAGGGTAAATTAATTCCCTCAGCTGCAATAGTTTGAATCAGGCATCTGCAGGCTGTTTCAGCCCTTCACGAGACTGATTAGCAGCTGATGGTATGTGTAAGTCCATGTGAGTGTGTGTGTGCATGTTTACAGAGAGCAAGAACACTAAAAATCAACGGAACATGGAATTCAGAGGGGAGAGGAGTACTTTGTATACAAGAATTCAACCTAGAGTGAAGATAAGCGTGGTACGAGTATTTAAGTTAAACAGATGACATTCCACAAGTACAGCTGACCTTTTTTGGATGTGCTCAGTTCCTGCTTGCCAGATATTGTAAACCAGACCTTCCTTAAGATAAAACACTTTTCTCTCCTGTAAATATGAAAGATCAGCAATTTGTTTATCCCTACAGAAAGGCAAGGAATAACCTTACAATTAACTCGATAAGCAGCAGCCAAAGAAACTGTAGTGCTGTAAAGGAAAGCCAAATGCCTTTAAAATCACACCCTACACTACTCTGTATGTCACACATCATGAAAACAATTACTTGAGCCAGCTCATGGCAAACCCATGTGTCTCACCATACCTGGACAGGGACGTCTGCCGAGGGGTGAGTGACTCCACCAGGAGCAGCCTATTGGCACTGCAGCACTTGGAGCTCAGGAGGATCTGTGCACGAGCCTGGTGCAACAGCCTCTGCAGCACCAGCCCCCCTCACCTAGCACAGACACAGGCTGAGTGTCTATTAAAAAAAAACCCCAACCAATGCATCTATTCTGTAGAGAGTAAACAGAATTTACTTTGAACTGATCCTTTTCTGTTTCTGCCTTGCCATATACAAACTCTCTCTCCAATAATGAGTAAAGATTATAAAATTCAGTGATTATAAAATTTGGGCAAATATGTCCTCTGAGTTTTCTCGGCTTACAGCAGCAGAAAATATATATCATTTCTATTTAAGATGCAGTAAGTGTTCTTTTATATACCTGTGTCTATCATCAGAAGGATAAGCACTAAGAGACAATCCAAAATAAAGAGAAGGAACATCAATTTTATTTCTCTCCATAAACAAACCCCTCCTGGGTGCCAGGTCTCTTTCCCTCACTCTAGTCGTATCCCTGGACATTTCTGAGGTGCAACATATATTTGACTCAGTAAATGGTAAATTTTGGGTAGAAGAACAATGTACAAATGAAGTGTGAATGAGTATTCTCATTTCTCTGCGACATTCCTGTTTCATGGTGTTGTAACATTTCCTTACTGGGCTAACTTCCATACTATTTACAGGGATGAGGTTACACAGAGAGACTGATAAATCACTAGTTATCCCTTAAAAATTGGATGCTCTCCTCACTTTGGAATGTTTCTTTCCACACATTTGAATATGCTTTTCTCACAGAAAATAATAATTGAAGGAGTTGATTATTCATATCACTAATTCATGTGCAGGGCAGGGAATGGACTGGGAAACCAAATTTTCCACAACTGAAAAGAGAATTTCCAGACATGCTGAAATGCTCTCTCTTGTCAAGAAAAATGTTTATATGGTTAGTATCAAATGTAAGTCAATATAAAATTTTCCTTAGGAAAGCCTGCCAGGAGACAAGACTTGGCAAGATATTAAGGAAACTGCTCAGTATACACTGAGTTTAGGGTAGTCAGATGTACCCCTGGGCTATGTGTTTCTTTGTCTTGCTGTAATAGCTTGGAATGGGGATTTGAGTACAGCCTCAGGCTAAACCTCTTCTAGAGCTTGGGATCCAGGTACTGTGCAGCAAGGAATACTCTGTGAACTCAAAAGCTGTGTCCTTGTAACCCCCCAGGATGTTTTTAGCCTGGAGGTGAAATCACCTTGACACAATCCAGGTTTTCTGATGTGTGTCAGGGCTTTCCAGCCCTGCCCATGTCCAAGATAAGATGTCCCCTGATGGCTGACAGGACATGAAGCCAGGACTTCTGGACATGACAGATGATTCAGAGTCCAGCAATGTACATTGGGTTCCACCCTTTGAAGGCACCTTTACATCCTGCATATTAAACTACTCAAAAGTAAGATATTAGAATGCTTCTTTAGGAAAGAAATCCATTCTCCACCCAAGTTGTTAAAGCATTTGCTAAGTGTAGCCTGCATTCATCCCATTTATCTTGAGTTTTTGTAGAGGCAATCATGACAGCTACTTCCAGAAGACAGCATAAGTTTTAGCTAGCCAGACTGGAGGTATTTGGCAGTTTCCACTGCCTACAAAGGAAGCACATCCACAGTGCCCTCACATCAGTGCCAAAAGGGAAATCAGATGGATTTGGGCCTGTCTCAGCTGCATCTGTGATGCTTAAAGGACACCTTAGTGAGCCAGAGCAGGACACTTCTTATAGGTACACCCCAGTCCTTGAGGAACTTTGCTGAGGTCATTAGGAAAACTCTACTGCTCTGAAAGCAGTGTGGCAGCAATGCCAGAAACCCTTCAGTACTATTCCAAGTAATTTTTTTCTCTAAGGTAATTTAGTGTTTTCCTTGTAATGCAAGTATTATTTTGGATGTTTGGTCAGGAAACTCATTTCTGAGGTAATGGCTGAATGCTAAAATCTCTCTGACAAGACTTATTGACCTTTCATACTACTTTCAGTTGCAAATTGCAGTTTTAAAATTATATATAACCATTACATGTAGGTTTCAGGAGGCAGCGTGCAAATTACTTTTCATGCTGAGCACCCATTTCTGATCCCAGAGAAAAGAATGATATTTTGGGAAAACTTGTAAACAGCTGATTTGGCCATTTTGCTTTCTTTTTTTATTAACTGAGAAGGGTTGGATAGCATGTGAAGTGGATAGGTACTGCACAGATGTAGTTTATTTGTGAGACTGCCAGACTGTCATGTTTAGCAGTTAGCTGTATGGAACACTGCACACATGTGCTCTTTGTTGATAAATCTCCAGTTTAAGGGTAATGCTAACAACAGAACTATCTCTCCTCAAAGGTTTTGGTAACTCAGAAAGGTTTCCCTCCAGAAGTTTGACAGTAAAACCAGATGATGCACATCTGTGTGCCAAGAGATAATTAACCATTGTAAGTGACCTGGACTATGCAAAGTAATGAAATATCTGGGGTCTGCTCCTCTTCTGCCATTTATCCCAGCTATTTTTTTACCAAGCACACAGCAGACAAGGTTATGCATAGGAAAATTGAAACATTCCTTTCTGGTCTGGAAAAATCATGCTAAATGAAAGCCTGGGGAATCCACCCCCTCCAAACATTATATATATGTTCTTGGAAATATGACAAATTTCATAAACACATTTTATATCACACACCCCTGGAACACATTAGCCTTAGGAAAATGAGTCTATTATATAACGCTTTCATTATTTTCCAGATTTGTTTTTGACTTGAGACCAAATCACCAAATCTACACAGACTGATTTTTCTGAAAGAGGAGGTGGAGTTGGAAACATCCTCTGCTTTATTACAGGGGGAAGAGGCAGAGGTAGAAGGGTGTTGTTGCTGGCACAAACCTCACTGTTGATGCCTGGGTCAGAGTCATTACATTTGCTCTCCTCTTAGTGCTGCAGATTACAAGCAGATCCTGTTTCCTCTTCCAGCTTCTGCCAAAGTGTTGAGGTTTGAAATAAGTAGCCAGGTGTCACTTGCAAACTCTGCTGATGCCAGCCTTACACAACAGCTGGGGGAGAGTTGCAATTAATGCTGCTCAAAAAAAAAAAAGAAATTACCATCACTTTTTTGTTCCACACGCTAGCTGAGAAACCAGACTGACACTGTTCCATTATTCATTGTCCAGTTACGTGCTAGTGTTGTTCACACCTTGTTTTAATCAGAAATCTGCAGAAAATGGGACATACCTGCCCTCGTAATTGGGACAGCATACTGAGGGCTGGTAATGGAAGTGATGCAGAGCAGCATTTAGCATTTGGAGTTAAAAGCAACCTCTTCAGAGTTGAAAGGTTCAGCCTACCAGGAGGAGCAAACCATAACGAAGTGCACATTCCCAGGCTAGCGGGCACCTGGAGCACTGTATTGCTCTTGATTTTCTGTGGTAGGTTCCTAGTCTGCTGAAGAGCACAAGCTAGAGCTGCTGTAAGAGTTGCAAGATTTAATTTGTTGGTTTGGAGTAATAACTTGTCAAAGCTCACAGAATTAGATATTAGCGCAATGGTCATACCATTTATATTCCAGATTATGCTGTCCTTTAGTCATGCTTGTTTAAGAAACTAGGCAAAAGATCTCAGTTAAGAAAAGGGAAATTGTTGGCAATGGAAAAGATATGTTGTTAACAAATAGGGTTTTTATGGTCTTAAAGTAACTGGATTAGGGTCCTACACCATTGCAGTTTGATATGATGGAGCACAGTTCAATTTATTATTGGCAGAACCCAAAAAAATAAAACAGACTTGGAAAAGGTATAATAGAATGTGTTCTGATTCAACACGGCTGCTGTTAGCCCATTCTCCATGTTGTAGCCTGGTAAATTGTAGATTACATTAATTTAACATGGTTTAGAGTTCAGTATCTACCACCAATTGTCTATAATTTTGAGACATTCTGATTTTTTTTTGGTTTTGGTAACCTTCAACCCTAAATGTAACAAACATTTTAGTGTCATCATTTACCTGCTGCAACACTTTGCCAGCCTATCCCTGCTTCTACATGTCCATGGTGATACACCTTGTACAGAAGGAGGACTGGGCACAGATGTGATTCCTGCTCCAGGATGGGTGCAAGAAGGGTTATTTTACCTCTGTAACTGCAGGCCAGGCTGTTGAGGGCAGTGAGGCTGGGTGCAGAGCATGCTGCAGCCCTGGCCCTCAGTGTGCTGCCCACCTGCATTCCAGGGGATGCCGTGGATGCCTCCTGGAGGGCTGGCTCTCTGGGGCCATGCTTGTCACAGCAGTGGTGTCCCTGTGGCAGAGGTGCTGTGTGGTGGCTCACTGCTGGCAGCTTCCCAAAGCCTCGGTGACTGCTGCAGGACAGTTACTTCTCAGGGGTTTTCTTCCACTCAGTCTTTTAATGCACAGGGTTCATGAAGCTTTCCTTTCTGTCCTCTCTGTGGCTTCCCTGACAAGAGATGTTTTGTCACTGGAAAAATCTGTAAGGAATTCTCACAGAATTTCCTGATTTTTCTCCATTCAACACAGTCAGACTTTGTTTCAGGGAAATAAGATTTACATATTTATATGTGCTGGCCATGCTATTAATATTTCTCACATGGCTTTGAAACTGTACTAAAAAAAACATCAAATATTTACCCTTGCATTGCTTCTGACTATGGTTAATCAAGAGAGAACCTCCAAGCAAAAATTTACTAATTACTGGAATCAGAAAGTCTCTTCTGTAAGTACAAGAGACGGGGGAGGTCTGCTAACCCTATCTTAGGTGCTGGAAGTGTGCAAGGAGGAGTAAGATCCACCATTGGCTGTAGAGCAGCTCATCTTTCACATATAGATATAGTACGTTGTATTTTTCATTTATATTTTCAAGCAGTCTTTTTTTTTTCATATCTTCTCTTTTATAGGGAAGGTTCTTTGAATTTTGATTAGAGGAAACTTAACCTACTTCCAGCCACTGCTTCTCTTTATTTATTTTCACTTCAGAGCCAATCTTGTCTCTGAGTTTGCAAAGTGGAAGCCTCTGCCTGTTTCATGTCAACATGACAATGGAAAACATGATATAACCCCCTCCAACAACAACCGTTTGTTGGCTTTAGTTTGGATAAACTTCAGCTCTGGGACTTCTGGCTTTGTTTAGTTTAGCAGAGGAGATTCCTTTCAGATTAGCTCAGAGACTACTTCCATTTTCCCCCATTTATGTCAAACCCTTCATTTAAACATGAACTATCAGAAGGAAAATGCAAATGGTACCTCCTTTAACAATGTCTGCACATTTTTGTCTTGCTTTGATTCACACAAGTACTCCATGAAGAGATGTCTGCCAGGAAGGAGAAAGCATGCACAGGACTTTGAACAGGATATTTCAAGGCTGAATGTGTTTTTTTGTTTTGAAAGCCTAGGCCTTCTCCTACAGCTAAAAGGGCACCCAAATGACTGTCAAAATGAGGGATGTGACTTTTAGATTCAAGACTTTAGCAAAATTTGGACTTCAGCAAAATGCAAAGTTATCCACAGCCACTGGAGACACGTCCCTTTCTGCTGCTGGATTTCTCTTTCAAGTCACTGTGCATCCCACCCTGGAGGGTGGCACAGGCACCTCTGCTCTCCCATCAGGTGAAACCTTTCCTCCTGAGTGCAAATCTTTCTTGGGCTGCTTGGGCAGCTTCAAGCACCCCTTTATTCCCAACTCCAGCACTGCAAAGGGCAGCAGAATCACAGGAACAACCCAGGCACGTTTTGCACAGTAGATATGAAAGATGATCTCTGTCTGGAAATTACTTCCCACAGCAATTCAGCTCAGGCAGTTCTTGGAAAACTCCTGGACATAATCAGTTCCCACTGAAGCTCCCTGCAGTTCACACCCAGTGACCAGTGGGTGCAGTTCACACCCAGTGACCAGAAGGCTGTCTGCAGCAAATATCTTTTTTTCTCTCTTCTTTCCCTTTGTGCTGCTTCTTCTCTTTTCCTTCTTTCCATTTTCTTTTAGGAAAATAGGCAAAAACAAAATTGCATCTTTTTTTTTTCAAAGAGATGAGGCAGAAACAATTGCTCATCCAAAGAGAGTTAATGGGAAGTATGGGAAGCATCGCTCATTGTTCCTTTGATGTTCACTGTAATTGCCATGCTGAGCATCAAAGGACAGTAAACTACATCCCCCATGCTTTCCTTCAGCTATAAGCAGCAAAAATAGGATTCATATTTTCTTGGAAAACACTTTTATGTTCATGAGAGCCTCTTTAAAAAAAAAAAAAACCTACAGCTTCTCTGGTTTTGGCTTTTAATCTACTGTATGGTGTTTGCTTGTTTCCCTGCAGAGAAGTAGTCATTCTGTGCCAGCTGTTTAAGAGAGGAATGTCCTAGTGAAAGCAAACAATGGGCTGTGTAGTGGGAATTGCAAATCTTTGAAAAGAGTAATTGAAATCTGCTCAGACATTTTGAAGATTCTTTGCACAATATTCTGAGGCTGTTGGTGGCTTAGCTGTTGGCAGGGTGGTCCTCTTTGTAGCTCCCTTTTTTTTGTGTGAACAGAATAGCATTAATATGGAGGGGTGGGGGAAACAAATAAGAAAGGTTTTCTAGTCCAACTGATTATTTCTGAGCAGCTGAGGAGAGAAAGATTGCTGTAAATGTCTTTCAGTGAAGAATCAAAAACAGTGAATTGTGCAGAGCCTTTTCGTTTATCAGGTGTTCTCTGGCTCTGGCTCTTCCACTCATACCTTTTAAGGGCTCCAGCAGATAAACTGTGCTGGATCGGGTTGTATCTGCTGCAGATGTTCCAGCCCTCCTGGGCTATGTGGTGCTGTTTATTCTCACCCTGTGCCAGCTGGGGTTGTTGCTGCACAGAGCACGGAGAGCTAAATGTGTGCCAGGCCTCAGGCAGCCACTTCAGTAGCAAGAATACTGACCTCTGATATTAATAAAAAGCCAGCTCTCTGCTTGCAGGCTCTTCGCTGCACCAAAAGTGTGAATTTTCACCTCACAAGGGAGTTAGTTAGGAAAATCCGTAGGTCTTTGTGCTTGGAAAATGGCCAGGCATAGAACTTGATATTTAAAAGTGTCTCCAAAATTAAATTGTCTTTGGTACCCTGAGAAAATCCTCACAATACTTACTTTAGTAGCCCTAGGAGGTTGACAATAAGAGCGTTGTATCCAGTGTACAAATAGCCATTTAATATCCTCTATGAGGCAGATTAAGAAGAATTTAAAATACTGCCATCCATATCCAACAAACTGTCCAAAATGGATGTGGGGTGAATTAGTACAAACTGGAATAAGGAGTGAATGAATACAAACTGTTTTGCAGATGAATCTAGGTTAATGATGCTCTATGCATTTAGAACCCCACCACAACTTTCTGAATTACAAATACCCTTAATTTATTGGCAGCCAAAGATATGATTTTTTTCTTTAGACAGTATGCCAGAGCACTTTAATCCTTCACTGGAATATGAAATGCAAGAACCAAATCCTTCATTTACTTCCAACTTCTGAAATTACAGGGAAACCAATAAAATCGTGCAGGGACATAGGCCAGCGTAGAATTTGCCCCCCTGCTGCTTTACTCATCTCAGATGTAAATCCATTATGGCTGTGGAGTTATATTGGGGTGACTTTGTCCAAGATATCTGAAAATATAAATGATATTACCACATGTATTATACTGCCATTGTAACATTTCCCATCTGCTTCAGCCTCAGGAGAGAAGCATTGACTCAGGCTGATCTCTTCCAAGGCAAACCACAGAAACAGCATTGCATAAATCTGTTCACTCTCTCACAGAGCTGAGGGGAAAGAGAGGATCATGTCCCACTTGAAATTTTAATTACTTGCCAAAAATTGTTTTAATTACAAATTTAGACAATGCAAAACAAAAGTCATACATTTTTCCCCACACAGTGTTTAGGTTTTATCATGCCAGAAGCTTAAAGCATCATTAATTGAGTAGTTATAGTTCAGTGTTTTAAATGAGATTCTATGTGGATCAAACTTCAGCAATTATCAGTTTGTATTAATTCCCTTTTTCTTATCAGATCAAAAGCTGAACCTCTCTCTCATGAAGTTTTGGATCTGTCAGAGTGGTTGTAGAGTCTGGGAAGCCTGTGCACAATGACTTTTCCAGTTTTTTCTTTATTCTTCCCAGGACAGACCTATTCAAGAAATGTCTCAAAGAACCCTCCAATGTTATAAATTCTGCTGGTCCTAGCTAAAATCACGAATGCAGAACTATGTCTTTGAGCTACATCTTAGGACTGATTTTTTTTTTTTTCTTTAAAGTTTGGCAAAATCTTGTGCTGCATTTTAGTAAATTTTTCCCATTAATTGATCTTAGTAATGTGGAGCCTGAACTATTACTTTTCTTTAGAAAAATGTTAGGCCAGATTCTTATGGAATACAATTGGAAGTGGTCATGTTCAAAACTAGCATAACCTTGACACTTGGATTCTGACTCTAGAAGACTTCATTGACTGCCTGAGGAATGAGCAGAATACATGTTTAAAGAAACTGATAAATCCATTAAATCATCAGAAATCATATTGGACCTTGAATTTATGTCCATTTTTGCTTAGTTGAAGACACAAGTCTTTATGGAAGAATTTGGTATCATTCACTCTAACAATAAGAAGTACATTAAAATCATGTTTCTGCAGAGTAGTATTAGAATTTATGCCAGCACTACAACTAAATAGCCACAAATGAAGTTCTTGCAGCCTGTTCCTTATTTTTAGCATGATGCTACATGGCACAAAAAGGGATGTGCCAAAAAATATTGTAATGTAAGAACAAAGGGGATGGAAAAATCTCATAGGCATTTTACCAGTAATTGAAGAGTAGCTGAAGTATGATGCAATGGTCCCTCAAAAAGGCTTTGACTGAATTATGATGAAATGTCTTCTTACTTTGTGTCCTGCTCTAATGCTAATGTTACCCTTAGTAAAAGATTTGATCTGTCAGGCACTGAAGAGCTTCAGTTACCACCAGAACGATTAGAAGCTAACAACTTTTAGGTCTGATTCAAAGCCCAGTAAAATCAAGGGAGGTTCTGATCAGGCAGTGGTTACCCTTAATCAGGGAGGAATCATCTGAATTCTGCAGCTTATGGCAAAAAGAGATTGATCTCTACTAAAAAGACAGTGGAGGAGGGACCCTGGAGAGGAAATCCCAGACTAATTATCTCAATACAGATGGTCAGTCAGCAATACCTTCCTTCCATGCAAAAAGCAATTTGGTCCATGAATTTGTCAAGGAATAGCTAAGAACAAAAGGGGTATGACTTTCTCTTGAATGCAGCAGAAGTTTTTCCTCAAAATGACTTTTATGAGTTCAGGACCAGACAGTCAACATTTCTCTGGGCAGCCCCAAGAAAGAAGCAAGGTGATAGAGATAGAGCAGTCTGCTCTATTCTGCCCCTTGTATGACTCAGCTTGAAATGACAGCTCTGCCAAAAAACAACTCTCCCCAACTAAACCAGCAGAGAAACCACCCTGCACTTTGTTTGCCTATTACCAGTTTTGAAACAAGCCAGTTCTTTTGCCATGGTTTCTCGTGCCAGACACCAGCTGAAGCAGGGAGGCTGTTGTGTAACAACATCTCTGCTGGGATATCTCTGGTCACGATTTCCTTGCAGCACTGCTGTGGCAGGGTGAGCTTTGGATGAAGAACATCATTCCAGGGTGTAAGTATGTGTGCCCAAGTAGAGCAATTTGTGAAACCTAAACCTTTGAAGATAAAACAGAAAAAATAGAGTTTTTAAATCACACTTTGAAATATTAGAAAAAAGCCAATAATCTGCAGGGGAAATAGAGGCATTTTGTGTTTTACTTGTTGACAAACATGCTTAGGATATATTCTAATCCTAATATTTCTTAGTTTCTAAAGGCTGCAGAAAGGTTGTGGCATTTGTAGCATATAAAGACAAATGGAGGGAACAAGGAATGAGCTGTTTAAAATGCAAGCACTTGTTTGTACCAGTGCAGGCCTGCTTTTTTCTTATTTATTTTGTAATCTGACATACAGACTGGGTGGGTCTCGAAGCAAGGACAGTTTGGCTGTGTGACACAAGGATCCTTCACCTGAGGATCCAGACTCTTCTGTGCATTGCCAGTGAAACAACACACGACTCCATCCTGCAACACCTCTGACAGACAAGTACAGTATTCTGAATGCTTAAGCAGCATTCTTTTAAGCAGCTTTCTCTTTCTTACTCTGCATCTGAGAAAAGGGCAAAACTGAGGCTAGCGCAGCAGCAGAACTGTTCCAATGCCAGCTTTCTTGGCAGATGAGCATCCCTAGAAGTAAGAAAGCTTCAGTTTCATTCTGAAAGCACAGGATGTAGCTGTCCTTTCTGGTGTGGAACTTGGGAAGTCTGTGAACTATTCATTCATGCTCCTTTTCCATTCCATCTGATAGCAGGTCTTCCTTCTACAGCTCACAGAGCACCAATGGATTTTTATGGTTGACCCACTCTGGGTCTACATTTAGGTGTTTAGTTCTGCATTTAAGTGTTTAATAATTGGAGGTTTCATTACATTCAATCACATGTGGACAAGCCTCACAAAATATTTCATCATTACTATTAAACCTGAAAATATCCTAATATGTATGGATACCTAAATTGGCCCTTATGTCCTCCTGCACTGTGTGAAATTTATTCATTAATTAGCTGATGAAGACAATTCCAGCTGAGAGAATGTTTGAAGGCCTTGCAGTTAAAAAAAACCCAACTGATTAAACCATTTCTTCTCCTTTTTTTCCACCTCTTTTCCTGAGTGCTGTGACCCAGACAGGGTTTGAGCCCTTTCGAGTACTCAGCACTGACCGGACATGCCAACAAACCAGGCCATCCCTGCTCCTGCAGCCAATTCATTCATTATGGGCCTGCCTGTTTCCATTACTAATGATGGGATGGAACGAGTGTGTTTGGGTTTCTTGTAAACATCATCCTCATACCAGACAGGGAGCCCAAACCATTTGCCTCGAGGTAGATGCTGTGGCATTCTTTTCTGCTCAGGAAATGGAAAGCAGCATTGCTGCACATGCTGGGTGGATTACTCCACCTACTCCAGTAAGGGAGAATGATTGTGTTTGTATTGAATATAGACAATATATCCTTCTTCTGCTTTGTGCTTTGCTTAAACAGTGTATCAGACAGTGCTCGGGTATGCAATTAACAGATGTATTTACTACAGAAGAAATGTAAAACAATTTTTGAAGTACTCATCCTGCAAAGGAAATGACCAAAACTAGGTCAGGGTGAGGAAGCACAGCTTTTGTACAGTTAAAAGATTAACACAAATTCTCTTCTTAACTTCGTCAGGCTTTGGATTCTGTCAAAGTTAGAGGCAAGGCCTTCTTCATCTTGGTGCTTTAGCCTTTACCAGATTCATTTTAAATACAGCAGAAGTTGTTTGTTTGACTCATTGTGTTTGTGATCAGATTCTCACAGACCAAAGCTCCTCAGTTTTGCTTCCCAGGCCATCATCAGGCAGCTGCTGGAGGATTGTGAGTCACCCTTATGTGGACTATTGCCCTCTCTGAGGCAGAACCAGACAAGTTCAAGATGTTTTTTAATTTCTAACCCTTTAGTCACATCTCTGTAAATGGGATATGCAAGTCTGCTACTAATGTAATAGCTGGACATTGCCTTTGTCCGAAGTGGAAAAGCCTGTGGTTTTTGAGGATACTATTAGGAAATTTTTTCCTTTTGCCATAAAATTGTGGTTAAGTGATGATCATGGTGCTTGCACAAATGCAAAGCCAAAACCAACTACAGAGCAGGTCAGGTTCTCATGTGATAACAAATTCCCCTTCACCTCGCTGGGACTGGGATTATGTTCCACATGACATCTGTCATCTTTCAGGCCATATGACATTGGCCATCTGTGTTTCCCCTTGCACACATTTGGGCTCTTCTGTTTACCCCACTTATAGGTCCTTTGGAACTAAATTGTGATTTTCCTTTCAGCTTTCAATATTGGTCTGCTTATGGACAACTGCCAGTCTTCCTAGAATGGGAAATAATTCAAAACCAACATACAAAAATCATTGTCTTGCCTTTTTTTATTTTATTCACCATTTGGGCTGGCCCAGGGAAGTGCTACACACAGCAAAACCTATAACAACATGAGTGTTTGGTAAACAGCATAATTTCAAATTAATTCAGGCTTTAAAATATTAAACTTTTATAACAGTGCACTAGGGATTGACTGGTTTCCAACAAAGAAATCCAGTTAGTGCCACAGAAATGAAGTGCTGTATAGCCATCATATTTAGGGCTTTGGGAGGAAGAATAAGATTGTGCATTGCCATAGACAAATACTGTTGAGATCTAATGTTTCTTAAATCTCAGGCTAATGGCAATGTTTAGGAATCAATAAGAAAAGCTGGCTAAGGCAAGTATTTTACTGTTATACCCCAAGTCTAGAAGCAGACAAGTCAGCTTTTTTACAGCCTCATTATTCCTATATGTTACTCACCAGTGCTTTAGCACAAATCAGCTTTCCAAAGGATTTTGGAGCTAACAGTTAATCTTTATGAGCAATGCAAAAGGCATTATGTCATAACATGCTGACACACAGATCTACATCTGAGCACAGAGGGGGTGTCTTTAACACCCTAAGTCTTCCCAGATGTAAGTTTCCTTTGGAAATCTATTTAATACTTTCATTCTGCCAAAGGCCACAGCAGTTTTCATTGCAGCTCTCCTAGCTTATTTCTTAATTCATTTAACAATGTCCAGAAAGTTAGAAGAAAATATGAATATCATTATATCCATATATCTTCAAATTTTTGTCGTCTTCCTATTAAATGATGCCATCTACTGTAATATAACTGAATGACAAGCTTGTAAAAATGCAGAGAAATCTCCTTTATTTCCTTATTAATGTAAAATAATCAGGCATTGTGACATATTTTAAATTTCCGTGGTTTTAATTGATATTTTTGAATGATATATGGCAGGTAAGTATTCACAGTGTGAAAAGTTGGGCACTGAGGAAAGATTCTGCTTCTGTCTTGAAAACAGAATCTCTATTAACTAGCAGTGCAAAACAGGGGAAAGATAGCCTTTTTTCTGCTTCTCATTGGAGCTGTCCTCTTTGCTGTAATGCAGCAAGATCACATCTCTGAAAAAAACAAAACAACAAAACAAATCAATGAAAAAGAAGTAAGAATTATGAAAAAATTGATGTAGGAATGTTCAAATCCTTGGATATGAATTTCCTAGTAAATAAGGACTTTGTTGTTTGAAACACATAGTTTAAAAAATTGTGGCTTTGAAAGGCTAAGAAAGTGATACTGGAGCTGAAAATCAGAATATTACAATTAATCAAACACATCTTCTGGGTACAGAAAAGTGTGTATGCTATACATCTCTTTATATGTGTTTGCAATTCATATAACTGTATATACAAGTGCAAATAGTAACAGTATTAGGTTCTATTAAGTCCATACAATGGTATTTTTGTTTAACAACTATGACTGACCCTAGAAAAAAAGATATTTCTCCCCTTCCTTTTTATGGTTCCAAATGAAAAGAGCATTTTAAGCTGTGGAGCTGGTAGGTGCTTAAGCAGAGTGACAGCTGAGCAGTCCATTGCTCTGGGTGACGTGAATCTGTGCCCATCCATGCTCTCCAGGGTGCATCCAACCACTCCTCCAGGATGGCTCACAGGCTCTAAGCTCCCCAGCAGCTCTGCTGAGGCTCTGCCTCCCACAGCACACAGCTTTCGAGGGCTCCACGTGTGCAATGAGCCACTCTATGATTTGGTTTTTCTCTTGAGTCACTGCAGGGGTTATAAAGATTTCATTCATAATCCTTCACTTTTACATTTCAGCCTTCCTGTTTGTCAGGAAACATTTGTCATTAGCCTTGACAGGACTGGGCAGGCTGTTTTTTCCCTAAGTGCCCGCAGCAAGATCCTGGTTTGTGAAAAGGAGGAAAATGTTTCTTGAAGGAACAGTCAGCACCTAACTAAGCAGAGAATCTGTTTATTTCCCTGGGATCCATGGATGTGGGGTGAGGACTGGGAAGCCAAGCAACATTTTGAGAAACTAGCTTTAGCTTGGCAGATTAAGGAAGGAGGTCTAGACCCTATTCAGAGGTACACATTGTTAGGTCCTTTGAAGCAGCATCCTCTGATGCCATAACCCTGTGACAGGTGGGTGTGGGGAAGAGACTGTCCTGGAAACGAGCAGATCTCCATCTCTCTTGTGCAGAATATGAAGTTTCTAGAGAGGCCCAAAAGGGGCAGAAAAGGAAAATCTGAGTTTCTAAGTGATAGAGAATGTCTGAGGGGGGTGAGTTTTCATATGCCATTGGAAGGTTTTCCATGTTAAGATTTTTTTGTGCTGTCAAAGGAAGGTAAAATACTGGATCCCAGCTTGATATCAAGCAAAGAAAAAAATACTGGTTTGAAAATATCTGGGAAGGGTTTTTGAAGCTTTGTTGTTCTAATCAAGACTGTGGTCAAAATCAATTCTTAACCATAAGGAGTGCCAGCCTCAACAAGTCAACATTTTCCTGTTTCCTTCTTTTATAATTAAAAGTGAAAAAAATAACACAAGATTGTGTGCATGGACATGGACAGCCTGCAGTAGGATTGAAACTGGGAAAATAAATCCTCCTGTCCCAAGGAGTTCTCTGCCCCAGGATCTGTACTCTGGCTCTGCTCTCAGGGAGCCATGACTGTATTCCCCATTGCCCTTCCAGAGCTCAATGGAGGTAATGAAGTCCATGGGTGAAATAGAGGAAAATGTCAGGTCATTGGGACCAGGGCAAACCAGCTGAGTGAAAAAGTGGAAAGGGAGAAGAAGGGGAAAACTAAGCCCAGTTGAGCACATGGCAATAAAAAAGGAGAACTGCTCAGGTACAAAATGAAAGGATTTGCAGAAGATGAAAAGGGAAGTTGCATGTTATGGGAAAGGTGAAATGCAGAGGAAGTGTGAGAAGAGAGGAAACACATCTAAGTGTGCCAAAGAACATTGATGTGGAGTGGGAATACACACCCACAAATACAGAGAGGAAGAAAAAGGAAAAAAAGAGACCAGGGTGCTGATGCAGTGGTGGAAAGATAAAAACAGAGATAAAATATGCAGGGAGGGGAAAAAAGGAGACTGCATAACCCATAGGAACAAATTGCAATAAATTTGGCCTCAGTCTCATACTAGATAATTGTGGCCATTACACTTTGATGATATTCAGAAATTTCTGCCTGGAGCCAGTGGCAATTTTAACGTCAGAGATTTGAATTACATCTTTTGTCCTTTTGTTTTTCTTTTTGAAGGGTGGTGTATAGTAGGTAAATTATCCTCATATTAAAGTTTTAAGAATGATGTAGGCACAAAAATAGCTCTTTCTCCAGAATGTTGTTTTTATAAACTGAATTATTTTTCATTATCCATGAAAAAAAATCTTATTAAATTATTCATGACATTCAGTGATACTTATGTTTGCAATCTAAGACTTCTAATAACATCTACAAAACTTAAAACGAGCTTGTAAACTCAAATTAGATGCTCTTAGTGTTATTTTACATTGGGTTCTTAAATGACCTGGCTGTCTGCATTATGTTTTTCTAAGAAAATACCATCCCAAAATTTAATGTGTCAAGGCAGTTTTTGTCAACCTTTTCATATTCATAGTCTATAACAAGTTTGATCAGTAAAACAGCTGTTGGAAGGAATTCAAAAAGCCATGGATATTACAGGTGAACAATCTTTTTTTCTGAAAAAAAGACACTTATAACATTTGAGCAGGCCAGCTGATACAATAATTGCAAACCATTTGGGCAATTAACGTGAGCGTTCTTTCAGATCTGTCACATATGCTGGCTTTCAAAAAACTCTTTGAAGCCCCTTGGTGGCAGCTATTAATGGAAGATGCTGGAGACAGGGGTTGGTGCTGGACAGATGGCTTATCCCACATCCATGTGCAGGTGCTCCTGTTGGCACGTGGGGCCGGTGGCATTCCTGCTGGAGAGCTTAGGCACATTTACTCTTTAGCTGCAGCAGAGAATTCGATTGTTAATTAGACAGTAATTCTGTCTGACACTAAAATTACTCAAGACAGAAGATTATCAGAGGTTTAATTGGGCTTTGGCTCAGCTCCAGGAGGTTTCCACTGATGCCTGTTTATAAACTCAGAGCAGACTCTGCAATTAATATAACAGATCCCCTTGGTGCATGAAGAGCAGCATTTAGCCTTTTACTTCACATGCATGAACCAGGAAACCAAACAAACTATCCAACAGCTTTCATGTTACTCATTTGTAATTTGGAAAACACATTTGAAATAATATCCAACACAATTTTTTCTCTCTTTCCAGTCACAGGATGTACCCATCTTGGGCAGGCTTATGCTGACAGGGACGTTTGGAAACCAGAGCCATGCCAAATCTGCGTGTGCGACTCGGGATCTGTTCTCTGCGATGACATCATCTGTGATGATCAGGAGCTGGACTGCCCCAACCCAGAGATCCCTTTTGGAGAGTGCTGCCCAGTTTGTCCACAAACAACAACACCACCTCCAAGAGTAAGTTTATTCTCACTGTTGTTTCTGTGGTTGCTGCCTTCTTGAAGCACGTCAACCTCAATTCATTTTGGCTTAGCTGTTCTTACATGCTTTTCAATGCCACTTTCTGAATTTAGGCAAATATTTAGGATGGACAACGCAGCTGATAATATTAAGTCTTCCAACTCAGTTTTATGTGGACAATGGACACCAAATAGTACCAAAATAGTAGAAAGGGACGAGGGCAGCAACTAGGCATTACATTTCTCATTTTATGGAAAAGCATAGGAATAATCCAAATACCTTATTTTTTACTTCATACTCAATCCATATCCATGAAAATAATACCAACACAGAGTCAAAGAGAATTAGACAACTTTAATAGCATCTCTGAGTCTTCATTTCTAATCAATTCAATTCTACATCATCACAGAGTGAATTTCCTTTTGCAAACTTATTGCTGACTTAATGTCCTGTAAAGGAAAAGTCATTACACTGTACATACCTAATGTATCACCATCTTTTTATAATCACCAACATTATACAAACCAGTTGCAGCAACTTAGCCTGAGGAAAATAAAGAATGTTACTACATGCCAAGCCCCCTGCCTAAGTCTTTCAGTGAATGAGCCAACTATACTGAGCTTTCAGCTTATCTGAACATTTCATCAGTGTTAAAGATCCATGAGGTTCTGTTCAAGTACCTAGGTTGCCACGGACACATTAAAAATCCTTATCTAGAAAATGAGAGTGTGAAAGAGATGTGAGGAAGAGAAGATGCATTTCTGCAGCTCTACAGCACATCTGTTTACACATGGAATATGTCACACACAGATGTGTCACCTAGTCTTATTTGCAGCTCACTAGCAGCACTCCACTGCTCCCAGGGTCCCCTGTGCTACTTTACTGAACATGTTGAGAGGTGGAAATGAGTGGTATAGACAAGCATGCTGAAGGTTCAAGTACACCTCCCTCTCTTTGTTCAGAGACTCTTCAGTTCTGGAGTTCCTGATAATGAAGAACATGTGAACTCTTCCCCCAGCCTCTCTCTTTGATGTAGGAGTTTGGTCAGGCCATTGGAAGCTGTCCTGATGACCTTGGGTGGTGTATAGGGAAATGCCATCCTGAAAGATCCAAGATTGTTTCAGCTGAATATTCTTTGCTACTGAAGGCAGCAGCTGAACACAAAAATTGAAAATCAGGTAGTAACATATAACTGAATTATTAATTGAAAAATAAATAAATTGCAGCAGTAGATCTGAGAATTTAAAATTAGCTCATCACACTTCACGTGCTGGAGTGAGAAGGACACAAGAAAACTATCACAGCATTCCACAGTGGAATTCTGTCCCCATTGCACTCAATGGCAAAGCTGTACTGACTTCATTAATGCCATGTTCTTGCCTCTAGGGGAGGTGTAATTCTATAAATGATCCAAGCAATAGTGGATTGACAGACCAAAAACCCTACAGTTTTAAATATCCTGAATAAGCATTAATAGAATTCATGTGAGAAAACTTCATCAAATGTTTAAGCATTTTGCTCATTGTTTACGTGTGCAATTTTTTGTTTTATTTTGATCCTGTTTCTTGATTTAATTCCATTTCCTTTTTTTTTTTTTGTAGACTCCTGGAGTAGTCAGCCGAGGCCCCAAGGGAGACCCTGTAAGTGCAGCTTTTTTTTTCCCTAAAGAAAGGAGCAAAATCAAGACCCCATTCCTTCTAGTGCTACATATCCCATTCAAGCTGCCAAGATATCCTGCTTTCATTGGTGTCTGAACTGTCTGCTGCAGGACTGTACCATATAGTTATTTTGAAGTGGAGCTTTAGTTTCAACAACACTCTCAAAAATTTAAACTGAAAGAACAGAATTTAGTCCAAACTGTATCACATTTGTTATATTTTCTTATATTTCTTTACAGAAGGAGGAAAAAAAATCTTTAAGACTCCACTAGCAGTAATAATTTCAGATTCAGGAACTGAACTGCTAAATATTTCTATGTGTTTGATTATATATCAGTTGTAATAAGGTTCCATTAACAAAGTGTTTCCATGTGTTAATTTTGTCATGTCTTCCTGAATGTTTGGATGTGGTCTTGTTTAGGAGAGGTTTCCCACCACAGACCTTTGTTACAAATGGAAGGGTTTGTCCCTCAATGCCCTTGCAGTTGGAGGCAAGTTGCAACATCTGTATCTGCTCTGTTTGTGTCTTTGCAGGGTTCTCCTGGAGTTCCAGGCAGAAATGGTCCCCCTGGCCCACCAGGACAGCCAGGGAGCCCTGGAGCTCCTGGGCCCCCAGGAATCTGCCAGTCGTGTCCCAGTATAAGTGGAGGTGTAAGTCATTGTTATGCTCAGCTTCTCCCTTGGTGCTCACAGCCATGCAAACAATGCCATAGGCACCTGTCCCCTGCACCTTCCCAGGTGCTTTGCTTTCAGTGGCATCCATCCCACTTGTGCCTTTGGGAAACAGAGATGGGTGGTAGGTGGGGTTTTGCTGTTGTTTGGGGGGTTTGTCCATAAAATTTCTCTGGAGTGCAATTAAATCTCTGCCTTACCTTATTTTTCAAAACCTTTGGGGAAATCTGCTGAAGGACTTTTGGTAACTCAAATAATCTGATCAGGAAGAGTTTGATGGAGGATTTTCCCATAAGCTTTAATAGTTAGGGAAGTCCCCACTTTCCTATCTTTCATCAATTCATGTTTAAAACAGAACATTCCAACAAGACCAGACTGAAGCACTGCTCCTCTGCTGGCAGGGAAGTGCCATGCAAGTACTATTTGTCGGGGGCCTATTTATTTCTGGATCACTGGATGTTGAAGTCACCCCCAGAAGAGCTGGGCACACATAGCAAGAGAGCTGATTGTAACTAAAGTTATTAGCACTGAGCCCCAGGCAGTGCTTTTGTTACAGGTGACACTGTCATCCATGCAGGCCACCAAGCCCAGGGTTACCAGATGGGACTTCTTTAGCACAAAGCTGATAAAGATTGTATGTTAAAATTGTTGCTACTTTGAATACACTGATTGCAACTTATATACACTTCCCACCCCTAGGTAAGCCAGAAAGGAGGAAAGATGTCTCGTTTTATTTAATCCTGAAAGGGATTGCCTCTGCAGGACTGAGCTGTGGATCAGCTTTTTTTACCAGTCCAGTGGGCACCAGTGAGCACTGGTTTGGTGTTTGGAGGCAAACACAGGAGAGGAAGCAGGCTGAATTAGCCTCCCCATTCCAACACTGTATCAAAGATGTGCTGTTGGATCCTGACAGGAGCACAGTGAGTCCTGGTCAGTGCAGGAGCTGGATCCACAGTGCTTTGGGGGGGAACAGCATAGGTTCAACCCTCCTGCTCAGCCACCTGTGGGCTAGTAATGCATCACTGCACTAATGCCACAGCACCTGTCCCCTGCACCTTCCCAGGTGCTTTGCTTTCAGTGGCATCCATCCCACTTGTGCCTTTGGGAAACAGAGATGGGTGGTAGGTGGGGTTTTGCTGTTGTTTGGGGGTTTGTCCATAAAATTTCTCTGGAGTGCAATTAAATCTCTGCCTTACCTTATTTTTCAAAACTTTTGGGGGGAAATCTGCTGAAGGACTTTGGTAACTCAGAAATAATCTGATCAGGAAGAGTTTGATGGAGGATTTTCCCATAAGCTTAATAGTTAGGGAAGTCCCCTACTTTCCTATATTTCATCAATTCATGTTTAAAAACAGAACATTCCAACAAGACTAGACTGAAGCACTGCTCCTCTGCTGGCAGGGAAGTGTCATGCAAGTACTATTTTTCATGGGGCCTGTTTATTTCTGGATCACTGGATGTTGAAGTCACCCCAGAAGAGCTGGGCACACATAGCAAGAGAGCTGATTGTAACTAAAATTAATTAGCACTGAGCCCCAGGCAGTGCTTTGTTACAGGGTGACACTGTCATCCATGCAGGCCACCAAGCCCAGGGTTACCAGATGGGACTTCTTTAGCACAAAGCTGATAAAGATTGTATGTTAAAATCATTGCTACTTTTGAATACACTGATTGTAACTTTCATATACGCTTCCCACTCCTAGGTAAGCCAGAAAGTGAGGAAAGGTGTCTCGTTTTTATTTAATCCTGAAAGGGATTGCCTCTGCAGGACTGAGCTGTGGATCAGTTTACCAGTCCCAGTGGGCACCAGTGACACTGGTTTGGGGTTTAAAGAGGCAAACACAGGAGAGGAAAGCAGGCTAAATTAGCCTCCCATTCCAACACTGTATCAAAGATGTGCTGTTGGATCCTGACAGGAGCACAGGAGTCCTGGTCAGTGCAGGAGCTGGATCCACAGTGCTTTGGGGGAACAGCACAGGTTCAACTCTTCCTACTCAGCCACCTGTGGGCTAATAATGCATCACTGCACTAATGCCACATCATTTGACTGTCTGCTCATGTGAAATGAGTCATTCATTAGGCACAGCTAAAAGAAATCAGGAAAATGATAATGATAACCATAAACAGCTGTGCTTTTTGGAGCAACAAAACATATTTCATCAACTTCCTTGAGTGACAAGTCCAACAGAAAATAGTCAGAGAAACTGGGGAAAGAAACTAAAGAAGAAGTCAAACCAGAGTAAAAGGAGAGAGAAAGGTAATTTTGTGGTTCAGCTAAGGACAAGCTGTCAAGAAGAAAAATGGATGTGCCCAGCATGGGGAGCTAATGTCACCATGACCTCAGAAAGAAGACACTGTCTGGGATTCTCCTATGTAAATATATGGCAGCTATAGGTCAAGCTAATACTACTCAGCAGATACAAATGAGTTATTTTCATGCATTTGCTATACCACTATAAAAAATACTTGGTTTGTAGCAATCACATTTTTTTTTTTTTTTTTTTTTTTTTTTTTCTTTTTTTTTTTTTTTTTTTTTTTTTTTTTTTTTCTCTATTTCTTTTACAGAGTTTTTCTCCACAGTATGACTCCTATGATGTGAAGGCTGGTGGAGCTGGTATCGGATACCCACAACCCATTGTAAGATGATAAAGCTTTTTTTCTGTCCTTTCTTCTTTTTAAAGAACACATTTTCTGCTCATAGATTATACCTTGGATGTATATGTACCGTGACTTTAATTCAACAATATAAGTTTTCATTTAATTATTGCCTGAAAGTTGAGTGTGATGTAAGGCACCTGTTTGTTCAGCAACACTGTTCTAGAAAGTAGCTATAGATGATCTGGATTTTTTATTTTTCACTTTCTTTCTTCAATTTCTTACCTTCCTTTTCCAGATCTCTGTCTGTGATTCACCTTTGTACACTACCTAAATATTTTTCCTTTTTTGTCTCATGTACATTCTTAATTTATCTACTTGATATTCTTCCACTAATTTCTTCCCTTCCTTCCAACAATTTTTGCCTCTTCCACTGCCTTTAATCTTCCTTCACCCACTCAGTATCATTTGTCTTTACTGAATATGATATTCCATTTTTGCTAACTTTTCCACAATTCAAACTTGCCTGATAACAAGTGAGTAAACCCTTCTTATAAACTTTGTTCATTCTAAAACTCAAAATATTTTCACTTTTCTTTTTACAATTACAATTTTTTACCCACAGCTACTCAGACAGTGTACTAAGGATGCTGTATCTGCCTGCTAGACCTGGTCCCAGATTTTCAGGTTTTTAAGTGAGAAAAAGGATGGACAGCCTCAAAGAGTTGTACCTGAGCTATGTTTCATGTGTAATATAAATCTGAATGTTGCGCCTCATTATTCTCCTTTTAGGTGCTGGGATTTAGAGATATTCAACATGAAGTGTTCTTGATTCAGGCAATCTGCTACAGTGAGGGTGTGGTGAATTGCTGCTACTGGAAATTGGCTGTGCTTCATTAAACATAATCACTATTTTCAGCCCAATTTTGCACAATATGGTTTGGGTATCACATGTTGCAGTATTGTAAGGCAGTTCTAAGAAAATGGAGGGAGGAGAGGAATTCCATACAATCATCTTGGGAAATGAGGTTTACTAATCACAACAGCTCTTTTTCCTGAAATACAGTTATTATTTTCTCACCTTCATTCTAATCCATATTTCTACCTCCTTCATTTGCTACTATGATCATCCATGCATTTTTCTTCAACCATCCATTTTTGTCCTCGTTAATTCATTTATTCACATTCATTTCTCACGGTTTTCACTCACAGCTGTCATGCCATCTACATTCTGCTACTTTGTGTCTT
Source organism: Emberiza elegans (assembly GCA_024865655.1). Lineage (NCBI taxonomy): Eukaryota > Metazoa > Chordata > Aves > Passeriformes > Fringillidae > Emberiza > Emberiza elegans. Next base: position 3,491,933 of record JALJVW010003518.1, read on the forward strand.
AATATGGGATGTGCTGAACCAGGCAGATAACAGAGGCACCTTCAGTTAACAACTGTGGTTAACTTCTCTCTATTTTGGCTTTTTCCTGGGAAGTGATTAGTGATTTCTTGTGCTCTCACTCCTGGACTCAGGTTAAAAAAACCCACCAAACTACTTTATTGAGCACCCTAGAACATCTTTAGGGTTGTCTGTATATTTTCAGGTCATAAGGGCTTTTATACTGCATCATAGCCTATGTGACCTCCAAGCAAGTACCAGCAGTTACAGGCAGATGTGGCTGAAATCACTAGAGCTAGATAATATTTATCTTTTTCATTACATAGACTAATTTCTTTATTATTTATACATTTATCAATTTTAATTTAAATATCCCTAATGAATAAATATCCAAACTGAAATAATTTGGAATGTTAGCAAAGCAATAAAATATAGTACCAATATTGTAGTATAGTACCAATTTTGAAATAATTTGGAATAACTAAAATAATTTTTGATTAAATAATAATTTATTCCAAAATAATTTGGAAAATAAATTGGAATATTACCAAAACAATAAAATATAGTAGCAACATTGGCTGTGTGTGGTTACCATGCCTGGTATTTCCTCAGTCACACATCTCTCCATTGCTGCGTTCCCATGGCTTTACACCACTTGTAGACTGGTTTTGTGCTTTACATCACAGTTTCTCTTCACTTGCCCATGTAACTTCCACATTTTGTCTTTGTCTCTTTCCACCAGTGCACATTCTCTAACTGGAGGATGCTCATCTGTTCAAAGTCTGGAGATTCCAGCAGCAAGCACTCCCCTAACTATCAGTTTATCTCCTCAGTGTGTAACTTGAAAAAGATTTTATCTCATTTGTTTATGGCCATATGTCTGATTGATTGATTGCTGTTGATGAGTTGATGGCTTTAATTCTGGTTTTCTGGTAGGATCTATAGCTATTTTATACCAAATGAGTTCTAACAATTAACAGGGACTGCTCATCCTATTCACACATCAGAGGCAGCCCCATTTCCCAAACCCTCACAGCTCTGCCTCTTGCTGTACTTCTCTCCTAGAAAATAGCAAATATTAACATGGCACACTTTTTTAGACAAAAGACAACTGTGAACTAATATTTTTTATTTTTGTAGTATAGTAAGGTACTGTCCTTCATATGCCAGTATAGTACAGCAATACTGATAATCTTATATTATGAAAATTAAGTTCACAAAATTGTAATACGTGACCTTTTCTGACACAATATCACAATATCCCGTGAAACACATTCTGTGCAATATTATCTATGGAATATTCGGCCAGTACTGCAGCACACAGTGATCCTCATAGCATCCATATACATGATTCTTTTGGCTGTAGGAAACACACGAAAAATTTAATTTAACAAAAGCTTTCTTTTAAAGAACGCCCTATAGCTGCAGTAGACCACTGTGCTAACTTATAAATGTTTTCTGTTTTGCTGTATCAAATGCTTCTGTGGTTGTGCTACAAGAAGTACAAATATGGAGGTTTCATTTAGTTCAGACCTCATTTCTTTCTTATGGCACAGTGCTGTTAAAGCTCAGAAAATATTTCACTGGTGAAAATGTTTGCCTCACTGGCTACAACAAAAGTATGGCCTTAATTCAGTGTATCTCTAGGTCATGAGGAGTCTCTAGTGTTGGGCTAATTAAGCTCAGTTACATGGCAAAGAAGCTGACACTCATTTTCTCTGTCTAACAGAAATTCAGTTTTACTTTCTATTCTTCCTCTTCAGGCAGCTGAAAAGCAGAGTTCTGAGCATCCCTCTGGGGTCTAAACAAGGGCAGTGGTGACTCAAAAATGAAAAGTTGCAGCTCTGAAAATACCTTGGGAGTACGTTAGCCAGGCCTGCAAGGAGCAACCCAGTGAAGCCTTTTCTGAAAGGACAACTAGACAATAAATTTCTTCAGCACTGTGTGAATATATTGATGCTTCCTTTTTACTGCACCAAGTGCAGGCCCAAGGATTTTTCTCTGAACTAATTATGTAAAAATTTATTTCACAGTTATTTATGGCTATTGCAACTATATTAAGTTTCATAACTATATAACATTAATGTAACTACTGTTTTTTAATCTATGCTGTAGAGTGGCTTTCCAGGACCCCCTGGCCCCAGTGGCCCCCCTGGCCCACCTGGACATGCAGGTCCCCCTGTGAGTAACCTTAATCTTCTTGTAATCATCTTGTATTTTTTTTTACATGAGCTCCTCCTTTTCTCTGTCATAAATATTAAGCACCTTTCCAACTGGTAAATCTGGATACTATGCTCAAGAATTTTATGTATAAATGTCATCTTGGGCTGTACCATCGCTAAGACTCAAGAGCTGAGGTCAATATACTGTGCTGGCTTAAATTCTTGTGTACTCCTTGAGGCCTCTGCAAGTCCATGGGGTGTCAGTTAACATTATTTGAAGACATGCCACCGCCTGACATCCTGCTGACATTCCCAAATGTCTATCCATGCAAAATATTAACAGGAGGTAAAGGAAAGTGGGATGCATATTCAGTGAACACACCAAGGGTCTGAGTTTTTCAACATCCATCTCCTTTTAGAGGTGAAGTTTAATTCTGTTTTCATGAAAGCATGTTCTACCTGTTTCTGGTAATTTCACTTTTGGTCATTTGTTGACTGATCTGACTACAGTTTCCCTTACAATTATGGGAAATTATATAAAATATATAATTATATGATATATAACTGCACCATGGAATGGTGCATGTAGCTGTTCACATCTTGACTGAGTTTTTTGCTGCATTCCAGGGCTCTGCTGGATACCAGGGCTCCCCTGGAGAACCAGGACAACCTGGCCCTCCCGTATGTACCCATTCAGTATCTCTGTGTATGTTAAAGCGTGAATCTGTGCCACCTCTGCAGTGGATGGAAATTTTGCAGTTTGTCCTAGTTGTTCATTGTGATGCATGTCAAATGTACAAGTATTTATGATGGCTAATGCATTTTTAGCTTGAAGAAGACTTAATAGCTGTTATTATTGTAGTTAATATTAATTATTTTTCTACAGGGACCTCCAGGCCCTGTTGGAATGATAGGCCCAGTTGGTCCACCTGGAAAAGATGTAAGTTCACTATTATTCATCCCATTATTAATAAATAGGAAGAAAAAAGTTCATTAAGTTGCAAGACAACAGAGGACATAGATGTTATTGCATTTGAGAATTTTTAGCATCTCCCTATTTCTCCATTTGACAACATGTCTTCAGAAAGTAAATTTGGCTTACATAAGGTCTAATTGTCTATTCCATAAAAGGTTCAATTTTAGCAGACAATTTGATTGATTAAAAAAAAACACATAAGCATGAAACATGCTATTTATTTGGTGCAAAATAAATTAGCAGTTATAAAGAAAATCAAACAGTAGTGGTACCTTTCTGCTCCCTTAAAATCTTACTATGGGACTTACAGCCATTGACACCATTGTCTATGTCACATCTGGGAGTCCTGAGCAGGTGGAGTACCAGCCAAGGAGCAAACATCTAGAGCTTGTGTCCATTTTGAGTGTTTTACTGGGAACAATAAGTTTTCTGGGATCATCTCTTGCTAAAGATTGTCTTGAAGTAGCTTGGAAATTAACTAGAATCTTGTTAAAAGCTGAGTTTATAAATTCTGGCTGTTGTTTTCCAGAAGGCAGTGACAGGGTGAACTGCCACCCTGAGAGGATTTGCAAGACCACCACTGTCTTTGGTGGAAGTTTCACCTGCTTTCTCCAACTTACTTTGTTCACTCAAATGGTGCTTTGCCAGTAAGTCAAGCAATAACAAAACACTAAAAAAAATTATTTTCTTTCAACAGGGAGAACCAGGAAGACCAGGCAGGAATGGAGATCGTGGAATCCCTGGATTACCGGTATGGAAAATCTCCCAATAACAATTGTCTTCTAATCATGGGTTTTGTTTTCCCACATCAAGTTGGTCAGATGAACATGACACACAGTGAACATTGGTTTGTGTTATTCATACAATAAGTACATTATTTATTAATCTTTCCATATTTATGTGTTTAGGGTCACAAAGGACACCCTGGAATGCCTGGGATGCCTGGGATGAAAGGCCAACGAGTAAGTATTGAGTATATTGATTATAGCTGACTCTGTTACTCTCATTGACTGATGGTGTTGCACAGTTGTGATCTTTCAGTCATTTCCATGACTGACTCATAAAATTAAAGTTAATTTCTGCACAATATCATCTGAACTTCCACAACAAAGATTCAAGTTTTTTCTGGTTGCCTCAGTTGTAAAGCTCCATCCCTAATGCCAAAAAGGGTTCCAACAGCTGATAGCACTCATTATTGAAAATATGCCTCTTTTGGGGGCTTAATATTTTGCCAAGAGGAATCAAGTTTTCCAGAATACAGGAGGAATACAATTCACAGATATGGTTTTACTTTCCCACAGGGTTTTGATGGAAAAGATGGTGCCAAAGGTGACAGTGGTGCTCCTGGTCCAAAGGTAAAATCTAGAGTGTCATCTATCTAAGCAGGTAGAGTAATGACCCCATTATTTGTTGTATAGCTGTGCTTTGCATCTTAAGCAATTATAAAAATACAATAAGCATTAAAGAAACACATTTAATGCCTCCATGAAAAGAATACAAACCACTCCAAAGGAGTTAGACATTCAGAATCACACTACGTCCCAATTTTCCAGCTATAATAAACATGAGATACCAAAATGAAGGGACAAGTCTTGGTCATCTAACTTTCCTGCATAGTATTTTGAAAGCTGAGTCTTTCTGATTTTTATTCCCTGTTTAATTTTTGATTTGAGACTTGTTTACACTTCTCCCAACTCAATTCATGCTGAGGACACCCAGCATCCCATAGAAAGGGATAACAAATTGGGCTTTTTTCTGTGTCTCTTCCCCTTGAATAAACCAAAAAATGTTGTCACCAAAGTTCATTTTCTTTTCTCTCTGTAACAGGGTGAAACTGGTCTTCCTGGAGTAAATGGAGCACCAGGCCAACCGGTAAATATGTACATTCTGGAGTGTTTAAATGTTAGCTGAGTTGTTCCTCGTCCTTTTAACTTTAATTGCTCTACCACCTGCAGTGGACCATAGTGAGTTACACAAATAAGAGCAATGTCTCTTTGCTCAGCCATCTGATTTCAGAAGCCATTTAACTGATTCATTTTTACAATGTTTTCTAGGGACCAAGAGGTCCAGCTGGAGAAAGAGGAAGACCTGGGAATCCCTGGTGGCCCTGTAAGTAATTGCAGACATTGCTCTTATCCAGAAACAGCACATATTTGGACTCAATATGTTGAGAACTCCCTACTTCCTTAAAGCAGTTGTAATGCAAAGGAGTAAAAAACTATATGGTATCTGAAAAAGTCTCACAGGAGAACTTTTCAGTCCCCAATTAAAGATGTAATGCTTCTAACCCACAACACATTCACCATCCTATTTCCTCTTTTGCTTTTTGAAATGAATAGATTACACATTGAGGAAGAGTTCAGTGTTTCAGCATAAGCTCAGGTTTGGCAAAGAGAAGCAGAGAGTGGCAGGGAACGGTAGAGAGAGGGAAAAAATGCAATCTCAGAAGTAACTTGTGGGAAATTATAAAATTGCCCTTTGATGGGTTAGAGGGTACATCCCTCACTCTGAAGGAATTCTTAGTTCATAGCATTCAACACAATCAACAAATCAGTTTACAGCCAGTCCCTTGTTTGTGCAGACACTGCATAACCTGAGCAGAGGGTCTGGTCTAATATGGCTACAAGACACGCAACAGGGTTTAAGTCATCAGTGTTCATCAGGTTTTTGGAGTGAAATTTAGTCTTTTATGTGAATCAGAAGCAACTGTTACTTTGAAATACACATTTATTGCAATCTTACTTATTCACAGAGACAATGTGAATGTAGCTGTTATTTCCTTAAGAAATTTATTAGGAATGTATTTTTACATCTTCCTGTCACGGTGCAATTCACGTAAAGTGTTGGATATTCCTTTACAAAATATTTAGTTAATTATTACTTTGGAATTTCTCATTTAAGGAATCTTTGGGTCTTAGTCAACTAAGTGGAAAAGAACAGACACAAAATTATGGTCTCTGAGTCATGGACATGAAAGGATGTGTGCTCTGTGCCCAGGGTAGTGCTCTGTACCCAACACCTCTCTTCTTTCTGTAGGGTGCCCATGGCAAAGACGGATCTCCAGGAGCAGCAGGCCCACCTGTAAGGCAACTTTGACTTTTGGTATTTGGGTTGCTTTAGTCCAATTACTTCTAGCAGATGTTCTGCAGTGCCAGCAAAACCCAAAATTGGGGTGCACTTGTCCAAGGATGAGCATTATATTTCATTGTGTTTCAATTGTGTATATTTCATTGTGTTGGTTAATATACTTAAAGGACAGGGCAATAGGAGAGCTTTAACACTGTAAATCAGGAAATGCAAAAATCCATACCCAGATTATTCTCAGAGAACATATAGATGGATGGAATTGCTACACTTCATGAAGATCAAATTTTGAATGATCTTATCAAATAAATTATTCAGCTGTCTGGACTTGGCAAACATTTTTCTTTTCCATCTGCCTAGAAACCTGAGCATGTCCTCTTGGGTGTATAACAGCTGTATTGGCTTTCTTTCCTCCTTCTTTTTTTATAATTAGAACAAATTTTGAAAGTTTTTTATAACTTAATCTCTCTAATGATAGATTTCATGTTTTTAAATCTAAAACACAGAAATTCAGCTGAACATGTAAAAGTCAGGCTAACTAAGACGTAGGTGTGATATTTTAGGACTAGCCAAATCTCATCTTTTACAGTATGATTTATATTTGCTAGTTTCCAGGTGTTTCCTTACTCAGAGAAAAATCTCATAACCAGCCTCCCTTTTTTAACTTAAGATTAATTCCATATGGCTTTTACCTTTTGCATTAATAGTATTTCTTTCACTTTTAAGGGTCCCCCAGGTCCCCCTGGAACTGCAGGATTTCCAGGCTCTCCAGGTTTTAAGGTATTCAACTAAAGACACATCACTACATGGGATTTGGTCCTTTCTCTAGTAACACAGCTGATGTCACTCTACATCATTATTTTATGAGCCCTCCTTTTCCTGGCTGCTATTACACTGTTTGCAAGCCTAGAACAGATGTGCTATATGCAGCATGAGACAAACCCAATCCTCATCACCTTCGTGAATGCTCACAACAAAACACCACCAAGTGGTAGAAACCACTAATTAATGCTGATTGCCCTGGAGATAACTAAAATGTCTTCATTTTCTCATTTTACCTTTTTTTTTTCCCCCCACAGGGTGAAGCTGGTCCTCCTGGTCCTGCTGGTGTTAGTGGTAGTCCTGGAGAGAGGGGAGAACCTGGTCCTCAGGGAAATGCTGGGCCACCTGGGCCTCAGGTACATCAATAGCACTTGGGACCAGAGAGGTGCTGTGCCACCTGCTCTTCACAGAGCCCTTTGTTCTGGTCCTGGGTTAGCAGCATTGGTTACTCTGTTATATTTATTTTTCCAGGGTCCTCCTGGAAGAGCTGGAAGCCCTGGCAACAAGGGTGAAATGGTGGGTACTTTCCACGTCTCTGCCATTGCTGCACTCTGTTGGTGAGGGTCACCGTTTGGACTGGGTAGAGTCCACCAATGCCACTCTCTCCTCATCTCTGTCTGTTGTTCTCTCTCTCTCCAGGGACCTTCTGGTATTCCTGGTGCTCCTGGTCTGCCAGGAGGCCGTGGTCTTCCAGGTCCTCCAGGTGCAAGTGGAAACCCTGGGGCAAAAGGCAGTCCGGTGAGTTATTGATGGTATTTACACTGGTTGTACCAACAAATATGGTGGAAGTAAGCCTAATACCATTAAAAAAACCCCGTTGATCTTCTCCTATTTACTTGAAATAGTCTAATAAATTCTTTTATTATGAAAATAGGCAATTATTTTTATAAATATATAACTTATTGTGTTTCATACATATAGGTGTTGCTATATTTAAAGATTATACGTAAATATGGTGATAATACCTAATTGCATTCCTAAATTATCTATGAATTCAGATACAACAGAGATGCTGCTTCTGTAAAATGGCTACATCAGACAAAATCTGTTTTACAATCTTATATTTACCTGTTTTAATTCCCAAGGGCTGAGTCCACAGTCCACTAAACCTCATGAGTTGTACCTGGTCTTTCACTGTCACTTATCGCAGCAGGCCCTTTTCTCACAGCCTTACACCACGTGTAGCTCTTTGTTAGAGAAAATACTCAGGGACTTTCAACAAAAGACACAATGATGTCTGAAATAGCTCAGGAACAGACATCAAATTTTACTCAATGGTGTTTAAGATTGTATCACTTTTTTCCTTTACTGCATTTTTAAGGAGTCCCATGGCTTTCACTTACAGGTTCAGCCAGTGCATGTTGATTCCTTTGCAGAATGATAAATAAAAAAAGGAGTCAATAATTTGAAATTTCCTGTCTACTTCCTAGTATTTCAGTATGTCTAGTAGCTCCAGAATGATGCCCAGCTGCAACCCATAATTTTAATGGGATTTTCTACTTTTTAGGGAGACCCTGGTAAGGATGGTGCAAAAGGTGATCCAGGCCCAAAAGGCGAGCGTGTAAGTGATTTCAAAATGTGTCCAGAGACTTCTTTCAGGGAAGCCTGAACCCTGAATCTTTCCCCATACAAAATCTTTTTGGTTTTTTGGAGACTTCTAACTCACTGATGGCCTTGGTTTCTGCTGTTCCAGGGTGAAAACGGCACCCCAGGTGCTCCTGGGCCTCCTGGTGAGGAAGGGAAGAGAGGTGCAAATGGAGAACCCGGGCAGAACGGAGTACCTGGTACTCCTGGAGAAAGGGTGAGCTGTGGTACATGACCTTTTGAGCCAAGACAGAGACAGAAAATTATCAAGTTCAAAACATTTCCAGGAGAAATTTAGCTACATGTGTCTTCTCAGCAAATTTCAGATGGGAAACTGGATTACAAAACTGGGGAGAATTCTTATCTACTTTCTCCTCTGAATTGCAGCTCTTGGATCTACCTCAGTTGGAAAAAAATTAATTTCTTTCAATTTTTGATATAGAAGAAGCAGTGATCTTACATATCTGGAAGTTTTACCAAAAGATTTTTGCTGAGGTGTAATCATAAATTATGAGAACTACAAGGGGAATGAATAATCAAAATTTCAAAATTACTTCTCAGTTAACATAAAAATAAACAATCTGCTTTGGAAAGTGAAATTGATGTAAATTCTTCTAAATTCAAGATATGTCTTTATGTCAACATCTCTATTAGATGTTAATACATCTTCAATATCAATAATAACAATATTGTCAGGATGTCTTCTGTGTTCTAATATTTCAACTGCAAACAAGTTTTTTTGGCTAGTTTTTAAAAAAATTTTCAAAAAATTTAATAATTCTCACAGAGAAATTCACTAACTGTTTTATTCAACAAAATAAATTGCAACACCATTACAAATTTTAGATTTCTGTTCCCATCAGAAACAAAAGAAATTGTGCTGATCTATTTGTAAGTCCTAACTTAACAATTGATTGCAATATTTGCTGAAACTATGAGTAAACCAAAATGCATAGTGAAGTAATTAATCATAATAAACGTATAAAGGGGGCTGCAAAATGAAATATATAATTCAAATTTCTTTTACAAAGATAGCAGCAAATATAAATATTAAAACAATTTAACAGTGCTCTTCTCAGTATTGAATTAGAGGAAAATAATTGCTCAATACTGAATGTGATTTTTGGTTTTTTACAGTACTTTAGAAAACTCATAAATAATGATGCAGGGCCAGCTAAAAATAAAGGAGGACAGGCTATAATTTCAACAGGAACACTACAATCAAAGACAAAATAGTCTGCAGTCCTTCGTACTACTCTGAAATGCCACTGTCATCTTTTTTTTTTTCCCATTAATTATTATAATGCTAAGTCTAATGGTAAATAGTTTAGAAGAAAACCCAGTTGCTATCACCTGTGTCATGCTGCCTGTGATCCATAATTTGTTTTTTATCTGGCAGGGCTCCCCTGGATTCCGTGGCTTACCCGGTAGCAATGGACTTCCAGGTGAAAAGGTATAAATCTTCTTCCAAAGGAGTCCTCCAAACTTTTGGAAAATCCATGTGAATTTGGATGGACAATTTCAGACTCCATATGATGCTGATTCCCTTGCTGAATCTCCACATCTCTTTCCAGGGTCCTGCAGGTGAGCGTGGCAGCCCAGGTCCCCCTGGCCCCAGTGGACCTGCAGGAGAGCGTGGACAAGACGGAGGCCCAGGTCTTCCTGGAATGAGAGTAAGACAGGACATCTCTGAGGAAATGGGATAAACTCTGCTAGAGATGACTCATCTGAGCTGATGTGGTAGAAAAGTCCAACCAGAAATCCTTTCTATGAGTTCCTTTAGGCAGTAGTAGCCTGCATTCATGGCGGGACAGGTGATGGAGCAGAGTCACAGGGCATTGCCAGGACACTGCCACAACAGAGTCAGGAGGCTTTGGGAGGCTCCCAGGGCATGCCAGGCCCTGACATGAGAAATGCCTCTAACATGAGTCAGCATTGGGTGATTTTCTGCATTAGCACTTTACATTTCAGCAAATTCTAACATTAGCTATGTAGGGGTTTTATTTAAATAGGTTAAATATTTCAGTTATTATGTAAATATACTTAAATAATTAAATTAGAAATTAATTTAAGTATTTCAATATACCTGAGTATTATATTTTTGGTTTATTTGTAATTAGAGCAAATAAGCTGTTGGTCAGTTTTTTACAGTACATATCATTAAGATTTCAGAGATGGCCTATTGTGTAGACAACATCTAAGTGTACATGAAACAACATTCTAGGAGCTGTACTAAGAATTAACAGCTCTTAACAACAAATATATTGACATTCAAAAGCCCATCTACAGGCCTCTAGGAACTAAACAAGATGTTATTGGCAAGGAAAATGAACTATTTAAAATACAACAAAAATTATTTAGAAATTTAAACAAGTTAATGAAAAAATGTTGCACATTGTGTTGCTTTCAGGTAGAGGTGTGTAGTCAGAATTGTTTAATTTCTTTTTTTCCCATCTAAATATGTTTTCTTCCAATATAATGAAAGGAAATTTTTGTGCTAGTTGATTAATGTCTGGTGTCTTGCTTATGTACAACTCTCAGAAAAAACAATTAATCCCTAATGGCATAATTTGTTTGCTTTCTCCAATTTTCACCATTCATGGGCTAAGGGAAATGGGAAGATCTTTATTAAAGAGGATGATAACAAGCAACAGTTTTTATATTGAATTGAAACTTCATTATGTACATTTTAAACTGAAGTATAACACACCTTTTTTTTCTCCAATTTGCAGGGCTTGCCCGGAATTCCAGGAAGCCCTGGAAGCGATGGGAAGCCTGGCCCTCCCGTACGTACATTGTGCAAATATTTTATCCCAGTCCTCCTGCTGACCCAACCCTACCCTCATCCAACAGTATCCACATGACAGGTTGTTATCACAGCCAGATTAATTCCCTCCTCTCTGCTTCCTTCAACTACCAGAGCCCTTTTTATGCTGCATCATTGTAAGAGCAGCCTGTAAACTCTGTAATTTGGTGCTGTGTAAAATACAGAGTAGATGGGCCACAGTTGCAGTACAAAACACATAATGAGTTTTGAACAGTGTCTCCCCCTCACTCAGTGTCCTGGCAACTGCTTTATTTTACTTCACAGATGCCATGTCTTCCTTTCTTTTTGCTTATCCCAGGGCAATCAGGGTGAATCTGGACGCTCTGGCCCACCTGGCCCTCCAGGGCCCCGTGGCCAGCCAGGTGTGATGGGTTTCCCTGGTCCTAAGGGCAATGAGGTGAGTGGGATTTCTCCTCTTCTGTGCTGATGCTTGGTGAGTCAAATGTTAAACTAAATTGCTCCACAGTGGGGCTAGCTCATGCTGCTGCTTTAGATTGGTTTTAGTTTTCCACTGACCAGAAACAAGTATTTCAAATGTAGTCTTTCTTTTTTGTAAGGGTGCGCCAGGCAAGAATGGAGAAAGAGGCCCTGGTGGACCACCTGGACCACCTGTAAGTTTTGCTAATATTTTGTTTAATAATGACACAGTATTAATAATTAATAACTTGATGAGTCTTACAGAAGTGGTATCACTCTCTAACCATAGCCTGATTTTGTCTTTGAATAGGGTCTTGCTGGGAAGAATGGTGATGTTGGCCTTCCAGGTCCTCCAGGACCTACTGTAAGTATGGTGGCCCCATATGAGGCAATGACTGGGGGTCTGGCAGCTACAGATAGACATTGGGAATTTAGCAGAAGGAAAATATTTTTAATTATATAAATAAATCTCCTTTTATGAAGACAAATAAAAGAGCTCTTCTTTGCCATTGTTTCAATGAACAAATATTCAAAACTTTGGTGGGGGAAACTTTTCATTTCAATCTACACCACGGGAAACCCAGTGTAGATTGAAATGAAAAGGCAATTTAGAGCTCTTGGTCTTTTCAAGCAGAAGTGAATTGTTGCTCCCTTTAATGTTTATGGCATTTCAGACTCCTATCAAGTTAAAATATGTCTGCTGAATCACATCTAAGGGTTGTAGTGAAAAAAAGCAAATACCACAACACCAACATGCATTGGTTTTTGAGCTTGTGCAATGTCGTCATCAGGTGTAGATCAGAGGTGGTGAGGAGCTGTTTATATATTGAAATGTTCTCAGGCAAGTTCATGGATTTTCTTCCTCATTTGTTATTCTAGGGTGCTTCTGGAGAGAGAGGAGAACCAGGACCAGCAGGCCCACCTGGCCTCCAGGTGCTGTGTGTTTATTGTTTTCTGATTCTTTTTAATAGACTAACACAAACACACAAAATTCAATATCTGAACACATATATTGGAGTGCCAGATATCATCATATTTTGAATATAATAGCATATAACAGATTAACCACTTGACAAAAGTTAAAGGAATGAGTTGGCCACACTTCAAGTCAAAAGCAAAAATCTGAAGATGTAAAATGTATATCTGTGTACCATGGATAATACTGTTCCTTCATATAGGGATTGCCTGGTGGACCAGGACCAGCTGGAGAGAATGGAAAGCCTGGAGAACCAGTAAGTAGTAAATTCCCTTTTTTTAAGTAACAAAAATTAATGAAAAGTTCTCGCAAAATTACAGTTTCAAATTCAGACAGCTCTCAGCTCTCCTCAGAGCAGCAAAGTCTGATTTGGGGGAATAATAGAGGAGTGTCAACACAGTGCCAATCACAGTGCAGATGTACTAAGTTCATGGCTAACTTACATTTATTTTCTCATAACCAGGGGCCAAAAGGTGATATTGGAGGACCTGGATTCCCAGGCCCTAAGGTAAATAATAAAGCAAATTTCATAATGACACAAATTAATTAACAAAGTATGAGCTTGAGAACAAACAACAACCCATTTTTTATCACAGGGTGAAAATGGTATCCCAGGAGAACGTGGTGCACAAGGTCCTCCAGGACCTCCTGGAACAAGAGGCGGACCAGGTCCTGCTGGCACAGAAGGTGCCAAGGTACCTACAGAATGTCTTCATTTTCTGCTATTCTGCTACCATTTGGGTTAATTTTGGTTTTTCTAATTATTTTTTGTTATTCCTTAGGGTCCTCCTGGCCCACCTGGTCCCCCTGGAGGCACAGGACTGCCTGGCTTACAGGGAATGCCAGGAGAAAGAGGAGCTTCTGGAAGCCCTGGACCAAAAGGGGAGAGGGTAACACACACACACTTTTGATTTTATGTGGATTTAATGTTAGTGTCCCACAAGGCACTGGGTTTGTCCATGTCTTCATTTTGGCCTGATTTCAGAGGTGCAGACTGTGTAGCAGCACTGTTGATTTAGCAATGGGATGTGGGTCCTAGATGTTAAAAAATATGGGGTTTTTCCCTCAGTTTAATACATGCTAGATAGTTTGCTGCACTGGGTCTCTTGGGAGATGGGAACATCAAAACAGTTCTAATTAATGATAATGATGAATAGTTCATACCATAGGAAGACAATTTGGCCTGGACTTGATTTTGAATCAATTTGGGTTTTTTTTCTCATCAAAGAATGTAATATCTGATGCTGAATACTGGACAAAATATCATCCCCTGTTTCATTAAGGAAACCTGGCTATTGAGACACCTTCAGTATGAGATCCTTCCCCCATTTAGGCTCACCTCCTCATGCTTCCTTTTTGCTCATGGATTTTTATGTCTTAAATTTCCTAGGGAGAACCTGGTGGTAAAGGTGCTGACGGCCTTCCTGGTGCTAGAGGAGAGAGAGTGAGTATTTAAACATCCAACAGTTTATCCATCACCTTTACACAGCCAGCTCTTAGAACAGGAGTAACCTCACAGTGAATAATACTGTCTAGGAATGCTACAGTTGTTGTCTTGTTGTGCTTCATTCCACCAGTGCAAAACTGGGTTTGTAAACTAAATTAGCCCTAATACTGGTTTTTGTGATAACCACTCCTTGGGTAAATGTAATGAAATTTTTTGGAGAAAGATTGGGACAATGTTTTAGAAGGAAAAAAATCATATGAAAATCTACCTGACTGATTTTATAATGAATCACAAAAAGACATTGGTAGTAAATATTCTCATACAGAATATTCTTACAGCTTACTAAATATGATATATTTATACATCTATATAGCAAATACACATAAAATAGACACTTGAAATACATACATCTATCAAATCACTACCTGCAGGCAATATATACATGAAAGTAATGAGGGATGACAAATATACAAATGCAGCTTGGTTGAGTTGGAGGAAATATAAAAAATTTATTTCACACCATAGGGTACAGATTAAATTTTCAAGAAAGAAATAAGTCAGGAAGCTAGCCAGGAGATGCTGAAGAAATGTGGATCAACTATCTAACTGAAAATTAGAGCAACAGGTCACTTTTATTGTATACCAGTGAAAGACACCTATTAATTTCAGGTGGTTTTGGATTAGATTTGGATGGTGGGGGGAAAAATGGAATCACTCAGTTGTAGATCTCTCACACTGCAAAATGGTGTGATTTCAGAGCATCACTCCAAAATGTGGTGTGCAAATGCACTTTGGCACTGTACACTTGCTTCATTTAAGTATCTTTAGCAACCTGTTTACACTGAAACACAAACACTATTGATCAAAACAGAAGAGTTAACACTGTTATATTTTGCTACAAGATACATAATTTTCTCATTTTCCAATTGTTTAGGGCAATGTAGGTCCCATTGGCCCTCCTGGTCCTGCTGGCCCACCTGGAGATAAGGTAAAGCATCCTCACAAAGGGGTTTGGACTGTAAGGAGTCCCAGGGGTGGCTGTCTCAGGGAAGAAGACACACCTCATGACCATCCTTGTTCCCTGCAGGGAGAGACTGGCCCAGCAGGTGCCCCTGGCCCGATGGGTTCCCGTGGAGGTCCTGTAAGTGACAAAACTTTTCTTCCTGTATAACCTCACCATGGCTCCTCTTGCCTGCTGTAGGTATCAGTGCTGCACCAAACCTGTCAGCAATACTTTTGGCTTGAGTTGTAAATAAGCAAAGCACATTCAGCTCCTGTTGACTCTTGGGATTTATAAGTACTAAAGGCTTCAGAAAATCAGGGCTTTTAACATTACAAAGGGGTCTGAGGGCTGTGGTGACAGGGCGAGGCAGGAGTGTGAGCAACAGTCCATCTTGATTTAAAGTTAAGTAAAATTTCAAAAATACTCTTTTTTGTGTTTTTTTTTTTTATATTTAATACTCTGGGATCTCAGTTGAACACCATGGATTGTTCTCAGGTTCATAGAGGTGTAGCTGAATTAAGTTTATCCCATTTTAGACAATTATCAATTAATTCCTTAACAGCTGTGTTTAGTACTTTGGAGCAAAAGTTGTTTTGGATCAGATGTTTGGGGTTTTTCCTCCAAACGCTGCTAAGACAAAGAAACTTCAGCAGCCTTAACAGCAGTATTCTCTAACTTTTAAAGTGAAGTTTATCTTTCTAACATCTTCCATTGCTGACATGTGTTTTTCCACAGGGTGAACGAGGAGAACAAGGTCTTCCTGGGCCTGCTGGCTTTCCTGGAGCCCCAGTAAGTGTCTGCACTGCTCTTCCTGCACTACTCAGGCACATATAGGACAACATGGCTTTGTCCTTCCCCTCCTGCACTGGTAGGGCAGTAGAGTTCAACTGCATTCACACTTCATTTAATATTTAAACTCCCTTCAGACAAGTACCTGGGTATCTTGTCACAGTATCATCTGCCTTTTTGAGTGGTAATATAACACTTTAATTTTTCTACAGGGCCAAAATGGGGAACCTGGTGGGAAAGGAGAAAGAGGCCCCCCTGGTCTGAGAGGAGAGGCTGGACCCCCTGGAGCAGCTGGTCCACAGGGTGGCCCTGGTGCCCCAGTAAGTGTTTGATGTTCCTTGTTGCTACGGGGAGGATTCTTCAGCCCTCCCTCAGCCTCAGTGGGCCCAAGCGCAAGGAGATGAGCTGCCTGAAGCTTATTGACACTTGCTATAATTTTAATCTTTATCAAATCCTTTGCTTTATCTGCTTCCTTTCATGTAGGGTCCACCTGGTCCCCAAGGAATAAAAGGAGACCGTGGATCTCCTGGCGGGCCTGTGAGTATCTCTCCAACTTAGTCACTGCTAAATGCCTCTATTTATCACAACAAATGTGACCTAAATGAAAAATAAGAACTTCAGTGACTGTAGTATTGACAGTTCAAGAATATTTAAAGTGTTCTAGGAGTAATTAAAGTAGAAGTCTTTAGTGATCATGATTACCTTGACTTTAATATAAGGTGCCAAAATAGCTTTTGACACCATGACCCAAAGCTCTACAATGGCTTATCTCAACAGTTATTAAATTTTCTTGCCATCTTTGCCAACTATCTCAAATCCCATTAACTCAAGTTTGAGGAGAGTATGTGACCTCCTCTTACCAAAAAAAAAAAAAAAAAAATTGACTTTTTGTTCCGTATCAGGACATTTAATTCAGGTTTCAAACAAAACATGACTATAATTTAACCACAGCAGGTATGTAAAAATCAATTTGTTCCTGTTTTTCCAGTTTTCAGAAAATGACAACTAAAAGTATTGATCTCCTCTAGGGTGCTGCTGGTTTCCCTGGTGCTCGTGGTCTACCTGGTCCCCCTGGTAACAATGTAAGTTGGTTTATCCCCCTTTTCTTTTAGTCTTACTTTGTGGATACATTTAGACATATATTAATATATTATGCAAAAACATTCTGAACATGATGGTTGTACTTCAGGAAAAAATCTGCACAAAAGAGTTTACCCTCCTTATGGTATGGAATAGAAAGTAGGATTTTAATTAAGGTACCATTAAAGTCAATGCAATTCTTTCCATTCATTGGCTCAGCTAAGACTGTAATGAAAGCCATTTCATTCTGCACATGTCCAAGACCCCATATTAAAGGCATATGGCAGGAGTGATTCAAGAAAGCAGAAGGGCCTGTGGCCTATTTCCAGTTTCTGTGGCAGAGCCATGAGAAAGGAATGTGTACCCTGTGTTGGATGCATTACAGGCATTGGGCATCCAAAATGTGCAGGTGTATGCCCAGACAGCAGGGATAAAAAATGCCAGCTGTGAAAGGGATACATGAATGGATTCTCTTACAACACCAGATCAGATTTGGGTGCACAGGGCTGGACCCTAAATCTGCCTTCAGGCAATGACTCAGGTCTGGCTGGCTTTCATGAGACCAGTGCCATGTGTGCAGCTCACACTTTCCTTCTTAAAACTTTCCAGGGTAGCCCAGGTCCCCCTGGTAATGCAGGCCCTGCAGGCAAGGATGGGCCTCCTGGGCCCCCTGGTAGCTCTGGTGCTCCTGGAGGTCCAGGACCTGCTGGAATCAGAGGCGAGCCCGGTGCACCAGGAGAAAAAGGGCCCCCAGGAGCCCGAGGAGAAAGGGTAAGTGTCCCTTCAGCCAGGGACTGTTCCACCAGGAGACAGGGATTATGTCTGTCCAGAACAAGCAGCCACCTATGGAATGTTGAAGGTGCTCCCACTGACTGCAGTGACCTTTTCTCAAACAGGGGGCTCCAGGTGAGCCAGGTCCTCAAGGCATTGTTGGTGGCCGGGGGAACACGGGTCTGCCAGGCCTGCGTGGCCCCAGCGGCCCACCCGGGATGGCCGGAGCCAAGGTGAGAGCCCTTCACTGCACCTACAGCCTCAACACCAACACAACTCCAACCCAGCTGCTAAAATTAGCCTGGAGAGGCAAAAAGTGCTAAAAATAGCTTAGAGACACAAAAAGTAATGAATGTGTTGGGGAGTTGAATGCTTTCTAGTCCAGACATGAGAGAATTTACAGTTATTTGTGTTTGCATGCATATGATCAGGCTTTGACATGTCTGGTATCCCGCTGCTGTGGGATGCAAGGTTGTCTTTCAGATTATATTATATATAGGATATATCTAGGAGTATATTACCCACTTCACACACTTTGGCACGGTCATGAGGAGGAGGAAGCTGTAACCTCTGCTCGGTACAAGATCCAAGTCATAGTCTCACCTACCACTAGTTGTTTACCCTTGCTTAATTCTCAATATGTTTCTTGCTTAAATATTATGACCCAAACAGAAAAGTACCCTCACCTCCCTTCAGAAAAGGTAGGGTGAGGCTTGGTTTGTATTTTATCACTTATTTTTTGGCTAACAGCTTTGGCCGTTGTTTTTTGGGCACTTAAGAAGAGACGTACCTGTTTATTATTTCTTGGTTGTCAGTTAATGAGGAACATTCAATGGCCTTGCATGAATATTACAGGCAATGCAAAGAAACAAGTTTGGCCAAGTTTTTATCTCTTGTTTTGTGTATTCACAACCAGGAAAGCCACATTGGCCCATCACTTCATTAGGTCTCCAAAACCCCTGCATAGTTAATAAGATGCAAAATACTCTGGTATCTCCTAGGAACATTATCTGCAATGGAATCCTTTCCCTTTTTGTTCAGGGTGAAGATGGTAAACCAGGCACTAATGGTATCCCAGGAGAACGCGGTGCTCCGGGTCCCCAAGGTCCTATTGGACAAAGAGGCTTACCTGGAGAGCCTGGCAGAGATGTGAGTGGATGGGATTTCCCTGCTAGCTTGTGAGTTACAAATGGGAGCTTCTGGGGGCAAATATGCTTTAAGGTTCACAGGGCAGGGGCCTGGGCAGATTCTGCCCTCCTGTAAGGTGTATCCTCCTGTTCCTGCCATCCCCTTCACCGCCTGCAGACACTGTCTGTCTCACTTGGAACTGCACTGCCTACAAAATAATGCAGGTCTTACAGGTCTTTTAGGAACCACTCTACCTCTAGGAACTCTTCTCTCTTGAAAACTCTTTCTTTGATGAGCATTGTTTCAAAATTAGTGAGAATCAAGCTGTCTACTGGTCATGCAGTTTATGAACAAACTGTGCCACTCTGTTTTGCAGGGTAACCCTGGCTCTGATGGCTTGCCTGGACGTGACGGATCCCCAGGAGGCAAAGTAAGAAATCCCCAGTATCCTTAAACTGCCCAACAAATGAGACATGAACTACATGGCAATATATGTAATCTACATGTTATGTAATTTGTTCCTTGAACCTCCTTGTGCTCCACTGAATATACTCCTTATATTGAGTCCTATAAAACATGATGTTTATTACCTTTTACTATCTGCAGGGTGACCGTGGTGACAATGGCTCTCCTGGCCCTCCAGGACCCCCTGGCCACCCTGGACCTGCAGGTAATGCTGGTGCACCTGGAAAATCTGGTGAAAGAGGATTTCAGGTAAGACCAAAGTAAATGGGTTACTGCTTACTTACATACCCTTCCTAGGCAAAGTCCATTTCATGCAGGAATAGAGAGGAAGTTTTAAAGAGTTTATTACTGTCATAGTTTCTTGACATCAAGGACTGGTTCTACAAGAATATCCAGAGGAAAGACATCTCAGTGTTTATGTTCTGACAACTTGAAGAAATTAAGCTCAAAATTAATGTACTCCTTAAGATGCCAAAAAGCACATCATCCCACCAGGCCCTGTCCTGATTTCCATCCCATCTGGTGCTCATGCAACATAAGCAATGTGTTATTTATTTAAACTAAGGGAGTAACTTTGGAAGCCCTCAAGTTATTTCTCAGGAGTGCTGACACCAGCACAGTGAACACCTCACTGAAAGAGGGAAGAAAGGCTGAAGTGCCTGTGTACAGATCAGTGCCTACAGGCAGCTGAGAAAGGCTGACATTGGTACAAAAATGGCTTGGTCAGGATTCTTGCTGATTCTAGTGTGTGTGGAGCTTCCCCTTGTTTCCCAACACCTGCTGGCTGTGAACATACAGCTTATCTGGAAATAAAGAGGTGGGCTAAGCAGTTCCAAATGATCTACACCTTCTCATTCTTACCATGTCACAGGGTCCACCTGGCCCTCCTGGCTCTACTGGTCCTGCTGGTGCTCGTGGTCCTGCTGTAAGTCATATCTAAAATATTTGTGATGTCATCCATTCGCTATTTCCTGTTATGTGGGCAATGCTCTTATCTCCGTCTTCCTTCTATTGCAAATCTACCCTTGCAGGGTCCTCAAGGGCCTCGTGGTGATAAAGGTGAACCTGGTGAACGAGGCAGCAATGGCATAAAGGGTCACAGAGGGTTTCCTGGTACCCCCGGTCTCCCTGGTCCTCCTGTGAGTATTTTGCATTGGATTGGGAATTACAGCTGATCTTAGCTTCTGTGTTTAGGCCCCAGGTATCTAATTAACCTTAGCTAATTTGATGGGAATCTATGAAAATTTTTGTCAGATGTTTCAAAATGCAGATTCCCTGAATCAGCCTGACATAAGCATAATTATAGATCTGGAAGAAGCTGTTAGGAAGTAAAGATGGGTTTACTACAACCCTTTCAATAAAAAATTCTTATATATTCATTTATTATACAATCAGGCTATTCCTGATTTAATTAGGAAAGAGAAAAGTAGGGGTTGGAATGCCTATGTCTGTTAGAAATCTATCCTAGACAGACAACTAAAGCTACTCAGAGTCCAAATACATCTCTTCTGCCATGTATCTTTTATACTGGGGCAAAATGGGCAAGAAATTGTAAACTACTGAATTTCATACTCTTTCTATCCCTTTCTTACCCTAAAATATGCACTACCATTTGAACATAGCTAAGAGAATTGAAGGGCAAGAATAGAAAGGGATGCCATAGATTTTTATGACCAGGAAATATTTAAGAAGGGATTTATTCTAAAAAATGTATGAATACCGCCCATGATACAAGTGAGAATCAAGAAACCAAAGCTCACTCAATTAACATACCAGAGATAGCACCAGTACCAACCTATTCAACAAGACAATAGAACCTGGAGTCTAACATATAATATGAAGGGAAAAAATGGTAAATTCTCATTTGATGATAGATAACTTTTAAACAAATGGCTTAGTTCTTTGCACTGCACATGCGAAACAAATCTGTAAATGTATTTGAAATCATGAATGTTTGTCAAATTATTTAAATAACATTACTGGTAATATTATTAAAACTGCAGCACTTTGGCTATAGCTATGTATTTTTATGAATATTAGGGTTCATCCAAAGCTCATTGGTGTCAGTTGGCTTTCTTGCATTTTGTACAGCACATCTCTGTATGAAAACATGTAAGGGAACATTCAATATTTTTTTCTGATTAAAGGATGGCCACCATTCTCTCATATCTGACATAGAATTTTTATAAGGATGTGTTTTGTATAATCTTGAAGACATTTTCAATGTCTTTATTTAAGACACATGCTGATAATTGCAAGATATTACTAGGAGGTGTATGACTGAATTTCCTTTTTTTTTTAGGGTCCCCTGGGTCCACAAGGTGCAATTGGAGGTCCAGGAGCTTCAGGTGCAAGGGTAAGAAAAACTCCTTACTCAGCCTAACTGCAAGGAAAATTCAGACTATTTAGTTCATATATACAGATACAGACACAAATTTTAATTACCCATCTTAACAGACAGCAGCTGAAGAAAGAAAAAACACCTGATAAATCATACAGAAGAATTTAAAACACATCACAATGTATTTCTGAATTATCTGATAAACTGTTTTGTGTTCTTCATTTTTCCAGGGTCCCCCAGGCCCAGCTGGGCCGCCTGGAAAAGATGGTACCAGTGGCTACCCAGGTCCAATTGGTCCTCCTGGCCCCCGCGGTACCAGAGGCGAAAGCGGCCCTGCCGTAAGTAAATGGTGTAAACTCACACCAGTAAATCTTTGGGAATATTCATGAAACAGAGGATGCTCAACTCTAAATAGGTCCTTCAGAAACTCTCTATTTCATGGACAAGATTTGTGGCAGGAGGTTATCTAACTGCCGAGGCTAAATCCAAAGCCATGAAGCTCGTTTGCAGTTTGGTGGTCTCAGCTGATCACTGGCTTTTCTGCAAGCAACAGAATTTCCTCCTCTCCATTTCCCTTTGGGTCTGGGAAGCCACGGAATGGGGATTGCTAGACTGCTCTAGAGAGGCCAGAGCTGCAAAGGTGTCACTATCACAGTCACTTGCTAAAGCCAAGAAATGGTCATTCTCTGGATTTTAGTGGAAAGGGTTCTTTCTCAAAGCTCAGACATAAAGATGGTCAAACTTGACAAAATGAGAGGGAAAAAAATTGTAAGAAAATAAAGGCCTGGAAAATCTATTAAACAGATGTTTATACATTGTTTAATTAATGAATAAGTAAACTACATATTTGTGTAAGAATTGTAATTTTTTTTAAACTAGGGCCCACACAGACTTTTAGTTTAAACCTGTTCACTATTTTTTTAGGGTCCACCAGGGCAGCCTGGTCTTCCTGGTCCTGCTGGACCTCCTGGCCCATGTTGTGGTGGTGGTGCAGCTGCCCTGGGTGCTGGTGAGAAAGGTCCAGTTTCCTATGGGTATGAATACCGAGATGAGCCCAAGGAGAACGATATCAATCTGGGTGACATCATCTCTTCAATGAAATCCATTAACAACCAGATTGAAAACATCATTAGTCCTGATGGGTCCCGGAAGAATCCAGCTCGTAACTGCCGAGACCTGAAGTTCTGCCATCCTGAGCTCAAGAGTGGTATGTTTAGATTCTATTTTCACCACTGGTAGCAGGTCTTGGGCATTGTTTTGGTTTTCTGGTTTTTCTAACTTGAGAATTTAAATGTGGATATCTTCCATAAAAAATTGACTTTTTTTCAAGCAAATGTCAAGAAAAAGATTATAAATGTAAAACCAATTTTAAACATAATTAACTATGCATTTACACAGAATATAGATTTGACTTCAACTCCACTCATTGTGTCTTTAAAAGTAAACATATGTTTAAACCATTTTAGGGGGAAAAGAAAAACATTACTAGTTATAAATTTATTCCAGATTTCATTTCCCTTACAGAATTCATATGAACTCAATATCTTTTTATATCATCTTATTTTCTGTGGCATCTCTTCTGTCAAAATTAGTACCTTTCCTGATTTGGCTCAGAAATCGGTCACAGAAATAAGGTCATCATGCAGTCAGGTTCTTCTCCAAATATATTAAGCCCCTTAACATTCTTCCTTACCTCTAGGAGAGTACTGGGTTGATCCTAACCAAGGCTGCAAGATGGATGCTATTAAAGTCTACTGCAATATGGAAACTGGTGAGACCTGCCTCAATGCTAACCCCAGGACTGTGCCAAGGAAAAACTGGTGGACCAGTGGAAACAGTGGAAAGAAACACGTTTGGTTTGGAGAGTCTATGAATGGAGGCTTCCAGGTGAGAAATGAGCACAGTTAACAGCCCAGATCGAGCTAAAACATACACACCACATTCTGAAATTAAACTGAATGAGACAATTAGTATGTGAAAAAATCCTTATGTAGACTGAGCCTAGACATGATTGAACAAACACTCTGCCTGTGTTGGTACTCTGCAGTTCAGCTATGGAGATCCTGAGCTCCCAGAGGATGTCTCTGAAGTTCAGCTGGCCTTCCTGCGCATCCTCTCCAGCCGTGCCTCCCAGAACATCACCTACCACTGCAAGAACAGCATTGCCTACATGGACCACGACAGTGGCAATGTTAAAAAAGCTCTGAAACTCATGAGCTCTACAGAAAGTGAGATCAAGGCTGAAGGAAACAGCAAATTCACATATGCTGTTCTGGAAGATGGCTGCACTGTAAGTAAACAGGAATTTAGTGATGTAGTTACTAAATAATTCCCTCTAGATGACTAGACCCATAATAAAGGAAGGGAGTTTTGCATGGCCTGGGTAAGGAAAGGACAGCTACAGCTAGTAGGGGGAACCTAGATTTTGTATACCAGAAGTGCAATTCCTACAGCAACTGTAGGAAGTGAGCTGCACCTCCATTTAAATCTGTGCTTTACAGATATCTCCTTGCTTTAGAGTCAATGTCAGGAAGTCACAGTCACCAAGTTTTCATCCCTCCCCTGCCAGCTCTAAAACTAGTCATACCAAACCAAGGCAAGCTGGTTGAAGCCATGGGCTGCAGTTATGGGAAGGGACAAACAGTCATTTTGTAGATCCAGCATTGCTTCCCTGCAGCAGAAAGTTATGGAGGGGAGCAGGAACATCCCTGAGTGTACTGATCTGACAGCACCTGCAGCTTTTTCAGTAACAAATGGACAACTCTAACACTGTCCACGAGTTCTCCCTCCTGGGGTCATTTCCACAAAGACAGCAACCAGTCTTTAACAGGCTGAGAGGGTTTGATATTGCAGAAATAGGAAATCTGAAATTTGATAACCTGTGGGATGACTGCCATGTAGGCCAGCACTCGTGTCTCTAACAATTTTTCTTTTCTCTTCAACTTCACAGAAACACACTGGTGAGTGGGGTAAAACAGTTTTCGAATACAGGACGCGCAAGACCGTGAGGTTGCCAGTGGTTGACATTGCACCATTAGATATTGGTGGTCCTGATCAGGAATTTGGCGTGGACATTGGCCCAGTCTGCTTCTTATAAATCAAAGATCCTGCTTTTTCTGAAACCCCAGCAAACAGATTCACACTCCAACTGTGCTCCTTTGTTTCAGCCTTGTCAGCTAGTACAGGTGCCCATCTGTATCCCAGTTATTTATTAACAAAATTTCTGGGGGAAAAATCAATTTGATATCAAGGGTTGTTTTTTTTTTTTTTTGCTATTACACAAAATACAGTAAAAATGCTTTTTGTTGCTCTATTTTTTTTACCGAATTCCATCTTCAAAACATGTCTCCGTGGTGCTATAATGAAACTTCA
Source organism: Emberiza elegans (assembly GCA_024865655.1). NCBI lineage: Eukaryota > Metazoa > Chordata > Aves > Passeriformes > Fringillidae > Emberiza > Emberiza elegans. The sequence goes on from JALJVW010003518.1 coordinate 3,517,174, forward strand.
ACACTTAATAAAACAACACTGTGTTCTATTAGTTGAATGTTAGCCAATTTACAAAGCACTGATTGCTCCCAGTACCAAAGTTTACCCTTCTTTCAAGATGCAGTCCATAAAGCTAGAACGACCTCCCTGTTTCAACTACCTCAACATGGACAGAAACTGGGATGTGTCTGATGAGTCAAACCAAAAATCAGTCAATTCAACCAAAATGCATTGGACCCAGTGGTCAATTCCGGGGATTCATTTGGTACAAAATTGTTTATTTCTGTACTGATTAGCTGTGAAAAGTACAGTTTATCTTAAGAGTTTAATACCTTAATGTCAGTAGTCACCATAATTTTATTGTTGGATTGTATTCTCTTGTCAAAGGTGCTTCTCTACTTTCCTGTCATTGCTGGTCAAGACCACTAAAATTAGGGAAGTGTAAAAGACTAATATGATGGTGCTAATGTATTTTTCACTCCTAACTCTGCAAGTCAGGGTTATTGACTTGCTCAAAAAAGCAAAAAGTTAAAGGATTTAAAGCAATTGTAAATGTCTCCTGTCAAAGATTGTCATTGGCATGTCATAGTTGAGAATTTTCTCCCTTCACTCTGTAAAAGTCAATGAAGATGCAAAATTGTGAATTTCTTTTGTCACATTAACACATTTATAGTGTTGAAGGTTAACCATCTTTGTAAGCTTTTATATGGTTGTTGGTCTATTCCTTACAGAGACACATAATAAAATATCTTAATAAAATTTCTTGTTGTTTCATAAAACTGACTTCTTTTTTAATTTTACCTTTTGTGCTTTCATTCAAACCAATTAACAAAGTGGGACATGACTCTGGTACCACTATGATTTTTCAAAGATCAGTTCTTCTGTTTGAAGGAAACCTGGTAATCCTAAGGGATGCAGTTTATGGTGTACTTGTATGAAATTTTCTCTTTCATGCTTTTTCTTCTCCTCTGCATCCAGTGGCTCACATTTGCAAGCACAGGGAGCTTCTCTATCAGCAGGGATTCAGACAGCAACACTCAAAGCAGGGCCCATGTACCAAGGCAGGTCATTTTGGAGAAAATAGACCTTAACCTCCCCTAATCCAAGAAACCTGCCTCAGTCTGAATAATCAGGCAGTCACAGGCTACCAGCCTTTCAGGGGGCAGCTTAAATAAAGGGCTTAAGGCTCCCACAGGGCAGACCAGAAGAACCAGCCCTTTGAAAAAGCTTTTTATGGCCAATGGGGCTGTACAACTCAGTCATCCCCTGATCTTAGCAAAAATTTATGGAGCAACAGTAGTTTGGCAGTGACTAAGCTCGAGGCCAGAAGAAGGAACTAAACAGCACCACAGAGCCCAGGCCAGGAAAGCTCTCCCACAGTCAAATGCTGAAAATGCCACTCAGCCTTTCCCATGGAGCAAGGGCAGAGCCTGTCCCTAAATCACTATTGCACAGCCCAGGGGCATTAAAGATATTCTACAACAAGATCACATAACAAAAACTAGGGATTAAAAAAATCCAATTGTTAAAAATTCTCTTTGACAATATGGATTATGCATCCTCAGAGAATACTTTCTGATTAGCTCAAGCAGGAAAAAAGAAATTAACAAAGAAATGCTGTTTTTTAAGAAATCCCATCAGATTTGGGACTAAGCCAAGACACTGCCCTGCTTTGGCACTCTAAATTTGGACATTCTCACACAGAAGGAAAACAGTGAGGCTCTGGGGAGGCCCTGACAGCACAAATGCAGTATCACCACAGACATGACTGTACTTAATGCAACATAAAATAACATTGCCAACAATTCATAAAAAGTACTGGCTCTTGCAGCAAACCTCCTCATTTGATGGTGAAAATAAACTACTGTTTATGGAAAATGCAAGTTACATGTACAAAATAATATTAATCTGACATCAATTACATGGTAGGAAGCCTTTGATTGGAGTTTTATAAAAGCAGCTGGTAAGAATGCTGGTGGAAAAATGCATTAGAAACACCTGTTCCTAATTGCCACAGCAGAAGAAAATAGCCTTTGCAATCCCCAGTGCTACTGGGACTGGGAACAATGACTCAACCCTAGAACTCAAGGTTTGGGGCTGCTTTCTAAAGCACACACACTCATCAAGTAGTCCATTATGATGTCTACTAATGAAAGTTGATTTTCTGGAACATTTGTAGAAAACAGAAAGAAACAACCAAGACCACCACAAAATATTTACTTGACATAAAAGCCTTCATTTTTTTCAGAGCCACTAATTAGGCTACCATGGCTGTCACATACCTGTACTTTTATATCACCACATTACTATTTGGGGAAAACAAGAAAAAAATCAACAATAACAACCACAAAGTGCAAAACCAAAAAACAACACTTAAAAAAAAAAAAAAAAAAAGACCCAAAAAATCCCAGCAAAAAAAATCAACCTACCAAACCCCCCCTAAACTAAACCCTGCCACAAAAATTTGTCTGAATGGTCATACCAGGAGTGCAAAGTATCACTGATTTAGGTTTCAATATTGCCTTGAAACATCAACTTTCCAATTACTTACAGGTCATCACCATTTGCAGGACACCAGAGCTTTTTCTTCTGTTGGAGTCCATGACACAGGGACTATTTCAACATCTCCTTTCTGCACTTTTAAAATTGAGATTATGTTTAAAACACTCCAAACCATGGCAGAAATCCAGCAAACCCTTCTCCAACAGAAGGGCTTTGCTATCTAATTAAACCCTGCTTGTAAACAAATTATAAACACCTGTGACTCATTCCTCACCCAGTGTCCTCTTCATTGGCTTGTGGGAAAAGCAGATTGCTTTTGCTGCTCCTAAAGATATTGCCCAATTCCTCACAGAACTGACTACAGCTTCTCAAGAAAGCTGGTCTGTTGTTTGAGGTGCTCCTTTTGTGCACACAAGTTCTCCCTCGGGGCAGGGTTTAACACAGGTGATTCTCAGCTGTAATTCATCACACTCTTCATGTTTTTTTCCATATTTATTTCATACATTAAGAAGCATTATCTCTGATTTTAACACAGGCTGAATTTCTGAATTTACAGCAGGTGAAATAGGCAGGCTAAAAGCAGTCTAAATGTTCTGGTACTCAGCAATTCTGCCCAAACAGGCTCCTTGAGGATATTCTGAAATCTGCAGCACCTGACTGAAATCACACCCTTCAACAAAACCTTTCAACTCCCAGCAAGCAAACTGTGGTGCACTGAACACAATAATCCAATATTATGTATTTCTTGCTAGTATTTCTGCACATTATTTGCACAACAACATCTATGGATTCCCAGTTTCTCTGGCATTTTCTATTTCAGCCATTGAATTGCTGATTGTTACCCTTTATCATTATTTTTAAACTATAATACCAACATTGAATAACTACTCATTTTATTATATATATATATTTTAAAATATATATTTTTAATGTATATTTTTACTATATTTACTATATATTTTTACTATATATTTACTAAATATTTTTATATTTACTATATACTTTACTATATATATTATTTATATATTTTAATATAATTTTCAGCCATGTAAATTATGATTTTTAAACTATAAATAATGATTTTTAAATTATAATACCAACACTAATTATTGTTTAATTATATTTATATATTTTATTATATATTTTACTATCTATATTTTTAATATATATTTACTATATATTTTTACTATATATATCTTAATATATTTATATATTTTACTATAATTTTCAGCCATTGAATTGCTGATTGTTACTCTTTGGCATGATTTTTAAACTATAATACCAACATTGTCTAACTATCATTTTTACCTTGCTTTTCCTATGATATTGGCATACTTGCAGGGAATCTTTTTCCCTACATTAGCATTTCTACATTTTCATTTAGTTTAGCTTTTCCTTTTGCAACTGCTTTATCCTCTATCTTCCTGGAATCCTCTCTCAGCAAGACCAACTGCCTTGTGAATATTAAACCTCCAGTACAGCCTCAAGTTCCTGAAAAAATTAATTAAAATAACCATAGATTATGAGTCTAATAGCTACTGTGCTCAGTCTCAGGCAGCTAAAGGGGAGCAAAGAAACCTAGGGGCCCTCACCCTAAAGTAGGAGAAAAAATTATAATTTTTTGCTCTTAATCCATCTTTAGACTTTTACTTGCCTCCATAGAGGGAAAAACCCATAAAAATAAAAGTTTTCTTCACAGTTAGTCTAAAACTGAGGTGCATAAATCCAAAACTGTGGGTTGAACAAAGCCTCTCACCCAGAGAGGGCTGAAGCCACGAATTCCCTGTTTGCCTTACTTACATTCTAAGCCTCTAGAACTGCTCAGTATAAACTATCTAGATGAAAACACCAACACCTGCTTTCAAGCATTTAAATTTCAAGCTGTCTTGGAAAAAAGAAAATATTGTAGTCCACATAGTTGAGAGGCATGAAGCTGGATGAGAGGCAGGAAAAAACAAGGAAAGAAGTTGCCCACACAGTAATAAGGCTGATAGAAGAAATCTCTAATTTTGATCTACAGCTTCTCATTCTGTTTCACCAGCTGATCTCATTTACTTCACAGCGCCATATTCCCATGGCTCTCTGAGAGAGAAAAGAAACAAGAGGAAAATGCCTTTCCCCAAGGAGTTTTTCAGGACATATCAATCACTTTAAAATATCTCTAATTTAACCTTTAATATTACCTTGGAATTTGCCTTTCCAGTTAACTGCAAGTTGTAATCTCAGGGTGGAGCTCTTTTGTAGGACACCAGAGCTTTTCTTCCAGTGAACGTAGATATCCTATTGTCTGTGGCACAGGGACTACTGCAACATCCCATTTTGTTGGGTTTTTTACAAAAATTATGTGTAAAAAACTCCAGAACATGACAAGAATCCAGCCAGCCCTTGTCTAAGTGAAAAACTTTGCTACCTGATCAGGCCCTAATTGCACACAAATTCTAAACACCTGTAACTCAGTGTGTTACACCCTCAGCTTCCCCTGCAAGACAGGCAAGGCTTCTCCCTGGCCACCATGGCTGGCAGCTGCTGTAAATCCCCCCAGGTCCCCTCTCCCAGCCATAATTTGGCACCTAAAGCCAGGCCAGGGTAAAGCAGCACTTAGAGTGGGCTCATGATGGTTTCTGAATTTGAGCAGCTGCTAGGAATTTCTGCTGGAAGCTGGCAAAGTGTCAATACCTTTCCCTCCTAAAACAAAAGAAATCAACTTTTAAGTAAGCATTGGGTGCAATTTGGAACCCTTCTTTGGTTGTGGTTTCAGCTAAATAGTATTAAGCCTCCATTTGCAGGCAGCAACCTGGAGGAAGAGCTGTCTACATGAATTTTGAATTAGTAAAGGAGAAAGTTCTTCCCAACACTTTGCCATGCTGTGGCTGTCCTGATAGCTTCACCAGGAAAATGTAAGGTCCATTATTCCTTGTCAGGTGCATGTTATTCATACAGACTGTTATTCATACAGTGCTCTTTTGGAGGACTGGCTATTATTTATGGCAATAAGACAGCATTATGTAGTCATTAAATTAGAATATGTTTCTTAATAATACAGATTTCATACTCATTTCAACCAAGACCAAAAGCCTGGTGGTTCAATAAAATATCAGTTCTTTGCACCAGAAAAGAAACTGGGTTTGGCAAACTCCATATTTAAACCAAGTGCCTCTTTTCTGGAAATGTAATGAAATATATAATGTTGCAAATATCTTAAGCTACAGTAGTGTATGAAAATTTTTATCATGATCTAACATTTTAATTCAACATGTGATTGTAATCAGATGCCCTCAATTATATCTTGTTATTATCTTTAAAAAAAAAAAAAGTCTCTAGATACTTCTGTTTAAAGTACTAGAAGAGAAAGATATTTTGCAGGTTTTAGGATTTGGGAGATGAAGAGATGCTTTCTATGTTTTTGCCTGTTTATTGGGAGGAAGCAAAAACTAGCTCACATACACTGAGGGATTGCTGTTCCAGGATGGATGAAGTCCACCACAACAAAATCCTGGTGGGTCCTGTCTTCCCAGCTGCTTTATCCTGCAATAGCTTCACCCTAGAGTCTTGTCTAGAAAGACTGACTGTAACCCACACTGTTTCACCATCACAGCAGCCCCTCTGCTTCAGCTGGCTCCTTCTGAGAAACCCACTGATTTTTTTTTTTTTTTTTTTTTTTTTATATTCCTGCAGTCTTATCTGGTAAATCTATGCTTATCCAAACTTTCTCTCTTTTCAGTATACCCCTTAGCCATGGTCATCTCTGGATTAAAGTTTAAGTTTTATTGTTGAGTCCACATCCACTGAGAAGGCAGGAAATGAAAGGTCACTCCTGGAGCACTGGAGATGTGCTTCCTGTGGGGTTTTGTGAATATTCCTATTGTAACTTGCATTTCAGCTTCACTGTACTTGTTATAACATCTCCAAGGTACCTGGAAAAGTCTGCTCACTCCTCTTCTCAGTTTGGGTGCATCTATAAAGCAGGGATCAAATTCCTAGCAGGAAATGGCTGACTTGATATGTGTCAGCTGCAACAAAGTTCATTTTCTTCCCAGTACTGCCTTGGGATTTGGGATGACAACCCTGCTGCTAACAGACTGCTGCTGCTGCTGAGCGGTGCTTACATGGAGGCCCTGTCAGCTTCTCACATTGCCCTGCCAGCACAGGGAGCTGGGAGGGGACAGGACAGCTGATCTCAGCTGATCCGAGGGACATTCCAGACCACATGGAGTCATCCTCACACATAAATCTGTGGTGGAAGCTGGCCAGGGGCCACTGCTCAGGAACTGGCTGGCTGTAGGTCACTGGGGGTGAGCAACTGCATTCTATGCAATTGTTTTGCATATTTAAATTCTTTTGTTATTATTTTCTTTTCCTCTTCTGTCATCCAATCTTGTATTTTCTTTACCCCTCCAGTTCTCCTCCCTGCCCCTGCTGAGGGGGCTGAGGAGTAGGCAAGTGCCTGCCTGGTGTTTTAGGGACTGGGTTAAACCCCAGCAATATGGCAGAAGGAAATGCTCAGACTTTCTCTGATTTTTGTGTGGAGTCACACAGCTTGTTCCTCAGAGGGCAGAGGCTGCTGAATTACAGTGATGGCTCCTGCAATCATAAACATCTTCTGTCATTGTCATATTCTTTTGTGGCAGGGAAAATCATACCAAACATGCAGAAATATTTCACTGAATTTCTAGAATTGTAGTTATGTTCTTTTGTTATAACTGGTTGGGTTTGTATCAGATTCTTTTCACTCAGTTGACTGAGGCCAAAAAACAGTTCTGTGATGCTTTGGCAGATGTGAATTTGCTTGGGGTTTTTTTTTCTTTTTCTTTACATAAACATCCCTGAATGAGGCTGCAGCCTTTTCTGGAGGATGGACAGTAGTATCTCAATCAAGGAACAAATTACTAATTTTGCAACAGAAATATTTGATAGTGTTAGAACCTAGAATGAAACTCTCTGATATTGAGAACATAACAAAACTGAAGCAAGACCTTATAGAAAGATGGCTTCTACCTCTACCAGCAAGAAAATAGGAATGTGCATAAAATAAACATGGGGAGTTAAAAATGGACTCTTTATCATCCTGCCCAAACTAGTGTTGCCCGATATCTTTGTACTTTCCAGACCTTCTCCCAGCAAAGGATCAAACATGTAATGCCAAGAGCACAGTAGACAGATCAGCAGTCAAGCTCTCTGGTGTTGTGCAATACCATAAAATTTTTCAGTTTTAATATTTGCACCACTCTGCTCAGGTTTTTCAGAGCCCTGCACAGGCCATTGGCTCTCATATTGTGCCCTTACTCTTCATGCTTTCAGAAAAAGCAAAAACTGCTTTTTTCTCTCTTACTGATCCTGAAGACATTGTCCAGTAATTGCCCCACAGGAATGAGCAGCAAATTCACAATAAAATTTGAATAAAATTCACAGCTTCTAAGGCATTTCTATTTCAGCTGTTGAACTGCTGATTTAGTTTTACCTCTTCTCATGATTTTTGAAACCATCTAATGCTCTAATTTTTACATTTTTCTCTGTGATATTTGCATACTTGTAGGAATCTTTTTTCCTTCACTAGCATTTCTACATTTCCATTTATTTAGTTTTTCTTTTCCTTTTGCAATTGTTTTACTCTTTCTGGAAACCTCTCTCAGTGAGAAAAAACTGCCCAGTGAGTATTAAACCTTCAGTATAGCCTGCATTTACTGAAAAAGTAATTAAAATATTCAGAGGTTATGTGAGTGTTTACCAGGTCGATTACTATGCTCAGTCTCAGGCAGTTATAGGAGATAAAAGAAAGCCATAGGGGCTCTTATTCTACAACAATAAGAAAAACAGTGCTTCTCTTTTTAGATTCTTTACTTGCCTTTGCAGAGGAGAAAAATCTTCCATTTTCTTGCTGTTTTGTGGACTTTGACTGTGTTGTTTTTAGCTATAATGACATAACATTTTCTTTGTTACATTTCTGTGTTGCTTGGTACATTCTTCTACTGCATGTAGTACTGCTGGTGCTCTCCAGAACCTTTTTAGTGCTGAAAACTTCAAGCTGGTTATTTATCATAGCCACAAGGAAGCAAGCAGAAGGCAGGGAAGGAGTTTGGTAATTTAATTTCTCAATGAGCTTTTAATGAATGGTTGCCAGAAAAATACTGCACTACTGCTTTTGAGAAGGTTTCTGCCAATGCTGGCAGTCCTGGGATTTGTTCCTCCCTGAGGACAGGTTAGTTAAGGAAAACAGAACCAACTCTCACTACTCAAATTTAATTTAAATTCAGTGTCTGGCACTGTATTATTGTAATCACAGTATATTATTTGAATCACTCTGAAGTGCCTTTTTTCTACCATTTTTAAGCTATTTGTCACTAAGGCAGAACTTCACTAAATGTTATAGCTGACATTTACTTACTGCTACTTCATAAACTACAAATTATTAGCTTGTTTACAGAATTAAAGCTGTATTACACGAGGCTATGCCATGTTGCTTGGATAAGAAAATGTCCCCCACACACATACTTTTTTTGTTTTTCCCTTCCTCATATGATTCTACAATACTTTGAGGAATACAAAAGCAGGGAGAGAGGTGCAATGTCTATGTATGTTCTAAACAGAGTCAAGAGAAGAGAAAAGCATGTCCAACCACTAGCATTAGAGACTCCTCAGTTAACTACCTGAGAGTTTGCACTTCAGAGCAGCCTTTCCTTTAGTGATTCTCCAGCCCTGGTTTTTACAAAATATTACCTCAGATGGCTCTCTAGTTACAGCTCTTTTTCAGTGCTCAAAGCACCTGGCTGAGGAAATACTGCACACTTCATATGGAAACAGAGATGCAAAGAGACACTTGAAAAGAAAAGAAAAGATATTTTTCATAATCAAATAATCTTCTCCTTCAACAACCTTAAAAACTACTTATATTAAACATGGATTATTATACTTGATTAAAATTAGAGATTAAAACTGATTACAAATATAAACCTATCCCCCAAATGTTATTCATTTTGTGCATCTGGAAAAATGTGCTGTACAAATATGACCACAGCCAAATTAACATTATCTAAAAGTTCTCTAGGAGCCAGTATGGTAAGTTAACCCCTGAGTCACATATTTATAGAAATTATTTCATGCCAGTAAGAAAGAAATCATAAAGTTCCTGCATGGGCAGTAAAAGCAAATGGGTAACATCAGCATGAACCTGTCAACTTCCCAGCCCTTTCTCCCCTGCAGGGAAACATGTCTGGACAACCTGGAAACCTGCAAAGCCCCTGCCCCTCCAGAAGGGGGAAAGGGAAGTTCTTGCCTGCTTCACTACAAATGCAACTTTATGTCTTGTCCAGAAGCTGTCTCCTCTCAGTGTTAACTCCCATTGCCACTAAGAATTGGCCAAATCACATTTCACTCTTGAATAAAAATTCTCTCTGGAGTCTCAAACACTATTATTTATGTGGATTTTCTAGGCCTGCTGATTTCCTTCATACAACTGACACCTATCTGTAAAAACTGACACAGAAGGTACTTTACCAATACTCCTATACTCCTGTCTTCAAAATATTTCACAATGCCTTGCAAATGATTTATGCAAACAGCAACCAAACAACAATTAAGTACTTCTATTTTTAATTTCCTGGGAATGAACTGATATGGAATGAACACACTGGAAGGAGTTTTACAAAAAGGAAACCACTTACATAGCGAGAAGCATGTATTTAATTAAATGCTTTGCAAAGATACATGAATAAAGCTATGTGCATGACTTTCTTTAGGGAGAGCCCCAGCTGTTTATTTTTTTTTAAGGAACAAACAAAAAAATGTGGAGAGCACAGATGCAGTAAAGAAACAAAAAACCTAAGTAAGTTTGTACCCACATACTTTACAAAATAAAGCATGTTGGAAGTACAAAACATTCTATATACTGAATGACCAACAATTAAATGCACTGTAACATTGTTCTCTCAAACACTGCAAGCCTAACAGCTAAGCTCTGAACATGACATTGACAGCAGGCATCTTTATTTCATCAGCCTTCTAGAGAGTCATTTAGCACCATCACTTTGTTGCTTTTTTTTTTTTTGCCCTGCCTATCTCCTATCTTGAAATAACAACAGAAGCATAGCACCTTTTAATGCCTAAAAGAAAACCAGGAATATTAATTGCATCCCAACTTCCAGAGATGAGGTAGCTCATGCTAAGAAATGATGGAACTTTCCTGCCTTGACAACTCAAGGCCAGCAAGTGAAATTACTGGTGATGCATGTCTGGATGTCAGCTAAAACCAAGGAATTTCTAAACTTTCTTTATTAGCAATTGGTCTGGTATACATGTGAATGGTCTGCAACACACAGAAATTGGCACCATATATAAGACATCTGAATAATTTGATACGTAATGGCTTCTTAGATGGGCAAATATTGGAAAATCAACAAGTATTGGGTTTAAGACATATTTTGAAGATTAAGGATAATTTATGGAATTACACAATTGGTTGGTATACATGTGAATGGTCTGCAACATATATGTATTATGGTCTGAATGGTCTGCAACACACAGAAATTGGCACCATATATAAGACATCTGAATAATTTGATACGTAATGGCTTCTTAGATGGGCAAATATTGGAAAATCAACAAGTATTGGGTTTAAGACATATTTTGAAGATTAAGGATAATTTAATGGAATTACACAGATACATTGTGAGAAGTGAAATCTAGGCTTAAAGGTTAAGATATGGGACACCCTTACTAAAACTCATATTTACCCCAGTAATATTTTTACTTCATAAATTAACCATGGTTATGGATCACTCTTCTGAGCAGACTTACATAGAAAAGTGCAAGAAAAACAATGCCAAATTAAGATGGTCGTGTCTGAAGAGATTTTTTTCTACAAAAGACAACGATTTCTGTGAATGGCAACCACAGAACACAAACTGGGGTACAGGGAGCAGGTATGATTGAAATACAGCCAACAGTTCACAAAAGTGCTCTACTTTTCTGTTATTCAGTACACATCAAAGCAAAAGAAATAATCATTAGAGCTTTTACATAGTTCCACATTAAATCTATCTATTTTGAATACCTGGAAATGTCAAAATAATTTGAAACAAAACCAAGGAAAAGGATTCATATTACTTTTAGAAGGTTGTCATAAATCCTCTTAAAATTGTACTAAACAGTTGGTTTCAATCATTGAAAACAGAAGGTTTGTAAGTAAAATAAATATTCAAAAGGAGGCCGGGCATTTAGAAAGAGCAGTATATACAATGCTGATCCAATATCAGCCATTACTTCAAGAGTCTCAGGATTAACTTCAATCAGTCTAAGTTCATGTTTAACTGCTGCTGTTGCTGGGTAGTGTGTTATATTCCCCCCTTGCTCTTACACAAAGCAAACTGGCCCAATTTCAATTCCAAATTCCTGGTCGGTACTGCCAATGTCCACCGGTGCAATATCGATGATGGGTAAGCGCGCCACGTTCTGCGTTCTGTACTCAAAAACTGTCTTGCCCACATTCCCATTACGTTTCTAGAGGGAAAAGAAGGGGGAAAAAATTAAAACTTAGGCCAGGGCTCATGTTAGAACCAGCCCGAAGTGCAACTGGTGAGTCAGTTGTCTGATTGTTCAAGAGGGTGTCACTGCACCTTTGCTGAGTAACACCAAGCAATGCTCTCTGCACTGCACCTGGGTTATTTTGAAATGTCTCTAATGAGCAGATCTATCAGACTGACACATCAAGGCTGATTTTTCTCTTGTGCTATGAAATTCTTCTCTAGGTATTCATAATGTGTGCCTTCACCCATAATTGTGGGTTTACATTAAAGCACAGAGAGTATTTAACTTTTTTCAGGTGCACGACTAGATTTAGGAATATTTGCCAGTATGTTGGTCTTGGCTGAAATTGCCAAGTTGCTGAAAAATCTCCTACTTTCTGGTTTCTGTGCGCACCACAAAATTTTAGGGAGAGTTTTCCTTTCCTGCTCAGTGAGTTTCCTCCACAGTACTGCTGCAATAATCTTGCCCATCTGGCTGACAAAAGTTTGTGGTTATCTCATCAGTTCGTGTGATTCCACTCAGAGCTAAACAAGTGCTGGGAAATGCAAAATGCCAAGATGTGTATCTCAGTATGCTCACTAAGAAGGAATTTGCAAATTGCCACTAAATAGTGCAGAGTTTTATTATGTGAAACTAGAATTATAGCAAAATCCCTGTTGGATCAGTTATCTCCACAATTCATTACAAAATCCTGCAGAATTTTAATTACTTCCTTGTGTGGGTGTTTTTTCCTAATTCAAGAAGTGAAAAGGTACAAAAGTCCTTTTGGGCAAAGCCCCCAAACTTACAGAGCAGCTGTCATGCAGAACAGTGTATCTGAAGCGGCTGTTTCCCTCTGCCTTGATCTCCAGGTCGTTGGCCCCTTTCAGAATCACAGCTTTCTTCAGGTTCTTTGTCTGGTCATCCAGGTACCCAACACTGTTTTTGCAAAGGTAGGTGATGTTCTGGGAAGCTTCCTTGGACAGGAGGCGCAGGAATGTCATCTGAGTGACAGCTGTATCCCCGTACACAAACTTTGGAGATAAAGAAATAGGTCAATTAACAGGACACTGAAATTAGGAGTTGGTGAATTTGGAAACATCTGCCATTATTGTCATCTTTCAGACATGACTAGTAGGAGCCCTATTACATAAAATCTAAGGGTGGTTTTTTTGTGTAATTTGCTGCCAGTTGAGGACAAATAAATTTAAATATTCTGTAACAGGGAGAATTTTGGAGAAGTTTGGCCTCCACAGATATGCCAAGCTTTGGAATGAATTCTGCCTCATTTCTGAAAGGGATTCTTAAATATGGAATAATGCATTAGAGTCACCTTGAAGCAGGTAAGAAACATCAAGCACAGAAACCCCTTTTACAATGCACCCGATATACTGCCAATTTATTAACTTGTTTTCTGTAGGGTTTGTATTGTATGTAGAAGCAGAACAAACAAAGTTTGCATATGGGCCTTATAAACTAATCAACTGGCACACGAGTTTGACAAATGTCTCATGAAGTGTCAGTGTTTCTATAAAAAACAAGCAATTTTTCTACAAGTAAGACAGATTCTAAAATTCCTGAGATTTTTTTTTATCCTGTTCATGTATGTTCCATTCTACTCATGCTTTATGAATCATTGCAACATAAAAAACAACAGTCAAGAATGTCTAAAAGTTTATACATTTCACTGAAACCAGTGAAGAGAAAATCTTATTCACTGGTACTGTCATAATGGATAAAGCGTGGTACCTCTGTTTAGTAATCTTGGACACATTTATTATTTAGAATCCATAAGGAGTGTGTTGACTATTACATAGCTCATACTATTAGTTACCAAATTTCACAGTGTTTCAAAAATACTGATATATTCTTTTTTAGTATTCCTGAAGATCATTTGTTCCTCCAAATAGCATCTGCCTTACAAACCCCTCTGTATACCTCTGCAGGCAGCTGAACATCAACTGGGGTGTGTTGGGTCATGGCAAGACTTCCTGAATTTAGTAATAAGTGAAAGCATCTCAAAAAAGCAACCAATACCACATTTGTTCTCAGCTGTTAAAGTTCTGAACTGTTCTTAGTAATCAAAAAAAACCCAAACAAACCAGCATTATTTTTCATGCACCAAATACTGAATTTCAAGGTAATAATGCTCTATGAAATAACATTTGAATATATTCTTTGTGCTTTTGATAAACTAGGAATAAAAATGGCAAAAACTAGTTAATAAATTATATGCTTCACATAGGGTAAACTTCTTTCATTTGCCAGGATCATTAAGCCTAATCTTAGAAGTTACCATAGAGGAAAACCCCAGCAGAAAGGTGAGTGAAATTTTATCTGCCTAGAGACTGATGGATTCATCATGGATCAACCTGATCATATGATAGGAATCAGACTTTCATTCAAAAACAAATTTATAAAGTTTTATGATTTTTAGCAGTATAAAGTTTTCTGAAAGGAAGATTAGAATTCAATTAAAACAGCAGGGATCTGGATTATGTATCAGGATAGAAGTACAGCTGTTTAAGGACAAGACAGAGATTTAGTAAAAGACTTATAGAGAAGCTGATGGTTTTGTCCAGCAGTGGTCTGCTTTAGCCAATCCTGCATTAGATGCACTTGCATTGTTTTTTCCCAGTTAATTCCTGTCTTTATTATATGACACTAACAATCAATTGACTATAAGCCGGTCAATCATCAGGTACAATGTTGTGACTGTAGCAGAACCTGCTCAGGGCAACAGATAAAGTTCCAAACCACAAGGCAAAAAGCTTCACAGAATCCAATTTTAAGAGTGACTGTATTTACTTACCTGTGATCCCCTGTTCATATCAAGGCCATACCAAACAGGCTTTAAGTCAGAGGACTTGCTGGCCCACCATGTTTTGCGGGGCACACTGGATGGGTTGGCAGAAATGCAGGTCTCCCCAGTTTCCATGTTGCAGTACACTTTTATAGCATCTTCAACACATCCTTGGTTAGGATCAATCCAATATTCACCTGCAAAGAACATAAAACATGACTGTGTTACATCACAAAGATTTTTGAAACAACTGGGAAGACACAAGCAGAATGATGTTGCAGCAGTGCAAAGCAGTGCAGGGGCATGCTGGGCACGAGGCAGGCTCAGAGGGCCCAGAGCAGAGGTGTGACCACGCACCGCTCCTCTTGGAGGGGTGGCACAGCTTCAGGTCGTCACAGGTGCGCGCTGGGTGCTTCCTGGAGCCGTCGGGGCTGCGCATGGTCTCGATCTGGCTGCTCAGAGACTTCAGCGTGGCGTGGACTCCTGGGTCTGTTTTGTTGTGGTCATCAGGGGCTGCTTCATCTTCAGTGAACTCCGGGAGTGGATCCGCCATGGCATCATCATAGTGTCCCATGATGTCACCGATGGCAGCGGTGAGGTGGCCTGGGGGCCCTGGAGGGCCAGGAGGACCAGGCTCACCTGGTGGGCCCTAAGGTTCAAAAGAAAAGGCAACAGAGGTCCAGTAGAGTAAATACTATGCCAAATGACAGCAAAGCCTGCCACCAAAAAACCTCAAAAACTTCTGTGCCAGTCACTCTAAATTCAGATATAAAGAATTCACCTTTCAAAGAAGTGCATGTGAGGTATGTATTCCCTCTGTTTCATGTCCTCTCTGATTGCCTTAATGCCTTGCTTAACTAATAGCTGGAAAAAGTCTCCAAGGAATGCCCCCTTTGTTAAACCTGTCCCTCCTTGTTCAGATCCCTGCCTAACAACTTTATTTCTTAAAATTCCTGCTTTCCATAAGTTGCCTCTGGATCATTTTCCTGGATGGAAAATTTAGCACTAGAAACATCTTTATATTTATCCAGCACAGTGCTGAGCTCTCGGCCTCAGAACTCTGGTCTTTCTATAGGACAGAATCTACATCATCCTTACTTGGTAGAGCAGTTTTCCTGACTAAGTAAATTTTCCCAGATGGTGGGTTTTGAGGTCCTTCTGTCAACATGAACCAGGACACATGAGAAGATATCTGTTAATAAACATATCTCACCCTGCCAGCCCTCTCTGGCAGCACAAAGTCTGTAATGTACCTCCAGGTGAATCTGATGCTCTGCTGCACCAGGTGGTGGGTCAGAACTGGCCTTTCCTTTGAGAGTCATTACTTCAGAACTTACTACTAGTGCTCCAAATGCACATACAGAGCACACACCCAAACTAACACACACTGTGTCTGAAAAGTGAAATCTCAACCTTTATTTCTTGCTTTTTAGTTCCAACTTACAGCTGCATGCAAGCCCCCATGGAAAACAAAACTAAAAATATTGGAATGTGATATTTCTTGTGTGGTTTCATTTCACAGTCGATAGAGACATATTATATTCTTATGCTCTGCCATAGAGTTTTCATACAGGTCTTGGTGTATTGGCAGAAGTGGAGATACTGATAATTAGCAAAAATTCAAATGAAATAGGCAGAATGTTAGCATATGATAAACACAGGGAATACCATGTTTTACCAGAGAGAAAGTCAGCAAAAACTACCTTCCTTTTCTTGCCCATTATTTTATTCTACCCCTTCCACAAAATAAGCAATATCAATTTTTTAATTCTCCACATGAACACCCAGATCACTCTTTCTCCAAATTCCTCTATTTTTTAAAAATTTATCTTCTTTCAAATAGTTTAACTACCCTTTTTTGAGTATTTTGAACTGGTGCATGTGGAATATGTCTGGTGCATTCAGCAAAGTTTAGGACTCTTTCCAAACTGGTCAAACCAATTTCCATCAGTAGTGAATCAGCTCATGGTTCGGTGTCTGTAAACCTCAGCCCAGCATGAAGGTCAGCTGGGCTCAGTGTGAGAATTGGGCAGTTTATTTGGAGTGAAGGATCTCCCTAACACATGGCACAATGGAGGAGGGTGCTGGCAGACAGGCAGGTGGCTGTGCTCACTCTCTGGGACTGCCAGCTTTGAGCCACTGCTGCCCTGTGCTTGGACCTGAGGTTTAGGACCCAAGTGGCCAAACAGCCGTGTTGGACCACAGATCCAGCAGGATCCAGTAAGCCATCCACAGAACTACATCCTGCTCGACCTAAGGATAGCACAGGCGGATGAGGCTGGGATCATCCCAGCTTCAGAAGATGAACATGAGTAAGAAATTAACCCTTTCAATACAGTTACCCTGGATGTTTGTTGGAGAAAAGAACATATTTTATCATTTGTCTTCAGCTCATAAATTTTCAAGAAAATAATGTGATGGACTATTAAAAAGAATCTGATTATTTGAAGATAACCTCTTCCCCCATATTCCCATTTATTTACCTCAGGTCCAGCTTCTCCCACAGTCCCTCTAACACCAGGAGGCCCAATTGGCCCAAGTGGACCAGGACTTCCATCTTTCCCAGAAGGACCAACTGGACCTGGAGGACCCTAGAAAATATAGGGGACAGATGGAATGTATTTTAGCATTTAAATCTAAAGTCTTACAAAACAGCCCATTATAAGCAATATCTTATCAGAAACCAATCTGATTACTTGTGTCTTTTACCAAACTTTTAAAAATCCCATTTTTTCTTCTTCTATAAAAGTAAGAAGGCAGTTTAAAAGCTGCTCTTCTGAAGTGAGTCACCTCAGATAATATAACTTGGTTCAGCTGCGTATCTTTTTCCTTAACCATTCAACTGGGATAAGTTTCAGATTCCAGATGCTGTGCAGACTGGAGTAGCTTCTGTACACCCTCAGATACAGGCTCAGAGGTAGATGTAGATGCCTCCCTCGGATGTTCCCAAGGGACAGTATTTCTCCTTTATTTTTGAGTAAATGACATACACGGGGGAAGAGTGGCAGAGCTGCCACATGCATGGCTTTGTATCAGCTGCAGCAAAAGTGTCTGTAAAAAGAGACTGCAGCCTTCTAGTCATTCTGAGACAACATTTTTAGCTACAAAAAACTACACTCATGAAAAAGCTTTACTATATTAAACAAGGTGATGTCTCAGAAAAAGATATTAGGGTAATGATCACATGGTATCAAAGTCCATAAATGTCATTGAAATCCAAGTGATGCAAAAATAGATGTCTGAGCAAGAAAAAAACCACAAACCCCAAGCAAAAAAAACCTTAAGAGTTATACTCACCCGAGGACCAAATGGGCCTGGAATGCCAGGACTGCCCTGTTCACCAACTGGACCCTAAACAGAAGAAATTATCATATCATTGTGCCATTTAGAGCATGTTCCTTTAGTTTTAAGGCATTAGTGTGTGATACACACAATTTGGTATGAATAGGATTAAAAGATACATAAACAATGGGTGGTATCTTTATCTTAATCCCTTAATAACTTAATTAAATTCACTGGTGCTTGACTGCAAATTTGTTTCTCTAGAAAAGCCATGGTTTGGAGGTATTTATAATCAGAGTGGCTCACAAGACAGTAAATGACAGCTTTATCACCAAGTGAAAAGGTAATTTGGGTGTCAGGCTTTTTGTTGCTGCTGCTCCTGTGCATTGAAACTTCCAACATTTTCACAGCACCAGTGAATAAATGTTAAAAAAAAAAGCAAGTTTTCCATATTTCCATTCAATTGACAATGAAATCCTAAAGTTCTTGAAAATATTAGCAAGAGATGCTCTCACAGTACTTTTGGGATTTTGCACTGGGTTCCTTGACTCTAATGAATTAAAACACTGCAAAAAGCATTTCACACCTTAAATTGCTTATCTCAAACTACCAGCTTTTGTTACCATCTTGTGCTGACAGGTCATTAATTGTAAGGGATTGGCCTTGCAAAGGAACAAGAACAGAACACACATCTTGCAACAACAGGTTTACCTCATCATGCAACAGTATTTTAAAAATGCATTTAAAATATTAGCAAGTACAGACACCAGGCCACTCAAACACCTTGTGGGGGAAAAAATAACGGGTTTGCTTTTTCTTCCACTTTAAATAACTATGTTCCTGATACACCATTTTAGCACCAAGCAAATAAAATTATAGTAAAAGCAGAACAACTTACAGGAGGACCAGGAAGGCCTTGAAGTCCAGTGAAACCCCTATGTCCTTTCTGACCCCTATCACCTCGATCTCCATTGTCACCTTTGTCACCGCGAGGTCCTTGGGGACCCTGTAAATATTGATGATGAAGTGTAAAATTCTGAAATGGGAAAAACTCCAACCTCAAAACCCCCTCATTTGCTTTTAGACACTGCACTCAGACCTCCTTCCCTTTTAAAGATGGAAAAGATGATGATGTTGAGGAAGCTACAAGAACCTTAATTTTTTAACAAAGAATAAGTAAATAATTACAGAAAACTGTGCTGTGCTTAAATACAGTTGTAGCAAATTTACTCTACTTAGCTACATAATACAGTAAAAAACCCATGGAACTGTACTAATGATAATAAATAATTTAGATAACCAATTTTTAAAATATCAGTGTATTTCTTCACCTTACTGTATATGGCAGATGATTTTTGTTGATGAGATTGAAATATTAAATATCTCCCACAGACTCATTAGGTTAAAGCATATTTTCAGTATGAAATCATCCAGGCTGCATCTTTATTTCTGACAGCTTCTTTCACCTTCATTATGATTAAAGTACAACTGCAGTTACACTCCCTAACTACAGAAAACAACTTTTAGGCAGCACAAATATCTTGTTCCTATTACTGTCACAACTTCCTTGTTAGCTTTGATAATTGCAAACTTCTTACACTAATTCAAGAACCATTGGAAAATGTGGCTGCTGTTTTCAATTCTATATTTCTCAGCCCAAATTACATGCTAAATTTCTCAATGCCAGATTCCAAATAGTTTATCTATGGCATCATTATCACTAACTACTCAATAAACTTTTCTGTCTCTCAAATGACATCTGCTTAGGGACAGGACAACATTGTTTTGAATTTCCCAAGTTTGCAATTAATTTTCTGTTCCAGGCTTGGATTGTAAAAGACTTATGTAACATAAAAAAGAGGAGTTTTGTTTATTTTGCTTTTCAGACTGAAGTTGGATGTGAGTTGAATTAAGGCCTTTTAATGGGAACAGGTGATTTTGTTGTATTTCTGCCATTTTTATCTAAAAACATTCCTTTTTGTTAAGTATTCATTTCCTTACCCCTTATTTAGACCAGACTCCAGCCATTTGCTAACTCAGGTCCTACCATTATCCAGACAACAACATGCTCCAAATAAAGAGGCTTCCAAAGCACTACTGGAGTATCCAAATATCCAAATTTGTGCAGCGTTGCAGCTCAGAACTACCTGCACCCACAACACAAGGTAAAGCCCTGCTTGGCATTCTCATTTGGGCTGAATTCCTCACACACTTTCTTTCCTCAGTGGGATCTCAGACAAAACCACAGTGACCATGGGCAACTTACAGGCAAACCTCTCTTTCCTGCACGGCCTGGGGGACCCATGGGACCTCGAGAACCCTACAAAGGTTGCATACAGAAAGAATGTGAGGCAATGCATGAAAACCATACACAATAGTTTTTGACATACAAAGTATTTGTTAAAAAAGCATCACTTACAGTTTCACCTCTTTGACCTGCATCTCCTGGGGGGCCAACAGGACCCGGAGTTCCTGGACCTCCTGGAGAACCTGGTAAGCCTGCAGGGCCAGGTTCACCACGGTCACCCTGCGAAGCAGAATTTCAACTGTTTATCTAAAGAGGACTGGTCTAGACCAATGCAACAAAACTGTAGCACTGCCAGTCTATTTTTGAGCAATTGCAACCTACAAAGATATTCCTGCTGCAAGAACTCAACTCTGAGTTTGTGGAAGCAGATGTTCTTAGCCTCTTAGCCAGGCATCCTCAGCTTTGAGAGGTACTATATTCAAAGCTGGGATACACTTTCAGAACAAGCTCTCCATCAGGTTAACTGAATGAAAAGAAAATCTACAATAAGTCAAGAATAAAATGAGGGTTTGCAGAAGAAAATTAAGAAAAGAATATATTCTTACACGTTCTCCAACAGCTCCATCCCGTCCAGGAGTACCGTCATTACCAGCAGGTCCCTGGGGTTATGGAATAAAAATAGAGCTATTGATTAACTGTAATCCTGCATTTCTAGAAGAATTAGAAAGTTGTTCTCCACCTCTAACTTTAAGTCAGGGAAAATGACCATGTCTTTTCTTGCATGCTACAATGCTGTAATACTTACTTCTGGACCAGCTTCACCTACAGGCCCAGTGGCACCTGATTGGCCAATAGGTCCTGGGGGACCTTTGTCACCAGGTGGCCCTGTGGGACCCTGCTTTCCTGGAGTACCCTAAAAAAAGATGACAAATATCATACTAAAATTTTAATCACAAAACAAAGAAAGCACTAAAAACCCGCTGCCTGGCTAACTACTACTGCCAGACATCTCCATTTGTGAATTAAAAAACCCCCTGATATTTAAAGAAAGGTTCTTACATAATTTGAATACATATTTAATATACTTTGTATTTTTAAGAAGTTACTGATAAATCGGTAAGTCTGATGTCATTATCTGCAATAGGTATAGTGTTTTAGATTTCAGAAAAATATAACAAAGTCTGAAATAATTAACATGATTTTTCTGTCTCAACACCAACAAACCTTGTTAGCCTTGAAAGATTTCTGACCAATTTTAGCTATAAAGTGACTTCATGGATCCAGTGGTAATGACAGATCCTCCATATCAATCTTTTTACTAATGGATTTAATACTATTTAATTGCTTTATCTACTGGATCATAAGGCTATCCAACAAATATCTATAAATCCTACATGAATGCAAAGAGAGCTCAAGTGGCAATTTGGGAGGCTGTACTTCACAATTTATGAAACAGTGCTTGCAGAGTGTTTACTCACATTCAAGTGACATTTGGGTACATTAATGAGAGTGTGAGGCTGGTTTTTTTCAGGGATCAAGTTTTAAGTCAAATAGGAACATTTTAGACAAGAGCTTTAATATTCACTTACTATTAATTCAGGTTCAGACTTTCCATTATGGCAGAAACAAAAAGAAAGTAAACCTTCCACCTCATGCATCTGCATGAGATTAAGTTCTTTACTATTTTCTCTCTATTCACTCCTGCAACTGGAGTTTTCCAGCTTTCTCCTCATCTAAGGAGCACTACACTGCAAATCCCACACAGAAATTCCCAGGCTGGTGGCACATGGCCTGGTGGTCACTTACTGCGGGCCCTGGCAGCCCAGGCATGCCTCTCTCGCCTCGCTGTCCTGGCATTCCAACAATTCCTCTTTGACCAGTAGTTCCTGCTGGGCCAGGGGGGCCATCTGGGCCCTGAAACCAGAGGAGGAAGCAATGTCACTGTCATGTCAGCAGCAAGGAACAAAGACAGCGAGCCTGGAGCTGGTGGAGAGACAGTCAAGGGACATACCGGCTGCCCGTCATCCCCCGGGTCACCCTTGTCCCCAGGGCCACCAGGAGGCCCAGTTGGCCCTCGATCTCCCACACGGCCATGAGAACCAGGATCACCACGAAGACCTGGGGGACCTTCTTTTCCTGGCTCACCAATAGGCCCAGCAGGCCCTGGGGCTCCCTAAAAAAATGAAAACACATCATTACATTGGGCCCTTTTTTGACCAGGACAATAAAAAACTAAGGACTGTGTTTCAATTAACTATAAATGTATGCTCTGAGGCTAACAAATGTGAATGAGCTACAAGCTATTATCATCTCTTTTATGATCAAATAAATGAAATTAAATCAATATTAAATTATGTCCAAGTTCCTCCCATGTCCCTCCTCAATTTTCAATTCCAAACTCACTTCTTTAAAAGACAATTTTTTTTGTTTCTCTCTTTTTTGTTTTTTTCTTTCACCTCAAGTATATAACCCCTGCTAGAATACTTACCCTTGCCCATTCTTTCTAACATAATCAAGCTAAAGTTTATATCCAAACTTTTCATTTCCATGGTACAAATTAGTGTTTCAACAGACCTTTGTTCATTTCTCATATACTTTTAAAAGACCTCATGTGCATATTAAGTTTTCCATAAACTTCACATTTGATAACCTTACAATGACTGCAAGTTGGTTTTTGTCATCATAACATTAAAAGGCATATGAAGCATGACACAGTTCTCTGTGTGGTCAACCCTCACTTTGATCCATAGCTAATATTTATTTATAGTGCTTCTGAAAATGTTTGAACAGAAGAGATTTTTTGTTTGAGGGTTTGAGTTTATTTTAGTGGAACTTATGAGTAACTCCACCAATGACAGAGCCCAGTAGAGGCTCTTTCTTTTCCAAAAACTGTCATAATTTCAGTCACCACTAAAAGGACAAAAATTAAAATATAGAGGGAAATATAAGTTGGGGTTTTTTATTCCTCTAAGCAATTAAGTCATTGGAGCAATTTGAGCTGCAATTTGAAAGCCTACTTAACCCAATGGAAAGCCTTGGACCAATATCAGGCATTGGACCAACCTGAAGACTAATGAGCTTTATTTAATGATGCAAACAATCAGTCACAGAAGTCAGTGCTGACCAACTGTTCTCTTCAATAGTATCAGGCCATAAACACTGGTTCACCTTTCTTTCTTTATTTAACCTTCAGATTCTTGGTGACCATTTTATAAAATATACATACTAGGAAAATTATAATTAACTTACAGTAGGTCCTGGAGGCCCCACTCTTCCAGCAGATCCTGGGAATCCAGTAGCACCCTAAAAAAAGCTCCTTTTTAATGCCATCTTTATCAAAAGAAACACAGCACTAGTTACCTCAAATGTTCTTGGCAGAATTAGTGAGCAAATTATATTTACATACTGACAAAACAAGCTGAGATAAGGAATAATACACACATCACATAAAATTTCATTATTAGATTATCTGCAGCCAGGTCTCAACACATAATATCTACTTACAGGTGGACCCTGAGTTCCTCTACCACCTTTCAGACCAGGAACACCTGGAGGGCCCTAAAAGGAAAGGAGAAAGAGAGGGATGATAGCAAACACCCAGAACTTTTAAATAAACAAGATCAGCCTAAGTCACGGGTTCTGAGAGGATTTTATTTGTACTTACTGGGGGACCATGAGACCCAGCGAGACCCTGTGGTCCTGGAGATCCAGCATCTCCTTTCTGTCCAGGTTCCCCAGGTTCACCTTTCACACCAGGCTGACCATCAGGGCCCTATAAGAAAAATAATTTGGAAGAAACATCAGGGAAGGCAACACCAAATCTTTCCTAACAAACTAATTCTGTAGAAAAAATTTTAAAGGTTAAAAATAAAAATACCAAGGGTAAATATCAGTCCAGAAAACACTGCATTTGTTTAATGATTCAGCATGGTCATTAGAAGACTACACATGACATTTTCTAAACATTCTGTGAAGCCACTATTTCCATTTTAAATATTTTACTTATCTAGCTCACATTTTTCTTCTCTTTAGATTTTTCTATTTTCCTCAGCAGCTACAAAACAAGCATTGTCTTTTCAAGGCTTATTTTCCCATCAAGGAAAGCAGGTGCAAGACTGTGAAAGGGATCCTGAAACACGATACTTAGGCTGTGGGAAAGCTTAGGGTATTCCAGTCCATCTGGTCCATCACCTCATTCCAGCCTTCACTACTCATGGCACAAATCATTGCTACCTTCAGTAGACACATTTTAACTTCCCTCATTTTAATCTCAAAGGAGCAACATAACATACTAATGAAAATATGAAATCTTGATGAGCAATTACATAATCTTAACCAGAAAACCACTTTTCAGCTGTCTAGGGTCCTCACTGGCCCTTTCCTTCACTTGTTATACTGATGGGAGAAAGAAACAGCTCTTTTTGCAGCAAAAATGTGACTCCTGATCCAGAACACCACAATATTATTCATAATGAAGGAAATGAAGTATGTCAAAGCATGAGGAAAGGAAACTCATTAGTGTTCCAAAACACATACCGGGGGGCCAGCAAAACCAACAGCACCAGTTGGGCCATTTTCTCCTCGGGAACCCTGGGCAGAAAAATTGAATTAGCTGTATTTAAAAACCATCTTTCTACAGATAGCATCAGTTACAGTTCAATATATCAGAATTATTTACCATCATAAGTGTCATTACACTTTTGCTCTATTAATCAGAATCAAATGATCTTTTAATCATAAAATAAAGGATGTTAGCTATGATGTTAAAAGCTACCATGTGTTCAAGACTATATTGAGGTTTCAGAATTCAGAGATGGAAGGCACAGGTGAGTATTAAAACAGCACTGGGAGAAATTCTGGTCACAACCCACCCCTTCTGGGATCACCAAAGAGCACATATTGCATTCAACCTACCACTCCAGTCACACTGGGGAAAAAACACAGTAGTTCAAAGATGTACTCTTCTGTAAGGTCACAACAGGCTTTGACTGAGCTTTCCACTCAACATTTGCTTGGAAAAGAAGTAGCTGAAAGCTGCCAACTCCAGCACTCCCTAAAAGGGTGGAAGCTGCTCCAAGTTATACTGGAAATAAGAGTGTTCTGATTTATGACAGGGACATAATCAATTTCAAGCAGTGTGAAGGATCTAGAAGGGCTGAGCCTCTAATTCCCTAATTGAAGTCAACCCTTAAAATACTTCAAATCACCAATAGATGGAAGATGACAACAGTTACATAACTGGATGAACTAAGGATTACCTCTGTGCTTTGCCCATTAAATATTTGCTTATGTGCAGTGGTATCTGCTAGGGGCATGCTTTTAAAAACATTGACACAATTACAAGTGGTGGCATTGTTTCAGGAGTGAGGTAAGTGAGGGTGACTCTATAAAGTTTGCCCTAAAACAAGTATAGGTCACAGGAAGAAAATCTGGTAATACTTTTGCAAGTGCACAGCAACAAGTCAGAACTTCACACTTGGCTACAGAGAAAGGGAAAAGAAAAAGGGGAAAATATATCAGCAAGTAAGAAAAATGCCTGGAGTTTGGATCAGCATTAGGTATTGTTAACTTATACCAGACAAAAAAAAAAGCATGTTTACTCACAGGGTTTCCACGGGAACCAGGAGGACCAACTAGACCTCGAGGACCTGGTTCACCCTTAAAATAAAATGAAAGAATTTTATTTCTCAAGTAACTAACTTGTTTGGTCTTTAAAATGCTAATGAAGTCTGATAATATTAAGAAACTTCAGTAAGGAAAGGAATCTGTTTACCTTTTCACCGGTGGGACCTGCTGGACCCATTGGGCCTATTGGACCAGGGAGACCCTTTTGAACAAATTAAGACAAAAGGAAGTTAGAAAAGTGATGTTCCAAAAAAAGACAGTTTAAAACTTCTCATATATTACCATTCCCTTTTTCATTCATTTGAATTCTACTTGATCTCTGGAAACATCTTTAATCTTCTTTATCTAAAATTAACTTACATTTCCTCTCCCAGTGACCAAACTTCCCACAAAAGATCTGCTTTCCTTCATTCTCTCCTTCTTCTCTAAGTTCATCATCTGCCTTATGCAGTATTCATGAATAAGGCCAATGATATAAAAATACAAAAGCTCCAGCTTTATTTTACTCTCTCAAAAAGGAATCAGGTCTTTTTTTCCCACTTGTACAGTGCTTTATTTATTTTATGTAGGTATTTAACTTTTTAAATTAATTTAAAAGTATCCATAATTTTTTTCTGAAGATTCATTTCAATCTTACAAACTATTCAAAAATGTCCTTTCTCTCTTCATAAGGCAGGCAAATAGGTTGCAAACCCTCCATCCAAACCCACCAACTCCACATAATGATCCTCCAGCTCACCATTACTTCACCTGTTCATTAACTACCATAACCTCTAAACATCCCTTACAATGAATAAGAACTGCTCTGTATCTTTGTATAATGTTTGATTTAGATAACCAATTCCAGCTCACAGATGATAACTTTATTAGAGCTTCTGTAAAGAGGGTTTCTCAAAAACATTTTTCCTCTTTAACAATAAATGTAGTCTAGACAGGATCCTTGTATTTTCTGTACCTCAGATTTCCAAATACTTAGCAGCTAGTACTCCAACTGATTTTCACAACCCAAGAATCTCAGATATATTCTCAATTCATGTAAAAAGTAACTCAAATAACTTCTGGGAAGGAAAAATGGTCAGTGCATACAAAGAAACTCAGTGCAATTGAGATTATTGGACAGTTGGTCTGTGCAGCAGAATGTGTACAACATGTCTTGAACACATCTTGAGCAGACTAGAGACCTTATAAATGCAATGGAGATTCAAAACTTTCTAGAAGTGCCAGCAACTTACTGCTTATGTGAAGTACATTGACAAGAATTTGCACCTGTGAAAATTTAGGACAGATTGTGGGCAACTTGATGGAGACAAGGAAAAGGAGTCTTAGTCCAACACTGAGATCTTGAAGATCTGTCTGCTCATTTGTTCATATTTTTTGCTATAGTTAACTTAGACAAATCCCAAATCAACTGTGAATCCTTTCCGTTGAGCTCTTAACTTGCAATATTGATGATACCAAATAGGGGCTTGGAACACAGAGACCCCAAAATGTTGTACACGGCAGTCTTGAAAAACTTGAAGATTTGGAGGGTGAGGTAATGACTGTAAACGTATGACCTACCATGATAACACTGCATAGTGCTCAACTCCGCAAGATGAGTCCCCTAGCACAGTACACAAACAGTGTGCAAAGAGCAGGCCTGAAGGGAAGGACAGATGTACTTACTCTTGCCCCATCGTTGCCAGCTGTACCTTCAGCACCTTTCTCACCTACGCCGCCCTATGGAAAACACCCAGAAAGTCCCAGTTATGGCACTGAATGCTGTGCAGGCCATACCCTGGAGTAACTGCAGTGTTAAGGGACAGGTCATGCTACTCAAGAGGACAGCAATAAACACACTTACTCTATCTCCCTTAGGGCCAGGTGTTCCAGCAATCCCTCTCTCTCCAGGCATGCCCTGAAGGCCTGGTGGTCCTGGATCTCCAGGTGTCCCACTAGGGCCTGGGCTTCCCTGGAACAAAAGACAAGTTGTTGCCTATTCATCTGAGAAGCATCTTTGTCTCCAGGCTGTAGAACATGTTGTGCCTGTGTTGAAGTCTCTGAGGTACCATTTTAAGTAATAATTTTATCTGAAATTTGGACTTTATTCACATCCAAATACTTTTCTTTTCCCATTGTGTTACTCAGGAAGTTCAACTGTAATACCGTAGTTCTTCCAAATACATTAATATTTAATCAGTGCATACTGGAGATGAAAACAGACAAAAAAAGAAGCCTGAGAATTTTTCTGCCTTGACCTTGATGTCACATAGCTTTAGTCTAGAATCTAGGTACAGGTAGAAGTTGCCAGGGGCAGAGATGCTCATGTCTATTACAGGTCTCACCTAACTAGGAGCACTGTCTGCTAGACCTGACTTTGCTGGCCTAGTCACTTCCACAGCAGATACATGCA
Organism: Emberiza elegans; assembly: GCA_024865655.1. Lineage (NCBI taxonomy): Eukaryota > Metazoa > Chordata > Aves > Passeriformes > Fringillidae > Emberiza > Emberiza elegans. The sequence continues at coordinate 3,545,503 of JALJVW010003518.1, forward strand.
TGCAGGCATGAAGCTTTCAGCATTTTCTTTTAACTGCTGAGCCCTGCCAAGTGTCTTTGTGTAAACTGGCATGGCTCTTACAACATTGCTAAAAGGTTTTCTGCAGTTCAGAAATGGTTTTGCCCAGTTCTACTGTGAATTCTCAACATTTAAGTATGTTGCAAGTCTTTAAAATTGTTATAATTGGAATTGTGTGTCCTTCCTTATACAACGGAGATGCCTTTCATATTTATAATAAAAAATCTCTCATGTTCATGCAAATGAGCAAAATTATACATCACATCACTGCAGCAATTCAAATCTCTACTCAGTTTACCTTTGGGCCATCAGGACCATGGCCTCCAGCCATCCCCTTTTCACCCTGGAGTCCTGAGGCACCTGGTTCTCCCCTTTCCCCTGGATTGCCACGTTCTCCCTACAAAATGGAAGATTATAATTTATTTACAAAGGCAGGGTAGAATTCTGGTAGACAAAATCCTAAATACACCACAATTGCAGTAGAGCCTATAAACGAATTCTAGAAGAACTGATTAAATAAAAACTAGCTTTATGCTTTTGCTGTTAGAGGTGGGGGAAACATGTTGCTCAGCAAACTAAAACTCTTATTTCACAGCATAAACCAAATCATTTAGCTGCTAGCACTCAACACCACTTCAGGAGCTAGAAAATTATTAAAGGGGGTAGATTTTACAGAAACTATCTTAAAATTTATCCATATTTACACCCATTTTGTTGGTGGGGAAAAAGGTCAAATATTGACTTTAGCTGTTAAAGTCCATGTCATGCATCAACTTCCAACCTCAGAGAACTGTTGTGAATATTAAACTCTAAAAGAGAACACTTACCCTGGGGCCCAAAGGACCAACAGCTCCAGGATCTCCAGGCACACCCTAAGAACAAAATTCACCATTAGAATGAAATCATTATTCATAACTTTATAGTTATGGAAATTAAGAGACAAACATTTTTATTTCCAAAGTACTGTGAATGTAGATGGCCAGTTCTAAATCCTATCTGTCAATGACAAGAGGTGATAGTGCAGCTCAGTCCAAGAACGCAGATTCTCATAATTATTTTATGCCAAAGCAGTTCTTAGACAGCTTGCAGACTACATCAATCAGTAAGTATTTTGAAATGGAGTGGGAAATTCAATTAGAGAGAGAAGAAAACATAAAACTACTGTATAAATTGTATTTTTAATGTTATGTTACACATACATTACCTGATCACCTGGCTTTCCTCCCTCACCTGGAGGACCTGGTGGCCCAGGCAAGCCCTGTAAAAAGTAAATAAAATGGTCACTAACATGATAGAAAATTATGTAAGTCCAGACTTAACTAGGACACCAAAATCATGAATGTTACAGTACACTCAGTACAAGAGCACACTCTCGGAGATCCCCAAGGGAAAGAGTTACAGGAATATTCCACCGAAGGGTTTCCCCCTCTCTAAATCAGATAGCAGCCCTTTCTTAACATTTGCAGGACACCTCAGCCCTAGAAATAAAGTTGTCTATAAACAGATATTGATTTAATTAATACTTCATTATCAAGGCAATTATTTTGCTACATATTTGGAACCTTTTTGGAAAATCTTCCAATTTAAACTGATTAACATCAAAGGTCCTCTCAAGGGATACAGAGCTGGTGTTTAAGCCTTTGCCAGTTTGGTTTAGTGCACAGCTGATATGAAAGTTATGGATCATTAATTATTCTGAACATCCTTGCCTTAGTTCTGAAGTTATATTGTGCATCATTTGATTGAATTTTTGATTGAATTTCTCCAATTTAAGTTGAAAAAGACATGGCTGTTTATTTTTTAATTAAAAAAAAAAAAAAAAAGAAAAAGAATGCACATACCTGAAACCCTGTAGGACCTGGAGGGCCTTGTTCTCCTCTTTCTCCTGCCAAACCCTACACAAAAGGAAGTAATAAGTAAACATAAGAGGAATATAGGCAGGCTCCACAATTTTTTCTTTTCTCTGAATATGAATATTTTCAATTAGGTATTTATTTACTATACACTTTTATTTATCCCAGAACAAGATGACCTACAAAAAGATGTAATAAGAGTGTATCATTTCTTTAAAATCCTTCCCCTAAAGGTTCTCTGGTAACAGGAAAACACTCTGTCCCATTAAAACAAAGAAAGATGGGAAAATTAACTATGATAATTTTTTACTCCTTGCACTATTTTTTGTAGTGGTTAGTAAAAGGAATTAGACTACTAATCTATATCTTTTAATACAAAGCTGGCAGTTTTTCTAGGATGATTTTTCTTTAAATACTCTTGGAATTTTTTTGCTTGGAATCAGTAACTGGCATGAAGCTTGGTAAGAACAGAGGACAAAAGAGGAGTGAGTAGATGGAGTACCAGGCAGGCAGGCAGGCAGAGAGGTAAAAACTGACTTACTGGTGGGCCAACAGGACCAGAAGGGCCAACTTCACCATCTTTACCAGGAGCTCCCTACATTAAAATGACAGAGGAAGAACTCTTGTGTAATGAACACACATAACAGAAAAGCACCATTTTCCATAATCACTGCAAATAAAACAGCCACACTCACTCTCTGTCCTGGGACTCCTGCATTCCCTGCTTCTCCAGGCTTTCCAGGATCACCCTAAATTGCAGAAATAAAAATGACCGGGTTTAGATATTTTTCACCCATAAAATATACAAAAGTGGGTAAAGTCAAAAAGGGATTGCCATACTCACACTACCACCCTTTGGTCCAGGAAGGCCCATGCTGCCTGGCTGTCCTCTGATTCCTATGGAACCTGCTGGACCTGGGCGTCCATCTTCCCCAGGAGCACCCTGCACAGATAAAGCATTTTCCACATGAAATTCTAAATATATTTATTCATATTTATTAATACAAATTTATTAATCTCAAGAAAATGTTTGTATATATAAAGATTATAACATTAACCTGGCTTGGGGATTAGAACTGAATAATGTACAAATAATTTATTGTGTCCTTAAAGAAAATAAAATAATAAAGGAAAATAATAAAGGAAAATATTTAGTTCAAACATTTAACAATGATGCAGGAGCAGGTAAGCAAGAGACACAGCTACACAGACAAAACTAAACAAACATTATTGGTACTAATTTGAAGTTAGGAACTATCAAAAGAGAAGATGAGCCTTAATAAATAAAGAAAACTCATGTTAGTAAAAGCATTTTCAGTGAGATGGAACCTTTGAATTACTGTGACATTAACTGAAAAGACTAATTTTTGTCACTTACCAAGGGGCCAAGTTTTCCTTCAGGGCCTTGAACACCTGGATTTCCTGTCAAACCCTAAAAGCAGGAATAGTATTGGTGTTAGGTCTATAATTCTATAACAATCAAGAAACATAAAAAATCCCAAAGAAATGCTTCATTACTGCTATAGCACAAACTTCTCCATGTTAAAGGTCTTTATCCTTTTATTCACTTTACAATTTCATCTCTCACTGTCTTTGATTTTTCTTCTTCCTATTCTTTCTTGCTTTAAACCTCTTGAGCTTCTCACAGGCTCATCTTAATTTCTGCCATGATCTACATCACATTTTACTGTTCCCTTTATCCCCTTTTTCTGATATTTTGAACTGTGCTTCAATAATTTTCCTGAAAAAAAATCTCAAGGTGATATGTACCACTTAATCTTCTATGTTATCAATCACCAATTTAATGAAGGTTGGCCTTCAATCCATGTTACCTGTGACAAGTGTGCTTTACAAACATATGTCCTTCCTTTGCATCAGCTGTTCTCAATCAGGGCTATTTCTCCTTTTTTTCTAAGACAAAACCTGTGCTTCCCACCATCAGCAGGAAATAAAGACAGGTCTTTTGGCCTTTAGCCCCACTGAACCCAGTCTGCCCTTGCAGAACAGCTTCTGAATTCCCCAGCATTCACTGCTGCCTTTGGAAAATGACAGGTAGCACAGTTTATAGGGCACTGCTAGCAGTCCCTTACCCTTGCACCTGGAAGGCCAGGCTCACCAGGACGTCCAGGATCTCCCTGACCTCCTTTAGGTCCAGAAGATCCTGCTGGACCACGCTCTCCTTGAGCTCCCTAGAAAGACACCAGTGAAATGAGCTACTAGTTAACAGCTAGAACAGTGACAGAGAGCAAGTGAAATAAATGAGTATCTTTTATTAAGGACCTATTTTTGCAAACAAAGTTACAAATCATTAATACTTCTACCATTATTAGTTTCCTAATTATTATCTTTTCTCCCCAAAATTATTACTTAAAAGTTTCTCTTCCTTAAAGCAAGTTTAAATAAGCATTTTAGAATCCCTGTATTTTTACCAAGAAGGTAGGAATTTACAGAAGTACTAGACAAATGCCTATGTGAGTCACTTCCTTAGAAGTGTTAGAGCAGTTAGGACAGCCAGATAAACCCATCTTTTTTAAGGGACAAGTCTAGAAAATCACACCACACAGAAAGAATAGGCAATTTTTCATAGAGTCCCCTCCTACACAGCAATACATAAAGCAATATAGGAGTAGAACAGGTTAATCCTTTATTGTGAACATTTCAAAACAAGGGAGCTTTAAGCAAGGGACAAGCAAGAAAAGTTAACATCATGGAAACTGAAAGTGACTTTTCAAAAAAAATTTTGTCTCAAAATATTCAGATCCCCTTTTAGCATTTATAAATTGGACCTGCCTGTTTGCCAGAAGCAGACATTTTTAATGGAACACTTCTTTTTTATATGTCTGGATGTATGAAGATTTAACAAACTGCACAATAGAAGATGGACACTTTAATTTAATTTACCTTTGGTCCAGGCAAGCCATCAGAACCTGGGAAACCACGGTTACCAGGAGCACCCTAGGAAAAGCAGTAGATATGAGACAATTACCTTAATTTTTACATAGGTTATTACAAATAAAGGACCAGATTTATAGATTGAAGATTCAGTTCATTTCCTTACAATTTTCTTACTTCAGTACTTTAATTGGGGAGCAGGGGGTGGGGATATGACTTAAGAATGGTAAAAACATCAGTGCCTCATTCATGCATGCTGGACAGCTCCTTCTATGTGAACAGCCTCATTGAAAGCAAAGATGGGCAGTTGTGCAGGTGTCAGAAAAAAAGTCTGCAGATGAGCTTGTCCTATCTCCATCCTTTCTCCTCCCATACTATCCTGGGCACTGAATCTCCACATAAAAGTATCCAGTGTGAAAAAACAACACACAGTAGTAACTACTGCTAGGAAAATAAGGTTTGGCTACACCTACAATCAAGCTGTAAGAATATCCATGGGTAGGTCAAAAGGTTTTTCAACTTAGCAGTGCATCTCTTAAGACATATTATTCCTGTAGATTTCTTACCCTCTCTCCAACAGGGCCTGGTGGACCTACTGACCCTGGATCACCTCGAGGACCTCTTTTCCCTTCTTCACCCATGGGGCCAATGGGACCCTGGGGACCTTGTGGGCCCTAGTGAGAATAAAATGTTATTTTAAAAAACCTTGTTAAGCTCACCATTTCTCAGGCATATTGAAACAGATTGTCTTCTGGACACTATAAACATTTTTCCAAATAAAGGAGAAGAAAATAGCTAGGTCTTGGATCAGTTAAAAATAACAGCTTTTCAGCATCTGCTTTTCTCTTTTACAATGTTTATAAGTTAATAAATTGTAATTCTGCAGTTGGGCTGGACACTGCTTCTTATAATCACCCACAATAACTTGTATTTTGTCAAGCTGCAAAGGAGTCAAAATTCAGTGAGACTAATAGAAATTTTCAAAGGAGAAAGGTAAAGAAACTATTACTTCACCTCTGTATTTTTGTCAGTTAATACATGATTATTTAACTGGTGAGAAAGAAATGCTGAAGACTGGTTGATAAACCAACTCAAAGTCTGCAGACTTGGTTTTCTCCCAAAAGTTACATAGTTATAAAGCTCTGTGTTTCCTCTTCATCTTAAAAAGCATATGGAGACTTACAGGTTCACCTTTGGGTCCTGCTTCTCCCTTGAAACCTGGGACACCAGGGTCTCCCTAAAAACAAACACATGAATAGCACCAGTAAAGTTAAAAGTCTGCATAAACCACTTCACTTTGTATTATGCCAGGAAACAAACATTTCCTAGTTGAGTGACTAATTGTAGGCAGTATAATATGATGCTTATAATGGTTTGTCTTTACCCTTACTATGCTTGTTTATTATTATGTTATCAAAAAAAAACTTAAATAAATCTCTTTTCCGAGGTTTATAAAGACACACTTCTCTTTCAAAGAAGTAGTGGCATTTTGGATAAACAGCAGATTCACAGGATGTGAGTATGCTACTGCTGTATTTAAGGAAGCCCACTGCTAATCCCCGCTCCAGCTCCATGAAGTGACACATGCAGGCACTACAATTCCCAAAGGGACAAAGACCCCGTTACCGGCTGGCCTCGAATCCCGGGGGGGCCAGTGCTGCCCTGTGGTCCTGGGGAACCAGGGGGGCCTGACAATCCAGGGGGGCCTCCAGTGCCTGGAGATCCCTACAAATACAAACAGGAAGCACGGTAAGGAAACACAACCAAAACAAGGAAATAAAAGAAATTACCTTACACAATTTCTTCAACAGGAAATATGATTACTTACAGTAGGGCCCTTTGCACCAGGAGAACCATCTGTCCCTTCAGCACCCTAAAGATAAGATACCAATCATTAAAAGTCATTTTAATGAGATTGGCATCAATCACAAAAGCAGAAGATAGTTATTTTATCCACTTTACAAGACCAGAAAATAAAGGCTATTAAATAAATGCAGCAACATATGGAAATGCTAAAAAGAGCAATAAAGCATGTAAGTTAGTGTGAATTTTAGTGTTGAAGATCTTATGTTTAAGCTTAAATTTTAAAATACTTTGAAGATTGAGACTGTATTGAGATTGTGTAACTTTCAGTTTTCCAACTTGTAATAAAATAACAAAGAGTTATTGTCAATAAAATTAGCACAAAACAAATGAATGAGACCTCTTTTCCTTGGGAAAAAAGGTAATTTGAGTAAAACTCTGTTGTCAGGTGGGGCATTAAACACCCCCATAAACAGGTGAACATGCACAAGCTGAGCACTGAGGAACTCAATTCAATGTACTTACAGGAAGACCTTGTGACCCAGCTGGGCCCTGAGGACCCGTTTCACCTCTTTGTCCTTGAGGACCTTCAGGACCTCGAGGACCTGTTGGACCTGCTTCACCCTAGGATTCCACATGAGAAAACAACTTCAGGTTATTTTGCTCTAAAATGCAGGACTATAAAGTTATTCAAGAAGAATACTGAGCTTATAACAGAAAAACAATTCATGTTTGAAATAGTTTATTACACTTAAAATGAAATTTTGCTTACCTAATTTTACTTCTATTACTTCTAGGTGAATGCCAACATTAAAAGTATAAACAGGATTTTTTCTCAATGTATCCAGGACAAGAAACTCTGCAGAAAAGCAGCACCATCCAGGAGTCCAAATAAGATCAAGAACAGACCTGTCTCTCTAAAATCCCACCATGTGTCTGTAATTTTACAAGTTTTTTCTACCTTCATTAACAGCAAGGCTGTTAAGATTTAGATATGGCAACACATCTGGGATTGGTTGATTTGGTTTGTTGTTTGTTTTTTCTTTGCACAACACAGATGAACTCACTGTTACAGAAACTACATTAAATATCAAATCCCTGTAAGATTAGACTGGATGATAAAAAATTCCTCCCAGCATCTTCTTTGAATTTTTATTTTATATAGGAAATATGCCTTTTGGAACGGATGGCTATTAATATCACATCTTCATAAAACAAGTCCACATCTTTTTTGTATAATCTGCTGAGCTTTTATGAGTTCAGCTATTCCAATTTTACATAATCTGATGATCAAACTGAAGGTAGCTTCCCCTTTTCAAAAGCTCTAAGTGATTCATCATGTGACAGCTTTTTTAAACATTTCCTTAGGTAAAATCATACTGAGCCATACTAAAACATTTTATGACATGCACTACAAGGGCTATCATTTAACTGTACACTCCTCTTGTCTAGACTGTGCTTTTCCCAAGAAAGGTTGGAGCAGATGATCCTTGAGGTCCCCTTGTAACCTGCTATTCTATGACTCTATGATTAAATTGATACTGTTATTAAGACTTGTTTCCAAACATTGTCATGAATCTTGCCAGCTTCACAACAACACAAAAACATCTGCTGATCTTGGCTATCTGACCAATTGAGAGTTTCTTCTTGTATAACATTTTCTTATCATGTTTCAGGAGTGTAAAGGGATGAAGAGAAGCAGCTGGATGCAGGGCATGTATAAGAAGCATAAGGTAAGGAAGTTGTATGAGTTGTCTTTTCTATCTCTGAAGACATTGGCCTCAAGGCTAAAAGCCAAAAAAAAAAAAAAAAGGCCACTTTCTTGCAAAGCAAGAGAGGGAAGTGCCACATAGAAATGAAAATTTTTCAGTTCACAGCCCAATCACCTCAAGCCACAAAAAGGTAGTACCTGTAATTTTCTCTGTTGTGATGAGCTCTACATCTCTGTTGGGGTTCAGGCATTTCCCCCTTTCCAGTCTAGATCATCCCAAAAAGTGTTCTTGGCCAAAACTAGAACTAGAATTTCCTGCCTCCATACTGTCTTCAACTTGCCCTCACAACCTCACTTCTAGCAATGTATCTTGCAATTCTTTCAATATTCTGGGCAAAATTCCTGAAGCACAGCATGGCAGTCATCTTATAATCACCCCTTGACATGAGCAAAAGGGAAAGCAAAGTGTCTTAACAGTGGTGAATTGCAATTGCTTCATTTGACTTTGGGTTTTATCTTCTGTCTGAAGGTCTTGACTAAGACTGATTTCACAACAGCTCCTGGGGATCTGTACACGTCAGCCTGAGCTCTGTGCAGTCTAGTACACATTTTTAGTTGTGTGTTGTTAGACATTTTAAAAAATAAAGGTTTTTTTTTTTTTTTTTTTTACCTTTATGCCAGGAATACCAGGAAAACCTGGGGATCCAGTTATACCAAGTGGTCCCTAGAAAAGACAGACAGACAGAGTAATTCAGTGGTTTAGATCACACAGATTAGTATCTCATCACTGGGTAAATGTGGGTCTAGAATTACCTGTATTTTTTTGTCATAAAGCATTTGTTTATAACAAAACCAGAATAACTATAAATATCAGGTTTTTAGGAGATACACATAAATTTTATGGAATTATGGTGCCGTTCTTTAATAATGTGTTTGCTGACTTCAGCAAAGCTACAGCTCTTGATTCACCTATTAATGCCTGAATTGCAATGTACACAATTCAGAGTGAACAATTGTGGGAATTAAGATTCCTAAACTCACAGGCAAATTAATCTGAAAGCTGTAAAACACAGACCTTGTATCAAAATTTCAGGGCTAGAGAGAAAAAGATGTTTCTATTTCCATAATGTCTCTTGTGCTGTACAAGACATTCAAGAGAACTTTCTACTGTATTGCAGAGGCTTGGGAGGGCGGCACACAGTGGTTATTAATACTCACTGCAACACTGGTCCCACATAATTCCTCTTTATCTTTTCCTGATTTGCTATCTTTCTGTAAAATATGATTCATGCTGAGAAAAAAATGTTCTATGTAATAAAGCTCTCCTGACAAACTTAATCAGAACAATCTGTCCCACTGAGCATTAATTACAGACAACATTTCTGCCATGACCTTGCACTGGATTTCTACAGAACTGATGTAACAGCTCACCAAGTATATTTTTGAAAACCTATGTCCCAGTTTATTGGATCACAAATAATGTCTGACAAATCTCTTGTTGCAGGAAGAGTTCCAGGATTAAGCTGTACCACTGTACTGACCCAAAAAACAATACATTTCAGTAACGCTTTCTCCAGTGAGAAACACATGCATTAAGGATGAGTATCTCCCTTGTGATACTTGATGGGATTTTCCAAAAATATTAGGCAACAACTTACCATGTCCAGTGAAGCTGAGCTCACATTTTATGCCAAAGAAAAATTACAAGCTTCATGTAAAACGTCATAGCTTGCCACCCAGCTGCTTTTAACTTTAATAGTCTGTTTTAAATACTGAAAAGAAAATATTTTCTTTGTTTGAAAGGTTCTCCTAACAACTAACCTTTCCTTTATGATACACTAAATAATTGAGTTGTGTAGTTTTTAGGCACTTACACTCATCTTTTGAGCTTCTATTACAGTTAATTATTTCTTAATGAAGTGTTTAATAAAACAGTCTGTTCATTAAGATGAGACAGGTAAATGTATTTTTCTCAGAACTTTGCCACAAGTAAATAAAGAGTATGCACAGAATGAAATTCTAACTGCAAGCAGGTGGAGTTTAGGGTTTTGAGTGGGTTTTTGTGCTTTTGGGATGTTTGGTTTGGTAGTTGGTTTTTGGTTTTTTCTAAGCTGAACATCACAAAACAGTAAAGGCTGACTACATCAATGGGTAGAAGCTGTTATCCATATCCTACAAGTGATGCTTTCAAAAAAAGCAAATATAAATACCGCATTTTTAAAATGAAAGTTGGCCTTGCACAAATAGTACAAAACCATCACCAGTTTTCACATGCAAGAACAAAATAAAATTAACTGTATGTGAGAAACATCCCTGACTCATGGGAATTCACACAAATGTATTCTGCAAATGCAGAGAGATTGGACTGTGGGATCAAAACCAACATTGCTACACTGACAGTCTGAGTGTAAACAGCCATGTCTTCCTCTGCAGCCCTGCTGCCATGGTGGGAGAACTTCAACAGCCCTGCAAGCCAGGCTTTCTCAGCTTGGCAGACATTCAGACACAGGTCTCTGTCCTTCAGTTCAAAAAGTGACCGTCCTTAATTAAAAGGCCCCTTTACACATCAGGTAATGGAACGATTGCAGGGACCAAGTTGTGCTATCAGTGAGTGCCTTTCTTCTTGCTGACAACAAGCCTCATTTGCCAGCTTTGCAAGGGAAGGAAGATAACATTCAATTATGAACTGCTTTAGATTGCAGTGCATGCACTTGGGCCACTTTCCTCCCCACCATATGGGCTCCATAAGAGCAGCAGAGCATCACCTCCCCAGGAGAGGCTGTGGCCAACTCCTCTGCAAATTAAAACCTTTAGATGAAGTAAACTACAGAGGAAAATTTTGCAGAGGGCAGCACTAAAACTAAAATGAGTAGAACCAGGAATCATTCTCAGATAATTCATTCCAGATGCACTTAACTGATATCAGCAACCGCCTTTTTTTTTTTTTTTTGGTAGTGTCAAAAGGCAAGTGGAAATATAGAGTAAAAAAGTGGTTGATTGAGAATCAATCACTTACCATTGGGCCTGGCTTCCCAGGCATACCATGCTGGCCACGTCCACCCTAGACAGGAAAATAGAATACAAAGAGTATTTGGAAGAACTCTACCTACTTTTTAATTATTTATTGTCAGCATAAAACCATATATACTAAGGTGATTGAAGAAATGCTGGATTGCACATTTCTCCAAACACTGGCATGGAAAACTTCTGGAAGAAGTTATGCTCCCATTTGAGTTAATGGATTTCTCTATTTTCAGAAATGACAATATTTTGGGAGTGTCATTGTATGGGGCACATGACACAAGTGGATCATATAAAAGTCATGGGGAGAAATGCCAGAAAAATAATACTTGACACTGGATATAAAAAGATCAGGATGAAAGTTCTAATTCAAATATGATCTCGTTTCAAGGATAATCCCTCTTTTTGCTGAAAATCAAAACACTTTTAAGAAGATAGCCTTATTATCTGAAATTAAATTTTTAGATTTCATCTAAATTGAAATCTGAATTTAAAGACTTATTCTTAACTTTCATTTTAAACCTTTTTCCAGACAAAATTGAAACATTATTTCCTGTTTAGTAATTTTTGCTGAAAAGAATCTCTCACAAGAAATCCAACAGAAACATAAAAGACATTTTTACATCCCAGAAAATCATGCTGGGAGGGTATTTGGACTTATGGGCAGCTCTGCTATGAGAAGTTACCATATAGTTACCACTCTCATTTTAAAAGTGTTTTTAACTTTTAAAATTTATGGTACAGATCTCACCCCACAAAACTGCTCAGCCCTAACTTTCTTAAGCTATAGCAGAGCTCACAACATAAGTGACTGGCAGGTCACATGAACTAACACTTTCAAGCTCAGAGATTTAAATTTCAGTTAACAAGAGAGGAGTTACAAGAGAGAAGGAAGATTCTACTTACAGGGGCACCCTGTGGTCCAATTCGTCCTCTTTCTCCTGGCATTCCCCTAGGTCCCTTGAAGAAAGAACAAAAAGTGCATTATTCAGGAGGTCATCATGTCAGAATAAAAAAGGGTTGTTTTTTTCACCCCTGCAGGAGTAATTTATCTTGTCCTATAGCAGAAAAGAAGTAGCAGCTCAAAAAATCCTTTCAGCTTCACAGGCTTGCCCAGTAGAAATTTAATAAACTGTAATTTCTGTTTTTCCATTTCAACAGTATTTCCAGTTTTAAACATATTAGAGTAAATTCTTTACATACTTACCAGTGACAATAATGCAACTTCTTTCACTAAATCTCATTCACAAATTAGATTCCACTTCAGGGATATTAAATTCTACACATAGTGCTTCACAGAGAGATGCCATTATCTGATTTCAGAAAGAGGCTTTACTTCCAGGAGCAATGCTGAGAGTCAATTTTTGTCATGTAACACTACTCATGCACATTCAGTTGTCCAAAACCACATGTAAATGAAAATTATTCTAAAAAAAATGTTTCTCCGTTTCACTTCCAGGTCATGCATACTTATCACTGTAACCTCCAAAACTCTGTGTCCATGGTTTTCTTAGCCAGTTTATTCCTGATATAAATTACTCCAGTTCCACCTCAGAGCAACCCAAGCCAGTATTCCTCATGTTGAAATCACTCCATATGAGGCATCAACATGTAAAAAAGAAAAACCTATCACCCTACACTTACATGAACTGGGAAACCATCACCACACCTACAGCCAAGTCTCTGCCAGGCCTTCTGATTTAGCATTATTACCTACGTCTGTGAATGGAGGGGAGGAACAGCTTACAGTGGGCCAAATTCACTGTCAGAGTAAGAGAAACCAAGCCTTCATGAAGAGAAAGTTCAGCTCCATGAGCTCAAATGCAGATATCAAAGCCCTGCAATTCCCACTGGCAGTAGTACTGACAATCACTTCTGCAACACCCAGTGCATGTGACACTCACTAGAGGACCTGTTGGACCCATGGCTCCCGTTGGTCCAGACTCTCCCTAGAAAAAGAAATGAAATAATTAGAGAAATGGGTGAAAGGAAAATGGAGTCACATCTCACCCCTGTCCTCCATGCTTATTTTGGACCTCAGGGGCAGATTTGCACAGGCACCTGTGTGCATCACACCTGGCAAGGACACTGCTCCCCACTCTGATGGAAATACCATGTTTATGTGTTCTCAGTGTTTATGTGTTCTCTGCCAAGACTGCTGCTGTTACCTCCACAGAAAGTGGTAGACAATCTTAGGAAAGAAATCTTTTCTTACACAAGCTCTTCTTAACTACTAATCTCACATTTAAATTTAGATTTTGGAAGATTCGCTTCATTTACTATGTTTTTAATCTAAAGGAATAGTTCTCTACCACATTCAATTATCACCAATGCCAGGCCAAAAATGTTTCAACATCAGCACTGATGAAATTGGAAAAGCCTGAAAAAACTGTTCTATTCCCTTTTAAAACATCTTTTAACCTATCTTGAAAGGACTGAGTTCAGCTGGATATCCTGTGTCACCACTGCTTTGATCTGAAGTTGTAAGAGTTGTGCAGTGCCAGTGGAGATCAAAAATTCTGAGAATAAACTAATAAAATAGTCTGTTTGATTACAATACATCCCCTCTCCAATGCCTGTTTCTTTTAAGCCAATCTATCACAATTTAAAAGAGGAGAGTCGGGTTTTAGTTATGCATTGCTTTATTTGATTATATTAAAAAATGTTCAACTTGGTTCCATAGAGCCAACAGGAACCATGAACTGTCCAAGTGGAGAACTGCAAGATGTGCATGGGCCCTTTGTTAACAGACTCTGCTGTTCAGTATCACAAATGTCACAAATGGAGCACTCAGCTCACCCAGTGATTCCTCACAGGCCTAAAGCAGCCCCAGCTGCAGCTGGGACTGGCACCTTTGAATGCTATCCCCCATATAAAGGTCAGAGAGGGTACAAAGCTGTGTTCAAAAGAGCTCCTGCATTTCAGGATTTTGGTATTACACAAAACATGCTTAATCATTTATTTGTTTTGGCCATAAAATACCTTTGCTCCAGCTGCTCCAATTTCACCTTTTGGACCATCAAGGCCTTTCAATCCCTGTAAGTTATAAAAACACAAAGAAATTGTATTTATATATGTACACACAGAGAGCACTTGCACTATTCTTGTTAAAGTAACTTGATACTAAAGTATTAAGAATGGATCTGAGGTGGTAAGAGTAAGAAAAGAAAAAAATAAAGAAGAAAAAAAACAGATGGAATAAAAGTTTTTAAACATTTCCTAAATGGAAACCATTTGTACAAGGTACATTTCCCTGGATTTGGTTTCCTTTTTAAAACAAAAAGTTTTTTTAAAAAAAATCCTAAAACAACAAGGAGGAGGCTCTGAGCCATAGGAAACCAATTTATTCCTCCCTGAAGTAAAATTCTGGCCAGAAAACTTGGTAATTTGTAATCACTCCATGTTGCAAACATATCCACCTCTCAAGTTCCCCACCCTAATGCAAGACTTGCCAACAAAGTGAGAGAACTGTCAGGTTTGCGCCTCCTGAAGCTTGGCAGGGCTCATGCAAGCTCCTTCCAGATTCCCAGAACATTTGAAATAGAGTAAAAAAGCACTGGAGCATGTAATACAAAGGTCAGCTTAAAGGGGAATTGTACTGATTTTCTGCAAGGCCCTCTTTCTCTCAAATGCCAATATTTCTGCTACAGCTGCCTCATCTGTAGTGTAGGGAAATTCTGCACAGATACAAAGAAAAATCTTCATTCAGAAATTGGCAGGAAGTATCATCTATATCAGAGGGAAACCTTGTCTCTTACCCGGTGACCCTTGAGACCTGGGAGACCAGGAGCACCAGGAAAGCCTCGAGGGCCCTAGGTAGGAAAAAGAAAAAAAACAAATATAATCCTGATTCTGCAGATAAACCCAGCAATCGTGGTACTAACAGGGATAAGGGCAGCAGCAATACTAATATTGCTAACACTCCTTCACCTTCATCATAGTGAGGAGCAGCATTTGAGCAGCTCACAGATGATACAGCATTGAAGTTATTCTCAGCATTATTCACATTTTCATTAACATTAAAAGCTTCATCATTTATATTGTTGTGTAATCAAAGCTCAAATTTCACCAAAATAATTAAATAAGATGAGTGGCAGGTAAAGTTTTGAGGGTTAATATGGACAAACATTAATTAAGCTGAGATCAAAATTCAGAGCAAACACTTAAAATGAACTAGAAACTCAGACCTGCAAACTGTACCTGTTCTTTCTCAATATGTCAGTCCAGAAACATGATAAACAACTGCTACCAAAACATATTTAGCAATTAAACCAAATCTCTCTTGCACTTAGCTTCCCACTAAGTTTCTCTGGAAAGGCTAACAGAAGTGCCTCGTGTCAGAATATTGGCAATATGAATTTAGAGCAGAAATCTCAGATTACAACAGTTTTCCTCTCAGCAACAAAGCAAACACCAGCCTGGAGCCTAAGAGAGAGCTATGACAGGGACTTCAGATACTGAATGGCAGAACTGTGCACTCATAATCAAAAGCAATACTGATGAGTCACATCATTATGAAGAAATAAGGAACCAGTATCATATGATGACATATGATTACTTTGCTAAAAGTTAAATTATCATGCTCTTACTGGAGATCCTGGAAATCCAGGCTCACCGGCTTGTCCCGGTCTACCAGGTTCACCCTAAGGAAAGAGAAAAGAAAAGGAACACATTCAAATAGAAGATTTGAAAATGGACTTTGTGTATCATTCTTCCACTCAAACAAATGAGGACATTCACATCAGTATTATGCATCCTCTCTTTGCTGTAACAATGTCAGTGACATAAATCAACTGCATATGTGCCTAGAAATGAGTATTAGACACATTAACTCACAAAGGGTTTTTAACCAAAACCTGGGAAAAATTAAGGCTGAGCCCACAGTGTACCCCAGTCATCAGGAGATGGTGCTGCCACCTGGTTTTCCTGGGAATTAATGAGTCAACTTTCTGTCATCTTCACAAAGAGCATCCAATTGCTGTGATTTCCCACTGAACAGCAATTTTAAACCATCTGCATTGCAGCTTGTGACTCTCCTTCTGTTTAAATGTTTTAATACATGTATAAATTCTAGGACAGTGACTATTTTCTGTGTATTGCAATAGGAAAAACAATATGGTGAAACCAACAAGTATATTTTGAAGATTAATCAAAGCTCTTCAGAGTCACAGCCAAATATTCCTTTACATGCATCAGTCAGTTCAAATATACCCAGGACACCAGAATGCAGGAATATGAAAGGCTTCAGAAAAATAATTTCAGATCAGAGAGAAGGCAAAGTGCTTCACAAATGCAATTAAAGACACCCAAACAAAGGAAATGGGGGAAGTTCTCAGAGCAGTGTCAAGATTTGACTTCCCTGCACTGAGAGTTAACTGTTGCCAAGGATTCTTAAAAATCCTTGTACAGTTTAATGGGAAGGTGGCTGTTATACAAATAATTTCTATACTAAAATGGCATCTGCAGTTTTCTAACTAATTTCCAAGTTATAAATTACAAATTTAAATATTATATATATCATTATATATTATATTTTTATAAATGGATTTAGTGTGATTTGCAAACTAATATACACCCACCAGTAAGGTCTTGGGCTACTGTTGAGCAGTACATATACATGCACATAATATATATAAAACATACATTTTACATATATATCTGTGCATACATGGATAAAGAAAAAATCAGTAAGGAACATAATCAATTATCATTTTTAAAATAAATTAAATACTACAAATCTTATCCAGAAACAAATGTGTGCTGCCATTACAGCTCTTCTAACCCAACATGCAATCCCAAAAGAGGGGAGATGCCTCCAAGTGACTCCCTGTGATTTATTTTTATGTTTGATTTCAACAAAGATTATCTCAGTTAAGAACTTACTGAAACAAGAAATAGAGATGGTGCTAGACTTTAGGTATGATAATGACACGTAAGGAAAAGAAAGGAGGGGTTGGGAAATGGTTGCCAAGATTCACAGTTGAGATGCTGGATTTAATGAGGAGTACAATTACAAAGGAAGCAGACAATAGTAGTTAGAACAGGCACATCTGCTGGTTAGTCACTGCCTCACAGATGCCAATGTTTGTTTTATTAAAAATAAAACAAGATACAAAAAATAACAAACTTACATCTTCACCAGGTTTGCCTGGAGGTCCCTCTGGTCCACGAGAACCAACTGGCCCCTAAGAAATTAATATATTTGTTGAGAAGTCAGTTTAGCCATCACTTAAATATCTATTTACTCCATTTTAAAGTCTGGTTTTACAAAAACAGATGTAGAAATGGAAGATTTTATGCCTAAGCGCATTTGCTCAGTTTTGTGGTGCTCTTTCTAACCATCCTGACCCTAGAAAACTGTACTGTATTATAAGAAAATACAGGATGGATTCTTTAGGAAAAAAACCCAAAACATTAAAAATCACAGTTGCTGTTCACTTCAAATCTCTGGTTCTTGCTTTTACTTTTGAGTCATTTTGTTGCTTCAAAAAAAATATTTTCATCATCCTTTATGTAAGTTACACTACCAGGTATGGTTTCACCAGTGCCTAACCATTCTCAGGCCTGTGTTGGAAAAGTGAGAATGATTGTTTCTAATAAAATCATTGCTAGTCACATTCAGCACAACTCAAATTCACTGATCCATGACAACATGTTTTGAACACCACAACACTTCACTGAAGTTACTTAATAGTTTCAGCTGAAACAACATGACAAAAATTCTGTTCTGAAATTAAAAAGTATAGCATATTTGCAATTCTATTGTAGAAATGTTTGCATTTATTGGTCTTACCATAGGTCCTGGATCCCCAGGTTCACCAGGTGGGCCTGTGGGACCAGCACCACCCTAAAATTAACCAAAGATTAATACAGTTACAATTTCCAAAAGCAATTATAAGGATATAATTTAAAATCCATGACCAGGAAAATCGCAGCCTATGGCTGAGAGTCTGGCTTCTAATTCAGAACCAGTTCACATTTCCATAGGAGTGAAAGTTGGATACTAAAACCCCTCAAGCTGTAGATAAATCCTGTGCCATACACAAACCCCACTGGAAAATTAACACCTTGCCAATACTGAAACAAAAACAGTCTCCATTTTCATTGCTGCTCACTCATTAAAAAACTAGTTGGGTTAAAACCCTGTTAAAGATCTAATAAACTGTTCTTTTGGAGCCAATTCCTGTGTATAGAGTCCATCTGGAGCAGAGCCCTTGTTTAAATTCCCTTCTGGATGAAGGTGCAGTCAGCCACAAGTCACTGAGGATGGACACTGTCTCAGAGATGCACAAACCCCTCTCACCACGAGCTCTGCCTTCAGCTCTGGCCAATTTAATCCCCTCAGGCCAAGCACTCACTTGTTTTCCTTGGAGACCCTGAGGACCTCTTGGACCCACTGGACCCTGTTGAACACACAAGTTGTTACACACTAGAACACAAAAACAACCTTTCCCAAGTAAGATTCACCCTACAAAGGGCAAAATGGCCTGATAGTGACCACCAGCATTTCTAGGGTCGGAAAGGTTTCTACTCAGAAAACTGGCGTTATGAAACACAAACAGATGTTGAACGAAATCTTCAAAGTCCAAAAGCCACAGGAGTGTAATTTCATTAGCAGCTGAAAATATGGACTTGGCTGCTTCCTCCAACCTCACAGTCGCTGGAATCACAATAACCAAACTGTCTGTCCAGCTCCATGAAAAAAATGTAGTAACAAAATAAGAGTTGAGGGGAATAGTCTTCACTTGAAGGGAATGTCATTACCCAGATGAATCTCATAATGGAATCAATGACAAAATAAATTAATCTTCTTGTTCTCAGTCAAGCTGAAAAGCAGTAATAAAAGGATGTGTTTAAATGCATCATACAAACCACCGAAAGAGCTTTCCAAATCATTGTGGTTAGTTACACAAAACTCAGATTGTCCCTTAGAAAGTGCCATGGTACTTTTAGGAACAATTTCAAACCTAATTGTAACTTGTAACACAAAATATTATCTAATTTTAAAATAATTATCTTGTTCTAGGAATACAAAAATATCTATAACAGACAACCACTCATTTTGACAGAAATTCGAGACTTATATCCTTTAAAATTCAATATTTTTTTACTAATTTTTAAAAAGCAAATGTAGAAGAGTTATCAATAGGCCATAAAAAAAAAAAAGCTAGTGAACATTAGAAACAAAACACTATTTCAGCTGTCAGTTACCCAGTTTACAAAGGAATGAAAAAAGAATGTCACATAACATGACAAAGAGCAAGTGAATGCCAACTGACTTTAGTAGACTTTATGTAAGGCCATGGATATATTAACATTAAATTTAATCATATTTGAGAATGATAAGAGAAGAGGCAGAACAAGAGATGCAACACCTTGAGAAAAACTGAGTGAAAGGATTAAGCAAAACAATGAAATCAACAAAGTAGGGCAGACACATGGAACAAATCATTTTATGTTCAGAAAGCAAATTCACTGAAGAGAGACATTCATCAAAAAGTTCTTTGAAGAAATCACTGCAAAAGTTAGTCCTAAGGTAAAGTATCAAATTATCTTTGGAACCTTCCATATGGCATTGGAACTGATTATGAAAAACTACTAGGGACTTGGATAAGATTCAGTTAGGCAGTACAATCACTAAAGGATGGTTTCCTTCAGAATGGATGCTAAAAATATCAGCCAAGAGGGTAACAGTATTTCAAGGTATCAAATGTGAAGAGAAGTATTTTTAAGAAACAGCCCCAAGAGTTCCAGAAGAGATAACTTAGGGTGATGAAACAGCTCTCACAGACAGTAAAAAATGTCAGTGTTACCATTAAGTCCCCAGTAAAGGGCAGATCTACACAGTGAGAGATGCCAGTGAAAAAACTGGGCCCACTGGAGAGACAGGAAGTCTGTCTTGAAACAACAAAGCTTAAGAGCTGGTTTTAAAAGTAATTTTTTTTAATTACTACCAAAAGTCCCTGATTTGATATCATGTGTGAAAAGAAGTTACATATTTGTTTATTCTGCTTTGTGTTATACCTGACAGCTTCAAGTCACTCTGCAATGAGCTGGTTTTTTCTCCTGTGCCTTACTGTTAGTAGCTGCTATATTTCAGGAGAGACAGATAGAGGTGGGAAAAGAAGTTCTGATTTAACAGAAAAACACATTTTTCCCCAGGTAGTGTGCAAAACTCTACTAGAATATATTGTACATCCAGGTTCTAGAGGCACAGGAAGCTGTAGAGGATTAATTCTCTTTGGGTTCTCGGACATGCACTTCATTTCCAGCCTCTTACAGTACAGGGCTAATGTGGTCTTACCACTGCACCAGGCATCAGTCCCATCTGACTACCAAGTCCAGACTTCTCATCCAGTCCTGCCATCTGAGCTGAAAAGGGCTGGAAAAATAAGATAGGTGATTTTATGATTTTAGCTGTAAGTCATTGTGATGGTTTGTAAGGCAAAAATCCATGCAATAACATCTTCATCATTTACCTTGCTTTTGCAGTGATAACAGCTCAATCCTTGGTTTTAAACACTAAACCAAAATTTGTCTCTCCTGTAAATTTGAGGTGTTTAAAGCTTCAAAGACCACATGAATACATTATATGCTTATTATTCTATTTTCACTTTAATATTAAACAAGTATAAAATGACCAAAAAAGAGGAAAGCCTCCCACTAAATTAATGACTTTTTTTCATGACTTACAAATCTAGACTAAAACTGCCATATTTCTTTCAGGTCTTCTTGTAGGAGGACGTGAATATATGTGTTATAAATGGACGAGGCTTTAAATATATATATATTATACCTGTACTTGAATATCTTTACCCTGATAGTCCTAGTTAAGTTCTGACTAAGGAAGAAATGAAGATCAATGAGAGGTACAGGACTTATGAAATATAATAGCTATAACAACATGGGACTTATCTAATATGCTATTGGACTTACGGAATATATCTTCTAAATATCATGCTTCAAGTTCAGAAATATCTTAAGATAAATGGAAATGTAACTGATTTCATGATGACAAATTGGAATTTTTAAGCATCTTGCCCTTATCCAGCAAAAGTTGAAAGCCACTACTGTTCCTATCAATTAACAGAGACCAATGAGCTAAAGAAGGGAGAAAATTCAGTGCCCTCCTTCTTATGCAAGCAAGTGGTTGAAATCAACAGTTTTATTTTGCTTCATTCAGAGCCAGAGCTGCATTAATAGCAGGCCAGAGCTTACAGGGGCTGAGAAAAAGCAACAGCTCGAACATAGATTCAAATCTCCCAACATTTACAGTTAGTTCCTCATTAGATTGGTCTCCAAACACATTTTCTAAAGGCTGGAGATTGCCTGAGGTCAGAGACAGGAATACAAACAAAAAATGTCTTAGATTTCCAGCCACACCTTTCTTCTATATTTTCTGTGCAATTCTATGTAGGATAACAGCCTAGCATCCATTATGGTGCTTCTGTGATTCTAAGAGATTCCTGTGTGCTGAAGATATTTACTTGGGCTGAGTCTGCTGGATTCAGAACTGCTGGGAAATGTGTCTAGGTCATGAAATGCTGCCCAAAGTTGCAAGCTATTGGCCTAACATGAATATTGCAGATTTTTGTCACTTATAACTATTGTTCTCAGTAACATCTCAGGAACAATGGAATGAGAAATCATAACAGGTGTCAAAACAGCAATAAATGTGTAACGAAATACACTTGACAAATTCAAATATGTATTTAATTGTCAACCATAATTAGTATCCAATAGAAGGAGGAGGAGAAAAAGGTTTTGCAGAATACCTTGTCTGTATCTATAAGGCTGGTTAGCACTGCTTTCACAAACAATATCTCAATCTTCTCAGTGTTTGTCTGAATACTTCCAGCAAGAAGTATTATCAACCACATTTTAGTTTCTCTCATTAGTTATTTCTAATTCATTTATCTTAATTTTCACTTTTCTATGTTCCTAATTTGGTGCACTCATTTCCTCTGTACTATTGCTCAGATCCCTTGGATGGTGGAAGTAAAAGAACCCTTATGGTGGTTCTAGATTAGGGCAGTTTGGCTTTGCTAGATGCTAAAATCTGCTGTGAAAGGTGCATCCTTTCCCAGGTTTCTCCCATTGAACTTGTCCTAATTTTTGGCAGAATTTGCAGTGCCACTATCTGCTGGCCCTTGTGACTAGGAGACAGGAAGGGTGGGCACAGCATTCCATGGTCATGGAACAAAAGGAAAGTCACCATTTATGCAAATAAATATCATGTGGATCTGGTCTAACAGTTCACTTTAAGCTAGAGCAAATGTAAACTTACCCTGCTTATTCCATCTGGTCCTGGGTGAGTGGGATGACCTGGAGGACCAGGGTCACCAGGCTGGCCAGGGATACCAGGTTCCCCATCAATCCCTTGAGGACCACGAGGACCCTACAAAGAAAATCAGGAATGCCAGCAGTGTGCAAAGGTATTCACTGAAATCATTGTAACTGACAAACAGTTGCCTCTTTGGGATAAATCTGCATTTCTACAGAAAGATCCTCAAAAAAACAACATCCCTAAAGCTCTATTCCCACCTTCAGATCAGAAGCACTGACTGAAATTTATCATGGATCCAACACTTAAGTAAACTGCAGTAATTTCTATCACAGGCTTTTTTAGAAACTCAGGCTTCCTATCATTCCACACTAGAGTATACAATTCCTGAAAAACTTTTGGTTTTTCACACTGTATAGAATGAAGTTAATTCACTTCTAAAAGGAGTACAGCTCAGGTAAGTGTAAATATACACAGAGGCTTAGGAAACTACAGAGTAATACTGGATTTTTAAAGCCTACTTGACATATGAATGGTTTAGCCAGTTCATAGCACTGTTGAATTCTCAACACAGTTACAATGCCAGAAATGCAGGGAAAGTTACCTGGTGCTGAAGTCACCTCTATTTACAGAATAGGTTAGAGCCCATCCTGTGGCTCTCATTTTAATGTGTCTCCCACTTTTAATTCCTAATCTACACTCAACTCATATAAGAACTAAAATTAAATATGGTGGCAACCAATAAAACAGTAGTGGAACAAAGTGAGTAGTAATGGGGCCAATACAGACATGCTTCAATCATAAATACGGACTTTAAGTACTTGTTACTACTTTTCTTCATTAGAGTAACATGCTTGACCAAGTCAAGGAAAAGTTTTAGACTATGTAATGAGCTCTTCCATTTCAAGGATCCTTAAACATAAAATTTTAGAAGCCTGGCTCACTGAGTCATCTTTTCAAACACAATTAACAGTCAGACTGCTGGGATTTCCATGAGATGAGGGCTGTGTCTGGAACACATTTCAGTGGACTTTATGTCTGAAGTGGTATGGTTTGAACTAGTATGGCTCACAGAGGAAGCACTGAATAGATGGTATTCTGGACAAATGAGGTCTGTGCATGTTTGATGGCAGAGGTTCCAGCACAAAACTTCATTCTTAAATGTATCTGTTATAAACACAAGTACATACTGCCAAACCTGAAAGTGCTTACTGTCCCAAGGAGGAAAAGAATGAGATACCTTTTTTTTGTTTCAAAACAAAAGAAAACAAAGCTAAGCATTAGAGAAAAAAAAAAAAACCACAAAACCACAGCTGGCTATAAAGAATTTGGCAAGTCTGTGTCTTTGCTGATTTTCAACACCCACACAAGACACCTTAACAAAATCTAATAGAGAAAAAAGCCTTTTGAAAATTCTTTTTACAAAAGGACCCACTTTTTAGTCACCAAAACTCAAGCTGGTTCAAGAGCAAAAATGCAACTACTTACCTCAAAACCAAAAAGTCAAGTAACTAGTGGTATATAACCAGTTTGGTGGGTTTTTAATAAAATATTGATTATAATTTTATTTATTTTACAGCGTTTATATATTTATAGGTATAGAAAAAAGCCCTTTCATTTTCTTTCACCAGTTGAAGTTCAGTAAGGTTTAAAAAAAACAAAAAAGAGGAAAAAGGAAAAACATTCTCACAAATGCCACGAGATGGCACCATTTAAACACAATTTTCTCAATCTGGCCTGCTGCTGCCGCTGGTCAGGAAACAATTAAAGGTTTTGCTTATAATAAAATAAAAGGAAAAAGAAGCTCACGGTAGGACACTCCCAAATTTCTATTTACTTAAACTGCTACTGCAAGTAAAATTGAGTGTAAATCCACATGGAAAGAAAAACATATGAATGGGTCTGAGGATGTCCAAGTTTATTTTCTGTCCTCAAAAGACCATTTGTTAACAACTAAAATGCCATCATGCTCCAAAACTCCCCCTCCCTAGATGTATTCTGAAAATGTGGCCATACTATTCCCTAGCTGTCTCTCACTAACAAAGAATCCGGTGTAAAAAGTATGCTAACATTCCTGAATCCATTTTACATCCAAGGGTCCTGCTTTTGTAAAAGGTGGAGACCCACAGCAAGGTTGAGTTCTTTCTGCTCACTAGTCAGCAGGAGCCTGACTTTAAAGAACAACAAAAAACAATCTGAAGAAATAAATAAACAGCTTGGAAATGTGCTTAGTGCATTAGTAACATCCCCGGTCAGTAATGTATTTAACCAGATTAATTTTACAAGAGCAGTCTGTACAAGATTACCTGCTCCATGAGGGTTTTTTTTATAGTGTAAACTGCAGGTGTGAGCTAACATTTCTTTCCCACAAGTGAAAATAAACCCCCTGCACTAGCAGTCACTGTGTCTCAGTGCTCTTGGTCTCAGACCCACACTCTGGCATACACACAGCTCATCAGAACCTCTGATGGAACTTTTGCAAAGGGGCTGACTGCTTCTCAATCCTGTGTTATTCCTTGAAAGCTGAATAATAACCTGTGTCAAAAGGACTCAAAGCCATTTACAGCCTTTTGGGATTTCAGGTGCTTGTGGCCACCCCTCAGTAGAAACACAAGGGATGCACAGCAGGGAATCAGGATTTATTTAGCATCTCATTGGCAATACTGGATATTAGGAAAGCACTTCAGACACAGCCTCATTCAGAAAACACAAGTGAAGATTCCTCTGTGCACCCCAAGACTGCACAATAACTCCCAGAGTTCTATTAAGCATTTTGATACTCATTCTTCTGACAAATGTCTTCTGGAGATCTGAAGAGAAGCAGTGGCTTAGCAAACATCTCAAAGAGGCTGCACACTTCCTGCACTGCTTTAATAACGTCATTACCACCTCCAGACAACAGGCACACACTGGAAACAGGACAAGGGAGTCTGGGTTAGGCCTATGCCTAACCTCAGTATTGGCTTGCTCTCTCCTGAGGGGTAGGAAAATATCCACATTGAAATTACAATGATTCAACTCTCAAATCTGCTTTTAGCAGCTTCTGCTCCTCAACCTAACTTTTTGAAAAGGAACATGTCATCTGGGGTATTTTCAAGCGCTCCTTTTTGGCCTTTCTGTGGTTCTCCACATGCAGACACTGAAATTCCCTTATGAAGTCTTTATTTCCACTGAGCAATCCTGGTTACATTATTCACTAGCATACCAACAAATGCAGTCACATATTAACTCCTGCTCACTTCTGAGCTTTGTCTTCTGCAGTGCTCTGAGCCACGCAGCTCACACTGCTTCTGCTGCACAGCAGTCACCAGCAAGCAGCCATCGAGTTCTAATCAAGGGAATGTGATAATCTAGTTCTGTCTGAGAATGTTTGTTGAGAAAGTATGGCTGTGGTGGAATTACTGCTAAAGCTCTGCCCATTTCCCAAAACATTCAGGTTTCAATCTACCCCAGCAATGATGAAGTACAAATGTTTTGCTCTTTGTTACCTGATTCCTGGAAAATACGAGGACAGTTTTGGTAACTCTAGAAGACACAGAGACAGTTTAAAGCCATTTAATCTTTTGAGGTTGCTTTAGGTACTTTATTTCTGAGATATTTAATAACTTACAGGTCTTCCCTTTGGTCCTCGTTCTCCTCGTGGACCTTGTGAGCCTGGAGGTCCCTAAAAGAAAGACCAGAAATATTAAATCTATTTTAAACTACCTAATGATTTAAAAAGCTCTGCAAATATGAAATCCAATGCTATTTGAAAATTAATTTGTGGGGTTTTTCCTACATGGTCAGGAGGACATCTATAATAACTAAGTATTCAATATTTCTTCTCAACTAGACATTGCCTGAAAGGAGTAGAACCCTGATGCAGAGATCTACAAAATGGTTTCATCTCTCATGTGCTTCATAGGTTAATCTAGCAGAGGTTTTCTGAATGCTGGGTTTGAGACACCCTCCCTGATAGTCCAGAACTGCTCTGTGCTCAGCCACAGCACAGAGCATCCTGCAGCTCCTCCTGCTCCTGCCTGGACCCTGCTGGGGAGGCATTCCCCAGCATCCACCCAGCACTAAGACCTCAGATGTCCATGTGCTACAAGCACACATCCATTCACTCAGGCACAGGCTGACCTGACACTGGTAAAAACATCCCATCCTCTTCTTGCCTCCTCAGAGCCAGTGGCTCTGCAGATAGCACCCACTGAGGCATGGAAGAACCCAGAATCCTCCTTCACATCACCCTCCCAACACAAAGGAGGCATGTCAGGCAGTGGCAGATGCCTCATCAGAGAAGAAGAAGATCAAAAAGTACTCACGGCTGGTCCCGGGCGGCCTCGTATGCCTGAAACCTGGAGCAGGGAACATAAATTAAAGTCACCATATGTCATGGCTGCATCTGTCCTCACTGCCCTACAGAAAATCAGTTATTGAAAAGCAAATGGCAAGGAAGGACATTAAAGTACCAAACAAGTTAAAAGTCTTTTTAGGGAAAGGGGAAAAAAATGTAGTAAATATAATTTGCACTAGTTATCTTTTTCCAGTTTGGAGTCTTTTTATTAGCAACATGAGTAAAATCTTAGAAGTATCACTGCTCCTCTAAAAAAGATTAAATAAATAAGTGAATTACAACTGTTTAGGTTCAAATTATTGATTATTTAAATCTGTTGGTCTTCACACTAGAAAGGAATAAATAGGTAATGAAATTATATTTCACCCTTTCTACATACTAACTTACCATAACAGTTCTACAAAAATCTAACCATAAAAATAAAGATTATGGCATAAGAACTAACAAATAACAGGAATTTCTAATGTTATATATGTGAAACAGCATATTTAATTCCACTCCTTTCATTCCTAGCCTGTATGGTTCTGTTGTATTTATTTCATTACTGCAATTCTGCTTTAAAGCACTAATATGTGCACTTCTAGGGTGTGCTGATGGATGAAGAAAATAGTGACTTACAGGTGGCACTATTCCAGGTTCTCCTTTTTGTCCCTGTAGGAAAAAGACACCAGAACATCAGATGCCAGAAAAGAAGTGCAAGTACAATTACCAGTACCAGTTTCAGCAATACCACCCCTGTGACTGTGATAAGAGTAAGGCTTCCTTAAAAATACAGCAAGACTAAATTAAAGTATGTGTGATAAATAATCCATATTATTTTAATGACTGTGGACACTGATTAAATGAAGGCTATAAATTAACATTATCCTCTTGCTGCATAACATACTGTCTGAAAGAAGAATTAAACTAAAAAAATATTAAACTTTTCTGTTAGAACTGCTAGAAAGTACATTGGAGCTCTGTTGTTGGATGACTTGATTAATGTGAAATACAGAGCCTAGAGCAGCATTTATACTCCATTTCTTCAAGATACTAAATTAAAATACATACAATCAAATCCATGGATATAGAAATCCATCCGCAGCCTAGAGACAGGTTATAAATGAATGATACTGCATAGCTTCAGAGTGAAGGACAACTTCAATTGACAATTGACTTTTCTTTGAGCTGAATGTGTTGAAAATGATTACATCAAATAACTTGGTTTGGACCTGCTAGTGGTAACTGTTTATTTAAGGAAAAAAGAGGGATATGTAAAGATAAAAATGTCCTGCCTTGCTTATCAAGTAATAAATAATAAGGTGGGTACAGTGCATTTATTTCCATAAACTAAAAGTTATGGATCATCTAAAAGTTATTTCAATTATGTCTTGCAGTTGCTTACTATCTTAGAAGCCTATTTATGGGAATGCCTTTTCATTTCTTCTGTAAGAGCAAGTCTTCCCTTTGTTAAACTGCACACAATGAGAGAAGCTGCCCACAGAACCGTGGCCCTGGGCAAGGACACACAACTCCCGTGCCACCTCCTGCCCACTGGGCAGCTCAGCGTTGGCACAAAAACCAGCTGCAAGCTTTAACAGTTCAGCATCTCCTGACACAATGGTCCCTTGCCTCAGCCTGTGGCACTGCTAGAGGTGACACAACCAAACTACTCCAACTGGAATTCCTCTGATATAGACAGCAGGGATTTTCAGCCAGGGGATTCTCTATATAAAGATCAGAATTTCTGCCTGCATCCCAATGTTTTTTTCATGTGGACTGCAATCTCCCTAGCCACCAAAGGCAGGCCAAGAGAAAGAATTACATGTTTTTAACAGAGATTATGTGTGTCTTTTGTGATATGCTTCAAGGAGATGCATAGGAGTATTTTAATGGTAGTAATACATTACAAAAAAAGTAAAGGAAATCTTACCTTTCTTCCTCTACCTATGAGAAAGGACAAAAGAAGAAAAGAGAAAAAATTAGTGGTTTTACTCTGAGAGACAGAATACAGTGAGAGTTGAGTGAAGGTGTTGCAGCTAGAGCCATCCCTGATCCTAGAGGCAGAGGGGATGGTGCATTACCTACAGGGAGCTGGGAGAGTTCCCAGGACACACATACTCCCTGGTCCAGGTGTGAGGAATCACAACACTGTGCAAAAATGTTCTCTAATTCTCAGCCTTTTTCCTCATTGCACAGAGTAACAAAAAACACATTGGGAAAGCAGAGTATCTTGTGGGGGATTGTCAGATGCTGGCCTAATGACTGACAGAAAGTCAAGGGAAGCTTTATTACTGACTCCAACAATAACTGTTGATGGATTCACAACATATTAAATGGTATTTTCCAGAAGAGGGATTTTTGGCCTTTTTTTTTTTTGTAGAAAGCACCTGCACTACCATGGGCATGCATTCAGAGCCATATAGCCACACTCATGCCCACAAAAATCCCTCAAATAACAATAAGGAATTTGGGAATGTATCATACTGCTTTTATATTTGCTGGGTGTACCCTGCAGGTGTTGGCCCAATGCCTCCCAAAACAGAGCAGGATGCACCATCTATTTATTAATGCTCACCACATCTTGCTCCACTGCTCAATTACAAAAGTCCTTGCTTTTGTCTTTATCTCTACTTTGTTCAATATTAAGCTGATCAACAGCAATTATATCTCCTGAAGAAATTAATTATTATGCATTGAGTGTAGCTCTAATAATTCAATACACAGTATTATGTAGCTTTAATTGCTAGGTGAAAAACTTTCTTTTAGGAAAATTGAGGGAGGATTCCTTTATCCAAGTCTCTTCAGGAAGAAAAGACTTAATTTTTAAGGTATATAATAGAAAATATGCAAATAGGGAGTCAGTAGTACTTCACACTTCTTTTATATCTCACAAAAGGATGTTTTCACTTTGGGGAAATATTTTACATTGAGTCAGTTTACATTTATTAGTGGGTCCCTGAATTGAGAATTTGAAAGAATGCACTTATTATATCTAGTTTGGTATTCAATATTTATATATCTTAGTATGTTTATATGTGTGTGTTTTATGTAAGTTTATGCAAATCTTATATATTTTATATAAGTTTTATATATGCTTATCTTTCAGTTTCAGATGAAAGAAGTCAGAATTCAACCTCCTCAAAATATCAAGACAGATTTCAGATCAACCCTTTAGCTGTAAAGCCATTTGGGCTTATATGAGACTCATAGGCCAAAGCAAATGGTTTTGAGTTGGCTATGGGGCAGTCCAAGAGGGAGGATAACTGAACTGCCAAGTATATGCTATTTTCAGACTTAAATTTTCACCATAAAAATAGCTTTAGGAACTTCAGTATCACAGGGTTCCTAGTTCTTTGGGCTGCCTCTCCTGTCAAACTAGAAAAGACTCTTACCTATGGTGGGGTCAAAGTCCCGTGGTGTGTGGGGACACACAGGACAGCACTCTCCTGGGGGCACCTGGGGGTTCTCACACTCCAGCAGGTCCTGACACTGGATTTCATCGCAAAGAATTGCTCCATTGTCACAGACACAGATTTGGCATGGTGAGGGCTTCCAAATATCCCTGTTCAGGTACATCTGTCCATTCTGAGTGCAGGCTATTTCTTCACCATCTTCTCCTGAGACAGAGGAGAGCATATACAACACATTTTCCAACCATGAAATTGAAGAAATGGGACTGGACAAGGAAGGAGCACATCTGGAGATCAGAAGCAGCATTACAAATACAGAGAAAACAATGCACCAGCATAGCTAAAGCTTATGTTAAGGACATTTAAGAGATGTGTCTTTCTTCTTTTACCACCTTATTTCTTGACCAGAAAGAAGTGAAATAGAGTCCCCAATTCCCCCACACTATTGAAGGAACTTTGCCTCATGAGTCTTTGGGTGTCATTCTGCTCAGTGGGGTGTCACCTCCACTCTGAGGAGCTCCTGCCAATTCCCCTGCTCTGTGTAAGTGCTGAGCACAGCTCATCGCAGAGGTCTGACTGGGAACAAGAACCTGTGACTTCTGTCTGGAACAGCACAGGGTGCCTGCTCCCTGCTGGCCTACACAGCCAGATGGGACAGGGCTCAACAGACCCAGCAGCAGCTGGGGGAAAGAAAAAAGACCATCCCATTTATTGGGTGAGGTTTATTTATTGGTGTGGGGGAATACCAGCACTGAGAATAAAATCTTCTAAAAAGGGCAGCCAGCCTCTGTCCAGAGGCACCAGCAGCACCCACTGCAGTGGTACTTGCAGCAGGGTGTCCAGCTGAGCAACAAGAGGCTCCTCATATGATTTATGCTCAGTTTTTATAATCCGGCTGGTCATGGCCCCATATGATTAACACAGCACACACACAATACTGCCATGGATATATCTTAACTACATACAAAATACCTCTTAGATATTTTAACCATATGAAAGACCATAACCGTGACCATATATGAAAGACCATCCTTTGTCACTATTTTTACAGGGCCAGTATGGACTGACTATATGCATACATCCTCTCTATTTACTTATTCACACAGTCACACATTTGTACTCTTTTACCATATATAAGTCTTTGCCTTTGTTTTCTTCTGACTTTGTAACCAAACACACTGGATATGTTTGGATTTTTTTTAATCATGAAATATTTTAATCATGAGTATATCTCAGTATCTTCCCCTAAAATTAAAATATGTCTGAGAAAGAGTTCAAAAAACAAATAAAGTAGAAAGTTTTGCTTATGTATCCAACATTTCACAGAATGCCCTAGCAGCAAGAAAGAACTTTTTCATTTTGAGAAATGAAATTTCTCAAATATGAAATATTTCATCCCCTAAAGGAGCAAGCAGCTGCAAAACCAAAGAACCATCCCCAGGCTGTCCACAGGCCATGTGTCATAACTTGCAAACCAAGAATCCAGTGCCAAGACAGTTTCTGAGTCACACACAGCAAAGCTGTCACACACAGTCCAAAAATTATTGTCCTGACCCCTGAGATGCTGCAGAGAAGACTGATCTTATGTGGGTGGGAGCTCCATGTGACCACAGAAATCCCGCCTATCCAAAATATCTTTGAAATTGGACAATCCAGTTAAAACCACTACTGAAAGTTCCCAAACAGGTCTAATTTCTAACTGATACAAGACTGGGAGTAGAGTCAATTATATACACAGGACACATCTGCCTAATCAAAGATCATAACCATTATTTGTTTAAGCAAACCTGCTATTAGCGTTAAAATTAACAGCTCTAAGCACAAAGACAATTTCACTGTTCTATATATTTCTGTCCTAATTTAAACCAGATGTAAACAGAAAATTACAAAATAATAAATATGAGCAGATTTGGAATTTCAGCTTCGTGCCTCATCTCAAGCCCAGTTACTCCATCAAAGTCAAAGCTTGAAGAAAGGGAGCAGATGTGTCATTAACTGTTGCCTGCCATCACTAACAGCTTTTTAACACAAACTCAAATTGAAATTTTCACCAGGTCAGCTCCTCTTCAATTGCTTTATCACACCAACAGACTAAATGACTCAAAGAGGTGCTGCAGAAGCTCGGGAGGAAATGTTTTCAGTGTGAAGTAAAGACATCAACCAAGTGTGCTGCACAGTCCATTTATGACACTGTGAGAATCATTTTCCAAACTGCAGATCGTATTTTGGAAACCACTCTTCGCATTTCTCCCTTGTGAGCATGACATAATGCACTGTCTGACATATTTAGCCTTTTCCCCCCAGATGTCTGGCATATGGTCTATGTCTTCTTTAACATATCACCCACAGAACTCGTTGTGCTGTTCAAAAGAGCAACAGTTTGCATAAATTAAATTTCTAAGTTATTGAGCCCAAAGTCAGCATTCTGTCATAACTTCAAATAAACCACATAGCAACTGCTTTGGCAAATCAGAGCTGAGCCAGATGGTGACTAGCTTCTGCCTGGGTCCTGCTCAGCAGCTGGGAAAGAGGCAGACAAAGGCAGGGGGAAAGGTACATACCAACTTCTGACAGCTACCAAGAAGTCTGCTTCCCTATCAGATTGTAGATACGATGGCAATTTGAAAAAAAATTTTAAAAAAAACAAGCCAAAACCAAAAGAAAAAACCTACCACCTCGTAATATTGTCAGAAAACACAATGATACATCTTTTGATTACATCTGGTGCTCCTAGGGGTTGTTTTCTGCTGTGACTGCATTACACTGAAAGAACAACCTGGAAAGGGCAGCTGTTTCAAAGCCAGCTCCTTTCACAAGAATATTTTGACATTCTATTCCCAGGCCTGAACTGCAGGCATGTTATCCAGTTACACCCAGAGCAGCAAAGGCAGCAAAGGAAACCATTCTACCATTTCCTCTCTGGCTTGGAATTTTCAAGGTTTGTTTTAATCACAGAGACCAAGTTACAAACTCTTTATATATCACATGTTCTTTCTACCTCTAGAACTGTAACATTAGGTGCTAAGTGGCTTGAGAAGCAGCTTTGGAAATTTTTAATGAGGCAAAAGGATCTGCTAGGCCATTAGCCAATTACTTTCTTACAAACAAAAAAGTACAACTCTAGCTGGTATTGGACCTGAATAAAGAACTGACAGGATTCAAACCCACTGAGTCTCAAAGCAGTCTGCAGATATAAAAAGCAAGGTAGGAGAGATACCCAATAATACATTTAAGGAACCATTAATCATGGGCTTACACAACAACCAACCTTCAGAAAGAAGATTTCAATGCAAAGCACAATATGTAAAATGCAAATTTTTTCTGTTTTATGTGTTGGAGTATGGTTTAACTTTAAATATCTACTTTATCAGCATCCAAACTTTCAGTTACAGCTAATTTACCAGATCCTCAGACAGAGAAGCAGTTTGGAAGTAAAATCACACCAGGCACTGCTAGACCCAGTTTGGTGTCACCACTGAAGCTGTACTAATTTCTGGGAGGGGAGGAAGGGGACAGGGGACCCGACTTGCCCTCCCAGCCACTAGATGGCTGTCAATGTCCATCAGTCATCATGAGCAAGTGTCAAAGGTCGTGCACAGAGACCAGGTTTGTACGGCCTACTCTGCTTTGGGCTGCTTGTGGTGAGCTTGTTTTCATTTCAGGTACATCTCTCTCAGGGTTAATTCTCAAGCCAACAGAAGGAAAAGTATTTTAAAAGACAGCATATGAAATAATTTCAATTTTTCACCATATCATTTTGAAAGCAACACCTAAAAATTTAGGTGCTTCATTTGTTGTTTAAGGCTACTTACTTCACATTATTGTGTCCATATTGCTTTCACTGATTCCTGGTTCCCAACTTGCACATGGAAAAAGGAAAGTAAGGCCTGGACATGGAATCAAGCAGAACAAATAGACAGAAAGACAGAAAGACAGACAGAAAGACAGACAGAAAGACAGACAGAAAGACAGACAGAAAGACAGAAAGACAGACAGACAGAAAGAAAGGAAGGAAGGAAGGAAGGAAGGAAGGAAGGAAGGAAGGAAGGAAGGAAGGAAGGAAGGAAGGAAGGAAGGAAGGAAGGAAGGAAGGAAGGAAGGAAGGAAGGAAGGAAGGAAGGAAGGAAGGAAGGAAGGAAGGAAGGAAGGAAGGAAGGAAGGAAGGAAGGAAGGAAGGAAGGAAGGAAGGAAGGAAGGAAGGAAGGAAGGAAGGAAGGAAGGAAGGAAGGAAGGAAGGAAGGAAGGAAGGAAGGAAGGAAGGAAGGAAGGAAGGAAGGAAGGAAGGAAGGAAGGAAGGAAGGAAGGAAGGAAGGAAGGAAGGAAGGAAGGAAGGAAGGAAGGAAGGAAGGAAGGAAGGAAGGAAGGAAGGAAGGAAGGAAGGAAGGAAGGAAGGAAGGAAGGAAGGAAGGAAGGAAGGAAGGAAGGAAGGAAGGAAGGAAGGAAGGAAGGAAGGAAGGAAGGAAGGAAGGAAGGAAGGAAGGAAGGAAGGAAGGAAGGAAGGAAGGAAGGAAGGAAGGAAGGAAGGAAGGAAGGAAGGAAGAGGGAAAATGACACCACAAAAATGTGCACCATAGAAAGTAGAAGTAGTGAACCACCACCACCTCAGCTGAGGTGATGGCAGGTATATGAAGGACAGGAATACATCTTTCAATGACTTACTTGAAGAAAATCAATGACCTGAGCAAAACCTGCATATATGAGTGTTTTCTGCAGACATGAACAGCATTGAGTCATAGATGAAATGACAAGGAAAAGAAAAGGATTTGGCATCAAAGCAACTCAATTTCATCACATTTTTACCGGTCCTACCAAATGTGCTAATTAAAGGAACCTAGAAGCTGACAGACCTACAGTGGTAGAGAACACAGTCCAACAAAAGCAAAAAAGATGATGACTGGTACTGAAAGCAGTCTGCCAGTTTAAGGCTTTCTTCTGCCAGGAGGGGCTTCTTGATGCATAGTGTAACCAAAGTCCAATTCTTTTGCATTGTTTAACATAAAAAGACTGGAACAGAAGGGGTACAGTTATTTAATGAAAAAGGGTTGGAAATAAAACTGCTTGCACAGGGGTCTTCTCATCCTCTCTCTGTCATCCTCATGCTAGTTTGTGAAAAGCATAGAGAAATATAAGATTACACAGATACAGTGGTTTTAAAGTTTAAAAAGCTAGAAAATGAAAAGCTGAGTTTTGAGATATGAATTACAAAAGTTAATCCTGCTGACTCACAAAGCAGAGGTGCAGAAGTAAATCAACATGAAAGATGATACGTGCTAGCATCCGTTCTGCAGATGTACTGCTGTGCATGTGTACAGACTGCCAGGACAGGGACGAGAGGAGCTTGGGCTTAATGATGTTTGACTGCCAGCCTGCTGCAACAACAACATAGGGCATGATCCAGATCCCATTCAATCAATGGGAAAAGCCATTTACTCCAATAACAATCATACTTCTTTTTTTTTCCCCTTCAGTAATTTATTTCTGAGTAGTAATCAAGTATTATCTTTTATAATACTAATATATATAATTACTGTGACTTGCAAATTATAATATAAACACCAATTATTCTAAAAATCATTTTTCAGGAGTGCTCACAAATACAAAATCTATTTTGCATTTGTTGCACAGAAACAATTATTGTTAATAATGATTAACAGAGAGAATTCACATAAGCACTTTACAGTTACATACATGAGGATGAACCTGGAATACTTTACTAATAAAAGACTGAATTGATGCACAATTCTGCCAATTTTGTGCACATAAGTATTTAGGAAGAGAAGGGAGTTCCAAGTTACTGCCGCACCTCACTTGTAAAAAAGTGGGTAAGAACAAATCCCTTCCATTATATTTATGGGAATGTACACAGGCATAAAGTTTAAAACATAAACCTGTAGGAAACCAGATTTCATCAGAACTTTTTCTTAGGGAAAGAGGTGGGGGAGGGTTAATCCATCCACCAATGTTCCTGCTTAAAAAAATCCTAGGGGATAATTTGCAAAGTTGACAATTAATAAGCCTTTTTAACAGCATTCCACAGAATAAAAGGTGTTGAATGCTTTGAAGTCCAAGTGAGTTTCAATGTGATTGAGGAGGTCAGCTCTCTAGACAAGGAGCTGCAATACTTTAGAAGTAGAAAAGTTCCAGGGTATTCTCTTAAATAATGTAGATAATTTTAAAATATGTTCTTGCAGCTGGAAAATTGCAGGCTCAACTGCTTTTTCTGTGGAGGCCACAAATACCATTAAGTATGAATAAATACTGTAAAGCATCAAGGTGCAAGTCAGCTCCCAAGAAGGTTGTTGAAATTGCTGTGACCATCAGTGAAGCCTTCCTAAAGCCATACACTGCATCTGGCCAGTTGCTTCTGCCTGGGAGGGAGTTCACCCTCAGATATTCACCAAATAAGAAAACCCAGCCTCCAAGTTATAAACAGCAGTCCAGAAACAGAAAGCAATAGCAGAACAATATACCCTGAATTGGGAGAAGAAATAATGTCTGAGGTAAAGGGCTTTCTTAGTGCCACCTGGCAGCTGGGGCTTGTTTCTTCTAGAAAATTGTGCCTAAATAAATAAATAAATCTGTGTTCCACTCAGCATTGTGATTTCAATTTTGACTGAATGGGGGAAACTGAGTAGGAAAAACTATGCTTAGGATACAGTTTAAAACCACCAAATTAATTGTAAATCAGTGTCTCACGTATGCAACAGCTTCTACACTTACTTGGATGGACTCATTATTACCTACAATTGGTTTGGTCCCTATTTCTCCTTTTTCTCACTGGTTCATGAATTTATGTCTCCATCAGAGCAAAGAGAAGTTTTGCTTGCCTTTTTATGGATAACTTTCATTTCCAACACAGAACAATCAACAGTGTTTTTATTACAAGATCCAACACATGCTGAATACAAAGGCAGAAAACACTGGGATCCCTTCCAGTGAAAAGGCTTTCTCTCACCAGTCCCACGGCACTATCCAGTGTTTATTACACTATTCAATTCCCTAAAAGCAAATCATGGTGTTGTATCCACATCTTAACCTCACTGGTCCTGAGCTGCTGAACAAGATTCAACCCTTGTACACACACTAGACAAGGCAGGAAACTGTGCAGAAGGAACTTTGCTCAAAGTTTAGTCACACTGGTCCTTTCTTTTTGGTTACCCCAGTCTTGGACGTGACTTTTTCAAAAGCACTCAGTTAAACTAACTCATTAGCGTTGTCCCATGAACAAGGTTAGATATAAACATGTTTGACTTTGTTTTTCTCTGTTTTTACTTTAGTTCCCAAGTAGGCTGGCTGGACACATTGCTGGGTGCCTGCAGGAATGTTGGGTGAAAGAGGGAGCTGAAGTGCCTGATATGCCAGCAGTGCTTATACAAATACTCTCAGATGACCACATTCAAGCCTCCAGCATACAGTGGGAAATAAAATTACTTCCAAATGTCCAAGGCTGCACAGAGACTATCATGGAGAGGCATTCAGGGCATGCCTGAGAAAACACTACTGCAGATTTCAGCAGTTGGAGCAAATCAGTCAAAAGGCAAGGTTGGTAGCAGGGTCCCTGGTCTCTGCTGGAGCCCACACAGCCACAAACGCTCTGCTCGGACTTTGTCACGAAGGTAGTTAAAGTCAGTTCAGCTACTGCTGACTCAGTGTGGAAAAAGCCTAAACAAAGTGCTTATCATGGGCAATTATTATGTTTATTATCTCAAAAGGGGCTTGAGGCAACAGAGATCATTCTGTTTTATAAGCAAAATGTTGGAGCACATTCTTGACTAAGGGATGACATTTTTAAGAGGAATCACTTCATTTGCATGAAGACAGGCTGGTCCCAGAGAAACATCAGATTCTTTTGGTGGGGAGCTCACAAAGAGAACACACAGCAAACATGTTTCAGGCAGCTGAGGCAGGGCCTGGGCTTGGCATTGCTGAACACAGGCAAGTTCAGCAATGCAGGAACTGTCTTTAAAACTAAAACAAAACTAAACCTGCAAATTAGCACATTTCCCAAAATGTAAGAGGTTGAAACCTTCTGAAAGCAAACACACCCCAACAGTGGAAATCCTGCCCAACTTGCTGCTACTGGAAATTTAAGTAAATGTGATCAGGACATAATGAACTGCACATAATATTTCTAAACTTAAGTCTAAAATAGCAAGATTACAGTAAAAATGTAATATTATTCTACAGTCTATTTTGGCTCCCTTTCTGGAATCCATAAATGTTTGATTTTTATCTTACCAAAAGCCAGACTTGAACTGCTGTGATTTAGTAAAAATAATGCATTTTGGCTGTGAAGAAAATTCTCTCAGCTACTTCCTGTGCCATTATCAGTAAGACACAATTTCTATTCACAGCCCATTTGGAATCTTGTAGTAAATCTAGGGATAATTCACAAGAAGCCACCCTGGCTGTCCAGTCAGCCAGAAACCTATGGCCTGAGGAACAAGCCATGCAGGGTAAGGTTGCACTGTGTCAGCCAGGTTCTGAAATAACCATCTCTTGGTGTTCCCAGCACTGATCCCTGAGGAATGTCACCATGATCTAGCCACCAGCTGGACTCAGAATTGCCAGCCATTAGTCTGTGAACTCAATAGTCCCACCAGTTCATCATTCACCTTGTTATCCACCTGATCAGTACCATACTGAGTACTTCTCCAATTTTTCAATGGATTCTATGGGAGATGGTGTCAGAAGTGTTGCTGAACCAAAAGTAAACAGTGGCTTCATTTGTGCACCAAGCCAATCACCTCATAGAAGAAAATGAGATTTAACCAATTCAATGGAAAGGGGGAAAATGCGTTAAATAAATAGCCCCTAGCTATGTCTGCTCCTCTCTGTGCCCATCTACTCCAAATCTTACAAGTCCCACTGTTTCAGTTTCACATATGCTCTAACACTTAGAGTCCAACTGGTAAAAGAGCAATGAACTGCAAAATAACTGGTTTGCCTTCCTTGTTTTGCAGGATTTAGCTCTTTTGAAGTCACACAAAATGCATATGGATGTCTTTTCTTATTATATCTAAGAGAAACACTTGCTGCTGCCCAAACACCCTCATTCTTTGAAGCCATACACATCAAAGTTCAAATAGCAACCCATCATTACACCCTGCCTTTTCCACAAAGCTATTCTACATTGTGGTTTGCAAAATGGACTCCTGTAATCCCCTAAATGCATCCTTGCTGGCTAATATCACCCTCTTTTTCAACTAAAAATAAAGATTTGTAATTAGCAAGAAAACTCAGTTCCATAATTAAAAATCCTTGCATTCCAACAGGCTCAGCATTTCAAACTGAAGTGAAAACTACCCAGAGTTTGGGTGGAGTAGGAAGGTATTGCTGGAAAGCTGTACTCATAATATGCTGTTTGTACAGCAAAGCCATTCATTTGCTGAAATTCTGGGCCTCTAAGAAAGTAAAAAAGAAGAATGGTAAGCAAAAAATCTGCAAAAATTTCAGGAACAAAGCCTCTTGTTTCTTTTCTGCCACCATTACCTTTACCACAGTTCAGACAGCTCAGTCAGCAACTTCTGGTTCCAAGTTGACATGGAACAGACTTTGGCAACCCTCAGGGCACCATGGCTGCTTCCTGCACAGCATCAGGGAGAGAGGGTCTAAAGGAGCACCCTAGTTTTCAAGTGTAATCCTGAAGATAATCACACCCATGTACATGAAGAAGAGACAGGGATTTAGATGTGTCTCATGCCCAAGAGGGAGTTAAACTTATGTATTACTTACAGATATAGGAGCAATAAGCAGAT
The DNA here is from genome assembly GCA_024865655.1 of Emberiza elegans. Lineage (NCBI taxonomy): Eukaryota > Metazoa > Chordata > Aves > Passeriformes > Fringillidae > Emberiza > Emberiza elegans. The sequence continues at coordinate 3,585,574 of JALJVW010003518.1, forward strand.
TGCTCCTTTCAGTGTGTAAAAGAAACAATGTTAGTAACAAGTGAGTAGGACTCAGCTCATTTCAATAAAGGTTTGGGATAAAAAAAACTTAAGACTGAATATAAAAGCAAGACAATTAGCATTGCTCAGGAATTTTTCTACAATGTGTGTTATGGGTTTTTTGAGGGTATTTTTTGTTGCAGATCAATTCATTACTGAAATAACAAGGACAGTCCTTTTATTAGCTACATAACTTGAAAACCTTTTCTTTCATTCTCGGGATGTTTGAAATCACCTATTTCTGTCAAAAAAACCCACTGGGATTTGCTAGAGGGAACCTCACTCCAATAAAAAAGCCTTGTAAAAAAAATCTAAGTCAAGCTGCAGAAAAATGTTTTCACTGACCTGACCCAGTTCCATCTTTTTCATCATTTCTGAGTCATGAGACCTTTTCAAGGTTGCCCCAACTCATCCAGGCTGGCAAGAGAAAACTCAGTTGTTAAAGAGCAGCTTCCCCTCTAGCACAGGCTGGTGATTGTACAATGCAACAAGGATGACTTCAATTAGACTCATATTTACAGACCAATGTACTTTAAATCCCACTGGAAGAAGAACAGAGCTAGGTCAGGTGAAGAACGTCCTCATTTCATTTTCAGCATGCTGCATAACTTCATCACATTTAAGAAAGAATTTTAAGCAAAATCCACTTTCTTTTTTTGCCTTGTATGTAACAGTGGAAAATGGCAACATTAACTTTGTAAGAAAAATCCCATGAAAGAAGAATTACAGGTATCTTTGCCACTTGAAGACTCTGTGTTACGATATGATGCACTGGATAAAATTACATATTTTTATTTCCATTTAATTTTTAACTTGTCTTTGGTACTGTCCCAACTCTTGATCCATACAAATGTTTTAAGAAAGAAAAAAAAAAAGAAAAGAAAAAGGTCAGCAAAGAAGACACACGATCCACCCTGTCATTTAGATGCATAGCAGTGATAAATGGATACATACCAGCCATTACTTAGCTCTGCTGCAGGATTATGGTTTCTGGGACAGAGGAAATGAAAGGCTTTTCTGCAGGCTCTCCTGCTCCTAATCATTGGACATCATTCCATACTTCAGGGAGCAAGCATTATGAACTTTGTCAGACAAATAATCCATACTAAAAAGTTTGGAATGAATTAAAATTCAAGTAGGGATGCCTAGTTTAAAACAAAACAGCCGTCATCACCTCCAGCTACTGTTTGCTTTGAACTTAATATATTTAGTACTTTCCTTACTTCCTCCTTTCAAAACTACTTCATCATTTTTCAGATCTTTTTAATTTTACCCTACTATTCTTTCTTTGATATGAGCCTTTAAAAGCCCAAGGAGGCAGCATCCAAGTTACAATAACATTTTTTTCCAAAGCAAAGCACTCTGAATACTGACATCTTGTTGCACCGCTAAACTCTCAAAGCAGAGCTAGATCCTGAAATTAGGTTGATGTAAATGCATAAAATACAAAAGAGAAAATAAATCATTTCTATAAAAGAAGAGAAATCTATGTGTGGTTGAGAGAAGCATACATGTTTAAGGGATGCAACTTAAACATTAGGCTAAAGATCACTTCTAGGGAACAATCCAAGGTATATGGGCACTCTAATGTGACTATGCCCCATTGCTGGTATAAAAACTTGGCCTTCACTGCACTCAGTAGCCAGTATAATCCATACAGGGAACCCTGACATAAAACTGAGCTGTAACATGACCAAAAATTGGGCTGTGAAGTGGAAATCACCTGCTGGAAGCCAGGAATCCTGCACAACACCTTTGACTCAGTTTAACAGTGGAAGCGTCTTAGTTTAGCCATCTCCAAACTTACATGATAGTAAGTAAAACAAATATTTACTTTTTCCTTAGGGAAGAGGTTTCAAGAAAGAATTTGGCAAAAAGCCAGCTGAAAACTTTTTTTTTTTTTTTTTTTTTACGTTAGTCTCCAGGGCTATTAAATGATAAACCTTTGGGGACAGAGCCAATGGAATCAAAAGACATTATTGTCAGTGGGCTTTAATCCCACATAAAGCACTGTTGTGTTACATTTAGAGGCACATGATGCATCACATCAACTCCTTATTAGCACCTTTTGGCATAGTTTGTTTTTTTCTTCTCTCTAATGCAGGGGATCATTAGAAGTGATTATCTGTGGTATAAGAAATGCATCTCAAATTGCATCTTTCACACAGCATTTAAGAGACTGCAATACAAACAACAAATAACAACAGCCCAATCACTTGTTTGAACCTTGCAGTTTAGGACTTTCCTAAACAACATAAAGGTCCACTTTAAGGCCCTGTGGGCTCTGTTTGCACAAGGAATCATTGCTGACTTTGCATTAAAACAATATACTGTGATTGAAACAGCAGTTTGGCATACAAACATAATGAATGTCCCTTCACCAAATCTCTGCAATATTTTTCAAATCTCTCCCTGGGTAAGTTCAAATAATGTTTTGCTTGGTTCAGATAAACTCTAGCTTATCACAAGCTCATCAGAGTCTTCAGAGGTCTTATTTTTCCTCAAAAAGTACCCTCATTTCCTATCTTTTTAGGTTCCTACATATTTTCATTTTCTGAACCACAAAACCCTTCCACTTCAACTTTTCCATTCAAGCCCCACATTCTTTCTTTGAAACTTTTTCCCTAAGGAAAACCCATTTATTTGCCTTAATTCAGCACCTCACACATCTGAGTGTTACACCAAGAAGGCACTTTAACATTATAATTTCCCATTCAAGAGCTGCTTGACAAGACATTTTAGGTATTGATAACTCTGAAGCAAGAAGTAAACCACAACACCTTAAGTAGACAATCATTTGACTGCTTTTTACTGTGAATTTAGAAATATTAATTCAGTTCAGCAAAGCCCAAAGGTAACAGTAAAGACCAATACATGTTATCATCAAAGGACAGAAGTGAGACCATTATCTTGGTTCTTCAAAGTCTGTAAGATATTTACATTCAAGTCCTTTAAGTGGTGGCTTTATTGCCTGTGTCACTACTTGCATTTTATTGTAAAGCAACACTGGAACATCTCTGCAAATTAATGTGTTTTCTTCTACCTGGTACTGCAATTCAATTAATTGGTCAAGGATGTTGTACTTCAGACTTAACAGACCTTTTGAAACAAATCTGATCTTTTAGCTCCTTTAGAACTTTACAGTCACCAAGAGTATCACCAGAACTACTCATTTTTCTTAAAGAAAAAGGCTGGAAATATGTTGCATTTACAGCTAATTTGAAGAGCCAGCTCTGAGAAATCTGTAGCTGCTCCAGTTAACACCAACTGAAGATTTTGACTTTCACTCCCTTGCTCAGGAGCTGTTTTTCACATAGATACCTACCTATTAGACAATTCCCAAAGGATTAGAAATAGCTGGCATCTATCCATTAAGAGGTTTGTGACAATTTCCAGAACACAGTGTCCAATTTCTAGATTTATTTACACTAGTGAAAAAATGCAATATGGCCAATGCTCTGCCTCACTAACTCCTTCTCCACTGGTGGTTTGGGCTAACACAGCCTCATACAGCCATTGCCAACAATCTTTTCTGCAAATCAGGCTAAACATGTCATCACTATATTATATTATCACTAATCCTACGATATTGGTAGGCTTGGAATCAAATTCATTAAGGGGTTGTTATAATCAAGTTTTCTCAAATAAAATGCATGCAGGGCTTAAGAAGTGACAATTTCAGCCCCCTAAAGATCACACCAGTGCTCAAGACAGATCAGTCTGAGGGAGGAGTGTACCACAGTGGAGCTACAACATGTGAGAGAGACACAGTTGATCTGCACCAACACCAAGGCAAGATAGGAGCAAGGAGCCAGACTGTATCCTACGTGCAGTGAGACCAAGCTCTGTATCTCATCCCAGAACTGCCTCACCTATGTGCTGCACCCAGACCTCCCAAACACTCAGTGAACAGCCAGTACTCCAAAACAGCCCTCAGGTACAAGGTAACTTCTGCCTGAAGGAGAGCAGTGATAGAAATGCAACGTGCTGACACACCAAAGAACATGTACTTGGGAGAGGGCTTTCTGCCTGGCTCCTTTCAAAACTTCATGTTAGAGTTCAGGCTTTCAGCAGTGTTGCAACACATAGGAGATGAATGTAATAAAACAAATTGATACTCGTAGACCACCCACAAGCAGCAGGCCTTCAACACTGAGTTGGTATCATCATAATTCTTCTCTACTTCTATTCACCAGGGCCTTATTCAATGTTTAAGGTAAAATCCTTCAAAGCTGTGCTCTCCTAACCTCTACCTGTTGTCATGAATCTTACTTTTACACATGGTAAAACAACAGACAGAACTGCATTAAGTGAGCAAAACAGAAGAGCAGACAAGTACTCACAGACTAAATACACAGAATTTGTGTGAAGAGCTAGAGTTGCACTAAGGTTAATGGATCAACATTCTCGCTGACAGACTCTCCCACTGTTTACCACTGCCCTTCAGCACAGTCACCTGAGCGCCAGTTTTTAAACAATAAATTGCAGCAATTTTAAAAGCCACAGAATAAGACACATCTATAAATGTGGTCCTCCGTGCTGTATCCGTGAAGAACTACCAAAACAGATGAACTGGGAGAATATAAAAGGAATATGGCTTTTTGCCTCTGGCAATAAAATAAACACACATAAATCAGTATCAAAAGGGAAAACCATCCTTCATAAAGCTCATCCTTTATCATGTCCATAACTGCACCCCTTTATATTAAAGGGAGCAAAATATTTTTGTAGTGATAAGTTTGACAAGAAAAGATAATAAGCATCTTATTGGAAACAGATGGTTTGCACTGCTATGCTATAGATAAAGTTGTGTCAGCATTTCCATAAAAGGCCTCCCTGTTTCCAGCAGTTTCCAGCTGGCAGGCAACATTTCTACCTCAATGAGCAAGATAAAATCACAGGAATAACCTGGAAAAACCAGGGGAAGAGTAATCCTTGAGCTAGCATTGGAAAAGAGAGAGGGGAGGTGTTTTGGGGGCAGCCTGGGAGAGGGTGTGAAGGTATTTCTGACAGAAAGGAGTGGCTGTGCAGGGCTGTACCTCAACCAGCTTGGGTGGCTGTTCAGGTACTGCTGCAGTGACCTCACTGACTCAGAGCCCCAACCCACAACATCCCTGTCCTGTCCAAGATGCACACTGTGTCATCTATGCCCAGAGATGCAGATACAATATATATTTTTAAGAATAGTCCTCAACCAAGCATAAGACCTGTCAGAAACCAAAAATAACACAGACGAGAGCTATTTGGGCTAGTCCTGAAAAGAAATCCCAGTAAAAATCTCTGTCTAATGGATGAGCCAACACAGATTTCATTACTGTTGAAACAAAACCCAAGTTAACAAGTCACACTCAGATACATTTTGGAAAATGTTAGTTCAGCTTTGTCCTTCCTAAAAGCATTGACTGCTTTGATCTGGGATAATGTAATGTATTTTCACTAACTTTATCTATTGAAAATCAATTATTTTGAAGTCATATGAAAAAATAAATCTAACTATGTGCTTCTAACTGTGTCCTAGATCCAACCTAGAATTTAATGTTATAGTTTATACCTCCTTAATTTAACAATTACAAAAACGTTTTTTAGCTTCAATAAATTTGGCTCAGGCTCCTCTTTGTACATTTACAATTCACATTGACTAGCTCTCTGCTCTTCTGCTAGAAACTTTGGATTATTTGAGTTTCTTCCTATATTTGGATCACAAACCCTTTCTTGACAAGGAATATGCTCACTGCTTGACAGGGGAATTTTTGACAGGGTTTATTTGCGGTTGGCGGGCTGTTTTGGTTTTCTTACTGTTGTAGAAGGCACTGAAAATGAATAATAAACACTGTCAACATGACAGATTAAATTTGTATCAGATGCCATGAGCTATTGCAGTTACTCTCACATGTAAACCATGAAAATATAAAAAGTGCAACAAAGGCTGCACCCACCTAAAGCTAGGTATTAGCTTTATATAGATATATAAATATTAAATTATATATTATGCAAATTACATACATGGGGGTTTTGATAGAGAAATTCCCCCAAGAGGCAATTTTCAGAAACTTGAAGACTGTTTTTTTTGGGGTTTGGCTGGGGGTTTTTTGAGAAAATTTTGAGTGAATGACCGATGTAGCTGAGTATTGAGCTCTGTGACATTTCAGCAAGTGTGTAGCCTCCTCTGCAATTCTGAATCCATAAATGCAAACACAAGAAGTTGATATAAATTTGTGTTTGGTTTGAAGTGCGTGGAGAATCTTCCCTGCAGAGGTACTGTAGAACAAACAGGGAGAAGCTTACTTTCAAGATCAGAAACACTCCACTGTGCACACCTGATAAACTGGATATTGCATAGAAATCACTCTGATTTGGTTTTAGAAGCCAAATTAGAAATCAATTTAGAAATCTAGTAATTTGTACTACGCCAAAAACATAAACTTCTTTTGGTACTACAAAGTATACCTTCATTTTTGTAAATTATCCAGTCATATGTCAGAAGATTGTTACTTGACAGAGCTGCATCAAAAAGGTTCTGGGATGCAAAATATCCTTTCAGTGTACTGGAAGAACAATGCATGTTAAATACTCCCGAGTTCCACATGTCTGGCAGCAGCACTTTAACAAAGTTACAAATACATTGTGTTCGAAGCAAACCTCACTCTGAGGCATTCCTTGGATATCAACACTTGAAGAATATAAACAGCCTTGTTGTTTCTGGGCCCCTTATACTCTTGATATTAAGCAGAGCAGTGCAGTTGACACCCCATACAGTCTATAAATCAAATATAACAACTTACAAAAGCATGTAGCTCACAGGCTGCTTGTTGCACTTCATAAAATCTTGCCAACGAATCAGAAAGGTGACTGCTGAGTGAGATACAGTTGTGGCATTAATAAAGGACTAATCATAAATAAGAAATGTCCATTCTAAGAAACAACCCTTGGCTAGCTGCTGACTGTCTGGCCATTGAAACAGGCTAAAAGACTTAGTATTCTTTAGGTTTGAATGCAAAATCCAGAAATACCTGCACTTGTTAGTTTCTATTCGATCATCAGAAAATACACAATCTCTATATATAAAACAAGATATTATTTGATAATAATGCTTTCAAATGATCAAACTGAAATTATTACACCATAAAAATAATTATTAGACACCACCATTTATTAATTTTATTATATAACCAGTCAAATGAATTGAAAGCTTTGGTTTGGTATAGATCACCTCTGCATGCTCTCAGGTACATCTGCAGAAACCACATTCTCCATAACGACTACACAACACTTAGAAATTACATTTCAAGATCTGATTCAAATAATATTTCACTTTATGCTGCTAATCTAATACTTTCTTAACTATTATGTTAGTAGGCCAGTCACTGCTCATTTTTAAATAAATAATATTAGATATGCAATTAGAGCTCAGCATACCAATTGGATTCTGAACATATTAAATTATTTCTCTCAAAAATAATTTAAATTCTGTATAATTTCTTAGTGTGTTTCTTATTATCCATAATGTAATTTACTTGAGACTTGGGCCTCATTGCACTTGGTTTAGCAGCAGTTCCAGGACTCTTACAACTGGGAAGGAAGTTATTTGTACTAGACCTGATCTCTGAGGCCTTTCCACAGATCCAGGTAAATATCACTGAAACCCAGCCACTAAATCTCACTATAAGAGGCAGTGCAACCTCCCAGGTTATAATGAGATCCATGATCCCTGGCCACTATTAGAAAACAACCACATTGTAGTCAGCCTTCAAAAAACCCCCAAACAATCATAGGACAAAATTTCAAGTTGATGTGGATATTGATAAAATGTAAAAATTTCAAACTCTAAGTAACAGAAATCACTGCTGAGCTTTAGTGGTGATGCACTAAAGAATAATAAAGATTCTGTCCTGTTAGGAAATGAGAGTGGGGATACCAGACAAGACCCCTCAGTTTGCATCTCTGAGACCCCAAGACTTCCAGCATGCAAACAGACATGACATTGGATCACACCAGACATACTAGACCCTGCTAAATTATCCAGAAGCACAGATGGGAACCAAATGTCCACAAGATCCTCCCTGAGAGACCACATTCTCCAGCTAGATAGGTGAGGAGCCACCAAAAAATTAAAAGTTACCTTTAACAATTCTGGAAGAACTGGGATAATGAGGCACACTGCATTTTTCAATAGTGATGTAATCAATAAAAACAAAGAATAATGAGCTTGAGGGTAAAGTGGTGAGAGGGAATGAAGTATGAGATAAAAGGGTCAGATAATGGATGGTCTAACAATTACTTTCACCTCCAAATGCAAGAACCCAGTGAATAATCTTTCAGAAATTTAACAAAGTGCTACAGAAATATCTGGTTTATATATAACCATATTTATATTTGTACAACATGATTTATTTTTACTCCAAATTATATAATTTTATAGGATCCTTTATTGGTGCTATGGAATAAGTAGTTCACTCAAATACTTAGGAAGAATTATTCTTTAAATACTGGAGAAAAGTTCTGGGATGAAATCCATGGCTTACAGATGAACATCATACTGAGATATGATGTTCATATAGTGAACATCACTTCATACTGGTGAAATTTCCTCTTCAGCACTGACTGACCACTTATGCTTAAAAGTAGTAAATACAGAAGGACCCCCAACCTTTTGTATTCTGTGTATGTGTATATATATGTGTATATATATATATATATATATATATATATATATATATATATAACCATCTATAGAACTGAGCAATATTTGTTTCATGTTTGCTTTCTGCAACTCCAGTTCCTACCTGAAGTCATAATACATAGCACAGACACTAAGCAGCTATTCAAACAGCACGAGGTTCAGCTTTAACACATCTGTGTTATAATGCTCTTTTCAACAGGTGGGAACTTTCCCATCTCCACAAATAGGAAATCATTTTAGCCCAATGCCAAAGATGCCACCTCAGATAATAAAAGAGGGAAGCAAAACTTCCTCACTTCATCCCAATGGCCTGTGAGAATACATGGTCAAGGATTTGAAATCCAGGTAAGGTTTGGGGATGTTGAAAAGAGTCATTCCTGAGCATTTTGATAACCAGGGATTTCTACAAATTTCTTAGCACACAGGGCAACATGGGATACCCAACCTGAGCCTAATTTGCAGTGCCTAGCAAAGCAGCCCTAAGTGATAAATTCCATCTCCAGCTGAGTCAATCAGAGAGCAGCAGGAGGGTATTTAAGATCTGTGGAAGAGATTCTGCCTGCCCAGGCAGATGCAGTTTCTCCATGGACATCTCCAAACACACCTGCGCTCTGCGTGCAGGGTGAGCTCAAGCCTGGGGCAGTTCCAGCACGGATCCTAGAGCAAGGCTGGAATGGCATAGAGCCAGCAGGATGCTGAGCCCCAGACTGCAGCAAGCCAGCATCTCCTCTGGGAGCTGCCTGGATGCCCAGGCAAATGGAGCAGCTTGGAGAGTCAGCATACTAAGCTTTATGAAATAACTAGTCTCTAATCACTAAATGAGAGTGGTTACTTTTTTCCCTACTAGAGATTCTTTTTGCCACTTTCATACATGTAAACCGGGTATTTTTCAACAAAACTGCCATCTTTTAGATTGTCAGCATATGCTCTGCAGGATGCTTTCATCTCAACAGCATGAGTCAATACAACTGAAATACTGACATCTACTTTCATAAAATGCAGAAACCAAGACATTGACCTGTGGCTATGAAGACCCACTGGGAATGTCAGATCTCACGAAACAGTCCAAAAACAACTTGACAAGAATGAGAGGTAACCAATGACTTTGTCAATGTACCAAGCAAAGTATATTGTCCTCTGAAATTGATGCACCATTGCCTGTGCTGCAATAACAGAAAGTCCCTTTCTAAATCAAACCCTAAAATCTGCCTTAATTATCCTTCAACTATTCTCATTCTTGATGAATATCTGTTCTAAAAGCCTTAAAACTGATTCTTCTAAGAAAGCATTTCTGAAAAGTAACTAGACTTAAACTAGTTTAAACTACCACAATTGTGTTTGTTTAAGGTAAGATTAACTCAACACCTTTTGACTTCTATTCAATTACTGCAGATGTATTTCTTGGCTCTCAAATCGCAGGTGGTTCAAAACCACCTGTACAGCAATTCTTTCTATTTCCTTCAGTGGAAGACTGGTAAACCTCCGATCAATACCTTCAATAAGCACTTTCACATAAATTTCCATCCTCACAAAAAGCTTGCCAAACCCAAGAGACAAAAGAGCTTCTGTGCAACATTTTATAGCTATTTTTATGCCACAGGAGATCATTTTTCTAGGCTGAAAGTGGAAGTTTCCTGCCAGATCCACCCACTCATACTGTAGCTTCTCATGGTGAACACTTCAAAATACCCAGAGGAGGAACTCTGGTTTAACACAGATCAAAGAACTTTATCTAAAAAAAACATTGATCAAAGTTTTGAAACCTGAAGTTCCATTACACATCAATCTTCTGCATCAGCTCTTCACCTTAACACACATGAATATTGCCCTCTGCAGACCATTACTGCTGCTCAGTCTTTGATTTTCTTTTTCAATTTTTAGTCCATTTTCCTTGCTCTCTCTGTAAATTTAGATTTCTTCAGTTGCCCCATCATTTAGTGTAATAAATACATCTAGAAAAATTCTACTGTCATTAACAAATTATTTAGAGTAAAATTTAAGAAGTTAACTACAGAAAATAACAACTACCCCTTTTGGTTTGGTTTTCTTGGGGTTTTTTTTTTTTTTTTTTTTTTTTGTGTGTGTGTGTGTTGTGTGTGTGTGTGTGTGTGTGTGTGTGTGAAGGAGCTTGAAATACCACTTTGAAAAACACTTACACCATGACACAAGCAACTTTTCTGTTATAGGAATCTCTCCACAGAAGTTACCCATAACTTAGGGTCAAAAAGGAGGCAGCACCTATCAGCTTTTTTTTGTACTGCAAACAGGTGGTGAGGGCTTAAAATTTAAACGCATTCCTCAAATTTCCTCTGTCTACAGCACATAGCATATTTTAAATGGTTTACTCAATTTATTTGCACTCTTCATGTCTGTTGTAAGCATAATGAATACATGCTGAGATATCCAACAACAACAAACCAATCATCACTTGCCAGAACAACTTCAAAGCTCTGAGACATGTCGTGAAAATCAAAACGATGCTGCAGGAATTTATTTTCCAGACTCTTCTATTTAGCGCTTACTAGCAGCTCTGCCTTTTAAGTGTTCTGTCTCATATGGTGAGGAGAAATACGTCCCGCTGCTATTTACTTATCTTCTGGCACTGGCTGCTAATCACAGCCAGGCTGTGATTCCAGTATTTCATCCCTAGGACTCCAGTCAATCCTACAGGGAACAAGAGACTCAACCCTATTGCATCCCTTTCCATTGCTGGATGGTCTGGAAACCTGAAGCAGCTGAATCAGATACAACCCTGCACCTAACAAGCACATTGCTCAAGATCTATTTTATTTGTTAGGAAATGAACTCAACTGCTTTTGAAAAGTACTTTTATACATCTATCAATAATGATGACAGCATAAAGTAACACGAGATTTCTTCTTCTCTTCCTATTTTAATCTAAACCAAGAATTATCTCACGTTTACAAAGAAATTCTTAAAATATGGATTTGAGTCTAAACCAGAATTTTTTAACAACCCAAAATAAGAATTTCTGTTGGTAACACAAAATCTAAATTACTGACACAGTGGATTATTTAACTGTTTACCAAAAGATACATACATGGCAGGATGTGCAGAATCTCTTCCACAAACTTTTTCACTTGAAGTACCTCCATAAAACAAGGTTACAATGTATATTGCTGTCCCCAGGTGAAGGCTCTGTTCAGGAGTTTGTGACTTCAAGGAATGTGACCCAGAGTTTTGCTTTTTCTTTCCATGAATTAAAATCCCTCACAAAATTTTTCTCCATGACTTATGCATTACATTATTTTATAATATCCTGCTCTGTGCAGGATAGCATATATAATAAATGGAAAACAGACACAATCACTCTGGGATTTCACTCATTCTGAATTTTTTATGGATTTATATGCATTAAATTTCCTTCTGTCTTTCAAATAGGCTAGGCTGGAAATGTACCAGATTCAACTTACTGTATTTAACAGACATTTCGTTCATGTTCTGACCAGTTAAAAAAAGTGACACCATAATAATATAGGAGGCCAGGACCAAATCAGGATAGTAGGGCTGTATTTTTTCAAAAATTCAAACTAATTTGAGAGAAGGCATCAATATATTTGTATTAGGAATATATTATATTATTGTAAATAATTATTTTATTCTATTTATTTTCTATTTATCCAAGTGTAGGAATACAAAGAGTCATCAAAGACAGAAAACTTCCTGACAGGAAAGACAATAAAAGTGGATTGGGGGGGATTCCTGGAAAATACTTCTTTTTTCCTGTGTTTGGCTAGTGTTGCTATCATGGCCACCAATTTCTAGCAATACTCAATCCAAATACCTGTCTTAATATAATCAAGCAATGTCTTTCCAATCACTTTTCCATTGCAACTTTTACGGTCTTATAAATGTGTCTACCAAACTTAAATTCACAAAGTCATTCATATAGTTCTGTGAGCTACAAGCAAATACAACTGTTGTCTTAGCAAAACCCAGAGCATATTAAATATACACATTAAATTACATGTGAAACAGGAAAAATACATTTAAACCCAGATCATTTAAATAGTTCCTTAAATATATTTCCAAATGGATTTCATGTATCCATTATTAATGTACAGAGGTCCCCTAAGATAACTACAGCTGTGTATGAAGTGCATAAAATGTAAATGCAGCTGTGTATCCTGGTTGAAACCAGGTGTCCTGACATTCCAAACCTGGGCCCTGACCAGATGACATCAGAGCTCACTTCTAAGTCAGCCCCTGATACTTCTTCCCAAAAAACTCAGGGCATAAAAGCAAAGAAACCAGCCAGGACTGTGGAAATTTCCCCTTTTTCCAACACAGAACTGAGATGTACACAGGAGATATACCTCAGCCCCTTGCTTTAAAGAAAGCCAGAGGAAAAAGCAATGTGTTGTTTACAGATTTAAAATGCTCTGCAGTACACTGCACTCCTGATATTTTTCAGGGCTTACATATTAAAAACTGCTGAAAAGCCATTATCCCAGGGATCAGCTGCTCTTAGCAAATATCTGTGGGTTTCCTTTCCTGCAGTCACTGGACCCCTGCCCCCTGCAGTTCCATATAGTTTGTACTTGGAGAACTACATAAATATGAAAGAGTGATAAGGGGAAATTCCTGACAGTGATAATTACTAACCCAAGCATGGGGAAAAAAAAAAACCTCATTTCACATGTCTTTATGACTGATTACATCCCACCATACTACAAAAGAACTAAAGCCCATTTTCCAGTATTTTAGTACATATGGGAAACTGAGATATAGCCAGGAAGGCCATTTCAAACGGAAATAGCTTCTGTCTTCCAGAGTTCAGAAAACTATTCAATTTTTAAAAATATCTCCTAAATCCCAAGGCAGATTAAATCCAGAAAATGTGGAATACAAATCAGTCTGAAGGCCCAGGTTAGCTTGATGAGATTCATTTTCAGCCCTTGGCCAGGGTTTATTTCCCTTCCCATTTACACTCAACAAATCATTACTTGTGCATTTTTTTCCTCTCTATTTCAGGCTATCACCCTGGCTTATTCAAAATAAAGAAAAAGCCTGGTCTAGCCAACAGTACCTGAAACAGTGCCATTCATGGCAAGAGAAAAGCATAACCAAGCAGAGATGCATCCCTGGGCTGATCCCTAAGTCAGCTGATTGCTTGGCACTGATTTTTTTTTAGTTTCAAACACATCACCAAAGGGGAGTTTATGGGGAATGTAGCTCATGGCCAGCAGGCAGTACCAGCTGGGTGGTGAGAGGACACCATTTTCATGGTATGGCATTAACCAACATCTACTTCATAAAGCCAATGGAACATCATAGTAAATGCACAAAAATTCCAGAGAGCTGTAGGAATGCTAGAGTATGAACACCTCAGCAGCTCCAACAAGCCTTTAATGAAGTACACTCAGTGTTTGCTCAGTGTAGTGAGTGAATGTTCACCACACAGTGTGTCTGGAAATGCAGAGCAGGCACTTGTGGAGCATTTTCCTTTCAGTAAAGCAAAGCCCCCTGGTTTCCTGCCTGGTTAATTTCTACTGCTTCAGGTTTTCATTTCTGAAATTGTTCTTCATATGTAAAATGGCTACCTTTTCAGACCCGTGTCGCTCACTGACACAGAATCATACATGTTACTAGGCACAGAGCTTAATTACAGCAATGGGTCTGTGGTGGCAAAATTCCCACAAAAGATCCCTTGCTAACACACGAGGTCTTTATGAAGAGCACTTTCCTATACAAGTAATTCTTCCCCCTAGAGATGATTAAATAGCACAACTGAAGATCATATCAGCTCTCTCCCATTTCTTTGGCTTATAACAAGAAGATGTGTGTGTGTATATATATATATGCATGCAAAGGAAATCTTTAAAAAACAAAGTAACTTAAAAAAAAAAAAGAAAAAAAGCATGGAGGGACAACTAAAAGCCTAAACCAGTGGTGAAGACAACTAAAAGCTGATCTTTCTTTAATTTTTTTAATATGACTCATGATTTCAAAAGGTTTTGCATTGGAAATACTGACACGTTTCTGTTCCAGCAATTCCTTTAGAAGTGTGTAGTCAGGACTGCATCCCCTTTCTTACCAAATCACAGCATGTTCTGTCCCTTGAATTTCAGTTCCATTCATTCCTTAAAACATTCCTTCACCATCCCCTAAAGTTCTCTATTGTCCTTCCAGAAAGGAAAGAAACACCTGGCACCCTCTCCCTTGCTATCTGGGCTTCCAGGTTTCACACCAGTCCTGCCCTATTCATGTTCTTGCCTATTATGATTGCAGTTGCTTGGAAAAGAATAAATATAGACTAAGATAACTATTACTATGAAAAAAATCTTTATAAATATAAATTTGGTTTCTTAGAGTGAGAGCAAAACAGCTGTTTTAGTTTTTCCTTTGTTGGACTTTTTTTTCACTGTGGAAGAACTGGGATTAGAAAGTACACTGTGAAATCCCAATGGAGACAAGGTCAACCACCACTGGAGTAACTCTATCTCACACAGTTACCTTACAGCAAAATCCAGGCTGGTTTTCCACATTGGCATGAGTAAATGCACATTAATTATCTGGTGGTGAAAACACATCTTCTTGGCACTGAGGACAAAGCTATCTTTTTGTTCACTTTGGCACAAAATCAGTTTTCAAATATATTTCATCTGATAGTATTGAAACAGTTCACAGATTCATTTAAAACGTACAAACCCTCATTTTGGTGGCTGATATGTATCCAGAAACACCTTTGGTGTTGATAATCAATATACGTGATGTTTAATTATTTAATTATCAATGTACCTGCTAACCATTAAAGCACTGCAGTTTTAGACAGAAGACATCTATAAGATCAGCCTCACTCACATGTTTCTTCCTGATTTTTCTGTTTTAGATGCAAAGAATCAAAGAAGAATATCAATCTACAAATCAATAAATTAAGGAAAAATAGAAGTGGAATTCTTCCCAGATAAGCTAACATTTGCACCTTTTACCTTCAACCCAGTGGGGTCCCATCCAAAGCTGAATTCCAGAAAAAGGTCATTTCAATTTTACAAATGTCAGGCAAAACTATAGACAGCTTCTGCTAAAGTGACATTAAGATGTTTCTGAATTATAAGTTGTCCTTTGTCAAAACTGTACCCTTATTTCAGTCATTCCTAACACTCAGAAAGGCTCGTTTATGGTTTATTTGTCTTGACCTTCTAAAAAAGAGACCTTTGCTATGTTCCCACAGCAGCAGCCCAACCCACTGACACATTTTGTGCAAGAAAAAAATGCATGAAGCAAACGGTAACCAAACCATTCCACACCTGATGCTGGTGGTAAGAGACACCCAGCACCCAGCCCTTGCACAGAACTCTGCAGTTACCTGACTGCACGTGTGAACAAGCCCCAGGGAACACCAGACACACTGGCTTGCTCTGCTGCAGCACTCAAACACAGATTTCATACAGAGCAGTCACTGCAAGAACTGCACGTCTGTCTGCACATTTCCCCTGCACATAAACAGAAAACATCCTCCCATTTTGGCTGCATTTAATCTATTGTTTCTGAGAGGTTGCAGTCTTTTAAACAAAAAAATACAAGCTTAATAGTATCATCTCTGGCACCAAATCTACTATTTAGTCATGGTTTAGACTTTTAGCAGCTAACTTTCCATAGAATTAAAGATCTTAATGAGCGACACAGCGTTATCTGTATTTTAGTTTCATGACATTTACCTCATCTACTATTATCAGCATCAGAATGTTCTTTCTTTTTGTTTAGTTCTAGTTTTCCATTTCAAAATGCTTTATTAGTAACCAAGTTTTAATTAACTGCACATGCATTTCCCCAGTTTTCAAGAAAAGTCTAACATCGGCAATATACGTATCAGATGCATCAAATCATTTTCCAACTCCTGCCTTTGCTCCTATGTCCTCCTCCCACAAACCATCTGCAGAGTCACAAAAAACAATGTAAAGCAAACCACAGCTGATAAATTCCAATTTAGTCAGCATCAGAGCATGAGGCATTCATCATATGCCTTGATCCAAAAACACTGAAGGGAAAACTGGTTTTCTGCATTATGAAGCAGTTTGAACTTAGTTTCCCTTCCCACCTTGTAGAAAACAACTCAATTATAAATAAAATGGAGCTCAGGTATTTTGCTGTAAATCCTTTCCAGGTCATGAGAACAGAAAAAGCTTAATGATGAGTCCTGGCCTGCTGCCTTTTGCATGTCTAGTGTCAGGTTCTGGCAGGTCTGCACTATTCACAATCAATCTCCCTCAAACTGAAATCCTGACATATCAGATATTTATTTATGCTATTTATATAAGAGAAAGCTATTGGGTTTACTTTCTGCTTGACATACATCCTCCCACAGCTGAGCTCAGGATTCCTGAGCCCTTATTCCTTCATTTCCTTGATTTCCTTACCTAGTTCTGGATTCCTGGATTTCCTGAAATTCCTGGATTTCCTAACCTAGTTCTCCCGATGCATCCCTGACTTCCCTTGATGTTTGTCTGTCGCTGAGCACCTTGCTGTGTGCTGCATTTCTCATGACCTGCTATGCAACTTCCAACTGGTTCACTCTTACCCTCTCAATACAGACTTGGCACAGGTGACTATTAATGTGTGTTCTGGTTTTACTCTGTAATTGCATCATCGTTAGCAGTTATCCAATTTTACACTCAAATCAAAAGTACAGGTAAAATATGTTTCACTCAAAAAATTCTTGGCATTTTATAGGATTCAAAATACTACATTACATGAAATAGTAATTTAAATGCGGTTATGAATTACTCTCCAAAAAACAACTGCAGCTTCGCACTAGACAAAAAAAATGTCTGAATATTACTTCAAGTGCAAAATAGACACAAATACCTATTTAAACAGTGCCTATTTAAACACATTCATCAATATATTTGTCTTGATTCAGTTGCTTAAATATGGGTCTTCTAGTGATATTTTGGATACCAAGGTGTGGACAAGTTCTAAGTAGGCCTAGTAGATAACAAATATTACTTTTCAAAGTGTGTGTGCATCCAGCAGGCTGTCACGTGGCTTCACCAGCAGGTTGGGTCATGCTGGGATGTTCAGGATTGTAGCTGGCACTGGTCTGCAAGCTTCATGCTACTTTTGAATAACCTCACACAGGGCTGGGGTGGTTTTAATATTTGTAGAATAACCTGTGTTTTGGTTTGACTCCATTCCAGTTTCAGCTTGCACATGTCTGGCTTTGCAAAAACCTGATATTTGAATTCAAATACAAGCATTAGGTAATCCTCCAGTTGCAAAATTATTTAGAGCCTTAAACCATAATTTGTTTTTACTTGTATTATGAACCTGAAAATCATTTACCAGATATTATTTTGCATAATTAACATGAACCATTTGCTGTATATTTTAATGAAGTTGGAAATATTTAGCTGGTATGTCATGCCTTCCAGAGAAAAGGCAGAGTATCTTGGCTAATTCTGAAGTCCTTAAAACATTTGATGTAGCATGACAAATAATGGAATCAGGGATACAATTTGCACACATCCTATCTAAAAAATACTAATGCTAATTTTTCTCAGATAACTCTTTTGA
Organism: Emberiza elegans; assembly: GCA_024865655.1. NCBI lineage: Eukaryota > Metazoa > Chordata > Aves > Passeriformes > Fringillidae > Emberiza > Emberiza elegans. The sequence goes on from JALJVW010003518.1 coordinate 3,603,830, forward strand.
ATTTTTTTTCCTGATGATTTCTTTTTCTATTCATTGAATGAATTCAGAAAAGACAGACTTTATGAAGTGTCTTGTACAGTCTCCTCCTAAGATCAGGATCTTGTACTTATACTGAAAAAATTCTGTACCATGCATCTATTATGTAAACATCCTAAAGTATTTCAAATGTATAGATGTGATTTGAGCATGCTACCTTTTTAGTTATGATTAACATTAAAGAAAATTATTTATTAAATTTATAACATAAGGGGATCTTTTTCCATCATACCATGAAATGGCAATTTGAAGTTGACATTTAATTTACATAAAGTGTTTTGAAATGTAATTATTTCCTTCAAAGGATATTACATACTTTGAAGTTTCAAAAAAAAACCCCTTAGGTTATATAATATTACTTTGTTCCTATATTATAGTTGAGGAATGTGTAGTATTTGAAAGTATTTGTCCCTTGTTTGTGGCTGTTCAGCTGGAAAGACTTCTTTTATTGTTGTTTTCTAATGAAATGATGCACAACCACCACTCGACCTGAAGTAAAAAGGGCAAATAAATTGCTTCTTTCAAAAATTCAGGCCTACATGTCTCCCAATTTAGAACACTGAAATCTTTACCTCTCCAAAATAGTAGGCCCATTCACCCTGAGATACTGCGAGGACAGCTACTCATCAAGTACATTCCTTCCTCTTTTTTTTATTTGGCAGGCCAACTAGAGGTCACTTTGCAGAAATTTGACCTTAGTCTGCACTAAGCTGGAAAGATAAATTCAATTTATTTTTAGCTAGAGTCTATTTAACACCTGATTTATCTAAATTAATAACTTTGATAAAATTTGAAAGCATTTTCAATATCAGACTGAAAACTATTGCTCAGTTTACTTGCTTCTCCATAATAATAATGATGATGATTTTGGTGTTAATGTTACGATGGGAATTGGACTCCACAATCCTGGCAGGTCCTGTCTAACACAAGATATTCTATGTAATATTCTGTAATCATTTCACCATTGCTTGCCTAATCACACATTGTGAGAAGTTGTTTAGTTCTGTTTCCTGAAAAGAAATTTGTTCCCAGAATTTTACAGGAGCAATACTGTATTTTATCTGCCTCTCTGGTCATGTCTTAAAAGTATTCAAGAAGACTGCACTTAATTTCACCTGATTTTGAAGGACAAGAAGTTAAATTTGCTGAGTATATTTTGCTAAATTTTTTAAGCATTTTAGAGATTTTTTTTTTATGGAGTATTTTTTACTTAGAAATACAGCTACATCACATGCAACATTAACGACACTTATTGCAAGGACACATTCAATCACCTACTTTTCACCCACTGGAAAAAAAATCTGTTTTTTTCTGAGATGCTCCACAAATATCTGGGGGAGGGGGGGATTTCAGTTTTCCTAGAAAGTGATTAACCCCTGCTCTTCACAGCCAAAAGTCTCTGTAATACACTGCATGTCCTATTTTGTCACCCTGAACAAAGTACATTTTGATCCTGACAGAAGACAACAGCCAAGCAAAGGTACCACTTCAGTCTGATTTTATCTCACGAGCAATTATCAAACACAAAGCTGTCCAGTTCCCATGGTTTGGGTACCTTTCCTTACAGGAATACTTTTGCAAGGACATTCCATCCTCTGGCATGGTTGTTTCAGACAAAAAAATGACTTCTGGCTGCCTCAAACGTGCTGAAGTTTACTCTAGGTGGAAACCCCCATTTTCATGCACAGACACTCTCCAGGTGGGATTTTTAACTTTCTAGGTGCATTTTTTTGATCAGATTTTACTCTATTACACTACATAGTAACTTCTGCTTATTTTTTCTACTCTATTAACTATCATTAGTCCCCTCGGTAACTGAGAGAAATATGATTCCTCCACATTAAACATTTGTCACATGAAAAGATCAACTGCTACACACAGTTACTTACTCTACTTTCATCATAACCAAAGAGCCCTTACAATGGGATAACACAGCTTTTGTTGTTGTTGTTTTAATTAAGCATTTATGTTGACCCTCCGGAAATACAAGCCAGAACCTGAAGTGTTTATTCCATACACTGGAGTGACAAACATACTTACAGTCAGAAATGTTTCCAAATGAAGGGCTACACTTTTAACTCATTTATAAACATACAGAAAGTCATTTTTAAAGGGCCTTGCCACCATTACACCCACAGGAGAGATACTTGTTAACAACGGTACAAGGGTTTCATCTCAGGTACCTCAGAGTCCAATACCTGGATCACTGGAAAAGAAACAGCTGCAGTGTAATACATGGAAAGGCAATTATGGAAACCAATGTGATGCCAAGATACTAAGCATTATCAAATAAGTTCTCCTGCCAACTATAGGAGAGAGCTTTAATCCAGAGCTATAAAAATAAACACCCCAGCCCACAAAGATTAACAGTATTTCCTGCCTTCTGGACTGGCTACAAAATATTTTGATTGCACTTCTGTCAGGATCTAATGGAAGTATAGAAAATGCTTGTCAGAACGGAATTTTAGAAATCTGATGTCAGTGTCATATTTCATGCTTCCATTTTCCCAAACTATGCTTATCAACTGGGGGGAAAAAGGAGTGAAGACAGTTATTTAGAGAAACAAAGAAACGTATCTCATCCCGTTATAATTATTCATTAAATACAAAAGCATGTCAAGCCATTACTTTTTTTTAATGTATGTTTTCTTGATTATTTTCATTCTGGAACACAAGGCATATTATTAACCAATACCCAATATTAAACAATGACTTAAATTCAACCACATTGCTTACCAAATTCTGGGACAATTCCAGAGAACACTAAGTAGCACAGAAAATGAAAGTATTTAAAAAACAGAAAATCCCTAAGTTTTAATTGAAATCTGTGCTGATTTAGCACAAGGCTGAAAGAAAGGTACACTTCCCTTTTCCCCCTTTTTTCCTCCCAGTTGTCCCCAACAATCCAGTGCTGCCAGTGTGATGCTGCAAAGAAAGGAACCAGTGAAACAACAAATGTCTCCTCTCAACAAGGGGCTCAACTCTTCCCCCACCTGAGTTTCACAGCTTGTGAATTCTTTGGCTCCATGTCCATTTTTCTTGTTTACATAATTTTTGAATCAAGACAGCAATACTGGAAACATCCATGGTAGTGCTCTAGCAAGGACAGAGATCTTCCTGGCTCTAGGGACAGCAGTTTCAGATGTTGTGGAAGGGATGGGGGGTGCTTATCTCACTGTATTAAGGACCACTTACACAGGGACGTCAGTTATGAAATTCTCCTATGGTAAAAATCTTGATTTCTAAGCACATCTTTGTCTAGTAATTAAATTTGCTGACATAAGAAGTTTCATTTTTCATAACAAGTTAAATTTGTTTTATACTATTTTCTGCCTCTTTTTTGGGAATACAGTTTGACCAAAAATAAATTTTAAAGCATAAGTTATTCCTAAACATTTCCATAAAAACTGGGGAAATAATATCTCACTATGCCAGCATTCATAAAGCCTTGCTTTTCTTTTTAAGTGATACACTCTAATATTCATTCATCAACATAGTCAATGCTTTCCTTACTTCTGCCCCACATACGCATACAGTGATTTGTTTGCACACACTTCAGCATTTGCCCCAGTCTATTAAGAAGAGTTCTGTAGCAATCAGGACATTTCTATATTTCCAGGAGATTACATGACCTCAAGAATTTCAAATGTTCACTTATCTGGATATTAATCCTATCAGTTGCTTTTCTTCCTGACTTAACATACAGAGAAGAACAACATGGACATAATTCGCCTAATTTTATTCATTTCAACAGACCACAAGCTTGATGATATCCCAATGCTTTATTTAAATAACAAAACATTTCAGTCAGGAGGAGACAAACAAGCCTCCTACAGTTATGTTTAGGTAGTACTATTAGTAGTTTTACTGATATCACAGAATTTAAGGCAACACTTGCAGTCCTAATGAGGACTTGCCCAACTCCTGAGGGACCAGGCAAAAAGATCTGCTCCTCTTTTATGACATTTACAATGGTATCATTGAAAATACTAAGTTAACTACTTCTGAGTGGGAATTAACACACTGAAACCTGTTTCCTTCCTGTGCACCATCACATGGTACCTGAAATGGCATCCACTGACCACTCAATGCAAGGCCATACCAGGGCCCAGCTTCTCACTCAGGAGGAAAGAAAAGCTATTTTTCATGTTCTCCAGTTAGGAAAAAGAACTGTGAATTTCAGTAACAGCATCACAACAACTGAATGAGGCCCTAATCCAAACCTTAATTCAGGCTTTTCAGGGCTGTGTTGGATGAGAACCCAAAAAGTAGCCAACAACAGCTTCTTACATTTTCAGTTGTTTTTTTAGTTTAGAAGTGTGTGTGCATTGCGTGAGTTTCTCCTAACCCCAAATTATAGCCTGGAGGTTAGGAAATATTTCCAAACTCATGCATGTCCTTGACATGCAAGCTAAGCTTAGTAAGGATAAGAATTTCATTGTATGACTGCTAACTATGATCAGCATTAGCTATACACACCACAAGAAACACCAATCGGATCTCATCAGTCATTAATACATTATATTTTACAGACAATGTGGTCAAAGACAGAGCATGGGGCACACCTGGTCTCTGGATAATTTTACAGACCTTTAGCTTGCGTAAATTGTTCCACTGAAGTAACAGTAGCACTGTAATTTACACCAGATGAAGACCTATTCCAAGATCTGCCTCTTCCAAACAGAAATGTCAGGAGAGTAAGTCAAATGATCTGACTTGACAGTACATTTTTTTCATGCATTAGTAACCTAAGTATGAAATTGCCATTAGGGGAAAAATATACTCCAAAATTATTTGGTGTTGAAAACCAACCCCAGAGAATTCACTGCAGATGTGACCTTGGTTCAGCACTGCTCAAACAAGCCCTTCAGAGACATCCTGGGTGGGACCTTGCTGCCAACACAGCACCTTGGAACCCAGAAAACCCAGAATGGTGCTGGGTTTTCTTTAGGGGATAAGGGGGTTGGGTTTTTAGTGTGGGGTTTGGGGTTGGGGTTTTTGAGGCAATCAGGTCCAGAGACAACTGCTGTCCCATGGAAGCATCTTGTTCCAATCTCCCTGACTAATGTGTACTGAGAATCCCATTTGTATATCTCCATCTACCCAAGCATGGCAGTAGCCAACAATCCTTGGGTTTAGTGCCAAAAATAATGTTAGTGTATATTCTGTTAGTGAAGTCAGAACAGTCATCTAGAAAGAGCCATGGAGACAGAACCAGGACCGAAATTAGATATCACACCAGCCTCTCCCTGAAATTAATAATCTACCATTAATGCCAAATTATAACGTTATGTTACCACAATTCAAGTATGGCCTTTGACAAAAATTTAATTGCTAGAAAATTTCTATCAAGTGTCAGTGGCTAAGAATATAAGTTCCAAACAAATATTTCTAAAGAAACCAAGACAATCTTACACTAACAGTTTAAGATCATGAAAGTTAAACACAGTCTATTCCCTTGTCCAATGGAGAAATGAATGAAAGCAGACCCCGCCATTAATTGGGCTTTTAATCATAGTTATGCTCAGATAAAATTTTGCACGCGAAATCTGAGACTTGGAGCACACAGGGAAATGTCTGCAGCATGCATCAATGGCCTTTTGCAACTGAGTTTCTGGTATTGAAACAGGACTTTTCAAATGTCCCAGCATGATCAGTTCTAGGGGCTTGGTCCAGATCCAAAACTCTGGGCTTGTTTAATAAGGAGATTCCAGGCAGCCCACAGCTGACCCTGGGCAGCCACACTGGAGCTCCAGTTTGCTGACGTGGACGAGCTCTGTGCTGGGGACTGAGTAGGTCCAGATGCTCCTTCCCTCTTCAGAAAGGAAATTATAGTCTATAGAAGAGGAGCTTGGCACAGCCAGCTTTCTAAACTAGGAAATTTCATGATCTGTTGCAATATATTAAAATGTACATTTTAAACTCCAACAGAGACATAGCTTGCCTCTGGAACAAATGCTTGATAGGAGCAGAGTTAGAGGGCTAAGGGAATGCGAGGGGCTGGATGATTTCATTACCCCTAAGCTAAGGCAGTTGGCAAACATGAGTATGGTTTACTGCTTTTTTGCCTTTTTTGTTATGAATTGTATGGATAATTGATGGCAGGTTGCCTAGAGCCTGGGATAGGCCTCCTTCATGAAAGCTGCAGTAAATAAAGAGTGGCTTGCCCTTATTTCACTGGTTCTGTGTCAAAGTCAGGAATTACAAAGATTGGCTTGGCATTTAAAGGTACCAGCCTAAAACAAGGGAGCAGGCTCATCAAACGCAATGGCGACCTGGATGTCACCTCAGGATCAGCTCTTGGGTCTCAGCACTGACACCAGGCCCCACCTCTTCTGGTGAAAGGGAGAAATTTCCAAGCAATTTTCCAAAGACCACTGTTTATCAAACTCTGAATTTACACTACATACTGCAGACCAGAGGAAAAACAAATAAAACATGTGAAACAATAAAAAACATGTGAACAAATAAAACCTGGGAGCAGCATGATAAAAATTAAAAAAACTTTCACTCATCATTTTCTCAGCCAAAATTTTTCTTGTACAAATAAACCTGTAAATATCAGATTCAAATAAAGTGTTTATCATCTCTGTTATACACAAAATCTGCACAAGGGGCTCTCCTTCAAACTATTTCAGTGAATAGTATTTTCACTACATGCAAAATATCTAAGGTTAGTAGTTCAGTGCCAAGCATATCAGAATCAAATATCCACTTCACAATCTCCTTGGTTGTGAAAATAAAACTTCACTGTTCAAAACATTAACTTGAAATTAATCACTTTTCTTACCTTCATGCTGATCTATAAAGGCAAACAATGAATGTACATGTTTATTCTGTTTTTTCCAGTGTAGGAATCAACTTGGAATCATAATTGGGATCAGCAGTCAAGCACTGGTTTTATGTTTGTTTCATTAATGAGAATTGATACATATTAAAGAAACTAGTTCTCCCTTTTTATCCTCAAAGTAATTAATCTACAACAAAAACAAATTTGGAGTGAATGATATGTGTTTCTTTCATGGCACAGAATTGAGGGAAGTCATAACTAACCATGCATTTCCCATAAATGCTATGTAATTTCAACTTAACTGCACTGTAAGCTCTATAAAGTCCCTCCATGAAGTAAATTTTCTCTGCACACCTCATTGCTGTGGCTGCCTGGATTTATGTAATTGAGAACACTTTGAGGTCAATTTGGAAAAAGGCCTCATTGATCATTGGCAAGCTGTCTCTGAAAAAAATACACTCCAAGGAGTCCAGTGCTAAAGTCACAGAGGCAGAAGAGCCAATTGGTAAGGTACAAAAACTGTGACTGCTTTATTCAGAACATAAATACCCTTGAGAACCTCTCAAGGGCAATAAATTAAATCCCAGATGCACACCTGGAAATAAACACTGAAAGCACAGAATAGCACGGGTGTCAATCGTTACAGAAGCATCTTCTTTCAAATAGGACACCACATAAAAATGTCTAACAGTCTTTTGCAAAACATCCTCCTGCAACTGAGCTACACAATTGAACGTTCCTGCCATTTTAGTGTCAAGCCTGAGAGACCAGGAACACGTATACTACTGCCTCAGAAATGCACTACATGGGAGCCAGGCTATGCTTCACACAGGCTCCAGACTGGCTTTACAAACGTACTCCCTTTCAATCAGGCCTCAAAACCACCTGATGTCCTGGTGCCATCTTCCCTAATATTAACTTATTATGAACAGAGGTAACACCTTAAGCTGAGTGGGAAAGTTTCCTACACAACAACAGATTAATTCCAGGTAATTGCTGAACTATTCACATGTTAGGAAAATAGAGAATTTAAATGCCCAATGAATAAAGCAGAAATGCAAAGTCGGTTTTGGATCACAAATAGCTACAGTATGTTTCAGTTTTTCCTGCTCTCTGTTCTGCTCTCTTATGCAGACTGCATAACATATAGACCAGCCTGTTCAAGACATCATCAAATTTTTCCTTTCTATTAGAAAAGGAATATTCATGCCCTAACCAAACAGTCCACATTAGAGTCCATATTAATTCCATTTCTTTCTGCAGAAAGTTTCTCTGAGTAAACACGGTTGAAAGCCCTGGTGCAACACATGCCGTGAGCTTTAGTCACATATGACGTGCCAGAAATTTCACAGGCTACAAAAAACTGCATTTTGCAAGCATGTCAGACTCTTCCTTGTATAGCTCTGAGTGTGCTAACACAGGTACTGGAAAACTCATTATTCATTTAGTTGGACTAAAAGGAGAACATTACCCTTCAGGCACTTTGCATGAAGACAATCTCCTTTCCAAATCCAGATCAGTCTGGTTGCAGCCTCCTACAAGTTTCCCACAGGATGAGAATTTAAAAAAAAAAAAAAGACAACAACCAACAAGAAAAGCAGGGTAAGCTAGAACAGCAAAAATTCTATTTTGAAGAAATACATTGTGTTCTTCAGTAGTATATCTATCATTAGGCATAATATTTAGATCTGCAATTTCTTGCAGCCTCAAATCTCCTACTGGGCTACAAAAATGTATAGCAGAGAATGGCACACGCCTGCATCACCCTCAGGGTCAGGGGCTATGTTTAGTTCATTAAGACTTGAAAGAAACATTTTAGATGCCTGAAGATATTGTGCTGCATTGCACAAAAATATAATTGCTGTAACAACCTACAAGTGACACAGCAGATGATTTTTCTTTCTCATATCGGAATTTTCACATCTGTATTCCTGAAACATTGTCATTCTATTCCTAATCCAACTGAAGATAAATTTTTCAGTGTAACAGAGGCTAATGTCAGCCAGAACCACCTGCAATTTTTTTTTATTAAACTTGCCTCAACCAGACTTGTTCTATACCATTTGTTGATGTCTTCTCAGAGCAAGGCAAGCAGTATAAGAAGCATTGTTTTAACAGTGGGAACTGTTTTAACATTGTTTTAACAGACACAGAAAGGGAAAGAGAAGCTTCTTCTGCATTAGCTCTGAAATCCCTTGTCAAATCTTCATCCTCCTTATGCTAAATAACTCCAGGAGGAAGGAGAAAAAAAAATACGCCCATCTGCCCAAAAGTCTACAAATTTATACCACCCTGTGAAAAAAATCTTGCCTTGTACCTGCTGAAAAAAATACATAAAGAACCAGGCCAAAGTAAGATCTATCTTCAAACTTCACAGTTTGTTAGATATCAAAAGGGGTCACAATAATTAGTTATTTGTCTTGCCTGATTCTGACAAAATGTCCTAAAGCTCACTCTGCCATTTCAATAAATAGTTATAATTCAAGACAAAAGCAAAAGCCAGAGGATCAGTGTGCTGGTATTTACATCTCATTGTGAGCTGCATTCCATTGTATAAACAAGTTACTTAGAATTTTCTAAGTCATGCAAACTTCAAGGAGGAATTTCAGTCTCTGAGCCTCCGGAAGGGAAGAGATTTAAGGGGGGGGAAGAAAAAATAAAAAGAAAGAGAGAGAAAGTACATGCGCACAAGAATAAGACTTATTTAGTCATCTCATGAGGAAATAAAATCCACTTTGGGGTAAAAAAATAATTCTGATTTTTTGATTTTGGTGACCGGAAGCATAAGGTGGCAGTTGTGACAAACTAAAAACTAACTTTAGTAGAAATTATATATCCTTTTGCTAAACCAGTCCAAATCTGGGCTTTCAAAGTAAACAGCTGAAACTCAGAAGATTAACCACTCCATTAATCCTAGGCAGACTCAGATTTATATGATTATCCTGGGAGATAACAGGCTTCCATTAAAGCCAGAACTTTTTTTCTTGTGTGAGGGTGGAAACCAAAGGACAAACTGCGTAAAGGTCTTTAAATGTGGGCTCAGCACAGCCCATACATCTACTGTAATACCCTACAGTAAGTGCTGCACAGTGTCTCCCAGCTGTGTCCAAGAGCAAAGCCCAGAAGGCATCATTTGATGAAGCTACACATTTCCAGGAACTATTCTCCTGCATCCTAAGACCACCCCAGCTAATTTGACTATTGGTGCATACTAAGTCTGGGTAACAATACTACTTAACAGTGCATACTTTAACACATATTTCAGCCCACAGACCAGCTTTAGCTCAAAAGCAGTGCTGTATTTCAGCTAACTTTGAAAACTCCTTTTCAGAAGTTTAAACATTTAACCAATAGGGTAAGTAGACTTAAAAAAAAAAAAAAATGCAGCCCAGGCAGAATGCTTTACTCCTTTTCTCAAGAGAACTCTACTTGGCAGGTAGTACCAATGATGTAACTTGGGCTTTGAATGCAGACATGTGGGTGCAGTCATGAAGAGCAGCAGCAGAGTCCTGCTCTCTCCCCTGGCATTTTGAAATTGCATGTCAGGAATTTCTCAGGTGTGATTCCAGCCCCAGTAAAAGAAAGGCAGGGTACTGTCACACCAGAAAGTTTCCTCTCATGGCATTGAGTCAACACTCACATTTATAGGACTCAGACTAAGCCACAGCTGTATCCTGTTAGAAAACAGGACCATAGGAGCATCCCCTTTCCAGGCAGTCACATTCCCTTCTGCTATCATCACTCCAGCCTAGGGGTCCCAAAGCATTTTTCCAGACAGAGCTACAGATCAGGATGTTAGAAGCACCAAATGCCAAGTCACTCTCCAGACTAAGGCATGCTGAAGTCTGTCCCAAATTTAAGCCTTTACTGAATCTCTTACAGCTTTTGTAAAAATTTACCAGAAGTTCATCTATTACATTAAGCATTATTAGGCACACAGATGATCTTGAGAACTCCAAAAGCCTTAACTTCCATGTTCTTCTGTACATGCATATCTGAGATGATGCAAGAACCTTTAATATGTCAGATTTTAGCATAAAGCAAACTCAAACCAAAACCACCGAGATTCCCTTGGTTTCCAGTGAAACCACAAACTGGGCTGTTTCTGTACTGATGTTTACTGATGACAGGAAGCTAAATCACGTGAATTTGTGCAAAAATGTCAGTATAACTGATAAAAGTTATTTAAGATAGATATTCTATTTAAGATAACTCACTGTTGCATCATTTTACCTAATCAAATCTAACTTCAGCTTGAAAGATCCTGAAGCTTGCTGCTGCTCTCTTTTAAAAGAAAAACTGAAATAATTTTTTTTTCATTCATTAAGGAGAAGAGAAAATAAAATAAAGGTATTAGTTGTCTCATTACAATAAATATTCATGTGCCTCAAGTTAGATTCTAAACTACTCTCCTGAAAGGGAGATTTAAATTACCAAATATTTACTTTCCATGTTCATTACATTCAAACACAAAAAAATAAACTGCCTGTAAAATAGATAAATTCCATACTGCAGAGGTTTCCTAGGAAACCAGGAAAGGCTCAAAGAAACAGAGAACAGCTGGAGGGGGAAAAGAAAAAAAGCCAACCCCAAGAACGAAGTGCTCCATACCCTCATTTTAAAAACCACGAGAATGCTATCACTAACATTAAAACAGTGCATCTCACACTGGTTGGCCCTGGCACTCTTCATAAGGGCAAACATCCACAGCCTAAAGAGATCAAGATTTAGCTCTTCTCTCCCATGATCTCACCTTGCTCTCCTCTCCAAAAAACAACAACAAACCAAACCAAGAACTGTGAGTGGTTTTGCTAAAATGTGGTAAGGCTGCAGGGTTGGCATGTATACTAAAAGGGACAGCCAGCCCCAGAGAGGTGCCTACTGAAAGCAGGTGATTCACTAGCCAGAGATTTCTTTGCTGAGGAGCCAGATTCCACTTCTGAAACCAGCCAGCTATTCAACATGAACATCCATGCCATTCCAGAGATGTATTATTAGCACAATGACTCAGTATGTATATTACAGTAGTACCCTAAGGCTACATTTGATATCAAGGATGCTTTGTGCTCTGCACTGCACAAATTCACAGGAAGGCCCTGCGTTTTACAGAGAAAATATAAAATTAAAGCATGCCAAAGTTATTCAAGCTCAGTGTCCAGGTTTAGATGGAATTTTCTATCACTACAGAAAAGAAAAAAAAAAAGGGTAAAGTAACTTGTGTAACCTCATTCCTAATTTTTGAAGTAGGTTCCCAGCACTCTGCCAGGCACCACTATAATTCCAAGATTCAGTGTGGTAACAGCAGCCATACTGTCATGTTGGCTCTTCCTTCCCCACATGGCTCCATTTTCCATGTTCTGCTCTTCTTGTCACCAGGCTCAGTGCCTCTGACATCAGGTTCTTCCCTGCCTTTGTTGCTGCCAATGCATGTTCCAGTCCTTTCTGCCTCTTGCCAAAGCAAGCACTAAACATCTGGAAATCATCCTCCATTACTTTCACTAGCGAGGTGCATCTGCCTTGCACTGCAGTTCCCATACACTGGGAAGACACCACACTCACATACATCTGTAAAATTCCCTACAAAAATCTAACACACCATATTAAATCACTTTAATCTTTACCCTGCAATAAGTTACAAACATGCTATTTACAGACCACAATACTCCCGATTCCAGAGAGTTCTACAGTACAGTTATTTACTCTTAGGGTTGTGTTCTCTTCCTCACACGTGAAATCTTTTTAGTATTAGAAACCAACAGGTTTTCAATGCATGTATTATGTGTGCTGGTGTGAGAATTTTAAGGGTAAAAGAAGTCTCTCCAATGGAAAATTATTACAGAGGAAAAGAGATAACATTTTTTGCCTTTGCACTTTTTCTATTATGAAGGAGTAGAAAATGCAGGCTATTTCCACCCCTTTTCCACAGCCCAAAGTCATAACAGGACAATGACCTCTCGGTTGTATGGAGCTGCTGGCTCCTCAAGAGGTCCAAGCCCCATTACACTCCCAACCCCCCTCTGGAAGTTCCTGCCTCTTGCTTCCCTTCCTCTTCTGTTCTCAGAGAATTGTATACACACTGAGGATTATTCAGAAGAATTTCAGGAAGCCTCCAGGAGCCTTTGAGAAGTGAGATAACCCACTTACTCAATGGTATCTTTCCTACCAAGAGGCTCATCACTGATATATGCAAAAAAGCCAAAAATAGATCATACTTGCTTTAAAAAACCCAAAACTTTATTAGTTTATTGATTATATCACTTGTCAACAATAATTATAGTTCATAATCTGGATGAACTAAATTCAGAGTAACTTGATTTTTCTGAAATAGCATAGATGGCTTAAAGATGACTAAATCATCATCAGTATTTGGAAAATGAGACACTCCAGCTGAAAGAAAAAACTCCTACTTTAAATTAGACAGAAAATAAGTCATAAATAACTGTCATAGGATAGCAATCACTATGGCAATTCAGCACATTTTTATTAGATCTGAAGATTTGATAGAACCCTGTAAAGAGAGTATTTGTGAAAAGCTGAGTGTAAAACAGCTTCTGTTTGCTGCTTCTGCTTTAATTTTTTCCTTAAATATTTTTTTTATCTACTGGGACAGGAAACATGAGATTTCAGACTAGAAAGTGGTTTAATATCAATCAGGCTTGTCTATGATTTCTTGAAAGAGAGAGAACTGCTTTAAACAAAATGCTCCCTCAGCATAAACCTCTGAGTACCTATGATAATACAGCTGGCCCAAGACAGTTCTCCTCAAACAAGGAACAGTTTCCTTCTGACTTTTAGCTGGATTTTCACTATCATTTTAATGTGAAGCAACAATCTTGGAGCAACTGGGCCAGGACAAACTCACAAATTGGCAGAAGGCAGGTTTAGATTAGATACTAGAAAGAAATTCTCTCCTGTGTGTTGGATGAAGCACTGGAAGGGGTTGCTAAGAGAAGGTGTGGCTGCCCCATCCAAGGAAGTGTCCAAGGCCAGGTTGGATGGAGCTTGGAGCAAGCTGGTGTAGTGGAAATTGTCCCTGCCCATGGCAGGGGGTGAAACAGGACAGGTTTCAAGGCCCCTTCCAACCCAAACAGTTCTGTGATGGCTCTTCCTTTTTCTCCCTCAATCTCTTCCCACACTACACTGCCATTATGCCCATAATCCTGCACTTCAGGTGGTCAGCTTGCTGAAGGATGCTGGCAAACACTTAATGACCAAAGAATACTTGGAGAAGATACTGTATGGACCTTCTCTGCTAGACATCTCCTGCTCAGCAGGGAGCAGACCTCAGGGACACAGTTTACTCTTCTGTTCTTACTCTAAATGAGTTCATGTCCAAAGCTCTGAATTCCTGCCAGCAGTATCAGAGTCGTTGTTTGTGTTTCTATTCAGCCGCATTATCCAAAGAACAAGGGCACAAAGATTCAAATTAATTCTTTAGTCCTCCCATGCTACTGCTGCATAGTCCAAAGGCTATAAATGAAAAGTAGTGAAGACACAAACCACCATGAAAGCTTTTCAGTATGAAAACAACTTCATTATATCACTCTCCCAGCTATACTGCTCACACAGAGCTGTAGAAAAATGCAAATTTTCCAAAGCTCCAAACAAGTTTCAGCTGGCAGCAGCGTGGCCAAGGAACAATCTTAGGACAGCTCTCCAAAGACAAGACCTATCTTCAGCAGCAGATACAAACAGAATCCCGAGGGTCTGCATGAATAGAAGCTCCCTGAACAGAGAGCATCCCACCACTGGCCCTCTGACAATCATTCTTAGTCTTGGTGCTTATATAATACATGACCTTTCTGCAGCAAATGCGGGTGGGATAGTGGAATAATGGAATTGTTTCTCCCTGCAGAATAAAAGGCAGCACAGCAGGCTATGAAAAATGTATGTTGCTTACTAAGAAGAGATAATTGTAAGCAACAGTTTGGATATTTTAATTACCACAGAATCAAGGCTTTATCATCATTCAAAGCTTCCAGCACATTACTGTTTTCATAATTATAAATCAAATTATAAAATAACCATTTATATTAAAATAATTGTGTTACTTCCTATAGTCAGTACCACTGGTTTATCATTTCTTATAGTTCAGCAACAGCATGAACTCTTGAAATTTCTCTAAATTTAAGCTAGGAAAAGTACAGAATCACAGAACAATCCATGACCAAAAAAAAAGTATCTAGAGAAATGGTATTATTTGTACATACACAATGCACTGATTACATAAAAGACATAAATAATACATGATGCCACCCCCTGGGGTACCTCTGTTCCTCTAAGCGTTACATGACTGTCATAATTAAGAGCCATTTTCTCCAGCTTCAAAGTACCTGGTTTCTCATTTTATGCCATGGAAAGAAATACATTTTCTTCATTAAACTTGGAATTAATGCATCCTTCTTTCCAGCTCAAATCATACCTGACCCTCTGCACATGACAGCCTCACCAGGGCATTCAAGGACGGTTGAACAAGGTGGGTCTGTTGCAGCTTGAGATTTCAAGCAGTGCAACAATCCTTCCTCGTGCTCTGAAAGTTCAAACTCCAAGAAGCCTTTGTCAAAAACTGAAATTCCAAGTTAATCTGATTAATTTATTCATTTTACATTAAAGGATACTTGGGTTTGCCTTGTTGGTTGTATAAAGAATTGCAAGTCCAGTCTCTCTTCCCTGACCCAACTGAGAAATCCACTGGAATAACACTTGGATTTATTCTTTCTAAGAAGAATTTCTGAGAAAATTATATCATCAGGACTTTACACACAAAAATGTGCAGGGTCACAATGACAAACATAAGTGAAACACTGCACATATAAGGATAGATCACATGCCTCCAGCTGGAATTTCGACTATTTTTTATTACTTTGTTATTTCTTGGCACTGAGTTTGTTGCTTTCCTCTGTATATGGAAAAATAGTTGTATACAGGCCATGAACATCTGTTCAGTTTTTTAAAAGGATTATATTGTTGCATGAAGATCTGCCTTTGCAGTTCCTGCTTTCCTGCATATACACACAAGAATCTGTGTTTCTTTTCTGAAAAAACAACCAAAACCAAGTTGTGTCCAGCTGACCACTTTTAATTCTAACCACAGAAAAATCATAACTTACAGTTTACCTAGATATTAAATACAACTTCAACACTAGGAGTTGTTCCTAAGCAGGGTTTCCTAGGAGCACATATCATCAGTCAAGGGATTTGGTAGATATTTCTTTTTTTCTGAAAACTTCTAAAGCATTAGCAAGTTTAAAAATATGTATTTTTAGCCAACTTACATTTAACTATTGTTAAACAGGACCAATACTGCAGGTTTTGCATGATCAAATCAAGCTGACAGAATATTATCACACTGAAACAAATTGCAAAGATAAAAAGACCTCACCAAGAAACGAAGACTGAGCATGTTAAAACATGAGTCATGAAATGACCATTCAGTTTCTATGGCAATAATCCATATTTGTAAACATCGGGGGAAAAAATGCCTGCACTAACAAACACAGCATGCAATTATTCTTCAATCACAATGAATTTTCCAAAAAAAATACAAGATAATGTAGACAGTTTAACATTACCCTCAATTTTATGTATTCCATAATTTTGAGCAAAGTTTTGCTCAGGCTGAACAGAAGGAATCATCTCGAGGAGTCTTCTTGAAGAAATTTCTGTGTAGAGTATCCTTCCCAC
Organism: Emberiza elegans; assembly: GCA_024865655.1. Lineage (NCBI taxonomy): Eukaryota > Metazoa > Chordata > Aves > Passeriformes > Fringillidae > Emberiza > Emberiza elegans. The sequence goes on from JALJVW010003518.1 coordinate 3,620,340, forward strand.
ACTTTTACAGTCAGGAAAGTCAAACATAAATTTTCTAGTTAGTCCCCATAGAATTACAACTTTGTCTAATAGATACTAGATTTCCATTTGCTTCTTGTTTAGAGTTATATTAATTCCTATTTTTGAATTATTTACTATGCTTAAACCCCCAAACACATATAACTACATGCACACACATGCAGGTTTTCTCAATAAGAAAGCAGAGGTACAGACATAAGAGAGCAGAGGTACAGACATAATCTGGGGATCTGAAACTTTTGGAGGAAAAAAAACAATACAGCATAACCAGGGGATTATAATTTACATTTACATACATAACCAGGTCCAGCCAGCATGGGTTTATGAAAAGCAGGTCTTGCTTGACCAGCCTGATCTTCTTTTATCACTTATGGGATGAGGAAAAGGCTGGGATCTTGTCTATCTGGAATTTAGTAAAGCTTTGGTCACTGCTTTCCAAGGCATTCTCCTGGAGAAATTGGCTGCTCATGGCTTGGCTGGATGCACTGTCCAATGGGTAAAAAAGTGCCTGGATGGCCAAGCCCTAAGACTGGTGGTGAATGGACTTAAATCCAGTTGGTATCTGGTCACCAGTGGTGTTCTCCAGGCTCAGTACAGGGCCCGGTCCTGTTCAACATCTTTGCCAATGATCTGCTCGTGGGGATCACTGCAAGTTCACAGCCAGCACCAAGCTGAGCTGGAGTATCAGTCTGCTGAAGCAGTGCTATGCAAACAGTTGGGTTCAATGGTCTTAAGGGTCTTTTCCAACCTAAACATTAATTCTGTAATTCTAAGTATTATCAGATCCTCACTAAAATAGTAACAACTGTAAAAACAGGGGTGCTTTTCCTCTTTCATAAAGAATCATACGATATCATTCTCCTTAGAAGCTGGACACAGATGAAAGACCCATAAAATCTAAAGAAGCATTTGGCACAAATTCTCAATAATTCTCTTACTTTCTCATAGCTACAGAGGACTTTCACTTGTCATCTTTTTCCCAACACTTGTCCCATTATGGGGACTGGGCAATGTAACAAGGTCTTCTCTCCCTAAAGATAGTATCAGTGAGAAGATAATGGACACAGTTGACAGCAACCATTCCAGCAGCTGAGCTGTTTGTGTCTCCAAAGTCTGTCCAATCTCCTGTCTCCCTTGCATGGTTTCCAGACAAAATGAAAGACCTTGAGAATCCAAAAAAGGCAAAGAGGATAATTAATCTAAACAGAACAATGACCTTTTTTTCCCTTGTTCACATTGTCTAACAAATTAGATATTTTTAAATCAATACCAGGGCTCACACTGATCTCAGCTGAAGGAGGGTTGACATCACAAGAGGTGGTCAGGAAAATATAACTCAGACAAAGGTGCATTGCAAAAACAGATGAGAACCAAGGGCAAGTAGAGGATTGAAGAGAAATATGGGAAATGGTGGCAATAAACCACCATTGCCACACCCACATGCAATTTGCACAGACAATTCTTCTTGAACAAGGTGATTCCCACAATTTCAAATCTGATTTAAGTGTACTGATTTTCTACTAAAGGTGTGTTTTTAATTTATTTTTTAAAAACTTTTACACTCCCTAGGGGATGGGAAAGGATCCCAGAAGCACATCCTGCTTCTGCTATTAGTTCCCTCTATGCCAAGCCCTAGGGAAAGAGGAAGGATTGTAGAGTTGTGTGGAAACCCTGTATGAAAGGTTCAGAGCTTTCAGGTATTCAGCACTTAAACAGCACAAAATTTCAATCACCTCCTGGGCACTTTCTGATCCTGTTGCATTTCTGAACTAGATCAGGTCTCTACAAAGAAATTAAAACCAGGATCTTTCAGTCCTTCTAGGATTTTGCAGCACTGGCCTTATTGAGAAATAACATTTAAACAGGCACATTTAAACAGTCTCAAAATTACCAATTTTGCTGTAATAGGTTTGGAAGTGTCTGGTTTTCACATTTTTACATGCATTTTAAGCACATGCACCATATAGCACTAACAGCCAAGTGCTCTTGAGCAGAACAGATCAATCTGCAAGGGTTTCAAGAGAAAAAAAATAATAAAGAAACTGGCATTACTTAAAAGCACAAGGTAATGGTAATTGGTAAAGGAATGGTAATCAACAAAAAGGTAAGCAGTATGTTTGGTTTGAAGCATTACAGTTCTTTCATTAAAGTTTTTTAACCATATTATCTGCTTTATTATATTCAACTTATCTATCAATATCAATCCCCCTTATGATAAATTCTGTAACATACCACCACAAAAGCTATTTCTTTCTGCCACTGCATCTAAAGTTGACAAGCAGCATTCAACCCTTATTTTTTCTAGGACTGTCATGAAAAATGACTGGTACAACACTGGTTTACATCCTTTCTGAAAGCTGGATAGATTTTTCTAATCTACACTTCCTGAAGTGCCTTTCTTGCTTTCCCAGATATTTCTAATATTTGTTTATCTGATAGTACCTATATTCAAGTAGTACATAAGTGAATGAGAAATAAAGCAGCTCTACAGATAGAGTCACCTGCAGTAAAATACAGTGTTGGCTGATGTTAGACCTCTACACAAATACCAAGCCCAAGATGAACTAAGGGTAAAACCTGCCCATTCTTCAGCATTTGTAGGCTTCAATCAGGAACTAAGTAAAAGGTGAAATCCCCTTCTTATGCAATTAAACCAGACCAATGTATAGAACACACCCTACTTCTATCTCCACTGCACCAACCCTCACACCACATTAAAATAGGTCTGGGTTTGGTTTTTTTTTTAATATAATGAACATTGGAAAAGGGTCTGTATAGTAGACAAAAGCTATTAATTCTCAAACAGGAAGATGAGTAAGTGATGTAAGTGTAAACAGATGTCACTAATTTATTACAACATATTTTGCTCTCTGACTTACCACGTACCTCAGTGGCCTCAGCCATCAGCACATTGGAAATACATCCCAGAATATGTTGCTACATTACTGGCTTATCCCATAATATCCATAATTCCAAAAATCTAGTAAATGTAATAACCCCACAGAAAACTCATATAAATTTTGCAATTTTTTTTTAATATAGGCAAAAAGCTATAATTTTTATTAAATGGATACCAAAAATGAAGTCAGTATTTTCACAAGTGTTTTTTTTTGGTAGTACAAAAAAAATTGAAAAGTGCATAATATATGTCTCCCTTTATAGCAAGTATATGAATTACACTCACAAGTTTATATAAAGTGCCCCCTCTATGGGACTTCTCACACAGCTGTGCACAGGCAGGACAGTCTCATTTTGCTTTGTAGAACAAAAGTTTCAGAAATATTGCACTGGTTTATTCATCAGGCTTTGACTCCTCCTCACTTATGCAATCCAGCGTATTACCAGAGAGGTTCAGTTACAACAAAAATTAGACTCTTAAAAATACACGATAAAGTGCAAACTGCATTGCAGGGCACATCCTACAATGTGCTGGAATGCCCTACAAAGGGACTTTGTAGGGCATAATTTGGAAAAGAAGCCAGTGTTACGTACAAGAAGGCTAGGAAGTACGCTCCGGAGTACAATAGCTCCAGACTGTCCCACCACCAGCCTGCTCACATTTCAGGAAATCAACATAGATCACATCCATCCCGACTGATGAAAGAGTACAGTCACTACGCCTTCTCCTGCCCATCAGTTTCTCTCTCGCAGGCATTGAAGTGGCACTAAACACGAAGGGCTACAAGCAGCCGCAGTCCGTGCCGGTCGGGCGGGTGAGGCTCGCAGCTCGCCAGCGCTCCTGCCCGCACGGAGCTCGCCCCGAGCCGCCGCTGCCCCGCTCCGCCAGCCCCGCGCGGAGGGGAGGCTCCGTGCCATCCTCGGCGTCAGGCAGCCCCTCCGCAAGAGCCCGGGGGAAAACGAGCCCGAGAAGCAAAGAAAGGAAAATGAAAAGAAAAGGAGGAGGGGAGGGGTGAAAAAAGGGAGAATCCACGTTTCTGCGTTTCTCTAAAACAAAGAATGTGAGAAAGCAGATGTAGTTCAGCGCAAACGACTCCACCCTGCGAGGCTTCGGTGTTTACTCTCCCAGCTCGCTTGCCCAGCTGTCCTCCAGCCGCGTCCCAAGCCCTTTCTTTTGTTGGGAACTTCCCAGCGGCCGCAGCCCCGCCGGGACGAGGGGCTCAGCCCGAGAGCCCCGCGGCAGCACTTGGCCTTTGACCGCCCCTCCCGCTCTGTGCCCGCAGCCAGCGCCGCAAACCTCGGTCTTCCGCTCAAAAAGCCAAAGCGCGAACGCCTCTCTGCCCCCTTCTCAATACGTAAAAGCAAAAGTCTTACTCTCGTATCCCAGAGGTTTTCCGCTCCACTTATTAGCCAAATCACACAATAAACACAAAGCATGCAAAGAGGGGGGATTATGATAATTGTTTTAGAGGTAGAGAGAAACTCACCACCTTCATACTCTTCCACTTCTTGCGCTTTTATGGTTACAAATCGGCCTAATAAAGCAGCGAGGATGAAAAAAGTTCTCGTTTGTACCAAGACTGCCATCATGCCTAGATATTAGACATGTATCCTCCCTGGGCAGCAAAAAGTGCAGAATCGTAAGGTTATTTTAGCACCATGAAGCCAGCTGAGGAGTCGTTCTGCCTTTCCGCATCAGTTCCAGGACAAAGTCTGCGAGCCCTCTTTTCAGCACCAGCTCCAGCGCAGTCTGCAAACACTCCTTTCAGGGGATGCAGCTTTAAATAGGAAGAATGCTGCCTCCACTTTCTTCCTGCCCCTTTTCAGCTCGTTCAGGCTCCTAACCATCCACTCCCTGCCAAGCAACAGTCTGATTGATGGTAAATAACCGAATCAGAGCTGGCTTCACTCTTCCTTGAACTTTTCTCTTTACGAGCACACTTGCGGGATACTTTCCTGCTGCTGTGCAGTGCATGTGCTTTTTCAGGACCATTTATTAAGCAAGCAAATGCAGAGTTTTAAGAAGCTGTCAGGAAGAGAAAGCTCTGCTTTTGCCACACCCAGGGCACGCTTTCTGGAAATGCAGGGTATAGCCCCATTTGGAGCAGATTCCCTTATTAGGAACTAGATCTCTTCCAGCACGCCAGAGGAGGATTTCCTCCTCTCCCCTGATAACTGCCCCCTGCCTCGCTGTGTTATCAGTCGGGACTCCAGTCCCTTGAGAGGGGCTCACAGAGAAAATATAAGGCAGCTTGCTTCAGGAACTTGGAAACAAGCCCCCTTCACCCAAAGGGAAATAATCATTCTTAAATGAATTCTTTTGCTGAATAATCTTTCCTCGAATGCCTACGTGGTATATATTTACTGTCCTACCAGAAGAAGACTGTTGGAAATCACTGGAAGATGCTCTACATTTTTAATACCAGAATGCCCGTTCAAACTATCCAAATACCTGCTTTTCTTCAGGGTTCTCTGCCCCTATTCCCTGACAAACCTACCTAAGCCCCAGCCTAGTATTTAGCCCTTAAAAATGTGCCTTAATTAGCATTCTAGCGTGAGCACTAAGCAAATGTCTCTTTTGTGGATCACTTGCAACTAGGAGTAGAATGTTAAATTTCTTTCTTCCCACAGTGTTTATGGTCTGCTGAAAGGAAGCTCAGTCACTAATCCCCTCATTAGCTAAGAATGGGGTCATCTATACCTGCTGCAGGGAAATACAGATTCATCTGCTAGAAGGTTGTCTGTATTCAGCTATTTCAGCTCGAGAACAATCCTATTTGAAGTAAACTTCATCATCTGGATTCATACAGATTGGAAACTCCCTGGATGATAATCACAGGATGATTTAGCACCTCTCAGTGATGCAGAGTCCTAAAGCCTGTGAAGTTTTTTTCTGTCTCTTCAAAGGACCAGAATGCCCAGAAGAAGAAAGGTAACCCAGAAAATGGCACAGTCCTGCAATGCTACATCAAACCTACTTGAATAGCAAAACCAGAGATGACCGTAAAAATGCACTGAAAGAGAACATCAAAGTTCCTACTCTCTTGCACCAAGCTGTCTTGACACTTTTTTTTTTTTCCTGAGGTATTCAAAGACACCTTCTGTACCTTCTGTGATTTCACTCCTAGGAAAGATTCCTGCAGTGATATCTAAAATTGCCCTTCATAACTAATTCTGCTTTGGTCCCACCACCAAGTTCTGACACATAACTGAAACAGATGAACAATAGAATAGAAAAGGATACAAATTGAAACCATCCCCTTATGCTCCCTTATAAATATTTCCCTTTATCATGGTTCTGCACTTAGAAATGGTTTCAGTTTCATTACAGGTATCATATGGAATCATTAAGTCTATAATTTTTCATTTAAACATTCACTTCCAGGTCTAAGCTATTTGATAGCATTCCATTGGATATGAGTGAGAGAAAATCTTCAGGTACCGCTACTGTGAGTAGAGTCAGACCAAGTAACTAAGAGTGGGCAGATAAGTAATTCCAAGTATGCTCAGTGTCACTTCTCCCTTCTTCCTCTCAGCAGGGGAGAAGCCAACATAGAATAATATTGTATATTTATGCAGCAACTTCTCTCCAAAGTTTTTTCACTTTTTTCCATAGATTTTAGGATTCTGTAAGAATAGAGGAATGTGGAATTTCGCAAATTAGCCCAAGGTCATGGATTCACTAGTAAAGCCTTTTTTGGAACTCATTTTTCTTCTGTGCCAAGGAAAACTTACACAAGAAGAAAATTCCTTGGGAGGAGACTCCTGGGCCCCAACTCCTGGAGCAGATTCTTCCCCAATCCACCTTCATTGTTACACATCCAGCTTACAGTATATAACCACACCTAATTTAGTAGTCAGAGAGACTGCAGAAGTGATAGGACTGAATCCTCTTTGTCTGGTCCATTTCGGTAGAGGAATAAATGTGGAAAAGAAGGAAACAAAATCAGGCTCTTTCCACCAGCAGGAGACACTTTGAATTCAGGATTGCCTCAGCTACCAATTTGTAGCTGATTACTCACAAGGGATGAAAAAGTGGTATGACATGATTAAAAAATCACTTTCTAATAGAATCACAGAATAGTTAAGGCTGTAAAGCACCTTTATAGGTCATCTAGTCCAAGCCCCCTGCAACAAGGAAGGATATCTTCAAACAGATCAGGCTTCTCAAAGCTCTGTCCAGCCTGACATTGAAGGTTTCCAGACGTAGGGCATCCACCACCTCTCTGGGGTTCCTTTTCCAGTATTTCATCACTCTCATCATAAAAGTCTTCTTTATACCTAGTCTGAATCTACATTCTTTTGGTTTAAAAACATTACGCCTTGTCCAATTGCTACAGGCCCTGCCAAAATGTGTGTCCCCAACTTTCTGACAGACCCCCTTTGGGTACTGGCAGGATATTAGAAGGTCTCTGCAGAGCCTTCTCCAGGTTGAACATTCCCAGCTCCTCCAGCCTGTCTCAAAAGGAGAGGTGTTTCGTGCTTCACATTAGAGCAATCTTCATGTTTTAAGAATCTTTATACAGCAGGTAGGAAAATGACAAATCACAATAGCAAAATCTTCACACAAGAAGTGTGTACTCAGTGATAAGCTCTAAAAAGTCTCAGTGAAATGAAAGCTCGCCAAAGCTAGGACACTCCTAGATGTCAGGATACAATACTCTGAAAAAATATATAACAAAATACTCCCTAATATCCTGTTTGCCACTATTACCTACTTTTAGCCAGTAAGTCAGTACTGTAAGTTACCTGACCTAAAATCCACATGTAAAATTCAAAATTACTCAAAAGTCAAAGCACATTGTGAGTGATAGATGTGGCTAGGGAATACCCTTATGTAATTGTGAGGACACAGAAATATATTAAAATATAATTCACACACTTAAACCTTTCAAAATCTCAAAGTCAGGGCAGAAAAACCCAATTAGCAGCTTCAGATGCATCCAAGCATGCATACATATGAGCAATTAAAATCCAATCTCCATGAGGGTCTCTCCAAAGAAGTTTAAGAGCCTCTCTCACCTTTCACACTGTTATATACAGAGTGACAGCGCTCCTGTTCTAAACTAATCTGTGCCAAGCTGATAGAAAGTATCTTCACATAAATGTGTGAGCCATCTGCTACATATGAAAACCTGCACCAGTGTTTTAGATCAATATGAAATCAGTGGATTCATGGAAACTGGAAATAAACTGTAGCTGAATTTAAAGGGCATCTGTTCAAAGAAAAGCAAGATTTTCAAAAGCAGTGCGGTTTCACCAAAGGGAGCTCACACCAACGTGAGAGTTGCCATCAAGTTTTATGTAGGCAGTTAAATCCACAGTAAGTGCTGTTTGAAATTTCCACCTTGTATAACTTCTTCGATCACACACTTAGCTAAAAAAAAAAGCAGGAAATTTCCACACCATATATTTAACTTGCAAAAATATAGTGCACATAAAATGCTTGCCCTTTCTTGGAATTAACCATTAAAAAGAACGTGACTGAAATAATATATGAGAGGAAAATAGTTCTATCTTTGAAGTGTGTTCATGTTGCACTTTTAAGACCATTACTGCATGAGGAATCAGTTTCCCCATTTTATACAGGTCTTTTACATAGTAAAAGGAGAGAAAATTCTGCTATTTAAAATGAGAGAATGTAATAGGAAACTACAGAAAAGGGCAAAAATTAAAACAGAGGAATATTATACTACTTTTCAATCATATTTTAAATGGACTAGATTCTAAACTGCACAGTCTCAAAATCATAATCTTCCTGCAGAGAAATCCACCAAAAAAAATAGTACAGGTAGAGAGTTAAATAATGCTACACAAGTAACCCTGCTGCCCAGTTGTAGGAGAATATTCCCATCAACCTTTGTGTAGGAAGGTTTAATAAATGAATTCAAGTCCTAATAGAGGAAAGATATCTTTCTTGGTTGCATTCAAACTTTGTAATGTTGTTTCAGTTTATTTTTAATTTTGGGACAGAGGATGATACTTTGCTTTAAAACTGCTAGTGAGGAGTCTTGGATTATGCCAGTCACCATAAATAGGCTTTTGCTATGAGGAACTCCAAACCCAGTAAGTTCAATAAGTTATTGGCACTGGCAGCCTTTCCTTTAGAATGTCTCAATTAAATTAAACTCAACATTAGTCTAAGCAAAAAAAATCAAGGAATTAATTAGGGAAGTAATTAGGGAAAGTCTTGCATGAAGTCCACTGAAAATTATACTTATTCTTTACCTAGAACATGAAAAACAGCATCATTATTTTATTCTTTATTACAAATTCATTGTCAAGCTGGCTTCTGCCTGCCTAAGAACTTAAACTGATTAAGTGAGAACATAAAAGGATCACATCAAGCTACCCACTTAAGTGGTGAGGGCAAATGCTAATCTGTAATTCAAATGGGTCCCAGCTGATGGTCTTCACTGTTTTTCCTAATATTTAATGAATTTACCTGAGGACCCTAAGATAGCTTACTTTGTCCTTTTTCACTGACTGAAAGTCGCTTCAAAAGGAGTTAAAGACCTATCCAAAAAGCATATTCATAAGTCCAATATTTTTTCTGACCTAGGGAATCACTTTAACCAATGGGACTGTAAAGAAAGAATTTGGCTGAAAGTTTATTGTTTAACCCTATTCTCTTGTGGGGATAGGCTTGTTATAAGATGTTGAGGTTCAGGATTACTTAATCACCACCACTAGACTTTATCCAGTTTTAAAATAGTATTATTTCATTTTCATTCTTCTATTTTAAATTTTAAAATTCTTGTCCAAGACTATGAAGAACTACTTTGTCCTAACACAGATTTCAGACCACTGAACTGTGCTTTAATATGCTCAGTGCAGCCCCAAGCACAAAATGAGCCATTTGGTAACTTTGTCATCATGTCCCAGTATAACACAACATGTCTTCAAAAAAAAACTGTATCTGTCTTTGAGAGCTTAAATTGTGTAAACTAAGGACATGATTAAAATCTTATGTATTGATTCATCCATGGTTGTTTAAGTTTTGTATCTGTTGCTGTTTATTTAAAAAGATGTGAATTTTAATTTAAAATTTAAATTGCTGCAGGTTTTGCATATTCAGAAATATTACAGAATTTATTCTCACAATGTGAGAAGCATCAATGGCCCCACTGAAAGAACAGGAAGATGATGTTGAGCTCTTATCTAAAATCCCATGCAGATGGACCCCTACAGTCACCAGCATTTATGTGCTAGATATAAACCTAAGAGTGTGTCCCCTCAACTACCAGAAGCAAACTAGTCATATTAGCACAGCATGCTGCCTGGGCCTGTGTTCAGCCCTCCTGTCTTTATAATTGTTTCAGTCTGGGTAAGAAAAGAGCCCATGGTTTCCATTTTGGTCTCATGGACTAACACCCCAGTGGCCACTATCAGGCTGTGACCAAAGTATAGTAAATATCCCAGCTAATTGTTTTCCCTATCATTACACTTTTATTTTTAAAGCATTGATGTTCAGCCTTAGAATTGAATTTGTGGAACATCCAAATCTGATGGAGTCATCCACCTACTTGAAACCTGGGGAATAAAACATTTATGTTTGTAGCAACATTCTTACCAACCATAACATGAGCAAAAAGTTCCGAATGTAGTCCTACAAACCACACTGCTCCCAAGTTATATCTGATTTCCTAGCGAAATAAAAATGCTGAGAGGCCTGTACACACTATATGCCAATTAACAGAGCTGGCCTACAGATGTGACTGGAGAATGGCTAAAGCAGCTCCAGAAGGGACTTTGGAATCACCAAGCCAGTCACAGAACACATATGTTAAAATTAATCTTGGAGAAAAATATATACATAATGCTCCGAGGAAAGTCAGTTACTGATCAAGCTCTACAGACTAAGTTTCCAAGTAAGATAAACCCCAAGGTGGCCAAATGCACTGGAATGCGTGCACTGAGCTCAAACTGAGACTCTGTCAGCAGTTGCTCTGGGCCTGAGCCTGCTGCCTGCAGGGAGCTATGGGGGAACCATGCTGGGTGGCCTGCGGAAGGGAGTGTCCTGAGCAGATGGGGCACTGTGCAAGCCAAAAGTGGAGACAGGTCCAAGGAGCGTCTTTCCTCACTGGGAAAGGGCCACTAAAATAAGGAATATATTTTCCCCCCTAAAAACCCCACATTTATTACTACATCCATATGAAACAAAGTGCCTGTGACTTTACACACATTATAAAGTAGGACTGAAGGGATCCATTTACACAGGATATTGTTTCCCATGTTAAAAAAACCTTAGCAGATGTTTAGTGAATATTCAGTATCTATAGACACATTTGGACAACATTCTCAGGCAAGCGGTGGGATTCTTGGGGTGTGCTGTGCTTGGCCATGAGTTGGATGATTATGATGGATCCTTTTCAACTCAACATACTCTATGATATAATGCCCTATATTAAATATACATTTTCCAGAAAAACCCCAATTTTAAACATGTTTTTTGTCTTTGATAGCTGAAGTGCCTTTGATTCCTCTTACTTACCATTTAAAATTGGGAAAGGCCTCAGCTTCATTGACAAAAGGAACTCAGCTTGCTCAGCATCTTACTGGAATTGCTCAGATTTCTATAAGGTAACCTTCTTAAAATACATTATTCAATATCTTTAATTAGTAAGAAAAACAGATTTAATAATTTTGGGGCAGGCATTTTTGACACCAACTCAAAGCAGTAGACATAGGGGTGAAAGATTGCCCCTGTTGAAGTTAGCAGCAATATTTCAGCTGTTGAATTAATGTATTGTCTTCCCATGGAAGCTTCCAGCTCTTTTTTACCCATCCTTTCATCACTCTGTAAATACATAAACTTTCATCTACTTTAAAGGATTGGAATAATCGAGATGATCCTTTTAGATTCTTTTGAGCACTATTTTTCTTCTAGCAAGAAAATGTGATTTCTATAAAGGCTATCTTCTTTCTTAAAAGTGAGTCTTCTATAAAATAGGATCTACCTCTATCAGGTAGTAAGATCTGATAAATGGAAAACTAGGGCATTCATAAAACCCAATTTAAAAACAATATTAAAAATTACAAAAAAGGAAAACTTGTTGTATTTTTAGTATTTTCCACATTGAGATGGACTTTCCCTAATTCTTTAAGCAGCCAGGGAAAAACTGTGCCAACATGGACAAAATTATGGATAATTAATAAAAGAAAGGGGAATAGCAATAGCAGTGGAAGGATGTAATAGAGAAAAAGGAGGAAAAAAGGAATCAGAATTTGCGTGGGTCAGGGATATAAGACTTGAATTTATGCATCACATTCACACAAAGCAGAAACAAAGAAAAATCTCTGTAACAGTGTTATAATTCTAGCACTGGGGATGTTGGTGTCACTACTAGAACTATAAGCCCAAGACATTATATAATAAGTCAGTACAGCTGTGTCTAGGTTCAAATAGAGAATGCAAAAGAGGTTTATTCTGCCTGCTTTACTTTTCCATTTCCTTTCCATGCTGTCTTCTTTCCAATATTTTATAGCTTTTATGAGCCTTATTGCACTAAGATTCTGTGAAAGCATGTGTGGAGCACATTTTGGACTGCCTTTAAACATTAAGTGCTAATTAAAAACATAGTTTACTCAGAAACAATTAATCAAGTTTACATTTAATTTTTGCTGTGGAAAAATGTGCAAACTGAGCCCTTTTAGAAAACTTTTTGAAATTTTTATTTCAATGCAGAAGTCTTTATGAGCTAGGCTTATTTTCAAAGTTATGACCCATCACCAAGTGGATTTTCATCTGGTTAATGGGCTGAAGCAGATTATGGAAGAGAATATCTACTCTCCATACTCACTGATATGCTTTATTTTGCCTCAACTGATTGTTTTCATGATGTAGTTCAGGAAATCTGCCTCTTACCCTTTTTAAAGATTGATAGCTTAGATGAGCCTCAGTCATTTTAGAAAATAGTTATTAAAGCCTAAAGGTGGTGATACATTTCCACAACAGCATAAATTATTTGCTTTTCAAAAATCTCCCTAACCTAAGATCCTCATGGCAGGCAAAAACTTCTATACAAAATCTTCTTATACCTCTTGTTATGTCATTTCTGGCAGCAGCTGAAATATTCAAACCTGGTGGGCCTGCAACACATAAACACAACCTCACCTTGTAACCCTGGATCCAGTGATGGGGAGGGTTTGAAATGTACCCAGAGATAAGTGACAGCCACAGCAGGTAACTGGACTGCTCATTTTCCCCTCAGTTAATGGCTGTTTGCTATCTGGAAAAGATTGAGAGCTCTTGTTAGAAAGCAAGGGATTGCATAAATTATTCATATTCAGGTTACTTTAAAAGTATCAGACCATGTCACATATACTCTTCCTCAAATCTGCTGGGACATTAAATTACACCCACACTACCTCAGCAGGCAAATCAAATCTGACCACTGCTACACAGAGCAAAGCCCACGCAAACTGAGCCATGTGTGAAAAAGCCCTGCACAAAATGTGGGCAAACCCCAGAGATCTCTCTCACCATGCTTACTGCCATCAGCTAAGCTTTCCATGTGGGTCCCCTAACCAAACCCAGTCCTGTGGGAAATTACCCATGCAGTGCAGCCCCCACTGCTCAGGGACACAGCCCTGGCACTGCAGGGCACACTGCACATGGGCAGTAGGAAGACAGATTTTCAATAGTCTCTGTCCATTTCATTCCATGTCCACGTCCACTATTTTATATTTCTAATTGACACATATATTCAAAATTTATTGGACTAACCTTTTTTTTTTACTTAATCCAAGCACAAAACCAAGTATATGTATGAGTTAGTTGGATTTCTTGTGATCAGGCTGGTTTATTGGTATCTCACATTGTGTTATCATTTTGATCATGATATTCTTACCAATCATTCAGGGTACTTTCAGAAGGATTGCTTGGCTTTGTTTGTTTAATGTGACCATTAAATTATCTCTTAAATACACTCCCAATCACTTCTTTAGGAAAAAGAAGGGCCTGAATAGCAAGTACTTGATGTTCCACGGATTTTAAGATGCTGGAAATTAAATATTTTATTGTAATTGGCTATTTTTATACTTAAACATCTCATACACTGGGTAGAAAACATAGATGAAAATGCTCATTCAATTTCTTCTCTATACTTGCAACATTCAGCAATGCACTAATTCTCCTATGAAGAGCAAAGTTTAAATTGCATGAAGGATAATTTCAAGCAGGATTAAGTACATGGTTTTGCTTAGTGTAAAAAACCTTATCCTTTGCAGCTAGAATGCAAGTTTTAACTATCTGTTATTATCAATTCATATAATATTTTTATTATTACTGACAAAGATTGCAATAGAAAATATCAATTAATATAGAATTTTAATGAAGCTGGAAGAATTTTCAGATTTTTTCATTTGTGTCTTGGAACTCCTTTTAGAACACCTAAGAATAAGGGACTTGTGTGAAATTCTAGCCCTACTCTTCTAATACAGGAAAAATTTTAATATAAAATCTTGACCTAATTTATTTGCATTCAAGAAGCCTGTGACAATGTCCCTCTGAAGATAAAGCAAACACATGTCAGAGGTAAAGTCCTGTCAGGAACTTGACAATGATCCCAGTCTTGCCTGCAAGACTCCCTTAGGAATTATCAAAAATCTCACAAGCCCCACTGAAGCCACAGGGCTCCATGCAGATGTTAACTCAAGGATATAGCAAACTCTTAAAAAGTCATCAACATTTAGTCAAATATCCCTAGGGTTTAAACAGTCTTCAGGACCTAGTTTATTTAATATATCTTCTCTTTTTCTTTGTTTTAGTCTTTTTGAAATCTTAAATTGAGGAGGCTTGTACACCAGCCCTTCTGAATAATCTTGTGAGGTTTCTAATGTGCAGAAAATAGAAAGAGAAGGGAGGGAGGAAAAATTACTCCTAACCTCTCCTCAGTGCCACAGATATTTAAAAATACTATTTAAAAATACTGTTTATACTAATGAAGCAGAGTTTTTCGGCCCCTGAAAAATCATTCAAATTGTAGAATAAGGCCATTTCCAATGATGGGGGGACCAACAGACCATGAAGGTCTCATTGCACTGCAGCTTCAGGATCAGTACTAGAAGAAACTCAGCCCACTGACCTGCTAAAGCATGTCCTGGAATAGGACTTCCACCATGGCAATGGAAAACAACTTGCCTGTCACCAGCGAAATAACAAAATACAGATTGTGGTAGAAAAAACCAACAAGGTATATGGACCCTTTTACACTCTCTGTGGATATCAGACCTCAATACAATGTTGTTAGGACAATCTTGCAGTGGCTATTTGAATGTTTGCTGTTAGACCTATAACAAGGAACTTTAAAAGCCCACAATCTTATATATATATGCTCCAACAGACCATCAGAAAGCCAAGCTGAACCTAACACACACATAGACTAGAGGAAGTACTTAGTTAGAGTGGTACACAGACAAATATTTTCTTTGGCAGAGAACAGGTCTCTATAAACAGGAACATGGTCAAATCATGCACTTTTTGCAGGAACTAAAGTATTCAAACTCAAAAAAAAAGTCACTACCCAAAGTTATATAGGAAAAAAAAAGAACACAAAAAGAATCATGGAATGATTCCTTTATTTTCACAAATCTGGATCCCTTTCAACAGCATACCCTTTCAGTGCTATCGTAAGGTTTTAAAACACTGTATGTTGTACCCAAAGAACCATTAGTTTATACAACAGTGGATGCTTCAGTAAATCCTTCAATTCATCTAAAGGCTGTTTGCAGTTGTTTATTTTCAAGCTTTATTTAGTGTCACATTTACACAGTCAGATTCAAATCAGCTCTAAATGTCCTGAACACAGAGGTCAGCCAATGTCAGAAAATTCAAAGCCAAATGCTGTTTTTCTAATGATGTTGAGAATTTAGTCAAACTGCAGAAACAATTATTGTAAGTGCTATTGAAACTTAACTCTCTGATATTTACCAGCCTTCATGGAAATCATTCTCCATTACCAATAAGGATATACCAAAAGTAGTTCCGTCTTTTGTTCACTCACATTTACACAGGGGCTACTGGAAGGCTTTAATCCTATAGCTTGGCTTGTCTACAATATTCCTTTCTAAACATATATATGCCCAATACTTATCCTGACAAGCATGCTCTAAATGTTTTTTCCTGTTTTTAATCAAAAGTGAATCTATCCATATTATTGAGGACAGACATAACTGGAGTTTGATCTGCTTCTTTAGCAAACATTCATGATCTACACCAGGCCTATGGAACTTAGTCCTCCGCCAAGTTATGTCTGGTGGTCCTGGAATTCTACAAATTCACGTATTTCCTCCATCTCTGAAAGAAGATTTATGTCTAAGGCACTTCAGTAGTTTGTGATTTAACAATCTAGGAAAATGTTCCCAATGAATACTTTTTCCATATCCTTTAAGAATGACACATTATCCCTTTAAAAGCAAATGTACTTCTAAAGTAAAGAGCTAGCAAACAACTCATGTAAATATTACTTTTTCACATTTGAACTGAAGAATGCAGAATTTCTATGGAATAACCCCCCCGCAAAAGGGTGTAGTGTCACATTCAGTTTTATAATTATGTGTATATTCAAACTTAATGAACAATTACAGAACTTGTTTGGGGAAATCAGGTGAAATCAGCACAGTCCCTCATCTGTGCAGTCCTCTGTTCCCATTGAGGAAACAGGGAAGGGTTTAAATGGCTAACTGGAAATAAATATTTTTGTAAGAAAGACAGCTGTGTGCCAGGCAGGAAAATTCAATCACTAGTACTCAAAAAATGAAATACTTTGAAATCCCAAGGTCATCATGCACCTGCATAAGTCTCATTAAACTTAACTGACATTTTATACATTTGTTGAGAGCAAAACACTCTCCTACAGCTGCAGATCTTTTGAATGACTGCTCATTTTCATAGCTTTTTATGACTGTGGGCCAGATTATAATTTAAAATTGCAAAAGCCACAGTATGTTTCAACAGACTAATCAACTTTTTTGGCTTTGGTTTTGTGTTAGCTTAGTCTTAACTCTGGGTGCTGGATCTGGGGCTGCCAACAGCTGTGGCTCACAGCAGCACAGCTCCTCCCATTGTCCCCACACTGCCAGGGGACAGCAAGGGACTCAGCCTGGCAGCCCAACACGTGCCAGTTCAAAGGAGGGCTCATCCATGTGACTCAGCCTGTTGTTCTCTAAGCTTTCCCACTTCTCAGAAAGAGACTTGGCCATGAGGAGAGCTGCTGGTGTCTCCTCCCAGTGATGAAATTCCAGAAGGGCTCACACAGCAGCTCTGGGGATTGGACACAATTGATTCCTTGTTTGACAGGGTCCTGTTTCCTCAGAACCCATTTCCACCTCTCACTAGGGTTCCAAATACATCCCTTTAAATTGCTATGAAAGCTGCTAGGGCTTTAAAAGCAGGTCAGGGCTAGGGCAGAACCAGAGAACCAAAACTGTTTCAAACCAGTTTAAAAGCCAAAAACCAAAAACTGCTTCAAAGACAGTTCTGTGCAAGCCTCATGCAACTGCGCGACTGAGGACATTCAAAGGTCTGCAAATTCCAAGAAACACAATTCTGGCCAGATTAAGAGAGCTGAGAAGCATGAAATAAATAATCTGACTTTAAAATCCCATCTTCTTCAGGTAGCAGACATGCCTGAGATTTCCCCTTTCCATCAGATGGCCAAGCATCCTCCCACCAGGCCATTTCTCAGCAGCTGGCTCTGCTCCTTTACACAGCCCTGCTTCATCTGAGACCTAACCAAAAGTCTGACTCACTTCACAGTACTGTCCCAAAAGTTATTTTTATTTCCCAGCTTTGTAATTCTCTCTCAGATGTTAATCTATTTGCTCCTCCCTCCTCCTCCCACATAAGAACTTTAAAGTCTTTTTTTCCCAGACAGACTAATAAAATAATAAAGCAAGCAAAGAGATTGTGAGCTAAAGCATTTTGGAACCAAAGAATTTATAATGTATCAAAAATTAACTTCCTGTGTATTTCTGTAGCAATGCAATGTTAAAAGTGGGTTTTTTGGTCTCAGAGCAAAGTTCCCCAGAAAATACAGAGGGAGATTGGAAATTCAGCATTATGCTAAGGAATACCTCATTTTCCCCTGAACAATGAGGTTACTACAGCTGTGCAGTCATCAACCAGGAATCCCTCTTACTGGAACATAAAACCTGCTCTTTTATTCAAAAATTCCCTGCTGGATTTTTGAGTTCTAGCGAGACATGCAGGAGTGCAGGACCAGTTCGGGGAGTGCTCAAATTTACTTAATAATAGGAAAGCTGAAAGAAAATAATTCTTATTGAAACTTTTTTTTACAAGTATTGAGATTTAATTTAGTTGAGCAGAAACATAATATCATGTTAGACTAGTTATAACTATTCTCAGGTTTTGGCTATAGAAAGTAAAATTACATCTGCAAACCAATTCCTGACAAGAAGGATGAGTCACATTGCAGTCTGTTTTCATTTAATTAGATTTTTTTTTTTACATATGTAGGGTTTAAAAAAAACAATGCAGACAATTATTGCAACTGGAAAGTTATTAAAAGGCAAAATGAAGAGGTTCTGACTCAATGGCTAAGGTATTTCTGATTCCAGGAAAGCTCTGAAGAAGTAACCTTTTTAATGTACAGAAATAATAAGTCTTGTGAACGGATGCCCAAAATATTTCTCAAAAGTAACACATGGTCTGCTACTTGCCTAGAAAAGGAAACCCTATTTTAAATTAACCTGGCAGACATACATTATATGAAAAGAAAAAGTGTGAAACAGAATTCAAGTAAACAGGAGAGAGAGATAACTACATAGGGCTTTCCATTTTTGCAATTGCTTTTTATTAACACCCAGCAAAGAGATGGTTCCACAGTGAAGCAATGTGGTTTAAAATGCAAGGTGTTAATAAGGGCTAAAAATGAGACTTTAAAGCTTATTAATCTTTGGATGACATGCAAAAGATGAGAGAAAAATACTACTTTTTGAAAGCAACTGAAGCAATTACAAACCTGTTGCCTTTTACTTTTGTAGAGGAAGATGATATCTCACTTAAAAATTCTTCAAGTGCACCCAGATGAACATGTCAGTCTGAGATGCATCAGGTCACCTCAAAGACTATGACACAGAGGCTGTTGCTGAACTGAGAGATTCCCATGGGCACTTCAAGCATTAAACCAAAGTGACTTGGCATAAAGATTACCTTGCTTAAATACAAGGTTACATACAGCTGCCTAAGGTGAGAGAAAACATAATGTGTTTTATGTGGACACTCCTTGTGCTAGGCTGCCCCTCCTTTAAAAACAGATGTTATAAGAGGCCCTATTTCTCTTCAAGTACAGGTAATGGGGAAAACAATTCTGTATTTGGGGCATGGTACATTTTTACCTACTCAAAATTAGATAATATTTGCATACTTGGGCCAATTCCATAACTTTCTTTAAAACACTGTGCAATGGTATTTTTCCATGCAATGGTGTTTATTCCCTAATTGCTTTCATCCTTTATTCTTATGCTTCACTACCTGTGCCTTGGGTCCAGGATAAAAATATTTCAACTTCACACACACACACACACGCACATACAAATCAATAAGTAAATCAGACAGGAAAACAGGCATGGATTTTTGGTTTTCTGCCCACAGCTGAAAATACCAATATCCATATATCAATAGCCACAATAAAGTTTGACTTGGATGGAGTCAGTGTTCATAACAATCCTCAGGCTTTTAAAATTCATTTAGTTACCATGTAGAGATAGCTCCTAACATAAATTTTTCTGAAAATCTGAAATTAACAAAAAAAAAAATCTGAAATTAACAAATTAGCAAAGGGAAAGAAAGACAGCAATAACAACTGCATATAAAAAGCTGTAGATGACATGTTGGAAGCCATTGGAAAATCCACAGTATGGGATGTCATGACAGATCACAAGGTGCAGATCCAGATGCTAGATCAGCAATGCCTTGACTGAAGCATGCCAAAGTCAACCAATGAGATGAGACTTTTATCAGTTTGCCAATGTGGAAAACTTGAAATACTGAATTTGCCTGATAAATGAAGATGATGGTCCAGAAGTGAATACAGACCATTACACAGAAAAATTAGCCAACAATGTAAAGTTAAAAGAACAGGCCAACAGTAAGAAAAATTTGAGCTGGGACCATTTGTTACATTAGGTACACTATTATTCCTGAATGGGCAAGCTCAAAATGTAAAAACAGTATTTTGGGATAACTAGCAGTATTGATTACATGTCTTGAAATAGGGGGAAAAATTGGCCACATAACATTCTTTATAAAAAATTACTCCGGTCCTCAATACTGTTCAGTGCTTCTATTGCATTCACTTTTGTAGAAGCAATTCACTTTTATTTGAGCTAAGGATGGAAGAAGACTTGAGCCAGAAGATTCAGCACCCAAACCCCATTCCTTGGCAATCAGATGAAGGCCATAGGCAGTAAGGAAGACATCTGAGACAAATGTTAAGTAAAAGAATAAGCAGAAAGGTACAAAATAACTACAAGGAAGAGAGACAAGAAAATGCTGACATTCATTTGTGTGCCTAAAAGCATCCATGTGTCCATGTAATATTCATACTCCCAGAGCTGGAAGAAATTACCAGATTGTTGATCTCAGAGTGCATCAGTGTGCAGGGGAGCAGTGCTGTGGTGGGCCCTTTCTGGAGGCTGCAATTTGTAATTGTCCTACATCAGAAGGCTGAAGCAAAAAGCAAATTCTTAATTCCTCCTTAATGTCTCAGCTTTACCTGAAGTATCACTCTGTAGAAACACAGAGAGTAAAAGCTTCCCACAAAACATAAAAAAGTGGTTTCCATATTAATGGTGATATTTCTCATTTTCAGAAAAGACCAAAGAGCCAAAGATATAGTTTCCCTTAAATGCAAAAATTTAAATTAGCCATTATTAAAGAAAAGTAGAAACACATATATAATATTAGAATATTTGTCTGTTTGTTCAAATTTTATTTTAATTCTTCAGCCTATTTTTAAAAGGTTTTACTGCTTCTCTCTGACCACAAGTAACTTTTAACTTCCAGTAGTGAATTTACTGACCTTGAAGTAATGATTTATGCATCATTTCCTGCACTGTCAAGCATCTGCAGATGCTCTCAAGTGAATAGGGAACACACAGGTTGAGAAACTGCATAAAACAAGCAACTGACTTTTTACTTTGGAAGTCTTTCCACTCAGTTGCCTGGTATTTCAATGATTTTCTGTCCTTGCAAGTCTAATTGATAGTGAGCAAAACTCTTTCAGGAAGGCCTCAGTTTTAGCTCATGATATCCTAGTGTGAAAGGAAAAATACAACTTGATGATACTCTTGCCCCTTTAAAACCAGTGACGAACAATCCAGCCCTGCCACCATCATATAATAGGGTGTAACATGGGCTGCTCTTCCATCAGCACACCCAACTTCTGTGCAGAATTTCCCTATGGACATTTCCTTTTTATTTTTGTCCCTTTGCTAGATGTGTCACCTCAGTGGCACAAACAGGGACAGCATTTCAGACAGAGAAATTTATCTGCCTGTCATGTAAATACAAAGTGTAGCAATTGTGCAACACTGTTTTCTACACTGACATTTCACTGAATTTGTGTCCTGTTTGCTACATGAAACAATTCTGTCAAAACAGATGTCATTTCTCTTTCTTGAAAAGCTATGTAATGGATTTGTAATATATAGTACTTATATTTACCTTATATTATTTGTATTTTTACAGATATTTTTCAGTAAATCATCTTGTTCCCCGTTATTAATTATTGTTAAATAGACTTCAATCGATCTTATTTTTAACCTGGAAGCCAACTGGGTTTTCTACAATTGTGATCTTTAAATGAATTTGATTTGTACCCATCACTGACAGATTATGTCAAGAATCTATGCTTCCAAGGGAAGCTTTGGCCAAGTTACACAGGTTGGACAAGTTTGATTCTCTGATGGAATTTTTTCCAACCCATGCTTATAGAAGAGATGCCTTTTCACATGCGCAGCCATGCATAACAAAAGGAAACAGCTGTGTGCCCTCCAACAGGAGACTCTAAATGCTCAAATATTGGCATTTCAGAGCAGACAATAGTAGATGATCCTCTGACTGCAGTGAATCTTAAACTATGTCACTTAATACCTAACTTGGGGCCAATGCAAACCTGCTTGCTGACATCCTCAGGGATCACAGCTGGATTTTCACTGCAGGGAAAGCACAACCTGCCTATTCCACTTACTGCTAGATGGGTTGCCAAAATTCTGGCTCTATTTTTGAGGTACTCCCGTTTGTTGGGAAGTCTGACTGCCCTAAGTTCTTAATATTAAACTCAAAGAGAAGTGCAAATGGACATCTTCATTTCAGTGTACAAAAAAGCTGCTATGGAGTTTCATGTGTTTTTACAATTACATGGATTAGCAGCTTTCAGTCCCTAAAATAGCTGCATCTGTCATCATTTATGGTCCTACCAAAGTAGTCTGGTATTCCAGAGTGGTTAAGCTTCTCCACAACTATGTTCAAGTGAAGGAAATGAAAAAGATGAGGAAAGAACCACCTTATTTTGGATATGTGCAGCCCCAGACATTCTAAAATATCCTTTTTTCTTTAAAGAACAGTTCACTTGTCTTACCTTTTTAATATGTTTTCAAGAAACAGTGCAGATGGTACCCTTTTGAAATCTGCTAGTTTAGAAATGTAAATTTCTAAGATTTATAAATATGGTTTACACCTCAGTATAGGAAAAAACCAGGGCATTTAGTTCTAGGACAATGGGAGAAGGATTCAAACTGAAAGAGGACAGGTTTAGCTTAGATATTAGGAAGAAGTTATTTACTGTGAGGGTGGTGAGGCCCTGGCACAGGTTTCCCAGAGAAGCTGTGGATGCCCCATCCCTGAAAGTGTTCAAGGCCAGGTTGGATAGAGCTTGGAGCAACCTGGGATAATGGAAGGTGTCCCTGCCCATGGCAGTGGAGTTGGAACAAGATAACATTTAAGGGCCCTTCTAACCCAAATCATTCTATGATTCTGTGAAAAAAGAAATTGGAATAGGTTCTATCTTGCACACCTCTTGACTTTAAAAACACCTACAACATTTTAAACTAGGTGTATCAGTCATATTTCATTGCCTAATTAATAAAATACCTTTGCTGAGCAAACATGAGTAAGAGCTCAACCTCATACACAATTGCTATAAACTCTAAATTATGTGTCCAAACTCTCAATACTGCTTAAAAAATTCATTCAAAAGTTTGAAACCTGAACCTAAAGGGAAACACTGCACTATGACCAGAATGAAAAGTTTGGAACAAACTTCTGGGCACAGCCCCTTTCTCAGGAGGAGCTGGAGAGCCTTGTCCTGCTGCAAGAAGGAAGCAAAGCACAGTCACCTCCTGCCTGTCAGCTGCCACGAACTGGACGCACTCTGCTGATTGATTCTCCTATGCTGCTTTTGGACAGACTTTTCTGGGTGCTTACAACAATTTCTCCAGACCAAGGGAGCATCTCTCCACTTTCAAGGCACCTGTCATCAAATTCCCTAAAACTGCACCTCTCCCACCATCTTTTTTTTTTATAACTATCTTTTATCAGCACAGATCAACCATAAACAACCCACTTCACAGACCACCACAGCATTAACATTTCCCGTTTTTAATTCTCCATTTGAGCAAGAGATTTGTGTCACAATGTTAGCTCACTGTTCTCTTGGCTATTAATAACATTGTACTCCATGTAACAAAAAGTTAATTGCAATCTCAAGGCAGTCATGAAACTATTCAAGAGTTTAACTAAAGTCAGCTTACAAAGTGACATTTTGGTGTGGTTAATGACAGAAAAAATTGTTCACTCTGTCTCATTAACAAAACAGATCTCCGCAGAATGATTTGCACAGACACAGAAAATATATAATTTAATTTTATTTCTGTCTCTAAAACACCTACAGAACTTCTCAGCAACTGTTGTGTCTAATTACCAATGCTAATAAAATAAAATTACATTACAATTATTTGTTTCAAGCTCTCTTTTGAGAACAACCTTCTCTATCCAGGCAGTAATGAATCCATACTGCCTTTCTGAGCCAGCATAAGGAGCTTGGTGTAGATATTGGATTATGGATATCTTCATGTAGAGTAGAAAATGAAAAACTCGTGCTTTTCCCAAAGCCATTGTTAATGCATTTTGAAGATTGCATTTTACCCTTTGAGAACACAGCTTTGCTCCCCAAGATGAAATCTCACTAGCACCACTGAAATAAGTGCAGTTACCAATCTGCAAAATCAGCATAAGCAAGAAAGTGAGGTCTGTTAGGGCCAAGTGTTTCACATTAAACATTGCTGGCATAAAATCTAATGTCTCCAGCGTTCATTTCCTTTAAGAAAGGGACAGGATGTGACTCAACACAAAGCACAAGTCATTTAACAGTGCATTGAAACGCTTTGCATTTCTAGTTTGAGTCTAAAAGGAATTTGAGCAACAGACTAAGAACAATCTTAATTAAAGTATTAATAGTACCTCCCTGATAGTACAGTGTTTAAATGTGGTCCATTTAAAGTGTTCTTCATTGTTAAAAAATATATAGGCAGTGAATCTTCAGTGCTCATGGACCTGCTGCCATTTTAGGGTGCTAAGAATGAACTTCCATTCACCATGTACTGAATTCTGAATTCTGCACAGACCTGTTTCAAGCCCTGCATTTTGACAGAATAATATGCCAAAAACCATTTGAGCAATGCTATCCTGAAAACCATTGCACCTGCTAAATATAGATCACTCTAAACTTAACACATCAGGGACACATCTAAAACTGCAAGTTAAAAGTCAACTGCACAGCAATATAGCACATGACAGTAAAATTATAGGGCAAATATGACACATCATGTCTAGAGTTCCTCAGAAGTTCCTCAGGAGACTTACATATGAACAACCCTGCCTGCTTCAAACAAGAAATGACCCATCACTCTATGATAATTTTCAGAGTATCCTGAGTAACCTAAGTATCCTGCTCAAAATGCAACCTTTTTACTGTGGCAGACGATTTTTTTTTTGCCTAGAATATTGTAATTTCAGCATTGCTTCAGATAATGAGTACCTTTCACATGCATCTGACTACCACTTACATCATTACAGACAAGGCCAGTAGTTGCTAGTGTGATTCACCATCAGCCATGGTTTTTCACTGTAAAAAATGAACACTGCAACCAGTCAAGAGGGCAGAAGCACTTATGACAGTGTTAAGAGTAGCAGAAATGTCAAAGAATTGCAAATTTTATTCAATCTTTTCACAGTAAACATGAGGCCTGTATGCTATCATGGTGTCTGCAGCTGTCAAAGGCAGCCTATTTACCTGCACTGCAAAGGAGACACCAGCAACCTGAATTAATTTTTAAGGTCATGAATTTTTAAAGCTATACTATTAAATGAATTTGCTCTATTTTGTAAAAGCCACCCACCTTGTACACACCAGCTTGACCTTTCATCTCTCATAACCCTGCCCAAGATTACTTTACCTTGATTTTCTAAGTTACCAATATTATTTACCCTAATTGTGTTAAAATAAATGTCAGCTTATTTAGGTGCCTAAATAAAGTAATTCTGGGGAGACAAGGGGATCCAGAGGGTTCATAAAGAAACATAAAAATTTTGACTGGTAGGCTTGTGACTCAAATGTACTTAACTCCAACAATGATGGATAGTTAAATTGTGGGATTACTACGTAGGCAATCTATGGTTTCAAAATTATTTTCTAGTGAACAAGTGTTATTAGTACATAAACTGTCATGACTATCCATCAAAAGATGCCCTGGAGGCTGAAACATGCTTTAAAGTTGTCTCTCTGAATTAGGGTGAGTAAATTTACAGCTTGATCTATACCTGTTCAAACTGAGTCTGTTCTCATAAAAGATAAATTTTATTTTTTAGTATTATCAACATGACACATCTCACAAGTATTATGTCTGGTTAAATTAAAAAAAAAAATCTGAGGCCTTACTGTCCTGACAGAATCTCCTTCATTCCTAACCATTTTGCCTAATAATGCTGCCAAATTAGAAATTTCCGTTCATGAAATTCACTCACCCTACATGAATATATAAACTCTACACACACATATTTGTACACACATACAGAATCCATACAAACAGAATGAAGTATGAGAGCAGCATCTAACAAGGAAAACACTCCTGATCCCTGAAGTGTGCCTATGGCTAAACAGCTTTAGCAGCCACAAAAATGCCACCTCTGTACCAAAGACCATCCCTGTGGTACCAATCATTTACAGAAGGGCTCACCTGGTGATTTCCATGATGATAATTGTTCAGGCAAAAGTCCTGGGGATCTGAGGAATCACCCAAATAAAGGAGGGAGAAGAACCATTGAGCCACACAGTGCCATCATCTACCAAAGCAGCACAGTACACAACTGTCTGGACATTCATTGCCTGTGTCACGCCCTCCTGTATTTTCACATTAAGTTTTAAATGCATTCATTTTCTGCCAAGACCCTGATCCACAGCCTGCTATGTCTCACAAAACCTGAAGATTAAACTGATACATTTTAGAATTCTTTTTTTCATACTTTTACTCTGTGATTGTTGCTTAGAGGATAGCTCTTGTATGTTTTTTCCTTCTCTTCACCACAAAATTCTGTTTCAGAATGTAAATTCAATCTGTGTATTCTTCACACGCATTTTACTAGACATTCAGAATAGAAACCATTGACTCAATACTTCCCCAAACCTTCTACTGCATTACAAGACTGACAGCTTTTCTAGGTTTGTTGTTGAAATATCACAATATTCTATTTATCAGCAATATGATAAAATACAAAAAACAGAATAGACTCACATTCTCATATTCCAAATAAATTTTAGAGTAATTTAAGATTCCTTGGCTCTTAGAAGTTTTCAAATACAAATCCCAGGAAAATTCCTTTCACTCACTTTCCTCCAGGAGTACCTAAAGGTGTGCAAATATAGGAGTGGCAAATTCCAGAGGAACTTCAAATAAACTCTTCTATTTAATCATATTTATCATAAGATGGTACTAATCCTTCCTTGGGGCCATGTATTTTAAAGCTATATTTGGATACTGAGAAATTTTTGCTTGCAGGGAATGTAAACTATCATTGGCCTGATTTTTAATTTAAAGTGATTTTGGAACTTGCCTGCTTCCATACCCCCTCAGATGGATTCTGACATAAGCCTGAAACAACTTATTTCCTAGTAGAAACAAAAAAAAAAAAGAAATTGCTTAAGGTTTCAGGCATCTCTTGAGTGAGAACTCTCAGCATAATCCAAGGGTGAAATCCTATCACTGTGAAAGTCCTACTTGCATCTGATATGCCCAGATATTTAACTACTGCCCATTTTTCTGACACTGACAAGAGTTTATAAATAATTGAATTCTGCAGGCATCTCGCAATAATTAACATAAGTCTGGGGCTAGGGTACAAAAATACATACTGAATAACCCTTTCATTATCAAGGAAATATTAAATTACCATCATCTATTTCTTATTTTCATTCTGTTGTAAAATTGATTATCAACATACAGCCATGCCAGAAGCACATATGCCAAAGAAATCTGTTTGCAAATTTGACTGCCAAAGAGCAATTGCTTTTTTAAACCTTGGGGAAATGGGAAAATGAAATCTATTGAAAACTAGAGATAAGGAACTTCATTTTCCCTCACATCCAACTACAAATAATGTAGAAGCAGCAGCTTGGCAATGGTTCTACAATTATTATTTTTCTGTAACAGTAGAAACATTCATTCAAACAGTAATATTAAATATACTTTCAGCATCAAATAAAGAAGTTTGTTACTTATTTTGGAGTCAAAATGCCTGCATATACCATATACATAACCCTAATGCTCAGGGTAAATGGACTTAATTTCTCTGGTTTGCAGACAGCAAAAATGAAAAGGCAATGCAACTGTTGGCCCAGGATGTTCATTGTGTCAGGCTAACACTGCCTTGTGCCACTGTCTGCAAATGTCCTTCAAATCAGGAGCCTTTGTTGAATTGCATGTCTTTTTCTCTTTTCACTAAAACAAACATTTTCCTTCCTGGGAGGCTGTTGTATAGTTTCTTTCTTACTGTCTCTTGTTCAAAGGAGCCAGTTTGGAATAATCAAAGACAAAATGCAGGGCTGGAAAAGATGCTCAGTCACATCCTCCTAAAGACACACATCTTGGTTTGTGCATGACAAGCAATGTAGATTTACTGTAGGTAAAACTACAATGACTGCTTCTTTGAAGCATGTCTTCAAAAGTCAAAGTCTGCTGCAAAAGACTAAATCCTACTTTTGGATGGAGAGAGAAGTTTTCCTCCTTCCAGTATCCTCAGGCTGAGAGATGCCAGGCCTTCTCTGCTTTCCCTCGCAGAGATTGCCAGCTCCTATATAATAGTACTTCATTTTGCGCTTGATACTTCTAGACATTGTTACAAAAGAAATTTCTGCCAATTTCCTCTTCAGTATTGAACTTGATAGACAGAAAAAAAAAAAAAATTCTCTAAGGCCAAAGTCATGCTTAAAGATGAGGGGAAGAAAAAGAAAATTATTTGGCATTTCAGAAAATTTGTTGGGGGTCAAACATCCATGCCACATAACACACAACAGTGAGAAGCTGCTGTGTTATCACAACCAGAAGATTATTTAGAGATATAGAGATAGACATGAAGACACTTAAACTGTGCATACTGCCTGTACTTGCGCACAGGAGTGAGTCTGCAGTGGGTGGATGCTTTATTTAGGCAAGAGTTACCCATCTGTAACTGTGGGAGGGAGTTGGCAGATGGAGCTCTGGAGTTCCCTGCTGGAATCTGGCCAGGGCACTGCTGTAACCAGCCCCTCTCTTCTGAAAGGCAGATGGAGAACTTGCATGTCATATGCTAAAGCTGTTAAAGAGCACTGAGCCATCAGAGACTGATTCCCTCTGCTTTGTTCTTTGCAGACCTATTTCGACCTGATGGAGGTCTGTGTAACACTCCCTCCCTCTAAGACAATGGCTTTATAAACTGCTTCTGTACAAGTATGAAGAACAGTAAGACTCAATGCAGTTTTGATTCTGGTTTTTAAATTGGAATAACCTAAAAATCTTTTCACAACCTGGTAATTCTCAATACTACTTTCAAATTAAAAAGATCCCACTGAATTAATATTTCTTTAAAACTCTAAAGAATTATTATTCTAAAATGCCTGCACTACTAATCTTAGAAAATAATTTAAAATAAAAATCAAAATTGAGGGGTTTTTTTTCCTATTTTTTTTCCTAATTTAATATCCTCCACCAAGTGGTTTAGTGGTGTATAAATAAAGAGGAACAGCTAATACGTCAAGCAGGAAACATTTCATAAAAGGAAAGCACTTTGAAATTCACTCAGCTTTGTTCCTTTAGGGCTTTGCTCGTGTGCATCCCTAAGCAGGGAGCACAGACAGAGGGCACGTGGTTTCCATCTGCTGTCCTGCCTTCTCGTGGGCTTGTCAAGTGAAGGGTTGCTCAGCCTGGATTCCAGACAGAGAGAGCTCTGCAAGTTCCCGTTGTAGCCAAAGCATAGCATAACTGCTGCCACCTCTACTGCTCAGACACATCCTCTGTTTCACACAGAAACTATTTGGAAAAGATGAGAGAGTTTTCAGTAGGAGCAGGGAACTTTTTTTTCATTCGTTGGAGACTAAACACAGACCTTTTGGAACACAGCTTTGACACTGGATGAAAGTAATGGCTGCAATCATAAAGCCTAGCTATTCTTTCAGCTCACATGGAAAACTTGTACAAAGTAAATGGCTATTTTGTGAGCTTCTCAGATTGGAGCAAAAAGCATGTCCTGAGTGGCTGTTAGCCTGGAGAAAGTGCTTGCTTTTCCTTTAGCTGCTAAGCAGAGGTTATGCTATAAGATATGCTCCTCCAGAAATGTGTTTCCCTGCTCATAGAACCTGAAACCTCTGGCCTGCTCTAATATACTGCATTTTTCTGCCTTCTACTTTTCAGCCAGAGAATCTATCCAATCACATAGGAAAACAACATCTCAATGGAGAAAGATGTTCTCCTCAATGTAGATTATGCAGACATGCAGTAAACTTCTCCCTATCCAAGCCCTCTTGGTGCTTCACTATCTGGAGCACTTGCAGCAGCTCCTCTTCCTCACACTGGCCCTGCCTGCCTCAGCCACCGGGCCTTTTTTAGGACACCAGCCATTCTTTTTCTCAGCACAGTAACACTGCAATTCATGATTCTTTAAGGAAAAAGGAAAAGAAAAAGCTGTACATTACAGTCCAAAATACACTGGAAAAGAGAAATAAGCCATAGTTCACTGACCACAGAGACAAATGACTTCGCTTGGGAAAACTGCTGAGACAGTGGCCTCAGCTGCCTGGGGCAACTGGAATATTCAGTAATCATCTCCTCAGTTGGCACAGTTCACACAGAATTTTAAGGAAACACAAACCAACAGTTCCCTTTTCCTTTTAAGAGCTACAAGGGAAATTGCAGTGGACTTCAATTCAGGAGCAGCTCAGACAACACGAAGCTAAGAATAATAGTCTTATCAGCTACTTCCAGACAAGACACATCTTTTATTTATACTAAAAATGCAATTGAGAAACCAAAGTTTTAGAGCAAACTAAACACTTTTCAGTGTTGTTACAAGAAGCGACATCCCTGGGCACAGATGGAAGTTTGCAGCTCAAGCTGGCCACAAACCTCTTGCAGATGCTGTTTTACACACCCACCTGTAATGTCCATATTGTGCATGCACTTATGCATAAACAGCAAAGCATTTCCAACCTATGTAAAAGCTCTCTCTAAAGAAAGAGCCCTTGTGACAGCGTTCCTCAGCAGCTTAAGTCCAAATATTTTCTGGACTGCAAACACAGTTAATATTAATGAAAAATGTATCTAAAGCATGAAACACATGTGTAATTCAATTCTACGCATCTATGTAAATATGACATATAATATTTAATAAAAACCCACAAGTATTTAGAACATTTAATCTGTAGTATGCTACTTAGATGAATAATTTATCCCCACATCCTTGGAATACTCATACCTCTGACTTTATAATAACATAATTTTATGCCCTTCGTGGCATGTCTCCTGCTAGATCACATCACTGTATGTATTTTGTCTACTGCTACACCTCTACAGTCACTGAAGAGTTAAGTTTGATGGCGTAGAAAATATTTTATAAGTCAGAAAGCCTCTATAGTGAGCTGTTCGTGTTGCAGGGACTCTTCAAATTGCTTCCAGACAGTGCTATTTTTATAATGCCATCACAAAAGCAAATCCTATCCTACCCATTCATGACTTGAGTGCAGCTTTAGATGAAAACTGCATATGTCATAAATCAATCTTTGCCTAAAATGCTGAACAAAAACTCAGATAGAAGTTCAGATAAAGCATTAAGGAGGTCAGGACAAGAATTGTCAAAGTCCTCTCCAGTCCTCACTTTTAAACGTCACTCTTATTTTCTGTGGGAACTGTGCATCTTAATTTCTGGAGGTTTTTGGTTTTCATTTTTTTCCTCAGTAAGTAGATCAGAATGTGAGCAGCAGTGGCACAAACAATACCAAGAACTTATGACAGCTATCAGGTGGTCAGGAGTGAAAGGGAAGAGTAGCAAGAGAGGACCAGGCAGGCAGGCAGACACTGCAAATGTTTTTGCTGTTTCTGTTACAGTTCCTGCATTACTGTTTAACTTGGTCTGACATGACTGAATTTTCCTAAAGTAATTTTCCAGACCTGCATGGGGCCTTGAAGTTTCCCCTCTGTCAGTAACACACAGCATTTGTGCACAAGAATAACCTGGAACTACTGCCAAGACCCAGCAGAAGGAGAGCCATACCTACAGTATTAATTTCTCCCATATAGTTTCCACTGCATAATTCATAGACAGGTCTTTGTCTTTCATACCAAAGCAACGCTCCATCAGCTTTTTACAGACTGAAGGAAAAGTGTCCTTTTACTCATCTCTATAGTATCTGTGGAAACATGAGCCAGGGCAAAGTGCCAGGCATCAGAAATCCCTGAGACCACTGCCCATATGAGTTTTCAATGCATTACATCAAAGGCACTTAATTCCCAGCTGAACTCTGAGAGTTAGATTTCTACTACATAGTATATAAGAAGGGAACTAGAGTAATTTACAAGTGCCTTTTAAAAAGTTTTCTTCTGATGACTGTAAAGTTAGTTGTCAGCAAATGTCACCTAGGAAGTGATTAGCAGTTCACGGTGACAACAGCTCCCATAACACTGCCAAGAAGGGGTGTGGAGAAGCACTGCTTCTTAGGGATTTGGCATTGTGTTTACCGCTGCATTCCCCTCTCCACCTTTCTAACTTTACAATGTTCTTGTCCTACAGGTATGGAGTATTTATAAAACTTTTTCACTCTAAAAATACACTCTAGAATATATATTAAATTTCACTTCTCCAAGAATGCTCAGTGAAATAGTCTGTTCACAATTTAACCCACTGTGAAAACAAAACCATTAATAAACAGGTAAAATTTTTGATTTGTCAGCCTAATATAAAAGAGCAATTGTACCTCAGTTTTAAGAAGTCATTCTGTTGGCTTATATGTTTATTAAACTGGGGGAATACATTATTCAGTCACTTTGAGTTTTCACATTAAAAATAGCATATCATGGGTTTACAACACTACAGAACCCCAGGTTTGAGTTGGTTTTGGGTTAGGTTTTTTTGGGGTGTGGGTTGTAGACATTTTTCTTTTTTAAACTACAGAACACTGATATCAACAGTTCAGTTGGTTTGGAATTTTGTTGTTGCTTAGGTTATTTTGGCTGTTGCTCTCCTTACAAGTTCTCTCATAATTTTTCATCCGTGTAATTCTTAAAATAATTCCTTCTCCACATTTTATTAATCATTTTCACAAACAGTGATTTTAGAAGCTACAAATTAAGCTGCTTTCTGGATGTTCCAGTCATTGCACAAGCTTGCAGGGAGGCATGCAGCCTTTTCCCAATACTCAAATGTACTCTGGGAAGTTTTCAAAGAATAGGAGTTTAGTGTTCAACTACAGCTGAATTTGAATGGAAATACCTCACCATACAGCTGTCAAAGTCTTCCTCGTAAAACCCAGTAGAATTCAGAAGTGCTTTAGAAAGACGTCATCCAGTTAAAACAGCAAAACCTTAATTTTTTAGAATAAAATTTCCCAAAAAAAAAAAAAAATCATGTTTTATATGACTTTTCAATAAAACATTATGTGAGAGAATGTGCAAATTATAGTCTAACAAATATGGAGGAAATGTAGGAAAAAAACTACTTTTTTTTTTCCTTTGGAGATAACAAAAGTTTCTCTTCTCCTTTCCCATTTATTATTTGGTCTTAAAGTCCAATGTCTCTCTTTTCACAAGCCTCTGCTCTTTTCTCCTCTGCTACATAACTTAGTAAGGAGTCCAAACTACCTGATGAGAATCACAGCTAAGAAAAAAACCCACACATCTGTGCAGCATGGAAGAGCATCAAACCTGCAGTGACTTACTGCAATGCTTTAAGTGCCTATAAAGTCCCTATGAGAGGAGAGAGGGAACAAAAAAAAACACATTATATCAAACTTTATGAGCATAAAGTTTTGATTTTTTTGCTCTACTTCGTAGAAATACAGAAAAAACTTCATACAATTTTAACTCGGCAAGTTTTCTAGCAGGCAGAAGTCGCAAGAAATGTGTTACTGTGACTGATGTTCCAAATGTGACTTCCTCATTCTGGCCAATTTAAAATTTAAGTTTTTCTGGAAGCCATGAGAACCATGTACCAAAGCATGGACTCACTAAAGCAGCCGGGCTCAAGTGTAGTTGCTGCCATGCTTTAATCATTCCAGAGAGCATCTCTGTCACAAAGCCAGAAAGCCAAAGCAGAATTCAAGATGTTAAGACAACAGACTTCAAAGGCTAATGCAAACAATTTGTGCAAGCTTTACTGTTTTCCAAATTAATAAAACACAAACATTCTTAGACACTGCTCATATAAAATTCCTAATTATGTCTTTCTAACTTACAAAACTCTATATAAACAGGATTGTCATTTTGATCCAAAATATCCCACCTGTAAAATCAATTTTGTTGGGTAAATGTAGTTCAGTGACACCACACAGGCCTGCAGAAAGAAACTCAAAGAGGCAGTTGAGATAACCCTTCAAAAACTGGTCACATTTTTTGTGACACAAATGCTGACACATACAAAAAAATTCAACTGTTGCTGATTTTACAGTTTTTACCACTGATCCCTTAGCATTCTAAATACTGGATGATTTACCAGCCACAGAGGCACAGGGAATTTACCTATGGGATTTTGCGTGTCACATCTCTAATTCATAAACTTCAGGAATTGGCCTGCAAGACCCTGTTCTTAAAATCTTTAACAGAAATAAATAAAAATTCCAAGCCCCAAGACTTATCACAGCAGTAAACTGGCACCACCTGAAGAGTTCTGTTGGTTCTAATAAAGACAGACAAGGTCAGAACTGATATTTTCAGTTATCTGGACTTGGTGGCAACATCACCCACATTCCTCTAGATTTCTGGAATCTAGAGGACTTGGTAATTTTTACCAAGTGTTCAAATCCTATCACATAAGTAGAAATCCCACCAAAAAAAAAAGTAGAATTTTGAAGAGAAAGCTCTTTTTGGTTATTTCAAAAAGATAAAAGTAATTTTTTTAGCAATTCCTATTACTGCTCTAGTTAATACCTATCAACTTATATTTTTTCCTGGAAAATATATGAGGGCAAGATTTGAAACTGCAGATACTCTGTCACAAATAATCTCTACAAGGGCAAACATCACAAAAATCTGGTTCACAGATATATATATATATATATATATATATATATATTCAGGTGGGGGAGATTTTGCAGGGGGAGGGTTTGGTGTGGAATTTTGGTTTGTTGGGGTTTTTTGTTGTTGCTGTTTTCAAAGCAAGTGAAATACATAAAAAAATGAAGCCACCTGAATCACTTCTCAGGAACAGGAAGGGATCAACTCCTCCACTTGGCAGTTAATTAATTTTGGTTTTTCCTTTAACATTTTGCACATGTAGAAGCCCAGGTCAAAGACAGTGCATCCAAAGGTTACTTGCCCAAGCTCTTTGTGAAGGCTACAATTCACCTACCTTGATCCTCCAGCTGACACAGCTGCGTGCTACTGGAGAATGTTTTTCCTGACTGCTTGTGGAAAAGCTCCTGCAGTGCCTGGCACACTTTTTCAACTCCACCTAGTACCACCTGGTTTGTGAATTAACCTCTTAGCAACCTGGATGATTCAGAGCTGTCATTAAAATTTATTTTTGCTAACAAGTAAGCACCTATTTCTTGGCTGCTGTGAAAAATAATCACAGAAACGTAATCAGTTGCAGATGTAAAGCCAGCTTTTTAATTAACATTTTGCAATTATTGATTGCTATACTTTTTCAAAGCTGTCTTTTCTCAGAAGTTAATTATTCTTAAAAAGACACACCTTTCTGGCATAGGTTTGTTAAGACATTACCCTATTTGAAAAAAAAAAAATTCTAGTGTTTAAAAAAGGACAAATTTTTAAAGGGTGGGGTTTAGCACAGAAAGCTCCATTTAACAGTGGAACACATGAAATGCAATGCTGGCTCTTATAATGAAGTGCAGCTTTATATTTTTAATTTAACATTCAGATCCTTATTTTTCAGCACCTTCGAGAGCTGTTTTTACTTGAGATCAGTGAGTCATCTCTTTCACCCACTACATGGAAGGGAAAGTTGCAAAAATGCAGCAGGTACCATAAATACAGAAAGGTATCAATGCCCTTAGATTCAGCTCTGTGAAGCCATAGAACAGGATTTTGTTAAATGAGTAAAAGTAGTGGAAAAGGAAGGGGGGGTGGGGGGAGCCAAATTAATATTAATAATGTAAGGCAGTTAACCCTTTACAGAAAATGAGCTCTAGCCATTCCAGAAGCTATTAGTATTAGGCATCATTAACTCAGCCTCAATACAATCATTTCTACTACACACTATGCTGGAGCCTTAAACATTTGAAGAATATAATAAGAATCACAAAATATTTCTGCTACTTACTGCATACAATCTCTCCTTCAGAATGCAGATTCCATTACTCAGATCCAATCTTTTTCATCAAAATAGATCTTTCTTGTCAAGTAGATCAAATCTGCTGATAAAAATTTCCAGTTACAATATGGCATTTAAAAAGCTACACATTTTGTTTTCAAACAACTGAGCCTTCCCCTCTGGAATGACTGTTTCATAAACATATTTATGCATGCAAGATGATTTTCAGGACTCAGATCAGGAGACCTGCTCCTTTTACACCGCACAATAAATCCATCACCATGATTGCTAAACTTTGTCACAGCAGATGGATATTGTGTGTGTTTTATATGGAATGTGGTACAATCTTATATCTGGCTTAATTTGACAGGATTTTGTCTGCAATATGGACAGGACAGCCCAGCAAATGAGGCTGGGCTGTGGCCAGAAACAGGTAAGGACTAAAAGCCAAATCCGACATCAGTGGAACCACAGGCATAGCCTGACTACCCACACAGACACAGGCAGGTTCTGTGCAAGAGCAGGGGACTGGTACAGCCTGAACAACCACACTCATGCTGTGTTCAAAACATGAACAAAACTAAAACTGACACTGCTCACTTTATAAAGTCTTTCAGAGGGAGCAGAAAAAAAGCATTCAAAACCAGCATTTTGTTGGCTGTTTAAATGTCTTTTAGACTTGCCCTTAGACATCTGATGTGAATCTTAAGATGAATAAATACTTCCAATAACCTGGGTTTAATCATCCCAGATTCCAAATCTCAGGTTGCTTGTCTGACAAAGTATGACACCTATGATAAATTCCCAAAATTAGAAAAATACAAAGAAAATTATACATTTTCATAGTTTATGAACTATAACAACATTCAGTTTTACTTCTTACAAGAAATCATGCTGTTTGATAGAGTAAATTACAAGGTATTGTAAACTGAGATAGAGTTTATGGAAGCTCTGAAAAGAACTCTGCTGATGAACTGGACAAAGCTGTCATATAGAAGCAGATTGCTGAAATCCATTACCTCCCCAAAATGTGGGGAGCCAATACTGATGCCATGCCTGGTTACAGAAACCTGGTCGTGGTGAACCCACAGCTCCCAAGGTCTCATTATGTGTGCTGGGGGAGTATATGTAATGGAACATGATTTTCTGTAACTGGCTTTCAATGAAGGGTTATTACTGGAAATGCTATGAAAGCTAAGTGTAATGTCTGCCATATTCCTGGTAGGGTTTTGTGCCTTTAAAAATCCTATGTCCTGGCTTCATACTTTACTTGGGTTGTCTCCATTTTTGCAAACAGATGAGTAACTTCCCACAGTGCAGCACAGAGGTTTTGTCAACGCGTTGTTCCGCATATCAGTGCAGCCAGATTTCTTTTCCAAAATACAATCTGTGCAAAGGGGTAAATTAAATCAGGCTGAGCATGGCAGCAATCTGTGAAGTGCCAGAAAAAGGTCACACTGCTGGCACACAGAGCCAAGGGCCAGCCAGGAGATGCCTGCCTGGCCTGCTCAGCACCCGACCTCAGAAGCTCATGGCTCAGAAAAGGAAATGAAGTGCCACGTGAAGAAGCTAGTAAGGGGCACTGATTTAGACAGCTAATTGAATGTATGCTAAATAGAATTCCCTTATGTCCTCAGAGCTGAAGTGCAGGGAAAAACACTGTTCTGCAACTGAAGTGAATGGAAATATGCTAGGAAAGCCAGGATTGGACAAGACTTGTGAGTCACTTCAGAGCTATCCAAAGGGATACAGAGGTCGGCCACTCGCTAGAACGTGGGCTGAAACAGTCACTGATTTATTTTCCAAGAATCCCAATAAGAGGCACTCTCAGGGGAGCACTAGACAAGAGACTTTGCCATGATTGCAGCTACAAAGATGACTGCAGTTCAGAAATTCTGCCAAACTTGAGAAGCTACAGTAGAAAGTCAAACTGTACTCTGAAAGTTCTGAGAATGCAAGCAGGAAGAGAAGGAAGCAAGACGTTACAATGCCATAACTGCTAGGAGAGCCTGGGAGGAATAAATGTGTTTATTAATTGATTTATTCAGATGCATTCTTATCAAAGAAAACACCAAGGTTTCATGTTTGGGACTCCTATTTTATGCCTACATGTTTATAGACACCTTTGGACACCCCTCTCTGAATTACAGGGCAGTGGGTACTCCTTGTTAGGAAGGAATATAGGTAGTTACATTTACTGCTGTACTCAGAATTCAGCTCCCCTCCTTCATTCCACAGAATTGGTGAATTCCAATTACCATTGTCAGACTAGAGAAAAAGACATGTAGGACTACTAAATTAAATGAAAAATTTAGAAGATAAAATTTCATATAAGCCACCCTTTTTGCTTTGGGTTATGGAACAGTCTGAACTAGGTTAAATGTAAGAATTAATAGTTCTCTTATTATTAATTTTAAATCAATTTCTGAAATCTACCTCTAAGGCACTAGATGATTTAATTTAATTACATAAATTTCAATTAAAATAAAACACAGAACCTTGGCTAGCTACTACTTTCCTCTTCCATAATCTAAAATAGAAATATTTAATCTGCCTGGCAGAGACATTTTATTTACCAGTATCCCTGGAAGTCACCAAGTTCAAGCTGACTCTGAGTAAGTCCTGCAAACCCCCTGGTCTTTGAGCCCCAGCAAGATGACTTTATGTGCAGCTCAGCCATGTAAGTAACAGGGAGATATGGCTCTGGCAGCTCTAATTGTATCTGCAGCACATGGAGCTACATGTTAAGGAAACTCTGACAGAAACTGGGCAGAAATTGTAGAAATTACCTTATATGACATCATAAGGCACAGGCCTCATATAAAATTAAATGTATAAAAGCCATTGATTTAAATGAGGAATTGAGAAAGGCAATGGAAATATAACATGTCAATTTTTTGATTTATGAGTGATTTAAGGCTGGAGACAAAACCCTACAATGTGGGTGCTGCAAACTAAAGACTTAAGGAAGTGATCCAAAGTGATCAAGTCTGTAATTCTATGAAGTCACCTTTTGTCAGCTGATTTTGTCACAATCCCATCAGCCCCAAATTCACCTTGTGCATTATTTTCATATTCAAAACACAAGTTTGATCAACACATGGGTTATTTACCTGCTTTATCATCTTTAAGTAGAATAAACAAGAACCATGATTGACTTTCCCTTCTTTGAAGCCTTCTGTTCTCAGCAGCATTTTTCCAGTGTTGCTAAAGGGAGGGCTGGACAACAGCAGCCCTCTAATGGTCACTGGGCTCTGATTGAGAACTTCCTTGTGTCTCCACTGCTCCACAGACTGCTCTCTCTGCTTGAATCAGATGCCTAGGTTATCACTGATTATTGTTTGATGAAAGTTCTTATTCAGAGGTAAGAAAGATAAAATTAAATCAAAGTTATGACCAGGGTGTCTATTTTCCCATGACATAAATGTTAGTGTTTAACCATTAAAGCAGAGGTGATGTTCTGCAGCACAACCTTTTTCCTTTGTATGATAACATATGTCACCATCCTGTAATATTTTTCATGGTGTATATATTTTAAATGGGGAAAATAATAACAAAACTGTATAAAATCACTGTGCCAAATGTTGATGTAGTTGAAGAGGAATCCCAGAGATATAAGACTGGGAGCCACAGTCCATCTAGGAAGTCAACCTGGAAAACATGACTAGTGCTGAGGGTAATGC
The DNA here is from genome assembly GCA_024865655.1 of Emberiza elegans. NCBI lineage: Eukaryota > Metazoa > Chordata > Aves > Passeriformes > Fringillidae > Emberiza > Emberiza elegans. Next base: position 3,659,973 of record JALJVW010003518.1, read on the forward strand.
TGGAGTTTGAACATCTGTATTTTCTTCCAGAAATGAAAAAACTCACACCCTAGAATTTTTTAAGCTACATATATCAATGCATGGTTTGAAAAGGCTGTGAGCTTTTACATGATATTTTCTGTCTGCTTTTTAAACTAACCTCACTTTGAGTGTAGACATGACCCTTCATTTTTGTCTAGAAAAGATGACTAATAGGATTCTAGTTAGAAATGTGCAGTTTTAAATATATTATCCTGTGCTTTGCATCAACTGTCTACACCAAGATGGGAAATATTAATCATTGTAGCAGTCTGCCACACACAAATAGATTAATTTAACAGATGTACGATTTAAGTAAAACTCTGAGCTCATGATGAAAAATTTGAAGTAAATCCAGTACAAGGAAAATAAAGCACAGAACTTATTAAAGGAAGAAATGTGAGAAAGAATGGTGCTAAACATTCTTCTTATTCTTGCTTTCTTAGGAGGACACCATGCTGGGCAAGCTTGGGGAAGGAGGAGATCTGTCTGCTCCCTGAGGAAAAAATGGGGAAGAAGAGATTGATCAGCCCTCCCCCCTGAAAAGCTGAGTCCTGCTCAGTCATTACTTGCACACAAGAAGAGAAAGAGTGTGTGTAAAAATCCTAGACAATGGCTCAGTGCCTACAAAGAGGCATTCTTCTGTCTTACTTCCACTGCTTGTTAGATTTATGATCTGAGACACAAGTGGATCACTTTGCATGAAAGTCAAAAGGATATGCTTTTCTAACTTGATGCAAAAAACTACAGAAACAGATAGAAAGCTCTTAAACTTCAATAGAACTTGGATCTGTGTCACTGAACTAGAAGATGACAACTTTTTTCCCCTGGATAAAACATATAAAATCCCCACAAATGAAAGGTCTTCAGTTTTTCAGTAGATCAAGACAAAAATCCTTAAAGAAAGACAATCCTTTTTAGTACTCAAAATATTACTTCATCTCTCAAAACATTATTAACATACCATTTCCATAACTTCAGTTGATCTTACTACCACCAAGCAGGAATATTTCAGTAAATAGAGAATTTAAATTACAGTCTTACTACACAGCTAGAAATACACTGACAGGTTTTAATTCTTCAAGAATTATAAGCTATAATATATGCTGTGGCTACTTTTTGGCTTTTACATGTTTCTAAAATAGACAAGTATTTCCATTTATTAACCAAGATATTACAGCTTTAACATATTTTAAATTACTCCTGTCAGAATATACTTGAACAACTGATGACTTAATTTTATTTTGTGAAAGGCCTTAGAAGTACCAGGCAAAGTTTATGTTGTAACAGCATTATGATGAGAACAGGAAAGAGTAAGAGAGAAATGAGTGTAAGAGATGGGACTGCAAATCACAGACAGAAATAAAAAGCAATAAGCAGATAGGATGACTAAGCAATATAAAATCAGAAATAATCTCCTGGCTAAATTTGGTATTTGAGGTACCTACAGGTTGACAGGAATTACAAAGATAGCCCCAGGAAGAGGTTGGGGTTTGGGACAGGGGTAAGAGGTTTCTCCTTGTCAGGAGAGTTTATGAAATAGACTATATGAAATACAACTTTTAAATGGACAATACAAATATCCAGATCATTTCTTACTCATAGCTGCATATTCCAACCTAGAGGCTCATTTGGAAAAGGAAGTGTCATAGAAAACACCTTTACTGATTAGAAGTGAATTAAATAAGTACCGTGAAATGGAGTACAGGTAGGATAAATTTGAACAGCAAACATCTCAGAAGCAGCCTCTATAACTGATAAAACACTTTGTACTTTCCTTGCAGAAATACAGGCTTTTGGGTGCAAGACAAATTGAGCTGTCATTGAGGAAAGTTTGCAAAAGGTATGCAATGATGTCCATAACATGATATAGACTTATTCTGCCTTGCCTATTTTTGAGCTTGGTCTCCCCTTGGTCTTCTTCCCCTCCCCTGCAAAAAAAGGACAGAAATCTTGATATTTGCCAAAAAGCCAAAGTTTGTAGGAATTCTCACTGCTACAAAGCACAGAAAAAAGACCTGATATAAATATTCACATAAATTCACATAAAAGGTTAAAGTCTATTGTTAGCCACTATCTCCTTTTAGAGGACGTCAGCATCAAACAACAAATGATAATACTTCAATATTTTCTAAAGTTCAAGGGTTCCCATTCCTTCATGTCCTTTTGCTCTGTGTTCAGATCCTGGGATATGGCAGAGTAGGGAGTACCCTCTATTCTCAATTAGGGGAAAAGTTAGGGGGTTTTTTGATATCATCCCTACCCTAATTTACATCACAAATATGAATTAGAATTTTTCCAACAAAAATATAAATCAGCAAATCACGTATGCTAGGGCATATGGAGCTCTTATTTTTGATACCCATTATCCTGTTTTTTCAAGGTAATATGAAAAAAGAGAGACAAGAATGAAATACATTTCTAGCTAAGACCACTTTCTTATTTCTATTACAAATCTAACTCATGAGAATAACAGGAAATTTCCAGTTCATTCCTATGTTCTCTTAAAATTTAATCTATTTTGACTCTGTGGTCTAGATATGTTTTCATACTTTCTCTTGTTTTTTTCCAGTAATTTATTCTAATACAAACATTAGTTCAGCATTCCTTTCAATTAGAGCAACGTTCCAATTCTCTCACAGTCAGTATTCTCGCTTACCAAAAAGATTTCTTTTTTCGGTACTATTAAGCTGAAGTTAGTGGTTTGCTTTTCTTCACCTTCTCCCTCCTCTGAGGACCTAATGCAAAATGAAATTGTATAAGTTGATAGTAGAAAATATCAATCTCATAAAAAAATTGATCAAGACAGAAAAAATTATCAAGATGTCTTAAACCACAAGATATCAATCACATTAAATCCTAAGCACTTAGCTGATCTATATAACCCAAGGTATGGTTGCTGTATTCCCCTCAGTGATCAGAGATGAACCGGAACCTCTAGAGGCAATCCAATTCCCAGACATGGTTTACTTTGTTTCACTAAAATAACTTCAAAACAGATTTGTTTACTCCCCTCAAAGGGAGGATGTCAGTCAAGAAATGGCATCCCTAAGCCTGAACTCTGGCTCTCTACTATACAGGAATGCCATCCTTTACCAGTAGTGCTGGCCAAACATGCTGGCACAAGGTTTCACATCACTGTGGCCATTAAAAGCAAAGCCAGCCTGCATCTGCTTCCATTACACAGTGTAACTTTTCCATGGCAAAGTTATGTCAAAAGCTCTTTCAGTCCATCACAACAAGCCAAGAATTCTCTACAGTCCTCCCAAACATGAAACACAGAACCTGACCCAGAAATCTGATTCAGTCACTGTCCTCAAAACATCTGCCTTGCTAGTTTATCCAAACTCATTTTCCCACATAGACACACTACAATGGGTTGAGTTGACATCATTTGTGCCATTCATTACATCGTGGACTATTATTCACTTACAATAATGACCATTTATTTCTATTAGTTATGAGGAAACTTGGTAAAACTTATACATTTATGTTAGTCTGCTCTTTGTAATCAGTGTCTAATAAAAATAATTTGCTTGTAAACAACTAGCACAACATAAATGCAAAATCTGTGAAGATTTCCACAGTATAGTTACAGCACTTTCAGTGCAGTTACAGCAGCTGGAGGTAAAATACAGTTAGAACTGGCTATATAGCAACAGTTCATTTTAACTGAGCAAAATGGCTGTTGTTTTGTTGATACAATTTATCAAATCACTTTTTTCAGCAATGATTTTATTTTTTAAAGGACCCCTAATCCGAAATAGCTCTCATCTCTAATTCAGTGATGACTCCTCGCAAGTAGGCTCTCACCCCCCAGGCTGTTGGAGCACTTGCAGCCCCTGGGGCAGAGGGGGACACACAGACGTGCCCGGCCCCGTGCCCGGTTAGTACAGCCCAACACTGACATCTGGTGCCAGCAGAGCCATCTTACACGGGGACAAAGGTCTCACTTGACACCTCACTGAAGAGTTGCTCGTTTGATGCTAAGATAAATCAGCATCTCCCATTCAGCACCAATCCACAGCAGAGTCTGACTACAGGGAAAAGAAATTAAACAGTAAAAATGCTAGGGACACACTAAAAGCCAGGAGAAGAATGTGAGAGAACATTAATATTTTTTCTGTAATGCACTTTTTCCAAAATGGTGCTATTGGCTATCATATCACAAGATCATTTTAGCTGCTGCTAAAACAGAGATCCCCATTTTTGTGGGAACAGTATTAAAATAATCTGTGCTAGGATGAGCAGAGCTTGCACACTAGAAAAAGCCCAAGTGTCTCATTCTGAAAGCAGGGGCTTAGATTGTTTGGCTGGCATGAGCTTAGCTTGCTTAAATGGCTACAACCACTACATGCCCTATATTGTGGGCAGGAGAATTCCTCTGTGCCAGCACTTTCTGGCTACTTGCCCAGAACAAACTGTCCTTAGGCAATGGAGCATGGAGCCCAATCTGTATCAATGAGTCTAGCACAGGTAGGGTTTGGGGTGCAATCTTTACATGCACACAATGTCCATTTCCCTGCAGGCCATAGCCTTTCACTGCCACAAATATCAAAGACAGGCTGACACAGCAGAGAGGATGATCCCAATGGTATTTTAAAGACTTTTCACAACTATGATGAAATAATTACAACAGAGTATGACTGTCTTACCTGGTAAGAAACTGAGATTTTACACTGCCCTTAGTTCTGCTACCAGCTGCTAGCTCAAATACATCTGTGACATGCACAAAGCTGCCCAATATAAGCCAATCTCACTACTCTCTCATGCAACTAGCCAACAGAGAACTATTTCCAAAATGTAGCTGTTCCATACAGCAAAATACTTTGCAACATGTCCTTGTTCCCATAAGGCACTCTGCAGCCAGCAAACTCTTGTAATAATGTTATTTGCAAGCACAGACTTGGAAAAAAATGCCTTTTTATTATTGCATCTTTGTGCCAGTGCAGGCAGCATCCTGACTTACCAGATGTTTCTTATTTCTTTTCTCTAAACTGTACTTTGGTATTTCTAGAATTGAAGGTTTCAGACAAAGAGGTTTCTGTTACCTTAAGGAATCCAATTTAACACTGCCTCAAAAATCTGTGATTACCCAAGTAAAGCCTGATTGAGAGAAACACACCAAGCCTCCATGCAAAGAGAGCACTTTGAATAACTTTTGTAACCCCATGTCTTTAAAAAACATGGAAACAGTAATAAACTTTGCAAGTTCCATGAATGGAAAAGCACTCTTTTTGTGATGTCTCAAGGTTTTGGAACACAGACGTGTGCTTGTGTTTTTTCTTCAGTTTTATTTTTTTCTTTGTTTTTTCTTTTATAATTGAGACAGTCAAAAACACTGAAATCCCAGAGCCATATAGGGGGACTATATTTCATAGGGAAAAACACTAATCGGGATTTTGAGTGCATGTGCAGGGAAGGAGGTGCAATGACATGACAAATAAAATGAAGTATGGTTTGCCTGATCAGTGCCAAGTGTTGCTGATTAGTTTTCATTTCATCTTAATTAAGGTTTCAAGACCTTTATTTAAGTACCACAGCTACTTCAGCAGATGCATGGCCAAGATTTGCGATTTTCCTGCTTGCAGGAGATGCCAGGACATTTCATTTCTCTGATCCCTAACAAGCAGCAGCTTCTGCTCTAAGGAAATACGAGCAAATATAAAAGGCACACAGTTTATAGCACCTTATTTTACTGACTGCTTTTGCCACTACAAGAATTGCACTTAAATTACTTAAATTATGGATAGTCTCTAAGCCCTACATTAGGAGTGGCTATTACTTTTGAAAAATAACTGTAAAGCAAAGAATGTGGAAAACAAGGTGAAACTCTCCTTCTCTAGATAATAGATAAGACAGAAGGAATTCACTGGGGGAAGGGAATTAAAGCACAGTAGCAGAGAGTTGGACAAGAAACAATGGCAAATAAAGTCCCCACAGCAGTTTATAATTTAAAATCACATTACATTGCAGTAAAGACTGTCCTTTTTGGTATATTTTCTGTCTCACTTCCAGATTTTCATCATTAGACTAACAGCTTACTCAATCAGAATGGATTTTTTTTCCTATTTACTGGCCTGCAATAGCAACAGCAGTTTGGGGTGGCTGCTTTAAAGGTTGGCTTACTACAGAATATTGCAGTTGCACATTCAGTGTCAAAAGAAAGATCATATTTTTGAATTATGGCTTTACTAACTACTATATCTTTACATCTCCTACCAAGCACGGCCAAGAAGAAACCAGGTTCCCTGTGATACAAGCTACAGGCATAGGAAACCAGGACTCCCTGCAATTTCACAACTCAACATTATTGCATGACAATAATAATGCATTGAACTACAAATTCACATTTGTTTTCATATTCTTGCAATACAACATTTATATTTTTCTTCTACCACTGTGTGTGAAAATTCAGGACCCATCATTATGCAAATTTTGATTTGGACAGTCTCTCTGTAATAAATAGTTCCCTGTCTGACTGTAAAACTTCAATGTAGTTATTTCTGACTTCTTTAAGCTCTCAGTCATTCTCCTTCTCCTTTTCCCACCCTTTCCATAGTTAGGACAAGGGATTTCCTGGCATGGTCTTATAAACCCAGGTCTCTGGAAAACAACTGTAAGGACTAGGGAGGGGCATTGTCCCACAGGCACTTCCAAAACATCCTCAGTTTTGGGGCCCATTAGAGCCTAATACTACATGATTTTCAGATTTCAAATAATCCAACTAGGAAAAAAAAGGTTTCTACAACAAGAGCTAAGAATTTAATGAATTCTAAATTGATTCCTGTGTACAATGTCAGCCAGTGCCTATCTTTGAAGAATTTCCATTAAAAGAAGTTGTCCAAGCTTATTTCTGCTCCCAGCCCTTCTCATCTAACGGTAACTAACACACATTCAACCACCAGAATAAACATTTGTTCACTCATCTTGTATCTCCTCCTTAGGCTGCTACAAAACAAGAGTCTGCTCTCTCACCAACAGCAATTCACACAAAATGTTTGCTTTTGTGTGACCTTTCCTATCCAGCTTGGAACACCAAGCTGGCAGTCTCTGACCCTCCTGCACTGGCCGCTCTCCCAGGTGTGGCAAACACCTCACCAGCAGCTCCAGGAAAGGCGACAGCCATGGGATGGCCCCGGGAACTGCAGTCTGTACCAGGAGGGGTTTGTTCCTGGGCAAAGGCGCAACGCCAGAGTGAAAAGTTTGCCCTGCCCAGCAGTCGCTGGCACGAAGGCCTGGCCAAGGAAAGGTTTGAGTTTCCATACTGTCAACCAGAATCCTTTCACAAGCACTGTGAAAGCAAGACGAAGATTGCTGCTCCCTCTACAGTCTCTACAGTGGGACAGCTGACTTCTGAATAAGAGGTTATTAAACAAGACACATAGGTAGTATCTAAAAAAGTTTCCAGGCAAAATAATAATCTTACTGAGACTAACTTCAGTCTATTGTGCTTATTTTTTAAGCAGTTTTAACAATTTCAGTTAAGCCTGGTATCAATATAAACAATGCAATTGTTAGTCTTCCATTGCTTTCACTGGGATATGATTTTAAATCAGTGCTGAAATGCAGCGCTTGGTATCAACTGTTCCACACACTAATGTGTGTGAAAACACACACATGTTAATTTTTCAGCATTCTGGATGGGTCTTACAGCAAGACAGCTCCAGCTATCCAAACAGAAAGGCAGCTCCTAGACCCCAAGGAGTGATTGAAGTCTGATTTCAAACCAACCTGGTATGCATTCACAGAAGCCTCAAACCAGGTTATGACTCTGCCTGCAGTTTGTGCTCTGAGCATCCAGGAACCTCAGCCAAGTGTGGAAATCTGGAACATCCTATGATACCATGAGGATTATAAAGAACAGCCAAACTCTGACCCACACACACTGCCTTTAGAAGCTGCCTGTGTTGCACTTCTACTACCTACCTATATCACCCACCTGGCTCAGCACTACTTCAAAGTTAGAATCTCAAAATTGTTTCCTAGATATCTGCTGATTCCTTACTTAGCCACCACATAACAGCAGCAATTTTTGGTTACTTACCCAAAACAAATCTTAAAAATGCAAATATGTGCCTCCAAAACCTTTTCTCAACACATCATGCATTCTCCAATGCACACCTGCTCAAGAGTAGTTTGTTACAAGTGCATATAAATCTACAGAATTACCAGGCAAAACCAAATCTGCCCTTGCAAGCTTTTCATCCTGAAGTCAAACACACAGCATGCCTGACAATGTAAAATATCCCTTTTTTAAACAGCACCTTTATGTTTACAATAAAAGGTAGAGGGTTTCCGACTTATAATCAATTTTTAAAAATTCCTCACAGCTGCTTCAAGCAGTTTGGGAAATTTAATAGCATGAAGTCTTTTCTTGTTATTTTCCATGAAATAGGTGGGGTGATGGTGGCCATGTACATATCACCACACTGCTGATAGCAAGGGAAAACTCATCTGCTGTGCAGGAGGTGCACTGAGTAGCAAACTGCATGGTCAGGATGAAAGTCTGGAGTATATCCATGCCTGGAAAGCTTTATTACATCCATGTGAACACAGTGACATGCACAGAATATCTAGAGCTGTCCTAAGCTTGCCTTCCTAGACAGTCTGAGGAAGTATTTCTGTCCTTCCTTCCCACTATACAGCTGCCCTTTCTGAAAACAAGCACATTTCTGGCATATTTCAAGAGGTAAAACATGTAACACTAGATTTTCTGCCACAATTGATGCATTCTTCCTGCTTTTCTCCCTGACATTTGACACAGCAGCCTGAAAAAAAAGTACCCAAGTTTCATGTGGTATTTGCTGCAGATTATAAAATTCTAGTAAACAATGGATTTTTTCCTTATTTGAACCATGTGTTCTACTCTGTGATCTACCACAGATGGTATTTTTCTTGTTACATAGATGTAGTATCCTCTGCTGTTAAGAAGTTATATGTTTTATGAGGGAAGACTACAATACCATGAATTCAAGCAAGCATCTTTAAAACCAACTTGAAGGGTCGTTTATAAATTACAGGGAAGCACAAAAGTACCTGGCATTGATGTGCACACAGAATGGCTACAAAGGACAACAGAAAATTCACTATTTCAAGAGAAGGCCAGACAAGTTCAGCTCCTCATTATTTTTGAGCATATTAAACATTCCTAAGTGTTCTGTTCCACTTCTATTTTCATATTAATTACCAGCCTGTTGATTATTTCTTTGTTTTCAGTTTAGAGCTTGCAAAAAACTGAAATAAAGTCATACCCTTTAACACCTGTAAAAATACTGCAATTAATGGATGCCTAGGAAAGTGGGTCAGAACAGAATATTTGAACACAGATAAAAGATATTTCCTTTGGCCATTGCAGAATTTTTTATTAAATACATATTTGAGGTCTTTTATTCAAATCCTGTAAAGAGTTTGAAAGAGACTACCTACTAAAAATTGGTCTGCTGGGTATTAGGAGATCTATGTGGTTCCTCTGATGTAGGATAAATGAGTTAAGGGTGGAGAGATATTTCAAAGGTACTCCTTAGAAGCTATTGTTGTTAAAAATGGGTTTGATTTACCAATATAAAAGGAAAGATTTTTGAGAATTGGATTACATTTCTGTGGCCATCAGATATTAGAAAGTTCTGCCTATTACAATAGCAGTTCGCATGAATGTGTTTTAAGGGAATCTGTAAGGTATTGTGCCTTTCTGTAAGGACTCTCAAATCCAATGTGCAACACAGGCACATACACATTTTGATAGCTTTCTACAGCCAGGGCATTTCTACTTTTTCATATAATAGAAATGAATTATATTTCATGTAATATTATTAATTGTTCAGAAAATACTTGTTGATATTATTCATATGTCTTCATTTTTCTATTTGGCCCTGCCACAGACCTAAGTCCTATTAATTACTGATCTCCTTGGATTAGACTTCTCAAAACTGAACTCCTACATTTCATCTCCAGAGATGATTTCTTAGTGCAATTAATATTTCAATGATGTGAATAATTTATCTGTCTGAAATGGCCTACTTAATAGAAATAGGTAATAATTTCCAAAAGCAGAAACCAAGGCTTTGCCAGTAGATTTTGTCATGGAAAATTCTATCGTGACAGTGCTACGTGTTATTTCATACTCAGGGCCATAAGCACAACCAGATGGAAAGATGTACTAAAAGTCTCCTATTATTTTCCTTTCTCTTAAAGCATTTATTGCGGTGGCAGTTTAGCATTCAGTTCCCCAGAAATTCTGATGGTAAATCTATTTTTGTGAGGAAATGGTCCTTTGATACACTTGTGTAAAGTGCCAGCAACTCTGAGCTCAGTTGCAGATCCATCACAAGCAGGGGTAGAATAGTTGTGTTAACAGCAAGCATACAATAAAACTGCTTACTAAATCCTCAGACTTGGAATTAAAGTCATAACACAGCAAAGGGAGACAGCAGAGAAGGTGATATGTGAAGAAAAATAAGCATGTCTGCAAAGCAGAGTAGTGTCGGCATATTAAAGATAGATTTATAGGAGGACAGACATAAGCCCATGAACATGCTTTAACTGATCCAGAAAGCAAATTTCTCATATGCTTGAAATAAATGGGTAAATAAAGTTCTCACTGATTTACAAAGCAGGGGCAGCTGCTATGCTTGGTCAGTGCAATTCCAAGGAATATCAACGAAGCTCAAAGGTTAGTTTCAGGGGATTTTTGTTTGACTGGCATGAGTTCGAAATGTTTCTGGATTTCTATTTGTGGCACGAAAACCAGTTGGACAATCTCTGGAATATCTACTACAGTTTGTCCATGTTTATTCTACTTTTGCAGTTTTATACCTCCTACTAAGTGGGGAAAAACCCCTGAACTTTTCATTCCCTTGAAACAAAGGTTTTCCAAACTTTGACTTGCTGTACTTTAAACCTAACCAAATGATTTGTGAAGCAACTCTGAAAAGGAGAGAAACTGCCTTAGTAGTAAGGTAAAGCAACTCTAGCTTGAAAATTAATCCTCCACAGAGCCAGAAACTGAGTAATAGAAGAGAAAGAAAAATTACTGTATAACCTCCACTAAAGAGGTTCAAAAGTTCATTTCATTTTACTGTCTTGAAAGTTGCTGGTATGTATCCAACAAAGTTTTGCTTGTATGTATGCAAAGCTGATACAGTTAAATCTACAGTGTATGAATACTTAAACTGTTGAAAGATTGGAAACTCCAGGGCCTATCAGGCTCCCAACATCTTTTTTACGTGTGCACAATTACTTTTACTTTGGGAGGGGAAAAAAAGTAATAAAAAAAGAATGAAAGCCAGAGATAATAATTCATAGCCTTGTTCTTTAACTAGCAAAAACACAGTGAGGAAGACAAAACATAAAATGTATCCTGGACCCTATAATCCTACACTTCCCAAGAAAGCAGGCTACAACTTAAAACATATAGCTCCCAAATCTGACTTGAAAGAGAACTTTGAAGGCTGGTTCTAAATGAACAAATAGCTCAATTACTAAATCAAGCTAATTTTCACATGCCTGATCTCTTACAAACCTGTGACAAGGTTGGGGTTCACATTTGTATTGAGAGTTTTGTTGGAACCAGAAGTGGGATTACAAAGCCAGAAGCAGGTTTTTAGCTGTAATGTGTCTTTTGCCACTGAATATACTGTGGATGGAAAGAGCTGTAATAAATAGCACAGAATGTTCCAAGGGCTGGTGAGATGAAAAATGTTGGTTTTGGTTTTTATCCTGCTTGGACTAAGCTTTGTAAGCACAGACAAAAATGTGTGCAAGGCACAGCTGATTCAGATAGAAGGAAATTTCTACTCCAAACTCAAATGCAAAGGGGTTTTGTTGAATGCCTTGGTCACTTTCCATCTCAATTCTGAAACTAAAGCAACAAGAACAGATCACAGTAGGACAGATCACATACAGAACTAAGATGTCATTTGATAATTTTCCTGCAAAATAATTTAAATTTTAGAACTGAAGAAAAAATATTCCAAAATTCCTGAAAAAAAGAGTTCAGATAGCTCCAGACTCAGAAAACGGGGGAGAGGTTGCCACTTGTCCTACATCAGTACTTTCAGATATGCAAGAAGCCAAGTCTTCAATACTTGGAAGTTATTTCCAGCTGTAAAACCCTCACTATCATTTTCATTACCTGATTGCATCATCTGAGACTCCACAGATTTCCCAAAGCTCTTTAAAGAGTCTTAAAAAATAAATTCACCAGGGCTTATTTCAAATACCAAGGCAAACTGACAATAAATAGTGCCTCATGCTGCAATGAGAGTGATTTAAAAAAATAAATTATATACATATAACTTGTATTCATATGTAAATAAAAACTACATTAACACGAAAAAACTTGGATTATGTATTGCTGCCTCTGCTTTGCAGTAGTGTTTCTAAAGCAGGAACTGTAACTAGAAGATTAGAGGAGTTATGGAAAAACTGATCTCTCAATTGAAAAAAAATCAACTGGCTTATTTTAGAAATTATTTATCTGGCAGTTGCTACACTTGGCCTTTTATCTGTTCCACAGCATAAACTCTGACAGTCTAACACACTCTTTCTTTCTTTCACTGCTGGCTAATAAAAGTGTGCATTTTCCAGTGACTGTGTAATTCTGTTTTGGACTGATGTCATGGCTGCCACTCCAGCAGACCCATTAAAAATAAAAAACATACACACCTAGAACTTAAGCTGTTACCCAAACCAGAAACTTCTGATTGGAGAGGCAAGCTAAACCACCTTATAAATGGATTTTGATGTATGGCATCTGTTTTACTGAGAAATGCTGTAGATTCCAAAGCATGCACAGTTTAGGAGCATTTAAGCTCCAGGAAAAAAAAAAACTGCATGAGAAAAATGTCTGGTCAGTTTGAATTCACTGTAACACTAGATTAAAATGTGAGAAGGCCATGGCTTGGGAAAAAAAAAAAAAAAAAAAAAAAAAAAAAGCTTAATTAAGACAAACTGGGACTGAAATACAGGAGAAAATTCAGTGTTCCTTCAAAATGGAATCTCTTGTGGAATGATGCACCAGGGGAAGAAAGATTCAAAAACTTGTCCTTGACAATACTGATCAGAAGAAAAGTTGCCAATAATTCATTTTCATGCACAAAATACACATTTCACATCACACACAGTTGAGAAGAGATGAAGAGAAATTATTCAAAGGCATGCTTTGGCAAAGGCTTAATGAATATGCTTTCTTCCCCCTTAACTTAAAAAAACATGCCTAGACGTGAGAGTTTGCACTTTGTCACAGCAAGGCCAGAGAACAGATAAATATAGAAGAGCTTTACAAATCATTGGGTCAGTAGAATTTCCAAAAAGGGAGATTATATACATGGTACTAAAACTGTCATCAAAAGCAGTTGCTAGAAGAATTCTAGAAAAAGCATTCATTATGGCTATTTCTATCAATATCTTGCCCAAACATACAGAAGCCTGGACAATTGTGCTTTGAACTCAGGTGATGGTAGCTAAGCAACACAGCTGTAAATAGCAGAAAAATCAGCAAAGTTAACTTTTTTCTCAAAATGTACAGTACACCAGGTTGAGTGAAAGGAAGTGACAGGTTAAAGAAAAATGCAGCAGTCACCCTGCCATGGCCAGCTAAGAGGTCAAACAGCCACTGACACAGCTTCAAGGCAGACTGTTAAGTGTATTGAACAAGGCATTCTAATAAACAATCAAAAGAAATAAACATCTTTGGGGGACAAAACTATCAACCCATCTTTGGTTTTGTTAACAAAAATTCAAAATATTCATGGCTGACATGGATTGTATAAACAAAGCAACCTATCTGCAAGTCAACTTTTGCTAAGAAGTTTTCTCAAGTGTTCGTAAAACATACCAACCTAATTTATCTTATAGTAGAAGCTTGCCACATGCTTTTCTTCCCATTCATCTCAAACATGTTATGGAAAAATAATAGTCAAGACAGTAGTGAAAATTTTTGTTTCACTACAGCCACATACAGAAGCAATTTCCTTTAAACTACTTGAATGATGCATGTGACAGCAGCAGAATAGTCAGAAGATATCCAAACCAGCAAAAACAGAGGACTTCCTACCTCGGGCTGTACCTGCCCTTGGGGTAAATAATGCTTCTTTAGCTGTACCTGCTTTGCAGCACACCAACTTTGGCCAACAGCAGGTGCTAGGAAACAATCACATATATAGGTCAAATGTAAACTGGTATTTTCCCAGTATATCACCCTTTCAATCACCCAGCCTATGCATATATGACAGAAAATAGTGACACACAGACCTATTTTGTGTTCTGTATTTTATCCTGAGAGCCTTAAACAAAGAATAAGTTAATTATTAGCTAAAGAAGTCATTCTTAAATGCAAAATAAGACACATCTGGTTTCATTTCTTTTTAATTCATATCTCAAGAATACAAACCAATACTGTTCATTAAGGTATCTAGTACTTACATGCCCCTTTTAAAATGCCACATTTTCATAAAACAGTGTAGGGGATTAAGATCAAATTATTCCACTACTGACCAAAGCAAGGTGGAAGCAAGAACGAAAAATATTTGTGTTAATAGCATTTTGCTGGAAAATCACAAACCTCTCTACAAAAAAGTAAAAGGTTTGGTGCTCATACAGAGTCTGCAAAATGCCAATGGTGACTGAAGAGAGCAGTGGAACATGAAGTAAAGCAACACCATGAGGGTGCTGTGCTGCTTCTCCTCAAGTTTCTCTTCTGGGTGTGTGCCTGCAAGCATAGCTCATGAAACTGCCTTTAGAACTGAACTAGTCTGAAGTGTGTGACATACAAATCACTTTTGTTTCAGTTTCCCTCCTGAATCCACTTACTGTAGCACTACTGGGTCATCCTGAAAGGAAAATTCCAGTCTAGAGTATTGCAGTTTCTGCCATCCCCACCTTTTGTGGCATCATCTCTGGTAGCAAACCCAGCCTGGATCACATTTACATTGCTAACTGCTGTACAGTGCTATGAATTCAAAAGAGCTATGTGGGGGAATCCACAATAAGTAATAAACCCCTACAAGAAAGGTGAACATAAAACATAAAAAGTGGACACATAAGAGATATATTTATTTCTCCATTTGCAATCCTAAGTTTTAAAACCTGGTTCTCAGAATAAGTGGATCATGTAACCCAGGAAGATTGTGGCTAAAAAAAATCCCAGAATAAGGAAGACAATTATTACTTGATATGGCATTAAGTCCTTGGATGATGCTGGCTCTTTACCTGTTCAGTGTAGGAAGGTATTCTGTAGGTGTCTGAATTATTCCAAAGGAAAAATTTTACCCTGATTTTCAAATAGGCCCAAAGAAATAAACATACAACAATGAAATTCTCTCCCTTCTCTACAATCACTAATACAAATACATATTTTGCAGTATAGCTAAAACATTAGGACACCTCCTTCAGTAGGAATAAAGTCTTCTCTTTTTCTTACTCAAAGTTGATATATTATTTTGATTAATTACTTGTCAGGGATTTGTTTGGCTGTCTAACAAAATGAGGGAATGATTTTTCCGCTATAGCTTGAAAAAAAAGTTATTCCTTTTCAGCAGATGAATTATGTCTCTGCTTTCCTCTAAGAACTGGCTTTGGAATGGGTTTAGGCAACACCTTAAAAATAACATGGGCTGGATACTTCTTTTCCTCTCTGGGAGGGTCAGTTCTAAGTAAACACTGGAAAGAATCTGTCTGTTTTGATGCTCAAAAATAACTAAACTGAAAATATTAAAGAACAGTTTATAAGCTCAAGTAATCTATGTGTAGAATACTGGTAAGTGAGACGTTTCACCACAAGAAGAATGTGGGATATGCAATGCCAGATGTAGGTAAGAAACCCCTGACAGAATGAATACATGTTGATAACTATAGACATTAACCAGTGTAGCTATGGACTCCCAGTGTTTTGTTCATGTCAAAATTCTATTGCAAGGTAGAGGTATCAGAATGGTGCTTCTTTTCAATCCACAAGTAGTTCATTATCATTCACAAACTAACAAAAGGACCACAACAAATTCACTGCTAGAGAACGCCTATTTACTGAAAGCCTTTCTAACAGTGCTGTACCTATCACCCTAGAACAAGTTAAACTTTTTCCTACACACCTAGGAGGAACTGGTTTATTTAGGGTGGCATACAGGCTTTGCCATTCTGACAATGCACCATACACATTTTGCCATCAGGTCTCAGTTCAGAACAAGTGATTACCTCTCCAAGACAAAACATTTTTCTTAAAGTGTATCTTTCCAAGTCTCAGCTGCACTCCCAAAGGCCAAATGGAAACACACAAGTCAGGCTTCTCTTAGTGTAGAAAGAATGAAAGGGAATTCACTTAAATTTTATAGAAGGCTGTCCCAAATATCTTAGCAATTAGCATCTTCAGCGAGTAATTAGTATTTTATTTTCTTTAAAAATTATCTTTCACAATCTGGAAAGCAGATCCTCTGTTTGACAGGGGACAGACTTAAAAGCAAGGTTAAGCCTTTAAGCAAAGTGCAAGCTCTTTCCAACCTTCTCTTTACTTATGGTAAGGTCTCCTGGGACTAAAAAACACGACTAGAAAATAGTTGAAGGATGCTTAACTGTGCAGTGCATTCAAAACAAAAATGTCACTATTTTGTTTTCAATTAACTTTTAGTTTTTATCAACATAAATCTTACTTAATAGCTGGGTATGACTCATTAGGCTCCAGCCACTCCTCTCTTCTATGCCAAAGCACCTCTCAGAGTGTGGGGAGGATGACTTAGGAGCTGACTTGATGTAAACTCATTCAATCAGGGCTGACCCCCGAACCCAAAAGCAGGAGCTGGCACAAAGAAAGCAGAGAAAGGGATATTGCAAGTGTAACTAGACAAAGGTGATCCAATAAACACCATGGAACAGTATGATCTGGTGCAGACTCCCTAATGTATATCACAGATGAACTCTCCCCAAAACTCAAACATGGGAATGTCCTTTAGCGCCTGCCATGGTGACTATTGAGCAGCTATCTGTATCTACACAGTGTACAATTAAACATATATTCTATTGCTGCACATAAATTGTAACTTCTCCCCACTCATGTTCTGAGAGCTGATTTATTAAACACCAGTGTGTAACATTAGGTGCTTGGGAGTTAGCTCAGTGGAAAAACTGATCAGATTGTTCCTCTGCCTGCTTGTCCCTCAGCCTGTGCCAGAAGGCAGGGCAGCTGCCAAGGGGTCGCACACTCTTGTCAGCTGCAGAGCAATTAAACCGGCATCCAACTCACTTGGATTCCCTGCTTTAGCACTCCATACCTGTAACAGTTTGAACAGAAACCAAGATTTTTAAAGCCAACCAAGACAAAAACCAAAACAAACCCCAACCCCCCACCAAAAAAACCCCAAAACAACTTACAGAACCACCCAAAAGCTGCACAGAAGTTATTTGTCCATCTCCTGTCTTCTTTTGTTTTCAAATTTCATTTCATACTAGCCCTAATAGCCAGAGTGTCCTGCACCTTCCTTCTTTACTCTCATCTCCCTCAATTAGCATTTCAACAAATTTAGACCACACGAATTTTGTCTTTTGATTTTTCTTTGGATTTTCCTTTTTTTTTCCTTTTACTTTTGAAAACAAACTGATAACCCTGCTGTCAAGGTTTGGGCAAACAGGTCTTCTCTGTAAATACTGACCAAGCTACCTAAGAAAATAAGCCTTACCAACACCATACCTGCTCTTAGTTTTAGTTTCTTTAACGTATTTTAAATTGAAGTTATGCATTTAAACTGAGTAACCTGAGAGAGAAAGGGTAGGAAAATACAGGAATTATCACCATGCCCTCCTCAGACACATCCAAGTCACCTGATAATCCATCACTTCCAGCTCCTACAGACAATCACCATTTGCCCCAGCCTGTTCTCATGTGCTGTACCAGTGACAGATGTTTCTATCTACATGACAGAAAAAGGCATTATTTGACATGGCCCTTTTGATGCAGAGACCCAGAATACCTTCTCAGTGTAAAATCTGTCCTTTTCCTCATTGATCATGGTGCTGGTCTCAGCTGTCTG
Source organism: Emberiza elegans (assembly GCA_024865655.1). Classification (NCBI taxonomy): domain Eukaryota; kingdom Metazoa; phylum Chordata; class Aves; order Passeriformes; family Fringillidae; genus Emberiza; species Emberiza elegans. The sequence continues at coordinate 3,678,008 of JALJVW010003518.1, forward strand.
CAGACCCTGGCAATCCCCTCTGCAGGTGGTGTTTAATGCCCTGTCTCCTGCTCCTCTTTGCAGGTCTGCTGCAAGAGACTGCTCCAGTTCTGACACTGGCACCAGGACTTCACTCACATTCAACAAGTCAGCATAGAAGGCTCCAGCTATGTGAATTGCTCTCAAAGAATAGAATGGCCTCAGTATCATGATTAAAATCACTTTTAAAAAACACATCTCATGGTAACATCTCATTGCACATCCACATTATTCCCAAGTAATATGAGTTCCAGATAAAATTCTAATTTAATACAAGAATGAGTTCCACATGCAATAATTTAAACTGGGTAACAAAAGTGGCCATCAAAATGCCACTTTTACATCAGAACTGAAAATGCAATTACCAAGTCCACTTACAAATTTGATCTTCAAACTTACTTGGCATGCTCAGAAGCCCACCTTTTTTTTTTGCAAACTTCTTTGCAATACAAAGCCATTTTAAAGATAAAATATAACTGCATTCTTTTTCCACTGCATAATTCCCATCAAATATATTTCCAGCACTTCCATTTCTAATGGAATGACCTAATGAAAGCATCTGAAAACAGATGCTTTTCAAATTATCCCCAAACCAAAAGAGCTAGTTTCCTCCAGACTGTATGATGTTGAAAGTCCTAAAAAAAGATTATCACCAAGCTCCCCTTAGGTAAGTTCACTTTACTCTATGCATGTTGCATCATCCACAAGGAATATAGAAATAAACCTCTATAAACATCCTTCTGTCCCCTCCTGTTCAAGCTAAATAGACCTTAAGTACTTAAGCAATTTGTCCATTTTGATGGAATTGCAGTGTGATTGCATGCAATTCTGTGATTATTCAGTGCAAGCTGAAAAGTTAGATGTTCATACTTGGTGCTGTACTAAGACTGCTAGTGAAAAACCTTCAGGAGGGATGCAAAGCCCCTGATAAAAAAAGGTCTCTCTTTTTGCTGCCACAAATAGGTTAATTTTGTTATTTTGTGAAAGATCAGGCTGGCAGTTTTCCCTGTTTAAAATTCTCTTCTTTGAGACTATACGTAATTTTATGGCTAATGAAGTGGGAGAGGATGGTGAAAAGCAGGGTCTCTGATTTCACCCACACAGCACACACAGTGTACAGCAGTACAGCATCTCTTCAGCTGGCTCCTCACATTTCCAGAACTCTGGGCCAGTGACCATCCACAAAAAAGGTCAAATCAAAGTAATTCAGTTTCCTGCCCTTCTAAGTCCTTTCTAGTTCTGCTGGTCCTCCACCACAAGCACAAGTACAAACTGCTTCTCAGTGTGCTGTTGACATTCCATAAATATCTCTTCTGTCTCCTGATCTGAGTCTTCTCAGATCCTTTCATATGGGGCACAAAGGGAAAGACTCCTCTTTGCTACGTCTGAAAGTTTCAATGTGGGGACTTGCCTTTTCAAACTAATTATAGTTCAGAACATTCAGCTTTGAACATTGTCTTTCCTTCTTTTCTACAAATTCCTGGTGTGCTTAAGAAGTCAGAAAGCTGTAACATCACACTGAGATTTGTCCCCTCACTTAATATATGCTCTATTCAACTACTGCCTTTCCAATATTGTTAAAAGGAAAACTTGATATTTCTATTTTCACACTACCTTGCTTCTTTGTCTTGACTCCCCTTCTCTGCCTCCTATATTTTTTATATATGCCTCCTGCTTCTTTTGCTGCTGGAAAACTCTATCCTCTAGCTTTCAAAGTCACACAAAGACAAAATATTAAACAATTTTTAAAAATTTCCTCTGTCTTTGAAAAGGTCCTTTTTCATTCCCCTGTTCCTAATATTCATGGGCCTCTAAGGAATCAAGTATAAAAGATTAAATGCATTTGAAGGAAAATCTTGATAGATGTGAAAAGCTATCTTTCAGCTTAAAATTATGCAGCAAAATTATCATTCCATATGCATCCACAAATAAAAAAGGAAATTAAAGCTTCATTAATTTTGTTTCAAGATCATTCCTATTTAGTTTCATGTGACTGCGTTTTTGACATCAGGGCATCCTGGGTCAAGGGAGGGTCTACCCTGAAAGGCTGTTTAATCTAAAGTGTGACAAAGTAAGCATAAAACATTTATTTCTCTTGGACTTCCCAGGCAGCAAATAGCCTAGCTTACAACTGAAGTGCAGATAGCATGCTGCAGAGAAAAATATTTTTGTTGATGAACTTTCTTATTTATTCCATTCTATTTTGTCTTACATGCCAGTTTCTTCCACACACCAGTATCTCAACCACAGCTCCTGCACAAACCCGTAAGAGACTGACACCCCAAACGTGGGGGATAAGCAGGTGAGAAATCTTTCTTACAGCATCAGCACATGTCGTGCTGAGGAAGAGAACAACAAGGAAAGAACAAGGAAAATGACAGAACGAAGCCATCTGCTGGTGCCAGACAGCTGCCCAGCAGAGCCAGCTAGGAAGGTCTGCTAGAGGGGAACAAAACACTTCTTGTTGCAACATCATGGAAGAGTGATACCCAAAAACCACCTTGCACCAGTTAACATTCAATTGGCTTCAAGTAACACAAAACAGGAAGAACACGCAGCACTGCCCATGGAAATAGTTTATAAATACAACAGTATGAGAGTTCTTGTGCTTGTGGGCTCTCAGTAATAAATGGCACAAGTAAAAGTAAACCACATTTCGTTCAAAACATTTAATATGGTTTTCTCTAACACTATCTGCATTTTTTTCCATCTAAATTGAAAATTCATAATTCAAAAGTTAAAACTGATTACCCACATGGGCCTGAAGGGTACCCAGTCAAACAAAATGCAGAGGTAAGCAAATTCCAGCAATTGCCACAAGGCTGACTGAAGCCTGGCTCTCTAGATTTGCACAGGAAACCTTTGTTGTATTTGGCAGCTACTCTCTTTTGGGGCTCTCAGAATTTTTTTTTTTTGTCTACAGATCTTATTGCTCAACAGAGGAAGAAAATTTAGCCAGAATAGCTGATACCTTTGCTATTTAACTTTGACAGTCTAGATTATTTTGAGTATTTCAAAAGCTGCACATCCTTTAAGACAGGATTATTTAACCTGCAAACTATAACCTTTGGTCCTGCTCCTCAGGCCTGATAATTCCTGAGCAGCACAGACTCCACAGAAGTAATCAATTGGCTAAAAAACAATCTGTTTTATAGAGAGACTCAGAGACTCAGTGCTTATCAAACTCTGCCTTGCCCGCCAAATTCTGCACTTCCTCCTGTACCATCATGTAAGAGACCAAACATTTCCGAAGGCTTTCTCTCCTCCATGCAGGAGTGCCTGGAAGCACTGCAGTAACACAATACCCAGTCTCTGTGGGAAGGGAGGGTCTCAAATTGCTCAACAGCCTGTCTGCTGGCTGACAAAAGAGAAAATTTTCATGGCTCTGGCAGGAGCTCTGTCCAGCCTTTCACAGCCAGTAGCTATGAGTTCTCCTAAATTATGACACCTGCAAGTTGCAGGGAAGAGTGGCAGCTAAATATTTATCCACAATGTCAAATAGATCTTATTTATTCATCCCTGAGATGGGAAATACCTGTGTGGTATGTCAATCTGACTGACAGAACCGGGCACATGGCAGGATCTTGCTGAAACTAAAGGGCATTAGCTCCCTAGACACCTACCTATAATGGCAGCAAAACAGCAGGACAAACTATTCACCAGCCTGTGGACTGTGCTGGGGACATTCTTCAGAGACAGGAAATTTCTAGAGTGTGCCAGTTTAGTTACCTCTGATACTGATCAAGAAACTAGTGAAAGATTTGAAATTTGGAAGAAAGCAATTTGAAAATGAAAAAAATAGTATGTTAAGCAGGAAAAGTAGCACAGTAAACACACTCATCTTCACAAAAAAAACCTTGAAACACATTTAACAGTTTTACTGCCGTTTACAAGCAAAATAGCACTGAAGACAATGAAAGGCAATTGTGAATCTAGAAGTGAAACTACACAGAACATACCACAAGAATTTGTATGAATTACCTTCAAAGAGGGTAGAAGTAATAAGACCAAACTAAAAGAGAAAATTTTCATGGCTCTGGCAGGAGCTCTGTCCAGCCTTTCACAGCCAGTAGCTATGAGTTCTCTAAATTATGACACCTGCAAGTTGCAGGGAAGAGTGGCAGCTAAATATTTATCCACAATGTCAAATAGATCTTATTTATTCATCCCTGAGATGGGAAATACCTGTGTGGTATGTCAATCTGACTGACAGAACCGGGCACATGGCAGGATCTTGCTGAAACTAAAGGGCATTAGCTCCCTAGACACCTACCTATAATGGCAGCAAAACAGCAGGACAAACTATTCACCAGCCTGTGGACTGTGCTGGGGACATTCTTCAGAGACAGGAAATTTCTAGGGTGTGCCAGTTTAGTTACCTCTGATACTGATCAAGAAACTAGTGAAAGATTTGAAATTTGGAAGAAAGCAATTTGAAAATGAAAAAATAGTATGTTAAGCAGGAAAAGTAGCACAGTAAACACACTCATCTTCACAAAAAAAACCTTGAAACACATTTAACAGTTTTACTGCCGTTTACAAGCAAAATAGCACTGAAGACAATGAAAGGCAATTGTGAATCTAGAAGTGAAACTACACAGAACATACCACAAGAATTTGTATGAATTACCTTCAAAGAGGGTAGAAGTAATAAGACCAAACTAAAATCTTCCATAGAAACCCTAATAGCTTGAGGATGTATTAACTTATACACAGCAAACCACAAATTAAATGCACAGTCAAGATAGGAGAGGGCATTTACATGAAAAGAAAAAAGAACTGGAATCAAGAGAAATAAGCAAATGATTGCAACCAAAATAACTTTGGATAAGTATTTAGAAGAACAGGTACCTCAGTAAGATTCTCTCTCAGAGAAATAACAAGTATGGACACCTAGGTTAATCAGATTAAGATTACTTTTACCACAATATACAAAGAATTAAAATTGGCATAAACTTACAAAGGCACAAAACACAAGCTAAGGTTCTTATTCATAAAAAGACTTGTGCAACAGACAGAGAAAAACTATACTTAAGCATAATTTGGAACAGGAGACTGATTTAGTGTTCATGAACAATACTAAAGTAATCCAAATAAATGCTTCCATGGCATGGAGCATTTTCTCCCACCTCCCTTTAATTAATTACAAACTGTTTCTAATACCTGGTAAACTCCATTTCTGTGACTTCTAAAAGTAGGAGGGTTTAACAGTGTTCTCTCCAGATGAGCCAAAAGCATGGTTTGCAGCAAGCTCAGGTTCTTGCTACAAGAATGCATTTCAGGGATAGCATGAAACAAATCAAGAAATTCATGGAACTGCTTATGCTGGGATCCTTCAATAGGACTTGCCATCATTTGAAGACAGCAAAGACATTGCTGCTGCTGCCTTCTAAAACATGGTGCCATCCTTATTAGTTCACTGGAGCAAGACCTTCCTTCTAAGCCACAAAATCAGCTGCAGGTCAATACTATGAGCTCTCACACTCTCAGGGCCCTCCAAGTGCACTGTGTGGATCTGGAGCACACTGTGCCAGGACAAGATGAAACCTTCAGAAAGAAAACCCACTTCTAATTGAAGCTACAGAATATTAGCAATATGAATTACATAAACAATTTCTAAAGGCAACATGAGCCCTAACCCAAAGGCAGTCCTTGCTCCACCAGCTGCCAAGTTCCAGTAAACTCTGGGAAAAGGCATGTAAAGGATTTAACAGATGTGCATACCATTTTAGAAGATCCTTAGGTAGAATTGGTGCCTGTGGATTAAGAATGTTAAGAGCAGGTATGCAGCATTAGAAGTAAGCAGCCATGTGTGGGTTAGGGAAGACAGAATTTGGAGGGTATAATGCCTAAACCACATTTCACACAACCTGTTACTTGCATGCAAGCTAGGAGATAGTCTCCTGTCAATTTATGCTTGTCAGTTCAATAGGCCTTACAGTACAAAGCTATTCCATGATGACTGACTGCTGTTTCTAACAGTTAAAGTCCCAATTCAGAATACATCATGGTTGGGTTGTTTTTTCCTGTTAGCTAAAGCAGCAGCATTTACACAGACTACTAAAAACATTGTGCATTAAAAGATACCACACAACTCTGAAATAACACATTTGGACTCACTCTCCCCTCCAAAATCCTTCTTTCAGTAGAAATCATGGTAACAACCATTTGGCAACAAAACAGTTTTCCCTGCTATGAAACTCAATACAACTGTCCAAAAAAAAAAATCCACTCTGCAGCTGCTGCAAGAGAAAAATCCAAACCCTAACAATAGGCATCTGGACTTGGTGCTTGGAAATAATTTGGGAAATGAATTTTACGTCAGTTTGAACACACTTATAAACTAGAGTTCTGTTGGCATTGTTTATCTCAGAGGAGACATGTGAATAGTAAAGGGCCCCACCCTTTAGAATCAGCCCCTTTGTGTCAGACAGATGCCACAAATGCTAAGGCATCAGTGCAAAATGCAGGGGAAAAGTAGAGGCTACATTTCTTGTAAGAAATGGACACATGAGAAAAAAACAAGTAACCCTGCTAGCTGCAGTATTAGAAAAGGGAAAGTGGATATTTACTTGACCTATTATATTACATTACTTAGGACACCCACCAGTTCTGAAGCATCACTAACTCTGATCTGTGAACCCTCGAGGCTCCTCTCAGAGTTCTCTGAGAGAAGATTACTATTAAAGATAGCCACTTCCAGTAAGGAATGTTTTAGAGTTAATTCATGAAACACAAGAAAAAAAAGATGAGCCTATGCTTGCTCTATTAATTGTTTCTTGAAAAGTAGGGCCGTGGTTATGAACTAATGCATTTAAAGTACATTGTTTCCATGAGCTCAAAGATTTTGCAATGAGATTTTTCCCAAAGACACTAAAAGCTGCACTAAGACCCCAGTCTCCTAGGCCAGCTTTCAGCCCATCACTGGGCCCAGCTGGCATGCAATCCAGTGCTGGCCCCTGCTCTTGCTGGCCTCAAGAATGGGACAGGATTTTTAAAAATAGGGTGATTATCAGTAGTAGGGAATTAACACAAGTTGAGAAGAGAACAGTAAAGCTTGTGTGTCCTGCTTTGTTGTTGGAAACACTTACAGCAAGAGAACACTGTTTACACACAGTAATGCATGGTTACAGCTGGTTTGTATCACAGGAGAGGCTGTGAACATTTGTTAGACTACAGGCATAAAGCTTTTAAAAGACTGAGAGCCTCTCCTTTTAAGCCAGAATCTTTTTATAACTATTGCAGCACTTACCTGCCCTAGCTGAACAAAGCTTTGTCTCCCCAGCTACTAGTAAGGGAAAAAAATAAACTTAAAGACATGGGACAGTGGACACTAAAGATTCAGCAGCTGCTTGATGTAAATAAGATTGAGACCCATTTTAGCTCTGCTCCCCTTAAACTCAATTCTTGCTTACTAACAGCCACTGCTTAAAGAACAAACCCATGAAGGAAGACCTCCATAAACAAGATATACTTTGAGTATGTCTGTCTTTTTATGGCAGAGTCTTTGCACTGAACAGTTTCAGTTCAGAAGGAAGTTAGAGGTGCAGGCTCTGTTTGCCTTCTCAGGTTATCTTTTGAATACTCAGCATTTGTTTCAGCTGTTATGAATTTCTCCATTTCCATTTTTAGGAAAAGGTATCCAGCAGCAGCCAATGCCTTATTGATAAAGTAGCTTAAAGTCTATATGTAACACAGCTAATTAGGAAATACTTGTTATCTTAAGCATTACTTATTACTTATGCTTACTACTTATTCCAGAGCTTCTTTTCTTTATCAGAATAGAGGAGATACACCAGAATACAAAATCAGCATCACACCTCTACACCTGGCTGGTATTAACAAGCAGTTAACAGTGATGATTTGACTGGCATTGCCATGACACATGTGTACAAGACTCTGCTTTTCAATGAGGAAAACATGCTGTAAAATGCAGCACATACACAGGACCATACAGAGTTCCCATAGCAAGGCTCTAAGACTATTCACAACCTGGACACAAAAGCACAGTTGTGCCAGCATGGAGGTCATTTGGTACCAGATCTCCACAAAATGCCCTTTCCAAAGAAAGGCACACCCCAATGAATGAAGAAAAGATTCACACCACCTCAAGGTGGGCTTTTGCTGTCACATCCTACAGTTTTTTCCTATTCTAACTACTAGAAATGGTCGGAAAACAAATCCTATTCCCTTTTTACCATTAAAATTTACCATGAAATGGGAAGAAATTTCAGTGGAATTCATGTTGTCAAATTCTCATATAAAATATCCATTGTATTTACTTGCAAGGCTTCTCACTGTGTCATTACCTCCTTACTAGGCAACTGGTTTCTCCTTACCTTAAAATGTTGATAACAAAAATTACCAACAGCTCTATCATCAAACTAAGTGTACTTCAGTAATTATTGGCCAATATTTCCAAAGTACTTAAAGAACTTGTAAATCAAGATAGTATGGGATGGAATTATAATCAAGAACCCTGTAAAATTAAACAGTCTTACAATCTTCAAAACAAAAAAGTAATTTCAAAATTAACTATTTAAATTAAACTGAAACTATACTATTTACCCTGCCACAATTTATCAGACACCAAAATATACAGATGTGAAATTATTTTAAAGACCAACTTCAGAATCACTATCGAGATTCAAATTTCCATTTATCAAGTTTGCCTCTCTCATTCTCACCATATGCTCAGTCCCTCTATTTGGAGATGTTTCAAAACAAAACTTCTTTGAAAAAATGATTTCAAGTGTTTACACGCGTTGTGCCATCACCTGTTGAGCACTGCTAAGTGTCACACAGAGACTGTCCAATGTGCCGGCCCTCGCTTGGACAGCAGCGGATCCAATAGGAGAACACGGGTGTGCTGTTTATGGCAAGGCTGGCTCAGAACAGAGAGCTCTGAGGGGCACCACGCCTTTGGCGAGCTCCCCTTTTCGGGGGTTCTGCACTTCAAACGTGGAGTTGTTCCTGTTGCAGTCGTTCTTCCAGCACCCTCTAGTGCCCACGGCGGCTTTGGCTCGCTACTGTAACGGGTTACTGTAAGCACCATCTCTCCATAAACCTCCCCTCCCCGCAGAGCCGCTTGGCCAACTTGAACCCGATGGATGGGCCCCGCCGCAGGAGCTTCCCACACCGCCACGCCCTCCTGCCGCGTACTCCGTTCTCATCTCTGTCACGTTAATTTTTTCTTTCAGCAAAGGAGATGTCAATTTTTGGTTACCACAAAGAAAACAGTGTCATTTCCCTTCAAATAAATATATCCCCTGAACTGAAGTCAACATATGAGCACATTGTGTTGTTTACTTAGGCAAATTAGTAATAATTGATTTGAGTTGGTCACATCACCTCCTAAACGAAGGCATTTGTTTAGGAGGGATGTGAGCAGCCTTTCTTATCCTTGATTTCCTTACAGAAGACTTCAAGGCATGTATTTCAGAATACATGTTCTCCTCTTCTCTTTGCAGACACAAGCTGGTTGAGAAGGGCACAAAATAGAAGACAAAAAAGCCATTCGAGACCAGTGGTGGAGTTCACAAACAGAACAGATTTTGAAACGCACCAGATCCTTTGCCCCATGCTGACATGCTGGCCAGCCAGCATCCCAGGGTGAAAGCAAAGTGTGGGGAGTGATAGATCAGCTCCCAGGCTCCAGACAGGGATACAAAGCTGGATATTCTATTAAGGAGCAAAGCTGATATCAAATAGGGTACAGGAAAGTAAGAAACTCACTGAAAACCAATCAAGCATAAAATGTAGTTAGCATCTTAAATCAGATATCTGTCCTGTGTTGTACTACTGACTCAATGAACTGCAGCACTACTGTAGCTCTTAAGGACAGTCCCTTCCTTAAGGACAGTCATTCTGCTTCCTTGAAGTCCCAACAATGGTTTTTTCTCTAAATCATTCTTATACTGTATTATTTACAGGGGATTTCACAAGTGATGGGAAGGTTTAGAAATTTACAGACTAGGCAGACCACATAAACCTAACTAGTAACACTTGTATAGAAAGAACTCACCTCTTGGCCTGGAAGGATTTCCATCTAAGTTGGTAACATATTTAAAGTTATTCTATTTTTATTTACAACATTAAAAATAGATGTCTCAGAACTACAGCTGCATTCTCTCTAACTAGTTTACCTGTAATTCCTTACACAACCACACAGTGAATTCTAAATGCAAACAAATCCTTGGCCAATACTATTTGCGATGATCCATGAACTATTTGCTCAATTCATTGCAATGTGTTTTTTCAAAAATTTGCAAAGATACACCTTGTATTACTTACAATTACATTATATTGATTAATTCCTCCTAAAGGAATTAAGCATCAACTGAATACACTAGAATCCTTACTGAATCAAGTCACTACTTTGGGAAAGACAAAAGCAACTTTCTGCAGACAGACAAACCTATGAATTTTGTATACTGGAAATGCAAATTTAAACAAATAAATTAGAAAAAGCATACAAGGCCACCACTTCAAACAAACAAAATCTAACAACAGGTTAGATTAGTTTTGCTCCTTTCTCCACTGAACACCACAAACCTGATCAGTATCTTCTACTACCTCAACTTCCAAAAACTGATACAGGTAAGTTTTGGTTCTTTATACACTTGTGCATCAAACCACACTTAAAATATAGATCATGACAACCAAACTATAAGGCTGAGTGCATCTAAAAAAAAGTTGTTTTTTTTAAACACACTGTGTGTTTATTATTTATTAATAATTCTATATTGTTTATTATTATTATTTACAATTACTATTCATTTTTTCCTGACAAATTTATGGCAACCATTTTAACATTGAATACAAAAGTCTTTTTCACTCTTCCATAGTGACCCAATCTAATTCACAGAAATGTTCCATATTTAGAATATCACTACTAAAAACTTTGGGCAGCATTACTTGGAACAATTACACAGAGCATCTACCATTGAAAAAACCCTATATGTAATAGCTAACAATTGAAATTGATGTTGAAATCACATTAATTGCGGTGCATTACTGGGTTTTCTGCTAAAGTGTGGGAAGGAAAACCGAATTAATTGTGCTGCTGGCAGCAGAGAAAGCCAGTGGTGAGAGCAGTGGCTGTGCTGTGGGGGAACAGTGCTCTGCACTGCTGCTGGCAGTATATGGTTTATCACTCTGTGCTTCTGCCCTAGGGTATATATTTGAGGGTAGTCTTGATCTCTACATGGTTTATCAGCTTCAAAGCTTAGGGCAGATTTCTTAAAATGATAAAAATAAACATGCATTACAAAACATATGCATTAAAATGCACAAGGTATTTGCCTTTCTCCCTCATCAAGGGAAAGGATGAACATGCCGAGTTCCTGTATTTTAACAAAACTTTACTACATTTAATGTAGACCTGACAAAAGAGTCCCATTCACATAATAATGTGGATTAAAGGGACTGGCTTTTCCTGGAGACCTCGGTTTTTTTCCCCTCTGTCTTTACTCAGTGTCTGTGGCTCAGGACCTGGACACGATGTACAGTCCCATACAGGAGGTGCATAGGTTGCATCTGCCTTTGGGTTTTAAAATATTCACCAGAATGAGAGCATGACACAACTTTTGCACCCAACCGCAATTGAGGCAGCACTTGTAAATTCTGCTCTTAGCTCCGGAGAGAGTGCACTGTTTAATTGCCAAAGCATCCGAGAATGGCAGCCAGGTTTCTGGGTGCACTGTGCTCTCTCACACCCATCCCCAGCTCCCTATGACCACAGCACTCCACGGTGTGTGCTACTGCCCCTGCACAACCCTCGCTTAACCTGCGAGATGGGATTCAGCCAGCAGGGAAGAAAAGGACTGAACTGACAGCGGGATGATCACAACTACCCGCTCATAACGCACCTGTCCCTGTTATTGTCTGTGAAGGGCGACTGTTTAAAAACCAATTACAGGCATACCAGAGATACCTTCAATCGCCTCAACAGCCGCCAAAACTTCACAGCTGTGCAAGAACTGCAATTGCCATTCCGGAGCAGCAGTGAAGGGCGCAGACACCATAAATCACGCTGTACTCCAGACACTCGCATTGCTCCTGACAGCGGTTTTCCTCCAGATACGAGAACACGATGTGCTCAGTAACTCAGCAAACCCACAGCTCGTCCAAGTCGGCGAACAAGGGGGGGTTTAGCAGAGCTTACCCATCGGTTTCCTCTGCTCAGCCTTTCTACTCACTTAAACAAGGGAGTTAGCGCATTTTTCTCCTCAGACAGGAGCAATTCCAGACCCAGGCAGAGGACTCTCCCTTGCAGTGCCTTGGCAGCCCGTGCCAGGCGCTGAGGCCAGGAGGGACCGGAGTACTCTGGAAGCGGGGGCACAACCCCTCACGGGCCGGCACAGCCCTGCCCGGCTCTCCGGCCGCCTTTTATCCTGGGAATGGCCGAGAGGAGCAGCCGGGGGAGGTTTCGGACGAAAACCCTGGTAGCGGGCACGGGCAGCATGCCCACAAGCTCCACAGCTCCCCACACTCACCAGCGCTCTGAGAAGCGCTCAGCAGGGGTGCTAATGAAAGGCGGAGCGCCCCGTATTAATCACCTGTGGCCAGGTGAGTGGCGGGCTCTGCTGCCAGGTAAGCGGCGGGAGGACACAATCTCAAGCTGTGCCAGCGGAGGTTCAGGTTGGACATTAAAAAAATAATTTCTTCAGAGAAAGTGTTTGGAAGGAGCTGCCCGGGGAGGTGGCAGCTCCCGGATGTGTTTAGGGAGGAGAGCCTGGACGCTGGGTGAGGCAGTTTTGGGGCCGCTCCCCTCCTGCGCCGCCCCGGTGTCTCCGTGAGGGGGCGCGCGTGCAGCCGCCCGCAGCACGCGGCGGCGGCGGGGCCAATCGGCGCGGGGCGGGGCGGGGCCGGCGCGCGGGTGGCGGCGGGACAAGATGGTGTCGCCGGGCGCGCTCCGCGTGGTGCGCTGCGGCGGCGGCGGCCAGCGCGGCGCCAGGGCCGTGTTCTCCGCCGACTCCAAGCAAGTGGCACGGGGGGCCGGGGCTGCCGCGGTCGGGGGGGCTCCTGAGCTCCGGGCGGGGTTCTGCCCGCCGGTGTCCCCGCGGCCTGTGACTGCCGCGGGGCGCCCGGGCCCCTTGGGCCGGGGTAACGGCGTTTCCCCCCCGCAGGTACCTGCTGTACGCCTCGGGGGACTTCGTGAAGGTGCACAGCGTGAACACCGAGGAGACCCTGCGGCTCCTGTGCGGCCATGCCGACCTGGTGACCGGCATCCAGCTCAACCCACACAACCACATGCAGGTTTGCGGCGGGAGGTCCGGCTAGGGGTGGCCGGGCTGCCCCTGACCCTTGTGTGCCACCGCGGGGGCTGGCTGGGGTTTGGGAAGGGGCTGGGAGTAATCAGGGCATCGTCGCGCTGATGTTTCGCTGAAATCTGACAAGAAAAGTAGAGCTATGTCAGTTTCCTACAAATACAACCGTGAAATGTCATGTGGATTGCACTCCTTGAATGAAATGACAACAAAACGGAAATACAGCAAAATTTCCGGTTGAAATTGATTGAAAGGGTAAAAGGAGTGTGTGAGAAGATCAGAAATACTGTGGTTGGTGTTCACCCTTCTGTATCTGCTGGTAGTGATGCAGATGTGACTAAATCCCTTTAACTTGCCCGGTGGCTTCCCTCTGCCCCCAGCCTGCCTTCCCTACTCCTAGTTTGCTTGGGCTTTTTTGGTGTCTGGATATAAACCAGACTTATTTACCAAGAGGGACTGATCTACATATTAGCTTTGCAAAATTAGATGTTCACATGATGGGTATCTGTGCATTCACTCTTTGTGACAATATACATTTTGAACTAGAATAATGGTGTTGTGTTTGCACTTTATTTGAAGTCAGCACAGAGCTGGTCTCTGTCATGTATTTTTTATTATTCAGTCACCTGGTTGTGATTTTATGTATAATCTGGCTTTGATATATTGCTATTACTTATATAGTTGGTTTGGGTTTTTTTATCTTCAGCTCTACTCTTCCTCTCTCGATGGCACCATTAAGCTGTGGGACTTCATGGATGGCATTCCCATTAAAGTATGTTCAGTTATTCCTGTTAAGAGCATTTCAAAAATGGGCACAAATCAGTCTGAGATGGGTTGTTCTACTATGAACACAACCCAAAACCCATCTCATTGTGGCAGTAAAAGGATGTGTGATGATGATAATGATGCAGATCCTTTGGGGAAGAATGTGGGAGATGTTCTGACCTACTGACCTTGCTACCTGCTGCAGTTTTGAGTCCAGAGTAGCTCTGGGAAATGTTCTGCAGTTTGGGATACACCAATAGGAATTGATCCAATGGCTTGAAAATGTGGGCTGCTTACTCTAGCTCATATTTTCTGCTAAATACCCACCTCTGGATGTGCCTTCTGCTTTGTGTTAGGGATAAGTTGTCCTGAGGCTTTTCAGTAAATCTGATGTCTCATATTTCATTAGTACTGTTTTAACATTTGTATCAGTCCTTAATAGAATTAAGGTGTATTTGTTTTAGAATCAAGAATTTTGATTAATACATTAACATTTCTTTAAGACATGATTTCTTTATTTCAAAGACATACACGTAAATCTCGTAATTGTTGATTTCCTACTCTTTTTTTTCCTTCAGACTTTTACTGTAGGATCCAAACTTCTGGCACTGTACGCGCTTGCTAGTGCTGAGGACTCGGTGTTTGTTGTCATTCCCAAGAAGGGTGAACGAGGTACAGTACAGGCAGCATCATCCATGTCATCTCAGTCATTCTGTGTCTGTGCTACTGTCCCAGCAGTGAGCAGTGTGCTGCAAGAATGGGCTTTAATATGTTAGTTATTAAATGTGGCAGATGTCTAGTCCTGCATTTTGTACCTCTTAAATTCTGATTCTGTGACATCTCTCATTCCAATATTTGTCTAGAAGAGTGCTTGTCTTCTCTTTTGAAGCATGTACTGCATGGATTTCATCTCATGGACGCAGTTCATATTTGAGCAGTGTTTGCCAAGGTTCAGGTGATACAACTGAAGTTGGATATGAGTGCTGGGGATTATTCTCCCACCTTAGGCAGCATTACCATAAACACTGTGTCCTATTCACAGCATGTCTAGGTATTTTTTAAGGGATTTTTTCTGCAATAAATACAGCTTGGCCTCACTGTGTACTATAATATATTGCTACTTTATATTCTACACTTGCACTGATACCCACTGTCTGGTCCTCGTTTTTCAGTACTCCTGTTGGTTTCAGACAGATTTTTTTTCTTTGGTCAGATACATTTCAGCTGGTCTCAGTTAAGCTGACAAAAGGAGCTGGCCAAGATCTGGAAGGCAAGGAGCTCTCAGTGGTTCTGAATGGTGTGGGTGAATCACCGAAGCAAATTGCATTTGGAAGAGAAGTATGCTCACCTCTGGGTTTTTTCTTTGGGTGTTGGTTGATTGGGGGTTTTTTCCCTCTCAGATGAACTCTATGCTGTTTATACCTTTATACAAAGCACAGCAGTACTGAAACAAAACTGGAAGTAAATTAATCAGTATAAAAACTGTACTCTTTTTAATTTTACAAAAAAAAAGAAACTTTGACACTTATAATGGGAAAGTATTTACTCAACATCAGCTTATATGTTGTCTCCAGAGTAAAGTATTTTGTAGTGAAATGTACTTTATTTTTTTCTTGTGTGAAAACATAATCTGTATGTCCCAAATGGTTTTACTTTAACAGGATTCATATGTGGTATCAGTGAAGGATGTGAATCTCCAAGTTTATTTTTTTAAACGGAAATTGTTGAACAGGTAAGAATGAAAATGTCAGGTATTGATTCAGTATGATATATCCTAAATGGTTTTTAACTCATGATGTGTACACGCATGGTCTTGTATTTGTTTTTCTGCTGGAGGGGATGTAGTCACTATATGAGAAGCTTCCTGTGGAAGTGAACAGTGAGCAGATCAGTGGCAGTGGTACCTCACCTTTGCAGCCCAGGACTGTATTTTTTTCAGTTAAATACTTAGGTTGATGCTGACCTGAAATAAGTGACATAGTTTGGGCAGGGCCCAGGCAGCGAGAGGGAAGCAGGAGAAAAGGAGAGGGAAAGACAGAAGCAAAAACTCTTGCACCTTGATTGAAGGTGAAGAATTAAGGAAATCAAGAGGAAAATAAGTCTGCCACTATTTTTTGAGAGTGCATGTAACCATAAAAACTTTTAAAATGTTTAATTTTGCTAATCAGAATTATTTTTTATGTGCACTATGTGATCCTTTTGAAGATTTGTTTTAGAAAAACCAACGTAACTCCTACAATTAAAGCTCCTTTCTTTAACTTTTGAAGGTTTTCTTTAAGTACAGTGAAGACAAAAGGAGGAGACAATCGCTTCAGTTGTGTCGTGTGCCATCCTACAGAGGACTGCATTGCAACTGGCCATGCTGATGGAAAGATTCGCCTCTGGTACGTGCAGTTTGGTTAACTGTGCATCCCATGAACTGCTCTGACTGTAGGAATTAAGTCAAACCTGAGCAAAGCAGTCTAATTTGTCCTTAACACTGCCATTTTCAGAAGTCAGAATGAGCAATGAACCTGCAGTGCTGACAGTTTATATGTCAAGTGGAAAAAATGCTATGTTAAGTTATGCTTTGCTAAATCTAAACTTAGGTGTAAAAGGCAATGTAAGAACAGCTGAAATAACTCTATGGACACATCTAAGGAGAGCACATCAGTGGAATACATGATTAGAAGCACTACATGGTTAACTTGCTTCCAGGGCTGAGTTGCTCAGTACATCTAAGATGTGAGGTGTGGACCAGGAGGCCTCTGAAAATCTGTAGTGTGGTTCCTTCCCTCCTTCTGCATCACTTGAGCATAGGATAAACCAGTCTAGAAGTTAGAGGACAGGATGATATAATTGATTGAATTCAGTATTTCCTTTGGTTTACTCTGTCGTTGATGTTGTGAGTAAAGAATTGTTTTGTTCCTCTCCACACAGGAGGAATTTCCACCACAAGAAAGCATACACATATTCAACACTGCACTGGCATCATGATACTGTCATGGATCTGGCTTATTCTTTGGAGGGTGAGTAACAGAAAAATGAAAACTAAAACAAAGCACTAAGAAAAACCCTACCAAAAAACCCCAGAAATCTCCATCAAACAAACAAAACCTCAAATTTGAAGTGTTGCAGCAGACAAGGAAGAATCTGTGGAAGCTCCAAGTTTGTCCACTGACTAACAAGTTAATTTCTAGAATTTTAAGCATATCCAGGAAGGATCTGAAATAAAAACTAAAGGAGTTAATTTTTATATGCATTTTGATTGGCATTTATAATGTCAAGTATCTTCCTCTTGTAGAAGGAAAAATCCAACCCCTTATCTCATCTCTTCTCCCTCACCTCCACTCTCCCTCCCCTTCAGTTTCATTAATAGTACTGATGAGTTCTTGTCAGTTTTACTTGCATCCAAATAAAACAAGCCAGTCTTGTCTGAGCTCAAACCTGCTGTCAGAAGTACTACACTTCTATCTTAATTGTGTGATCTGAACTATTCTTCCCAAGTACTTTTTACAGGAGAATAATTCAGCCATATCCTAACACAAATATCCAGCTGATTCAGAAAGTGATGTGATCTACTACTGCCAAAGCATTGCTGAAATTTCACTGTAGACACAAGTTCCTGTTATATAATCCAAGTTTCTCTAACAGTTTAACAGGAGATAATGAAAAGCACATCTTCTCATTCTCAGTTTAAAAGGTTTTGAGAAACTCCTGTCTGTTTGTCATTGTAAAGACACAGGATACTGATCTTACTTCTTTTTAAGCAAAACCTTTTAACTGTATTTTCTTGCTGGAAAAGGAACCAGGTTGCTCAGTGGTGGAGTTGAATCTGTTCTAGTCCAGTGGCACAATGAATCTTCATGCCAGAAGGATTTCCTGCCTCGTTTGGGATCTCCCATCGAGTGCATCTCCATGTCCTCTGACGGTGTTCTCTGCTGCACCCTGCACACAGACAACAGTAAGCCAAAACACATCCTAGTATCTATTCAGTGGAAATGCAAATCTGTGTGAGCTTTATTTTATTGATTTTGGATGAATTAACTAAGAACTGTATAAAATTTCATTAGTAATCTAAAAAAACAGATTATTTTGCTCTTTGATCAGTTCTGTGAATTTGCTTGGTGACTGCTGTAACTTGGCTTTCCACTTTGGTGTTATAAACTGGGAAAAGATACATTTACAGTACAGATGGTTACAGTTCTTTCCCACCAAGAGATGTGTGCCTTTTGCAAGACTTGGTCTGCTTTCTCTTTCAGGAATATCAATAATCAACAGCAACCTAAGGTTTTCCAGAAGCATTCAAGGGCTAATCAAAAGTAAGTGCAGTAAAATTTCTCTTCCACTTAGAGGGTGGAATGTGTCACTTGACAGCTTTGGTCATCTGTCACCTGAATTTTGTTTCCAGGTAGGGATGTCAAGACTGGCCTAGTGGTTGATCCTAGAACCAAAGCTTTGGTCCTGAATGGAGAGCCAGGCCACTTGCAGTTCTATTCCCTCCAGAGTGATCAACAGTTGTTCAGTGTAAGTTGGATGGGCTTATACCAAAACTTTAACTTACTCAGTCAAGTAACTTGTGCATCAGGATTTATTTGAAGACTTAATATGGCAGATAGGAAAAAAAACCTTGCAGCTATTCCACAAGGCTGGATTCCAGGCTGAGATGTTCTTGGCTTTATCTCTATTCATGTGCTAAGCAAATCTAAATATTGATACTGAAAAAAGTACTCTAAAACAATGTGCTATCGTGTTAAATGTCAAAAATTTGTAGATAAAACACCTTCAAATTATTTTTCATTCTTTCCTACACTTTGCATCATTGTGGAATGCACGTGCTCTAATTCTGCTTTCCCCACACGCTGGCATACTTCTTCCTGCCGCAGCCCAGTCAGGTCTATCTGGAGCCCTCAGAACATCCTTCCTCGTGGTTTTATGAGTGGTATCTCTTCCAGCTGCACCTGAATTTAAACTCCCCTGTGGCCTTGTTTGCAGCTGGACATCGTGCAGCGGCAGTACATCCACCAGGCGGGCCTGAAGCAGTCGGACCTGGTGAAGGTCGCGTTCAGCGCTCGGGGCACCTGGCTGGCCACGGTGGAGGAGAGTGAGGAAGTGGCTGACCCCGAGCTACAGCTGAAGCTGTGGTTCTACAGTGAAGAAACACAGAGGTAATGGTAACAGCCGGCCTTCCAGCTGTCAGTCACACAAATCCCTGCACAGATGTTGCCTTGCAAAGATCGGGGAAGTTACTGTGCACACTACAGCATCTGCAGCAGAGCACAGAGCTGCACTGAGTACACACACAAAATAATTGCTCTGGATCTATTTTACTTACAGTAATTAGAGACTATTGTAACCATGGGACTTGAATTCACGTGCTTTCTTGGTATTACAAATCATGGACCTGAGAGAATGGTTCTGTAGCTCATTTAGATTTTTCCACCTCTGTGTAATCCATCATTAGTTGATTAGTCCTTCTCCAGAAGATTCAGAAGATTATAATTTTATTGTTGGTTTTTGTCTTTAGCTAACGTATGCATTAATAGCCTTTCCTTAATTTTCCTTTCCTGGTTAATAGCCTTTCCTTAATTTTCCTATTAAAAAATTACAATTTGACTACAAATTATTTTCTTAAAGAAACAAGGCAAAAGAAAGCTACTACACAGATAAACCATGTGACTGATTTTTTAAGTTCCAGAAAGACTGCCCAGGGTTCAGGCTGAGTATTTGAGAGATGCTTGCCTGCTGATAATTCTTGGTGCTGGGCTACTGTGTGGAAGCCATTAGGGAAACCTGATCTGTTAAAGCAATAGCATTTAGCTGTCTTAATTAGAAATTCCTTTGATTGTTCTTCTTCCTGCCCATTCCAGAATCAGCTTGAACTGAATTCTTCCCCAGGTTCCAAATGAAATAGAATGGCAAGCTTTTGCTTTCTTTTCCTATAGCTTTGCACTGAACACCAGAATAAACACACCCCATGACAACCACATCACAGACATGTGCTTTCGTGACATGGATGAACTGGGAGATGACTCTCTCATACTGGTAACAACTGGCAGAGACTGTGTGTTTAAAGTCTGGGTGATGGTAGAAGACTCTGATCCAGAAGGTGAGCATGGCCAAAATATAACTTACTCTTACTTGTACCTTGTAACATAGAACCATAAGAATAGCCTGAGTTGGAAAGGACCTACAATGCCATTAGACACCATGCTCTAGAAATCAAGACCCTACTTTCATTTGCCTAGTCCCCTGCATTGATCTGCTTCTGCTGCTGCATGAATTGTGTTCTCCTGAGCATCCTGTGAAGAAGTTCTGCTGTAGTTATACTGTTGGTGTGGTCTGGAGGTTACTGATATAGCCAAAGACCTTGGCAAGCTGCTGCAGAAGGGAGTGGCAGCCTGTGTTCATTGGTTAAAGAACTGTTTGTGGTAGTGATTTTTCCGTGCTGAGGAAATGGATTTTTTCAGTCCTCTGGGTTGGCATTTCATTTGAGACTCCTGCTCAAAGGAGCAGGGTACAGAAATGTGTTACTGTGTTTGAGCTTAGTGTAAAATAAGAGCACTTTTGCAATTCGACATATCCACCACTTCAGAGTTCATTTTTGAACATCCTTCCTTTCCATTAGGTACTTGAACATCACAGAATGGGTATTGAGGTATTTCTGAGATACTTTTAATAACCAAATTTCACCTTTTGAAAGACATGCTGATGTTCACTGCTTTCAAACACACACACCATCTATGTATGTTTATTGATTGCTCTGTATGCCTTTGGATGTGAAATACAAAAGATATCCAAGATATTAATGTCCTTTTACTTCAATGTTTTTACAGTGTCAGGCACACTTAAGTGAGGTGGCACTTTCCTGCCACTTGGCTGTCTTGTCATTTCATGTTCCTAAGTAGCTGAGAGTGGTGTTGCTGAACTGCTTGCAGTTTAGTAATCTGTTTGTCTTTTCATGGGCAGGTGAGAACATGTTCAAAAGTACTTTTGACCTACTAGGGTTTCCATTTAGCAGACTTTGCCAGACTTTATCTTTCCAAACTCTTTGTCTCTCAACTGTGGCTGCTTTTGAGTAGAAAGACAAAACCTTATGTCATATTAGTAGTAACCTCCCCAATGGTATGTGAAAGAGTGTTTGGTTTTGCTTTTTATCTTAAATTATTCTGAGGCTAAATTATATCTTAACTTAATGAGCAGATACTTTGATCTTGAGCACAGTATTAGTTGGGGATGAAACTTAATTTTTTTTTTCCTTCCACAAAATAGTTTTGTGTCTGCTGACTGGCTTCATCAGGGTGTTTGAATTTGGGGTGACTACAGGGTTCTGTTTCTTGGCATATATGAAAGTACCAATTAGTGGTGGCTGCTGTGGTGTATTTGCCCAGTGGGGCAGAGTAGAAATGCTCAGGTAGAAAGGCTTGACATGCTGCAGCTTCTCTGCAGCAAATACTAGTTTAGCAAAGAGCTCCTCAGTTGAGTTCACTCTGGTATGTGTTAATTGCAGCAGGTCTCTTTCTGGGCCCCTAGATGGTGCCATGCAGTTGGAAATACTCAATCGTTTCTGGCTTTTTTTTTTTTTTTTTTTTAAGGGCAGGTCTTTTAATCATCAACTTGTAGCCATTATATAAAGTGTAAAGCATAGGGTGATTTTCCTTTTTTTCCTCATCCTACTCAAATATTTTAAAAGCATGCTGTAGGAATTATTTTATACTGGGAAATGTATGTTAATGTGGTAAGTACATCACTTTGCTCCAGTTTATTTTCTGGTAACGATATATCAACAGTGGGAAAGGTGTCCAAACAGAATGCAATGGCAGGTGAACCAACAGAAGGAAGCATGCCGGTGGGTCACTTGGTGATCCTCAAATCCTTTGTTGGGACTCAAATGCAAGCTGTGTTCAGATTTTGAGTGGTGCTCCTGTGTTCTTTAGGCTAGAGTTATGACAGAACAATTTTTCCAGAACAATAAGTGTTGAAACTACTTGAGTATCATTTTACCTAACCTATGCCTCTGTGAGAGCACAGTTAATGGAGTTGGCAAAATAAGCGTGAATATTGTACCGTGTCAGTCTCAAGGTTCACTGTTGAAACACAAAACTGAGGACAAATGAAAACCCTACCAGCTGTTTCCCATATAACAGGACAGATTCTCTCTACTCTTCAAAAATTAACCTCTGAAAGAAAACTGCCTTGCCTTGAGCCTGTTCTGCAGTAATAATTGAATTCTTCTTCCTTCATGTGTGGACTTGAATTAACTGGCTTTTTCATTCAATGCAGCACACCAGAGTGTGAGCTGGAGCTGCGACTTTGTAGGCAGCTACCACAACTACCAAGCTACAAACTGCTGCTTCTCAGAAGATGGCTCTTTGCTGGCTGTTAGCTTTGAAGAAACTGTCACTGTATGGGATTCACTTACTTGGGATCTGAAGTGTACATTTTGCCATCCACCTGGAAATATAAGGTACATTTTTAATCTGCTCTTTTATATCTCATTTTAACTCTCAGAAAAGAAAGAATCAATTCATAGCAGTCCAAGACCTTGTATATGTTCATAAACATATACACATAAACATTGAATTTATCAGTCTTAAATTTGTATATAGAAAATACTAAAATGGCTTTTAGGTGTTGGTTAAAAATAAGATTGAGCATTGCAGTTCCTTCTTATTTGCTTATGTCTCTTATACCTGTCATCCTTAAATCTGTATCATGGAGCACACAAGTAGTGTGTTGATAGCCCTTCTCTTTTCCCCCATTAATCCAGGGGTGAATCAAAGTCCTGGAAAAGTGTAAATGCAAACAAATGGTTCTTTATTTGTGTATGCATGCATGTAAATGGAAATTATATCAATGAACCATAAAGGCATGATGACCTTACCTGGACTATGAAATACATATTTTGATCCTCTGTAACCTCTGTTCAAAAATCCATGTTTTCCTGGCAGACTATCCCAGCAATGCTCCATTCTATGCTGTCATGATAAAAGACATCAACATTGTATGGTCACAATGTTTTATAGACTCTTGACACAAAGAATCATAGCAGCATACAGAGGTTTCTCCCTTTCATGTGCTGTGTTTATGTTTGTAAGCTTTTGTTGTGTGATGAAATCTGTTTTATGTTAGTCCTCTAAGATTAGAAATTGAGAAATGTTATTCTGAAACTGGTGTGGAGGAAAATTGTGGGAGGCATGTGAGCCACCAGCTTGGTGCAGTGGCAAGCTTTTCCCAGGCCAGCTGCCTCCTCTTATAACCTCTACTATTTGTTATATTAAAAGGAAATCAATTACTCTAGGAATATAATGAATTACTGTATTATTTGCATAATGTCAAAGGGCTATACTTTAATACACAAATTCTGTCCCTTATTAGCTTTTTTTTAAAATCTTTTATCATTACAAGTCCTAAGGCTGTTCTGTTATTCTCAAACAAGAGACTGAGAAATTAAATCAGATGCTTTCTTCAACTGGAGTTCTAATAACCCTTTCTTAACTACTTGTCTCATTCTAGTTCCTAAACTATAGTAGGATATTAAATTGTTTTCCAATCCCAGTGTGCATACTTACAATTATGTATGGGTTTGTAATTTATTTTAGAGTTTTAAATCCCTCCTTTATATTGGAATGCTGTAGAAACATGTAATCCTTACGTATTTATGCACACTTTAAATTATCAGACTTATCTGATAGTTGTGTGTGGAGTTTCATGCCACTAGAGCTGAATGCAAAAAGCAAACTTTGGATTTAGATACCAAAACTAAAAACTAAATGGTTTTTATGAGTTGTGAGTAATTGCTACATAGAAAAACAAAGATGAACTCTGAAGGTGACTAATCTGTTTTGACTTTTTACTTCTGTAGGAACATCTGCTTTGGGAGACTAACATGTTCCAAGTACCTTATTGGTGCCACTGATTATGGCTTTCTGTGTTGCTGGAACCTGCTCACTTGTGCATGTAAGATCAGCTTGAACATGTGCTAGAGTAATTTATTACTTGAAATTACTGTGAAACCTTGAAATAATTCTAGTTCAGTTCCAGATTTAACACACTACAAAATGCCCTGTGGAAATGGGATTATTTTCCTACTTAGGATAGGATACTGTCTGTGTGCATGTGCTTTGTGTGTGCAGAATAAATTTTGGGTTAGGTGAATGATAACCCAGTAATAATAATTTCTTACACTCGTGTAGGAGCTGGTAGCATTTGTGTTGGTTTTATTCACCAGGGAATGAGTGGAGCTGCCACTTCCAGCACCTAAGGCCCTGTGTGGTGTTTGTTTGACCTTTTGTTTGGCTCCTTTTCACCTCTGCCTCTTGCTGTGCTTTTCAGTGGAGTGGAGTGCCCACCTCAACATCGTGGTTCTGCAACCTGATCCCCTTTCTGAACACATTGCTGCAGTCTCATGGCTCTCCAAAGAGTCCAGCTGTAAGTACAAAGCCTTCTTTCACTAGTCATAATCAGCAGAATTTAAAGCTGGGGAAGCACAATTCCTAGAAAAGGTTTTCTTAGAATTCAGACCATGAAAGCTGGAGAGGGACTTCAGTGTGTGCTTGCACCTGTGGAAACTGAGCCATATCTGACAGCAGCATTCAGATAAAGCGTGTTACCTTTTCTTCCAGCTGGTAGGTTCAGGTACAGGATATATCTCAGGATTAACCACACTTTCTGGATGAGGGTCTCAAATGTTCTTGACCCTCTCTTGTAAATGCAGAACTGTGCAGCTACATTTTGGAGCTCTGACATCAAATTAGGATAACTCTTCCTACAGAAATGTTAATTTCTGAGTGTGTTCTCTGGACTGGAGTATTGTGAAAGGTCCCCTCTATTATTGAGTAAAGTTAGCTAGTTATATTCCTATGAAGTGGTGCTTGGAGGCAATCCTGTCCAGCCTTCCTGGCTGTGATATGCAGGGCTTTGACAGCTGGCCAGGAGCATAAGAATTTCCTGATTTAAAAAGAAGATATTTTTGGTTTTGCAGTGTTTGTCTTTAAACCAAGTGAGCCATGGCCAGTCTACATCCAGAGAAATCTTTGTAAAGAAAAGATCCTGCTTGCTGCCTTCATTCCAAGAGATGAACCTGAAATGATAAGCTCAGAAAAATACCTTTGGCTAAGAAAGTCCCAACTATTTTTTCTTACAGATACACAAGTAAGGAATAGTAATTGGTAGGTGGTTCCTGGGGAAAAACTGTTTTCTTTAAAATGGATTGATAAGAATTCAGAGTTCTGCTAATGAGCATAGGAGTTCCTTTTTTGATTTCATGTCATTGTAAGCTGTGCTTTGTTGAAAGCTTTTAACTGCCAAAACAGCCTAAGATCATATTGATTTACTGGTTTTTTACTAGTCTTGTGAATAGTTTTATGCTGCTTAATTGATACCAGAGAATAGATAACATGGGAACATTGCCTATGCTGTTTAACTTAAACAAGCACCTAGAAGCTGTATG
Organism: Emberiza elegans; assembly: GCA_024865655.1. Classification (NCBI taxonomy): domain Eukaryota; kingdom Metazoa; phylum Chordata; class Aves; order Passeriformes; family Fringillidae; genus Emberiza; species Emberiza elegans. Next base: position 3,703,493 of record JALJVW010003518.1, read on the forward strand.
GATTATTGCTGATTATTCACATGTTCCATGTGATAATCAGTTTCCCTGTAATTTCTATATGGGGGTGTGGGGTTTTTTTGTTTGTTTTCCCAAAAAGCCCATAGAACCTCTAGGTCCATTCTTTTTTCTCTTCAATTTCTTCACAAAATAAAGATGAAGAGATGGTTTTGCTTCTTCCACTTGATTGATAAAATTTTTGGGCCAGTTGGAAGTTCCTTTAGGCAAGCTATGTAAATATAGAAAGCAGTTTCACATATGATAACTCTGCGACATCCTTCTGTATTTTAGGAGCTAATGACACTTAGCACAAAGTCTCTGGAAGAAAGGCTCACACCATCAAGCAAACAGGTACCTCTCATAGAACTTCTGAGATGGGCAGGGCATTTCAAAATTCTGATGGTGGTTATTTTGTCATATTGAAATTTCCTTTTGTCATGAAAATGCTCACTAGATTCTTACCTGGAGTCCCAGGCACTTAGCTGAAGGGGCAGTAATCTGGATTTGCTTATTTTTTGACAAGAATTGCTGTTTGTAAAAATTTTTTTAAGTATCACTGACATGCTCTCCATTTCCCCTGGGGAAAAAATAATTTTCTAAAATATTCAGATATTTCTAAATATTCAAATATTACACAAATGAAGCAAAATGCTTGAGTAAGCTCTTTCCTTTTCTTGGTTTCTGTAACACTTGGAACCTTGAGTTTGGTCTGAGCTATGGGGATGAACAGTTGTCAGTCAATTGTGATTTATCAGTGAGAAGAAGTTCCAGAATTGTATTGCAGTATGTATTTCTGTGAAGTAGTCTGGGAAATTGGATTTTTTTTAAATTCATTTTGAAGAAGTTAAAACTGTAACAGCAGCATTTGATTGATTTGGTTGGTCAAATAAAGTAGATCAAAGTAGAAGTTAGTAGCTTTCTAATACAAAAATGGGACTGTGGGCATAAGCAATCAGTTTCTTTGGAGGGTGGGGAAATAATTTGTTGTTCAGATTAATGTATATTGATGCAGGAAAATGCCAAAAGTCAAGATGCCATGTTTTGCTTCCCATTGCATAATTGAATCTCTCTGCAGATGATGCTGGAGTATAAATGATATTTTGGTTCTGTGGAATCAGAAAAACCCATCCTTTGGCTTCCTGGCACATATGAACCAGCTTCCATACTTGGAAATTAATAGATTGATCAGCAAACTAAAATCTAGTGTTCTTGGGGCCAGATTCTGGAGAGTTTAGTAACCCTCTATGCAGGATTCTGTTCAGACACCTGAGAGAGAATGAGTACAAAGAGCCACATAGCTCAGTTGAGTTAAATTTGAGTGTAGGCTTTTCTCACTTGGGTTTATTCTGAATTTTGGTAACTTAAAAGGAGATAGATTTGTGACACTGAAATTCTATTTACATTTTTTCAAGCTGGCAGTAGAAGAAAGTCTTCCTGTGACACCATTTAGTGTGCTGCTGGGAAAGCACAGACGTCAGCAAGCACAGGAGGATACAGACCTTGGAAAACCAGTTGTTCATAATAAGCAGGAGCAAGCTTCACCTGCTGTCAAAGAGGTAGGAGTAATTACAGTAAAAGTAATTACAAGCAAAATCACGACAAACAAAGCCTTTCATAAAGCTTTTGTTTTATCTTTGCAGCTTTTGCACACTCCAGCACACGTTTTGCCATCTGCTTCTTTCCTCTGCACTATATTTATTAACTCATTGCTCATCTCCAAAGAGAACAAAAGGTAAGAAGAGTTCAAGAACTCTCCTTAGTTATCAGAGTTACTTTAAATTATGTCAATCTTTGTTCAAAGTGTAAAAGCAGTTTTCCACCACTTTATCTGTTCAGTTATTTAGTAGAATACTTCAGTGTGGTAATGGTCTTGCTGTTTAGTGTATTGGCTCTTTTGTTGCTGTTGCTTTTGCTGGGTTTTGCACAATGTGCTTATATGCAAAACACTGCCTTTTACACTCAGATGTTCTCTATGAATTCAAATTTATTCCAGGGATTTAATGGCTTCTTAGTGCTATTTTTGGTTAAATATTAGATTCTCAACTTTATTTGAAATTACTATGACTTGCTGCGTAATTTTTGGTTTCAGTTTCTAGATACACGAGTAAGTTAGAAGCTTGATCTTAAGAATTGGTTTAGAACTCAAATGTCATTTTTAATTAATGTATAGAATAAAAGGTTATACTGTAAGCATATCTAAGTTTGGCTTACAGTGCATTAATGCCAATTTAATAGTTTAGTAGGTACTTACAATTGTAGCTTTCTCCTTTGGGATCAAAGGAATGCAGGCACAGGGATAATGACAGTGGTCTTGTTTTATGATTAATGTCTTGTTACTTACACTGAAGCCAGTTCAGTGATTGCATTTTTGTGCCATCTGTTCTTTAAAGCGCTTCATTAGACTCTGCCAGGCCAGGGGTGAAAGCCTGTCCTTGCAATCAGGTGTTGGTGTGGATTTGCCAGGGAGGTGAGCAGGTGATTCACAGGGCCAGAGCTCGCCCAGGAACAATCTCAGTTCCTGAGTGTGCCCTGGGTTCTGCCCTACAGCCTGTTCTGTGTCCTGGCTTCTGCCACTGCTGCAAGATCTCTGGCTGCATGGCACAACAAAACAGCCACAGAACAGTGGCAGAAATTAATACATGGGAACTCGCATCCAGTTTCAGTCCTGAAGAATGTGGGAGTTCAGTGACCTGTGTAAATATTTGCACTTGCAGAGCTTGTACTTTGACAGCAGTGACTTCTGTGGCTGTGCATTTAAAGGTACATGTAATTGTAAACATTGGGCCCTTGAAGACTGACCACAATTGATCAGTGTATATATTATACAGTGGATATATTATTAGCATTAAATGCTTCTATTTTCCTTGGCAATATGATATTACTGTGTGCTTCTCCATTTACATTTTGTGAGTGATGAATAGTTTGTGTTAGAACAGATGATTTTTAGAAGACCAGTACTATTTTGCCAGGCAGTTCACTCTTAATAGATCTGGAATATTTATACAACAGACACTTGAATCAATACTATTAATTAATGCATTTTAAATTATAACAGTTGATGTAACTTGTTGGAATTGTGCTTTCTACTTCAGCACAGGCTTAAAACTCTTGAACTCAGAAGGGAACAGCCACTTTAAACATCTCTCTAAGTTTAGAGAAAAAAAACAACCAAAGAATTTTTTTCTTTCCTAGTAACATTCTGGGTATTGCAGCAGTTTTTAAGACCAAGTGACCCTATGCAGATTTGAAAGAGAAGAGTGACCTTCTTGAATAGATCTACCAGTATATCCAAGGTTTCTGGTCCTGTAGGACTGCAATGTTGTAACATTTGTCATAATGCTGACCTGCCTCCTCTATAGTTACCAAGGAAGAAAACTATTTTAAGTTACTTAGAGAGCTATTTGAAAAATGTTTGAAACTGAGATGGCAAGAGAAGTATAGTGGGTAGACTGAAAAAAAAAAAAAAGATAAAATCTTGTTTACTTAGATGTTTGCATACTTGTCCCCCTATAGTACTGTAGAATATGAGAGTACCTATTAATTGGGTTGTTTCCAAACATCTTGCAGTGCTGAAGAAGTTGCTGATGAAGTAGAAATGGAAAGTGAAAAAGCAGAGGATGATTCAGATGAGGAAGATGTCACAACAATGGAACAAGAGGATACAAGCCATGTGGAATTATTAGGAGAGATGACATGTAAACTGTCTAAATCCCAGGAAAAAGAGCTACGAAAAATAAGAAAAATGGACTACAGCTGGATATCAGCCTTCTAAACAGACATCTTACTTTTTTTATACTGCAAGTTGAAGCTTTGTGGATTACGTATTCTTTTAAATTTTTTTTTTCCAGTCCTCTGCCCAAAAATTTTATCAGCATCTCTTTCCAAAGGAATGCGGAACAAGGGGGAGTGATTAAAGTTTTGAAAAGCTGATTCTGCTCTTAGTTTATTACTGATTCTCTGTGACCTTAGAAAATGCTTAACCTGGTTTGGGGGCTCCCCACCCCCTTGCAAGTGTATTTAAAAGGCTAATAGCAAAACTGAGTTCATTATCTGGCTTGTGATCAGTTAGCAAATTGACAGCTCAGCTGCTGAAAATCTTCCCCACTGGGGCTGGGTTACTGCTGCCAAAGCAGCAGCAAATGCCTTCAGCTGGTGGCAGAGCTTAGCTCAAGGTGTGGCAGGAGAAGTCAGGGTGGTTCTTGGTGCTGTGTGCTGGTAAGTAACAAGTCTCCTCCCCAGAAGTTCCTCTCCAGCTGTTGAGACCGAGGAGAAGTGGTTTAACATGCCTGGTTAGAGAATATAGAGACTATAGCTATTAATGTTTGTGGAGTTCACAGAGATGGAGATTCTCAGGTGGAGGGCACTCAGTGTATCAGAGCACTGTGAAACCTTTCCAGATATCAAGACAGATGCATCAGTTTATGCAACAGCCAGTTTAAGAGGCCTTTAATGCATCAGCTGCAATTCCAATATATCACTTAACTATACATAGCAGAGTGTAGAATTGGTTTGAAGTGGTGAATTTGGGAACCTAAGAGTGAATACCATCTCCATGGTGCTGCAGTATGAAGGCAAGCAGATGCAAAGGGCACAAGTCACTAAAAGCCCTGAAGAAACAATATTTTGCTAAAACTATTCAGATTAAAAATGGTGGAGCAAGAACAATCCAACATTCAGTAAAACCTGAGTTCTCCTTACTCTGCCTTTCCAACAAAGTGGAGGGCCCTTTGCTTCCTCTCCTGTGTTAACACCATATAGTGGGAGGCAGTTAGTGGCAACACTTTTAACTTTTTTGGGGGAATGTATCCTACAACAAATAAAATCTGTCACTTCCCCCCATGTATAGAAATACTGAAATTCAGCCATAGGCATCAAAGAAAGCAGCTCAGAATCATTTTCCTAGCAGATTTACCTCTGCCATTTTAACACCAAGGCAGTGTTTGCTCCCTTGCTGTGCTGGCAGGTCCATCCTCAGCTGCTGTGGGGTTAAACAGGTCCAGGCTGCAGCCAGGGAAGAGTGGGTGTTCTAGCAGCACCCAGAACGTGGCACAACAGTGACCTGTGCATTTAGGAGTGGGGTACTGGGGATGTAGGGCCTGCCATGGTGGGAGGCTGTGGGGGGGAGTCTTAAACCCTGGGAGATGGAAACACTGCCATAGAGACAGGGGCACTGAAAAGAGCTGTTAAAAACAATTCCACCAATAGGCCTCAGGAAAAAAAAAAAAAAGCCCAAAACTAGTTTAAAATTTGTTAGAGAAAATTACCTTTTAGTTCTGTAAATTCACTATCATGGATGTCAAAACATGAATGTGAGGATATGAAGATACTTCACATTAGTTTCTGTAAAGAGCCTTGGAATGTCTGCCATGCAACTTAAATTGAGTGATGATAGTCCCTTGCACACTATATTTCCTTCTAATCAGACATTAATGTAAAAAATAGTTAATTGATCCAGTTTCAGACTAAACCAGCCAGGGTTAACTTAGTCCCATGGCAGCAAGGGGCTTCTGCATCTCCTCATACAATAAAACAGGCACCACAGTGCTTCAGACTACCACTACTTCTGACTGTAACATTTTCTTCTATCATAGATTATTTACTAGGACTACCATTACTGAGAATTTTAACGAAAAGTTTTTCATAATTAGATATTTTGCTTTCCTGTTTAGGCCTTGGTATGCAGAAAAATAACATTTTAAAACCTGTAAATGTTTTTCAAAGTTAGTTTGCCTGTAAGTTCATGTCCCTTATTTCTATCACACTTACAGGGAGAGAAGAAAAACACACCCTACCACAACTCTGGCCAATTTTCTGTTTCTGCATTTTTCTCCCTTTGTATATAACAGCTTTTTAGATAACCTCATATGTAGCTGAAGCAAAAGAATCACAGCTCCCCAAATGTTAGCAATTTTTATTTCCATCCCTCTTACCTGCAGAGCTGAAACTGATACAACCTTTTCATAACCTTGGACCCAGTGGATTTTTCCCTGAAAGTTTCAACAGAACAAATAGGGAGAATTATTTAAGACTGTGACTGACAAATGATAGGTTTTGAAAACTCAGAAACATTAAGTAAAGGAAAATAAAAGGTAGAAAGACTCCCCCTCCAAAATATGCACCATACCAGGAAAGACACACTGAAAGGTTTTTGTATTTTTTCTTAAATAACATCAGACTTCAGCTCTGTGAAAAACAAGTGTGAGTTGAGCAGAGATCTGTACACAAGTTGTTGCAAAAGTGCTGCTTCAAACCCTGCTGTTGTGTTACTGTGTCAGCAACATTTCATTGTGCCTTTAAAGGAGGAAACCTTAATATCTGTTCATGAGGGGGTTTTTAAAATTCACATGAAAGTCAAGTGCTTTCCTGGAAGCCAGGCTGGCATGAGCAAGAGACAGTTCATGTGCAAGTCAGCATCTGAAGGTGCAGTTCAGTTTTGTGTTGAGGCAGTAAATGCATTGTGCTAGAAATCTTCATCAAGATGCAGCTTTTAGACTTAAATCTTTGTCATTACTGACTTGGTTTTGCATTTCCCAGCAGACTGAAGGTACTGGGATAACAGAGGGCCCTCACTTTGTAGTTTCTGTGTCTGTATTTTCTGCTCAAGAGGGAAATACATTTCTGGTTACAGTTTTACTACATTTAATAGGCACATTCTTGACCAACCTCTTAGAAAACATTTTCTGACTGATACTGCAATTACAACAATGAAGAATACAGAGGGAGGGCTGCTACTGGTTTGTGGCTGCTTTGGAATGCTTTAGTTTTAAAACAGTTCTCTGCTGTTACATCATTTTTTTCGTTTTGTTTTTTTTTCCAATCTTGTGTATTTCAGTAGCCATAAGCGGTCCCTGTATTTACTGTGATGCCCTAAGTCAAATCTTAATTTGATTTTTTGGCTTCTGCTTCTTCATTCCAAAGGCTACTTTACAATATTTTATTATTCTTTTATACAAAGATTTGACACAAAGGACCATAGAGAAGAAGATTGAACTTAATCTCATGATTCCAGTTACATGATAAATACAACAGGTAAAAAAGGACCTCTGCAATGTGTGGAGGTCAGTGTTCAGTACCCATGGGTGCCCTGTGCATCACAGCAGGACACCAGTTTGCACAGAAGCAGTCACAGCTTTATTTAGGCTGAGGGACAGACCACATGAGGGTGGCAGGTGCCTAGAAGGGACTTGTTTACTTCCCAAATTTTCCACTCAGACAAAGCGATTGGAAAAACATGAGAGCCTGAAAATTCAGCAGCTGTGGCAAGCATTACAAAAAATAAACATACAGGCAAGGCCTTATGGAGCACATCATGGCAACGGGCTTTGACTGAGGGGCTGCTCCCCTGAGACTGCTCAGGTGCTGCTCTAAATGCTGCAGAGGTGCTCAGTAATTTCAACCCATTTGTTGCAGTCACGTGCGCTTCCACAGGGACTGAAAATCACTGCTCTCCACTGGCATTTTGGGAGGCCCAAAGCAGTTATGAGTTAACAGCAGCTCCAACACGTGTCCTGGCCTTGGTGGGCAGATTTGGCAGGAAAGCCATGAGAAAGGGGCAGTAGTTGCTATGGATTTTTGAGTTCAAGAACAGGAGAAAAAAAGCCTGCAAATTGTGCCACGTGTTTTAGGATCACCTGGATGTTTGTATTTCAGCCTAACAATCATTGTCTGGCTGGCCTTGGGGAGGCTCTTGCAGATACCTCAGTGTGCCAAATCCCAGTCTGCATGAGCCTTCTAAAGCCCATGCTAACAGCCAGAATTAGAACCAGCAGAGAATAGGACAGAGAAAACAACAACAGCTTCAAATATAACTCAGAGAAACCTGAACAGACATTCTGCCCCAAAGCAGAGGAACTGAGGTATATTTATTCTTGACAGGTAACAGTCTAATTTTGTAAGCCTCTGATAAAAGCCATTCTATGGTATGGAATCTGTTCAGTGCTTACCTTTTCTGACAGGGACAGATTTTCGTAATAAAAGTAATCTTCCTTTCCTGCAAAATTTTGTGCTATTCTTCAGTAAGAATCTCTAAAAAAAAAAAAAATAAAGAAAGCATGCTATTCTAATTCCTTTAAATAAAATAACATCCCTTATAACTTTTTTTTTGCTTTACATTGGTCCTTAGCAATACCAGAACTGTCCTTCAGCCCTTCTTTGGGCTAATTGCTTACAGGTCAAATATTGTTCTGACTAATGTGTAATTTCAAGAGAAAAACTTGTCAGGGCCATTTCATACATTTCTGGGAAGTCCTAAAGCCTGTTCTTTCTCTGTTCTGGCTTGTATTCCTTGCTGATTATCTTTCTGGTGATGGCAGAAGCAAAGGCAGCACTTTGTGCATCAGCTAACACCCCAGTGCTTCACAGCAAACTCATCTCCCAGTGTAGAATCCCTGCAGAACACTGGTTTCTGTGGAAATCCCAGTTCAGACTGAGCAGGGCAGGTTTAGCTTTAGCCTCTGCACAGCATTTCCTTGAGGAGTTAAGTAGTAGGCTGTAATGATGTAAACTGGAATTTAGCCAGAGCAGCAAGGTCATTCCCCTCTAAAGTTGCAAAAAGCATTTAAATAATACTCTGAACAGCTCTGCATTTTAACTACTTCACTAACATAAAGGGGTGAGCTTGTCACAGTAGTCTCTTCACAAAATGAAATCATTATCAGAGGGCAGAAATAATGAACAATATTTGTGTTTGTACTGTAAAGCCAACTCAGGATGAAATCCCTACTCTTCAGAAATCACTGACAAAGCACCCTTTCACTTTATAGTCCAGGGTCACAAAGTCACAAGGCCAGCAACAAGGTAAAGTACCAAATCTTAGAATACTGCTATAAGCAGTGTTCTTGTTATATGTGTGGTCTGAAAGTGAATGTAGCCCAAGCTTCTTACAAAGAATTTCTTGTTAATATTGTTGGTAATAGAGGGAACGAAGCCCTTTAGGTAAATACCATCATGTGGCTGTAAGGAGAGTTACCCCACAGCTCTGGAACCTGCCTATCAGCAGTTCCTGAGGCTGTGGTTTCTCAAATGCTTTGAACACGTAAGTGGCCACCATGGAAAGAAGCATTCCCACCTCCCAGCTAACATCTGCTGCCTGCTGGTGCACCTCCTGTGCCAACACAAGCTCCATTGCCTTCGTGGGGAACTGGCTGGGGGAAAAAATCTGCATAGCAAAACCAGATAATACATGAATAAATAGTTTAAGATGTTCCCAGAACTGCAGTTCCACTGAGAACAGGGCAGGAATTTCTTCAAGGGGTTTTTCTATGCTCAGAAGATGAAGTTTTAATGCTATACACCCAAACCTCGCTCACATTTGTCTCAGAGCCTCCCCTGTCCCTTGTCCCTCAGAGCTCTCCCAGGAGAGCTGCAACCACACCTAGAACATTCCCAAGAGATGTTTGTTTGTTGTGAGACCCAAGACAGCTCAGCTCTCATGCAGCAATTCCTGGTTTCCCCTTCCACCCTCTTCCTCCTCTCCCAAAATAATAGGTAAATAAACAAATAAAGCAGTGGCCAGCAGTTCAAAGAAAATACTTTAAGACTGATGGCATTAAACTGCTGAGGGTGATTAGTCTGTTAGCTGCTAAAATGAAAACTGTTAAAGAAATGTGAGCTTTTTAACATGTAAGGAATGATCATTATTGGAGCCATGACCTTTGTCTTCTGTTGACCCTTCCAGATGCAGCTGTGTAACTAAGAATTAGGCTTATCATTCAAGAGCAGACATTGCTGCCATCAACTCATCTCATTTCTTCATGAGAGCAGCAACAAAGGAGTAGGTAGAAGGTAGTGCCCAGAAAAGCAGGAGTTTTTCCCAGTTTTTCAAAATGGCTTTATTATACTGCTAGATCCTTTATTTTAAACCAGCTAAATTATCCAGCCATAAGGCTGCTTATCAGTTACTCTTACTTATGCCTCAACTTATGTTTGTTTGCAGTGCTACTTAGTTTATTTTATTTTTAGGTTTGAGACTGTGATCAAAGCTTTGACTATCTTGGCTATTTGATTTCCTTTAGTGACCAAAGGAGTTTTCATTTCTTCCTCAAACCAGTGGAACAAGCCAACAAACAAACAAACTCTCCAACATTATCTGAAATGTTATCTCTTTCATTTTTAGCTACTGACTTTACAAATAATAAAGTAACTTGGCTCTCTCATAAAGCTTGCTAGTCAAAAGCAATATATAATTTTCACCAAAGTCAGACACTTCTGTAAGGAAAGGTTTTGTTCAGGCTAAGTTTCCCCTGTCCTTTGAGCTTCCTTGGCCCTACTCTTCTCTTCCTTGCAGTCCTAGCTCTTCTATGGAAGAAACACAGGGAAATTAGGGACATCTTTCACAGCCCTCTTCCTCTTCCACTTTGAAAATGAAGTCTAATATAGCACAAAGTTTATCTTATTCATTAAAATTATGTTAGGATAAGTTCTCAGTATGAAAGATGACTGAATCCAGGCTCAGCAGGAGGACCAGAGGGGGGTTTGATACCTTGGGCTGTTGCCCTGTGACCAAGCAGGAGCACAGGGTCTGTTGGGATCACAGCTGCAAAGACAGTGAAGGGCAAGTCCCAGGGCACATTGCTTTATAAATAAAACATTGCTTTAGCCCCCTGGTTTTTCTTGTGAGCTGCATATTGCTCCATTTCCCCATCACTTCAAAGAAGGAAAAGTACCAAAAATATAAACACTAAAAAGCAGTGCATGAGCTCTGAGTACAAAGAGACTATTTAAACCCTGAAATATCCCATCCTGAAAAAAAAAAACCCTTTTCACTTGGCATAGTGCAAATAAAAACTGGATTTCTGAGAACTATCACATCTGTAGGAAAGAAAAATGTTCATATTGCTTGCTCCATCAGTCTGTACAGTATGTTATTTCTGGACTGCATATTCTGTGAGTAGACTCAGGATACAGAGACAGTTTATCTTTCCTTTTCTATGAAATCTACTAGCTGATCTCAAGGATTAAGTGGAAAGAAAAAACATCAGTTGCAAAATAAATACCCCCTTCTAAATCAACAGGTTAAATGAAGCCAGAAAACCACCCTGAATGCCCATCAGTGCAAATCACCTGGAAGCCATAAATAATAGCTTTCCAATTAACCAGCAAAGAAAGTTCCAAAAACCATTTCAACTTGGAATAATGCAATGTAAGTAGAACCACTCACAAAATAATTAAAGATGGGCTGAGATATACAAACAGTGGAGATTTCCAGCTGCCCCTCTCAGCTCAGAAGTAAATCAAGCCGCATACACAGTTCAGTAAATCCTGCAGAAATGCTGCAAAGATCTCTCTATGGACAGATAAATACAATACAACCATGGTTGAGACCTCAGTTTAGAGATGGATACCAATGCAAACACAAACATGTCAAAAAAGGAGAGCTTCCTATTTACATTCCAAAAATTTCAGAAGTGCCTAAATAGTTTTCCAGACTAAATAAAACTATCTGATGTATTAACATGGAAATCCTGCATCCCGAGAAATAAATTTTAAGCATGCTTAGCTCTTTGTTAAGAGAGAAGGAATCTGCAGAGATTCACAGGTGCTGCTCAGGTTGCAAGAGTAGCATCAGCAAGCAGAGGAATAGCAAAGGGGAAGAGGCTAAAAAAACCCCATTCCTTAAAGCTTTAGGAGAAAGAAACCCAAGAAGTTCCATGCACAGTACAATATTGCTAGTTTTTCCCATAATTTTTTGGGTTTGGTTTGATCTCTGATGACCACTTTTCCTCTACCTGGAGCATTCACCCCCATTTTCCGTGTGAATCTTCTGGTGCTGAGCCACAGCCTCCTCCTCACTGGGATGTTCATGGAGAATCTCTGCTCATCTCAATTAACTCCCTGCAGTGCAGCCTCCTGATCCAACAGGGCCAAAACTGACCGAAGGGTTCAAAAGTTATTTGGGAGGGGAGCGGGGCCAAGGGAGACGCACACAGAGAAATTGCAGGAAGTTTCATTTTTCTCACGGAACCAAGGCAGAAATCAATTCTCTCCTTTTGTACAACTCCCTCCTAGGCAGTCATGCCAAGTGGGAGAGGCAGCTGCTGTGCCTTTTCCCTGAACTCACACACTGGGCCACCTGCAGCACCAGGGAGGGAAGAGGATCCAGATGATCACGCACAAAGGCACAGGGACAAGAATCTCACATTAAGACCCTGCTGATCTATCGACTTAAAATGTATTCCAAAAAATGAAATCCAACAAATTCAGTCTAGGTCACTGTTCTAAACAAGAATAATTAGGAAAGAACAGAAAGAAGGCTTCCTGCAGGAACATCAAATGGACTTGAAAGGTTACTGAAATGTCCTCTGTGTTTTATTGCAATAATTAGTGAAAAGATGTTCAACCAGAGATGACCCAAAAACTCTGCACGTGCAACACAGCAGCTCACACCACAGAGAACAACAGATTAAGTTTGACTCTGGACAAGAGTTAGGTTTGACTCTGGGTTTTACTCTAAGCTTTGATTTTTTATTCTTGTAGAAGATACTTTTTTGCTTTAATTTTCTTTTCCTGTGATTATCAGTTGGAGCTTTATAGAACTGATAACCATTTCCTGCAGATTTACTGAATTCTTAATCTGTAAGACTTTTCGGTAGCATTTGTTATTCTTTCTTTCATCTGTTTTGATCTCTGTTGTTGTTTTAATTACCACCTTACTAGTTTGCTCCAAATTCACAGGACCTAGAGCCTTACACCAATTTTTTCTTTTAAAAAATCAAAGTTTTAGAGAGAAGGAAAACATGGATGGCATCTGGAAACTGTTTTGCTTCTGTTTTGTTTTCCACACATAATCAGGATCTGGACATCACGTGTGTGGTTCTCATAGGTGAGGCACAGTTTGCCCAAGAAAAGCCCTGGCAAGAACAGTGAATTTTGCTGTTTCCAATCCTGCACACTTCTCCCATTCCCAAGGAATCAAACAGAATGTAAGAGACAGAAGAGTTCACTGCTGCTTGGCATCCAGCCTGAAATGTGGAACAAGCCATTGTGCTCAGGTAAATGTCCTAAATATTCATTACAAGGAAGCAGACCTGAGCAGGACAAGTAGGTTGCCTTCATTAAGGAATCTAAACCATGTGCTTGTTTCTGACATCTTTTTAAAAGAGATTCAAGAGTTACAAGGAAACCACCTCTAGACTAATGCAAATGTGGCTCTCATCAAAATAAAGTTTAAAATATTAAAGCTTAACAGAACTCAGAAAACTAAAACTTTTAATTAATTACTTGTTATAACTTTTTTCTCCATAGGAAAAAAAATCTGTCTGCTTAACAATAGGGATTAGGTTAATTTTCCTAACATTTTACTGAAATAATCACTTTAATTGTCATTTTCCTTTAAGTTTCATAATAACTACAGGCTCAGATCTATAGAATTTAGTAAGAATGAAATCAGCAGGGTTCCAAGGAAATGATCTCGGGATCTTTAGGTGTTGCTATTTCTCAAGAAATTAGAAGAATAAGAAATTCCATAGCAAATATTCAATTCAAAATGATAAATTAAAAAGCCTACCTTTTAATTAGATCCAGTCAACACTAATTATTTCTAAAGTAAAATCTGAGTGGTACAAAGCAGCTTTTTTTTATCCTGTATTCATTTTCCAAATTCAACTTGACTATTCATTAATGAGATCACACTGCAAAGAATGAAATGTGAACCAAGCCATTGTGCAAGTTTGCTAATCCTGTATTTACTTTTTCCCCACAAAAAGGTTAGGTTTTTATGTTCATAAAGGAAAATTAGTGTAAATGAAATAAATACCTGTTTAAGGGAAGAAAAACTAAAGTAATAGAAATATGGAAAAATGAACAATTCAGAAATGCTGAAGTGCCCTCTTGGAAGGTTGTTACTGAACTGGTAAAAACAGGGCATTTCTGGGGCTATTTTCTGTAAAACAATAATGAAACAATATGCACTGTAATGTGCATATTGCAGATCAGAGGGGTTGAAAGGTACTGGCAAATATTAGGCAGGTCTAGATTTTTAGAGGGAAAAAGGTTATCATTGCTTCTTTAGACTAGGTAAAGCCTGTCTTGTAATCCCAGGGGTGTCTGCTGCCTAAACACGGCACAAACATCATCGGGGCAAAGGGGGCTGTGTGTGGTCCCTGGCACTGGCAGGGATGAGAGTCTGCACCAGGCTTGTTGGGGCTGGCAAGGCCAAATATCTATTCCAGATATGGCACAGGGGGCACACTGCAAATATATTTGTCCCTTTTCTTGGCACATTGATGGAGACAAAATCCATTTTAAAAGCCATTACTGGAGGCTCAGGTTTATCAATTTTATGGCTTTGAGGGTTACAAACCAAAAGGCAAAAACATCAGAAAAAAACCAACCAAAACCCAGACTGATTTCCCATTCACCCTCATGCCCCCAATCCTAAGAGCAATAATATTTGTCATTTGAGATTATGGGCTTTGGAGAAATAGGGTTTGTTAACCCAAAGTGTTTCATTTGCTGAGTTTGTAAGTCCCTCGTGCGTAGGGTAAAATCCAAACAACCCTACAAAACAGCTGTGTTTGCATTTAAACAAACATTAATTGATTGAAGTAATGAGTAACCTCAAAAAAATAGTTTGGAACGTTCACAGCATCCTTCAAATGTTTGTAGACTATTAGAAATTAACTAATTTAATTTTCAATGTACTCTTTTGCTACAGCTGTATCTGGAAGCAAGGGGTGGAAGGCACACCACTTTTGTGTGTAATGGTTAGAAATAAAAGAAATATGAGTTAAATACTCATAAAGGTTTTCTTGGCAGTAAATCTACCTACAGTTTCCAGAGGACACAGTTCTGTTACACTTCTGCTTTTTCAGAGAGGGAAAACACTGCAGCAGTAGCCTGGCAAGTGGGTCTGGGCTTGTTCTGTTCCTCCTCCCCCTGCAAATGCCCTGCCACATCGCCCAGGTGTGAGAGTGGGTTTGGGAATTTACAGCACGTTCTCTTCAGAGGCACATGGCCAGTCCCACCTGAGAGCTTAGGGCAGGGCTGGAGCCCCCAGAATGGCTGGGAAGGGAACACAGCACCCATCACTAATGTAATGCAGCCCCAGGGCTGTCCTCAAGCAGAGGAAATGAAAAGATGGCAAGGTAGAACTCATTTCAGATATGTGTAATACCTCTTCAAAGGAATTTGACATGTCAGTGGTATAGTCCATAAAACAAGCCAAGAATTTCTTACTTTTATCACTCTTGTGGTGACAGATATCACTGCCTGAACAGATTTTTCTAACCACTTGTTCCATTCAGTTCCTTCAATGGTGTCTATTGCTGCCCTCTGAAAGCAACTGGTTACTTTGAAAGAGGAAATGCAACTTTTGGGACTATTTGGTTTTTAATTTATCTACTAAGACATTACTAGAAAACTCTTTGCTCTTTATTTACACTAAATTTCATGCCTGTAATTAAATTATATTCCTATAATACTTGAGCCAATTACTTCTGCGTTTTTTCTACAGAAATCATAATTATTGCAAAATGATCCTTTGAGCACCCCATAAACAAAATACAGGATGATGTTCCATAGCAAAGAATGCATTTCCTTCAGTATTTTGCCCTGTCTTTAGTTTAAGCAACATCAGCTCCCAGCTGGGAGGTAGCCATAAAAATCAGGAACTCTCTGCAATGCTCAGAAACCACCGAGCTGGTGGCAGCCAAGTCCAAAGCATGTACCTCATTAATTAATACCACATTTGTGGATTGTACACGGATTTGCTGAACAAGTTCCACTGCTATTCAGAAAATAAAGTGGGTAATCAGAACCAGATGATGTACACAGAAGATTTCTTGTTTCCTTAGTTTAATTTTTCTAAAACAATAGAGCAGACAGTACTTCTTAAAAGAAGAAAAAGAAGACATTTTAATCAAAGTCAGCTTGCAATAATGATGGTTTAGTGCAATAAATATTTGCCCCCAAATCAAGCCCTGACTGTGCCTCCATAAAGCTGCATGTGCAGGGAAGGTGGAACAGCAGGCCAAGGGACACTGTTAATCAACCAAATCCAGTCAGAGAAAATGTTCACTTTGCCAGACAAGTTGTTCCTTCAATACCAGATGCAGTTTTAGTGCATCGATTTTTACTAGTCCAAGTAAGATCTGGATTTTTCTCAGTCTCTCTGTGTTCAGAACTTTATTAGCACTAAAGTTACAAATTAGAAAACCCAGTCCTTCCACATGAGTTCAAGCACAGAGTCTAATTCAATTTACTGGGACAATTCAGATGCATTAGAAATTACTTACATACACATTTGCAAAAACCAGAGACTTCTAGATCCTTTCAGAGGGTGAAAATGAGGATAGGAGACAGAAATTCTGTGTCAACAAGGTAAGCACCACAGCTGCTCAACCAACTTCTGGTTTTCCAGCACCACAGAAGGTGAAGGGGTTCCAAAAGATGAAGCACATGCTGCTGGTGTATAAAACTTGATTACATCCTTTATCTCCCCAAAGACCTGAGCTCCTAGATCTACCAAAAGAAAAGCTGATTGGACAGCAGTTCAGCTGCCTGTGCCTGCAGCCACATCCAAGCCTACAAAACCTACAAACAAATGCTGCTGAAGCCCATGAGGTGAATCAGGGGGAGAAGTTGGGCACAGAGGACCCTTCTGCTGAGCAAAAGTCTCAGCTGAACAAACAGTGCCTTGATCTTCCTTGGTTCATGCCTATAGCGCACAACAGCAGCTCAAGGTACTCAGGCATGTAATTATATTTGTACTTTGTATTTGCTAAGGTTGCATGGCTTAGAAGAATTTACAGCTTTGGAATACCAATGCATATCTATAGATGCTTTTTCACATTTTCCATGATAAACCGACTTCTCTATCTGCTAGCACATGGAATGAAGCCTTTCTCAGAGTCATGGCAGGTGTAGGTTATATATGAGGTATAGGTTACCTCATGTCCCTGGGCTGCACTGTTTCCAAGTTACACACACATTACTCACCACAGCAGGAGCTGTTATCTGACAAGGACCTGAGGCTTAAAGGCACTGGGAAGCTCAAACCTTTTCATTCCAAGAGAGAAATGATAGCACACATCCACAAAGGATGAGGACTCTTGCTCCATGGCATTAAAATAATGTACAGTTTGATATAAACTTTCTGCATCCTTAGGGAAGCTGGCACAAGATGTCACTGCAATATTTCAGCAGTCAAGGAATTTATGAATCATAAATTATGAACAATTGGGAAAAAAACCCAACTCCTTGAAAAGCTTTAGCCAGTGTCAGGGACTTAAAGACTTGTTTCTTGGGATTATTTGGGTAACTATCTACATTACTACACAATTTAATCAGTCTCTGCTGGAGAATTAAGGATCATGCTAAGAAACTTGTTCTGTGTATCATTTGGTTGAAAAGCTTTTAAACCTACAGCCTTATAAAAATATGGAAAAAAAAAAAAAAGCTGTTCTGTATGAATGTAAAGGATTAGGAAAATTTTGTACTGGATTGCAAAGTCTCTTGCTACCTACCCAGCTGGAGGCACCAGTGCTTGAGTGAGCAGCAATGCCTCCAAGCACACTGGTGGCGTTTAAACACACAGGGTTTGCCTTCACTTCTGGAGAAACTAAAGCAATCCCAATTTATAATCAAAAGCTTCCATAGTAGACAAATAGTGGTAGATTCAAATTATCATATGAAATGAGACAGTTTTGAGGCCACATATCCCAAAGACTAAAGCTAAAATCATGATCCATAACTACTGAGAATGCTGCTCTTGCATGGGACAATAACGTTGCTGTGGACAGTATACCAAAGCAGTTTCCTTTAATCTTTTCTAGTTTTTCATTTCTCATACATGGCCTTTCAATTCATATTTTGCCACATGAAATATCTTGTCTTTCAGTAAATGCAAGCTGAAAAACATGCCAAACTTTGCCTTAATTCTAAGAACATACTCTCCAGATCAAAATCATATGATCTGAGGGTCATTTTTATTCCTTAGCCATTACTCGTGGTCATTGAACCAGTCACAGCAGTTCTCAGTGCCTAAAGTGGTGAGAAAGCTGACACGGCACATAAACTGTGGCTTGGATGGCTTAGAAAAGAGGATCTTTCATGCTTAGCAATCCTCACTTGTGCAGGGAAAGGACAGTTTGACTAACCACAAAAAACAAAACAACTATTGAGTAATGTGCAATCTTCATTTTAGTCTCCCCTTCCCATTTTAACATGGATTTTTCTTCAGTTTTTTCCATTTACTTTTCTTACCTCACTTATTTAATTATATTGCTAAAGAATTAATCACACAGTAGATAAAGTGAGGGATGGTTCTGTTATTTCAGTGGAATATATTCCCATAAAGGCCTCTGGAGCCACAAAAAGGACCACAACAAGAAACATAGACAATCCTTAATAATTTACTTCCTACAAAGCACACCTTGTGATCTGTGGCCTCATCCTGTAGAAGTTCTCTATAAAAGCAACTTCTGTTTAGGATAAAATCTACTTGTTGAAAAAAATTCCACTGTAAAATAATGGAGAGAAAGAATTAAGTGGGCCTTTTACTGACTGTTTTTATCTTCAATTTGTGATGTATGGTAACTGTATGACTAAAAATATACTTTTTTAATTTAAAAAATAAGTTTAAAAAATATTTTTTTTATTTAAAAAATGTACCTGTACCAAGGATTTTATACCATTTGAATTCCAAAGACAAAAGACACTGAGAAAGTAGCAACATATACATCTCTCAAACTGCACTTGGCTAAATTAATCACAAAAGTAGCTTTAGTGTGTCTGGGGCCTATACAAAACAGGAAAAGTATTTCCTTCCTCCAGCTCCCCAGAGCTGGTTTTTTTCACGGGACAACATGTATTTCATGGAGCTGGGTGTGGAAGCAACTCTCCTGCCCTCAGCAACACCACGTAGCCATCCTGCCCCAAAACCCATTGTGAAAAAGAAAAAAAAAAAGGGGGAAAAAATGCAGAGCATGCAAATTCACCCCATCCACCAGTGAAGGAGAATAAGGGAATGATGACTTCCATTGGGCTCTAGTTGCTAGAAACAATTCAAATGTTGAAGTTTTTCTGTCCCTTCCTATGGAAATTAGCCCACAGATAGAGCCACTGGAGAGTGACACGTGGGAGAACTGGACTGTGCAATGGGGTTCATGGAATATTTGTTATTCCCCTTGGATGTGACTCCAGCAAGTCTTTCAGTCTGAAGGCAGGCAGAGATGTCTAAGGCAGTTGAAGACCTAAAAGAAAGCACACTGTTTAAACTGGACTCCTTAGAGACTCCACTTTTATTTCTCTTCCTAAACACCTCTCTTGGCCTGGAAAGAAATTCATCTTGCTAAAGAATCAAGAGTCTTTAAGTACAAAAAGAACACATGGAGGTTTAAAGTAAAATTATAAAATAGAAATACTAACAGCACTGAGTTACAAAGAAGTAGATACTAAAAAGAAATCTTTATTTTTTTTGTCCTGACTGGGATTTGACCCGAGATGGAGGTTTGGGGCTGAGGAGAGAGGATTCCCTGTTCTGAGAGGAGCCTCTGCCCATCTCAGTCACACAGGCAGGAAGACACAGTTATTTATCTGCAAGGGCTGACAGCCCTGGTCTGGCTGTTGCTGGTGCAACAGCAGCCTGGAAAGCAAAACACTTCTGCTGCCTCAGCTCCTGACCACAACAAGTATAGAAGAAAACAATTTTTGCCTCAGTTTTGTTCTTGGACATAATCAGGACCCAATTCCATTTAAAACCAAGTATTGTTGCCATCTTATCTCAGGGGTTCCATGCTGTTGTCTCCTATCACAAAAGTTTCACACCTTCGTAGTGTTTCTGATGGGCAGCTCCACAGAACACTGACTCTTTCTTCTTCACAAAGTGACCAACTGACTCCAGTTCCCCTCTCACCCAACCACCCCACTCTTTTATAGCACTCTTCTTCCCATTGCTTACAGCTGTGGCCTGTTTAAGTCAGGCCTGTTCCTAATCTTTGATAATTGGCCCAGCTGCATCTCCTTAGGGGTAAGATTACTTTCTACACAATCTTTATTTTCTTATATTCTATCCCCCTACAAAGTCTAAAGAGCCCTTTATAAAGGGCTGGGAGGCAAATGTAACACTGAAAACCAACTGCACTCACCTGTTGTCCTAGGGAGGCAAAGAGCTTCCTGAAAAGTACGGACACAAGGGCTCAAATGGGCAGGTTAGTGTAAATTCATTACTGAAGTGAAGCCATTTTTACCTTCCCAGAAAACAGAAACAGTCAGCTCATATGAGTTTTGGACTGCAGATGAATTTCAAAAGCAAAATGTTCACAACCAGCCTTCTGCAAATAATGTACAGAAACAGCAATTTCACAGGAGGGCCACTGTCACCACGGTGACAAACTGTACACAGTTACACCAAAGGATCCCAGACAAGGCTTCCAGCTGTTAGATGATCCAAGCAGCACAAATAAAATAATGGTACAGTCCCCTTTTTTTTACTAGTTAACACTGAACTATTCTTTTGAGGAAGAAGCAAATTGACTAACATGTGGATCAAAAAATTTGGGTTCAAAAACTTTGGGATCAAAAAAATTTGGGTTCAACAGCTGTCTCTGTTGATAGAATCTTACAGTAAAAATATCGATTTTTTTACTATGAGTAATCCCATTTCTGCTTTAATTAGTTTTCCAAGTATTCTAATTGTATCATTAGAGGAATGGCAAACAACTTGTTCAGATAGCAATTTAGTCCATTAAATAAAAGACAACAGGCCTGTTTTTTCAAAACTGACTCATAGGAATGATACAAGTAGCAAAAAGGGTCCTGAGAGGCAAAAATAAAAAATGTAGGATTAGATCACCCAGACACTTCAACTGAAACACTTGGAGATACATCAGACCATAATCACATTGCAATTACACAGCAGTTTAGGTGCAGAAATGACTGCTTTTACAATTCCCTGCAAAAGAAGAAGGAATTGGCAAGAATTCTTCTTCTGAAACAGCAAACCATATTTTCTTTCTGGCAAGCAGCTGAATTATTAATGTTTGTAAAAAGTATGTCAAGATCTATCAATAGAAAGTGTACCAGGAACAGAAAACACATCACCACCCATGTGTTCCAGAGACCTCCCTTAACTTCACTCCTTTGAAATCCAGCTTGAATTAAGAGCTACACAAAACTTTGATGTAAAGCAAATAATTGTTCTGCTTAAAATACAAGCTGGTTTTGTGCTTTGAAGATGCGTGACAGTAAAGAGAGGGAAGTCACAAATGATTTCCATGGGAAACATATGACTCCACTGCACTCCTATCATTGCTCAGACATCTACTCCTGGGTCTTCTGTTTACACTGTGAAAGGATGTGAAACCTCAGAAGTATTATTTCTTGTATATTTTTACATGTCAGGAGCACAATGAATTTGTTTGCTCCCAGGGGCAAATCATAGAGCATGCTTATTGCTAGAATCAGAATGCACTAAACTCAGGTTTTGATCTATTCAAATAGACTACTTACAGCAAAGGTTTCCTTTCTGAAGGAACTTCCCTTCTAAAATATCAAAAATTTTTGCACTTGTGGAGTTTGATGGTACCTATATGCTTAGATGAGGTTGCACCTTTATGGACAGTGCACTTACTGTGGTTTTGGTACTAAAGCTGATCTAGCATAATCCATTTTCCTCTGAGATCTTCACCAGAGAGAACCACCAGACTCACATGAGAAACCCACATTCCCTATTTGCAGAGGCACAGATATTTTCAGGAGTTATAAAAAAAGTTGCATGATGCTGTTCTGCTAAAACAAATTGAGTGAAAAATAACTTCCATTCACCAAAAGAGAGAGAAAATGCCTGAGTTTAGCAGATGACAGGTAAAGAAATTTATTCTTACAGCTCTGTAGGCAGACAGAATAGGATTTTACATACCTCACTGGATTTTTGTGCTGTTCATTTTACACCACTCACCTCTCAAAGTGTCCAAACATCTTTGCAACATCTTCTTGCTCAGAGCCTCTTGGCAATCCACAGCCATTCCACAGCTGCTGCCAGCCATCCCTACCTTTCAGGCAAGTGTCTGCACCATGTAAAAATGACTTTTGGTCCAAAATACCATTTCTACAAAACCAATTTTTAATCAAAATTTCATTTGAGAATCCCTTCTTATCCTAGAATCTGAAGTTACTTGAAACTAATAATGTGCATATATTTATGATTCATTAAATATTGACCTTCCCTTTAAGTTGGTCTGGCTTGGTTTTAATTTTTAAGCCTCTGTTAGGAAAAAAAAGTGACTTCTCTGAAAGAGTGCAAACAAGAGGTAGGGGTTCATTCTAGACTACATGCAAGGTGAAAGAGTGCATTAGTTCTTTTCAAGGGCAAAAAAAGAGATCATGTGAGGAATGTGCCAACTTTCCATAAATAGCCAATGGACAGCAATTCAAGTTCCTAATTGTATTTCTGCTTTTCCAAGGACAGGAGAAAGAGAAGGATTTCAAGGAAATGAAACTCTCCAAGTAAAAGTATCAGCATAATTATGTTTGCAATATCTGGAAAACATGAGTTTTTCTTTCTAAGGACAGAAATAACATGTTCTAACAAGTGATCCTGAGGTAAGGGGCACTACAAGAATTTTCTGGTTCACTCAGAATTAATGTTTTGGAGTAGAAAGATCCTCACATAAAAGGCACAGTAAGCCCTCCTGATGCTGGATAGGCACTGGAGCAGGCTGTTCAGTGGCTAATGCATCCTTGCTATTCCCAGCCTCGGAAAAAGCAGATGAATCTGCTCTCCAGCACCATCTTCCTGATCAGTGGCTGTATAGAAGACATTTATTTCATGGCTGAGGTGAAGCTCATTGTGTAAATTAAGCATAGACCTGGCACACTGCAATGGTGTTTCACTTTGCTGACCTCATAACCACATCTTCTCAGTGTGCATAGAAATGTTTTACTGTACCCTGCATCTCTCTTTAAGGAAGTATTTCCACTATCATGTCAGTAAATTAGTATTCAAAGCCTAACAAAATAAAGACTACTGATTTTCTTTCAAAATTAGCTTAATCTTTTCCAGCAATAGATACAACAAGACAGGACTGAGCCTGTGTCACACTGTGTTTAGAGGTGCAGTGTGCCAGGGAGGATGGAGGGGGAAGTGGGGATGGTGTGGGCAGGAGCTCTGAGACATTTCTTAACAAACCTCTTTAAAGTTTTAATTTTTAAGCCTTTTAAAAATTCCTTTCACTTATGTGGAAGCTCAGGGGAAGAAAAAGCTCAAGCTTGGATATCAAGCTGAAGATGTCCAGCAGGTCTGAATTTCAAAGTAACTTTTAAAGGTGGCTGACTCCCAGCTCATAGAGAGCCTTTGTGTTAACTCTGTTTGAGGGCAGGACAGCTGAAATTTCTACCTCGTTGGTAGTTTTTAGGTAGCAGTTACCAGAGTCCAACAATTTTCTGTTGTTTTTCTGCATAGGGTGATGAACAACAACAATCTGTTATCAAAACATGAGAGCTTCTTTTACAGTGCTGGTTATTACAGAAAATTTTTCTTGTGTCCACTCCTGCACCTCAGCCAGTGAACAGGACCAGACTGTTTGGAAAACTTCGATTTTTCACTTGCAATCTCTCAACTTAAACTGTGCAGTTTTCCTGGCTTTTGTTTAACTCAGGAAACAGAGCCAATAAGGAGCACTGTTACAGCCAAAGGGAGAATTAATTATTTGAGTTGTAGTGCCACAAAGCTTAAATCATTCTAGTGATTGAAAAGAAACTTCTAGAAAAGAAACTTGAACTTGCAAATATTTTTAAAATCCTAGCAAGCAGATTATAATTATTTTACCTCAAAGCAACAAATTGCTTCCTACTAAAGGTGATGCCTTATTGTGTTCTGCAAGAGCAGTTTTGTGACTTGATAATCAGAATTCAGGCTTGTGATACTTAATGCAATTCAAAATATGTATTAGTAGCAGTAAACCTGTCTCACAGTAGAAAACTACATTTCCTGATTCTGTGAGAAGAACTTGTAGTCTGCAGTCAGAAAAGCAGACTGATACTCTGTGATCAGCTGTAATTGTCATTCTGATAACACTTTAGTGTAAGACAAGTAAGGATTTTAGTTCCTTCTCCTTCCTAAAGGTACTAGTCCATGCAGGGAATCTGTGTCAAGTGCTTGATGCAAGAGTTTAAAATAAAAGTTTACTTGAAAAAAAAAAAAAAGTTTAGGCCTCAAATCAATAGACTTACCACATTTGTAGTGTTCAACTGTTAAGTTTATATCCTTCTCATTCTAATAATAAACAATTACAGAATCCAAAAATGAAGTCTAGTGGTAAAAACAATATTTTTTATCTTTGAAATGCTGGAAGATCCTGTATGGATTTTCCCCCATGTTCATTAAACGCTGTTAAACATGCTTACACCACATCCAAGTGAAGTGATTTCAGTGCTTACACCAAAGGGTGTTTGATTTTCCAGGCATCCAGAACCACTGGCATGGACAGTCTGAGTAACAGGATGTTTCACACAGGAGAATAAAGCTAAAGCAGGTAAAAGCAAGGCACATCTCCATCCAGAAGCACAGTGTGTGTTGGTAAGGGACTTTCTTACAAGGAGATAAAAAGGTTGTCACCACTGAGGAATTTCATGAGCACCTCTGCTAAAAGAATCTGAAACCACTGCAAGATACTGTAAAATAATTACCAGTGTTTCTGTCTAATAGAAGGACCTGTTTGAAACTTCCAACCAAATTTCAACGCTTAAGGAATTTCTCAAGGAGCAAACACAGCAGGTTTGAGAGCATACTTGTAGGGTTTTTCCCCATTAAAAAAAGATACAGGCACAATGTCAAATGTCCTCCATCAGCTTCTCAGAGCCTCAAGCAGGGAGATGTTCAGCACAGCTGTGGCAGGGCTCCAGCAGCGGTAGGAGGAAAGCTTTGTCCTGCCTGCCAAGAATGTCAGGCAGGAGATGGAGAGCAGCAAGCTGAACTTTGCCTTACATAGCGGCTGACAGGCCAGAGGTCTGTACAGCTTTCATATTTTCATTTGGCTTTCCTTGCTTACAGAACTGTTAACTCTGTGGGAATCCAGAGGAAAAAAGCTTTCATTGTAAGTAACTAATTCATACTGTGCTAAGCCTGCAGTCAGAGGTCAGCTTTCACTCTGGTACCCAGCTACTACAGAATTCTTTTAACATACCTTCTCAAAAACACTTCCCACACACATAACATATTGCCTGACCGGGTGGGTTTATTCATCTCTTAACCTAAAGAGCCCTGATTTGTCAGAAACACACAAGAGAAAGCCTCACATGACATGTCCCACATTTGTATTTCACTGCTGAAGTTTTTCATCTTGCTCATGAGCAGCTGGGGGAACATGGAGTCCCCAAACCTTCAACAGCCATTTTCTTGTTACCTTTACCAAAGGACAACTTATGTATTCTTGGAAGAGTTTAATTTTGTTAAAAAATTCTTGGTTTGTTGCTATTCTGGTGCCTTGACATAACACTTGTTCTTTCAATTTCATTTTCATAAACCTTTTACCCCTCTAAAATACAAATGACAGGCCTGGGGCCATTGCAGTAGGGAAGTTTTGGTGAGAATTTGTGTTAAATCACAGAAAAGCTTCAAACAAAATACACATATTTTCCCCTTCTGTAGTAAAGAAAAACAAGCAAGTAAGTTGTTGGGGGTCTGACATTTCATAACATTTTAATGTTCTACTTTGCAGAGTTACTCTTATTTAGAGGTAACTTTGTATAAGGCTCAGTACTTTGTCTTTCCCAAAATAGATTTTGAAGTGTGTGTTCTCTTTGTTGTTAATTTTTTGCTGGTTTTGCCAAGAACATCCAAGTGCCTGAGGCTGAGTGAGACCCATGTGTTTGGGATATTTTTCACCTAGCCAAAAGTCTCTTTTCCCCCAGCTCATTCACTGAATCCATATCTTGTTCCACTGACTAATGGACACTTCACATCAGTTCTAGATCATGGACTGAAGCTGCAAAGGCATTTTGGTGCCTGACTGCCACATGAACAACAGGAATTACTCCCTCCACTGAGAACTAGCTGATTATTTTTCACCTTTTCAGCAAGTACTGCACTATCAGGTCGGATTCTTTCCACCTCTCATTCCCAGCCCCTCCCTGCAGAGGAAATACCATGAAATGTTCTTCCAGAGGAACATGTTTGATTTCACAGATACTGGAAGTTGCCCACACTGTCTCTTTTCCTCTCCATGCAAGGAATGGGGTGAACATGCCAAGGGCCATCAGATGTGCTTTACCCTATTTCCTGCCTGAAAACTGTGAAGGAATCAGGAAAGCTGTTCTGGAACAAGCAGCCTACTGTAGCAAGGCAGCCAAAGGGTTTTCCCACAGTGCAACACCAAATCAGGACTGTTCCCAGGGAAGGTCCTTCACATGCTATGAGCCAGTAACCACTGACATGGCAGGAGAGGGGGGAGAGGGAATCTGTGCAGTGCTCAGTGTGAATAAAGAAAGGGGATTTAAACTGCTCAAGTTTCTGTCATGGGAGTTTTGTTTCCTTTTTAGTTCTGATCAGGATGTTTATGGCCAAGGCAGCAAGAACACTGTTTGCCTCTCATGAAGCTGTATTTCTCCTATACAGAGTGAACACGAGTGGTGCACCCCGACTGCAGATTAAACAAGAGCCTCCCCCACACCCCCTGCATTTTAACTCTACCTTTCTCATTATACTTACGTTCACACTTGCACTGTCAGTTCAAATTTCCAGCCTTACAGCTGACCTCTGTATCTTCTTCTTGACAATGCCAAATGAGTAACTGCAACCAGAACCCCAATCCTTAAAAGACATACAAGTTGGTATTAGTAGCCTTGAGAAGGTTTCTAACCTTCCTACATGCATGCAAAGTTAGTAAAACTAATATGGTTCAGAGTTGATCCTGCCATGGTTATATTTCATGGATTTCAGCTATCTTTAATTCAAATTAACTGTTTCACAAGAATTAAAGTTTGGTAAAGAGCCCCACAGATAATTCTATTGAGCAGGAACACCTTTAGTGATCACTGTATCCATTTGACTGAGTTCTCTCACTATATTGTATAACCCAATGTTTTCCCATACTGACTAATGAGTGATGCATTAATGGAATTACTATATAACCACAGATAAAGGAAGAAAGGAAAACCATTACTAAGAAACATGTGATACCATGAGTCTTAAAATACTCTTGAGATAGGTCTGCACTACTTGCTGGCTAAGAAACTGCTGAATCACGCCCTTAGCCTCATACCAAAAATAGCATTGCATTTGGCAAAGCACATACAAGCTATCAACATTCCCTATTGTTCCAGCCTGCTGATTAGCTGCTGGTCACAGAGGATGAAAAAGCATTCTCTTCCCTTTTCTGTCTCCTTGAGAGAAAGAGGAGAGCAAATAAGTTTTCTCCTACAGTAGTTCTCCCTTTCACAATATCAGCTTTTAACAGAAAGTTCCCAAAACCTTTTCAAAGCATTCAGTGAGCTCTCTGCATATAACACACCTCAGAACAGGTGTGCCTTCTTACCTAGAATTGATGGGTACCAAATGTCACTCAACTCCCAGCTGTACTCCTCCCTGGTGAGACTGATTTTCTCAGTACATGATCCAGAAGTTATTTCTTAGAACTAAGGGGAGAAAAGAACATTTCTTGGCCATTTAAAGACTGTTTTAATATGAGGAAAGTGATTCTCTCTGAGATCTAGGAAAAAGTGACTGCTTAATGCCCTTAATGAGGAGGGAACGGTTTTAAAAAGTTGAGTTGAAAAGCTCCAGCTGGAGTTAATTATGTTCTCTAAGAGGCTTTGTAATTACTGTGTTTCCTGGCCTTCAGCATCATGTAGGTGAAAGGACAGACAAGAGCTGCCTTCTGAGCTTCTCTGTGTGCCTCATTACCTTCTCCCTTATTCCTTGTGGCCTGGAATTCCAGAGCCCTGGACTGAAGTCCTGGGTTTATCAGCAGCAAGGGTGCCATGCAGGCTGCTGGGCTGGACTTGGGCACTGTGTGAGGTGGCTGGGCACCCCTCTCCCAGCAGCACAGGTGCCACCCTCTTTCCAGCCCCTGTGCCAGCGTGCAGGGCCTCTCACTCTGGCTCCATTGTACCACAGCTGCTGCCAGCCTCACCCTGGGAGTGCTGAGGATAGGAATAGAGATAAGGGAAGGACTAAGTCAGGTAGAGCAGCCTCTCATCAGAAGTGCTAGGGGACAGGCAATGCAAAATTTTAGAGGGAAGACTAAGAAGGGAAGAAATATTTTCTCAGTATGAGAGTGCTACTTCCCACCTCTCTGGCTGACTTAACCTCTCCACAGTTGCTGACTGCCATCCATATAGTATCTGACTATTTAAAACATCTTTTAAGAAAAACAGAAAATGTATTACCCTTTAAACATCTGCTCTATTACCTTTACCCAAGAGTTTGGGTCTCACACAAAGAAACATTCTCATGCCATTTTTAATACAAGAGGGGTAAGAAAAATGTCTGTGGTGCTACAGCGACTTGAAGCTGCAGCTTTTGCATTTTATCTGTAACTCACCTGTCATTATGTAAATTTTCTTACAAATAAAATCCATCTTTGAAAAGCAAAATAATCTCTAAGCAGGAATAGTGGGTGGCCCAGTGCCCGAGTCTCTGTGGAGGGCAGTTCACTCAGAAAGCAGAGGGTGGTGTTCCCAGAGTTTCCTTTACAGAACTGTAACTTTTGGGAGGCTGGGCACATGGGGTCTGTGAAAGAGACAGGCTGAGTTGATTTGCTGCTTTAGCAAAGCTGCTGTCTTCACATGGCACAGGGGTTTGTAGGTACTCTGTGTCACATATTTCTGCTATACAGAATGAACCCTCAACACATGATAATCACAGTTAACTTTGTGCGATGTATTTCTCACAAGTTCATTGAACTCTTCAGTACAGCTCTAACTAGGTAATTCCTCTTGGTCTGTGCTTGACAGGCTGCTCTTTTTGCTGAAATCCCCAAACACATTTTGCTTCATGATTCTGTCTTTTAGATTTCAACAGCAAGTAATTGAGACGTTCAGAATCCAGAAATGGTGATCCCCTGCAGTCACTGAGCCTGAGACACAACCAACCTGTAATAATTAGCTTTCAGTCAGTGTCACTAGGATGGTACACACCTCTCTCAGCCCAGGTGACTTCAGAGGCAGCAGGAGGATCTAGAGGAAATTTACTGCAGGGGACCAAGTGATGCTTCAGACTAAGGGACCCGGGAAAGATGGGAATGTTCATGGAATAAACTGACAGTCTGAAGGGTGCAGCAATTGAAATGACTAAAAGAGAGGTAATCCCATGAAACCAGTAATCCTTAATCTGCAGCGTGTCCTGTGTCACACACTCCTGCTGGGCTGCTGCACTTCCTTCTTCCTTTTATCATCCCAGGCTCCCATGCCTCTCTTTTTATCAGTCTTACTTTGCTTCTGTGTTAAACCCAGCCTGAACTGTCTTGCACACTTCAAACTAATGCTTGTTTGAAGCATTAGGACTGGCTTACTTTCCCTATCCTGTTGTTCTGTGATTGTAGACAAACTTCTGGCATAATTTATTTAGCATGATGTAACTTAAGAATCGCTGAGTCATCTTCAAGCACATCTAATAATGCCTTGTATCACTTCCTCAGGATGGTCTTGAGAAACTGGTCTTTCCCTTTTTATTATCAGTGTCATTCACAGAAGTAAGCAAAGTTAGCTGAATGAAAATACAGTGTAGGAATTGATACAGTACAATTGATACTGACTGAAGTGAGATATTCCTCACTATTTTATTGCTTAAACTTTTACCCAGTAACAGTTTTCACAAGCGGCAATATATAATGAATAAATTGTTTTTAATGTATCTAACAAGAAGCAGGAAAGCATACTAATATCCTCCTATTCTGAAGTATTAGCAAGGAGGATTAGAACTGTAAATTTTGTTACTGATTCTGTCTTTTAGTAAAGACAATTAGAAGGCCAAAATGGTAATAATCATTCTCTGAATAGGTATTTTTTTTAATTCAGTACATTTGCTCGTTGTCCTCTTCCAGTGTGAAGGTTCTTGGAATTTATAATAGTGTACAGAGATCTCCACAGAATTACCTCAAGTAATGCTGAAATATGATCCCACGAAAAGCGGCACACCTTAAGTGAACTACAGAAATAAAAGTTGCTGTTGCCTTGGCCACCATGTTTGGCACTAGGTCACAAGGGTAGTCCATGAAAACCACTGAGAACCCTGCTGGGTGCCCCCACTTGGCTGCCCTCTTTATCCTTTCCTTCTGGTGTTAAATTTGTCAATGCATACAAAGTTATCTTCAGCAAATACGTGACGCACTGGAAATGTACAGACTCAGAAATCAGCACCTATCCTGAACACACAGGCACAACCTCCATGGTGCGGAGATCTGTGGATGTGGAGGAATGTGGCAAGGGTTGAGGAGATTGCTGACCTGTGCTTCAAATCCTTTGTGACATCTGAGAGGATTTGCCAGAAAGTGCTGAGGTTACTCACATGATCTTCCAGCACTTCTGTTTCCATGCTCTGATACTGATCTAATCTCTGTCCTCTGTGACCAAGTGGGAAATGCCAACTAGACAGTGGAGGCAACTGAAAAAGAAGTACAAAATCAGCCTGAAGTTACAGCTTTCTGCTGAACATCCAGCTATCAGCCTTGGTCTCTTTTCTCTGTTCCATTTAGATAAGACAGCATTTAGATTTTATCACAGCTAAGCAGATAAAATGAAACTGTACATTCCCATATAACCCTGAACTTCAACTGGTAACCTGTACTAAAAATCCAAGTAAATAAGCCATGTTACCGTTTTCTCACTGAAAATTTACTCTCTGTTAGCAAAGCAGAACTGGATAAGAATTCATTATTTGTGGAGGGAGGACATACCTAGGCAATCACCTTAAGAAAAGGACAATCCCTCTTCTAATCTGCTTGCCTTTGGTGTGAAACCAAAGACTTGGCCTCCTCAGGTCTGATTCTGCTATTCACAAAGTCTGTTCCTCCTTGGGTCCACACAGTCACAAAAAAATAAAGAAAATAGAGGAAACAAACAGTGGGAGAACAGTTTCTTTTCCCTCTTTTGGCTAAAATGAGCTTAATGACACAGATTCAAAGGAAGGAATTAAAGGTGATGAGATGTATTTTGGTTTTTTGTAGCTACTGCGAATTTTGCATGGAGGCTGGTGGTATCTGCCAGCATCAGGCTCTAATCAGAGCAAGAAAGAAAAGAAAACAAAAAAGCCAAAAAGCATGACTCTACTTTAACAACTGAAAATCCCTGACAAGGCTATCCTTGGATAGTAACGGCATTAAAATTATAGTTAAAGATCCTTGGTGGGTGAAAGATAAAATGGCTTTATAGTAAGATATAAGAGAAACATTGTCTTAAAATGAAGTAAATAGAGGCTTCCCAACACATACAAAGTTTCTTGGTATTCCAGAGGGGGAAGAAACTTTTCAAAAGACCTTCAGGAAATGTTCTTATAAAAAAACCTTTCTCCCTGGAGAAGCATTTAATTATTTTTCTTTTTACATTCCTTTGATGTGCATATACTACCAGTGCTATTTTGTGCATTTCTCTCCAAGAGCTGTTTGTATTCCAAGTGCCTCACTGTGTGCAGAGGCACACAGAGATTATGCTCAAGGTATCTGTGGAGTGAAAATAGTGAAATTAGCAGGGGGTTTGTGCAAAGCAGCTGTGTCTGTGCTTAGACAGCCACTAAGGAAGCCCCACAGCCTGGATGGGCTGCTTGGTGTCTCTTTGGTCCCCAGCTGTGTCACAGTTTGCTCCCATCAGGCATGGCTAAACAATGCCAAGGTCAGTACAGGATGACAGGGAATAGTATATTGCAGTCAAGCAAATAAAGCCAAAACTGTCCCAAAGAATGGATTCTTTATCTTGATTGGTTATCTTTAGCAGATAAATGAACTGAAACACACTTCATACTGTAAACAGTAACTTTGACTGGCCCTACTCCAATAGCAGCTGAACAAATATTTCTAACATGGACTTTTCCTCCTCCCTCTTTCCCAGCTGGACAGACCACATATTTGTACAACTCCCTGTCAGTTCTTACATGTGATCTGGTCAGCCAGTGGAAGGAAGCTCCCAGAAATTAAGGAATTCACACCTGGTATTTACTCTTTCAGCAGTCTGAGAACCAAGTTGGGCCTTTCTAGAAGCAGGCTCAGAAAATACCCAGTCCCAGTTCTCCAAGGGCTGCAGCTCTTACCTAAATCAGCAGAGTATCAACAGCTAAAGGAGCTCAAAGAACGAGGCTGGACAGGAGATGTACACATCAAATGCAGGCAGGCTCTGCACAGGAGTATTATGTGAGCATTCTGAAAAACAGAAGATTTGCTGTATTAGCGCTTGTGGTGATTGTTACTAAAAAAACACCCTTAAATTCTTAAACAGGCTTCCCAAACATTTTACTAATCCTGCAGAACTACTTTTAATAGCAAGTCCAGAAATTGCTTATAAACTGAAGGTGAACAGTAAGACTAGTCCACTGCCTCAGCAGCAGTACTAAAGGAAACAGTGAACTGGAAGAACTGCAGAAATACATCACGTGCAATTGGAGAAAAACAGAGCGGGGAAAAAATCATACCAGCTCTTGAAGATTCAGGATTGAAAACTCCACAACTTGCAGAGTTTCAAGTATGCTGCATTCTGATTTGGCTAATGCTTGTCTTCTCAAGTAAGATTATACATTATTTCCATCCCCTTTTACACAGGCAGGTGTGGTTAGCACTTCAACTCAGTCTCGAAGTGTCCTGAATTCTTTCACTCATTTCACAGAATTACAGGATGGGTAAGGTTGGAAGGGACCCCTGGAAGTCACTTAGTCCAACCTCCTTGCTCAAGCAGGGTTCCCTAGAGTGCTTTGCTCAGCACTTTCCAGAGCTCTGACTGCAGCTGTTACACTGCTCTGACTTCTTTCTGGTTATCACTGCTGTTCAAGACAGATACAAAGGAAAAATTGGATGCAAGTCTCCATTTTTTTTCAATTTCAAAGAGAACAGCATCCTGTATGATTCAACTAATGAAGCATACATGCTACAGATCCCATTTCCTTTTTCACATTTACCTATGTTTTCTCTTTGTTAAGTAATAACCTCACAATTACTTCCTACAACAGGGGATGTGCATTCCCTACACAGTATTTAAGGAGTCAGTTGGTTGTGCCTAAATGTGGGACCTTGCATTGAATTTCATCTTTTATTTTTTCTGGACTACTTCATCAGTTTGTTACAGAGTGCTGTTGGCAATAGACACACTGACATTGCACACAGGACATATTTTTACCCACGCTTTTCCAAGGACGCAGAACTTGCTCAATCACACTGCTCTCTACCACCTCCTTCACTTCCTGACAAATAGTTTTTGAACCACTTGGTTAATTCCATCCAAATATGATGAAAGAGAAAGGTCTCAAAGTTTGATTCAGCAGGTGGGCAGAGGAGAAGCCTGGGACTGTTTGGGCTCCCCAAGGTCTTTGGCAGAGCACAGGCCTGGCAGGTGCTGTTTGTCCTGTCAGCCAGTCCATCCCTCCCCCAGAGTGCTCACTGGGCCCTGCGCACACGTGGCACTGCCCAGGATGGGAGCACAGGCACTGCTCTGTGGCACTGCCCAGGACCAGGATGGGAGCACGGGCTCTGCTCTGTGGCACTGCCCAGGATGGGAGCACAGGCACTGCTCTGTGGCACTGCCCAGGACGGGAGCACGGGCACTGCTCTGTGGCACTGCCCAGGACGGGAGCATGGGCACTGCTCTGTGGCACTGCCCAGGATCAGCATGGGAGCACAGGCACTGCTCTGTGGCACTGCCCAGGATCAGGATGGGAGCATGGGCTCTGCTCTGTGGCACTGCCCAGGACGGGAGCACAGGCACTGCTCTGTGGCACTGCCCAGGACGGGAGCATGGGCACTGTTCTGTGGCACTGCCCAGGACCAGGATGGGAGCACGGGCTCTGCTCTGCGGCACTGCCCCCAGGATCAGGATGGGAGCACGGGCTCTGCTCTATGGCACTGCCCAGGATGAGGATGGGAGCACGGGCTCTGCTCTATGGCACTGCCCAGGATCAGGATGGGAGCACGGGCTCTGCTCTATGGCACTGCCCAGGATGGGAGCACAGGCTCTGTTCTGCGGCACTGCCCAGGATCAGGATGGGAGCAGGGGCTCAGCTCTGCTCTGTGGCACTGCCCAGGATCAGGATCAGAGGACAGGCTCTGCTTTGCCCTGTGTGACCCCCAGGATGGGAGCACAGGCTCTGCCCTGCCCACAGACCAGGGGAGGGGCAGCACTGCGGGCCCACCTTGCAGCAGGGACAGGATGACACAAGGCAGGGGTAGGAGCTACAGCTACTGCAGCTGGCAAGGGCCAAGGACACACAGAGAGAGACCCACGCTTCACTGGTGGTGCTGCTCAAGGCAGGACTCACCCTCAGACTCGAGTCCGGCGGCACTGGGATGAGGATGATATCCTGTTATGCTGTCTCCCTCCCTCCTGACATGGACAATGACTTACCATGAAAAAGCTGGGATATTTTCTGAGCCACTCTTTGCTGTTATGGGTGGAGTTTTTTGATCTTAATGAGTTATGCTTAGATATCTACTGTACCTTCTCTTTCCCTTATCAACCAAAGGAAGTGACTCCAGATTTTGTAAATGTAAGTAACTTCCCTTACACTTTATACAAAGGATTAAGAACCCTTAACACTGCATGCATGAAAACAGATTGCTCCATCACCCTATACCAAGAGTAAAAAGCACACAGTTGCATGCTTCCCTTGTGACCACAAGGGAAATAAAGTTTAACTAGAAAGAAATATTGACCCACATAAGGACAAGCTGAAGTATTTGAAAAAGCATTATTGAGCAGCATGCCCTTTGTCCATACTGCCTGCAAGCCTTTAAGCAAACATCCTTGTTCAGTTTTTTCTGCCCTTCAGAGGGGCAAAATGGTGTTTTTTTAAAGCAGAAGCTAAAGGCACAGTCTTATTTCAGGAATAAAGTACTTTTTATTACACCAAGCAGTTAAAGCACCCACAAGCAGGAAAGAGTATGTGTAACTACAGAGGTCAAGACTAAATAGGTCTATTACTCTAACCCTTACTACTAACTCCTCTAGTACTAAATACTTGAGAAAGACATGAATGCTGATTACAGCACAATATGTTCCTGGAGAATCTGAAAGTAGGCCAGCCTTGAGACAGCCAGAAGGGCATTACCACCTCCAGTGCTAGATTCAGAAAAGCTACACCCCACTAGTTGCACTCTTCCTGAGCAGAAATAGTCTTTGCTCTGATTCCTAGAACACCCCCCATCTACTTTACAGAAGGAAATACAGAAGGGACTGTAGTATTTTAAAATTACTAGATATGAACCTACTTACTCCTTTGGAATTTCTGAGTTAGATTTCTCAGCAAAGAAACAAAACAGTTTAGAGCAAAGGGTCTGAGTTCACTCTTTTTCCTTTAAGAAGATTCAATTTTCATACCCCATTACCAGTGGTCATTTTTTGAAAAAGCTTTTGAAAACAAAAGCAGTTAAATATTTCAGAGGAGAAGAATACAGTACAGAATATACAATATACCCTGCCCTCCAGAGGCAGGGCTGATATCTCAACTACCTGGTAAGCCAAGTTGTGCAACAAGCAAATAAATAGTGGTGGGTATATCTCCAACCATTTTACCTTTGCTAAGCAGTGAATTCTTCAGGGGCTTAAAAAACTCAGAACTCTGCAAAATGTTTGCAACTGAAAAAAAAAAAAAAGAAGCAGTGAAACCATCAAATATTAAATTGTGAAGGGACTTCTTCAGTTTAAAGAAATATATTCTTTACCTATTAAGTACACAATACCATTCACAAATCTTTTTCTCTGTACTTTTATATTGACAGGGGTGGATATGTGTACCTACATTTTCAAATCAGTATTCTAACACTTGTCTTAATTTTAAGTGGCAGTGAAGAAGGCAAACAACCACAAAGGTCTGTTTCTAGGGAACTGTTAGTTCAAATAGGAATCAGTTCAGAGAGCTCCCAGTGAACCAATGCAACATCCTTGTCAAGGTCGATCCTTTGTGCAAACATATCCCTAAATGCACAAAGCCAGAATCAGTCCTATAAACATTCTGGGTTTGGCATTGAAAATTACTTGCCTACTACACTTTGACCACCCATAACCCCAGAGCTCTCACCTACAGGTTGCTGCCACAGAAGGCCATAATCTCAAATTCAGTATGGTAAAGATACATGGCAAAGTTAAATAATTTGCTTTCTGTTGCTCAGCAGGCCAAGACACAAAACTATTTCTATTGCCAATGCAAGATCCAGGCTGAGGTTGCAAGACCTTCATCTATTGTGTCTTAACTCAGCACTGTGGATGGTAAATAAAAATCAATTCACCAAATAGTAACAAGGTCATTCAAAATTTTAACATTTGTTATTTGCATCCTTCTCGATGCTCTTTGTTTGTGCTTCATGGCAGTTCCAGCCCATCATAAAAAAAGCTTTCTACACAGGATCCATGATAAGTGTAGCACACCCAGATACCCACAAACTGAAAAATACAGGACAAATAAGTTTTTATGCAAATTTATTAATTAGCTTTAACAATAGTAATACATAAATCAATACTATGTCCAGCATAAGGTTGTATAATAAAATATTCTGGTAAGATTGATTTCTAGTGCGTACATTTTTAAGGGCAGTTTTCATCCAATTTGGACATTTTTAAAAAAAATAAATAAATACAAGGCCAAAAATGCATACTTAATGAAAGTCCTGCTAAGTAAGACTTCAGGCTCCACACTGCTTCAAAGCACTACTGAGTACAGGTGTCAGCACACATCTTGGACTCACACACAAATGGGCTGTGCTCAAGCAGCATACAATTTTTTTTGACATCCAATGCAGACCAATACACACAACTTTTCAAATTTAAACCTCCTTGTTCGTCTTCAAACTAGTATTCACTTCTCTATTTTAGGATTGTCTTGCCTTCCAGCTGTGATGTGCGCATATGAATCCTAACCACACCATGTTTACCAAATACAAGGCTCCAGTCCTCTCCTAATAGTACTGCACTATCTAGTGGAACTATTTATGAAACAAATTGTTACTCAAATTAAACAAGACTAAATTGTTCTTGGAAGAAAAAAAAAAAGTCTTTGGGAACAGGCAGGAACATGGCATGCTCCCAGCTCTATTTGTCACACTTTGGAGCTCTCTAGACTTCAGAAAGACATCCTCTCTGGGATGGCTGGTGCTTAGTGCTACAGCATTACATTTTAGGCACCCTGGGTTCTGTGCACTGTAGACAGCACAAAAAAAAAGCTGCATTTTCAGCTTTGTTTCCCTGATGGCCAATGAGTCCAAGATATACAGTGGCATTCAGATGTTTTTCAAAGTGCAGTATAGAGGCATTCACTGACATTTGGACTACATTTATTTATATTTAACACTATTAAAATCTGGTCCCAATTTAAATTAGATACACATGAGAAAATATATTTGGCAAATCAGAGCTACTTTATTTACTAGTGTACTTATCATATATCACATAAAGCTATCCTTTGGACATATTTACTCTACAAATCTAGATAAGTTTGTTTTATTTGTCTTCTGACAAATTCTGCTGATGGCAAAATTCCTTTTCCTTAAGTTACACTCAGGATTGAGTCACAAATTTTAAACCTACTCTAAATTACATATTTTACTTTATTATATCAAAACAAAACCCAAATGCTTGGTCAAAGTATAAACACTTATAAACCTAGTGAAAACATCCCTGAGAAGCTTTCAGCAACATAGAGTAATTATTAGGTTTGGTCCATTAGAGAGAAAAATCATTACATCCAGTTATTGAAAACTATGGGCTACAAGTGCATTGGTTGTACATTGGATTCCCATTCATTCCATTCCACACCTCTCACAAAACAGTATATCTGAGACAAAAGCCACTAGAGGTTCTTTACATGCTTTGATGGATAATGTAATTGTTACAGAATTTGTGATGACTGGCCTAGATTCAGCCCTGGTGTAACGCCTTTAATTTCAATGGAGTTCACACACTTACATTCCAGGGTTGAGTCTGGCAGCATATATGACTGTGAAAGACAGTACCTAAAATTAAAAAAAAACCTTAAAAGTTACAGAGGATACTTTTCACAAGTTGCTGACATTATGTTTTCACATACTACTTATTCTGCAAACAAACATTTCACCAATATTTAAATTTAGAAGTCAGACTGCCAAGCCATAGGAAAACTCAGATCACCACCAGGTTCAACTCTACTGAGAAAGCAAAGTGCGTAATTTCCACAAAAGTGCACATAGGGTTAATGACTCTGGAAGTACTGTGTTAGTACACATGCAGGGTAAAAAAAAACAAACAAAACTAACAAAAAAGGCAAGAACTTCTTGAACAGAGGGGATGTATCAATTTCATTGTGCTGAAGTTGCTTAAGAGGGCCTCTCAGTCCATCATCTCATTGGTTTTGCAGTATTTTAAAACAAAGTCAAAATTCACATACACATCAGATAAATGCAAGTAATCCACCTTTTGCATGAAATATTAACTATTTTCAAATGCAACTGTTTTCAGAAACCCTATTAAAGCCTGATATATTGGAAAATTAACTAAAGCTGCTTTACTCTCAGGCAAAAACTAAGTTAGCACTAGAATTTCTTTCTGTACCAGTACTCCTGACCTTAGCACTTTCTGCTACATCAAACCCGAGCAAACCTGCCATTTGCAATTCAAAAGCCATGCTTTGTAATATTACATCAATAGCTTCTGCTAAATGAGGCTGCTTTACTCTAAGAAGTGCAACAAAAGTGTAATACAATATCTTGTACCTAACAGTATTCTAATTTGTAAGGAAACATGCAAAAAACCTGCAAAGGTGTTTCCATAAAGTTAAACCAAAACATAAAATACTATAAAGGTTTTGGGGAAAAAAAAGATAAAATTGTTTATTAGAAGAATCCAAGAAGGATCATAGAATATTGTGAGTGAGAAGGGACCCACAAGGACCATCAAAGTCCAATGTTTAGAGAGGATGTTTATACCAGTTTAAGAATAAAGGTAAGCAGAACTGTTCATGGTAAAGGAATATTGGAGAAAAACTCCAAACAATCAAATACTGCATAAAAAATTATTCTGAAGTAACTAAAAAGAAGGACAAGACCTCATTTTACTCAATGAACACAAGAATTATTCAGAATTCATGGTAAATTGAGTATGTAGAACCACTTAACCACAGTATCACTGTAGGGGTCAGCCATGGGACTTGAACAGTATTTTCGTGATCAAGCACCAGACTTGTGGGGAACCTTTGATACTGCAGCTGTCAAGATCCAGCCAGGCTGTCCTCTGCAAACATGAAACATTTACAGGGTCACTGTAAAATGAATTTTTTCTCTTGGGAAAGCTTCCCCAAAGAGCTAAGTAATGCATTCAACTCTAGAGAAACACCTCAAACAGGGTCATAAAGGAAGTATATGTGCTTAACCATGGTATTTGTGAAGCAAAGTTAGTAAAGAGAAGTGGATCCTTTCAGACAGTAGATGTGTTACCAGGTGGTGAACTGTCAGGGGCTGCTTTGGGATCAGGAGTGTGACAAACAAAAAGTTGTTTTCCCAAGCTTTTTTGGGCAAATCTGAAGTACATTATGTGGCCCATTGCAACAAAAGACACAGAAATAAGCACCAGTAAGCCAAAAGCTTCAGGGTTTGGGGCCAAGATGACCATGATGAAGTGCAGCAAGTCAAGAAGATAATTCATGGAGTTCTGGACACCGTTTATGATGCCTCTTTCAGATTCTATGACGTTTTCTTGGAGTAACTGTGTGACAGTCAAATCAAAGGACCAAAGGCCTATGGAGAGAGAAAACAATTATCCATACTGCTGGGCTTCCCACGGCAAACCCACCACTGGCACAATTCAATTCATCCTTCCAAGCATTCACTTCTGCCAAAAATGCACAGCATAAGATATCCTCTTGTTGACTAGAACTGATTTCACACTCACAGTCAAGAGCAATTTACTTTCCTTTTAAAAAAAAATCATGAAACAATACATAAATAAACTTGATACATGAAGTTGCCTGTCACATCCTGTTTCATCATGACTAAGGAGTCAATGTTTTACTCATCCTTTCCTTGTTTAAATAGCTGGCTTACAGGTATTTACAGTGTATTCATGCAAGGTGCAATCACTAAAGTTCTGCATTTAAAAAACCCACAAACATCTTTTAAACTATGCAGAATACATAATAATTCCAAATAGGTGACATCAGCTACTGGTTTAGTCTGTTCATTACTCAGCTTTAGAAGCTTATCTTGCAAAAAAACAATGCACGTGAATCAAGTATTTCATTCCTCCAGAATTCAGCAAAAATGGCAGAAATTGAGGATAATGATTCTACAGATGACCATTACTGTTCATTATATTTATGTTAGACTGCCTATTCTGTGGACAGATACTAATATTATGCTAACCAGCAATACTTCAAAAACTTAAGCTGTCATCCAAATCAAAGCTTCCCTTCTAAAGGCCAAGACAATTTAAATAAATGGATTAATTTAGTGAACTCTGAAATGTGAAGGTTTTCATAGCAGAGATGTTTGGTGCTGTTTCCTAGTAACAAGTGGTTTCATTTGGTTGTGAACAAAAATAATTTAGAGATAAGCTTTCCAATAAAAAGGTTACAATCATCTCCAAATGTGGTAGCTTTTCTCTTATTAGTCACATAAAATATACATGGAGTTAGTTCTGCAGTATTCACCCTAGTGATACATCACATAAAAATGAAATTATCCTGCAATAGTATAATCAACTAGCCCCAGAAACAAGATGCAACATTCCAATTATTGCCTCTAATTCTAAAATCAACTGTATTTAGTTGGCAGGAACTGTAACTTTTAGAATTAAAAGCAGATATTAAACCAAATTGTAATAGAGACGTAATACTTACCAACTCTAGCAGCAATGACTCCTGCAAACAGGAGACTAACAGAGATTAAAGGCACAGGCTCAGGACTCATCTCTGGGTCACTGTTAGCAGGAGCAATAGACCCGTTTAACAAGTTGGGCATTCCAGTTGCAAAAATCATTTCAGATTCTGGAGATGCTATAGTAGGCAATGGCTCATTTTCAAACAGCCTGGCACTGATGTCAGCAAATGGAGAAACAGTCAGATCCATTGGACTTCCAGGCATAAATACAGAGATGACACATAAGATCAGACAAGCAAACTGAGCAACTCCAGAAATAAGGCCCGTGCGAATGAGGCCGCATTTGCGCCGAAGCCAAGTGAAAGCTACTGTTCCCATGATTCCAGTGACTGCTGAGGCACCCATGAGGAGGCTTAGCACAGAGCCACTCAGCCCCTGAGTGTATGCATAGCCTGTAGTGATACAATCGAATCCCAGAACAGTCATATAGAGAAATGCAAGGCCCATGCCTGCAAGGAACACCGGCTGGTTGTAGTAAGCAACCCATCCGTCCCGGAAGGTTATGAAAGGTTCGGCAATCCGGGCAGCGCAGCCGACTTCCTTCTCCGGCTGGGGCTCAAAGCCAGCTACATCTTTCTCAATAATGAGCTGCACTCCTTCAGCAGGTTTCATGTCACTCTCTGTAAACAGAAATGGAGCTGTCAGATACACTCCTGCCTGCAAAACGCACTGTGTAAAGCAACAGATGATTGTTTGCCAGAAGCTCAGTACTGCAGAAGTGCATCAGTCAAGCTCCACTGCCAAGCTTTCTCTTAATTACCTAAATTAAAATCATTTAAAGCATTCTTAAATCCTGTCTGGGGAATAAGATCAAGTAAAGTTTATCCCTATCACTTTAATTAATTAAACAGTGACAGGAAAAAGCACTGCCTGCTTCTAGACTTGTGACTGAATGCCCCATCTCCACAGAGAAATTACTTGCTTAACAAATGCCAGCATCAGTTGGCATTTTAACACAGCTTTGTATGCTTAAAAGTGCTGACTGAAAAAAAAGAAGGGCATACTTAAACATCTGTCAGTATCTCATGTCAAGGCTGAAGTCTATCCAGAGTCAAGAGCTTTCAAAGCTTGACTTTAAAAAAAACCAAACAAGCCAAAAACCTATGTATTTCTATCACTCCATTCTCACTGAAATAAAGGCAAAAGGCACTTCCACTGATCACAAAAATCCAAAAACTCACAGCACTATTTACACTACAAAGGAGGAC
The DNA here is from genome assembly GCA_024865655.1 of Emberiza elegans. Lineage (NCBI taxonomy): Eukaryota > Metazoa > Chordata > Aves > Passeriformes > Fringillidae > Emberiza > Emberiza elegans. The sequence continues at coordinate 3,745,665 of JALJVW010003518.1, forward strand.
AAATTCCACAAATGTCTGGATGCCTGAGCAGTGCTTTTACACTATTAAGTTCAAAACAAACTCCACACACAGCAAGTGAGATGCATGAAGTATTTCAACTTTTAAAAACACAAGTCTTCTAATGAAATCAGAATATTGCAACAGCAAAGATTAATAAGTGTTTCCTACATATTGACAGTTGCTAAATGCTTCCTTCTCCTGAAGTACTTAAGTGCCAGTTCCAAAGCTGTGGAGCCTTCTACACTCTCTTTTTCTCTAACACTCAACTGCAACCAGCCTGGTCCAACAGCTTACTGGACCAGCTGTTACCACCATGGATCTCATGGCTGGGAAGATAGAAAGCTGCTATTAAAACTACTGAAGAGCTCTAACTCACCATATATTGGGACAAGACTGCTAGTTAGCATTCAAAAAAAATCCAGGAATTCTTCATATTTCAAAAAAACCCTAAAAAACCCAATAACAAAGCAAAAACAAAAACCCACCACCTATGTTACAGCTGGGGACCATGAGTTTCAGTAGTGTTCATATATTGCCGTCTTAAAAATAGGGAAACACTTTGGTTTAGTATTTCAGCATCTAACATTTCTATTAGTTCACAATAAAAAGTCTGCTTCTGAATTTAAATTTCTGATATTGAGTCTATCTAAAGTAACTTTAGTATCAATTTTAGTGTTACTTATAGTAATAGCCATAGTCATCTACACTGCAATCCCACTTGTACTGCTTGGCCAAGGAAGCAGCGCTGAAGGCCAAAAGAGTTTATTTTTTTTCCTCCACCATTTCCTGAAGCATGTAAAAATCATTAAGTCATGCCAGAATAGAAGTATGATCATCTGTTCTAGAACCTCCTGAAAGCCTGTTAGTACTATGTGTAAGCAGAAATGAGTTAGCGCGGAAGAGTCTTACAGAGGCTGTTAAAACTGCAGAGCCAAGGGCCTGGTCCAGCTCATCAGCTATAGTATAGATGAGTAGGAGTGTTGCTTATGATCAGCCTGAAGGCAGACTTGCTCTAAGGGGTTAACAAAGAGAAGACAATTCATTCTTTGGCTACACTTTATGAAAGTCCTCAAAAAGCTGCACAAAGTGGCATTGCTTTGATTAGAGTCTCTGGTATCTATACCCCAAACCTGAAATCTCCAAGTGAGGAGTAGAAAGCTATTTAGCCTCAAAGCAGTGCCTGTGGAAGACAAAAGCCAACATTTGGCTTGACTGATGCAATGAACATACAGTGAATTTGAGTAGCTACGTTTCTGTGTTTTCAATACCTTTCTTTGCATTCAGCTGTTTCAGTTCCGATGCTTCAACTTTTGCAGATTTGTGAGCCAGAGTAGGGGTTTTCTGATAAACCTTCCAGAGCAGCAGATATTCCACACACATGGACATCAGGTTCCAGCCAGAAATGAATCCACAGCCAATCATGGGGGAGCCAAATGTCATTATCTGACCAACAGCCATTGGGGCCAAGATATTGGTTAGCTGATCAATTCTTCTTATTGTGGCATTCATATCTGTTAGAAATTATTTGATGATGAAATGACCCATGAACACTTACAGTGAAATAATCATTGACAAAATTGTGAATTGCACATGTATAAAGGTAAAACTACAAGTCCTGCTCCAACTGTAACTGGTTCCAGTAATAACCAAAGGCACCTTCAGAATGTTTCAATATTTAAGTTGACTGCAATCAACCAAGGTGCTTGTAAGCCAAAACCCTACTCCTGCCAGTTTTGCCTGCATGAGGTCTTCCAGGTTTAGCATGCTGGGTTCACAGTGGCAGCACAGTCCTGTTCATCATGAGATCAGGTAAAACTGCTCATCATGAGATGAGATCACTTTTACACAGCACTGATACTGTGGACTCTGAGCTCCAGCCCTGTAACACACAAACCTAGCTTGCACAGGTCCAGGAATCTCAGAAGGTGGAATTGTTCCTTGGGAAGATAGATAACTATCTCCCAACACTGGAACACGTTACTTCTTAGCCTCCTCCATTCAATTCTAATAACTGGTGGCCAAAGAACCACTGTGATAGCAGCAGAACTTTGAAATGGCTTTTACATTTCCTTGTTAAGTCACATTGGTTGATGGCAGCTGTAGGCATCCTTAGATCGTACTGAGCAAAGTCCTCAAGCCTTTCTGGTCCTTTGATGTTTACAGTCAAAACAAGCAACCCATTCTCAGCACAAATGCATCTTTCATTAGCTGCTCAGGGAATGCCTCACCCTCCTCAATCTTATCTGCTTTACTGTCATTAAACTGCCTGGGTTCCAGTAAGTTTCCCAATTAACAGTGCCATTCTTCCATTCCTACAAATTGCTAGACAGTGGTTTCACACATGAAGCCCCTTTTAGAGTCCTACTGTAAAACTAGAGCTTGTGAAGGCCAAGTGAAATTCTACATCAGTATGAATCTGTAGAGAATTAGTCCTTGCCATTCAAAGAAACATTTGGGTTACTCTATTTCGAAGTCAATTCAATGTTAACCTAGTTAACCCTCAGTCAAATAGTTAAGTGAGATACTTGCCTAATATTTGGCTTTAAAAATTCCAACCAACTAACCTTTTTTTTTTGAGTTATAATTCCACTCAGAAAAGGCACAAAAGTGAGTAGGAAAACTAATCAAGGGCAACAAAGGAGAAGTTAAGGTAATTTTTTATTTCCCTATTCCACTGACTTGCATAATTAAGATTTCTCTTTGAGGAAATACAACAATGCAGAGATGGACAACAGTATTTGCTGCAAAGTCAGTGTCAGCACTTAATATTCTTTTTTTTTTACATTAAGGAGTTTCAATAGTCCCCAGGTTACATCATGGTTTAACAGAAAACAAGCCTGTTCAGCCTGGAAAGGATGTTTCAGATAAATCTGTTGAACTAAGGTGCTTAATCCAGTGATTGTTTTCATTCTCAATCAAGTCATAAGAGAATTCACAGTAATCTCTTGCCTGATTTCTCAGTACAAAAATGTAAGTGGTCATACAATTGTGCCTGAGCTCATGAAGCAGCAAGAGGCAGGACTGACTCCCAGGCAGCAGTTCTCTGCAGGTGTGGTCTGTGCTTTATCTCGTGTTATGTGGCACAGGGATGGGGAAGATGATTTGCTGAGTAACATCTGACACAATAAGAAAAGTTTTAATAGTTCTCATTAACCTAAGACTTGTACAGATAGCTGCTATTTTTCTACCTGTGATTCACGTGTGTAAAGAAAGTTCACCTGCCTTACTGCTCTACAAAAGGCATGACCTAGAAAGGCACTACAAGGTCAAAATAAAAGATTAAGATAATTTGTAGACTGGGAAATAAAAGTATGACACTTTAAATGCATCTAAGAATTAGCCTTTCCTGGATTAAATGGGTAAATAATATTTATTCATTGGAGATAAACATCAAGTAAAAACCTGGAATACAGGATTGAAATTTCCAAAAGGACTCTGTACTTCATGGGGCAATTGAGGCAGCTTTATACAAAATTAGAGCCCAGAAGCTGAAATGCTGTCTAAGCCTGAAACTATCTATAGAGGTGAGCTATAGAAGTCTGGGTAATATTAAGTCTGCTCTGTGCCTTGTTTGCAGTTCAGTATCAGTTCCTCTATCTAAGAAGGTTTAAGTCCCCTTATGGGTTTGATTCAGAGCGTATACAGCCTGACCAAACTCATCACAAAAAATGCTGCTTCCCACACTTTGTTACAATCAGAAGAGCAGCACAGCCAAATATTGCTGTACACCCTTTGATGTAATCTGTATTGTGCAGCCTTTGGTGAGTCCCAGTCTCTCACATCCAAGAAATCTCATGGCTACCAAGCTGCAGTAGGATATAAATGGGAATTAATTCTCTCTCCTAGTAGTATCAATGTCACTGTGCAAGTGCAGGGCACAGGGGGAGAAGCAAACACAAATTATCTTTTGCCTAGAAAGTATTTTGTCTGTAGTCTATGCTCAAAAGTACCCAATGTCAAAGGAAAGCAGAGCTTCCAATTCCAGCTGAAGGGAAGTTCACATGAAGTTAGACATCTAAGGCTAGAGAAATACAAGGTTTCAAATGTGCCTGCATGCATAGTATTACCTACTGGCAATTCCCTAATATACCTACTTAACTGTTCTGGACTTCATTCTCATGCATCTTTCTTTGATCCCTATGAGAGGAGCCCAGTTACGCAAGAGTTCTCTGTTTCATTCCAGGGACCTAAAAATAAAGTATTGCAACACTTGGCTTGTTCAGCAAGACTAGTTTTCCTAACAGAGCTGCAGCAGGACTCAGAGGAGGGCAAAACAAGTCTGGGGAGGCCTAACAGAATTGTAATCACAAGAGTAATTTGTGATCTCAGTAGCTGTAGTCCAGAGCGAGGAAGAGCAAAATAAAGGCTGCCCTTTTACTTGATTTTTTCTCATAATATCTGGAACTCAAAGATGCACTGATCTCTAAAACTCTAGTCTTAAAACAAAAATAAAATCAAGCTTGGAAAGTAAGACATGCAAGGTATTATAAAGGCAATATATTTCACCTGCCAGTTTGCTTCTGTCTTCCCCTGCAACCACAACAATCCAGTCCCTCTGAATTGTGATCGCTGTGGCAGTGCTGGCCAAATTGGCAATATTTGCTATTGTGATAACCAGGATATAGCACAATGTCTAGAGAGATGAGGGGAAAGAGTTACAACATGAGAACACTGATGGACATCTCCACTTTCTACACAAGCAGACAAGACTTTTATATTTGATTCCATACATTTCAGCATTATTCTTCACACAAAATGAGATCAAGTCTACAATTACTAGCAGAAAACAATCATCATATCTGTTTACCTAACAAGTACAGTTTCATTTGCCTGTTTTGGCTCCCAGAAATGTCTGTACAGATTAAAGAATTAAAGATTAAGATAAAAACTCATCCATCTCCCATGCTTCCCAAAGTTTCTTCACAAATTAATTTTTTATTAACAAGTTGAAGCACTCACAAGAAGCCATCCGTGGTATAATGTCAAGAGCTGTGTCTTAAACAAGAAGATAATCATCAGGATAACACCACACAGGATGACAGATGAATTCTGCACAACCAAGGATGTCTGGGCCACTGTTTTAAACCAAACAGAAAGCAACAGTCATGAACATAAGAATGAGCTAACTATAGCTTTAAGGTGGACATAATTAAGGAACACACAAAGATTTATTAAATAGCCTTGTTTTCCTAGTCTCCCCCAAAACATAAGTGGCAAAAGTATACTTTATAGTAGAATCTGAATCTTTCATTGTCTTAGAGAAACAAACTAATGTCTAATGTAACTTTGTAGCTCCTGATTTACACTCAAAGTAGGTCTTCTCTCCAAGTCCCTCTTTAAATGCTGACAGTATGCTTCAAGTAGTAAAAAACCTAGCTCAAGCCTCTAAAATTCATCTTCAACCTACCATGGAAAGAATATGATTTTGAAAATTTTTGGAAAGTAAAAATTCATTTGAAGAACTCGATTTTATTTGTAAAACAGACTACAGCATATATACAATACACATAGTGCAAATGCAGTGTGTTTACACTTAAGTGAAAGGTTTTGGTATCCAGACAAAAGACAAAAGCTTACACAAGTTCTCTGGCACAGATCAAATATTAAGAACAGATTTACCATCACTAGGATATGTTAGTGTTTTAATGTAAATAGGATTTGGTCTGTAGCCCTTAAAGTTACATACCTTTTACCTTTTGCATTTCCATGCATCTCTACACATCACATGGGTTTGGCCTAAGTAACAGACATACCATGACTTAAAACTGTTTTCCTCCTGTCTTTGAGAGTATCTCTGTATAACCATCACCACTCAAACCATCTGCCCTTCTTAGAAGAGATGAGCAAGCCTCATTCTCATATTTGACTTGAATCAACAGTCAGCTTCACCTTTTAAACATGAATTTGGAAGGTAAATAACCTGCTCAAGGCATCTAACCTTTGAGCCTGGAGTTCTTGTCCACCCAGTCTCCAATAAGGGCTCCCAGGAGAAGAACTGATCCCGCCACAACCAGGCCATAGACCGCAGTCAGGAGCAAGCTGTTGCCATAAAGTTCAACCAGGAACACAGACACAGCAAAATGCCACATCCGATCTCCCTTGAAGAGTAAGAGAACACACACATTACTGGTTGCTCTTTACAGGTACACAGGTTCACTCTTTCACTAAAGCTCTGGCAAAAGTCTGGACTAAAATAGAGGTTTGTTACACGTACAGAGGTGCTGTGGGGGTTTTGTGGTTGTTGGTTTCTTAGGAGGTTTGTTGATTGATACATCCTGTCACCATTGATTTTATCCCAGTGTCATTGAGATCATCTATTCTAATCAAGTGGATCATTACAGCTTGTAATACCACAAATCCAAAAATCTCAGATATTTTCTATTAGTATATTACTGGACAAAGTCTGTCACCAGCCACATCCACCTCAAAAGCTTAAACAAATTCTCCGGCACAGATCAAATATTAACAACAGATTTACCATCGCTATTTAAATAACTTTTCAAGGCAGCAGTTTGCTCTTAGATGATCAAAGCTTAACTCTGCTTTATAACACAAGAGTGAGTCAAGTGGAAACAAGTCATCATACAACTCAGGATAGATATAGGTAAATGTTAACTGAAGTTTCTAAAATCAATGGACTTCAGCTGTTTTTAGTGTTCAGCACTGGCATATTACTCAGAGGAGGGAGAACAGCATATAGCTCATATACCTTCTTATAAACTCACTGCTAGTTCAGCTTATTGCTAATTTAACCTAGTGCTTAAAATAAAACACGTTCATGTCCTGATAACCACTTGCCACAGGTACAAAAAGGACGCCCAAATTGTTAAACACATCCAAGTGAAGTAATTTTCATTCTATTCAAAACATTCTTAGGTTTGCTAATAAATACATGGAGGTTTTATTGTCACATGTCACTTTACTTTTGAACATACTGCAGCAATACATGACAGAAAATCCTTTCTGTAATCAGTAAAAAACCAGATGAATAGAAATCATTCATACCACAGTAGTGCACATAGGCTGTTTAATAAGGGTCTCTAACATTAGTCTCCTACAAACCAAACATGAAACTGTTTTCTTCTGTTGCCTTATCTTAAATAAATAGTTGCTATGTGATATAGCAAAGAGTACAAATTTCTAAGGACCTCAAACATTCAGAAGGGTTGGGGGAGGTATAACATAAAAGAACTTTTAAAAATCAAAGCCAGCCAAATCTAACCATGTAGCACAGCAATCAAAAGCTACATAAAAAGCATACTATTTGGAGGGTCAAAATAATTGCAAAGTGTGATTAGCCCTCAGTATAGTACAGACACAAAAAGCTCTTGCCTTTTAATGTTATTTGAGTTCACTGGAGTTTTCTGCAAACATTGTAACATGTAAACTTTGATACTTGTTTCCTTAAACACAGGCTGAAAAAATTATACTCTAGTCATGGGAAGAAAAATTCCATCTTTACAAATAAAATCCCCAGGGTGTTTTGTATGCTTTTTTAAACTAAATTGACAAATGTTACTATAAGCATGATCCTCTTGTGTCTCCTCATATATTATCAACTATTTTTCACTCAAGAGACACCTAAAGCCTTCTGTAAATATGTTCCACTTACATTCCATGGCTAGTTAGTGGAAATACATAGAAAATATCCCAGCACTGAATCCACAGGCATATCATTTCCCAATTCCACCTTTCACTTAAATTTAATATGACCTCCTGAGATGGTACTTTATAGAATTTCACTCAAAACACATGCAGGTGAATTAACCTGGATAACTGTTTATTAAGCTAGAAAAACAACCAAAAAACCCCTTTCATATTAAGTTTGGCTTTTTTCTTTATGAATAGATGTTTCAGTTACTGGACTCTGAGACAATGAAAAAGGCATTTTTAAAAAAACCTAACCATGTGCAAGTCAGTGCCAGTCACTACTGTCAGAATAAAAAAACTGAATCTCACTTCAAACTCATGGAAAGGTTAATTTTACTCGAGAGACATCATGATTTTGCTGTACATGTATCTGAGAGCCTGTGAACACTGTTCAACTTTATCCAACACATTTACCCAGAGTATTTTGATCAGGGCACCCCACAGAGAAGATTTTTGGGGAAACCACAGCTGTTACAACCAGAAAGTATGATTTTCTTTCAAGACTTAAAAACCATAAAGAATAGGTAAAGATAAAGGAGAAGAACCATATTAGTAGATTGCAGAGCTTTGTAGCAGGTATGTCATTTCAAGTTAAGAGCTATTGAAATTTGAACAGCAAACATTCTTTACAGAAACAGGCAGATCCTTGATTGCATACACCTAGTCCTACCTTAAAACATCTCAAAATGTGGCTTTTTGAAAACTTTTAAATAGCTACAGCTGTTCAGCATCACTAGCCTTTTAAAGACAGCTCCTCCCCTTCGGTAATTATAATTACCCTTACACTGAATGTATACAATCCACGTCAGAACTGAAGCCAACAAGTTGAGGAATAGCCAGGCCACCACCTACTGCCAGCTTCCTGAGGCCTGAGGGGCACAGATAAGGCTGGGAAGTTCGAATCAGCTGATCTCCTGGAAAACATTAGGCCTGACACCAACAAGGAGAACCCAGTTCCATGCTGTTCCTTCATTGCTGAGGGGATAGCAGCAGCGTGAGGTCTGGGACTCCAGTGCAGCGTTGCTGGCCAGCCCATTAAGATCCCTGAGGCCAGGCACACATTCAAACACTTGACTGAGCAAGGGCCCAGCAGAGTCTGGACTTTATTCAGGTCTGAATATGTCTGGAGATGTGACATGTTTAATCATTTACAGCTTCTCTTGGCATTTGGGAATGGCATAGTAACACAGAAACCTAATCAGCTCTCTCAATTACAGCAAAACCCCATTTCTCTTGGGTTTTCTGTTGTGGACAGAGCCATTCTAAAACAAAGATGATCTATTACTTGGTGTTCTGAAGATTCAGGTATTTGTTTAGTGTTTCTGGTAGGAAAAACCTTCACACTACAGGAACACCAAAGCTTAGGAGATACAAAAAGGTGAAGTCCTGCACCCAATTCTGTCAAAATAAGCTAATGCAGAATAACTTCTGTTGTTTGAGCAGATTTGGTTGGGGGTATTTTGAGTCAAGATTTTCAGCACAAAACACACCAGGATGTGACCAGGTTACATTAATACTGCTTAACAGACACCTTGTAGTTTATCACTTGTTACTGTGTGCAAGATTGTTTTCTAACTCTGCTTTGCCGCCTTTACTCAGGGACTCGGAGCAAGCCCACCACAGAGCTGGGAAGCACTGGCCAGAGAGGAGTAAGCAGGGTTGGCCAAATTGCCAGTGAGGCACTTTGTGGGCATGACTGACAAAAACTGTGGCAGGAAATAAGACCTGACTTCTGAAGGAGCTGTTTGGCTCACTGCTTTTTAATATTAACAACTGCCAAAATATTGCGTTTGTTTAAACAAACATTTGATACCACCCAAAGACTGCTTTCATTAAGAGAAACATCAGTACGACCTTTCAGGTTAGCGAAAGCAAGAAGCTCCAGAGTCAGGCATGCGCTGTTGTAACTGGAGATCAGCCATTTGTTCAACACATACATCAAACCAATCCAAATGTTCCAACACAGGACCAAAACACAGAACAAAGGAAATGGGGGGGAACCTTCCATTTATTTTTGAACCAAGCCATTGTATGGAGACTTAAGATTGTGTTAAAATACAATTACTCTTAATTTTATTCTGTGGAACAGAATCAGACTGTATTTTTAGTGCATATCTTAAGGTAGCTTTTTTTTTTAGTATTCTTCAAGTGAGTAAAAGATGATACAGTAAGTTATATTAGCTCAGAAGGAAATAATTTCAGGAGGCAAGCAATTTTACAGAGGACAACTCCTGATGCTGTCAACAAGTTAGCTCTAGCTCGTGAGTGGCAGTATTGAGTCCATTGTAAACACTGAGCATTCCCCACTAGTAAATATGAGTCCTTTCCATATAATGCTGCAATGGGCTGGCTCTCGTTCTGCTCCTCTATAAGGAGTCTCACTGGTTCTACAGTTTTATAAAAACATTAAAAGGTACAGAACCAGTCCTTCCAAAAATTGACCACTGCACTACTCTGCACTACAACTAAACCTCCTGCAACATATCTTGTAAAGATTATGAAGACTTTTAACAGCAAGGTGTTGCAACAAGACCAACAAGACCTCTATGGTGGTGTGCTAATTTGTTAAGATTTTTGGAAAGCACCAACAACCCTCAGGTAAATCATAGCCAGACTAATAAAATCCTACTTCTACCAGGCCAGTATTTTACTTACCCAAGTGGACAGTGCATGTCCAAGATAAAGAAGAAACTTTGCAGACGTAAAATAGGCAATCACAGATCCTAAACGAGAAACAAGAAACAGATGCTAAAGCAGATGCGGGCACATCCACCGCATTTCGGTACAGCTCGGTGCCGTGGACACCGTTCTGAGAGCGGAGGCGCCACCGGGACACGGCGCGATTTGGTGCCCCCCACCCGCGGGCAGCCCCGCCCGGTCCCCCGCGCCCGGCACCGCTCGGGGCCGGCCCGTCCGCACTGACCGCCGCGCCGCCGGCCCTCCGGCTCCGCTGCCCGCGCCATGCCGGCCCGCTGCGCCGCTGCCCGCTGCCGAGAGAAAGGGGGGGGACACGCGGCTTCGCTCCGTGTTGCCTTCCCCGACTTAGCTAGCACTGTAGCTGAAGTCGGAAAGCCTTGGCCTTATGCGCCGCGGGCGGCGGGGACGCTCCGCCGCGGAGGGGCCGAGCGCCGCTCGACGCCCGGCTCGGCGCTCTGGGCTGCCCAAAGCGTCGGGCTGGGAGGCGGCGGCGCAGCGCCTTTTGTAGCGGCGGCGGCACCGCCCCCGCCCGGCCCGCCCCGGGGGCGGCCCCGGCACCGCCAGAGCCCCGCGGAGCAGGAGGGGCGCCCCGAGCGGCTCCGGTGGGCAGCGCCTGGTGCTGAGCCTCGGCTCCGGGCACCGCGGGCTGGCACCGCCGCAACCCTGAGCCCCCATTGGCCTCTGCCGCCTCTGCTGTTGCCTTTCTGTTTTCTGGCATCTTAAAAAACGTGACGCCCTTGAATATGCAGATTCAAGAAGCTGGGGTTGTAAGAGAAGCGCCAAGTACCTCAAGGCTGTGGTTGAAGCACTGTCAAGGACAGTGCTCTCAATTCTGAGCTTCCAAGTGAAAAAAAAAAAACCTAAATAGGGTACCAAAAATTAAGCTAATTCAAATAGCATTTCTATTCTAATGAATGTGGTGTAGAATTGACCCAGTTGCTGCTGGCTCAGGCTCTCTGCTTCAGATGAAGCATCCCAGTTCCTTCCATAAATACTTTTTTTGCACACTATGCGACCTACTTTTGGTATTGACCACCACAAAAAACTTCATGTTTATAGAACTTAAGAAATGGTCAAAATGTACAATAAGCTAGATCTTTTTCACGACACTATGAAAACATTTAAGAATTATCTGTCCTTGTGTGGTTGAAATCATAATGATTGTTCTTGGCTGCCAGAGCTGAGACTATATTTTCATTGTGTAATACTGTGAAGTTCCCTCCTCTGTGTGTAAAATTGCTTTTGGTTTGGGTTTTGGGGTTTTTTGTTTGATTTTTTTTTTTTTTTTGGTTGGTTGGTTTTTTCCCCCCAAGTATATAGGCCACCCCAGAAGCAAATGCCTCGCATAACAGACCAATAACCTGTCCTGGTGTTGCCACTCCTGTGATCTTGTTCAAAGTATTCTTACATTAATTAGATGACTTTCTATGCATGAATCATGGATTATAGTTTGCATAATGGGAACTATACCTTGGGAAAAAATAATTCAGAAATAAAATTCAATATAAACATAGGAAGCCTAAAATTGCTATTTTAATGGGATTGGTTATACTAGGTGAGTTAAGTATTTCTTCTTATGGTACATTCCCTAAAATCTTGCAGGAAAGCTTTTCTCAGATTGTCATCAAAAGCAGAATAAATTTTTTTACGGTTTTTCTTATCCAGCCTCACTGCTTAAGCTGTACTCTTCTTTACTAACAGCTTAAAAGATAATCACTTTTCCTAAACCTTAACAATTTTAATACTATTGTCCCATGTTAAATAAAAACCCTACAGTGTATCAAAACTAATATTTTGTGGTTTTAAGTCTCTTAATTGTCAGTTCTTGCACTTCTACTGACAAGGGCAGTGTATTCCACAGGTAGACACACAGATGAACTTGGGTCTAAGCCCTGGCTGTTACTTGTATCTCAGCAGGAAGGCAGCAAAATCTGGAGGAGCTCTGTGTCACAGACGCCTGCTCCATTGCAGACTATCCCACTGGACTCACATCTTTTCCAGCCCTGTCCCTGGTGGCACTTGTGGCCACTGTTATGATTTGGTTACTGGATTGATGGGGTCTGATCTGGTCTGTCAGGTACATAATGCAGACATACATATATGTGATACAGCAGCAACTCATCCAGGAACACTTACCAGCACAGTACTGCTGGTTAGACCTTTTTTTGTTACTAGAGAACAATGTGCTCTCTAGTTTCTAGTTCTCTAGAATTAGAGTTTAAATAATCATTTCTGTTTGAGTGTTTGCTGAACTTTATACAAGTACATTGGATTATATGGGTGAAATCATCATCTCAGCAATTTTTTCTGCTGGTAATGAATTGGGTTTGGGTGATATTTAAGCTATGCCAAGAGGCAAAGAAAACATGGACAACATCCTTTGGTTGCTGTATGTCTCTGGGATTTCTCACATGGAAGAATGTGTCCAGTAGGACACAGAGTGAGCACAGTGTGAGTCTGGGATGCTGCTCTAGGGGATGTCAGCACAGGCTGTATCGTGTGTGCAGTGGGGTCAGCCTGTCCTTGTGCACGGGGGTGATGCACAGGACTGCACGGTGCAGATAAACCCTGCAGTTTGTCCACTGCAGCTCACACGTGTGCCAGCCACCAGCCACCAGAGTCACTGCACACAATGACACAGGGTACTTGCTGCCAGCAGGCACCAGCCAGAATTTCTTACATCCACAGGCATGTGTGTTACACCCTTTTCTGACAATTTCCCTGCCGAATGTCCAGAGGACTGGGACATATAGCTAAAAGGTCATAGCTGGTTTGTGAGGTGTTTCCAAAAGCAGGGGAGTTGGCAGGTAGGGGAAATTCATAGTTTTTCTCCTAAATTTGCCACCATTTTGCTGATGATCTTCCCAACGTGCTTATTAAAGTAAGTCTGTGCTCAGGTTTTTTCCCTTACAAAACTGATGTCCAACATAATACAGTAGCTTGAGCACTTAGATTTTTACATCTAAGATGCTGCTAAAAAAAGCCTCAAATATTTTTATAAATACTCTACTAAATCCACATTTTATCGGATTGCTTTGTGAAGGCCCTGTAAATATATTTTCAAAGATGCAGGTCTTTTTTCAGGTTGACTGGCTCACCAGAGTCTTTTCACAACATTTACAGATTTCTGATGTATTTAGGATGTTTAATAGCTGGAAGGTGTATAAGAGGAGTTGCCAGTTTTACTTGGTACACCCCCGACTCAGGAGTCTTGCAGCAACCATTTACACAATGGCACAGCACACCAGCCATGGATTTGAGACCAGGCCTTACTAATGGTCACTGGCAGAATGAGCATGAACATTTGAATTAACAATATATATATTTATGTTATAGTCTTCTCAGCTAAAGTTTTTTCAGTGGATTAATTCCATATGCTTTCTTAAAAATATATTACTACTATAACTTCTCTAGTTATTATTTGAATGAAGAAATATAAATACTAAACTGGTTTTTAGATTTTTAAGTTTCTGATGAAAATACCAAAAAAAAATCATTCAAAAGGCATTCTTCAAAGTATTTCCAATATGACAGGTGTCTAGAAAAAAAAACCCCTTATATTTAATTTTTCTGGCAACAAGGGCACAATTAAACTATAAGATGTAAACAACTGAAAATATTTTCATTATTGGTAAGTGCATAACTATGATGTCAGTAATAGTCAAAGATACACTTGGAGGAAAGACACAGCTTAAAAAATAAGAGAGGATGTATTTTGGCTTTAAAGAACTGCCCACATCAGTGGCAGCTTCTTTGGGCACTGTGCTTGTAATAGAGCCGCTGAATGTAGAACAATAGCAATTTTACCAAATAATACTCACAATTGTCATCATGGTTTAACCAAAGAGGCATGAATCACAGTGAGAGACCTCATGCACACTCAGATCTTACACTCAGCTAAGACGTTTCAGGAAGTTTAATTATCATGCTGCTGCCATTCTTCATTAAGACACATCTCTTGGTGTGCAAAGTGGTTTTTTATTCATTCAGCTTAGACAAAGCCAAGCAAAACTGGAAAGAATATATATAATCTGTGTCTTTTGAAGGGTGAAGCTCAGCCTTTACTGCACTGCCCCCTGGTATGACTTAGGCATGGGAAGTTGTGGCTCTGCTGCTCATAACCCCACATGTTCAACTCCCAGAACTGCCATCTCTGTACCAGCTGACACCAAGTTTGCAATGCTCTTGCTCAGGGAAAAAGGCAGAAGTGGGATAGAAAAGTCTCCCAGGTTTTACTCCAGACCTGTTCATGTCACTTACATTTTAGCAATTTGAACATCTATACCTCCTAATGGTCATTAACCAAACATCTACTCCCTCCCACTTTCTCTAGGATCCACAGTGGGATGGTCTTATGGGATTTGTTTAATTCAGATTTCAAAGTGACAGCTCCTGTCTCTCAGGGCTAGATGACAGATCAGTCATTTTAACCTGAAACAATCATTTTCAGGATCAGAGCTAGGCCCCTGTGACAAGCTCTTGTGAGAAAACCATGCAGAACCTCAGCAAATTCAGAATTGAGAGGGTTGTTTGGAGAAGCTAGAACTATCTAGCTTATACACAACTCCAGCTCAGGGAGCTGAACCAGCTCTGTGTTCACATGAGCAAGCTCAGCGTTGGTAACTGATAAGTGATAGCCTGACTAGTGACCAAAACAACTGAAATCATACCTCATGTGTTATGCCATATATCATAGGACAACTGGTTTCAACAAGAGACTCCTTTTGTCCAATCTTTCTCAGTCATAAGAAAACACTGTACCCTAAACTCAAATAAAGAAAACATCTCGTACCAAATAAGAAAAAAGTAATTAAAAGAAGTCACCTCATCTACTTAGGGACAAGTGGATGTTTTGCACCCAAATGTCAAGAGTAACATTTCTGCAAACTGCCTATATCATACTGCACATTCACTCTCAAGAGAGGAACTTATTTACTTGAACTGGAACACTGTGCTGAGGAAGGGACTGAAATGAGTCTGGAGGGTAAGATAACAGCCTATCTGCAATTTAAGCTCATTTGGTTTGTTTTCTTCATTACTGCAGTTTGTCTCCTATCGGGTGTCATTGTTCTGTTACTAAACAATAAAAGAACGCTTAATAAACAATATTTTGTTTCCTGTGTGTATTTTAGTATCCAATATGAAAAAGCTGGGATTTGTTATTTTTCCCACAGCCTTCTAATATCTATGAATTTTGCCTTTATTCCTTAATTCATTGTTAAGGAATTTTGATACATACAATAAAATCAAATATGAACACAAGTCGGACAGGATTTGTATCCCTTTAAAAAAAAGCAATTGTTAGAAATAAAAGGTATCCTTCCCTTAAATAACTCCTATTGGAGGTAATGGTTAACCTCTTTAAGTCAGATTTTGATATCCCTGTTCACCTTTCTGCAAAGTTTTATTTTGATTCTATGCCAAGAAAATACTTAAAACCACATTTTTAACTTCAGGCACATATTTAGTTCCAATTGATTTAAATGAAATAAAGACCAAACAAAAACATTTCTAGATTTAAGACAGTGCTGAAAAACTTCTTGTAATATAAGTGAATCAGGAAATACAAGTTTCTTTTGACCTGCCACTAGCTTGAACTGAACAACCTGTAGTATCAGTGATCCCACAGCAGGAAAAGGGAAGAGCTTCAGTTGCAGTATCAATTTCTGTTTCTGGGTGTCTCCAGAACAATCTTTATAAAAACATGTTTGTCTTTGGAGGCCAAGATACAGTTATGTTCAAACCAGCCACAACTTGAAAGCAATTTTTTGGAAGGTAAAGCATAAAGTACAAGATGTACTTAGAATGACGTGGTGAAGGAAGCATAGGCCAACAAACAAAATCATTTATATGAACTGTTCTGGAGTTATGCAAATAACATGCACTTCAACAGCCATCAGTTGTGCAGCCATCAGTCTTGCAGGTAGAGCCTCTCACCCACATACAGCACTCTGTGTGAACAGGGCTCTGCACTGGGGCATGACACTGAGCCAAGTACATCTTTAGCAAAACCTGCAGAGATGAGTCTGACACACAGTTCTGAGTACCAGAAAAACCTCACACTACCACCTGCCTGTATTTGATGTTACAGGGATTAACTAAGTTGCCATATCTTATTAAGAATAATATGCCAGTCTTTTTCCCGTTGCAGTGTCATTACCAAAACCCTTTGATGTTAGTGCTATATTGATTATTTACAGTAATAATGACAACATAATCATCTAGTAATTAGTCATCATCCTACAATTACTTAGCCTTCAATTCTCATAAATCCTAACCTTAGCTTTCAAAGAACAGTTTACCCATCAGACTCAATCAGATACCTTCTTGTCACCAATGGTATATGCCTTCACTAACACAGAAAACTTCAACTAACAGACAGGGAAAGCTGTTCCCACAGAAAGCTTTGTCCATCTTCAGGCTATTTTCTTTAAGGGTGGCAAGCAAAATAATCAATTCAAAAATTTTAAAAAACCCAAAACCTGAAAAATTCCGTTTGTTCTGAAATGTCTTTTACAAGGGCTCTAATAAGAACATTCATATTAATATTGTTTTGTTAATTTTCTAACTTATGTGAAGTGAAAGTTAAGATAATACCACAGAAAGCACCCTCTCTGTTTCATTAATGACACCCAGGGCTTGAATCATATTCCAGAGATACCGCCAGGGAGACCCTGCAATGTCCAGAATGGAAGGTGGAATCTGCTAGCAGAAATATATTTATGTAGTGTGCTCAGGGACAGGACACAAACTCCTCTGCCTCAGAAAGTTCTTCAAAGCCTTTGGTCCCAGAGGAGGTTTTAGCCCTCAGTTTCAGCTCTGTGCAAACCCTGTTCTAGCAGAGCTGGAAACATGGCTTACCTGCTTCTGCAGAGCTCTTATTTTTTAAAATATCTTAAGCACAAATCTACTCAGTACCTTTAATCATCTAACAAGAAAAAACACATATGACTGATAACTTGCTGTTATCTAATACTCCTCCACCCTATTATTATGGCTAGCACTCCCAAATGGATGAAATTATCATTAATAAATTAAGGGAACTGATATGGAAAGTTAGCAACATCATGGGGTCCTGGTCATATGAAGCCTGGCACGTGAGTCTTGAGGCAACAAGAATCCTTTCCTGACATATTAATGTCAGAAAAAAGGGAAAATATTTTCCAACAACTTAAAACAACTAGGAGAAGGAAAAAATTCTGAAGAAGTCTGTATATTACTGGTACTGCCAAGAACAGATGTATAATAGCTGAATTCTTAAACTACACCACATGGGTGTGCACACAGAAAACATAAAACAATGGCAAGATCAAAGGATTTCAAATTGTCTTAATACAGTACATTGATTTTTTTTTTCTGACCTCAGCTGGGGCTGAGGGAGGGCTCTTGCTTCACTGCAGAAAAGGTTGACTTAAGTTGCTTTTCAAGGTAAATTTCAAATAGTCTTTTAAATCTATGGGCTGCTCACTAATTATGTCTTCAGTCCTTTAAAATACATAACTGCCCATTACTGTATTCAGCAGAAATACTCAAACATTAATTATGCACGTGCTTCCAAGTGTTTTCAGGATGAGACTCCATGCCAAAGTCAATTAAGTATAGGGCTCCAAAGTGGTTGGGAAATTATAAAGGATAAACAGGCAGAGGATGTTTCTTAAGTGAAGGTGCAATCCTGGATGTCAGACATGGTCAGGAGCATTGTTGTGATGTGTTTAACCTTGAGAGCAAACAGAAGAGTTGTTGTAACCTATAATTATGAGAGACAACGTTGTCACAATTAAACCTCTAACTAATGTCTATTTACACAATATTCACATCCATCCTGAGGAGCATAGGTTTTTCATTTGTGAATTCCTTTCTTCTGTAGTCTTTCTGTTTTGACCACATTCTTATTGCTAGCAATCGATTTCATACCTCCCCTTGCAAAACAAGTGTTTTGTTTATGCTTTGTCCATAACAAGTTTCAAGACAGTGATTAATTTAGATGAAAAACTTCACAGTGACTACATGTTAGGTAGGGTCAAAATAAGTTGCCAAACATAGGTATCTAACTCAAGAGATCCTGTGCAAGTAAAATATCCAAATGGCAACTACAACTTAGGTCTTGTAAGAGACCTGAGCTCTGCAGGTGTATTAATTGAGTGGCAGACAGCACAGCCTCTGTCATCTCAGGTGGTAATAGATGTCTAAATTTAGAAAAACAGATCAAATTCCTACACTATAACAACCTTACTGAGGCTTTTGTAACTTCAGGACAGCATGTGTTTGGCAAACTTTTGTCTTTTCTCAGAGTACTTTGCCAATCTTTCTACACTGAGACTCAGCAGCACTTCTGCACTAAGTTTTACAGCAGCTACAGGGAAGAACATAGGTCCAGGGAGATTGAGAGCCACCTTCAGTTTTCCCAAATCTACTTCAGTTTGTAGAAGTCTTTATGTCCAGCATTTTCCACTGAAAACCCCTACACACAACCGATTGAAATGCTACACTTAGTAGCAATTTACATGGTCTGAGTTTGGCCAGCTTTCTCCAGGATGATCCCTTGGAGCCAAGAGAACCTTTGGATGTAGTCTTAGTGGGCAACCTGACTGGTTTTTAGGAGGCAGTCTGAAAGGAGAAAATGAGGCCTCTACAACATATGAGCTTCTGTTCTGGTAGTGAATTGTGGTTGTAACTGGATAAGGTACTGACTAAGAAGGTAAGAATCATCCCAAATTGTCCAAGGGAACATGCCTGTCCTCACAATCATTACTCCTTAGATAGTTAAATACATGGCTATAGGCTATGGGAATCACTGGAATAAAATAGTTGAGATCCTTAACATTTTGTACAGAACTTAGACTTGGAGATTTATAGGAAACCATCAAAAGAAGTATTTCATTAATTGATTCAAGACATGAGATCCATTCTTGTGATTTTCTTAGGTACGGCCATTTAATTAGAAAAATTACATCATTATGCTCTGATATGCCAAATAAATGAATGTAAGATTCAGTCAATTCAAGGTTTATTACTTTCTCAAAAATGCACAGTCCAAGGATAGAGCATAAGGGGACAAGAAGGCTGGGCATTTACTTAAGTAGGAAGGCTGAGAGAAGAAAGAAAAATGAAAACTGTACCTGCCAATTTGCACATGATCTGATCTCCAGTGAGGCCTGCAGGAAGCAGAAGGCAAATGGGAAGAAAACCAGCAAAACAACAAAAAAAAATTAGGTCTTTGGCACACAGGAGGACAAGACCACGAAAGAGAGTGAGTGCAGTGAGCGCCCAGGAGCGCGGGTGCCGGCCCCTGCTGGATTTTGATCTTGGATTCCGTGCTGACTCACCAGGGCCGCCAAGCAATGGCTCCACCTTTGTGTTTCAGTTTCTCCCAAGAAGGCGGCTATTTATCTATTAGCCTTACGGACTGCTGTAAAGATAATTAATAAACGTTTGGAAAGTGCTTTGAAGATGAAAGGCCAAATTCACAGTAGGAGGGCATTGAGCTGATTTGTTCATTCCTTTGCATCAAAAACGGTCTATGCTTAGAGCAAGCAAGAAACTGGCCTTTGTTATTGCCATCTACTCCCTTCTCTACCTATTTTCCCCTATTATTATACTCTGTGTTTAGTTAATGTTTGATTCAAGTAAATCATATGTGTACAACTATTTATCAGTTAATCATGTGCCCAACTGATTGTCAGATTAGATTCCAAGAGTAAATAATATACAGGAGACTGTCGATAATCATATATATGACAAATATATTTAGCATTGATCATCAGCTCTCTGAAATTACGACAATATTAAAGTGTTTTTTCCTACCTTAGCATCAAAGTAAACTGTTGATGACATGTATTTGTTGAAATTTTGTATTATTAAATATATTTATAAAAATCACCACAGTCTGACTTTCCCTAACAATTCCTTGCTCAAGACTGAAGTCTTTCAGGAAGGCAAAACAGTCTTATCTGTCACGCCATTGGTGTTTTATGGGTGCCATAAATCAACTGTAATTTCCATCCAACTTAATATGCCTGTCTTTTCTATGAATCTACTTAAGGTTTTGTGTGTCAGGTTTTATAGATTCAACTATCTATGAAATCACAACTTGACCTAATTTGGTACTGTTGCGTAACAGAAGAAAGCTCACTTGAGAAAACTCATTATCAACCTGAAATAAAGTTTATTTCTAAATTATTCAAACAAATTATTTCATAAATATTTTGAACTTTATTTTTAGTTTGTTGAAAATAAAGATTTTCTGTGTTTGGTCAGGTACTGCCACTGACTAAAGCATATTATCATGATCTAATAGGAATAGAAAAGTCAGCTATTCAGTGTGAATTAGTACATGAAATACCAGATATGCCACATTAATCAAGTGATTAGTCCACTTCTGTTTCTCCTCTACATAACCAGTGAGTAAGCCATATTTTTAATGCTAAGGAGAACTAGAAAGACTGATGAAAGGCCAAAATACTAAATTCGAAATTCTGAGACAAAGTTTACTTATACAGTTTAATACATTTGTAGTTCAAGGCAACCCAGTGAAAAATAATTTGACAGCTCTGTAAAATGTTCAAATGGGAACACAACCAAGGACACATATAAGTTTTGTAAAAAAACTACAGCGAGTTGTACTTATTTAACAAAAAATAACAACTAGTTTAAAAAATATAGGCTGCATCTCCAAACTATAGAACACAATTGCTACTTTTCAAGAACACCGCATATAACATGACTTGAGAAGTTGCAGAAAGTGACATTGCATCTAAATCTTCACCACATGTGAATATGAAAGAAAAACAAGGATATTTTTGTGGCTAAACTGGCTTAACTGAAAGCTGGATGGAAGTGCTGATAATTCACTGCTTGCTTTCTCCCTGCTGATACCAAAATGAAGTTACATAGCAGTGTGCTAACCAGCAATCCCAGTAATCTTGGATTCCCCCTGCCTGGGGGTCTTGTCACTGATGCAGGGGGTATCTATAATGCTGTGTCTCCCTCCAGTCCCCTTCTGGCACCATGGGGTTGAGCAGCAGCTACAGGGCATGGCTGGGGAAATAGGGTTCATGGTCAGAAAGCTCATGGTAAGATTTATGCTGCCAAACCTACTGGTACCAATGCTGAACTCATGCTGCACAAGCTCCCAACTCCAGGAAAAGCATATCAATAGCTTGTCATATTTTCCTTTAAGTTTTATCAGCAGCTCAGTGTCTGCAGAGTGAGAATCCACTGGTCAGCCTACTTTTGGTTCTGTCACAGGGTTTTTCTGTGTCTTTGCAAACAAGTGCATTTTTTTCTTAATTTCCTATGCTATAAAAAGAGAGAGATTTTCTAAAGTCTTCTAAAATTTGTGGATGAATAGTGTCCTGCACAGTAAATTCAGAGTGCTGTCATATGCAGACATGTCTAATTTTATGTCCTCCAATTTTCTCATCTATAGAATGAGGATTATTCTATGTATCACTAAAATGTTGAATTAATGAGTGCCAGTCAAGTATTCTGAAAACTTGAAAATGAAGACAGCATTCAATTAGTTTCCTAATTAGTTCCACCACATGCATACTTGATGAAGTTTAACTCTGCAGAGAGGCCAGGGAGGAGGAGGTGTGGAACAGTGATGTTATGGTGAGCAGGGTGATATTAAATTAGTGACCATTATAAGCAGATGATACTTTATCAACTGACTAATGTTGCTGGCTATTTTTTGGGAATTGGTTTTATAAAAAATATGTAATTCAGTTTACAGATCTACTGTACTGAAAATGAGCTCCTCCCCCAGTGAAACCAGTCAAGTTCCTTTGTGGCAGGATGCTGAGCCCTTCTTAAAATCCAAGCCCCAAAAAAAAAAAAAGTTTGCAGGCAGTTTGGGCAGTTTGCAGAATTGACATGTCATGATTTGTCACACTGGTAACACCTAAAACATGTGTTTGTACACTGTCCACAGTACTGGGTGCTCCTCAGAACACAGAGCACATGGACAAAGTATTGGGGCTACCACTGTATTTTTCCTGTGTATTTTCCTATATATATATAGTAACCAAAAAACTACTGACCAGCTAATATCCAGTCTGTCTGACCTCACTGTAGCACCCCAAAGAAAAAAGATCCTCATGTAATGAGTAAAGAGGTGCTAAGTTTAGCCAGACATCACTTTCCCTGAAGGTTCTTTGGAGCCCTCTCCCCAGTGCATGCCTTGCAGGCATTTGCTGTGTGCTTTGTGATATGCAACAGCTTTTTGGTGGGCAGTCTGCACAGGAATTGTGGGATGATGTGCAGCAGTTAGAGCAGTGGCTGTGCAGCCATTCAGCAAAGCTCATGCTGCAGGATCAGAGGGGACAACAGGGAATGTGGAGTAACAGTAACATCTGAAATGCAAGATGCAAGCCATTTATTTTAGGTGTTAGAAAAACATGGAAATTAAAGAATGGCTGGAGTAGAACAATGGAAGTGGCTTCACTGGCCAGGTCCAAACAAACAGTGTGATAAAAGCATGAAAGGAAGAAAAACAGATTAATTGATCTCAGTGGTATTGTCGGCATGGAAGAAGTAAGGAATTAAATTTCAGTAGTTAAGAATGCAGAAGAAAATAAGGTATACTGCAAATAAAAAGAATATGGTACACACTGTCCTTGTTCTCTCTCTCCACTATAACTTCACAGAAGACAAACAGAATTTTTGTTGCAGCCTTGGGGCCAACTGATAAGTATAATCTTTGTATTGGAGTCCATGGCAGATCAGTAAATAAGGGAAATGGGGTTTAACTAGCATTCCACACAGGTCATCTCACAGAAGCAGGATATGTGAGTAGGCTCATTGGAAAGAGGGGTCATGGATTAAAGGAAGATCTTGCTGGTTCTAAACATTAGGATACACTGTGGCAGGTTTTATGGACCTTGTGAGATGCTAGACCTTTTCAAGCTTTTCTCGATCTCAAAAAAATTTCAATACTAGGACAATTCATGTTGGAAAAGAGCTCAGAAGGTCTCTTCCCTGTTCTCCTGCTCCAAGCAAAGTCAGCTATGAGATCAGGTTGCTCAAATCTTTATCCAGTTCCAAGACTGGAGACTGCAAAATCTCCCTGAACAACCTGTTCCACTGCTTCTCTGTCATCATCTGCATCTTCTTTTATCTCATCTGAGAAATTAATTAATGCTTCCAGTTGCCAAATATCACCTATATCTGTTTCTGGTTCATCCAATAGTGGCATCTTGGAATTTTTTATTCTGCTAATGAGGCATAACTGGCTGGTTTGGGTTTTTTTACACTGTTCATACAGTATGGGCTGTGGCATTGTGAGGAGAATAAGAGTCAAGGAAGATGATGCTGTGCTAAAAACTTAACCCCTCACCTTTGTTCAGGGAATCATAAAGCATTAGAGGATGGCCATGTTATGAACAGTCTCACAGTTGGTATATGCAAATTCTGTAGGCTAAAAGGCAGTGCAGTTTTAGGAGAACCACCTGACTTCTGTACAAGCTGAAAATATTCTCACTGTCATCAGAACAAAGATTTCAGTCCTCAGGGATGTTTTGTGAACGAAAAGGAGCAGCTGTACAAGCATTCCTGCCAAAATAATCAACAAAACATAACTATCAGTAATTGGAGTACATGGTTGTATATTTTGCACCCTGAGAACCACAGGGAATCAAAATGAGAGCAACAGCTGTGGAAGAAGCCATTAAATCATAAAGGAAATAGAAAAGGACAGCAAGACACTCCATGATAAAGATTTTCATTAATTTTCAGGTATACCTTTGTGCCCTCTGAGACAGAGGTCAGGCTGCTCATCACATCAGCAAATTAAAAATCAGCAACGTCATTTGGGTACCAAACCAAACAATGATAAATGTTCTTCCCACACCTATGCACAAGGTGTGGCACTCTGATCTTTCATCAAATCTCTGTTTGCAGGAAAACAGCTTGCTAGATAAAGCTACTGCCTAGCAAGAGCCTTTCATAATGACCACTCTATATCTGGCTGGGTTACCCAGGAAATTTCCTCCAATGAATAATCCTTCCTGTCTGAAGTTGGCATGTTCTGTATAATTCTGCAGACACTGCAGGGTGCTCAAGGACAGAATATTGGCCTGATTACACCACACTCCCTCCTCAGACATAATGCAGAATTTTCAGTCAGGATGTTGCAGCTGTTCCACTGCTGTGCATTGCAGTGTTATGCAACAATTAAGGCCAGGAAATGGAGATTACTTCATACCTAGTGCAGAGTGGGTGATGACTTTTAAATATCCTCAGAAGTAAAGTTTTATTTTACAATTAAACAATAAGCAAATAAACACATGAAGTAACGACACTAAATTCAAGCAGGAAGTATCTTAATGACTTTCAAATACGAAGAACTGAAAATACAGTCTAACATCAAATCACAGCAACACATGGAACATGAATTAACCAGAGCTGAGTTTACCAGAAATATTTCACCTACTGGGTCATACAGAAGATGCTCCACAGGCAGTGAGAGCTACTTGATCCAAACACACAGTACACTGATGAGAAACAAACCATAAAGAATTAAACAATAAAATGCTTTGCTATGCATGAACTCTGTTCTGAAAATCAGAAATTGACAGATATATAATAAATAAACCCTTGCAAAAAGACCTATTTACTAGATACAGATATATAGAAAAATCTTACTTTTAAAGATGAGCTAGTTAGAAAAACCATGAAAAATTAATTGTGTTAATGTCTAAGCAGAATGCCCTACAGTTGTACCTCAGGAAAACTCTAGTAAATACTTCTGTGGAAAAACAATGTTCTAATGCTAAAAAGCAAATGCAATAAACCTCAGGTAATCCAGTTATTTTTAATTAGTCATGCTAATTAAGCACAGTGAAAGCCTCAAAAGTGAAGATGATAACGAAAGCTTAGAATTGCCAGCTGCCTATCTTCTGATAGAAGACAACTGAGACTGCACTGGCACTTGTGCAATTGTTGAAATACTGAACAGCCAGCAGTAGTGAGTGTAGTGCAAGATACTCTGCCTTTTTGTGGTTGTTGTTCATTTCTTAACAGGAACATTTGACCCTGCAGTATCAGATCTATCAGATTCCTGATATTCTGGCCTGCCCTGCAACAGCCAGTACTACAGAGCAGATTTCAGTAGCTGTGCAACTCACTGTGCCTTTTGAACACACAACTACAGGAGAGTTAGGAGCTTAAATTGATTCCCTTCCAACAATTATTGAAGCATGAGATTTCATTCTCTTTATTTATATGACAAAAAAATACCATTAGTGCTCAGAAAATTAGTGTATTAAAAAAATCAGCATTTCAAAACTAGGAATTTCTGTGGCACTATATTTCACCAGCCATGAGCAACATAAATATTTTCAGTTCTAACTATATTAAAACCCCACCACTCAGTGCTTTTTGTGTTATAAAATTAAATTTAAAAGAGGCAACAATCTCTACTATTTGGATGTCTGTTTCAACCATTTTTCCAGTTCTGATAGAGTTGTAAATAATTCTCCCACATGTCAAACACACAGTATCAGTGAAATGTCAGATCAGAAAGATAAATACTGTCAACACTGCTGGCAAACATCTTACCAATCATCTAGCAAGTATTTCCTCATTTTTGTTCTGCATAGGGTTAGATATGCAGGCAGAATAGATGGTGCAACCTGTCATTAGAAGCTCTGCTGGGAAGAGGCTGAATACTACAAACCTCCTCTTCCTCCACTTCCCTATCTACATGTTGGAACACAAAACCTTTACCCTCAGCCTCCTCAGCTTTGTCCTCAGCATCAGAATATGAGACACACTCAAACTCTGCAATGGTTGGAAACTGAATCAGTTCAGTAACTAGAGTCAAATGCTCAGCTTTCTTCATCAGCTACCTGCATGATGCAGCCCGGTCAAAGAAAAATACCTTCAGTTTGAAAATCTAAAAGCAGCTTGAGCACTGACTGTACTGTCAAGATAATATATTGAGGTATACATTTAGTACTGAATATGCTTGCCAAGATAAATA
Source organism: Emberiza elegans (assembly GCA_024865655.1). Lineage (NCBI taxonomy): Eukaryota > Metazoa > Chordata > Aves > Passeriformes > Fringillidae > Emberiza > Emberiza elegans. The sequence continues at coordinate 3,771,994 of JALJVW010003518.1, forward strand.
CTAAGACATCCTGCATGGTTTTGGAATGGAGTAGTGCCTGAAAGAAAATAGCAAACTGCAGTGGTATCAGATGCATATTTAGGTCTGATTCATTACATGTGAAATTTCCTCCTTTGCTGTTCTGTTTGTATGAATTTTAATTTTGTCCAACTGTTAACTCACCTGAGTTTAGGTTTTAATGACTTCTGTAAACTTGAAAAAATATTATTGGAGTTATCCATGATGACTTAAAAATCCTTTTCAAAACAGCATCTGGCATCCTCAGAGGTCATGAAGCCCAGGATAAAATTGTGTATCAGCAGGCAAGACAGATGAGGTATGGAGCAAGAACAGCATCTCTTAAGGTATAAAGCTATTTAAAATTCTTTGGGGGGGGGGGGTTGCTTGTTTGCAGGGGTTTTTAAGAGCTTAATATCATCTTACTTCCATATTTGTCCTTATTTGACAACATAAATACACATGAAACAGAATTCTGCAATATAAAGAAATGCTACTAACAGTACATAGAATATCTAGGATTATTATCTAATACAGTAGGCTTATGTGCATATACATAAACTTGTATTTCTGTATTCACAAACTTCCACACAGTTAAATTTATACAGATGAGACCTGAAATTTGACTAAATCTAATGAAAATCCTCCAGCAGCAAGATGTTCAAGACTGTGCTGCTTAAATTCCCTTCAAGAAGAATGCAATAACCCGAATAGTTCTTTACCAGCTAAACCTTGCTCATCTTGCTTTGTAATCAAGACATTTGATTCAAATTATCTACAAGAGGAAAGCAGCAGAATTTAGCTTTGCAGAGTACTATTCATATAAACAAGCAAGATGCAGATCACATACCCAAGTTCTTCTGTAATAAGATGATAATGACTTTGTTACAGTTTAAAATACTAAATACAAGAGTAAACAAAAAATAAATGCTTTTTATTGTTCTTACTCAGAGCAAGAAATGCATTTCATTTCCCAGTGTCATCTCTGAAGAAAATTTTCCAATTTTTCAGTCATTCAAATAATATATTTTATACTGCAGGGTGTTAGCTGTTTCATTAAAAAGATAAAGGCAGAGCACTGATGGAGGAAGCATCCAGTCTGCTGGAGTCTAGTTTAGTGCATGATTGAAAACAAGCCTGGCAAAGTCTCCTGGCAACACTTTGTGGAAAACACAGTAAACAAATAAGTGTAAGTTACATGAACAGTAACTGAATGCTAAAGCCTCCATTTCTTAGCCAAAAATACTTCAATGCCTCTCTGTGCAGCTGAGGAGCTGCTGCATCCATTTCAGTAGCAAAAATACGTGTTAGGCTGTATTCAGTGGACATACCTAACAGAGGTCAAAAGTCAATTAAATACTTCAGATAAAAAGTAAAATTAAAAAAAAAGAGCAATTATTTAAAAAAATAAAATCTTCATCTGATTTTACAGAGATCATGACCTCCTTCTAGCTAATACAATTTTTAATCAGATACCTTAATGTAATCTCTGCAGTAGCTGTGTAAGTAATGGGGTAAATCTGATAGTTGCAAGGACTACGAGGCCTCTTCAGCAAGTGTTGGCCAAACCTGCTCTGCTTTAATTGTGCTGATTACTGTATAAATTCCAGAACAGTTGTGACAGATTTATCACTTTAACACTGCTTACCATTAAGGCAAGCACAGCCTGTGACACCACTGTTAAGGGGCTCAGGGTTTTTCCTAAATAAACAGAGAACTCAAGAACCCCTGCAGGCAAATTTTAACCATACTCTGTGTCTAAGAGTTGCTTTAAATTTTGATTTGTCTTTTCAGCTCTGAACACTGTCCATAAGAGGATTTTGACCAATGCATTATCTCCTGGATAATAATTTGTCAAGATTTCATTGAAAGTGGAGACAGCAGACAAGGCTAAGAAGATAGAAAGGAAATAAAAAATAGTTGCCTGTTTTCCCTTCTTTAGGGAGAACTTTCATTCTTTTGGACTGGAATAATTCCAGAAATGTATGTTCCTTCATTACAATTTATTGTCATGCCTCTCTATTTGTTCTGGTCTGGAGAGAATCAAATGTAGTCACATCTTGTCCATGTTGCTAGCAATCTTTCCATTTAACTAATGGCCACTCTAAATTTTCCTTCTTTATGCCATGTAAATTGATGCTGACAGGACTGTCACCTCAACCTATTGAGACCTATAAGCAACCTCTAAGCAAAATTTTGCAAAGTTTTATTTTAAATTGAGTATTTTTGTTTCTGACTTCCATTGCTAACCAAGTCACTACTTCTCAGTAAGTCTGTCAAGTTACACTGACAGTGTCATATTTATAACCTTGTAAAAAGGTTTTAAAAGTTTGCTTTAACAGTATTAACTGAACTTACATTGTGTGTAGGCTGAGACATTAATTTACAAGTATCTAGTTTGGGGTTGTTTTGTTTTCCATTCAGCTACTGTACTGATTTCTGAAGTGCTAAATACCAGTACCTTTCTTTAAAGAAATGTCAGAATATTAATAAAAAGGATGTTACTCAAATGCTCAAAGTCAAACATTTGTATGATTTTAACTAGGTAGAAGGCTACCTCTCTCACATGTAATAATGTATGTCAGTAGCAGAAAGACCTTAATTCTATTACCTAAATTACTGTTAAATTCAGAGCCCTGGGCAAAGTTTTGCTAAGTATTCAACAATTAAAATACATACCAAGAATTATGCAACGATACCTCTCCCTTCCTTGTGGTTTTTCTTGCTCCAAATGATGAATTAACATTTTAAAAATCACCACTGAGAATACCAGGAATGCAGGCAGCATTACTGCATTTTAAGTAACTACACCAGATACAGATATGGCAAACATTCAAAACCTATCAGCATTTTCCTTGCTGCTTTCTCTATTTTAGTGGGTCCTCCTTGAAAGAGAAGGAAATCTTTTTAGGTCTAGTACACTGCTTAAAACATGAGATTCTTACACCTCACAGTAGTTACAGCCTACCCTTTTGTACAGCCATAGGTCTTTCTTCCTTAATTGCAATAGCTGTACTTGTTCCAAAACTGTGTTAAAGTGGGAAAGAGTATAGGATCAGTGATGGTGTTACAAAGGAGAGTATTTTGGGGGATACAGTTAAATCTCAGTGATGTTTAGACTTCAAATAAGATGAAAATCCTTGTAAAGCTTAAGGCACAGCAAATTGCAACCAAGGAATTTTGCCTTTTTAAATTTTATGTCAACATGACAAATAGAAATGTTTTGTACTGTGATAACCCAAAATAAATGTTTCATGAACTCTTTTCTGTGAGCTTTTCTGTCAGAGGTCACTTAGTTGTGGAATGTTTAGTCTGCTGCTCCATGAGAACTTGGTCAGAATATTTTCTTTCCAGCTACTGAGATGAAAGGTCTAGGTTGCCAAGAAAGAATTGCTTGGTTTTTAAATGGACGTTTAAAACAGTCAACATAACAACTCTGATAAAATTAAAATAGATACACATTTGTCATTTAGTGCAGTGAATATTTCTGCAATGAGTAGTTTTCTGACTGTGACTTCCTAAGCCAAAAAAAAGCCCAATTCTAAATATGGAAATAGTAATTTAAACATGGAAATACTAATGTTCATAGGTGGAACATGAATAAAAGCCAGGACCTCCAAGTTCAGTTCCTCACCCTGAAAAATCACACAGCTTTGACTTAGATTTCCTCTCTGTATTCATTGATCTCCTTTGGGCATTTTGAGTTCTGTGGACCTGAAAGCACTAAGTATCCCATTCACCATAAAAGGATGGTGAACAAGTATAACCCTCAAGACTGAAAGTTCTAACAAGGGTTCAGTGTCTTTGGGTCCCAGGTTGTTTTGTCATGTGTGCAGGCTGATTTGTACCAAAACTTCGAGTAGAGAGAAGAAAAATAAAAAGAAAACTGGAGGGGAATAAGGATAGTGGGTAATGGCATAAATGGGAAAGCCTCAGAACAGCTTAAGACAGAAAGAATGAAGTTTTAAAAATAAATGAAGGCCAATAAGCTGTTTGATAACATGGCCCCTGGCACATTATAATTTGAAAACCTTAGTGTTTCCTTTCAATTAACTCCCATCTCCAAACCTGGAAAAACAATCTCTCTAGTGGCTCTATTTGCCCAGTAGCAGGAGCTAAGTCCAAACGTATGTGACAGTGAGAACAAAGGCACAAAAAGCACATGAGAGCCACACATTTAATAAAGCAACCCAGGCAGGATCCTAATCCAACTGGGCATCTGAGCAAACATCCTTACCTTCACTCTTGCCTCAGAGAGCCTTACAAAGGCATTATGCATTTCCCCTTTTCTCCAGCCTGCTCAGACATGTTGTGCTCTGCCCAAGCCCTCACTTAGGTGTCTGTTGTGTGCTTTATGGGGCTGTAACCTATCTCAGCTGAAATTACCAATCTCCTGATTCCAGGAGACCCATATCATGGAAGAAAAGCAGGCTGCCTCTTCCATGCCTTCAGCCCATCCTGCTCAGGCCTGCCTACTCCTCCAAAACAATCTAATCTCTGGGTTTTATCTTCCAGAAAATATCAGCTGCACATAGTATTAAACACAGTACTTACTGTCATGGAGGCACTCCCAACAGGAAAGCCCATAATTATCCCTCCAGTCTTCTCCAGACTTCCTAATGCAGCTTCCAAAAAGCACTTACTGGGCACTAAGTCTTCACTTGAGTGACTTCTTGACTCTTCACTCAGAGTTTTTGGTGCAGTTCTCTTTTCCTTTCCTCATTAGGCAGAAATATTAGCACTAATCTGATTTTATATCAAGATGCCCAATCCAAGATCATCCAAATGAGGCATCTGTCTATCCAAAGTTCCTGAGCAGTTCTAAGCCTCTCATACACCTGCTCTTTAGTGGCACCAACAGAAGAGCTTCCAGCATCCAGGCACCAGGCTTCCATCTTCATACTGCAAAAAAATGGTTGTTTTGTAAGACACAGCGCTTGATTTTTTAAGATCCCTGAACATTCCACTGCTCAAAATGTGTATCTGGAACTCTGATCCTGTATTCAAAGTGGTTACTGCAGTAAACATGTGCATTGGTTATTCAGAGCATGTGAGGGACTGCCCTGCAACAGACAACCCCAAATCTCATAGTTCTGCATTTACAAATGAAACGAGCACTAATATGAACTTAACTCTCTTCTAAAGTCTGACAAAGTACACAACAAATTGTTCTGCACTAAGGAAGGAAAAATTATGAAAATTAAAGGTCAAACTGTCTTCTCAACTCCAGCAACATAAGACCTTGAGAAAGGCTCAAATTAGAGCTACTTCAGTTTTACATTGAAGAACAGAGTGAACTTGTAAAAGTCTATCTTTAAATCCTCTCTTACTTAAATCATCAGATAAAAGACTGCTGGGAGTATTTTACAAATAAGCTGTTCAGTTCAGCACTTTTAGAAGCTTTGAGGTATGCAATCAGATTGTAAAAACTAATGAGAGACTGATGATAGTTCTCAGCTATTTTGACAACAGCCTTAAAATCTTCCATGTGAAAGTGATGAAATTCTGCTTTGAATTAGAAAATTAATAATTTAATGTTTGTGAATGACTCAGAATTTTTGTGCAAACGAGTTCTCAGATAGCTTTAACAGTGTATCAGAAGTGTTGAAAAAACTGACTGTAGTTCAAGACCATAAATTGCTCAGACTTCTTGTTTCACTTGCAGTTGCAGGACTTTTAAAGTAGAATGATTATAGGTTTTGCAAGGTTTCTTGTGTAATTGACAATCTAGGTACTTAACATAAGGGAACAAACCACAACTTTGCCTAGATTCCAGTGTGTATATCCAGATCCCTGACTGTGTAAATTAACCTAACTCCCTTCAAATCCTGATGTCTCAGACAAATTAGCAGAAGGATTACCACAGAGCAAACCCAACTCATTTCAACAATTTGAATTTTCTTAGACTGGTATAAATTAGAAAATTATTAAAATATAGGTTCAACTGTGAAATTAACATGGAGATTGATGCTACATTTCAGAATCTATTTATCAGGATTATAATGATACAATGTCTGAATACAAAATAAGCCAGGAACTGAGGGTGAGATCAGAACTGAGGATGCTCCAAAACAGACAAAACCTACATAAATATTCTCTGACTGCGCTCTCCCCTTTGAGAGACCTCATCCACGTGTCTTACATGGCTGGCCCCACTCTTTCCCTGACTGTCTGTGAGCAGCCAGCAGTTTCAGCTTGCTCTCTTGTGGCCAACATCAGAGCTACAATAGCCCTGGTGCCATTCCCCTCCAAGGACCTGTGTGAGCAGTTCTCCTAAAGCATGACGAGTTTCCTCAGAGTACAGTCACTCACTGCTGAACCTCGGACTTGAACCCACAACTGATTCTGATGGCTGAACATGTTCCCAACATGAACAGACCTAAACCCACAACTGATTCTGATGGCTGAACACATTTCCAAGTGTCAGCTGACAGACACAGAATCGAGTGCATGTGGATTTCCAGCCCACACAAAAACCAGGGGAACTTTGAGGCTGCTCAGCCTCTGAGGCAGTATCAGTCCTACCCTGTGCCTCTCACAGTTGTAACATCCTCTGACACAAATGTACTGCCAACATCATGAACAGAGGTCTTCCATACTTGACAGTGCAGTCACAAGGATGCTTCACCTCTTCAGTGTGGTTTAACAGCAGCCTTTTGGAGCTTTAGCTTGGTTATTTGAAGGATACTGTTTTAGCCATGCATTTGCAACAGGTCATGGCAACTTCAAAGACTTTCTGGCATCAGTAACTACTTCTGGTTTTTAGCTGTTTACATGACTTGTTCAGTAATTTGTGTTATTTTTTATATTTTTAAAGATGCCAGATACTGAAAAGATGAGGGCTTTAAAAGACTGAAATATTATTTTATACTTTATTAACATTGTGTCAGGTATTATTAACCTCCAGAAGTAGTTTCATCCTAGTAAAAGAAAAACAGTTTAGAGCACCAGAAGTGGCACAAGTGCACAGACACAAGGAGAATGACCAGAGATGTGTCACTGGATGACATTTCCCACTTAGCTGTCAGCCAGATGAGCTCTAAGTACCCTCCCCAGCTCTCAGGAATAACAGTGCAGGCACATTGCAGCAGCCCTGAAAGGAGCTTGAATGGAGATGACACTGACCTGCACAGGGAGTGAAAGGGTGCCGACCTTTCCCTTTGCTGAGCTGCAAACACTGCTGCTCTTATTGTGGGTATCACTGCAATTTCAGGAGTGATCTCGTCACAGGAATTCATTCATTTTTAAAAGGATCAAAAGCCCACTCTATATCAGTAGAAGAATCATCAATTTGTGGTAAGTCCAGAAGTTAAAACCACTCCACCTTTTCTATTATGCCTCAAAACCATTATCATCACTCTTCTGAAACAATTAATAACACTGAGTGATGGGGTTTTGATAAACATTAACTGCATTTATTACTGAACATAAAAAGGATAATCAGTACAGAAATTATACTTTGACTACTGGGTTACTTGATCATCAACCTTTGTAACATATGAACAACAAATAAAACTTGGGCAGCAGAGGGTTGGGAGTTACTCAGATTAAACACATTACTCACCAGAACAACAGTGCCAAACTACAAAGCACACTGAGCAACAGCACCAAAACTGATCTGTGTGACCCAGATATGTCTATTTCTTCTAGAAGTCAAGGCACAAGCCCCAGAACCACTCCAACCACTGGGCAACAACTCCCAAAGCTCTGCTTTGGAGCTGCCAGAATCACAGCAGCACTGGGCACTGCTGAGAAAAACAGATCAGCCCCTCAGCTGTCCCAGCACACAGCCCCACACCCAGCCATGGTGGGGCAAGGCACAAGTGTGGGCTTAAAGTGGAGGGAAGAGCAAGACTGACCTTTGAGGCAAGTGTAACCGCAGTTTCTCTCTCTGTTAAAAGCAAATAAGCACAGCTTTTGCAAGTAAGTGTATTGCCAAATATTCTTATAGCCAAATTGTCTTTCTTCATCCTTCTACTAGAAGCCAAAATCCTTGTTCTTCCTATACTGCTGCCAAAAATTTTCATCAGCATCACAGACATTCCAACCAAGTTCATGGATACAACCAAGGTGCAATCTTGGTCACAAACTCTAAGTATTATCAAAATATTTAATATGTATGATTATGTGAGATTAAAGCAAAAAAGTCAACACTCGTCCACTCTTACTAAAGTTGCAAATATTTCAAATGGTTCAAGAAGATTTGAAGATTTGAACTATATTTTCACTGCAGTCAGTACCACAAGGACCACAAGTAGGATAGAAATCTCATAAAATCCTACAACTGAGCAATTGGTAGCAGTCTGTAAGTTTGGATTACTCTTGAGTGTTTAAAATAACTATACAATGTTTAAAAAGAAGGGAAAAGATAAAAATGAGACAATGATGTATTTATAAAGACAGATATTTGGATCACTGGGACATATCTATAGTAGTATGGAAGAGACAAAGAAATGTTAGGATCATCTTAGGTGGACGGTCTTAAACACTGATCTTGTATAACAATAAAATCATAGAATCCTGGAATGGTTTGGGTTGGAAGGGACCTTAAAGATCATCTTATTTCAACCCCCTACCATGGGCAGGGTGTCTCAGAGCCCTGTGCAATCTGGCCTTGAACACTTGCAAGGATGGAGCTCCCTCAGGTTTTCTGGGCAATCTGTGGAGTGTCTCACATCCTCCACGTCAACAATTTCCATCAAGTATCTGATCTAAACCTGCCCTCTGTCAGTGTGAGCCCATTCCCCCTTGTCCTGTCACTACATGCCCCTCTAAAATGTCCCTCTCGATCTTTCTTGTAGAAACATGTCCTAATGATGAACATAATTAAACACATATCTGTAAACAGTGTGTGATTCATATCTCTTTTGGAATACCTTTAAGCAAACCGCTTAAAGGGGTTTGAGAGCCCGACAGCAGCCTGGGATCACAGCACACCAAGCCGACACACTCCACAAGAAGCACAGTTTCCGAGCCTCATTCCAAACATCTCCTCCACCTTGGGCCGGTCCCGATGCGCTCCCGGACACGCTCCGGGAGCTCCGTCCCGCCCGGCACAAGCCGCTGCACTGCCGCCTTCCCCCGGCCGGGGGCGCGAGCCCCCTCACGATTAGCGCCTTCCGGCCCGCGCGCCCGCCCGCGCTCTGCCGCGCTTGCTGATTGGTGCCCCGTCAGGCGCGCGCTCTGCCGCGCCTGCTGATTGGTGGTGTTGTGCGCGGCCCCGCCTGCGCGCATGCGCTCTGGTGCGGCTGGTTCTGGTTTCTGTGTGTCGGGAGCGGGGTTGTCGCCGCTGCCGGGTGAGCGCGCTCGGTGCCCGCTCGGGGCCATGTCGGGGCGGCCGCCGCGGCAGGAGGATGGGGAGAGCGCGGCGCTGCGCCATAAGGAGGAGCTGAGCCGAAGGGTGAGCGGAGGCGGCCCCCGGAGCCTGTCGCCTGGGGTGCGAGCAGCTTGAGGCAAATGAGGGCGGGTGCTGTCAGAGACCGAGGCTGCGCCCTCGGGCCCCAAGAGCGGCCTGCATTTAGGAGCCCGTGTTGCTTCGCTGATAGCTCGTTTATCCGATCGGTATTTTGGGTCTTACTGCTTGAAATGTCAGGTGAGGCGCAGTGAGGTTTTTCTCCCAGAATATCGTGAGTTTCAGGAGACGTGCAATGGTCGAGTCTAACTCCTGCCTGCACAGGCCACCCCAAGAATCACCATGTGCCTGAGCACGTTATCCAGAGAGTATTTGAACTCTGTCAGGCTGGCGCTGTCACCACTTTCCCTGGGGAGTTCAGTGCCCAGCCACCCTCTGGGTGAAGAACCAACATTCCCTGACCTAGCTCCAGGCCGTTCCCTGTGGTACTGTCACTGGTCGCCAGGGAGAAGAGATCAGTGTCTGCCTCTCCACTTCCCTTCCTAAGGAACTTGACGACTGCTGTGAGGTCTCCCCTCCAAGTACTCCCACCTGCTTCTCATATGGCTTCCTTCTAGCCGAGTTCAGCTTTGTCTGCCCAAAATGTCCCAAGGGATTTCAGCCATAGAGGCTGGTACTCCTCACCTATCCTCTCCCTCCTCCCTGGTGCCCACAGCTTTGTTCAGTATGCAATCTGCCAAGCCCCGTGGAGCTTCCACTCATAAAAAACCTCATAGCAGCCTTCCAGTATTCCAATACGGCCTACAGGGAAGCCAGAGAAGGGGCTCTTTGTCAGGAACTGTAGTGATAAGACAAGGAGCAATATGTACAAATTGAAAGAGGGCAGATTTGGGTTAGATATTAGGCAGACATTCTTTGCTGTGAGAATGGTGAGGCACTCAGATGTTGAGAAGATGTGGATGCCCCAACCCTGGAAGTGTTCAAGGCCAGGTTAGATGAGGCTTGGAGCAGCCTGGTGTAGTTGGATGTGTCCCTGCCCATGGCAGGGGGCAGGCTGGGACTAGATGATCTTTAAAGTCCCTTGCAATCCCTTAACATTTATGATTATATTTTTAAAAAATTACTTCTGCATGGCCACACACAGAGGCAGTGATGATTTTTGATTGCCTGGAAGCTGCAAAGCTGGGACATCACAGAGCTGCAGGTTGTCACTTCTGTTGTGCCTTAGTGGCTGGTTTAGTCTGTAGCAGAGGATGGCTCTGCTGCTTTGCCTTGTTGGTGTGTAGATACAAGAGATTGATGTAGCTGCTGGAAAAGTTGCAGTTTCAGTGTGCCGTATTCAGTTTGGCTGACCCCACTCTGTGGCAGTTTCCTAGTGTTGCACCAGTTCCAGGAGACACAAAGGAAGAGCAGGGAAACCCCTGTTGTTTGCTTCTAAGAGAAAGTATTGTGCCTCTGAACAGATTTGGTTTCAGTTTTTGGCTTTTGCAACAGACCTTCTGATTAGTCTTTATTGTTCACAGCTGCCATTGTAAAAGAAAACGGGAATATCTGCCACATCTGTCAGTGCAAAACAGAGTAGTAAATCCCACTAAGGAAGTTCATGTAAAAATCCAGAGCAATAGAAAGGCTCCCATTGCTCCCAATACAGTTCTAGAGTATTAGAGTATTTGGGTTTTCATTAATTTCATTTTGAATCTGGAGCATACACTATACAATATATAGTGTATTCTTGATATTATGCTATTTTTTTAAAGTTATTTGATGTTGTATTACTTGTGTACATGGTCTCTTCTAAGGAGGAAAAATGTGCTCTCTGATTATAAATAGTTATAGGTACTCTGGCTTCCCAGAGGCTTTTGAAGGTAGGAGAAATAGCAATGCATGCAAAATTGCCTGTTTCTAGAGAAATTAAGTACATAATTTTTATACTTACTTTGTCTTCAGTGATTCAGCTAGACATGCATGTTGCTGTCTTAAAATATCAGTAGAAATGCTCACCACTAGGATTATAATACGATGTCTTCTTTTTATCATTAAATTCAAATGCACCTTTGTCTTTCAGATTAAAGAGCAGAAGGTTGTAGTTGATGAGCTTTCTAATTTGAAGAAGAACCGGGTAAGGTTTTACAAATTTGCTTTTAACTGTTTCATTTCAGCAGAGAAATAAATATAGAGACAAGAGGGGCAACAAAATTGGAGCACGCTGTCTTTAAGTTGTTGTAATCTGGATTTTAATAAACAGGTGATACGCTGTGCTTAGAATAATTTGTCCTGCAAATTATTTGATTATGTACATTTGGGCAGTGCTGGCGTTTTTTGCTTTTTTATGTTTTATTTCATTAAGATGTTTGGATTCATGAAGTATTCTAACTTTTTCTGTGCATTTATTTAAAATAGAATGTGATCCCTAGTGGATGAGGAAAAGAGAAATTCAGAATTGTCTTAGGTTGAGCATTAAATGCTTTTGATGGTGCAGCATTAGAATGCTGGTGTTCATAGGGCAGAACTTACCCCTTCACTTTTATACCAGGACTGTCACTTTGGATCCACACCAGCTTCTGCTGGAGTGTGGTTCCAGAATCTGCTGCTTTGACTTAATACAGTGTGGGTTTTGTTTTACAGAAAGTTTATAAGCAGCAACCCAACAGCAACATATTCTTCCTTGCAGACCGGACAGAAATGCTGTCTCAGTGCAAAAGTAAGTTTGCAGTGTAAAAGTATCTCAAATAGTTAATGTTGAAAAGCTGTATTTGTAGCTATTTCAAAGGTTTGTTAAAATGAGAAAATTGCAGCTGTGTGTCAAATACAAGGTAATAGGAGAATGGATAATAGAGGTGATGATGGAACAAGCATTAGAACAGTATAAATTTAGAAGTATATATTTAATTTTCTGGAGTGAACAATTGCTGCTTCTCTTTGATTTTGGTTAATAGTATTCCCATTTTTATTGTCAGTTCCCTTTTCTTACTAAAATGTTGAAGTCATAGTGATTATATAGGCAGGAGTTGGCCATTCTCCTATTGCACTGTGGCTCTCTTTGGGAAAAAAATCATCTTTGTATAATCAAAGAGGAATATGCTACAGCAAGCTTCTATAGCTTGTGTTAGTAATGATGGAACACAAACATAGCACTTTGCTTAAGTGGTGTTTTATGTTTATCACTTTAATTTAACAAGTGGCTGGAATTATTAATGTTGTGAATATACACTGAAACTTACCTATGCATAAACTTTACTTTTTGTGAAACTGATTATTTGTGTAATTTTATCTTACACAGACACATTAGATGAATTAAAGAAGGCACATCAGGAGCTGGAAAATTCAGAAAAGGCTAAAATCAAGAAGTAGTTGATGTGAATTCCTCCTTGCAATGTGTGGTATTTGCTGTGCTGTTACCTTGTGCAGCCAGCATGCGATCCATGATTTCCTCAGTGAAGACATCCTCTGCCATCTAAGAAGAAGAGGCCCAGACAGTAGCCAACAGTTGATAAAAACTGTGTCTGATCTCTCTTACGAATGTCTGTTTTCAGGCCATGTACTTCACTTGAGGGGACTGGTGACTCCTCAGCCTCTGGAAGATGCCAATAACAATGTTTTTCTTTGGAATGGAGAAATTTTCAGTGGAGTGCATGTAGGAAGTCTAGAGAATGACACTGAAGTAATGTTTCACCATCTGGCTTCATGCAGCAGTGAAATGGACATTTTGTCACTCTTCTCATCACTTCAGGGTCCCTGGGCTTTTATTTATTATGAAGCACCCAGACACAGTTTATGGTTTGGCAGAGATTACTTTGGCCGTCGTAGTTTGCTTTGGCAATTCAGTAATGAGGTTGACAGAGCTTTCTGTCTCACATCTGTAAATGGTTGTTCTGAATCAGGCAACCAATGGCAAGAAGTTCCAGCATCTGGAATTTTTAAAATTGATCTCAAAGCTTGTGCAGCAGCTAAATTTTTGTCTTTAACGTTGTTTCCATGGAAGTACAGCTGCAGAGAGAAAGCCCTAGAAGAAACATGCATTAATGTTCTTGACCAAGTGTCAAAAGACTTACCAAACCATGTACATCTCGTGCTGAATGAATCAAAGCTGTGTCTTAGAGCACCGGTTATCCCCTTAAATAAAACAGTTTCTAAAGCTTCAGGTGCATGTCCAAGCTCTAATTTTAGCAATATTAACTGTGTGGTTTCTGTAGAAACCCTTCAAAAATTTCTTGCAGAGGAACACAAGAAAAAATTAGCCTGTCAGTTTATTGATGTTTTAAATGAAGCAGTCAAGAGACGAGTCCTGTGTCTCTTTAGAGATCCAGATCAGATAACAAGAGAAATTCCTAGCTCATCTTGTAAGAGAGCACATGTTGCAGTGCTCTTTTCTGGTGGCATTGATTCTATGGTTATTGCAGCCCTGGCTGATAAACATGTGCCTTTGGAAGAGCCAATTGATCTTCTCAATGTAGCTTTCATGATGAAAGAGCAAGCTAAGCACAAGGGTACCAGTAAAAGACAAACTGGCCATGAAGTACAGCTTGATTTGCTTTGTCCTCAAGAAAGCTGTCAAGATCCTGCTGCTGACACTGGTACTCATTCATCTTGCTTTGATGTTCCTGACAGGATCACTGGTAGGGCAGGACTGAAGGAATTAGAAGCCATTAACCCTTCAAGAACCTGGAACTTTGTGGAAATTAATGTTACGCTAGAGGAACTGAAAAAAATGAGAAAACAGCGTATTAATTACTTAATCTATCCACTGGATACAGTCTTGGATGACAGTATTGGCTGTGCAATTTGGTTTGCTTCCAGAGGAGAGGGCTTCATTAGTAACCAAGGAGAACTGAAACCATATAAAAGTCCTGCAAAGGTAATGTTTTGATTTCTGCCTAGTGTTTGACTTCTGAATGTAAAACCAGTTTTGTTGATTTAGAAACCAGCTGGGATTTTTGCTGTTCATAAGGCTTCTGAAATTATGTCAGAATGTAGAATATTCTATAATTAGAGTATTTGTGTAATTCTAGAGTTAAAAATCACATTCAGTTCTTTTGTCATGTAACGTGCATGGCTTTTCAGTGAACTTGGATATGCAATAATATCGAATGGAAACAAATAACCACCACCTATCATTTTTGATTCTGATTTCTCACGTGTCTGTTCCTGATGGTTTGTGTAGGGAAGAAGGAACTGTTTTAATTTCAGCTGTTGAAGGCACAATATGGGCCAGATGTAATAGTGTTTTTTCTCTTGATATAACATTTTACTGTACTTACTGAGTAGTGTAAGCCATTTTTGCTTTGTGTAATGTAGCTGGTAAATGAATAGTATTCTGGGTGTACATTCAGGTAACTACAACATATGACATAGTTTCTATGATAATAAACAGCATTTGTTAAACACCAGCCTTTAAAAATGATTGCCAAAGACTAACAAAGACATTCTTCAAATATACTGGTGTATTTGTGATATATATGGCATTATTTTGATGTTTTTTCCTTGCTCCACTAGCAATATTTGTGTGTACTTTAAGGTCTGATCATTAACGTAATTCAAGTTACCAGTGACTTTGGTGGAAATTGTTTTAGGCTTCGTAAATGTGTAAGGCACAGCCCATTCTGATAAGTAATACTTTTAAAAGATGTGTATTAAAATTTTTCTCCTTAAGATGTAGTTAAGCCTTTAAGGTCTGTTACAAATTAACTTGCATAGATACTAAGATTTCTTTTATTCTGTTTCCTCAGGTTGTTCTTACAGGAATTGGAGCAGATGAGCAGCTTGCTGGGTATTCTCGACATCGTGTTTGCTTCACAAAAGATGGCTTAGACGGGCTTAATAAAGAACTTGAAATGGAGTTAGGGCGCATTTCTTCTCGAAACCTCGGCAGAGATGACAGGATCATCAGTGATCACGGGAAAGAAGCCAGGTATTACTGTTTTAACTCAGAGCAAAACTGATTCTGCTGGTTAGATACAGTTTTTCACACCCCTAACAAAATCTTAATTGAAACTTCTGTGTGTTTTATTGTCTCTAGTTCTGCTGCAGTTTTGTTAACAGGTACTGATCACGGAAAGAAGCCAGGTATTTGTCAGAGCAAAACTGATTCTGCTGGTTAGATACAGTTTTTCACACCCCTAACAAAATCTTAATTGAAACTTCTGTGTGTTTTATTGTCTCTAGTTCTGCTGCAGTTTTGTTAATGTGTACTGTGTTGTGCAGGTTTTGGTTTTGTTTTTTAAAAAAGTGGTCTGTAGTAGAGTGTGGAAGAGTTTACTTAAGGAAATTTAGCAACTTGATTTCCATCTAGAAGTTTTAAGAAGAAACAACAGATGTTGAAATAGGCAAATTCTAGCTGGTTCTATCATTTTAAGCTAAACAGTCTTTTGCAAAACTTTGAAGTGTTCTGGTGTGGACCTTTGGGGAGTGTCTCTGGAGAAAGACAGTGTAACAGGAGCTGTGTATTCCTATCCCTGCAGTAAAGCATAGTCAGTATCTACCACATTTCCTGGCTGTTAAGGCTGAAGAGTTGAAGAATCATTTTATTTGTGCCTACTTCTTCCATGCTACCATCAACTTGAAAAAAATTCCTTAGGTGTTGTCCAGGAACAGAGGCCACTCAGGCACATGAAGGATTTTCTCATGTGATCTTTGTGCCAGTATTTTTCCTAATCTTAGTTGCACGTTTTCAGTTCAGCATAAGAACAGTTGCAGTGGTGGATGTGCAGTGCTCTTAACCATGCACATGATAGGTGTGAATGCCTGAAATTCAGAATTTGATACCAGTATTTGTTGTGTAAATCTTTTTGTTTCAAAGTTACGGTGTAGTTTCACACAGTCTTTGCATGTGGTAAAGGGGAAAACCAAAATTATTCCTGTAGAATTTTTAAAGGGTTTTTACCCATGTAAATTTCTCTTTCAGGTTTCCTTTTCTTGATGAAAATGTTGTCTCATTCCTCAATTCTCTGCCTGTCTCAGAAAAAGCTGATTTGACTTTACCTCGAGGAATTGGCGAGAAACTGATTCTGCGCCTTGCAGCCAAGGAGCTGGGCCTGACAGCCTCAACTGTTTTGCCAAAAAGGGCAGTACAGTTTGGATCTCGGATTGCAAAACTAGAGAGCAACAGTGAAAAAGCATCTGACACATGCAGCAGGCTGAAGTTACTTTCAGTAGATGAATTATAGAGCTGTATCTGGAGATGTTGCATTCATTCTATACACAAAGTCAGTAAATCAAGTTTTCTTACAATGTTTGGTCTGGGTTTTTTTACACACTTGGGCATAATTATTAATAATCAGAGTTGTACATGTGTGTGTGTACAAGGAACTCACTATGAATGCATCCTGTGCTTTTTTTTTTGTTTTAATACTGAGATACTGCTTTTTGTTTTAATACTGAATGCTTAGTTTATAAACTGGAATTACTTGGTGATAGCAACACAGTATTTGTTTCTCTGACAGGTGATTTCAACACTTGTAATCCAGGTATTGTCCCTAACCATAACAGCATTGAAACAGTCTTCATTGAACTATTCATTTTATTAAGTTACTTTTTAAGATGCCAACCATCGTATCTCTTTTAATTTTGGCACCTTGATGGAATCTTCTTCAACTCTTTTTGAAATATCAATTCCCAGGGGAGCTCTAGAAAACAAAATTATGTATTTGTTAAAAATTAACATTGCCATTGCCATATCACACAGACATACTGCTTCAAAGTTTAAGACCAGCTGGTACTTTTGAAATATCTGCATTTTGTTTGGCCTTAAGCCTAACATCTATACAATCATAGTAGGAAAATACATAGAACTGTTATGATGTATGATAAATTAAATTTCTGAGCCAAAACAAACATCAATACCAGCCACGATCATTTGTATTTAAAACTGCCTTGAAGGTAACTTTTAAAATTTCTATGTGCTGCAGAGAGACTCCTCAGCAGCTTGTGCCTCTTTTTCATGTGACCTGCCCCCCTTTCCCAGCCTGCAGTGAGGACAGAGCCAGGGAATGAGCAGTCACTCACCTTGGCTCATAGCGGACGCCAGCAGCGCTGTGAAGGACCCCCAGCCCTGCACGTAACCTTTCAATGCCATTCCTGAGCAACAAAGCAATTACAGAAAAATGTACATCACAACTCTGCAAATGAGCACATTGTTCAGTCAGCAAAAAAAAAAAGCTCCTTGACTCTCATGTCAACTTTGCATGTGCTCCTGCAATGTTGTTTAAAGAGAAACAACTCTTACCATGCAATCATAACACCATTATCCGTGCAGAGTCTTGGAGGAGGACACAGTAAAGCAAAATCATTTGCATCTGCCAGATTCTGTAGGACTTTTCTGATATACTGATTACTTGCAACTCCTCCTGATACAACCTAACAGCATTTCAAAAAGAAAAAAGGCATTAACTCAAGTATTAATTGGTCACACACAACTGGCATCATGTTTAGAAAAGGGTTATCAGTTGAAGTTCTAAAGACAGCAATAAATGCTGCATTTAAGATTAAAAAATACCAGAAATGAGTATGCTAAGTTTGCTTATTATGCAAAAAGACATTCCTGAAACACGTCAGTCTAATGGAAGGTGTCCCTGCCCACGGCAGGAGGGTTACAACTGGATGATCTTTAAGGTCCTTTCCAAGCTAAACCCGTCCATGGTTCTACTGTAACTAGAATAGCCTTCAAGTATTGGGCAGCACGAGGGCAAGTTGTTACGGGAGGTTAGATTGTCTTACCATCTAATCTCTCTCTAGCTTAAAACCCAGCTAAATATTTATATGACTGTTACTTCAATATTGTTGGTATTTTAACAATACAATACATACAGACATATGAGATCTTCCTCATACGTCAAAAGGTAGAAAGTACAACAAGGCATCTGCATCTTCAAATGATGCTATAGAGTCAGATATAAAAAGGAAAAAATATACCCACCAAAGTGGCATTTTTTGATGGCAATATGCTGTTTTTGATGCAGAAGAGCATGCCTCGATACGTCCTCTGGATAATATGAACAGCCACTGCGTGCTGTACAGCAGCAGCAACATCGTTAACACAGGATAGGATCTCCCCTTCCTGAATACCTATAAAAGTATATCATCAAAGGGGGCTCCTGAGTGCAGGTCACCAAAAGCTCAGTTTGTATCTGACTGCCTAAAAATACCTTCTTCTTTTTCTTTCTGTACAATGCCATTATTGACAACGTTTTGCAGTCCGGAGAAAGAGAAGTCGCAGTTCCGATACTGCCGCATGGGCAGTCGGAAGGTGAGCAGTTCCTGGTTCCCACTCCGAGCCAAGTGCTCTATGGCCTTCCCCCCAGCCATGCTGTGGCACTCGGGGTGCTTTCTTAGAGACAGCCTTCGTGCCACCTGAGGAGATGACAAACAACAGACTTGGAATCAGTTCCTCCTGGAATGGCATCATTGTACTGCAGTCCACGGAGTAAAATGTGACACCAAAACATCCAATCCAATGTGAAATTACAAAGAGGGCATAGTAAGGCTATCATGGCTGATAACACCAGCCCAGCAGGATTTTTTTTTTCTTGGAGTATTTAGAAATGCAATTCTAGAACAATCTGGGCAAACATGAGGATCAACAAATTTTGCAGGAAATATTAATTACTCCATTTTTAAGCTACAGGAAACACACAAGGACTGCCATACTGTATTACCAGATACACAGGAACAAAGCTGGTTTCAACTTTTGAAAATACCCTTTATGATTCCATGCATTTCCCCAATTTTTTAAATTAATATGCACAAATACTGTTTAAAAACAGTGCTGAGAACAAAGCCATAAGTGACCAGCTTTACAGACTGTACTCAGGGACCCAGAAAACTTAAGATTGTGAAGGCCAAACCATGCTTTTCAAACTCTAAAAACTAAAAATAGTAAGAAATGCGTTAACATGCACTGTTTTAAACCTGACAGCGTAATAATACCTCTATAAAATACCTCTATAAATCTTCTCTAATTAATACAACTTCTTTGTATAATCAGTGTCAATGAAACATCCAACACCAGTTTTGGCTACGCTGCCTATTTGCTAAAACATAATTAATGTACATACATTACAGTTGATGTTTTGTGTACATTTTTAACAGTCTTTTGTACCTTAAATCTATGGCATTTCAAAATAGAAAAAAAGTTACATAAAACCTGTACTGCATTGAATTGCTGTCCTCAGGCTGATGATATTACTGCCCTCATGTAGTATAAAAGCAATAAAAAGAAGAGGACAACTAAAGAAAGGTAAGAAAAGGAGGTATTACCTTATCCAGCATGTCACCCGGTGCGATGTCAATGGACTGTCCAAGCAGGAGGAAATCTGAAACTCCTTGTGCTACTGCCAAGAGACAGTGGCCTCCAGAGATGAGGAGAACTAAGAAGGGAAATTCCAGGTGATGCGTGAGCCTGATGGTGAGTGCGTGAGCCTCCATGTGATGGATGGGGATGAAGGGTTTCTGGTGCCTGCTGACCAGGCCCCGGCTGTACTGCAGCCCCACGCCCAGGCTCAGAGCGAGCCCGGGTTTCACCGTGGTGGCCACGGCTGCAAGGTCAGCCACAGAAACGCCGCTGGCACAAAGGGCCTCTTGAACCACTCGGTCGATGTTCTCTCTGTGAAGCTGCTGTGCCACCACGGGAATTATTCCTCCTGATCTAGTAAAACCAAGGAATTGCAATGCATTGGTTTATAACAGATAGACTGCCATAAAAATAGTTTTCAGGCACCTCTTAACCTTGTCGTATCCTGCCTGTTTCCTTAGTGCTTTCTCAAATGCCTTGTTTAGTGTCAAGGGCACTGAAGGGAGCACAATTATCAGTGGAAGGCCAGAAAAGGATGTAACTTGCCCATTTTGGGTACAGATACATTTAAAAAGTATCTCAACACTGTTCCAAAACAATGTAACTTAATATTCACAACCCTTCACTTGTTAGCTCATGCTCTTAACGACCAATGCTTATATTTGACTAATTTTTCCTTTTTGAAAATTTGGTTATCTTAACAGTAGCAGTGTTTTCATCTTTTATTCAAGCTAGAGAAGTAATCTCTCTCTTTGAAAGAAAATACTGGAGGAAACTTGTTAAATGCATGACAATTTTTTCCTCCACCTTAGTACTATCTCAGGCAGCATGTGTTGGGGCCAAAGTGATACATCTTCACACCCACACACCACTTACTGAGTTCTATGGGACAGGGAAGACTTTCCTATGGATGATATTATAAGTAACAAAACCAGTAAAATCGTTATTAAGGCAAAAGCCTTGAGAGAAGTCTGTTCTTACTGTAAATGAACTTCCTTCTGACAGTGCAGTGCTTCTCCCAGAACACAGCCAGCTTCATCCACCACAGCAGCACCGGTGTCGTCACAGCTCGTCTCTATTCCCAAAACCAGCCTGTGAAAACGCTGCTTCCCACAGTGAGCAGAGCTGGTCCTCAGCCACGCAGCTCGCCCGTGCTTCACCGACCGCAAAACCCTTTTGGCAACGCTGTTCATTGGTTATAATCTACCTGGTGGTTACGTCTAGAAGAGAACTGGTACAGTTTACTATTAGTAGAGGGTTTTCAAGCACGTGTTCTGCTCTGATTTTCCGAAGAGCTTTTAAAGTCACGAATGGCCACACGCGACATTTAAGACCCTAAGAAAAAATAGCTGGCAGGTAACGTCCTGTTTTACCTGAATTACGTGTGAAGGGAGCTCCTCACTACGCCTGGTGGCGGTGCCTCTCGCAGCCCTCCGGGAGGTCACAGCCGGCCCACGCGGGCAGGACAGGGCAGCTCTGGCCGCTCTGCCGGGTCACGGACTCGGCTCCACCTCCGCGGATCCTCCTCCAGCCCCAACCGGGGGAGCGGCGCCCGGAACCCCGCGGCCCCTCCCCGCGCGAGTCGCGGCGCACTCGCGTCGTCCCCGTGTCGCGATCTGTCCCCGCCCCCGCCCCTCGCCCGCCCCGTCCCGGGCCCGGCTCCGCCCCGCCGCGGACGCGGGCGGTGCTCCGGGCCGGCGCAGCCGCCGTGCGGAGAGCGGGAACGCCTCCGCAATGCTCCGCTAGGCTTTGTCCCGCCGCCCCCGGGCACCCCAGACCTCGGGACACCAAGTTCGGCCCTTGTCTTGCATTCCCGGCCTAGGGCAGTACAGCTTTGTGATGGCCATTACTTAAAAATCAGCCAGTTACCGCTTTCTGTGCAAGCAACAGACAGAACTAATTACTTGCAATTGCTGAAGAAAATTCGTAACTCATTACCCTTTTTAAAACATCTTTATCGATAAAGTAAATAGCCGGAAAATTGCTGTAGAAAAGAAAAAAAGTACACCACTGTAGACTTGTCTTTTGATATTTTTATTATTTTTTTTTCCAGCTCACTGGCTGCCACTGCAACCAAAATGTAAATCAAGTCTTACTTGTGGTCTTCCTTTAAATCTGAGCTGGTTTGGGCTGGCAAACACACAGCAGACTTCAGAATTCATCCTTTTTCCACGACAGAGAAATAAGCGCTCAGAGCAGTAGATGTACCTCCTTCACTCTAATTCCAGAGCTGATAATATACAAGATTACCCCACACTACACAGTACCCCTAAAACACAGCATTCCTCCACATTTCCAAGACATGCAAGTTATCTATACCTTTTTCTGCAAAAGCATAGTTAGTCCATGTGATTTGCCTACTCACCTACTTCTAGTTCAGCTTCTATTCTAGCTTACAACCTACACAGCTTCCGTGTTCAGACATTTGCTCTGTAACAGAGCACCTTCTCTTACAACAGCAGCAAGCCTTTCCCCACCACCTCACAGGCCTCTCACTTTCTGAAAAATAACCCATTAGTGAATAGCAGAGAAAACAGTCAAAAATTCACACCTTAAAAGAAATTGCAATTTTTCAGGATGTCCCACTTATACATAGAAAAGTCAGTAGCCTGGTAAGCAAAATGAAATAAACACAACAGTAGCAACTTGTAAAAGCATACATAAACTGAGCTCTTGAGTTGATGTGAAACTCCCCTGAGCTGGCAGTTAAGGACTTTGTTCAGTTATTGTGACAAAAAAAAAATAAAAAAAAAAATCACAAGAACAGAGAAGGCAGGAATGATACCATCAATTTACACTCGCTGTCACAGTACTTACTGTGGGACAAACTTTTACAATGCAAAAACAAGCACAACCACTTACAATCCATTACAGCAGAAACTACCTAATTTCTCTTAATCTAAGAATGTGGCCTCACCAGTCCTTGGCATTGAGGATTCTGGATTGATATGTAAAGTTACCGCCTGCATTATGGATGATGGGTATTTGTGAAACTCTGCTCTCCATTTCAGCTGTTACTTGAACCTTCCTTACAAGCCACTTGCATCAGCCACACATACAGTCTTAGTGGGGATTAGGCTTTAGAACTGGGCCTGCCCAGTTCTTCATGAAAATCTTTCTTCTACACGTTTCCAATCCACATTGAAGTATCTGAAGGCATCTTCTTACAAAGTCGATTTTCATCCCAGACAATGCTGCAGGAAGCAGGAATTGTATCTCAGACGTAAAAGCATCTCTCCCCGGCTATGATGAGATACTCAGCACAGCAGACTACTCATTTCCTTCACCTGGGAGCAGCAGTAGCCATGTCAGGGGCAGCCAGTGTTGAACCTTCTGCTCAGTATTTATTGATGCCAAAGATTCGAACCCCGTGCAACTGTGGCAGCTTGGGGATAAGCACGGTCAGGAGAGAGGCTGTGTTGAGGATAAAGTGTGTGGGATCATACTTTGTATAGAAACTCGTCAGGAAGTACCTGCAGGAGAGAAGGGAGCCAGCTTAGCTGATGGCAGCCTTGTCTAAAACACATGCAAAGCATAGCTGAAAGAAGTGCTTTAGTGATTAGCAAGATTTTACTGGTTGACATCTGTATTAAATATCTCACCTGAAGTTCTAGAGTATCTACAGCAAAATTATGGTCTAAGTCTCTCCTTCCCATACCTCTCAAGGGGCTAAAAGGCAACTCTTAAGTCTATTGTTTTCTTCCAGCACTTCTCCTCACCTTGAGGAGTTACATATACTTTCTCAGTTTCTGTCCTTTATGAGCAAACTTTGTAAAGATCATGCAGGATCTTCCCTCCCCTCTCACTCTGCCATAAAAGTGAAGATGTAAATTTTCTTCAGGGACAAACAGAAAGACTTTTAGAGTCAAATATTAAATATGTATCTGATTTTTCTTAGTTACACAACCACACTTTTGTCAACAGAGACAGGTGTATAGAATTCCTACACCATTTGCATTGTGTAAATAGAAGACAATATGTACAAAGCAAAACTGATACCAGATCCCATCCACTGAGGACTGACACATTTCTAGCTCACAAGTTGCAAAACAGTTAATAAATGCTGTCACAACAGCAATTAGTTGAGATTTTCAATATTTATGACTTCACAATCTCTAAAAGAAATTCAAGAGTTAACAGTAAGTTTTCCTCACAACATTTCTAACCAATAAAGCCTGCCCCATTACTAACTGTTTACAAACTTTGACTTCAGTATGTGGAGTGTCAAAAGCAGAAAAAAGATTGTTGATTACACAGCCTGTAAATAAATACTCCCCACAGCTGTGATGTAGAAATAAACAAACAAACAAGAAAAAAAGACAGAAAATGCTTTTAGACTGTAAATTGCAACCCATTGTGTCGCAGCTTTTGAAATCATGGCTTTATGTGTCACTTATCTATAACACAGTTGTGAACTCACAGAATAATAGGAGAGATTGTGAAGAACTTCCTTGAAGATGTGAATTGTACTCCAT
Organism: Emberiza elegans; assembly: GCA_024865655.1. Taxonomy (NCBI): domain Eukaryota; kingdom Metazoa; phylum Chordata; class Aves; order Passeriformes; family Fringillidae; genus Emberiza; species Emberiza elegans. Next base: position 3,796,103 of record JALJVW010003518.1, read on the forward strand.
AATCCAGTTGCTCCCAGTGTGTTAGTAGCCTAGCTTTGCCCTGATCAGGTGTTTCAAAAGGAGTTCCCTTTACTGCATGCAAAAACACATACATTCCCTGGGGAAAATAAAAAGTGAATACAGAGGCACTTTCAGTAATATTTTAAAATAATTGTTACATTGTTCAATGCATTGTAAGTTTTAAAAAATTAAAAAAAAAAAAAAAAAAAGAATGAGTGAATTCTCACCCAGAAGAGCTGCTAGCCTGTAATGACAAATTATTGAAGAGGAAGGAAGAGACAAGAAGTGATTTGCCTGAGACTGTGTAGAGTCAGAATTAAAGCCCAAGTCTGTGCGGCATCCAATCCACTCCCTTGCCTTTGACACTAGTAGGCAAAAGTTCCTTGCATTCATCATTCCTTGCAACAGAATTTTAACAAGCACTGTAACAAGTGTGGATTGGTATCACCACTTTCCCAGCACAGTGTTAACAGAGTGATGAGTAGTATAGTGTGCATAAAGCAAAAATCTACCTACAAACACTGACAATATCACACCAACTCCTGAAAGCTTTCTCAGCTCCCTACCAGTTTCAAATCCTTAGAAACTGACTAAGCATTCTGCTGAATACCACCTGTCCACCTCTTTGCTGCTTCTCTTTAAACATGCTGGACTTTCCTTGTGACTGTTCCTGTTTGATGGGAACATGCCATGTATGGCTTGTTCTGAAAGACCAATTTGGGCCTCTCGGTTTCAACAGGTTTCTTCCAGTTTTAAAAAACACTTATTTTCTATCAAAGAGAGTACACCAACTCCAGGGAAGAGTCTCTATGAGACAATATCAAAAATTTCCTTCTCTTTCTATGCATATACAAAAATTTTCGTAAGAAAGCTTTATATAGAAAAACAATCACATTTCTTCCAGATTCTTATAATGGAGGTGAAATCTCAGCAAATCACTTAATGTCTCTCTCCTTCCACCTTTTTTTGGAACAGCCTCCAGACCAGAGCCCTGTGAACCTAAAACAATTTATTTGCTTAATTAATTTTTTGATTCATGACTTTTGCAGTGTCTATTTTAATAACCATAAAGACACTTTTAGGACAGATCCAAATGCTTACTCCACATTTTATTTCCCAGTGGTACTTGCAGAAAGAATCATCAAAAATGCTTTCAAGGTTAGCTACGAGTTTTCCATTAGTGGAAATCCAAGATTTTTTTTTTCAAACCATTTGAGGATTGTTTCAAAAAGAAGTGCTATTTAACTTCTGAAATATCCAACAGTGCAATTTATACTCATCTTCTAGTGTTCCACTACAAAACTACTTGCCAGTGCATGCTCTCATCCCTGTTGTCATTACAGCTACTTGCAATGAGTTCAGTAAGGCATGTGGGAAATATTTAGTAATACTTGTCTCTGCCAACATCTTCTGAAGTCAGACATGTCTGATGCTGTCAAAGATAACACACAAAACGCTCTAATGACAGTTACAATTCCACCAGTAGTTTTAAACCTATCTACAAAACCTAAAAGCTCAAATAAAAATTAAAACTTTACATTCAAGAGGGTATTACCCATCCTCAGTGAACTATCATTTTCCTCAATAAGGAAGGAGCTATCTTTTTGTCTTCTTTGCTGGCAATGTTAGAAAGCTGAGCTAGCAAACCTCAAGTATGATCTAAATTGCTGGGTTATGGCCCTCTTTCATCTAAGCATGGCAGGACCAATATAGATAGCTGCACTACTTTACGTGGTTACAGGAAAATGATAGCATCCTGGGGAGAGGAGCAGAAAGCACCTCACAAAATCTTTTGCATACAAAAGTCATCATGCAAGTCACAACCCTCTGAATAACAAATGGTTTCAGGGCTGGGGTCAGAGTAAGTCAGTTTTCCCCACAGCTTTCAAGCGAGATTTCTTTAATGTCCTGTATGGTGACAACATTGTATTCTGAGTTATGCAGCTTGGCCAGAAAGCAAAACTAGAAGAAACAGAATAGAAGCATTTCTTTAAAAGAAAAGAGGTAGGCTGCTAAAATTAAACATTTTGGGATACTAACAGATTTATGTGGGAAAATTAGCAGGTAGAGTCCAAGAATTAAAAATGTGGTAGTTTATGGATTCAGCACAACTGTCTAATAATATACAGAACACTGTGAAAGTTGGTTGGCATGATGATTTTATGTCTGCAACCTTCCAGCCTAATTAAATGCCATTTAAAAGAATACATAACTACATAAAGAATATTTCATGTCTTTCATGCTTAAGCTGAAAGTGGTTGTCTATCACCCCTCCTCCCCAAAACAGCCAATCCTTTGTGGATAGGCCAAGGAGAGGTGATGTTTTGGATAACAGGATTTCACTGTCCATACAGACTGGCTACTTTCCTTTTCCCTTGCTACTGAAAATAAGTATTTATGAACAGCCACTATTCCAACTCTGTTCCAAGAGAGGGTACTCACCAGGTTGTGAATGACATTAGTTAAAGTCCAGGCGACAGGGACACTAAAGAAGGGAATGCTGAGCAGGACAATGTGCAGCATGCCGACTCCCAGCGCGTATGTCAGCCACATTCCACGGCTGTTCATCACCCGAGTGTTTGGGTTTACCTCGCTGTGGGCAACTCCTACGTTCATTTTTACCCTATAAAACAGATCTGTTTGAAGACTGAGACTACTGTTACAGAGGAGTACTTAACATATGCAATTTTCAAATGTGGGAAAAAGCTGCTTTAAAGAAGCAGATCTGGAGAGAGCAGAGATGTACCTGAAGATCTTCAAGCTATGGTTTATAGAGAAATCAGTACAACGGGACAGTTAGGAACCATTTGTTTAAAAGAAGTTCAAACAAATAAAATGCACAAGCCTGCTACAGAAGGGACATTTAAAAAAATAGTAAGCTGTGATGTCAGAAGCTACAGTTGCAAAGCTGTAAGAAACCAAGCTAATAACTTTTATCCTCTGAATTAAGTTTCTCCATCCATGAAAACATCCAGAGCTCTTTTCCACTTCCCACATCAGACAGTCTTCCTCCTCTTTCTTGTTCATATCATGGTTAGTGAAGAATTCTGCATATACCAACTGCCCAGCCACCTACTTCTAGAAAGAGTCATAAAGGAGTAATCTACATCTCTTCTTCTTGAAGCAGAGTGCAGATTCCCTCCCCTTCCCATCTATTAGTTTCCAGACAGACATTTCCATCTCCTAAATCTGGCTGAAATTAGAAAACGGGTTCAAAAGTTTTCTAAGCAACAGACACATGCAGAAATACACAGGATGGTTTCATATGCTGATATATCCAGGAAATTGACAGAACTTACCTACAATGCCACTCTCATCCTATTGCAGTAGAACTTGTAATTACAATTTTTAAAAAAACCCTAAACTATTGCTTACTTAAAACTCACGTGATCTCTGGGACTATAGATATTCATTTATGTGAGCGGGATGAAGTGGGTTTTTTAGCAATCATCTGAATCAGAATACAAAAGCACTGTTTAACCAGTAAAAACAAGCTTACTTTTGGTAGGAAGTTTGTTTCTGACACTTACTTATTTATTTTCTACTCCATACCTTAAGAGGTATGGAGTATAAAATAAATATGAAATACCCGAGTATTCTGCAATATGAACAGCAGTAGACTAAAAATAGCTATGCTGAAGCTGAACCCGAACCGGGGCACTGCCGACCTCACCCGGTACCTGTCGCCAAGCATTCCAAGCCGTGTACTCGCAGGGCACACATTACCTGGGATGGGCGACTCAAGGCTGTTCCTCTCTGCCCGGGATGCAGCACCCGCCGAGCCAGCACCTAGACAGACATCTTGCCGTGACCCGCCATCCTTTCCCATTCCATGCCACGATTCCAGCCCGATCCGCGGGGCAGCTCGCCGCACCGCCGCCTTTCCTCTGCCATCCCTGCCCTGCCGGCCCCGCTCCGCCGCCGCCGCCGCCCCGGCCCCGCCGCTGCCCCAGGCCGGCCGTCCCCGTGGCCTTCTCCCCAGCCCCGGCGCGCAGGCGGCCCCGGCCGCCCGTCCCTCCGCCCCCCGCCGCGGCCCCACCTTTCCGCAGCCCCGCGGCCGCCGAGGAGCCGGAGCGGAGCGTCGGGCGCCGGCCGCAGGTAGAGCCCGCGGTGCCCGTAGGCAGGGCCGGTCGGGAGGGGAGCGGAGGGGCCGGGCCGGGCTGGGCCGTCCGTACCGCCCACGGGCGCGGGGCGGGCGCGCAGGTAGCGCAGCCGCGGGGCGGGAACGGGAGGGAAGCGCCGCCGCCTCGCTGAGGCCGCGCCGGGGCCGGGGCGCCGCTTCCCGCGGGCGGCTCTGGGCAGAGGCCGGGCAGGCCCCGGGAGCAGCGAGCGCCCCGCCTCTCGCAGCGAGAACCGGGAACTGCGGACGGCTCTGTGGTTCAGGGTAAACTGGAGGGCCCGCAGGGTTTATCTGCAGCTTTTCGCCCGCTTTTTCGGCTCCTAAACCGAATAAATGCCTTAGTGCGCGCTGAGGGAGGGCCTTTGAGGAAGGCGGTGCTCGGAGGGGGGGGCGGGGTTCTTGGTGTGGCTCCCGATATCTGTAGGGCCGGAACCGTGAAACATAGGGAGATTTTATTCCCGGTTTAGTTGAGGATGGGTAGAACCGCAGTTGTTGGCATGTCGGACATGTCTGTAGAAGGATCCAAGGGTTAGATCAGTGATGGGGCTCCCGCGCAGGAAGTGCTGCGCCTTCCCACGGAGCACAGCTGCAACGCCTGTGGTCCGTGAAGAGTTATGGTAGTAAGGTGGCTTGAGCTGAGATACCCGTCTCTTAGCTAAAAGGCATCATAGGTTGGGTGCCTTTCCATGGGTAGGACATCGCAGAAGTGCCTTTGTGCCTCCTAAGAGGCGTTCCCGAGATGCGGCCAGCGTTGTGTCCCTCAGTTGGAGTCCAGGGCAGGGGACGCCACACACCTGATTCCTCTCCGGAGCTGCCTGCATCGGTCACACCTCATAGAAAATTTGTCTTTGAGGTCTCCAGCATTTCTGTTTTAAGATCCTCCCATATCTTAGTTAGTGTCTTTTGATGCAGAGACATCCAGCTCCCATCTGATTTACTTCCATGAGTGAATCATGAAGCACTTGACACGGGAGTCCTGTACAGTGCATGAAAGCCTCAAAACCTGCCTCTGAACACATGTACATGATACTAACATCGTCTCGTCTTCAGCAGTGCACGTGTTCTCCTGCTCCTCTTGTTTTCCAGTTGGTGGAAAAAACATCGATCCTTTTACCACATTTGAAAGGCAAACTCCCTTTGCAATGTAAATAACAATAATAAAGAGAAACCCCCCTTTGTAGCTGTTCCTAGAAAAGTTTCAGTAGTGCTTGCACTTCATAACACTGTACTTCCTCCCCCCGCCTCCCCCAAAGCCAAGTAACCACATTTTTACTTTGTCTTTTATGTTTGAAGAGTAGCTGTCTTTAGAAGGATGTTGAGGCAGAGAAATGTCCTGTAATTGTTGTATCAGCTGCATACACCCTGCAGGGCAGTGATGCTCAGGGGTGTTGGCTGCAATCCCTCACCAGGACCTGGCTGTGTCAGGAGGAAATCTGTGTTTGTTCCATTCCTCCATGTGTGCTCATATCCTTGGGACAGGTGCTGAGTGTGCAGTCTGTGTTCTTCAGCAGATACCTTGGACTGAATCAATGGGAAAGCCAGGACTGCCAGGATCGTTTGCCTTTCAGTGTAAATAACATTATATAACATAGACCAGAGAAGAGAAGCTGCCTGTCTGAACCATTCCCCTGCTTCTCTCATATGCATATAAAACTGTGGTTGAGTTCTTTGGGGCAAGCTACAAGGATCAGCAAAATAGTTTTCCTGGGGCTTGGCTGTTTGTGTCAATGTAGGTACTTAAACAGAAATGCATGCTAAAATTCACAGATCAGTGTACAGTCTCTTCATGGGAGAGTGTCTCTATAATATAGCAAGAATTTTATAACCCTTTGTATTTCCAATAATTAAAAAAAGAAATCTCCACTGGTTTATAAGGCATTTTCATTTTCAAGTGAGAGAGTGACATAGAAATAAAATGACCTGCCTGAGGGCACACAGTACATCAGATCAGAGAGGCAAGACTCCAATGGAGAACTTTTTTGTGCTTGGTTTTTATTTTTGCCAGTAGATCCCATTGCCATCGAATATGGCTTTTCCTCAGCATTAGTGTGTTGCCTCCCCTTTTCTCTCCCAGCACCTATTGACTGCAGAGGAAGCTGTCTGTCCTACTGTAACTTGAAAATTTCACTTTCCAGACACAATGTTGTGTTTTTCTACATTTCAAAGTTCCTGTGAAACAGTTTCTTCGAATTGTGTAATTGTAGTGTTCCTTTTACATTCTTTTTCTGTTATTTTTCTGTGCAGCTGAATCTTTCCACCATGAAACAGCTGCCTGGAGAGACAATTCGCATCCTTTCAAGTTCTCAGGTGATTACTTCAGTTGTCAGTGTGGTGAAGGAGCTGATAGAAAATTCCTTGGATGCCAGTGCTACAGGCATTGATATTAAACTGGTAAGTCTTTCTCTCAGAAAGAATTGGATATAAAATAAGATGCCAAGAAAATTGTTCCATTACAAATGTGATTTTTTAGGCTATTGTAATTTGGAGAATGGCAATGATTATTATATATTTATATGTATATATTTTTACCTCAAGTAAAAATGGTACAAAATTAGTTTCCATTTGTGTTTTTGAGGCCCTGCTTTGAAACAGGCATATTTGTGCTTCTGAGTGCGTTGCGGGGAAAAAACTGTCAGCTTTCTTAATCCTCCTTTTCCTACTTCAAATTTGTATTTTCTGACTAATAGCCTGTTTTAAAAGATGTTTGACTTAGGTTTGCTGTCAGACTGATATATTTAATTCTCATTACAATGTATTGTAAGAAAGGTAAAAATGGAGACAGTGGAAAAGCTTGCTGGCCATTCAAAACAAAAAATGTTTTTGTAATACAAATCACCACCCTGTCTCTAATTAGCATGGTGAACTCTGGCTGCTTCCAACTCTTTTTTTTTATAAACTGTTCAAAAAAGTTGACATGTCATTCATGGATAGTTTCTGACAATAGAAAATACTGTTTTTAATAAAGAATTTGAGCCTTTTTTTTCTCAAGGAATTGGGTGAAATGGGTGACGGGTCAGCTCCTCTTGCTGTCCTATTTCTGCTTTTGCAGTGTTTTGTCAGCAGCTGTAAAGTAGCAGTATCTCCTGCTGAGTAAGAAAGAAGTGTTGCTATATCCTGTATAAATGTATGTATTCAGAATAGTGTCCAATTTCCTTTCTGCAAATAACAGTGGATGCGTAGGATATTCTTGAATTAAGTGTTAGACAAATGCAATTAACTAGGAGGGCAATTCAATTTCTCCTTGTTTCTTTGTCCATGTCTGCTGTTTTTTCTGAATGAGTCTAGAGTTGTTGTGAGAATGCTTTCCTGTAGATGCCAAGGAACAGGTTTGTTACTGCTTTGAGTGAGCTGATGTGGTTTTTTTTGCTATGGTCTCTCATAATCTCTGTCTTCTCAATATTTAGATTGCAGAGTATCTTGCTTCTTGAGCAACTCCAAAGTGAGTAGTGTGTACACAGTTGTGGGGGTGAAGGGTATTGGGATCAGATCCTGGGAGCTGATCAGTAACTGCAAGGAGTGAACAGAAAAGTTGTGGAGTGTTCCAGAATGGTTGGAACAAACCTTGCAGAGGAGAAAGCCTCTGACTAATGTGGGTTTCACAACACAGTAACCAGCTTTGTCCCAAATCAATGAAAAAGAGCATTTTTAACCATTTTCAGTGCATGAGTCATCTACACTACTCTGACATTCTTTTGTCAGTCCAGCCCAATCCAAAACACTGTAATTCCAAACAAACAAACATGGGTTTACATGAGTTGTCAGCGATTAAAAGAAATTTGATGATTTTTCTTCTGTGTGTAATAGGGGAGAGGAGGAAATCTGCACTCTGTAGAATTCTAGCCAGTAACACTGTAAAACAATGGATTTTTTTCTGGTATTTTTTAAGGGGAAATTGAAATAACTCTGACCATGTAATAGAGGTCAATGACCACATTAATTCTGGGTTACTTCAAAAGCATAACAGAGAAGAGTAACTTTGAAACTCCCTTTTACGGCTTGATGGGTTTTGCCTGAAACTGCAGCATTTTCATCGTTTTAATCTTTTTCAGATGGAATAGGAGGGCATAGTTTATCCAATTTGCCTGAACAAAGATAACAATTCCTTTCTGACAGACAGAGAGGAATTAACCTGAAGATGGAATGGGTCTCAGATAAGAGTCGTGGCAGTGGTGAACTGGCTGGTGTTTCAGTCTTGATTGGCCATAGGTGATGTTATTTGGCATCTTTGCACTGTGTACCAAAGCTGAATCATACTGATTGGCATCAGTGACCTGGCAGAGCAACTGAAACATTCCACGGGTTCATAACCTTGGTAAGATTCAGCTCATGAAGGAAGGTGTTACAAAATACAAAGTTAGAGCATATTTACATAACATTTGCATAAAACACGCAAAAGTAAAAATTAATAAGATTAAAAGAGAAAGAGAGAATCATTTATGTAACATTTTGATTCAAGATAAATCTCATTTTTCTTAACTAACTGGTCAGAAAGTAAAAATTAGAATGGAAAACAGGGGGTCATTGTAAAATTCTCAAACATTTCATTAGCACATACAGCAACAGGGTAGAGGGTTTCCTGCCTCTATTTCCTTATGTAGTTTTGTGCTCAGTTGAGCTGTATTGCTTAGTTCTGTTTTGCTGCCCAGTAGGATTGACTCAAACATGAGCAAAAGCATTGTTTTTCACTTGAAGACAGCTTTTGCACCATTCATTACAACAGAAAGTGAAATATACCCATATTTCTGTTGGTTTTGTGTGTATTGTGGTTCTGAGCCTACCTCAGAGGCTTTTGATGTTTGCTAAATCAGATTATGTGTGAATGCTGATGGTTTCTTTAGATCCCTTTCTTTTGTTTTTGATTGCATCTTTTTTTTTACTTCAAGAAATAACCTTGTGAGAGTACATTATAATTTTTCATAACTGTTTTCAGCATAGGCCCTGGTAGGACAGCAGTGTTTGTTCTATTTAATCAACCTGCTTTCGGTGATCACCATCCCATGCTCTGTCCAGCATCAGTGATGGCAGCCACTGTTTTAAGATAATAATTTCTAAGCAAAACTAGTTGTAAGGTCACCTAGATGTATTACGCACTACAGCACATTTTTTTGTGTGTTGCATCATAATCTTTTCAAAGAGCCAGTCTTGCTTCTGTGGAAGAAGCTTAGTTAGTGATCCTGCAGCTCTGATTACTTTCTCCTCCTGGCTTGTGGTTCCTCCAGGTGCTGCTCACTTGTGCAGACTATAGTGTAGCTGGAAAGAAGAATTTTTTCCTGCACTTGTTTGAGATGTTACAGAACCTAAATTTCATCTTTTATTTAGCTGTTGTAAATATCTGGGCTTCAGAATTTTACCCTATTTATGCTGGTGCTTACTGAAATGACATATTTAAACTGGAATTCAGTAAAATATGCTTTACATGTATGTAAAGGTAAATCACAGAAATTGAATTTTTCTTCCTTGAAGGTTGTTTTAAAAGAGTCTCTGGGAACCTTTACTTCTTTTTGTAAAATACTGTATCTCTTTACAAACTTTTTTATTACCCTTACAATTCATGCCTTGCCCCACATTAGAATTTCAGCTTCTGTGTATTGAACTTGGAAAGCAGAACTTAGAAAATGTAGTGGAATCACATCAATCAAAATTGAAACTGAAAATGGTGTGAAATGAGGGTCTGGTGAATTCAATGGATGCAGAGCTGCATTCAAGTGATTTCAAAAAAATTGATACCAAGTAGGTAAGAGACGGTGAAAAGAGACAGAAAAATCTTCGCTTTCCAGCTATAGGTCTTCTTTTGAGCTTAGGTTTTGCTGTTTCCAAATCACAGGAAATGAATTATGTTATTTAATTAGAGAAACCAACCATCACTGTTACGCTAACATGGTGTATTTTTCCTTTTCTTTTTTTTCCTTAAACAGAGACATTTAATGATTGCTCAGTTCCTCTAAACAAGCAAAGCTTCCACTTCTGTATGGATAGTTAGAAGCTGTATCCTCAGCTGCTTCAAAATTTCATCTTAATCAATTCAGTTTTTTTACTGCTCCTTTGTGTGTTGTTCTTTTTTTAGGAGAATTACGGGTTTAGCAAAATAGAAGTAAGAGACAATGGCAGTGGAATCAAGGTTGATGATGTCCCAGTTATGGCAGTTAAACACTACACCTCAAAAATCAGCTCTTCTGAGGACCTTGAAAGGCTGACAACGTACGGCTTCCGTGGGGAAGCTTTGGGATCGATTTGCAGCATATCAGAAGTGAGCACTTGCAATAAATGTGGAGCCTTTGTGTTATGATTTTTGGTGCCTGTATGTGTTCATGGAAGTTTTATTCCATACAGAGTTTAAATGTTCCAGTGACTTGCCAGGGATATGCTTGTGTATGCTGCTTTTCTCTCCAGCCCCAGAAGCCATGTCATACAGATTTCTTGTTTGTGTCAGTCCTGCCTTTCTGCCACACAGGTCGCAGCAGTGCTCTGTTTATTTTGCTTAGTCAGACCAGGTAACAGACAGATTGTGTTGTATTTTCTTTCCTTTTGTGTCAGGGAGTATCATTTCAAAGAGTATGGCTGGCTTTGCTGCTTGATTTAGGGTAGATCAAGAGAGGAGCAACTGGTGAAGGCCAGGAGAAGTAATTTCAGTGAACTGATGGCCCACATAGCCACCATTGCAGTAAGGATTTCTGCCTTCTTATCTAGGTGATCAGCAGTCATGGGATCTTGCTGGGCTCCTTATTGCTCGTTGACATGTATGTGACTGCAGTTGCACAAACTTTGTCCCTGTGAGTAAACAGGAACCTGCTATCTGACCTAGCTGAGTCTGAGCCATGTGTTTGTATTAAGAGGATTGGCAGTGTACTGACATTTGCCACTTTACTTGTTGGCTAAAGTAAATATATTTGTTCAAAACCATGTTCAGGTTGCTGAAGGCACAGCATCTGCTAGATCTCTTGTGCTCTCCCTTTCTGAATTCATGCTGCACCAAGGCCATGTTTTAGGTGCAAGGCTGCTGAGGATTAGATCATGCAGGAAGATACCAAAGCCTGTGTCTGGTTGGAACCATCAGCTCCTGTTGAGCTCAGGAGAGATGATGGTACAGCTTCACTCCTTGGTACCTTGGGTTGCATTCACATTGCACTAAGCAGGAGTGGGTGATTTGGATGGAGATTTCCTAAGATGCTTTCAAAAGTGTTGGTGTTTTGATAGATGATGACAGACCTCAAGTCACTGGTTCCTTCTAATGAGCTCTCAGAGCAAAATGCCATCTGTTCAGAGCTTCTAATCAGCTCTATGGTACATTTCATAAGAGATGGGAGGTGGCCTGAGTTTATGAAGTGCTTTAATAAGTATTGCTCCTTGTATCAGTAATTATGTTAATTAAAACTCCTGGCATTAATTGTGTTCTGCCTACCCAAACTGCCCCCTGAAATTTCAGTTTGAAGGTACTTTGCTATTGGCCCTTAAGTAGGTCTGCAATACTATAATTCCCAGTTAATCAATTATTGTTTTTCTCTCCAGGGGCATGACTGAATGCTGAATGATTCATGTGAGACACTAAAATAAACCAAAATATCCTGAAACTCTGTATGTGTGTTTAACTGTGTCTTCCAGGTGGTTAAAGGGCAGTGGTTCTGTTACTCACAGTGTTGGTAACTGAACTCTGATTTATGACTGCTCTTGCTAAAGCAATCTGTGAATTACCTTAATAGCTTACAAAACTTGCTGTGACTGATTGCCAGATATGTTTAGGTGTGGAAAGAAGATATATTGTTTGTTTGAGAGTAGTCTTTAAGTTTGTGGAATCTCACATGAATTTAAGTTGTCATAGTGTGTTTGTCTCACAGAGGATAAAAGTGCAGAACTGTCAATTGATAAAGTTTATTTAATCTGTGCTAGAATAGAAGATAGAGCAGTGTGTGTTGTAGGTAGCAGGAATTGCTGTGCTTGTAAATCACCATGATAGAAATGCTTTTAGTTAAATGTCAGGAAACATGCAGAATAATGCTGAATGTTTCTGTGACTGTAAGAAATGCCTGTTCAAGAGAAATTTTATAAACTAATTAAATGTAATTATGGTGACTAAAGTAACAGATTGGTGTGGTGAGTGTGGTAGCAAAGCTTATCTAAGCTCATTCTGAACTTTGTCTATCCCTGATTAACACAGGTTTTTTTTACATCACTCTCTTCAGGTTTTGGTCACAACAAAGACAGCTGTTGATGATTTCAGCATGCAGTATGCTTTGGATAGCAATGGACGTGTAACCTCTAAAAAGCCTTCCCATCTTGGGCAAGGTAGGCTATCACTGTTCTGGTGTTGCAAGGTGACAGGTGTATTTTGTGTTTCTCTGAGGCTCTAGCTGATGTTGAAATTCCTGTTGGGTACTTAAAGGCTGAGTATGAAATCTTTGCAGCTGTAAATGTTTCATGCCTTGTGTCTGTCAGTTGAGAATGTGTTGTCATAGCATAAGAAATGATACCTCTTGGAAGTTGTTCTAGATTGTAATTATAAACTAGTTTCTCCTTCTCTGACTCACTTCTTCGAGCTGACAGTGGAAATAAAACCTGTAAAAATTAAATGCTCCTAGTCTGTGTAAGTATATGAAAGATTTCTTCAGGACCAAAGTAATGTATCTGTATTTAGCAAAATCCTTGCATAAAGGAGGAAGAGTTGCCCTGCTGCCATACATAGGAAATGCTGGAAGCAGCGTGGCTGTAGGACCAGGCAAAGTCACAGTTCTTTCTAACTTGCAGAAAGGGTGTGTACCTAATTTTTACTAAGGATTCTTTTAAAGATTTAGCCTGTATAGTGTTTTCCACAGCCAGAACACCTGCAGGTTGCAATGCCATGCCTTCATTGAAACTGTTGAGTTCTCTAACGTATCTAATGCTTTGCAATATCCTTCTGGGCTAGGAACTCATGTGGTTGTGTTGGTAGATGAATATTCCTCCTCCTACTGTGTACTGTACCTTGAGCTGAGGTATTTGACACTTCAGGTACAGCCCTAAAGCAAATGCTTGTGAAGGCCCTTAATGAAGCACAGTGTTCCTTTGCCTCCAGATATGTGTGATGAGATTCTAGCCTTTTAATTAATCATTTTGCTAATGAAAGCTAACTTATGCACTGAGACAGCTTTATTTAGTGCTGATTCTTGCTGTTGTTAGTGTGTTTGAAAGAAAGATAAATGCTGCAGTCATAACTCTAAATAAAGGAGAAGAATCAAAAGTCTTGATGCCTTTTTGGGGGGAATGACTGCTAATTTGGTATATTTCTTCTCATGCTAATAACCTGATTTAGTGTAGCAGCATACAGATGTCTGTTTATGTAAAAATAGTTTCCTCAAGATCCAGTCAGTGATTTGCTTTCAGTGTAATTTCTACTTTGTTTTCTTGCAGGTACTACAGTGACAGTCCTAAATTTGTTTAAGAATCTTCCTGTAAGAAAGCAGTTTTATTCAACAAATAGAAAATGTAAGGAAGAACTGAAAAAAGTCCAAGATCTACTGACAGCATATGGTATCATAAAACCAGACTTGAGGATATCATTAACACATAATAAGGTAATAATGAGGTTTTTTCTGTCAGCTGTCTTAAGGATCAGTTTCTGATGAATCCATGCAGTTCATGTAATACTTACACAAAATCTTTCATTCCTAAAATTTAGTTTTTCTTTTCATCATAGCTTTGTTTTGGACTTCCACTTACTTTATCCTTTCATAGGTGTATATTTATAATGGCTACAGATTTTGATGTTAAGCTGCTAAAACTCAGGCTCAGGTATTTTTGGTCTCTTGCAGGAGATGCCGGGCTAGATATATGAAGTATAAAAATAATTTTACATGCTAATGGTTAGTAAAGATGGTGATGATTTTCAAAACAAGAAGTGAGACCTTACTAAACCACGGGGCCTGATCAAGTGTTAACCAAAGCCACCTGAAAAAACTTGTAAAAGTTACTATTTTAGACTGTCTATCTGGATAGAAACTATAGTTCATACAGAGAGCTTGCTGTATACTGAGTCATAAGAGCTCAGTACATAAAATTATTTTATTTAAAAAGGCTGGAAAGTTTACAGTTTCTGTCATTGGTGTAAGAAGAGTAACATAATAAGCAACATTTAGTTGAGCTAGTTGCTCTTGGTTAAACTTGGGAGGATGAATACAGGGGTTATTTGGAGGTTACCTTGACTTCACTGCATGCTGAATGGGAATTCTACATCCCAGCTACAGAAATGCCATGTTGAACAGTTCCCCTTAACCTGACCCAAATTTAACAGAACAGATTTCTTTGGCTGTACCCTGGCTTTTTACACCTTTAGTGGGGGGAAGTTGTGTTAATGAACTTCCAAGTTGCCACAAAGTAGAGAGTGACATCTCGTGGCCAGATCCCTCAGCAATTCTGTTTCTGTTGTACAATAATGCTGTTTGTTGATATTTGTCATGCTCATTGAGACTTGATCAGTTACCCCATCAATCAAACATTCACACTTCAGTTCCTTTGCAGTGGAAGTAGGAAAAGGCATTGTGGTTTTCTGAAATGACAACAGATTTCCCTTCTTCCTCGGGACTTGTTTGACATGCTTTGATTGTATTTATGTATGTATTTTTAAATATCACTGTGTAGGTACTGTGAAAAACTAAAGCTGGCTACAGAATTAGTATTTCAAGGCTGAGAAAGAGTAGCTACTTGCAGTCTTACTTCATTGAAATCACTGAAAATTTGAAACCAGACATCTTGGGGGGTGTCTGCCTCCAAGATTGTATTGAGCTCCTTGACATATCTACCAGTGGTTCACAATACTGATGTTGGTCAATAAACCTAATTTTGTCTTCTTGGTGGTTTGGTTTTGCCCTCTTCAACAAGTAACAAATGCTATTTTCTTTATGGCATTTTGATTTCATCCCTTTGATCAGACTATTGAGTATCTTGGGGTGGTTTTTTCTCTGCTTATTTTAATGCAGTGGCAGTAAGGTCCAAGAACGTGATTACACGTATTTTTCCCAACACTTCCTGCAAAAATGGTGTGAAGGGTGGCATGATAGTTGCCATTGCACATTGGTGGTTTTTTTTGAACCTCACTTATTAGCTTCAGAGGTACATTCTTCAATACCCAATTTCAGGGATTATATGAATGGGTAAAAAAGTTTCATTCATTGTAATGATAAAGATGATGTTGGATTTTTGTCTTTTTCATTTTGCACTGCCAGCCTTTTTTCGTTTAATTTATTTTTTGAAAAGAGGAAAAGAAGTGAGAAAGTGCTCAAATGTTTCATCACAAGAGGTCGCTCAGTAGCCATTGCTGAGACAGGAAAATTAAAGGTTTAAGTAGAGAGAAAGTGTGGTCTGTCTCTGTGCGTGTGGAGATGCTTTAATATAGTCTGAAAGTTAAAAACTGAACTGAATTTTATAAAATTTGTATTCAGATTCCTGTCTTTTTCTACCACCATTGGTATTCTGTACAAAATAAAAAGTGACCTGTTGTATCACGCCTTTTAAAAGATTTGAAATTCTGAATTTCAGTGTGTAGCAACTTGCAGTAGGTCAATGGTGCATTTGTTTTACCTTATCACAGAATATGAATAGTCTTTTTTTTTTTTGCCTTTATATGCTAAATATTGTTGTCATTGCAGTTGCTAATTTGGATCAGGAAAGTGTTTTTTCCATTAGGACACTGCAGCATATTTATGGTGCAGTAATACTCTGCTGAACAGTGTTCTTGGTGATTTTATTTGTGTGTGTTTGTTATAATTTTGTTAGAAATGTACTAGAAGAAAGAATAAATTCTTAGAATACCTTTATTTTTTTATGTAGCTCATAGATAATGTGTTCATTTAAAAGACAAATCGTATATGCAATTATTCAGAGGACTTGCTAGAATCCCAAATTCTTGAGGCTGAACCAGTACTTTCTGTTGCAATGGAAGAAGGTGCACCTTGAGAGTACAATCAGGTTCCTGGGCTTAAAAGGGCAAGAAGATAGCAGAGATGAACTATTACAGAAGGAGATAAGGAAAGATGGATTGAAAGACTAAAAATATAGTAAGTGAGAAACATAAATAAAAATGTATTTCAAGGAAGTTTCCTAAATAAATTACAAAACCGATATTTAAAAAAAAAAGGCATGCCAGAAAACAAAACTAAAAACAACCCTCCCACAGAAAAACCAAATCCCCCTCAGTTTTTACAGTCCTGTATTTT
Organism: Emberiza elegans; assembly: GCA_024865655.1. Taxonomy (NCBI): domain Eukaryota; kingdom Metazoa; phylum Chordata; class Aves; order Passeriformes; family Fringillidae; genus Emberiza; species Emberiza elegans. The sequence continues at coordinate 3,812,405 of JALJVW010003518.1, forward strand.
ATATGAAGTTGAAGGAGTATGGTGGGTTGGATGTGGTTTGAGCAACTGGTCTTGAGAAACATGCCCATGGCCGGGGAGTTGGACCCAGAGGTCTGCAAGGTCCCTTTCAACCATTCTGTGATTCTGTGAAAGCATAGCCCTGGCTTTACTGGGGAGGAATGTTGTAAGGCTGAAGCTGTTGTAAAGTGTCTGAGGTTAGGCATCTGAAAATGGTTGCCTGATGAATTCCAGCAGAAACTTATTTTGAGCTGTTGAAGTATAGATGGTTTTAGGATGCATGCTACATTGCATGGGGAATTTCTACCATGTCTGATTAAATTTTTCAAAAGGTGTGTGTCTTATACTTTTGAATGAAATTTCCAGATTTTTTTTTCTTCTTCCTACATTTCATGTCTGTGTTAGTTTGGAAAATACTGATAGCTGTTAAGTGTGGTTCTTCACAGAAAAGAACCATCTCTTCCAGCCTTTGGTTGATTTTTAGTAGGTAAGAAAATATGTATTCTCTATTTCTCCTCAGATTTATTTATTAGGGACTCTCCATCGGTGGCTTTCCAAGATAGGAAACACTCAATTGCTGTTTCTGCTCAGAATGTTTTGTTTGCATTAGCAATAAATAATGAATCACTTTGCAGATCAACCCTTGAGGTACTATTGCTATTTTGACAACTTGGATTAGCTAGTGCTCCTTCTTTTTATGAAGGTTTATCCTGCCAAGACATTCTTTGAATACTGATAATGTTGATCCTCTTGCCAGTATGGTTATGTTAGAAAGAGGTATTTTTCTTCTTTCATCACCATGTTCCTTGAAAGCATATTGAATAATGAGACAGCCAAATGGAAATAATTTACATGAGTATTCAGCAAGTTTATTTAAAGTTAATGTTATCTGAAGGCGTGTTAAGAACATTTCAAAGTCAGCTACTGCTTAAACTGCCTCAAACCCTTCAGCCCCAAATGCTGTGGTCTAGCAACCTGTGAGCTCTGGCCGTGTTTTAGCCAAGGTGGTAAAACACAGCTTTTAGTAGTTCCAGCTCTTCTCTAGAAGTGCAGTTTTCACACTCTTCTCTGTTTCATACCAGTAGCCCTCAGCTCAGTCTCTATAAACCACTGACGCTGAAGAAATAGAAGGGTATTTCATCAATGTTTTGTAAGACTGGTGATAGGGAATGCTTTAATTCTGTTTCAATTGTCTTTATTCCACAAATGCCAAAATGAGCAAGGGCATCCAGTAACTATAGCTATTTTAACAATATTAGATATAGTAGAGCCAAAAAAATTCAGCACCAGATGGTTTAGATGGTGCCTATCAGCAGGTCATACTGTGCACAAGTGGTCCCATGTCTTGTGCAAAGTACAGATGGGCCATAAGCAGTCTCAGTACATTTTCCAGTTCCTGTTGAGGAAAACTTGGCATAAATGAATTTTTTTTTCCAGTGTTTTTCACACATAACATTTGAAGCTTGGTCACATGCAGTTCTGCCTAAAACTGTTCCTTGTTTGTTTCTTAAGAGAGTCATGAGTCAGAACTTTTGGATGCAAAGTCCATTTAAAAAGTCTTGTAATAACTGTGGGTAGTAGTCTTTCCCAAAACCTCTCATTGGTGGTGTTGACTTAAAGGATGCCATCTTTGTTTTCTTTACAGTAAGTCTTCTCTATTTTCCAAAGTTGCATAATCTTCACCAACAGTTTGTATGAAATAATCCAAATCCAGGTTTTTTTCTGTGTCCCTGCCCTCTGTAATAAGTGTGGATTTTTAGACAGTGAGTGTGTTAGGGTACATTTACCATTTTTAATAATGTCAATTTACTTCGCATTCATTCATTGTGCTTCCAAACTCTGCTGTAGCTGCATGTATAAAAAAAATCTGAACTGAACAGAAACAGCAGCACATAAAGTCTGTCTTGAATTGGAAAGGCTACTCTGTTTAATGTAATGATGATGAATGAAATCCCTCTCTAATCTGTGCGTCTTAAAATATAAAGAGGAATTATGATTAAGAATCTGCAGTGCTCTGCAGCCAGCGTTTCCATTCTAACCTGGAATACAGCTCAGTCTTTGCTTCTATTCGTTGTTCAGTGGCTTTGCTGAGAAAGACAAACAGAGAGTTAATTATGGTGTTTTTTTGTGCTGAGGACACCTGTCCACTAGGAAATGCGCTGAGACCCTCAACTCAATTTACATCAGCCAGAGAACAGCTGCCAGATGGTAACTACTTTTGGTCACTACCAACCTGGTTGAATTTGAACTGGTGACCCAGAGGTGAAATGCTTTATATCCTATTACTAATTCCTTGAGGTTTCCAGTTTCTCATCCATCACTTTTTACAAATGACAGCACAGTATATGTCAAAAATCTCAAAACAATTACTGTTTCACATATGCAGTGTGTGTTGCAGAATCTGAGATGTGCCTTTGCAAGGCTTTTGCACTCACACTGTTGGCTTTAAAAGGTGCGTGGAAAAAAAGGATGTTTCCAAAGCTGCATGGAAATTTTCCCTCTTCTTTGGCAATGTACTTTGTCACTGTTATATATGTTATTTTTGTTAACTGCTGTTTTACAAAAGGCTTTAAATCTTCCCTTTATTTAAATAGAATTCACTGTGATGTTGTATGTTTTCTGAATCACAGTTTTGGGTTGGAGACTGGGTGTTGACAGTAGTTTGATTGTTTAGGAGGCTTTATTTGTTTTTTTCCTCCTGCTAGGGAAGTGGAATCTTATAGAATGTTAGAATATCTTGAGTTGGAAGGGACCCATAGGGATCATTGAGTCCAACTGCTGGCCCTGCACAGGATGCCCCAAGAATCCCACCATGTGCCTGAGAGTGTTGTCCAGATACTTCTGGAGCTCTGTCATGCTTGGTGCTGTGACAACAGGCATGGGGAGTCTGTTTCAGTGCCCAGCCACCCTCTGGGGAAAGAACCTTTTCATAGAACCTGAGAATCATTAAGGTTGGAAAAGACCTCCAAGAGCATCGGGTCCAGCCTTTGACCAAATACCACTGTGCCCATAAAACCCCATTGGGAAGTGCCACATTTGCTCAGTGTTTGAACACTCCCAGGGATGGTGACTCCACCACTTCCCAGGGGAGCCTGTTCCAATACCTAACCACTCCTGCACTGAAGAAATTTTTCCTAGCACCTAACCTGGATCTCCCTGGTGCACCTTTGAGGCCATTTCCCCTTGTCCTGTTGCTGCTTGCATGTGAGAAGAGCCTGACCCCTATGACGTCCTGTGAGGTGGTGAGCAATAAGATCTCCTCTGAGTCTCCTTTTCTCAGGCTAAACACCCCCAGATCCCTCAGGCTCTTCTCATCACACTTGTTATAGTTTCATCGCCCTTCTCTGGACACACTCCAGCACCTCCCTGTCTTTTCTGTAGTGAGGGGCCCAAGACTGCACACAGGACATGGGTTGTGGCGTCACCTGTGCTGAGTACAGAAGGACAATCACTGTCCTGGTCCTGCTGGCTACACTATTCCTGATAAGAGGGCAGGATGCCATTGGTCTTCTTGGCCACACACTGGCTCATGTTCAGCTGCAGTCAAACAGCACCCCCAGGTCCTTTTCCAGTGGGCACCTTAATAGCCACTCTTCCCCCAGCCTGCAGTGCTGCAGGGGGTAGTTGTGATCCAAGTTCAGGACCTGGCACTTCATCTTGTTGGACTTCACACCATTGGCCTTGGCCCATGAATTCAGCTTGTCCAGATCCCTCTACAGAGCCTTCCTGCCCTCCAGCAGATCAACACTCCCACCCAACTAGATGTTGCCTGCAAACTAGCTGAGGATACACTCCCCTTCTCCAGATAATTGGAAAAGATGTTAAACAGGCCTGGCCCTGATTCTGAGCCCTGGGGAACACCAGTAGTGACCAGTTGCCAACTGCATTTCATTCTGTTCACTACCACTCTCTGGGCTTGGCCATCCAGACAGAGTGCGTGCCAAAAGAGTGCACTTTTCCAAGCCAGGGGCTTTCAGTTTCTCCAGGAGAATGCTGTGGGAGACAGTGTCCAGGACTTCACTGAAGTTAAGGTTCTATCCACAGCCTTCCCCTCTTCCACTAGGTGGGTCACCTGGTCATAAGAGGGGATCAGGTTCTCTGAACACCTGTGGCTGAACATGTGTGATTAAAGGATAAAAAGCATGTGACTCTCAAGAGTCTTTGGAATTCTTGCAAGGCTTTGAAGACAGGCGTTACCAGATGAAGATCCTTGGCTCCCTGTAATATCTTTAGCTCTTCTCCTAACTTACCTCCTAACTCCCAAATCCAAGCATTTCTCCACTGTGTCATGCTCAAGACAGTCTTTTTGTTGGGAGGGTGCTCTCATGTCATGAAAGGGAAATCTGAGTAAGGAGTACACTGGAATTTGTAGAATGAACAATGCTGTGGAATATGACTGTCTTTCAACAAATCCCCCTGATAGCTCTAATATGTGATGCCATTGGATAGACAGGTATGTAGCTGCATCTGATGAGGGGGAAAATGGTGCCTTGATATCTCCACTGGTAATTGTCCCAGCATCACATACAAATGGAGGGGGCAACTGATTCCTTAGGAGTGAATATAAAATATCTAGGAAAATAATTGATTAGTTGCTTAATTTTTTTATAAGCTAAATTGAATAATTTTTGTGATTTCTGTTTTCAAGGGCAGTTTATGTAAGGGTTCCCTTTTAGTAAGGTAACTTACCACTGATTTTCAAACAGGACACCAGTTAAGGCATGGAGCTGAAAAACAGCAGTGCTTCTCAAGGCTGGCATTCTAAAGAATGTGGTGAGGACTTCACATTGATCAGTTTTGATCTTAGCAGATGGGTTTTCTTCCACTGCAGAGAATGTGCCAGCCCTTGGAGCTGGGTGTCTGCATCATTAAGATGAAGAGATTATAGACATAGTATTGGAGGATGTGGATTTGTTTCCCTTGGGCTCAATTCAATCTTGGATATTGCTGCCTAGTTTTGTTCCTGTTTGTGTACTCTCAACAGGTAGGCAGCAATGCTTCCAATTGAAACCTAATAGGCTATTAGGTTTTAGGTCAAGAAGCTGAGGAACATACTGGCCCAAAGAGTTATCTGCAGTGAGATCTCAGATGCCAGGGTGACAAGATTTTTGAAGCATGTAGCACAAAACTAGAGAGACTGAAATGCAGTTCTCTTATAAAGAGCTAACTCACGTTACCAGCCTACAGCTCACATACAACTGCTTGCTCAACTAGACTTTTACACCCCTAAACCTCATTCCAGGGTGAATAACATGACTGTCATGAAATAAATAAAGAAAATAGGTGGGATTGTGGCACTCAAAGTCTACTTTAAGTGTACTGCCATTATGTAGTAATAAGGTAAATAGAATGAGTTGGTTTAACTCTCAGCATCCTAATTGTGCTGAAGTAGCCACAACTGGAAACAGCATCTGGTCCCAGCTCTAATTAAGATTTTCCTCTTATCTGGGATTGCAAATCACTGTAGCTGCTGGTAGAAATTCTAAAATATAAAGAATGGTTAGGGATGCAGAGCAACTGGTTTTTTTTTTGTCTCTGTTCTTCCTTGAGGTCTTTGAAGAAACAAATACTGGGCAACTCTTAATTGTCTCTAGTCCTGTGTATAGCAGGGACCCCAGTGGGAAGAGATTGCACACTCTTTCTCTGCAGTTCACACATTTTTCAAGGAATCCTCCTGCACCATATGTGTTCATCCTGAGATAACAGATGCCTAATCTGTGTGTGCATGGAGTCACACAATCATTTAGGTTGGAGTGCACATTGTCATCCAAAAAAGTATGCCTGTGTCCTAGGGCTGCATGGGATGGAGAAATAGGTACACACAGACACCCACATCATTATCTTCTGCCTATGTGCAATAGATTTTATGTGCATTAGGAGATTTTGTAAGATCTGGATCATGCAATCCCCTTCAATGAAACAGAGAGGTGGAATATATTTGGCTAGCTCTTGCAGAATCTAAGATGGGCCATATGTAATAATATATCTTTGAGTAGGCTGTTTCTGCAGCGTCATCATACTGACTAGAGTCAGATTCTTCCTTGGCTCATCCTAGACACCCGCTTTATATGACCTAGAAAAAAATATGGGGGGTGTGTGAGAGGGATGTATTTTTAGCAAAACTAAAGGGTATAAGCAAGGTTAAAAAAATAGGGTAATGCAGGAACCTCATGGCAACACTTTCCAAAATAAATGAAATGGAGCAGGCATTGTTTCTCTGATTTTTTTAATAGCTGTTGATACATCTGGGGAATATAGAAAAATAATTTTCTGTAAACTACCAGCTCGTCCTATGTTGTTGCTTCATAATATGCAGCAGAGCTAGAAATGAATACACACTCTATTCTGTCTTTATATAGTATAGAAATTTAGGAGTTGCATGGCCTGTTTAGTTTGTGGCTTTAATTTAACCTACTGTGCTAGCTATTTCCTAAAATTCTGTCTGTAGTACTGAGTATCTGGTGAGTATATGACTATTTAAAAAACTAATCTGAACCTATTACAGGATCTACTTTCAGCAAGTTTGCATTTAGTAAATTCTCATTTTCCACAGCTTTCTTAAAACCACCTTACTCAAGTGATCTTTTCAAAGTCTGAGTATCAGCCATTCTAGCAGGTCAAGCTGTGTAATAACCTTGCATTAATCAGCAACTAAGATTTATATCTGACCTGCAGCATCACACTAGGATACCCGAAAATAAACAGCATGATGTTTATATTAGTCATGTAACAAGTGTCTTTCTCAGTTTGGTCACATGCATTTAATTTAAAATACATTCTTCCTTGGCTCATCCTAGACACCCGCTTTATATGACCTAGAAAAAAATATGGGGGGTGTGTGAGAGGGGTGTATTTTTAGCAAAACTAAAGGGTATAAGCAAGGTTAAAAAAATAGGGTAATGCAGGAACCTCATGGCAACACTTTCCAAAATAAATGAAATGGAGCAGGCATTGTTTCTCTGATTTTTTTAATAGCTGTTGATACATCTGGGGAATATAGAAAAATAATTTTCTGTAAACTACCAGCTCGTCCTATGTTGTTGCTTCATAATATGCAGCAGAGCTAGAAATGAATACACACTCTATTCTGTCTTTATATAGTATAGAAATTTAGGAGTTGTATGGCCTCTTTAATTTGTGGCTTTAATGTAACCTACTGTGTTAGCTATTTCCTAAAATTCTGTCTGTAGTACTGAGTATCTGGTGAGTATATGACTATTTAAAAAACTAATCTGAACCTATTACAGGATCTACTTTCAGCAAGTTTGCATTTAGTAAATTCTCATTTTCCACAGCTTTCTTAAAACCACCTTACTCAAGTGATCTTTTCAAAGTTCTGAGTATCAGCCATTCTAGCAGGTCAAGCTGTGTAATAACCTTGCATTAATCAGCAACTAAGATTTATATCTGTACCTGCAGCATCACACTAGGATACCCGAAAATAAACAGCATGATGTTTATATTAGTCATGTAACAAGTGTCTTTCTCAGTTTGGTCACATGCATTTAATTTAAAATACATCCAGTAAAGAAAAAAATCACTTGGCACTTTCTGTTTCCATTTTAAGTAATCAATTTTAAAATAGAAGCAGTACAGGATATGTTTTATAAGAGGAGCTATAAAGAAGAGGACAGATTCTTTCATCACTCCAGAATGTCTTTGAGGAGGCTTAGAGCAGGTGTAGAGGAGAGAGGCTGAGGCAGCCCTGGGCTGTCCTTCACCTCTGCCTGCTCTGGAGCACGGGGGGACTCTGTGCCAGAGCTGTGGACACCCAACCTGTGGCTCTCCTTACTCATTTCTCCCCTTTTTCTCTTCCCTGTCCCCCGATGTAAATTGTGTTTTATGTTTGTGGGGTTCACCTTGCTGTGGAATAACCAAGCTGTGATCCAGCATGTGCAAAGGGCTGTCAGGCTACTCTATGGGAGATGAATTACATTCAGGCAGGACTAAAAAGCCCCACTTCACAAATGCTGCAGAATGTAGTGGAACTGGAAAATTAAAGATTTGGGAAATAGTTTAGGGTCAACAGTCTCAATGCTTTACAATTCCACCTGTCCTGTAGGAAGGGAATATCATGTTCCAGGAGAACTGTGTTCTTCTGTGGAATTCACCCCTGAAGGCCAGAAAATATTCCACTGGACAGGTGGAATTTTAAGACTATGTATAGCATTTCTTGAGATGGGTGCTTGTGTATTTTTTGCTCTCTCACCATCCTTTCACTTAACAGCATATATTTGAATACTGTGAGCTCATTTTGAATTTATTGGACACCTAGCATCTACTGAAAATACAAATTTTGACAGCACTGTAACATCCAATTTAAAATGCAACATGCTGCATTATTTTTCCTTTTGTGTTTAAAGGAAAACATTGAATACACTCAGGCAACTAACAGTGGCAAAAATGAAGTGGACCTGAGTGTAGCAGTCTCAGTTGCCTAGAAGCAGAAAACCAACCAAGGATAACATTTTTTTTGTTGATACACAGCAAAGAAAGTCAGCAGATTCAGAATTAAATTTCTGACTATTTGGCATAGGACTTCTCATTAGTGATGGACAAAATTTCACCTCCCAAAGTAAGTAATACGTTCTGTATGCATAAGTGGACTTGACAAGTAACTTCTGTTGCAAATTGCAGTTCATATTGCAATAAATACATGGCTGTATTTATTAAGTATTTATAATTATATTTCAAGACATACAGCTAATACAGCAGATGGTCCTTCATCCTTCTAACTTGTAAAAGTTTTCATTAGACAAATAACTGCTTTCCTAATACATAGTTCCTTAGAAACTGCTTTTCTTTCTAAATGGCAGGCTTATCATACACCTAAAGTATCCCAGTGAGAGCTATGGATGGACAGCTAATAGCCTGATCTCTATTAAAACAAGCTATTTGATACAAGTAACTAAAACATTGCAGGGCCCACTTTCAAATATTGACCAGCCTGTGAGAGACCTGACATAAACCCTCACTTTAACTGCTCAGGAAAAGCACAAATCCCACTGCTGTGCATCTAAGAGGAGAAGTAATATTTGTACTGACTTGGTTTTAACAGTTGCCCTCAGGTACAGAAGTCCAGAAGAGCCACAGAACATGCATGAGTACAAGCTTTGCTTAGTTTTCCAATTGCTGTGTCTGAATAAGTAACAGAATATGAGAAGACGTGTCAAAAGGTACCATATCGAGTCTGTTAACACTGAAAGTTGTGATTTTCAGAGGGTCAAGGTACAGAATGTTACATATACAGTGTGTGTGCAGTTGCATATGCATGTTCATAGACATGACATGAGTTCAACAAATATAATGTCAAAAATTTGACTCTGTGCCATTTGTTTCAGGCAGTTATTTGGCAGAAGACCAGGGTATCAGATCACAAAATGGCCTGTATGTCAGTTCTGGGAACAGCCGTTATGAGCAGTATGGTACCTTTTCAACACTGCTGCGAATATCCTGAGGTGAGTTTTAACTTCCTTCTCCCAGATTCACTTCAGGTCTGTCAATGAAGAGAGCTAAAGAAATACTCAAAAAGAAGGAGATTCTGAAAAAGGTGTGTCTCCAGATTGACATCTGATTAATGCATTTGATTCTATTACTGTCCTCTCTGCAAAATTAATTGGTTTGGTGATTGAAAATCCACTCCAAGAATCACCTCGTCAGGACTCATGTGGCACTGATCAAATGGCAGTAAAAACAGTTGTGATGACAAATGCAGAATTGCTGATTGCTCAGAGCTGTCTCAGTTGGGATTCCTGGCCCACAGGCAGGTTGTGCTCTCATTAATATCTGAGCATTTAGATGGTTCTCATCTTCGTGGCCTCTTAGCCTTGTACTCTAAAGAGTATTCCCTCAATTTCAGTGGGGGCACCTGAGCAGCGAAAGAAACACATACTTAGAAGGGCAAGTTATACAAAACTTCCACCAAACACGTATTTCAACTAAACACTTTCTAGTTTTCAAAAAATGCTGCGTTCTTGGCTTCTTTTGCCTCTTCTGAAAATGAGGGAGTTCCCCATGATACCCTCCTTTGTCTAATGTTTTCAAAAATTTTTTACTCTGCTTCCATTCTTGTTGCAGAAATTTTTTATTAAAGGGGAATCTTGCTACCTTGGAAACTTGTAAGTTGCATTTTCCTGTATCATCACCTTGACAAGATGAGATGAATCCCTGTAAAGTCACAATGGCTCTTAGACACAACTTACTAATGCTGCATTCAGCATGGTGCTCAATAATATTATTCAGACTTTAAGGTCTCACTGTTTATATGTGCAGCTTAATAGCATTATTCAGACTTAAATCTTGAGTTTGCCAGAGTGCTTTTATACATGCAGTAGAATGAGGGGAAGCAAAGCAAAGTCACTTCTTTTACTTTCCAAAGTTTCATTTGTTTATGTCTGAACTGAACATCCAGAGCTATTCTTACCTGAATGTAGCTTGGATGTGCCCCCAGGACACGTGCAGGGGGCTCCAAAGGGAAGATAAGGGGGTATTTAGAAGGGAGTAGCTTGGAGGAGGCACTTAGGTTCTCACATTACTTCTCTGCTATATCGTGAGGCATCCATATTCCTTGAATAGAAGTTGGGGAACATTCCATCTCTCTCTCTCTCTCTAAATAGTGTGTAAAATACCATGTGCATCATTTATAGGTGTATAAGTGATCCATGCATAATGTTGACGTTCAGAAACTGTGGACATTTCTAAACTAGGCAGCCCAACACTACGGAGTGGCAAAGTTAAGTTGCCTGTGTAATCATTTTTTCCTCCCTTGTGTGCAGGTATTGGAACAGGTATTTAAGGGCAAGGCATACACTGCTTTTTTTCCTTCACAGTCAGTCTCTTGTTTGCTACACAGACCAGAGGGCAGCTCTTTAATTCTTTTAACTCCTATTTGTTCATTGTGTAGCTGCATGCTCCTTTGCTGCAAAGTCTACTCTGAAGACAAAACTAATCTTGCTGTTCCTTTCTGCAGAGTTTAAACTTCTTCAACAAGTGATCCAGGGATTTTAAAGACTGGACTTCTTTTGAAAACATCTTCATTATGGGCACTGAATGAAACAGGAACACATTTCAAATTAGCTTTGAAGCATGCAAATTCAGGAGCTATGTGTAAAATAAAAAGAAAACCAAGAAAATAAAGAACTAACACAACTTCTTAAACTTTTCAGATCCCCAGTCTTGTAAATGGATAGATTTATATGGGCTGAAAACTTTCACACAGGAAATTTCCCTATTGTCTTCTTTTCCTATGAAGTTTAAGTTTAGCAGCTACATGTGCCCTGGGAGAAAGATAAGTACAAAAGAAAGGCATTCTGCTGTCCACCTGTCACAGATATATTTTAATGCATACAGAAGTTGTGGTTTTTATTAAAGTAACAATTTTGAAAACAGTTAATCTAGTATGAAATCAAAGTTTCATTAATATTTTCCAGTCTCTGTAATTTTGTCTTCATACTTCATATACTTTCATATATGAAAATTCTACTAAGACTATTGTTATAAATTGTAGATAATTTTTAATGAGCATACTGATATTTTACATGGCTGTAAATAGTAACAGCAGTCGGCCATTTCTAAAGTCTGGTAACTTGTTAAATGAGTTGTTTAGAGACTTTCAGTTTTGCTTTAATGTTTTCTGTATATAAAAATATTGTTGGAAGTGGAAGACTCATACAAATATTTCTGAATTAGAAAAAGAAGTGCAGAGGAGGAACATTGAGGGGGGATGTGCTAAAGCTGCAGAATAAAATCTCAAAGTGCTGCATGTTGTTTTCTGATAATCATCCAACAGATATTTGACACCTCTTTAATTTGACCAGTGGTGTTTGGTTCTTTGCGACGTTGCTGACCAGAACACGCCAGCTTTAGCACAGAATGCTTGGTCCAAGGTCAGGAGGGAATAAGGGAGCACATGAGCAGATAGCTGCGTGACGTAGATGAATGGGAAGGATAGGCCAAGTCCCATGGATCTTAAATTCCATTTCAAATGCATGATAATTTGGATTTTAGCAAATACAAGAGGTTCTGCCAAAAGCAAAGCTTATGAGGACTCATTTCTGTGTTCAGTGATCCACCCTGCTACCAGAACATTCTCCAGACTTTCTCATATCTCTGAAATCCTCATGCTGCCCCAGTGTTCTTTCACCTGTTTGTTTGGGCAGGTGGAGGAAGGCAGTGTGTGGGGCAGGATGTGGGCTGCCCAGGATGTCATTTCTTGTGTGTTGCTGTTCCTGGCTTTTGAAAAGTTACAATTGCCTTTTCTTTAGTAAGGTCATTATCTTGAGGCTGTTCTCTCCAAGCAGCTGTCAGTTATCAGAGGAATTGTGGAAATGCATCTTTGGGATTTCTGCTTCTTTATCAGATTGATTTGAAATCCATCCAACAGTTTCAAAGTTGCTTAGTGAGGGAAAGGGGGAAGAGATGGGACAAGCAGCACAAGTCATCAGCCTTATTTTGACCTGAAAAACCTGTTAAAGAATCTCAACAGAAAAATCTTAAAACTTGGAGTTCATGTTAGGTACACAAATCATGTGCTGTTTCCAAGGCTCCCTGGCAGTGCTGTGCTCACAGGTTCTGCTGCAGCCTGTGAATCGTGGGTGCTCAGCACTCTTGAGAGTCAGATGATTTGGATACAGGTGGCGTAGGTAAATTTAGGTGCCCTGAATAAATGCCCTGTGACAGGCTATTTAAGGTGCTCTGTACATAGAGAAGGAGGGATTGTGTGTTTTGGGCTTTCCCTGTGGGGGTGGTTCACTGCTGCCCTGGCCAGGTTGGGCAGCAGTCTGTGCCTTTGGCTTGGACAGGGCTTAGGTTGGCAACCCCACAGTCAGCAAGCCAAGAGCTGCTGGCCTGGCTCTCCACAGCCTCAGCTCCAGGCAGCATCCTGCTGCAACTGGCAGTCCAAATGGGACATAAGTCAATAAATTGACCAAGGGAAATAGATACAAACCCATCTTTCTCAGCCTATTTTTTTTTCTCTAACTGCCTTTATCTTTGTATATTGTAGCTGTCAAGAAGCAGTGCATGCACATGAATGACTTGGACCCTCACAATTTTGTTTTACTACCTCATCTTTATAAAAAAACATTTTGGGTTCTTTAAAAGACTTTTGCACTGTATTTATCATTGCAGATAAATCTTTCTGGATTTCTTCCAAAAGCTGAATCAGACACTTCTTTGACAAGCCTTTCAAGTTCAGAAAGGAGTTTTATTTTTATAAATAATCGTCCAGTTCTTCAGAAAGAAATACTGAAGGTAACATCATGTAGCTTTTAATTCAAGGAATAGCAATGTGATTTCTTTGAGGACAGAGACACCTAAGCAATCTACAACTTTTTCCCCCTGTGCAACAGTTTGAAGTACTACAGGTGAAGATACTAGCATTTGCAACAGAAAACCCTTTCATAAGTCTGACACTGCTGGTGCCTCAGTTCTATTCCATTTGCTGCAGTCAGACCACAGAGCTGGAGGTTGTGTTTTTAGCTGTTTAACAAAAATAATTTCAGATGCTTTATGCAAGACACTAGAATAGTTGATTCTTTGTATTAGCCTGTAGAAATCACCTGTGCAATTTCCCATAAGGGAACTTTATGTAGTTTCTTGTAAGAGTATTCTTCTGTAAAATAGTTTTGACTTTGTCTGCTTCCAACTGTGGGCTTATCAAGCAAACACCCATGCCTTCCCTTTAAATTTGTGTATGCATTGGGTAGAAATGAAAGTGATAGTGCAGCAGCATTGGCTACAGCTAGGCATCGTGTAGGCAGAATTTGATACTCTTGGGTTTCTCTCACTACTGAACCTTGCAGCACTTCACTTGGAGCAGCCTTTCTGTCCTAATCCTTGTCATCACCAGGGTAGAAAATCATGCTCATGCCAAAGTGTTCCTGCAGGTTTTAAAGTGGACACAACTACAGTTTTCAATTGGCAGGCAAAGCTTTGTGTATGTAAACGCTGAAGTTATGTTGATATGTAAATGCTGAATAAGGGTAATCCATCTCCATGTATTATTTGATGTGCCTGGCATTTGTGGGAGTTCAAAGCTTAGTTTGAATCCCAAGACAGAGATGGTTCCTAAACAAGAGCGGGGAAGTCTGGATTCAAGGTGGGATCTAGCACACAAAATAAAAATACAGTGCCTTGCATGGAAAATAGGCTATATATCACTTTTACCTCCATGCTATGAAGGCATGGAAACCACCAGGAGCTGGCCTTTTGGTAATTATTCTGGCATACATGAATATGAGGGCCTTTTAAGCATTTCTTTAACTTGAGAAACCCACAAAACCAGCAAACCAGTTATGCTTTTATAGTGTCAGATTTTGTTTCTGTGCATTTTTGTCTATTTTATTGCCTTTACTGATGTCTCTTTATTACATCAATCTCTAGTTAATTCGACAATACTACAGTCAGGTGACACAAAAGGACTGTAGTCGTTTATATCCTGTTTTCTTTTTGAGTATTACTGTACCTGCCTCTGCTGTGGATGTGAATATAACACCTGATAAAACACAAGTCTTGCTGCATTATAAGGTAATTAAGGTTTGTTCTGTTATGAGTTGTCAGTCCTTACATAACCATGATAAGGGCCTTGGGACTACCAGAATGTTTAAACATAAACACTGTCACTGGGTTTTTGGAGTTTTTTTAGTTACATGACAGCTTGCTTTTGTCAAAGCACTGTTTTGAACAAAAAGTACTGAACAGGCTAACTGGGGGATTCTTCAAAATTAGTTTCCCAGTTCCTTTAAAAGGTTTTGATGCTGTCAGATATATGCATGTACCACTTTGGTTTCAGATGGTTTTACAGGGAGAGAAGCTAAGTGGAATTATGTTAAATGGCCCTGTATATATTTCATGCTTAACTTCATATTTAAACCAAGTAATCACTGTTTAAACACCACCAATAAAGTGAGAGTGGGCAGGAGGGGAGTTTATTTCTCATCAAAGCACTATTTTGTCATTATGTGTGATATATTATTGATGACATCAATTAAGTGCCACAAAAATTATAAAGGTTGCATTGGTGGTTATTAATGTACTTATTCAAAGTGAATATAGGTAGTCACACCAGTATGTTCATCCTCTTATTCTTAAAAACCTTTTGTATTTATCTGTGTTATTCTTGCAAATGTCCTGCCTGGTAAGGGTCACTTGTATGAAAATTAATATACAGCATTTTTACATTTGTTCTAATTTTTCTTTGGCATTAGACAAAGGGTTGGAGTTTCTTTTCTCTCTTTTCCTTTTTTTTTTAATTTTTATTTTTTATGGGTTTGGGTTTTTTGTCTTGCTCATTTCCATCACTTGGTGCAAAGTTAAATTGGAAACATGGACCATGCAAGTACCTACACAAGCACATCCACATGAAATTGGATGTTGCTGTGCACCTGTTTTGGCTGTAAACTTCTAACTCCATTTAAGGTAGGAATAACTTTACATGATACTGGTTTAAGAAGTCAAAACCCTGTTATAAAGAAAGCATTTAATTTGCTCTGTGGTATCAGAGTAAACTAGTGAAGCAGAATACCAGTCACAAAATATTTGAAGCTGAAAGTGTCCAGTTCAGAATCTTTTGGAATGTGTGAACAACTGAAATGCAATGATTTGCCCAGACGTGTCTAAAGATTATTCCAAATAAGAGCACTTTGCATATTGTTCCATATTCTTGGTATCTGACAGTTACATTTTCAGGTGCACTTGTGTGTGTGTGTTTTCTCCTTTTTTTTTTTTTTCCTAGGAATCTGTCTTACTTGCAGTTGAAAATGTGTTGAAATCACTGTATGGGCCACTACCTGCTGCAGTCCCTGGTGAAAGTAATAAAACAGATGTTACCTCAGAAGACATGTTTGTTCATAGAACAGACCAAACAGATGTGGCTGTTAATGAAATGGGACCATCTGGAAATGATGAGCTACATGCTCATACTTCATTCCTTTCACTCAGCAGTGATGTGCAAAACTGTCAAGCAGGAAAAAACGCAGAGATCTGCTTAAATCATCAGACATTTAGTGGTGATAATGTACACAGTTGCCTGGACAAAAGAGAGGTTTCTAAGAGTGATGCCTTTCCGGACAGTTCCTTAAATTTATTGCGTGAGGAGGAGCAGAATGGACAGAATATGGCTGATATTCAAAGTAATAGTGTTCCTGTGGACCCCAATTCTAAAAAAGCCAATGAACATCTTTTGAGTTCTGATAATATTGACAAAATAGATAAAAATGAGGAAGCCTTAGTCCCTAAGGACTTACCTGAAATCTCTGCTGATAGTTGGAGTATGGGAAGTGCATTTAAAGACATTCTGGGAGACAAGCTGGAACCTGTTAAGATCTTGATTCCTGGAGCTGGAGGGACAGTTAATAAGCAAAATGAATACACTGGTGAAAAAAGCAGTGATCCACAAAGCTCAGATCAAAACAAAGAAAAAAAATGTGATAAGTGAAAAATTTGGACGTGTGACAGCTTATGACTTAATTAATAGCAAAATAATAAAGAAACCAAAGTCTGCATTTGAATTTTTCACACATGAATGTCGTCCAAAATTGATAGATGATAATCCAAAGACCAGCATGAATGACATCCTGCTGACAATTGAAGAGCAATGGAAGAATTTGAACGAAGAGGAAAAACAGAAGTAAGTTCAGGCTGTGTCTTGCTTCAAAATCTGGAAGCTACCAAAGAGTTACTTGCAATGAATTAAAGAAATTGTAACGTTCCAGTTATTTATGAAAAAATAGATCATGAATTTTGACTTCATAGGATCAGAATCAGTATTGTTTCACATCAGAGTTGTTGTGTTTTGCTGTGTGCATTTGTGCACTGCAGATTGGAATTACTCCTGCCACTGTGCTGTGCAGCAGTTGGATTAGGAACAGCAGTAGTTCTGCTGAACAGTTATTTAAGATAACAGGGAAGAAACAGACTGAGTCCTACAAACTTCTAAGGGCAGTCTTTACTTTATCACTCCCAATGCGGTGTCCTTGAAAACCAGCACGGTGATGGATGAGGCACTGTAGAGTTCTTCAGAGGTCTTTCAATTTTTATTACTATAAAGTGAGAATTCTTTTTTAGGAACTTTGGTACTCAAACATTGGGTAAATTCTATTCCTCTAAATTTCATTTGTATCCCACCCAAGGCTATCTCAAAATTGTATTTTCAAAACCCAGTCAAAGGACACAAGGAATTACTTTTTCCCCTAACCAGCTATTCCATTGCTGGTTCAGAGACTATAGCACAGTCTAAATTTTAATCTGTTTCTAACAAGACCAGTTCTCTTCCTAGATTACAGTCTGAAGAGCTAAATTCCATATTTTTCTAAAATGAATTGTCATTGTGTTTTGAAACCCATCTGCAAGAAAAGGAAATATTTTAATAAGACATCTGCATTGTTCCGAATGTTAGCTGTATCAGAGTTAAGTGAAACCTTTTCACCTAGTTTCTGGTTTACCTAATTTAAAGTTTACTATGCAAGAAACATGCCATGGTCACAAACCCATTCATGTGAGAAAGTGTTTTTTCCATCTCTGCATAAGCAGAAATATTAATGTAATAGTAGAAATCTATTAAAATTATATTCATGCTTTTAATGAAATGAAACAAAAGGTTCTGCCAGCTGTTTCAGAAAATTTTAATTTGCTCTGCTTTAGCTTTTGAGATTTCATGGTTGCTTTCCTGGTACAACTGTTATGTTAAAGAGTGTGCCTACAGATTAACTTTGCATTACTTCAGGAAAGAGACCTCTCTGGTAATCAAGTTTTCCTTATATGTAGGACTGAATGCAATATATTACACACAGTGTATATATATTTTCCTTATAGGTAGAATTGAGTCTCATGGCTGTTGAAAGAAATTAAGAATTCACCACTAGTTGTATCTATAGATACCAGCTTTGGTTTACCTTTCCAAATTTATGATCTTAAAATTGCCTCAGAGAATAGCAAACAGGAGGAGATACACAGACAACTTTTCCTTCAGAGCAGCAGTCCAGAAGGACTTGTGGCAGAGAACATGAGTCTTGCCTCCAGGTACTCTGGATAAATTGGGCCACCTAGAGGTAACAACAAATGTCAATACATCAGGGCAGCCGAGTGCCACAGCTCTACTTCGTGCATCATGCTGGCACAACCCCACATTTCCTGGGCTCCAGTCCTTCATCCTTCTGTGATAAAGTCCTGCCTTGTGCAATGGTTTCAGCATCTCTGTTTCTCTCTGTGGCCCCTCCATCGGGTCTCAATTAATTTAAATCCCTTTTGGGAGTAGTATAAGCACCAGATGTCTCGCAGTGACACAGGATGGCCTTTTCAAAACAAGCCAGCATTTATTACACAACCGGAATGTCAAATGTTATGGTCTTTAGGTTATAATAGAGGAGGAAAGCTCCGTGCATGTCCATGCTGGCAGCATCACATATCCCTCTGCTTTGCAGAGGATTTCATTCCTTGCAGTCACTCGCCTCTTACCTAATACAGCTTGCATGTGTTCCTGGCCTTCATGTTTCCTGCATATCAGGCTCAGGTAGGAGTGGGAAAAATCACTCCAAGTGCCGTAACAGTGGCAGGAGTAGTTACCCTGAAGGTGTAGGAAAAGTTCAAAGTTGCACACATTGTCATGGGACTAACAAATCACCTTGTCAGCACTCTGCAGTAATTCTTCATGAGTAGATTTGTACCTTGGGAGAAATATTTTTTCAGGTAGCATGGTCTTTGCTGTCAGAGTTTGCCACAAATACTCAAATTCAGATTGTTTGTCTTATAAGGGCTGAGAGACATACATTAAAAGGGGTTTCTTAGTATGCTTGTTACTTTGTTTGGGTTTACGTTGCAAGGGGGAAAGAACATATCATTGGTCCATTTTTCTAGTTAAACCAAAGCTGCCTTTGAAACTAGACTTCATTCTACTCTTCCACTCTCTGCTTACATCCAGTTTTGCAAATTTTCATGTCTTTAGGTTTTGTAGCGTCAGTAAAAGATCCTGAATTTGCAGTCTTAATTCACAAGGCAGAGAAACTCTGTTCTTGTAGCGCTTGTTGATTATGTGTTCCTCTGTGGAAGGATTTTCAGAAAGGCAAAGGTGTTCTTCCCTCATAGTTTGTAAATCTGCAGTTTTTCTTTGGTTCTGGGCAAATCACTGATATTGATGTGTATGAATTTGGAAGATGCTCACAATCAAAGTTTGTAAGACTAGAATTTTTCTGGTGGTAGCCTAAACTGACAGGCAAGTTGGACTTTGTTTGGAAGTTCTTTCATTTTGGATTAGCAGTGATCACTGAAGGCTCAATTCTCCTACAATTAAATATTTTCCGGCATTACAGTTAGGTCTATTCAAAACAAAGTATTTCTTGATCTGGTCAAAGCTGTAAATGAATTTGGGATTAAAAAAATTCTGTTCAAGTGAGTTCATCCATTCATTTTAAAAGGAGCAGATGTTTTTTATCTTAATGTTTGCTCCATATTTTCTAGGACTTGATTTATTGCAAGAAACTATTTAAGCTGACTTTTTTAGTTAACTAAATATTGGTACCATATGTGAATGCTAGCACATCATAATTAATTGCAAATGGTGACCTTTTTGTTGACCTTAATTTTCCAGCATGCATACACATAATTGAATCAAACTGTTCCAGCAAGTAGCAATAAATAAATATGACCAGCTAAAATACTTATTTCCAATACTAACATATGATAGTACTACTTTTTTTTTGTTTTGTTTTAATTGCAGATTAGACTGGTTTGAATTACCTTCTAGAATTCAGAATATCAAATAAGGGCAAAACAAGGGAGTTCAGCAAATCGCAACCTTTGCTTTCAGAAAAGTGAAATTCATAAGCAGTAGACAAGCATAAACCTGGGACCTATAAAAGTTTAGTTATCTCACTGACATTTATAAACTCATTAAGAATCCATTCATGTTATAGAGGTTTAGTGTGTAGTAATGTTTTAACCATTTAGACAGCATTTAGGAGTAGTTTTTTATTGACTGTTTCTGAAAAAACTGTAAGATTGATTATTACTTACAGATTTCTGTGATAATCATACATATCCTCTATTCTTACACTTCATCTGGCTAATTTTAGGCCATTTGAAATCAAATACGCTTTTAAGTAAGTAAGACCTGGGACTTGGGAAATTATTCAAGCTCCAAAGTCCTGCTGGCCCCATGGCCTCCCCTGCAAGGCTGTAGAGCTCTAGAAGCTTAAACTACTTTGTGAATTGAGCTGGATGTGCCTGTGACAAAAAACTCCTTCCAAAACTCTGTGTTTGATTGCAAATTAAAGGTGAGGTGAAAAGAACCTTGCTGTAGGTCTTTATATGATGCACTCTATTCCTTACAGTAATAGTTCCTCCCCATTACAGTAATTGAGGTTTTGCTGGCTGTCTTGATGAAGGAAAATTTCCAGCTTTTGTTCAAGATGTGATGTAATAGAGTCACCGGCACTGTCTTCATCACAGTGGGCAGCATGTTGATGTGGGTACTTGAATGGACCATGGATGTGGTTCTTGGCTCTTGAAATGGTTACCTTTCCCTCTGCTTTAGTGGTTTAGGGTTTGGGGTCTGGAGCTTTTTATCTCCTGACACGACTGGTTTGTTTTCTCCTTTAAGTTATGAAATAAAAGCCACTAAGGACAAGGAACGGTACAACAGAGAGGTCAAGAAAGCCAATGCACAGCCAATGCACCGACCAGCAAAGGAGGCACAAAAACACAAAGCCAAGCTGAAGAGTTCTGCATCTGACCAACAGAAGCTTGACAAGATATTTCATGACCAGATTGAAAAGAAGGGGAAATTGGAACAGCCTGTGAAAATTGTGACCGTGCCTTTTTCTCTGAGTTCCTGTAGACATCACCTTCAGAGACAAGAGAGAAATGTTTCAGATGAACATGAGCTTTTCCTGATCCGTCGTCAGAGTTTTCCTGATGTCTGGATACTTGCTACTGAAAAAAATGTCAAGTTGCTGAATCCATATAGACTGGAAGAGGCCCTGCTATGTAAGAGATTATTGATGAACCATAAGCTTCCAGTAGAGAAACTGGACAATCCAATTGTGTTAACAGAAAGGTATAGTACTGTTGTGCAAAAATATATCTATTACTTGAAACATTGGTTGATAATTATTTACAGTAAACTCTGGCAAGGCCCTGTTTGCTAATGCTGTGCTTATTTGTGCACTCACTTATCTATTAAAACAGAGTTTTGGTTTTTATACTTGGATCTTGAAGTACTGAGCGCACTTGGTCTTATTCTAGTTTAAATAAGTATATCTTTGACGAGTTTCATTGGTAGTGCAGCAAATACAAATTTCCTCCCCTGGAAGAAAATTAAATGCTCCACATTTTCACAACTTCACTTTAACTGATTTTTCTCCAAGACTTAGGAAATGGCTGATAGAATTATTATTACTGTATGCCTAGGCTTGGTCCCCTCACCAAGATAAGTGAATAGTTCTCTTTTTTTTTTTTCTTTAAACAATTGCTTTTCCAAAATACTTTATAAAATCTTGATGACTCCTTATCACTTGATACCTTTTTCTGTGGTTTTTGCACACTTGTAATTTTCACATAAGGGATGTTGGTTTTTAACACTTTGGGAATTTTTTTTTCCAGTCTTATTGGTGGATCTCAGTATATGGCTGCTCTTTATAAAATGCAGAAGAATTACCAGAGTTTCCATGGATCAGGTTATTTGTCAGATCCAAGGCTTGTAGCAAATGGATTCCAGATAAAAGTGATAGAAGGTATGATGGTTTTAAAATCTATTAGTTGCATTGGAGCTTGCTTCCTATGATTTAATGATTTAAATTGTGTTATTCTTCATCACCTTGTCTTTTAAAGAACTAGTATTCTGCTTTCCTTACCATTGAGATTTTATTTCTTGGCAAAGAATGTAATCTTCCACACAGAACACTGAGTAATGGAAACTGATGACTGAAGAGAAAACTTTAATAGTATTTCAAAGAATTCTCAGAAATGCATGTTTTCCTCACTTCTTTCTTCATTTCTCAAAATGCTCAATGCCCATATCCTTAATTGCCATTCTAATACAATTTAGATTAAACTGACAGGAATTCCTGAGCCCAGGCACCTTCTGCAAGTATGTGCTTTAGCTCACTACTCCTGTACTGCTGAGCATTGAGGAGGTCCAGTAAGGAGCTGGATCCTGGTTAATGTCATACTTTTCTATTAAAATTGTAACCCGGAGCCCAAAGGAGCCAGCAAAGAGATGGTAAAAGGATCACCACACCTTTTCTCAGAGTTTGACTTGAATACATTTTGAAGGAGTATACTTTTCAATGTCTCTCTGTTGATCACAGAAAAATGCATTTCATATAAGAATTTTTTACTTTATCAAGAGACCTCAAAGGTCTTTACATCTTCCTGAAGAATGTTTTTTAGGGATGCATTGGAAACACAGGGGTGACCCAGTGGAGGTTCTGCAGATCACGAATTCTATAGCAGAATTCTAAGAAAAGCAAGCTTCCTTGGGGGTAGCACCTAGCTGACAGCTCAGGGAGAAGATTGGCCATAAGAGCTGTTAGAAATGCTATAGCTTCATGTGTTACAGATCCCCACATATGTACAGTGATGACAGATGTACTGTAACATATGGGATCTTTTAAGGGTAGGTACAAAAAAGGGATGTAGACCAACTCCTTCACTCAGAGGCTGGCTCTTGTGAAGAACAGAGCCAAAGCTGTTTGCCTTACTGGATCATGCACAGCAAAAACAGGGAAACTGGCCTTCTGACTGACTAAATCTCTACATAAATACCAACACCTTAGTAGAAGAGGTGCTGATATTAATCTTGATAATAATAATGGAGTGAATGATTAGGGAAATAAAGCATGTACTGTAAGAGGCTGCTCTTACATGGTTTACTCAGACAAGCAAATCAAAAGTTGTGGAGGTCTATGATATGTCCTTAGGCAAATACGGGAGAGAGGAATTGTGGCTTAGCACTTTTGCTCACCAACTTTTTTTTTACCTCCTGATATTCTAAGTTTGCTCAAAATCTAATTAATGTAAACTAGACGTGAATAAATTGAATGTGAAAATTTGAAGACAAATAATTTTTCATCCTGGGTGAAGAGTTTAGTTTCTAGTTTATTTCTAAGCAACAACAGAAGGTTGTGACAAATCTTGTAGTACTGCATATGTGTCATGGTTCAGCCACAGCCAGCAGCTCAGCCCCACACAGCTACTCATTCACTCAGCGGGATGGGGGAGAGAACTGGAAAGGTAAAAGTGAGAAAACTTGTGGGTTGAGATATAAAGACCATTTAACAGGTAAAGCAAAAGTTTTGTACAGAAATGAAACAGAAAAAGGAATTAATTCACTGCTTCCCATGGGCATGCAGGTGTTCAGCTATCTCCAGAAAAGCTGGGCTCCATCCCATGGAATCGTCATTTGGGAGGACAAACATCAACAGCACTCCACTTCCTTCTCCTTGCCCCAGCTCTGTGAGCTTGGTGCCACATGGTCTGGAATGTCCCTTGGGTCAGCTGCCCAGCTGTGTCCCCACCTAGCTCTTTGTGCACCCCAAGCCTCCTCACTGGTGGGGTGAGTAGCAGAAAGGGCCTTGATGCTGTGTAAGCCCTGCTGAGCTGTGACAAAAACATCCCTGTCTTACCAGCACGGTTTCCTGCACAAATCCAAACCAGCCCATACTAGCTACTGTGAGCAAAAGTGGCTGTCTTGGTCCAAAGCCTAATGGCAAACTGTTTTTAAGACAGCTTGCTTAGTTTAAGAGCAGCATTGTAACGCTATAATAACAAAGGATGCTGTAAATGGGACATAGTCTTCCCATCCTGTGTTCCTAAGATGTAAATTTAAGACAATGAAACCTCAAGGAAACTGTTTTTGTTAGGTTTACAATTAGTGAAAGTGCTTTGTATGCACTGTGGAGGTTGATGAACCATAGAAATAGCCCAGTAAAGAATGGGAATCTAATTCAGTTCTTTGTCCCACTTTTCTATTTTAACTACTTGACTGAACAGTTAATAAAATGAGCCTTGTCAGTCATGTTTATAAGCTTCTGCTGATGACATTATAGCAGTTACAGCCTTTTTTATTAAAAGAGCATGCCACTGTAGATGAAGGTAGAAATACCAGCAAACAAATGGAATTTCTTTTTTCTTCCCAGCTTTTTTCCAACTGACCCAAGGATTTCTTCTTAATCAGTTTCTCCTCTTTTTCTTAAACTTGTCCCTGAAATACTATCTTCTACAAATACTTATAAGAGTTGATTTTAGACACACAGGAAATAATTTTTTAACATTCCTAATGTGTCCTTCTCTGGGAATTTCATTATGAAGTTTAAAGTTATTTAATTCATAGATTCTTGTATAATCTTTACAGAAAGGCACCAGCATACCAGGAGTGATTTGTCCCACTTAGACCTGAGTATTCTGTAGGATCTCTCAGCTCTGAAGGAACCAGTTTGTTTCATCTTTCACAATCCTTATTAGAAGCATTACCTTTTTTTCACTGTTTGTATTCACTGTCTGTTTTTGTGGGGTTTTTGAAATTCAGACACATCCTGAAAGAGAGGCATTCTGATGTTTTTGAACTAGAATTTTCCTTCAAAAAAGTTATGTTTCTTCAGGATATATTGTCAGTTTTTTGGGCCAGAGGTTCCTACTTTGCATGGTGGATGATGCTTGCTGTGGAGAGGTCTTTGAATGGAAATGTGCCATGAACCTATGGTAACTGGAGAGTTTCTCACACAGCCTTTGTAACTAATTTTTTTCTATCTTTTTGGATTAATTGGATCAGTCCTAATTCAGCTGAACTGAATTCACAGTTCAGCTGAACTGAACTGTGAGCTCTTTCTCTCTGCCAGGGTTGATGCAGCATATTCAGAAGTCTGTGTTTTCCTCTGGGACTTCAGCCCTGATGTGGGCATAATCAATATTCCTTTCTGACTGCTGATTGATTTATTCCTCATTAATAGACACTTATTAGCACTCATTAATATGTATGGCTTCCTTTTTCATCCTGAGTGAAGAGTTTTATTTTCTGTAGTAGAAAGTTTGTTTTTTCTGACAGAGAGATCCTTTTACATCACAAGCAAATTTATTGATTGATGGATTCATTGATTGATTTCTTAAGATTTGAATTTCAATGTGCAAGTGGTATTTCTAGTAATTTCTTTGTGCAAAATAACAAGCCATTCTGTTGATCCATACAAATAAGTCTGTGATGCCATCTCTAGCTCTATGATACTTTCAAAAACAAGAGCAAAGGAAATTTAGCTGCTCCAATTTGATGTTCAGATGTTTTAGTCATAGAAGAGGCTTTCCTTGACCCATGGTGGTTTCTTAAGAGGCCTGTCAGTCTAGTAGGTTGCACTGATTATTAGTTTAAATCTCTACAGATATTCTTCTACCAAAGAGAAGGACCCAGAGTATTGTTGCTCATTACCATTTATTAAGTCTACTCATAGCACCCAGATGTTAACTTGGAACACTGGACCTCTTGCCTTTGGTATTGTGCACCCTACTAAGACAGTTTCCTAGATAACTATTGATGCCTTAATCTCTTTCATATTTTTCACTTTCTGTACTGCCTTAGTGTGTAACTCTAAACTTCATATAAAGTGTTAGCAAGTTCTCCTCACAGTTCAGTCAGAGAAAACAGTCCTTTTCCAGCCTGAGAACCAAGGACACCATTGCAGCTTCAGGCCCAAAAAGTGTAAACAATGGCAAATTGAGGAGAGCAATCTGGGAGGATGGGACTTCATAACCCGAAGCTGTAATTGGACAATTAACCCCAACATGTAAATGGATCACAAGTGTGAAAACTCATGACCAGTCGTCCGTCTTGGGTCCATCTTGGGTAGAGCCATGGCCAGGCCCTTGTACTGCCCAAGGTGTATCCTTTGAAGGTCTCTTAATAAATTCCTACTTTGTTCCTTTAACTCTGTCTAGCCTCTGTTCCAGGTAGCCTCTCTAGGCATCACTATAATGATTTAAATTTAAATATAGGATCATAGTTTTATTCCTTATTTCCTTGTGGTGTTGGGGTGTTTTGCAGAACTAACTGCTTATTTATTTTAAAAAAAACCTGAGCAGCTGCCTTAATTTGGAAGGTGACCAGTAATTCCTGTGTTGCATTAGGTTTGCATCTCAACTGATCTTTTTAAAAAATGCTTCTTTGTGGTTCAAAATCTTATCTTCAGGTAACTTGTGGCACAGAGGGGCTTTTTATGAAAATTTTCATTCTTAGGGTTTCTTACTTGAAAAAGAACCCAGCCAGAAAGTATTAATTTTTCCTTATTTGGATGACATGTTAGGGGCAGCGTCATTCATAGGATAAAAAATTACTCATTCATTAATCTTGCATTAATCTTGGGCTTAATACTGAGTAACTGAATCTTGTTTCCTTGCTGTGCTTGGAATTCATAGAAATACAACTCTGTTCTTTAATGACCAATATCTTTTAGCTAGTGGAGTGGTTCTGAGCTTTATTTACTTTCATATTTTCCCAGGAGTCTTTCTCTCAGGCCTTGCTCTGAACCCCATGACACCATGTGGCACTAGATACACTATTCCTAATAGATTTTTGAAAGGTCTAATTAGCTGTTTACTTCCTGGAAAGAACTCAGTTCCACATATAGTTTTGTTCTTGTTCTGCCATTTTGGTGGGAAAGCTCCTTAAATGTCTTTATTTTCACAAAGGCACCTTTGGATGTTAATTTTTGCAAGAGTGTGGGAGTTGGAGGCCTTGCTTGCCTATTGTTTAATTTGAGGATAAGTCTACCTCTTGAATGTGTTCTTGCTAGAAGACAGAAAGGTAATCTACCTTTACTCTCTTCAGAGACTCTATTTAACTGCAGCCAAAGTTGTTCCAAGTATCCTAGATTTTGGAAGTGCCCCATCTGCTTCATGTTTTTGATAGGCTAAGATCTTTGTATTGTCTCTCTGTTTCTCTTAATATTGACTGCTCATCAGTCTAAGGAGTTTTCAACTAGATTTTTCTCTGGATAGCTCACAGTGAAAAACATGTTGTGAAATAGCCAAGAAAACACTTCTTGCTGTCAGTGTGTCAGTTAGGCAAAATCAATGGTTTCTTTGTGGAATGTGCCAGTTGTTGTAATTTGCAAAGCTGTGACGCTGAGCTCCAGTCTGTCTTCCACTGCCCTCCCACCCCCTCATGTTCTGGCCTTACTGAGGCTTCAAGTGATGCTACCTTTGGGAGAGCAGTCTGTTTGCTTTTACTTAATAAAGCAAATTACTTAATACTCAGTGTTCTGGGACCTGCCAGGCATTTGTTTGCTCACAGTGACCCCTATGTGCAGGGAACACTTCAAGAAGTAAGATGGATTACTTTCTGTCCAGTTCTTCTTAAGATGTGTTTATTATATGTGCCTTCACTGCACATCTGTCCGTTTGCCTTTGGGAAAGGCTTAGAGAGAGATGGGAATTCTTGCCTGGAGAGGAACTGAGACCAAGGAACACACCTTAGCTGGTATTGTATCAAAGCTGGGTCTTGGGCCATGCTCATGCCTCATGCAGTCAACATGAGTATGTCCAACGAATGTGCTTATAAGGCCTCAAAGAGCAGTAATAGGCAAATAACCCATTGTTCTTGGTGATATAAACTCCTCAGCTCTTTTAAGCCACCAGTGCAAAACCATACTGCAATTTAATTTCAATTTGATTCTGACCATAGACTGGGAGATAGACACTGTTATAGTGTCACCTAATCTGGGTGGCAGCTGGAAGGGAACAGTTTTTCCTGGCCATAAGAAGGAATTATCCAAAGATGATTGTAAATGCTTTGTTTGGAAGGAGAAAGGGGAAATTTGTAACAATGAGAAATCCACAGTTTTACTCATTTGAAAGCTAGTTTATTTGTTCATGGAAATGCTTTCCTTGGAAGTTGTGAAGTATTTCAGAGAAAATACTATGGCAACTGTTTGAGAACTGCTGTTTGAATACTCAAAAATCCTAATATATATTTTGTCAAAAATTTACAAGTACATTGAGGCTTGGACATCTGCTTGAATCATCAAGTGTTGCCAATATCAGAGTTCCTGCAGAGGCTTGCAGATAAATACTTGTTAATCAGCATGCAATGGGGTTACTTTGCACTTTAAAGAATATTAGCAGAAAAGGAGAGTGGGACACAAACAGAAATAGCAAAGAAATAAACCTCCTTTAGCCAGGGTTTTATTGTTTGTTCTTATGTTAAACTCTTTCAAGCCCACTTTGACTTTCAGATGAAAGAGGAAAATGGTGAAGCCAAATCTGGCTGTCAGAATTTGCAGATGGAACAACGGCTATTGGTGAAGCAGAAGAGTATAGGAGGAAATGTTTTGGAAATTTCAGAATCTGTCTTAAAATTTTAAAAGGAAATACAGGTTTATTAACTGAATGTCTAAATACCTGAAACTTTAAACAATTTGTGTCCTGTATTTGGTAGCAAATGGAGGGGTAATTATTTAAAGGTTTTCAAATAGACTAAATTATAATTTTAGAGAGAAAGCAACATAATTAAATGGTCTGGAATAGTTCCTCAAATCTAATCTGTAATTAAATCAAAAATAGGGCAAAAATTAAGAGAAAATAGCTGAAGATTTTAAAAAGAGACTTTATCCTTTCCTCCAGTCCTTTACTGACAGGCTTGCCCATGGGGAAATATTAGCATAGTACATCATCTTTTCTCACCTTTATATCTGGCAAACTTTCATATAATTTAACATTTTGCTTTAAGCTGAATCTGAACACAGGTTTTACAGTATTATATAAAAATACGTCTCTGCTTCCTGTCTGTGATTCAGGAAAGGCAGCTTGAAAAAGAGAAGGAAGACAATGCTGGGTGAAAAATAAAATCAGGTTTCAGATGTAAAGCAGTGTTTATTACATAGCTGGAAGAAGGTTATGTGATTTTTGCGGGGGGGGGATGAGGGGCTGTTCCCTATATCAAATTCCCACTGGTCAAAGTATCTCATGCCATGAAGCTTAAAGAGGCCCAAGAGCATTATTTATCCAGTGACACACCCATATTTAGGAAAAGTTTCAACCTGCACAGTTATCCTGTTCATCTTGTTTAATGACTGTCAGATAGTGCCTGGACATGGATAACTGAGCTTCATTCTAACCAGCTAATGAAAGTACATCTAGCCGACTTATGATGCATATATATTTTCTCTCACTTCTGAAATATTTCATGTTTTTGTTTGGATTAGGAACAGGAATTATCCCTTGTGAGAGTTTGTTAGTTTAGTCCACCTTGGAGCAATCTATTTGTCTCCAGCTCTTTTGACTTTACAAAAACCATTTATGACTTGAGCTGAAGGTAATTTATCCTACCTGGAGCCATTACACGAGAGTGGATTTATTTTCATTAGTAATTCAGTTTTTCTGTGTCTCTGTCAAAGTTTGTACTTGTTAGACTTGTAGGGGAGGAAAAGCAAAGGTAGCTGTGCAGGTTGGGCTGAGGTTTTTGTGCACACAACATGAATGAGAGGATAGTCTGAATGAGAATATGTGAGCCTGGCCCCCAGAGAACTTGCTTCTAAGTGGCAGTGGAAAAAAGTTGCTGTACCAGAACAACTTCAATCAATTTTCTTTCCTGAAATGTGAATAAGAAGGGAAATCATATAGACCTCAACTCTTGAATAGACACTCTGTTAGAAAGGCTGTTTAATTTTTTATTCATCATTTCTACTCAGAGTATTACCTGCTCCAGTAGTGATACCATATGAATGATAATATAAAGTCAGTCACAGAACCTCTAGTTTTAGGGTTTTGAATTTTTCCTCAGATGTGGTAGGAGAAAAAGCTGCTTTTTATTTCAGTAGAATCCAAATTTGCTATGATAACATTTGAACTCTACAGATGTTTAAACCACTTACATAGGAAATAGTGCCAACACTGTTTTAATTTTTTCAAACTAAATTGTCTTTTTTTGCTAGCTTCAACTTTAGTTTTATGTATGTTTAATTAAAGTCACAGAAGCTTTAATTAAAGCTGTGCTCAATACTAGGAATGCTGCAAATATTTTAAGCATTAAATGGTGCCAGCTAGGATTTGGATTAATGTAAGCTGAGACATTTGTGATGTGAATAAACACACATCATCATAATGAAACATTGTGCAAATAAATGCTTTTCATTCCAAGGGAGGAACAAAAAACTTTCCTAATTGTATTGGACTAAAGTACTAAATTACCTTGCATCAGTTTAATTTTCTGTGAATTGCTATAGAATACAAATCAAAGTAGTGCATAAATTACTGTTTTGTTTTTGTATTTTCAGGTGTTTCGGCTGCAGAAAGTCATCTGGAAATAGAAAGGATGGCAAATTGTCTGCCATATTATGGAATTTCTGATTTGAAAGAAATTCTGAATGCAGTAGTTAACAGAAATGCAAAGGAAGTATATGAATGTAGGCCTCTCAAAGTGATAAATTATTTGGAGGTGAGACAGAAGCTTTCTTTTAGTATTAGCCAGCTAAACTTGTAATAATTCCTGAAACAGCTTGAAAAGCTTTCTTCAGCTTTGTGTTTTAATTCATTTCATTGTGTTCTAAACAGAAGTTACTCTTGAAAAAGAGAGTATTATATCCTCTCTGAGTTGTGTATTCCTTACCAAAATGCTTCCATCAGATATACCCAGAAGCAGTCACCCAGTGTGATATAACACATGCCAAAAGCTGATTTTCACAAAGTGTTTCCTCTGTAAGGCACTTTTCAGACTAGAAGGGCATTTCTCCATGTTAGGATACAAAAGTGCCACAGAATGACAGTAACTCATGTAAATATTTTCTGTGCAAATAATAAATTGTCCATCCAGAGACAATAATGTCATGAAGTTTCAGAGACAACTAATAGATGTGGTTCTATTTAAAGCTGGAGTAACCAACAGCAATAGTAATCACTTCTTGTCTAGCTGTTTCACTAATTCTCTTCAATTCCAATTCTCTCCAAAAAGATTACCAAAATACATGTAAAGTCTCTTCTTACTTGGGCATTTATAACATGCCTTCCTGAATTAGGTTACTTCAAACTGGGATCTAGGCACATACTTACACAGGGTATGTGCTTTATCTTTTAAGCATTATTACACAAATCTTTCCCTATCTTTTGGAGGTAGTAAGCTGCCTTTGCAGCAAGTGATTCTGTTATGTACTACTGAACCACTCTCATGCACTCAGGAAAGAAGCTTAAAGAAGGGATAAGTTCAGTGTTGAGACAGGAATGGTTTGTAGAAAAAAGCCAGATAACTATAAAAGCGGTTATTCAGAAATAACACTGAATTTTTTGACCATTCTGGGAGGTTAAACACTGGAAATGCCATTCAGTGTCATGTTCAGAATCACTACTTTAATCATTCATTTCATGTTTGAGCAGGCAGCATGTGTGCAGCTTTTCCTGTCAGTGGATAGATGCAGAAGAAAGCATAGGGTAATGGTTGAAGCAGCAGCCTTCCAGGGTGTAAAACAGTCCACAGTGATCTTTTTCCCACTTGGAGGAATGGGAGAAAATCTCAGACAAAGAAAATGAGATGATTTAGATGAAATCATTATGAATGGTGCTCAGGTTTGTACAGTATGAAGGGAGGTTGTGTGCCACATACATTTCTGTCCAGGTAACATGACTTAGGTACAGAAGAGAAGGCAGTGGCAAGAAGGCCCATCTTGGAGGAGGAAACAAAAGTTCTTTTTGAAGTTCCTTAGTTCTTTGAGGGTGGGTACTTTAGCAGTCACTTCTGCTTTCTAGTGTTAAGTGGATGCAATAGACCATAGTACATACAAATTAATCTATGAAGTTTTGCTGTAGTATTTTCCAAATTGAACTTACTGACTGCTTGAATTAATTTATGATACTTTTAAAGTTTGTGGTGTGAAATGTGTCTTATGAACTGGTAAACATGTACAGCTGATGCTGGTGACAACAGGAAATCAGAAACACAAAGCATCTTGCAAAAAGTAGGCTAAAAGAGGGCAAACATAACCAGGGGGCTGACTGTGCATGCCTCCATTATAGAAATGTCAGGAATTGACCAGTAAGAAATGTTTAAAGTTATATTTAGATTTCTGAGATTTGGAATATTGAGCAGCAAAAATGGATGACCTTTAAACAGTGAGTTTTTTAATTCCTGCTTCTAGTAGCCACAGGCTGATGTGCTAAAAAGTGGTACTTTAAAACTATTGGGGTTTTGGTTTTGTTTTTCCTTTCCACAGGGAGAAGCAGTACGTTTAGCTCGGCAGCTGCCCTTACATTTGTCAAAAGAAGATGTGCAAAACACAATTTACAGGATGAAGCAACAGCTTGGAAAGGAAAATAAAGGCTGTGTTCATGGTCGTCCTTTTTTTCATCACTTAACAGATATTCCAGAAGTTGAGAACCACAACTCCATGGAAATTATTCAGTAAATGGAACATTTTGTTTGGGGTCATACTTCTCTTGCTTAATTTTGATCACTACTCTGTAATTTCAGTATGTTTTGTGTAAAGCTTTTGTTTAATGACTTTTCATTGTTACATGTTCACCTCCTAAAGACTTTATTTAAATAAAAATGCTATTTGAAAACAGAAAAAAATACTGTAGAAAAACAACTCACCACTATTTTTTTTAAAAAGAGTTTATTAAAGAAATGTTCTCAACTGGTTTCCTCCTTCTCTTATTGCTGCAGGTTTAAGAAATACCAGTATGTCAGAATTTTTTAGATGTGAAGTGGTTAGAAGTTGCTTTCAACAGAGCATGGCAAAGTTTATTATACTAAGGACATCAGCTGTTAATATTCAAAGGAATGCCAGATAGCTGTAAGTATTTGAATATGGCATTGCCATATGCAGTTATTATAGTTAGTTACGCCATATGCACTCATTATGGTGTTGTATTTCTATTTGGAAATTCTTAGCTCATGTAAATGAGTATTGACAGTCCTAGTGTCCAGTCTCCAAAAAATTCTACACTTACAGAAGTATGGTGCTCAAAAGTACAGTACAAAAGTTTAAAAAATTCAAATCAACAAAAACTGGCTAGTTCCATGAAAGCAGAATGGATGTGAGTCACAGGAGCACAGGTTAACACTGAAATCAGGTGCCCATGGATGTTTATTGGTGCAGTGCTATACACAAACTGTTTGGGGGTGGGAAACATAAACTGTCCTCCCTCAGGGAGAATGTGGCATAACTAGGGCATAGTCTGCTATATAGAGAGCTACTGATTTTGGTAAACTGGTTCGTTCTCTTCTACCAGAACACAGTGTTTACTCCTCTATTTCAAGTAGTGGCCTACTTCTGTAAATCTACCCTCTAGGCATTCTGTGCACAGCAGATGCCTTGTCTCTGGAAGAGTATGTTTTAAAAGTTTCAAGCTCACCTGAAAATTCCTGTTTATCTTCTGCTATTGCTTGCAAACCTTGGCACTATGAAAACGTGGTGGTAGGACCTAGCTGTGTAGTGTTTCTGTGGCTGCTGGGTAAATGGTTGAAGGTTGTTGAAAGACCCAAGTGCAAGTTAGTTTGTGGACAGGAGTGTTGGACCAGACAAGCAAATGTAGCGTTTGGATGTGTAAATCACTGATGCTGAACTGGTGAACTAATTTTAGAACTCACATCACAGCCATACATCACAACATGTAAATTCTAACCTGAAGGGCAATAATTACCAATTCTAACCTGAAAGGCAATGATTATCTTTTTCACAGAGCTTGTTGCAACAGAGCAAGGGGTCATTGTTTTAAACCAAAGGTGGATTGATCTAGATTACATATAAGAAGTTTTTTTACAATGAGGGTGGTAAGGCACTAGAGCAGGTTACCCAGACACATGGTAGATGCCCCATCTGTGGAAATACTCAAGGTCAGGTGGGATGGGGCTCTGGACAACTTGGTCTAGTGAAGATGTCCCTGCTCACTGCAGGGGACCTTTATGATTATTTCTTTATGCCATTAAAATAAGTTTGTCCTTTTCAAAAAGAGCAAGGATGATCAGAGGGCATAAGCAGGATATCTTTCCAAGCTTAATGGTAGCAAGGTACAAAATGAGAATGTCACTTGCAAACTGGACACTTGGCTCTAAATGTCACTCAGTGCAGAAGATGTGAATTTTTAGAATCGAAGTGAGAAGGTGGATGGAGATAGAGAAAGGAGACGTGACCCTTGGCTCTGATGGGGAAACAGGATCCCAGCCTTGCATGGGATATAGAAGGTTATAG
The DNA here is from genome assembly GCA_024865655.1 of Emberiza elegans. Classification (NCBI taxonomy): domain Eukaryota; kingdom Metazoa; phylum Chordata; class Aves; order Passeriformes; family Fringillidae; genus Emberiza; species Emberiza elegans. Next base: position 3,846,559 of record JALJVW010003518.1, read on the forward strand.
TTTGTTTATTTTTATTCTTGTTGGAATACAAATTCTGAGAGTTTAGAGAGGTACCATTACAGTGAGGAAAGCCAGAAGCAAGCTGCAGAATGGAAGTTTATCTCCTAAGGTTGTTGGAAATTAAATTAATGTGTGCACCACTTTTAGTCAGTTGGGAGTATAATATACAGTATTTAATGAGATTAATAATTGCTGCTTCTTTTCCAAAGGTAAGATAGCTGTATCCTAATTATACTGAAGCCAGTGCTAGTATCTTTCATAACACTTGAGTGTACATCAAGAAGACAAGTTTTAATTGGTATTCAGGCCCTAGACTGAGGACAGAACATGATTGGAAAATGGTATTCACAGGTGCCAGGGTGGGTTTAGTTGCTATGGAAGCAAATTAGCATCAGAATTTTAAGTGCAGGTGCACCAGGTTAGGTAATTATGAGTTGGGGCTTCTCTCCTTTCCTTGCTGTGTTTGCTGGACTTGAACCTCTGAGAGCTGCTCTGGAGTTCTTCCTTAGGTACGTGTACATAGAGTTTGTTTTCTGTCTCTGGGGGATGTTGTGTGGCTGGGTGCCAGCAGTGACTGCTGGAGCACAGCTTTGGAGCTGTAAGTCTGGGTGTCTCCTCACCACAGTACTCGTGGTTGGGATTGCAAGCTGAAATTGGGAGTTGTTCTGCTGGTGGGAGATGGCTTTAGATAGGACAGGGTGGAGGTCTCTCCTTGCTTTATCAGGTGCGAACAAAAAGAATTGTTACATCCTAGAGATGTTCTCACTGATGCCTCTAGTGATGGATCCATTTTACGTTCTTTGTTTAAACAATAGAAATACCCCAGTTCTAGGTTTCCAAGTTGTAAGAAGTTAAATAGTGTACCTGAGGTAGGAGTTCTGGAGAAGGATTCTGCCATTGCATCAGCACGGGGTGCCACACGGTGAAGCACACGAGGCTTTCGGGGAAGCGCACAAAGGCTGCCTTTGCCTGCAGTCAGTCCGTCCCCAGCTCCGCGGGCACTTTGTTTAAAAGGAAGAAGAAAACCTGAAATGTGCAACGTTGGGTGGAGTTGCATATTGCCGTCTTTGACCGGTTCCCAGGGAGGAAGAGCTGCGGAGCGGGGCGTGGTGGGCGCGTGTCCCAGCCGCCAGCGAGTGGCAGCCACCTCCTTGTCCCCCACGCTGCTGCTTCCCCACGAGTGGCCGGGCTGGGGCATTCCAGGGACTTGTCGTATTTGCGCTGCCCTCTGCTGGCATTTCGGTTTTGTACAATTTGGACTTAAATTAAGGTCTGGGGCTGACCATGGATGAGCATCATTCCTTCTTTCCTTCCTTCCTTCGTGTCCCCAGCCGGTGAAAGCGTTATTGCTTCCCTTGCTCCTCGTGGTGTGCATGCTTGCTTTCCTAAAATATGCCTGGGGCAGGTAGCAGTGTTCCCTGCTAGGGGAGGATCAGGAGCTTTCCAGACTCCTAGGAAAGCTTCCAAACCCTTTTGGTCGTACTTGGCTTTGCATTTTTCAGAGGATCGTTTGTATCATTGGTTGGGACAGATTTGGTTCTGCTGGTGTGTTTGCAGCTCAGGTGTCCCCTTCACATAAATCCTGAGAAGTTGCACATTCCTTTAATGGGAAACAGCTGAATATAAATTTGACTTTATAAATAAAGGATAATCTCATTGAAAAGACAAATTATTTTTCCCTTGCATGTAAATATGGGTATGAACACAAAATTGAGGTAGCACCTTTTATATGTGCCTTTTCTGAATGTAGTAGGGATCTTATTAATGAAGTTTCTGTTCCAGTTAACCAGTGTGTGTGTGTGTGTGTGAAGGAGTTTGGACTGTTTCTTGTTTAGTTTTTTCCCTTTGTCATGAATAGTATAGTTCAGAGAACTATGGCAAAACCAGAGGAACATTGAAGTTACTTCAGGAGCACCTAGCAGTCATTGGCAACAGTAAAATCTAGATGATGGAGTTTGGGAATTGTTAGAATGGATTCTGCTCTATTTCCATATTCTGATATGGAATATTTAAAATATCTGTCAATAGGAACAATATTCCCAAGCACTTTATTTAGTTATACAAGCAAACATTCCCTAGTCTCAAGGATTTAATTCCTTTTTTTTTTCTCCCTCAAACTTACTGGTATTATTTTAATGAAAGTTAACTTCAGCAAACAACTTTTAGGTTTTTGAAAGGGTTGTAGTATTTGGTCTTCAGAGTTTGTTTATCTTCCATAAAGCAGGTCAGGTTTTGGTTTTGTCTTGAGGTTTGTTTTCTTTTGCTAAATAAACTTAGAATTCTGAATTTATTTTTTGGTTTCAATAGAATATTGGAGGGTTCTTGAGAATTTTGTTTCATTTGTACCCAGCATTTAACAGGATGGGTTAGCAATTATAAGAAACTTCAGGTACATCCATTTAATTTTGCAAATGAAAAGGTACCAGAACTTTTATTTTTTTCCCCTCTCTCCCTCTTTCTGTAAGTATGGAGTATCATAACTGAAATTATGGAGAGTATAAATGTGGAAATGTTAAATCTTTTGTTAATGGCTTCGAATTAAGCACACATTGTTGCAGATGATTTGGAGGACTTATTTAAAGTAAATATACAATTTCAAGCTCAATTATCATTCATAGTTTAACTGAGCATAGTGAGATATTCAGTCTGAATTTGATACAGTGTTACTTCATAATTACGATGCTTTTTTACAGTAAATTTGATATAGAACAGTTGCTAAAGGAAAGCTGCTGAACAGTGTGACCAACCATTTTATGGGACACATCTGGTGCATTAGTTCAGGATGTGCAGTGCAGGAGAACAGAGCCTCTTGCCCAAAAGGAGAAGGAAGCTAACTCCACATGTATACGTTTTGGGGACATGCAGAGAGGTTAAACAATTACGAGTTAATTGTGTAAGCTAATAGGAGGGGTGTTTGTAATGTCATTTCAGAATAGCTAAGGAGAAAACAGAGGAGAATTATTGTTTTAAAATCTCAAATGAATGGTTTACACCTGTTAATGTTACATTTAGAACAGCTGTTTCTTTTATTATCAGTAAACAGATGCAGAAGGTAATGGAATGTTTTAAAGCAATATGTTAATCCTGTCTTCCACTACTGAATATTCTCATAATGTCATGATTAAATATTAACCGTACTGCTGCTGTCATCTGCAGTTAAAGAATATTTACTTACTTTTTTAATCACTTTTTATCTGAAGTTATAAATGTTTATCCAAAGTTATTGTAGTCTTTCATCAACCCAGCCTAATTGTTTTTTCACATCGGTAATTTTATTGATGATTTCATTGGATTGAGCTACTCAGTCAAAGTAACTCTGATTTTGGTTTAGCTGAAAGGTTATTTCTGTATTTGAAATTTCACCTGAAATGAAACAAGCTATGTTTATGTGGGGTGGGGGAATTGCTCTGAAGGGCCCAGTCTAGCATATTAATTTTATATGAACTCCATGTGAAGTTGCTTGTAGGTGAAGCTTTCGCAGAGTATACTCAGGTTAAGCACTGCAGCTGGAATAGTACCAGTTAGGTGGCACAGGAGAGGGTGGGGTTTTTTGGGGGTTATGTAAAAACAGTTTTAGTTCATTTATTTTCAAATATGTTGTGCTGCCTCAGTTTTAAAGAGAAGCTATGAATCTGACAGTCTCTTGGAAAGAAATATCTAAAAACTGCGGACACAATATCATGTACTTAGAAAACAAAACCAAAACAAGTATTCCAAAATAATTACAAATTAATGCCTAAACCTGAAGTTTCCTGAAAACCTGTAGTGTCCACTAGATGCTCAGAGGTGAGAGTAGGAGTTCTTCAACTGGAGAATTCATGTCTTAATCTTGGAATGGCAATGTGTGTGAGTGTTCTGAAGCGTGCAGCATTGCGGTGACCCAGCGTGCGTGGGGGAGCGTTACCGAGTGACCCTCGAAGAACGGAAGCGCAGCAGATTCATGCTCTGTGACTTGTTTGGCAGATTAGTTTTCAGGAAATGCACACACCAATGAATATGGCAGCTGCATTATTAAAAATACTGTATTCAAGCCCAGGTCAAATTGTTCATTCATGCATGGAGTAACTCAGCATTAATTGAATCATTGCATTTTTTACATATTTTAGATCACTGATATTTTTTGCTTCAGCACTTGAAATGCCTGATAAATTACTATATTCACAAGGGGCAAGCATTTTGACAGAGGAATGCTTTATAAAGCATTTATGTGTGAGTGTTTGCTCATCAGGTCATTGCATTGGTAGAACTAAGATTCTGTATTAATTCTAATGTCAGACAGTCTATTTTTGGAGGATTTCAAGATACCTAGGTAAAAATCTCAAAAATTATACAAAATAATTAAAAGGGAATGTCTTTGTTCTTATTAGCTTGATACTCCTTATGTTAGATAAATTAGAGATGTTCCTGATGAAAGGTAAGAGAGTTCATTTTCTCAATTAAAAAAAACAAAAGGGGAGGGTAGGGAGAAACCCTCTCATGTCCATTAAGTAAGTTTAAGATTCCTGTCATCTTACTTCAGTAGAATGGAAAGGAAAAATCTTAGTGAAATAATTTGAGTTTTTCATATAAATTAGTTTTTGAAAGGCTAATAATTCCAGCTTGTGAGGAGCAAATCTAGGTATGATTCTTGTTAGACTTTGCCAAAACAGACTAGTAGTAAATAGATTATTTCAAAGGAATGTTTTGTTGCAGGTCTCTTCTTTCCTTAAGCAGACAGAGTAGCAATATTATTTAGTTAGTTAACATTCCTGATGCTCCCTGATACCTTAGGTGTGTATAATTTAGAACAGGAACCATTTAATATTTACTAAAACAAGTGGAACTGCAGGAAACTGTTCCCTCATCAGAGGAATTCACTCAGTTACTTTTCCCACAAGAGAGTTACAGAACCTTTCCCTGAGGCTTCACACTGAGCTTCAAAATGCCCTTTTCCAAAAGTGGTTGTCCCAGATCCCATTGCCATTTAGGAGAGCCATATCTTCTATGCTTTATTTACAATGACCTTTGAGCAACTGAAAATGCTGCCAGCTCCTTTAGAAAGTGTGGCTTTGAAATTTCAGTTTTGATCTATGTTTGCAAATGAGCAACTGTGATTATGCATCAGCTATAACAGCAATAAAATGGATACTGACCTTTTACAGTAACAGTGCTTTATGCTCTTAGTGAGCTTCCCTGTAGAATCTGAAAATGCTTAATAGTCCACCAGCCACTTGTAGGTTCTGGAAACTGAAGAAACAGCTCAGTCAGCCATGAGAGGGATGCAGAGTTTACAAGGGTGACAACTCCAAATGGTGCAATTCAGATTTACACTTGTATATTTAATAGGATGAGCATGAACCTAATGTTTAATAGGTTTGTGCAGTTCATTCTTGCCTGATTGCAAACTTCTTGTGGAGTTCTCAATATAATTTCTTACTCTATATTAATCCAAGTCATCACAAGTTATGCATCTTTTCATTATTGTTGCGTCCTGCTTCTTGTGAGTTTATGTAGGGGCTCTGTAGTAACAAAGGTTGTGTTAAATTCCTTAATCATATCAAGTAATGAAGGTTTCAAGCACCATGAGATATCTTTTAATTTATTTTTTAAAGCCTCTGTGGATGCAGAACTAATAAAAATCAAATCCATTTAAAGAAAGGTTTGAATGACAAAATACAGTGTAATAACTCTCTTGCCAGTTTTCTTCTGGTTATCAGTCTAAGTCTTTTAACTCTAGCTCAGAAATCTGGAGCAAGTATTTTGGCATTGCAGTTTGTTGTAAGGAAGATTTAATAGCTTGTTATGTCCTATTTCTATAAACAGAAGTCATTTAGAGTTCAGCAGATATATTTAGAATCAGCATTTGTGCTGGTAGTTACAAGCTGAATAAAATAATCTTTGAAAAGCTCAATATGCAGAAGGGAATTTTCAGGTTCAAATTTACCTCACAACAAATTCTCTTTTAGGAGACTTCGGGATTTTCACAAGTAGGAACCTACAAAATTGAGTATGATCCTTATTACTTTATTTTAAATCTTTTTAATAATGAGGTTTTGTTGTGTGCAAATGTTAATAGTTTTAAGAGAACTATGTGGCTGCTGCTAGAGGTCAGGTCCTGTACTCTTTACTCTGGCAAAATTCCCTAACCTTCAGAGGGACTTATCCCTGTCTCAGGGAGTGCAGAATAAGGCCCAATAAAATGGACAGCCAGAAGCTTTGGAGAGGTCTCCTCTACTCTCAGCTGGTTTGGGACAGAGTATGAATACAAGTTTCCTCTGAGTGATTTGTAATCCAACCTCTGATTTGTTGACTTCAAGGTATGCGTGATAACTGAGAAACATATGCAAAGTCAGTTTAAGAGATGAATTTTATAGCAAATAGTAAATTAAAACCGTAGTGACCTTTTAGTCTTGCTGATCATGTGCAGAAAGATGTTCATGTGGTGCCCTGTACTAATCACAGTAACAGGGCTCTTGGTCAGGGAACAGTAGACACAAACAGTACTCTTGTGTATTTGTTCTTCTACTGCATTTTTTAATTGAAAAAATTTTGCAATTAAAATGTTATACTTTGATGCAATTTTTGCATATTCTGTTCTGGAAAAGATAGCACTTCTTTTCTTATGAAAGAGGTTTTTACTTAGTGGTGCAAATAATCATCAATGCCCTGGTTCAAATTTCTGTTGTTATTGGTGTCCTGATTGCTGGCTCTGACCATGCTTGATGCAAAGTCTAATGATTTTTATTATAACAATTCTTGTATAAATTTTGCTAGACACTCCAGGAGCTTGAAAACTACTAATTAAAAGCATCTTAGATATCTAACTTAAATATCTTTTTCCTCCTGTATTTTAACACAATAATAACTGCTGTAGTTTATTTTATATTGTGTCCATGCTTTCAGCATCACGAAAAATTGCACCCAATCATGTGATCACCCCATCCTTAAAAAAGTGTCTTGTAAGGATGGTTTTGCAAACAACAAAAACCTTAATTTTCTCATATCTAAGCAGGTAATTTTTCAGTTTTTATCATGTTTGAATTCTGATTGTTTCAGTAAGCCTCAGAGGAGCCTTCATGCAGGTGTATTTTTTAAAATGTCGGCGCTGAGGAGAGAGAGAACAGTACTTTTTTTTCCCCACATGTTTTCATTCTTTACAATGTTTCTAGCTGTTCACCCAAGTGTCAGAAGTGTGAAGCTGTGTACACAAATGAATTTGTGTGTGCAAATGATCCTTATGATGCCACTTTGTCCCCTCACCAAACTGGAATATTGGGAAGAGGACTGACAGTGGCTGGCTCTTGGCAAATCTGGTAGCTGAACACACTGATAGAGTTTCCCCATTTTAACTACATGGGGACTCTATTTTAGGGGAAAATGATATGATGGTACCAAATGATCTATATGATGTGCAACACAAAAGTTTTCCTGTTTTGTGGGGGTTTCTAAGACTTGACCTGTGGGCTAACTGAAGAAAACATCACTGGGAAAGTGCTCCATATACAGATACAAGTGCTCCTATTGATACATTATTTTTCTAAGATTTTGCTGAGTAAAGCTCTTTCCATACATAAGCGTTTTGGCCATCTGCAACTGCTTGTCAGTGAGGCTGGTTTGAGAACACTAGCTGTAATTGTAACCTCAGGAATGTGTGACCAGCTCGCGGCCAGCTGTGCATGCCCTGACTTTTCCCAGGTGTTAAGATACATGGCCACTTTTGTTCCCCTTTACCAATGGGGCAAAATACAGTCCTTGTTTTTCTGCACCTTGTATTAAGCCTAAGAGCTGCTGGGTTTTGTTAGTTTTTCAATAGGTCATAGCAAACAAGTACGTGAAGTTGTATGTGTTGTTTAATTATTGGGCATCTGTGACACAGTGTGCTGCATCTGTAGGATAGCGTGTATTTTGAGAAATACAAAAAGGGTACTCAGTTCACCATGGCCTTGCTATAAATTAGCAGTGCTGACCCTGCAAATCACATAAGTGCTCCTTTTTTATTGTTGCGTGGAAAAGATTTTACTTATGTTTTGATGGCATAGATATTTCTGCAGTTTTTTTAAGCCTCTTGAGCCAGAGTGAGTTTTGATGCATTTTTCAGTTGGTTTTCAATTGGTCTTATTTTAATGATTCATTTCACGTTCAGAGGAACACTTAGTAGCTGTTTGCTGCACAGGATCCTAATTGGAACAACTCCTAAATGCAACCTGGAGTTGTCTGCATAGAGTGTTCTACATTTTGTGATTATCTGTGTAGCACTTTCTTTGCTTGTGTAGCACTTACTATGTTCAAGTTGAGGCACAAATAGCTTGAAAGCAGTGTGTGTGCTCACAGGTCTCCTCCTTAGAGGTACTGGGGGGACAGCATTTCTTGTAATCATGAGGACAAAAATTGCTTCATGGCCTGTGATACTTTAGTTAAGTAAAAAGTGAAGACACGAGATTAATGTATGTACATGATAATTTGCATGGTGTGATCATTATAAAGGGATAAATCCATGAAATCCATGTCTCAAGTCACTGCTTTTTGCTCTTATTTGCCAACAAGCTGACGTGATCTCTACATTGTAGATATCTAAAAGGAATAAATTTTTTAACTTAGACCAGTTCTCTACGTGGTCAAAGTTACACATATCATCTGTAAAAGTAACCTACCTATTTGTATTAGTTTCTATGTCCATGGAATGAACTCAGACCTCAGAGCAGATCTGTACTCTGTAACACATTCTGAGTTCTTGAGTTACAAATTTCTGCCTTTTATGGACTTTCAAAGCTTGCAGTTTTGAGTTTGGTCATCTTTGAACATAAGAAGGGGAGACAGATTTTAAACCAGCACTGGAGTTTTTCTAAATGCTCAGAAGTCAGGGGTGAGCACATGTGAAAAGTTTAATGTGCCTAAATGCTTTTCAAAATCTAGTTCTTAGGGACTCAGAAAAAGTTGATGTAATCTTGAGACTCAATGAAAAATATTAGGCTCCTAAACAACCCTTGAGAAATACACCAGAGCTGTTTGGGGAAGAGATGAGGAGCACACCAATCCAGTGCCGAGAGCTGTTTGAACATAAACACCTGTAGCAAGACAAGTTCTCCCTTACAGCTGCAGGGATATGGAGTGGCCTTGCATGATGGGCTTACATACAAGACTGAAGGATGTGCTTTTCAAGGATTTTTCTGTAGTTACAAGTCCTGGTCTGTGAATCCTCTTAAAAAAGCTGGGGCTGTCCACTCTTCCCCAGAGCACACAGAGCTGATGAGTCTGGGATAAGACTGCATGATACAAATCACTCATGATTTGTGCCTCTGACTGACGTTCCTCCAGCGAGGACTCCCAGTTATGTACCAGCACTGTGAGATTCCTGTAACCACTGGTCTTCGGTATTTCCTGTGAAACTTAAACCTAATGTTGGAAATCTGCATCAGCACTGAACTGTTCTGCCCTTTGTTTTCTGTTCGTCAAGGTGGCTTTGCTAATTAGCATAAATCACAAAGCTCCTGCAGCAATTGTGTTGTCCATGTGATATACAGCATCTCTGCTGTGCCCAAGGAATATTTACAAGCCAAAGGGCTCTGCTTTTCTTGATTTGGAGAAGCCTCTTGTTTCTTCTTTCAGTTTCTCATTAGAAGATAAAACAAATAAGGGGCTTTAAGAGAAAATAATGTAGAATTCCATTATAATTTTATTATTAGGCATGTCTGAAGTGAACAAAATAAATCAGCTAAAGGCAAAGGAAATATAACCCTGGAGACATTCAGAAGTTTAAAAACAATGAAGTAAAAAAATCTGCACTAGATTACATTAGACCACAATAAAAAAGTTGAATTACTCTGAGTTGTGTGTAACCTAGTTGAAAAATAAGACACTTCTGTGGGGTATGGATGCATAATGTAAACTATTTCAAAGAGTATGTAGCAGTCTCTTAGAATTTGCTCCAAATGCTTTTGGTTTAATGGAAGTGAAAAGCCATCCTCCATTACAGCCTCACTTGATATTTTATTTTAGAGCAAAGAAGCTTGGAAGCAAGTCTACTTTTTTTTTTTTAATTAGGGTGACAGTGGCAAAAAAGTAAGATGAATTGCATGCTTATATTTATTTTACCTACTCATCATTCTTATTTTCATTGTTGCCTTTTCTTTCTCTTAAAAATGAAAACGTACATGCATCAGATATATTAGAATAATTGGTGACAACTGTTAGTTTCATTTAAGAAAGTAGCTGATCTCTACGTGTGCTTTAGTTTCATGCTCTTTCTCAGAGGCTTATTTGGAGAGGGAATAGGTGTTTCTGATGTATTCAGAAACAAGTTTATATATATAAACCTATATATGTTTATAATGTTTATTTATTGTTATACCATCTGAGATGATCTTGAGGGTTTTGTGTATGAGGAATTAGGACTTTTTGGAGTAGGAAACTTTTTTTTTTCCTCTATGGCTTTAAAAAGATCAATTAAGAACAGCTCTGATTCTGTGCACTTTTCATTCCTGTTGCCTTTCTGCATTTTTCATGAGGATTTGCAGCATAAGTATTAATCTGCTTAGGAGTTGGGTGGAAGCAGAGAACAGCTAGAAGTTGATTTTTCCCCGTTTCCTGCAGCGCTGAAGCCCAGTTGACAGAGCAGTTAGCCTTGCTCCTGAGGGGCTAATATAAATTAAAGGTCCTGAGCACTAGGGGTTGTTAAAATTCTCAGAGGGCTCTTTTAGATGTTAACCCCGTGGTCTGCCAGGCTCAAACAGGGTAATTACATTTCTTCCTACCTAAATTCCCCTGCAATTGCAATTCGATGTGCTGGTATTCCTCACTTCCTCTCCTCTGCCGTGCCCCGTGGAACAGTTGTTGCATTTCATCCCAGAGGTACTTGCTTTCCCCAATTGGTGACAACTGTTAGTTTCATTTAAGAAAGTAGCTGATCTCTACGTGTGCTTTAGTTTCATGCTCTTTCTCAGAGGCTTATTTGGAGAGGGAATAGGTGTTTCTGATGTATTCAGAAACAAGTTTATATATATAAACCTATATATGTTTATAATGTTTATTTATTGTTATACCATCTGAGATGATCTTGAGGGTTTTGTGTATGAGGAATTAGGACTTTTTGGAGTAGGAAACTTTTTTTTTTCCTCTATGGCTTTAAAAAGATCAATTAAGAACAGCTCTGATTCTGTGCACTTTTCATTCCTGTTGCCTTCTGCTGCATTTTCATGAAAAGTTGCAGCATAAGTAGTATTAATCTGCTTAGGAGTTGGGTGGAAGCAGAGAACAGCTAGAAGTTGATTTTCCCCGTTTCCTGCAGCGCACAAACCCAGTTGAGCAGAGCAGTTAGCCTTGCTCCTGAGGGCTAATATAAATTAAAGGTCCTGAGCACTAGGGGTTGTTAAAATTCTCAGAGGGCTCTTTATAAGATGTTAACCCCCGTGGTCTGGCCAGGCTCCAAACGGGGTAATTACATTCTTCCTACCTAAATTCCCCCTGCAATTGCAATTCGATGTGCTGGTATTCCTCACTTCCTCTCCTCTGCCGTGCCCCGTGGAACAGTTGTTGCATTTCATCCCAGAGGTACTTGCTTTCAGTGACTGATGGAGTGATCTGTGTATAGAGTCTATAAAGCATTTTAAGAGCCTTTTGGATGAAATGTCATTTATTGTGCCTAATTTTTTTTTTTAATTATCTCCTGTTTAAAATGAACTGGGTTAATCTGAGCCCTGAATGAGTGTGAACTGTGTGCAACAGATCTCAAATGACAAAGCATCAACAACTGTTCTCATTCCTTGTTGAACTTCTTCTCGGTGTTTTTTTAGATAAAAAAGGTAAAATATCAAACTAACAGTATAGGAAGCTTTTCTAAAGGGTTCATTACAAAATAGGAAGAATATAGAATAGCTATAGAATAAAAAGGCTAATGTGACTTTTCCTCAACTGAAGCACAAATAAAAGTATATATAATGTATATATATGTAGATGTAGATAAAACATTCCTCCTGCTTAGGCATTCTGTTGTAACCTTAAAAGCAGCAACTAAAACCTCATGTGCTAAAAGTTATTCTTTTTCTACCCCTTTTTATACTAGAAAAGCTTTTTATTATAAGGACACTATAACTTTCATTAAGGAATTGCATCCTAATTGTAAGTAGGTTCATGTAAATTTAAGTGTTGCTTATAAGCAGAAAAACTATGTAGCTAGCGCTCAATGTTTAACAAGATAGTGGGGAATATCTGTATGTGCCAAATACATAGAGACCTCAGGTACAGTTTTCTCTAAATCTGGGATTTGCATGTCAGATATGTGCAATGTAAATAGGGTAAAGTCTGGCTGGAGGACATCTTTTGTTTAGTTTAACACTGGTTTCTCTCCACTCTTGGGGTGTCTCATACTAAGCTTCACGGTACTACATAGGAAGCCTTTGTACAGATGCTAGCCTGAGTGTGCTAAACTCTTCTTTCAAGAGGTCACTTAGTCTGGTCTAACAGTCTAAAAGGTTGTTTGTAGGAGATATTTGTCTCCTAGAACATTGGCAGATAGAAACAAAAGAACAGCGTTGATCTGTGCTGTAATGTTCTCACTAATTAAGGGACATGCCTGAAGGTGAGTTGCTCACCATGCTACAGGGCAAGGTGAAGGTTTTGCAGGGGACTTTTCTGGTAGCACAAGAAATGTACTTCCAGTCCCAGATGGGAAAAATCAATGTATGAGCATACACACAAAGTGAATGTGATGCACTTTCTGAGCTCCTGAGAGGATTCTTTTTGTTGCCTTCTGAGTCAGGATGCTTGGAGATCTGCACTGGCCCTGCACCAGCCATTTGCTGGTGCTGCTGAGGAAGCTTAAAAAAGTTTAAAAAAAAGCCAATAAAAAACCTGAAAAAACTCTTCTTTACATTAAAAAAAATTTAAAATACATGTCTAATTACATTTGAAAGCCTGAAGCTTAAAATGTCCTTGCAAGGTCTTCCATTGTGTTTTAGTGAAAAACTACTCTATCATAAACATATCTTTTTCTCCGATCTGCAAAAAATGATGAAATAAATTTAAATATTTGAAAATAGGTTTAGCTCAATGTGCTCTGCTGCTTGTTGCTTAGAAAGGAGCCTGCACTGACTACACAGCCAGATATTCTTATGAGTTTTACCTATGTAATCCCAGTCAGTGTGGCTTTAATGGGTTTTTACTTAGAATAAAAAATTTAATTCTTTTGCCTGTCCTCTATTCAGACATATTCTTATTTAAAAACATATTACCATTTAGAATGCAAATAAGTATTTGTGTAGTTTTATTACTGTAACCAATGTGCTTTTCTAATTGCAATGTGTGATAGTACATATTCGCATAAAATACAGCTGTGATCTGAAGCATTTCTCTTATGTTGCTTTGTAGTTGCTATTACCAGCACACTTAAAAATACATTTAGTTTTTTTATTTATTTATACATTAATAAATATATCACTGAAGGAAATTTGTTATTTTTAGTTAGTTTGTGTAAATAGGTATAGATAGCTTTTTTCACACTGATTGTCTCCTGACAGGCACAAGAGCTCTGTACTCACTCTTCACATCTACCCTCACATGTCTTCATATCTTCTAGGCATTCTAAAGTGTTTATGTTATTTTATTTGTAAGAGCTCTAGCAAATCAGCTTTTGGCAAATCCTTTTATGTGTTATACTACATTCTGTTGCCAAGATGAGACACAAATTGATGGAAACTTTCATGCAGAAAAAGAAATCCATGTATTTTAATACCTGAGGAACATTTAATTTATTGAATCATGTTTTTAGGTAATCTGTTAGAATAAGGTGGCAAAGGCTTTATTTAGATGTGACTCACAGCAAGATACTGCAGAGGTGCATAAACCATCATTTTGTGCATCTGTGATCTTTCTAAGCTCTTTTATGTTTTGTATTTTTTTCCTTGCATGACGTGCAACTGTTTTCCATTAATTTAAGTATCAAATTTAATTTTTCATAATATCAAAAACCAATTTAATAAATCAGTCTGTATTTTGAGTTATTTTTAATCCTGATATTCATTGAGTGAATAGTCTCTGCTGTTCATGCTTTGCCCCTCAAAGTTATCACACTTTATTTTTCTTCAGTAAATTCTCTTAGTTTGCTTTGTTGGCTGTTACTGCTTCTTCCATCCCATCCCTCTGTAGAGGAGGAATGTGCTCTTTTTTCTCCTACTCATCCATAACTTTTACTCTCTCATTTTGTTACCCACAACTGTCTGCATGTTCTTTTTAAACTCTTCATCTACAGCTTCGTTCTCCATAGCATTCTATGGCCTAATTAATTAGAAATGCCTTTTTGTTGCACTCTAAATTCAGTTTTATAGCACTCTGTAAAAGCTTTCATATCTAAGGTAGAAAGAAATAGGGTTGTTCCTATTTCAACCAGTCTTCTACCTATTTCTTCTCTCTTTTTTTTTTTTTAATTTTTTTCCTAATTGATACCATTTTCTTCTTTCACAACCTGTATCTTTAGTACTCCAAACTCAAATTTCCTTCTGTGGCTGTATTTAATTAAAGACACAGTCTGATAATTAAATATTCCAAAATATGTTAAAAAATAAGTGAATTTGCATTAGGGGGTTGGGAGTTTTTGTTTTATTGTTTTGTTTTGTTGGGTTTTTGTAAATAGTTTTCAGTACCAGTGTCCTAGTCATTGCAGGAAACATACTTGAGAAATTTCAGAAAAGCATTAAAGTGAATTTTCTCAGAGCCCCAACCTCCTCATACTTAGGAGGTTATGTAGTCTACCCAGAATAATAGATTATTATTGCAGTTCATTAGACTGAAACTATAGCAGTATCTGTAGCTTCTCCAAAAATTCATCATCATTATGGGATGTTGTCTTTAATGACTGCTCTAAATTCCATTTCTTTGCAAGTATTTCGTTAACTTGGTTGTGGAGACAGGTGGATTTTTACACAAAAATTTTGTTGTGCTCTTGGGGAAACCAGCCATGCCAGTAATACTCACTTTAACTGAAATTGAGATGAATAATCTGAGGGTGACTTACTTAAGGTTTGAAACAGTTAACACTCTCTTAGGAGGAGATGAGGAGTAGATAAATGGTGAACAACTGGGAAGCTGGCTCTGAAGGACATGCTCATGAATTTGGACACTGACTAATCTGTTTTGGCTGTTGCTGGCATGGTAAATAACAGCCTGATGCAAAACCTTCCTGTTTCTTCCCACTCTGGAGTTTTAACTTTCCACTGAGGGCAAGCAGCGGCCACGGGCGAAAGCCTTCACTGGCAGAAGTGGCAGCAGCAGCCTCCCTCTCCCCTGTGGCTCTTCTGGTTCTTGTGCTGACCAGTGCCCAGCAGGACACAGACTGGGGAGGTTTTCCCCCTCTTGGCCATCCTGGAGTCAAGCTGGGACCTCACCTAAAGCCTGTGGCCTGGGAAGGGGTGTAAGCTACAGCCACGTGGCTTGTGTGTGACCAGGAGCAAAGCCAGACACCTGTAACTGTGTTAGGTTGTACCATCTTCCCTGTTTGCCTTGGCAGAGCTGCTGGACTCAGAAAATCGCCTAAAGATAATTGCTAAGGTGGAGACGTTACCATTCAGGATTATCTCCTGCTGTGTTCCTGTTAGCATTTCCCACTGTTGAGTGCTGTCAGGTTTAGGGGTTGGGTGGGTGTTTTTCCTGTTGACTGTCTATGAAGATGATGAGATGGCTAAGTGACTTGTTCAAAAAGCTCATTCACTGCAAAGAATATTTTGAGCTGCCTTGCTCTCAGGTCTG
Source organism: Emberiza elegans (assembly GCA_024865655.1). NCBI lineage: Eukaryota > Metazoa > Chordata > Aves > Passeriformes > Fringillidae > Emberiza > Emberiza elegans. The sequence continues at coordinate 3,862,273 of JALJVW010003518.1, forward strand.
ATCATCTCCTTAATGGTCCTGTTCTTGCCTTACTAGCTCCAAATCCCTTTATAGCACTGCATGCTCTTTTGGCTGTGTCCCACAGAGCATCTAAAGGAAATGTTCACTGAACAGCATCTCCTCTTCCATTCAGCCTGGTTTGGTGGTTTCCTCACCCTCTGCTCAGGGTAGGTACAGGACAGAGTCCCTTTTGTCCTTGTCCTTTCCAGATGCTCCCAATGGCAGCTCTCTGGAAAGCCACAGCTCCATCACTCTGGCAGCCTCTGAGGACTCTCACGTATCTGTTGTGTCCCTGGACTGAGAAACCACCTACCCACTACTGGGAATTTTAAATCAGTAGTCTTCTCTATGGTTATTGCCCCAAATGGAAGACATATTATGGAAAGGATCTTGTGGAAAATATTTCATATTGTATGTTGTGAGAAAATTTAGGTATGTTCTCAAGTTTCTGTCAAAGATAGTTTTAGGCTTTCAATGTTACCAAATTATTTATCTCCCCCCACCCCCCCAAAGCCCCTGTTTTATTCTGAACTCTGCCAAATTTTGTGCTTGCTGTGTGGCAAGATTTTTGTGTTTCAATGTAGAGAAAAACAAATTTTCATTTTTTTCCTAGAACTTTTTCATACCCTCCATGTCTTTTGCCTACTCCATAAAAGTAGTAAGTTTTACCAATCCTGTCTTGATAAAGTCAGCCTTCATCTGTTTCAGACTCTAACTATATTAAGACTAGCTATCAAATAACAAGGAACGTGTTAAAGTCCTGTTCCTCTGAGGCTCAGGCAGTCCATGCTGCTTCCCTTCAGCAGTTCCTTGGAGGTTTTTTGGGTGTTGCTGTTTAGAATCAGACTTATGCATACAGTTTTTACCTGTTGATGCAGAACTGTAGAAAGGATTTGTGGTCTGCTCTCTTCAGTCTTCAGACTGCCCTGTTTTGTCTGAAGCTCAATGTAGAATGCCTTTGATTCCCATAGATGAGTCTGTGGGGAATAAATTTCATTTATGCTGAAACATGTATTTACATTCAAAGTAAATTTGTGTATATTTGCAGCGATCACCTACCTCTGTCACCCACCCTGCCCCATCACCCCAATTAGGTGAAGAAGGATTGGTAATTTTTTTTCTTAACAAGACAGACTTTTTTTAGACTTCAGAGTTTTTAACCTATCAGCCAAGCCCCTGAAGTGCAGTTAAAGCTCTGCTACCCTTTTAAAGCAATAGGGAGGGCAAACAAGGTACAGTCACACCCAAAGGAATATTCATTCCAAGAAAATCTAATTGCAGACATCTAGCAAATGGGCAGTTTATACAGATCAGTGTAAAAACATTTTCAAGACCTATTGCTCTATAAATAATTTAGGGTTTTTGTTAGCACTTTCTATAAGAACAGGAAATATTCTGAAAAATTAAGGGAAAATAGATTGATCATAGTTGGTAATACTGACTGGATCGGAATTTTGGGGTGAAATTCCTGCATTTTCCTTATGGTCCAATTTGCTCCTCAAATAACCTCTCATCCGTTTTTTTTTTTTTTTTAGCAATGATGTCAATATTTTGGACAAAGCTTAGCAAATGAACTTTACCAGTTTGAAATTTTTCCCAGTAGTTCCTTACATCATATCATGGCTCTAAAATAACTAAATTTTGTCACCATGTTTGGTTTGTACTTTTGATTTCAATTCCCAAGTTGTGTAACTCTGTCAAAGCAGCTCAAGCCTGATTCAAACTTCAAGAACAATTGTGATAGTAAAAATGAGAAGAGGGATTAGTGAGTGTTGGCAGAAGTAAAGTCAGTCTTTGCTTTTATGCCTGTACTTGGAATGATGGCTTGTGTAAGTTACTGAGGAGTAAGATCAGGAGCAGCAGACAATCCTCAGGGATGAGATTTCTGTTGGAAGGGGCAGCTAAGAGAAATTTCCTTATGTATGTTTGGTGAAGATCAGCATGGGTGGCTTCAAAGGCCTTCAAGGAAATGTTAACACATATTAGAGGTTCTTTGAGTCACAGAAGATTGGGTTTGCAGAGTCTTGGTAGTGGGGGTGCTGCAGTGTCCTACTCTGATTTGACTGGTGAAAAATTCAACTCATTTCTTCAAGTCCTGTCTGTTTTGCCTGTGATGGCAATGGGGGAGTGATCTCTTCCTGCCTTTCAGATGATGAACCTTTAATTATATTTTATATTACATTATGTCTTCTCTGTCCAGATGAGGAGGGGAGTGACAGAGCAGATTTGGTGGGCAGCTGGCATCCAGCCAGGATCAACTCACTATGCTGATGCAGGAAAGAGTTTTTGGGGGTTCCCTGTCATTGACAAAGCAAAGCCCTAAGACTGTAAGAGGGGATTGAAGCAGGCATAAAGCAAAGTGAGTCTTGCATGAATGTATTTAATCAGATGTAGAGTCAAGGTAATGATGAATAATGCCTGAATACATTTGTAAACAGGTGCAAAACACTTTTCCCCTGCCTGGAGAGCTGCCACTGTTATATGATAGCTTAATATTTCAGCTAGAACTACAGCTGAAAGGCAATGATATTGAGTGGTTTTCATTATCCATTCAGTGTGGTTGAAATGAACATAGTCATGTAAAATAATACCAAAAAAATAAACTCATCAAACAGACTTTGCAAAAAGCTTTACAAAACTGAATTTTTTTTTTTTCTTTGTAAATAATGTATATTTGTGGAAACCCCTCTAAAGAGCTCTGGGCTGCTGAATAAGTTTTCAGGTAATATTTTTAAATATTTAAAATATTTTTATTTAAGCCTGTTTAAAACTCTGAAAAAGCTTTACTTACCCCTGAATTTATAGCTTCTGCTGCTTTTCCCATGTGCCAAGTGGAGTCTGGGAGTAGATCAGTCACCATGGCAGTGTGACAGCAGCTTATGATTGTATTCTGGTATTGCTCTTACTGCACTGGGACTCTGGTGAAGATGCTGCATTAACTTGCAGTGGGGGTGCTGCCCCTAATATAGGACAGACAGGGACAGTTGCTAGACTAAAGCTAATTGTAAAATTAGCAGTGATTTGTTTCAAAACTGCATTTCTTGGCTTCACTAGGTTTGTGCTAAACGTGTTCTGTTTTGGTGAGATCATCATGTTGACTTGAGGTTTTGGGTTTTTGTACTTCCTTATATTCAGAGCATCTATTTTTATGATTGAGCATGTATAAGCCATATACAAACCTGCACCGCAGAGATTGTGATGTTCCTGAGGCTAGAAGAAATGCAAGAAAGCAAAAACATCACTGGATAACCGAGGATTACAGTTTTAAGTTCAGTATATCTTACATAAGTAAACTTGAACAGAACCACTTGGTTTAAATGTCTAAGAGAGTTACTTAACAATAAATATTTCTTCTAGCCTTGGACTTCTGGACCTAAGAAACAGATGACTTTTCAAGTGCTAAATATATAATGTAGTTCAGCTTTCCACCCATTTTTTTAGTTTCTTAGCTGTTTCTAAATGTTTGGTTCAACATGTAACAATGTGAACAAATGAAACATAAACATCCTCCTTAGAGTGCAGGATATTATCTTGCCTTGTCTGAGTTGTGTTTCTGCTTGAATAGTAGAATGTCAATCGGAGAAAGCAGGATATCAAAATACAACCAACCAATTATCCAGATATTTAAAAGCTATACTTAATTTTGTAAAGCCAAACTTGTCAAAAAATCTTATGTTAATAACAGATAATTTATTACCTCGGAAAATCCGTTCTGTATTTTAAATAGGATTACCACTGGATTCAGGAGGATGAAAACCACTGTTGAAATGTATCAGGTTATTCATGGCCCATAGGGGAACTGTGCACCATGGAAAAGCGGGTATCTCCTTTCATGAGGAAGGCTTCCCATTACAGGAATAGGATTCAGAAGGACACAGGGATCTTTGAAGAATCTTTCAAGTTTCTGCTTCCTACCCCTCTAAATGTTTTTCAACAAACTTTAGGAAGGATGAGGGAAAATTGTGTTTACTGGAGTTTTGTACTTGCATAACAGAACTGCATTCTCTTTCAAGTAATTTTATTTTGGGAAGCTGCTTCTTTCTGCTAGTGACTTAAAAACTGCTGTGGTTTGGTTTGGTTTTCTCCTGTCACTTTTTCATTATGCACTGAGTGTAGTAAAAACCCGCGCAAACTTCTTCCAAGTTAACCGTATTCAAATAATGTCAGTAGGTATTATATGAAGAAAAGCTAAAAGCAGTAGATCACTGTTGTCTATCAGTGCTCAACATAAGACAAACTGTGTGTCTTTGTGGAAAGGCAAAATTACCAAACACTGCATGAAGGCTCTGGGAGAAGGCTAAGAAGCTGGCAACTGTCCAAAAACATGCCTGACTGCTCTTAGGGTAGGTTATGGTGGGTGGTGATGTGTTATCCATTCTTGTCCCATCAAAGGTTGATTCATATTTGCTAGATATTCTTCCCTTTCTTCTGGATGTTATGTTTGAAAGGAATAATTCTTCCAGAATTAACATATGCCTTTCTTAAAAACAATTTTCCATGTGCAGAGGTTATTCTGGAATGGCTCTCTGGTAATGTTTTACACTGAAGAAGTGTTAGCAGTTTGTCTTCTTGATGAGTAGCACTGATTCTCTGCCATTGGGAAGTCATCTGCCACGGTGTTCTTGAAGCAATGAGCTGGTTTTCTATCACCTGATAAGTTTTTAGCTCTAGGGATGAAAATTGAATTTCCAGTTGAATATAGGGTGGTAATCACCTGGTGACAAAGAGCTTCAGAGAAATGGACAGATTGGAAAATGTCTGGTGCTCTGTGCTGTGAGATGAGGTGTCGGCAGCATTCTTGTGAGGTGATGTGAAGTCTCCGAGGAAACACCCTGGCAGCTTTTCATCCAAATCACAGAGGAGTGTTCAGAAACAGAGCAAATCCTGAGGAAACCCTTGCAGTGCTCTATGCTCACTAGGGTAGATGGAGCGCTTCAAGGTACAGTACTGGGTTTGTTCCTGCCATTATTTATTTCATGTTGTTTGTTTGGACCTTGGACTTGCACAGCTGGGGTCTCCGTTGTGCACTGTTGCATTGGCTCTACAGAATAGTTTAGCTGTCATAAACTAAAATTATGGAGGGAGGAGGAAAAAATATTTTAGGGTGTTTCAGTTTCCTACTAGTTTTGAAGTCAGTTCACCTTCTGGAATAGTACTTTCAAAAGCAAACTGTATTTCCATTACTAGTGTATCCTCACTGAAAGGCTTAAAATATTCTAAACTTCTCATTCAGTAGGAAATTTCTTTTTTTCTCAAAGGCATTTGGTGGTGTAGGATCCTTCTGCTGTAGGAGTGTGCACATTTAGCAAGGAGCCTAATTTAATCCAGGAGTATAGAGCTAGTCAAAGCTCACAAGTCTAATACATGCTCTAAGTAGTACATATTGGGAATTGGAGAAATTATTTAATATTTATATCTCTAGAATTTTCAAAAAATCTGAGTGTGTTGCATACCTGTGGTGGGTTTACCCTGGCTGGATGCTGGGTACCCATCAAATTCACTCTGTCCCCTCATCTGGACAGAGGAGAGAAAATATAATAAAAGGCTCATGGGTTGGCATGAGGGCAGGGAGATCTCACTCAGCTATTAGAGTCATGGGCAAAACAGACAGGACTTGAGGAAATGAGCTGAATTTATCACCAATCAAATCAGAACAGGGTAATGAGAAATGGAAACAAAACCTAAAACCACCTTTCCTCTGCCCTCCCTTCTTCACAGGCTCCACTTCCCTCCCAGTTTTCGCTGCCTTTTCTCCCAGCAGTTCAGGGGGTGAGCAAGGAGGCTTGCCATCAGTTCATTACATTACTCAGGGAAACATTGGGTGTATTACCTGAAATTGCAGGAAGATGGGGCTGTTTGTGTCCCCCCCCAGTGTCACAGTCAACCCAAAAGAGCAAGTCTGGAGCATGGATTAGCTTCTAACCCACCTTCCACCGTTCTATGGTCATGGTAGTTTTAAATGTTTTTATAATTTAGTCTTGAAGGTAGACTTTTGCATAGTTTTGGTTTAGGAGATAACTGGGAATTGAAGTGTGAATTAGGGTAACACAAAGGTTGGCTGCTTCAGATTTCGTAACTCTACTGATGGGATTAAGAACAGCTATTGTAGCCAGAAGTACATTTCCAGATCTCAGCATTTCATACTGGGTTTCCTGAAAAGAGGAATGGAAAAATCTTTCAGAGACTGTACCATTAGTGTAGGATTGTCCTAATTTCGTTGTGAAGTCTTCAGCTGGATACAGAAGCTCTTTTACACTTCAATTTTTCATTAAGGTTATTTTTGTTAGTTCCATCTTCTGATTGGTGGTGTGTCTTTGTATTTACAATACACATTTATGGAGGATGGACTTTCTGGTTAAGTTATTTAAAAATATTATATACATGAATCAAAATCTGTGTATCTAATATTTTTTGTTTTCAATGGGGAAATTATTAGATTAACTACTGCTAAAGGAAATTAATATTGTTAAATAATCTGCTTTTTTAAAAATTATGTTTCTGTTTCTTTGTATGGTATTTCATGCGGCTCTACTATGATTACTACAAGCCATGAAGTTTGCTTTTAGCATCTGGCAACAGTCTGGGGTTTTTGAGCAGTGGCATAGGAGACAACAGGGTATCCCTTTGTGAGAGTGCATATGTATCCCAGTCTGTGGCAGTCAGAGTTCATGTTCACAATGATATGAAAAATAGTTTTTTTAAACATACAGCTAATGATGGATATTTTTAAGGAGTAATCATTCTGCTATATGATAGACAGTTTTGGTGCAAATGTCAGTTGTAAGGGACAAACACATAGTAGAATTTTCTTCCAATAATTATTTCAGTTGATGTGTCTTTCTCATTTCTTCATTTGTGTAGCATTAGTTTGGGTAACAGGAACATGGGGTTGTTGTGCTGCCCTTTTTTAGAGCAAGCCTGCCCTGTCCTGCTGAGTGAGGCCATGCATTAGCTGAGAAAAATCTGCTGTACTTCCCAAGGGTGCCAGGTCAACAGCCTCATGATAGGGTCACTTTGTGCATTGAACAACACAGGAGTAAAACTGTCAGAATTTTGTAGTCTTAAGTGTAATTTACTATAAATTATAGCCTGCTCTGTTGAACTCTCAAGTAGTAATGAAACTATGGAATAATGCTGAAGTCAAAGCTGTGTGTTAAAGCCACTTTCTCACCTAAAGGTTTATTCACGGTCAGATTGTCCTTTAAATGCAAATATGTGAGATATAAAAAAGCATTCCAGATGTCCAACTAAAAATTTGCCTCTGAGCGGCCAAATTCCACTGTCTTCCTCACACTGAGAGTGGAACTTCTTTGTTTTTAACAGGTATAGCCAAAAGAAAAGGCGCTAAGACATACACAAAAAATCCAACCAGAAATCTAGGCTCCTGCTTTCTGAATAGCAGTCCAAATCAATGTTTGTGTGTTTCCATCCATTTGCTCATGTAGGTTTCCTGGTATTCCCAAAAAATTCCTGGGATAAAATACATCTATTTGTAACAATCTCTGTAGTTAAAGCAAACCATCACAATGGCAATATTCTCTTACATTCTTTCCACATATATAGAATAAAGATTGCTTGAGTATTTTAGCACAACTGAAACCTGGTATTTAAGACTTTTGTCTCACTTGTAAAATAATGGTCATGAAATTCAGATTCCAGTCCAGGATTTTCTTATTGAGTCCAAGGGGTTTTTATTCATTATTTCCCTGTTTGCTTAAATATGACCATCTGGGCAAAGGGGAAAAAAAAAAAGAATTTTTCTGTGACTTGTTTTAGTCATAATGCCAGTAATTCTTCCAATTATTCATGCTGGTCAAGCATTATTGGAAAAGGTTCAATATTGTTTAAAAATCCTTAAAGAATGTATTTTTTTACCAAAAAATTACATAAGTTTCTTTATTGCCTGAAGTCCACACAGCTCACAAAGTTGGTGTGCTTGTTGGGAGTCTCATGATCTCCACCACTGAAGAATGGTGAGAGAAGATTTCAAAATTAATTGCAAAGCATGAAAATAATATTCCTCCTCCACCCTGGTGAATGAGGCTGTGCCATTCTCCCATCACCCCAAGTACTATCTAATTATTTATCCACATTAAGTGGTAGTACTTTATCAGGAGAGTTCTCCCATAGCTTGAGAGTGCATTCATCCAGAAGAAAAGAAATAGAGAATTTAGAAGGCTTCCTCATACTTTCAAAAAATCTAAACAAAGAAAAAAAAAAACAGAAATGTTTTTCTCTATGGAATACAAGTTTAAAGTGAGATGCTTCAGTGCAGTAGGAACCAGTGGAACAGGGGCTTTTCAGATCCAGTAAACATTTACTTTTCTGTCATCATGGTGGCAATAATCAAAAATATCAGCAATTCAAGGTGCCTGATTCTGATGTCCATGTTGATGCTACAAAACCTTATTTTTGCCAAAGCTCCTCCTCTGTTAATTCTGCCTCCCTCATTTCCTTTGCCCCTGCTGTGTCAGTCACAGAATCACAGAATGGCTTGGGCTGAGGCAGAACAGGTACCCTGGGTCACCACGTTCTTACTGAGGCGTGAGTAGCAGTGCCAGTGAAAAGTCTCTTGTCCCAACAATCCTCCAGAAATCTCTAGGATTGCTGGTGCCCTGCTGCATTGCCTTTCCTGCAGGTGCTGGGGGGTGGTTAAAGTTCCCATGTTAACCTGGAATTGTGAAGTTTCATTTCTTTAAAGGAGGCTTCCTGATTTCCTGGTTAGATGTTCCATGACAGATACCCATGATGTCTCCCTTGGTGGGGACATCAGTTTGATCCCAGTGGCTCTGCAAATGCCTGGAAAATCCCAGTTCCTCCTGCCTATCTCTGTGTATGACTTTGTATTTTGGCACTTCTTGTTGTGAAAATGCAGTGTCAAGTACAGCTATAAGAACTCAGTCTCATGTGGCACAGCATTCCACCCTCCCTGTGGAAGGGAATCATGGGCAGGATCTAATATGGATAACTTCCAAATTGTGGTATAAGCAAGCTGTGGGTGAGCTGCAGACGTTGGTGTTTGCTGTAAGCTGGTGGAGAATGTGTTGCTAAATCTCTGAGTGAGATCCATGGCAACGCTGCCAAGGAACAATTGGCTTCCAAACCAGAATTAGGGTCCGTGGGAGCGGATCTGGAAAAGCCTCATGAAGGCTGCGTGGCCAAAACTGAGTAATTGCATTTTGTTGTAACTAAGCTCCTTCTTAATCACAGTCAAGAGAAATTTGTGGAACCAATTTTCAGTTGTTTTTCAACTGAAGACCTGAAGTTTAGCCATGTCCAACCCAAACAATGGGTGCTGAGGATTGCCCTGTGCCTTCTATAGACACGATTTGTTTTATCCGTGAGGATTGTCATTTGTGTTCATGTGGTAGTAGCAATTACTACAACTCATTCAGATGAGGTCTTGTACAAGTGCAGTGGGTGTAAAGAAGTGGGCAGTCAAGGACAGCTACAAATTTCTGAGGCATTTTGTTAAGGCCAGTAGTCTTCACACAAATAAACTGATAAAAGTGAGACATTAGGGGTACCACTGTGGTAAAAAGAGAGTTGTGGTGAAAGGCACCACTTGGTATAAGGATCCATTTCCAGAGCAATACCCTGCTAAAAATGATGGTTAAGATGGAAAAGGGCTTTTTTGAAAAAATACCTTTTCTCATTTTTTTTAAATGTTCCTAAGACTGCAATTTAAAAATATAAATCAGTAAATTAATCCTTAAGGTGATAGTCAGCTTTGGGCTTATGATTTTGTGATAACTAGAGCTTGTGTCTAGATCTGAGTTGGTTGAAAAGTTGAGACAGTTGTTTGGAAACAAGAAGAGTAAGATGCTCTTAGAAAACAGAGGAGAGTTCTGTGAGGATGCTTTAGTAGTTTTCCCAGGTTTGGTAAGGTATTGGAGAACTGAAAATACAGCAGTACAAAAATTGTGCAGCAGTACAAAATAATAAATAAGTCACAAGCTATTAAAAAAAAAGTAAGGCAAGTATGCTGAGACTATTTCAAAAGAGAATATTTTGAGTAGCTGCCTTTTCTATCTCCTTAGGCAAATGGTGTAATTGTAAATGGGATGGTAGCAAAACCCAGGTTAAATAAATATTATTCATTTGGTTTATCAAGTGTGTTGGTGACTGTTGATACATGGTGTTGTGAGGACTCAGGTCTGTAAGATCTGACTGTAGGTCAGAGTACAAAATTCTGATGCTGCTGCTGCATGTCATGATATGATGAGAGGAGCACTTCTGCCCTGGGGAAATGCCCAGGTTTAGGATCCTCTTAGAATAATTCCTTTCTAGAAGGAAAAGACTCAATTATGATGAAGTTATGCTGCTGTTTGTCAGAGTAACCCATGTTCTTTGGTACCTCAGGGCACACAGTGATCATGAGTGGAATCCTGTGAGATTTGTGGTCCCACCCCACGGCAGGTGAGCAGCACAGTGAGCCGAGAGCTCATTGTGGTAGGTGTCACCTACAGCAGAGAAGCCTTGGGCATTTTGCCCTGGACCAGCACCTAGGCTGAGCTTTCCCACGTGACAGCAGCATACAGTAGGCAGCTGAGCTCAGCCTGAAGGCATGTGTTTGACGTGCCTCTGCTCCTCCGACCACCTGGCACTGCAACCTGATGCCATAATGCGTGACAGCCAGGTGTTTGCTCTGCTGCTGCGGTGGCAGCTTTGCTGGGCTTGAGGGATAACAACGGGGGGAAATGATGGGGAAAATGTTAGTAGGAGAGATGATTGCTGTTTGGAATCAGAATAGACATCCTCTTCAAATGCACAGATGCTAAAGAGTAAAGAAAATTTTGCTCTTCATGATGTTGTGTATAGTGCTTAAGAATGCCTAATTGGATGCCACCTGAAATAATGCTCAAACTCCCTGATACTATGGCTTGGTTGGAAGGTAATTGCTCCTCTCCTAGGTAAAAAATGAATAAGGATTTCTGCAGAAAGAGTGCATGAATTATGAACCTTAATTGTAAGCTATTAGCCAAGTTATGAGTAATTATATTTCAGATAGCTACATATTCAAATTATGATGCAACAGATTATACTTAGATTTGCTGCGAAAGATCTTTTAATTTTGGCAAAGAGCAGACCTTTTCATATTAAACATTCTTAAGATAGAGGAGTAAAAGTTTAGCAAATGCCTTCAATATCATCCTGGATTTGGGAAGATAAAATCTTTCTTGCTGCCTTGGTTACATCCCTTAAATTATTTAACTGCTTTAAATTTCATTTTTTTAATTGTACTCAGCTCCTTGAAATGCATAGAAGCAGATCTCTGTTAGCACATGACTGCTTTACAATGACTATTACACCTTACATGATTGCATTATATTGTCCTGTTTGTGTTGCAGCTGTCTCCCAAACTGCATTTTTTTTTAATTTAATGGAAGCTGTTTACCAAGTAATGCCTCCATAATGCTTTCCCATCTATTCCTCCCTTACCATCATAACCTTTAAGTGCTCCTGGTAATTTTACTGGTGAAACATGGAACACAATGCCGAAACCAAGCATTTTTATTCTTTCCTAACCAGACTTGCTGACAAGATCTCACCCAAGGCTGTACAGGTTTTATCAGGAGTAACAGGAAAGGCAGTGCTGAGCCAGGGCTTGTTCCTCTGCCTTTCCACAGGTGGGAATCACTCGAGGTGAATGCTTTCAGCTCTTGAGGGGTTCTCTGGTACAGAGGTAGTATGATAAATATAATGGAAAAGCTACAGGTTTGAAATCTAACTTGGTGATTGACTTGTAGATGAAAGGCATTTCTATGGGGAGAAATTGCAACAGCTTTTAGGGCCACTGGCTACTTTTGATTCATAGTAAGATTTAGAGCACAGAGTCTCTAAGTTAAGAGCACAAGTTCAAGATCACAAGCTGACTCATGGACAATAAGCTATTTTTTTATTTTCTGAAAACACTGTTTTGAAAGCATGTATAGTGTGAGAGTTGTGTCCACTTGTAAAGAAGGGAACAGCTTTTCCTGTAGCCTCAGAGAGTCTTAATGGCTAAGGCCGGTGAGAATTAGCCAGACTTACACCCAAAATGCTGCAAGGCTTGTTGCTGATCTTGACACCTCATCTACAGAGGGCTTACTTGTTCTCATCTATATTCTGGAGCAATAAGAACAGGCAATTTTTTTGTTTTATAGTCACTGTAGTAGTTGTTCATCCCTGAAATTCTCTGTCTAGCTACCAAAGAGAATAATTCTGTTTAATTTATCAATACACCTAGTAATTAATTGGAGCTATTCACTGTTAAATGAGCTGTACATTTGCACTTCTCCATTTCCTTTTTTGTTTTGCAAGATTGCTACAACAGATGTTAGCACTATCACTTTTTTTTTTTTTTTTGAGATTATTTAGAAGTGGCCAAGAGTGAACAGAGCTGTACTTCTTGCCTATTCAAATTCAGAAATTGGCCTGCAGCCCTAACTTTTTCCTTTGAATTTTGTCAGGGCTTTTATAAACTAAATGGGAGAATTGGAGCTTTAGTGTTTCCAGAGTTTGTTAACATTTTATTTTTATGGATTCAAACATTTTACACTTGCAATTCAAGCCAGAGTTGTAGTCTTACTTCTTGCAGGGGAAGACTTGACAGAAAAGCAGATGCAGTTGCATTACTGGTTTCATTGCTGGTGTTAAATCAATGTATAAATATCTGCTTGCTGCAGTTAACATGCTGGGAGGAAGCTCACGTAGAAGCACAGAGCTAACTTGAGTCAGTTAAAACACATCCCTAAGGTTCTTCCCGACAATTTTGCTGAGTTACATAGGTACAGCATTGTTTGTAAAGTCTCTAGCTTGTGCCTCCCATAATGTACTGTTTCCCAACTTATTTTTATTGGAAGGTACTAACTTTATAAGTTGAGGTAGGATATTTTTGTTTTTAAGGTTGTCCATCCCATGCTTCAGATTATAATAACCTGCTTTGTTATACTGCAGCTTTAACAAAATCTATCTGCCTGGACTGAGCTGTCCAAACCTAATCTCAAGCAGATTTATTTTTTGAGACGTTTAGCCAAAATAGGTCATTTGCATCCAAGGTCTGATTAAAAAAGAAACCAAAAAAAAAATCTTCAAAAACCTCCAAATGCCCAATGAACAACCACAAACCCCAAACCTAGACTCCACAAAATTGAGGAAAAGCTACCTAAAGCTATGAATGGATTTGGCCTTTAGTTCTTCCTTTGAGATCTGCTCTTATTTAGCAAAACAGTCCATCTGTGAAAAATTGCAGTGCATTTTTGCTTGGTGGTGATGACTTCTGTGTTCAGCTGTTAAATTCCCCACAGGCTCTTTTGAGCACATTGGAAGGTTTCTCCCCTAACCACAGCTTCCAGCAGGAGCAGGATGCACTGGATCTGCTCAAGGGACAGGAGGGCAGTACTGCAGGGGGCTGATCCCCCTGCCAAAGGGGCTGCAGGAAAAGAGTCTGGGGTGGAATGGGATGGGAGATGCTGTGTGAAATGGGAGGGGAAATGCTACTCAAGTTACAGTGTAACTGAAGCTGGGTAGGAGGTAGGGGTCGAACAAAACTGAAAAAGGACTGGCTCACGTTGGGAGGGACTGGGCTGGGCAGTTGAGCCAAGAGGAAGAACTGGAGCAGTACAGAGATGAGGAACTGCCCTGTTGCAGCTGTGCACATGCATCTTGGGGCACTTGGACACTGCCTTGGAAAGCTGGACTCTACCTGGTTTATTCCCATTGGGATTCTTAGGATGCCAGGCAAGGAAATGATGCTGTTCCTCACACATCATCCCTCACTGGATATTTTCATGATTCTGAATACACAGCTTAACAGTGAGGTTTGAGAGCTGTACAAAGTATTCACAAATGCTGCTGAAGTCTCTCAGACCTGAGCCTTGCAAATAAAAGGATGTAACAATAAGAACAGAAGGAATCATTGACATCTTAAACTGATTGTCAATAAACACATTGATAATGAACTATTCAGCAGCTAAAATCAAGATCAAAGCCCACAGCATGTTCCATGAGTAGCCACTTATCTGAACGGTCAATCTTAAATCACGGGAGCCATAATTGCTCTATGATCATTTCAAGTTTGGCAAAATATAAAAGATGCATACTGCATAAAATTTACAAGGAATAAAATTTGTCTGAGTGTCAAGATGGGATGCTGGTTGGAGTAGATGCTTTTTAGAATTCATGCTACTTATTTTCTTGCTTTAATTTTGCTTTTATGGATTCCAGGAATAAAAAATTCCATCACTTTTGTACTGCCTTTATGCAGGGTACAGTTATTACCAGGCAGCCAATGAGGTCCCTTGTGTGGAAGTAAATGAATTTGCATTAGCTTTACTTTACCTATCATGAGTAAAAACAATCCTGCAGGTGTTGTAACTAGACTTTGGTGCAGACCGGGAATATGTTTTGTTCCCTATCAGCAAAATCCACACTGCTGCATCTCTGCAGCTGTTGCTATATGAACTGGCCCAATTAAAGCAGTGAATGTTTAGCTACAGGGTATATGGAAGTTAATTGGAAGTCTCTGAATGGTTTAAGAGCCTCATGCAAGGAGATGCTATTGATAGTTCACATGAGCAGGATGGCACTGCTTGGTGCCTGAATGTCACGAGTTAAAAGTCCGAGGGCAAAAGGTTGGTCTCTGTTAAAGCCAGTGGAAGTTTTGCCATTGACTTTAACAAACAGAGGATTTCTCCCTTAATTCTGTAACTTTGTTTAGGAGGGGAATTGTGTTGTACTTCTAATTCTTGTGGCTTCACTGAGAGTCTGTATTCCAAAAGCTTTCAGATTTTTTATTTGGTCTGATGGTGTTTTGTGGGAAACTAAATTGAAAGTGTATTTAAGGGCCCCAGGGACCTGCTCTGGTGAACTGTATCGAGAGAAGCTGAACATCTGCTTGATGCCTGGACACAGTTTAGCAGAACTCCTAATCATTCAAAAGAAATTGCAGAAAATCTGTTTGCTTTTAAATTTCAAACCTCATCACTCAAACTTTGTTTTAATGTCCTTACATACAATTTTTTTAAAAAGTAAAAAAAAAAAAAATCAGTACAAAATATTTACCACCAAGGCAGAAAATATATAAAAGAGGATGGGAAGAAAATCAAGCAGTTTTGCAATTTTAGGGTGGTTTTACACAAAGGAAAATTCAAAACTGATTTCTGAAATATAACAAAACGTGCATCATACTAACATGAAGATATTTTAACAGTGATTGTGTTGTCTTAACAAACACCTGGTTTATCAGTTATATTTCACATGTGAAATAAAATGGACTTTATAGTAAATAGATATTTTTAATTTCAATTAACAATTTTTTACTATAAGGAAAAGGTACAGAATTTGTGTGGAAATCCATGTACTATGTTTACTCAAATACAGAAAATACTTTGCTGCAAACTTTTAAATATAATAAAATGCATTTAATAGCAATCTTTTGTGATATCATTATTATTTATGAACATAACATTCAAAATGTGGAAATTCAGTTGTGGATCAAAATGACGATAAAAACAGTAACCCAAAGAACCTTATAAACATGTCAACAGCCATCATTTATCCTAGATGGCTCATACCAATGTAAAAAACATATAAAATGTAGAATAATTCTCAACATATGGTTTACTTTGTTGCATTGCTCCTACATATTATTTGTGTTAAAATCCAGAAAATTTATTATGAAGAGAATATTGGGGTTTGTTTATTAAACTAAAGTACAGGTTAAAGCCATTCTTTTCTTTGTGATGAACATATACCAACAGTGATTAAAAAATAAACATTTATTTACAAAATATTGATGCATACATATTACACAAGTCAGTTATATCAAAGTGGTTTTTAAACAATATCTGTAGCAACCAACTATTTGCATTGGTTTACCATAGTGCAAACGGTAATGTTGCAAAGGCAGGTTAAAATGTGGGATTGCAATTTGAATGTTGATTTCTCTGCTGCCTTCTGTTTTTCTATGTCTAGAAAACTATTCATTTTCATTTACAAAATATCTGTTTCTTGAGAATGTTGAATAGTGTACCTGAGGAAAGGGCAAATTCGTTATTAAGCCTAAATTCTTTCACTTGTATAACTATCTTTCTATTTATTCAGCCTGCTTACGTAGCACCATTGCCATTGATTACTAACATACTAATGAGAAAAAGGAATGGAAACACGCTAAATACACTATGCCATCCCTAATTTCAGGGTTTGTCCATTTATGTGGAATTTCATCTGATACATTTCACAAGTCTGCACTATATATTCAAGTGTTTAAGGATGATTCTGGTGGTATTGTGTAGTGGTGTATATGTTTCCGGTATATATGTTCCTGTAAATATGATATTAAGTGAAGCTGTGAAGAAAGGAACCTAAAAGCCTGCTCCTTCTGTCCTCAGGTGAGAAGGAGCTTGCTTTTATTACCAATGTGTACTGAAACCTGCATATAAATTTGCATCCAAATGACTGAATATTGATTCCCTCATAATGTAAGAACTTTGTGGATTAAATCCAGTGATTTTGATTGTAGCTTTTCTCTTTTGCTGGCTCACAAGCAGCCATCAGGTAATTACATTGTCCTTTAGTTCACGTTCTGTAACTGCTGCTGGTAGCACGCAGGAGGTCGGCAATGCCTTGTGTACGTAACTTCACAGTTTGAGAGACTGGTGAAGGGGTATAACTTTTTCTATTTTTCTCTTTTTTTTTTTTTTTTTTTTATTTTTGGTAGCTTCCACGATGTGTGAAGCAGTGGATCCGGTGACGATCTCACGAACACCCACAGCGATCTACAACCATGGCTGGTATCTTGCCGTAGATGATTTGTTCTTTGCCGTTGAAGTACAGCATGTTGATGGGGGACATCTTGGTGGGCGTGCAGCAAGGGCCTGCCGAGCCCCTGGGGTTGGCTTGGTGCACCAGGTGGGTGTGCGGGTACTTTTGTAAAAACACAAATTCACATTCTCCGGAGCAGTAGTTGGCTTTGTATCGTTTAGGAGCGATAATCCAATCCCAGCCGAAAGCTTCGAAATCCACCGTCAGCGGGTAGCGGCAGCATCGCGATTCTGTCGAGTGCTCGTCACAGTCGAGACCGAAATCTCTGCGGGACCGTTTTGGTGTGTCTGTAACTCTGACCTCTAAAAATGGGTTCTGTGAGAGGAGGAGAAGCAATTGGAATCATTTCTGAGGTAAGCCCAAGTTCATTAAAAACATGCAAACAATATTTCAGATGTAGATGTATCAAATTGATATTCTGAAATGGATGCAAACAAAATTTGACCTGCAATTCTGTTATAGTTATCTCTGCATTTTCCCGCCGTCTCTCTACACAGAGCTTTAATACCTGAGTATTTGTCCCTGAAATCACCACTGTCTCAATGCTAACATTCTTTAACTGCTATAAGAACATTTCAGAAATTTGGAGGATGCTGGATTTTTCTTTTGATGTGGATTTTTTTGTTTGTTTGTTTTAAACTCCTTAATAAGAGCTTTTGTGAGTCCTTCTGAAATTCCCTTCATTAAAATCATTTTGAATTCAGGCTTTCTGGATATCAAGGAAAGTTTTTTGTTCAGACCAAGGAGGACAAAAGTTGTTCCTCTATTGCTGCCATGCTTCAATGACTCTATGACTGAATGAATTTGGAGGGGCAGCTAAATATTTTGACTCCTGGAAGAGTCCTGTGGCCAGGAATGTACTTTTGGCAAATCCCTGAGCCACATGCCTCCTATGGAAGGTGTGTTTCCACAGTCACCAACTGAGACTAGAAGGAAATTGCAATCTCCACAATTGCGACTTTGAAAAAGTTCCCAAAGTTGTTGCCTTCCATACACTGATTTCTTCCCTGTGAGTTGGTTTGGCACTGATGGGGCCATCCCATGGAGACCATTCCTCAGGAATGACAGCCCACCTGACTTTGTTCCACAGGTTTCCCTCTCAAGCTGTTTCCCTGCGAGCTGTGGAGCTGCTGGAAGTGCCCTTTCCAAGGTAAATTATATGGGGAGGTGTTTGGTGAGAGGAGCACCCCTGTACTGGGAGCTGCTGGAGAGGAGCTGGGGGGAAGAAAGATTTCCTCTCCCATTATCAGCTGTGCCTCTAACCCTGTTCTGCCACTGAAATTTTTATTTATTATTTTTATTGATAGCCATGGTTTATCTGTATGTATCATCATTTGAATGGATGGAGGTGGTGAGGACATTCCTGATCACGATATCCAGCTGGCCTGTTTCAAATACAGGAGATCCACATTTATATTGGATGTACAATTAAGGTATCTCAATTTTTCTTTTAAACACTTTAAAATTATATTATACTGCTGTAAAGTTAAATGTTGCATAAATATGGTTGGACACCATGGTCTTCTCCAATGTAAATATTTCTCTGTCTCTGTGATCAACAGATTCATCTACTACATAGAAGGAAAAGTAGAATAATATTCTTCATACCTCATGCAAAAGGAGGTATCACTTGGTTGTGATATGTATAGAAATTTGTATAGGTTGCAGATGATTAGTGATTTACAGAAACAAATTCAAATTTCAAGGGAAATGCTGTAGTTTCACTTCAGGTTTATTTCAGGTGTACTTGTAGGTACATTTCAGATTTAATTTGTTCATCTGTTCTTATAAAAACAAACCAGTTATTTTGTGCATTTTCTTATCATCATGGCTCAATTATTGTATCAAGCAGAATTTCTCTATTCAGACATTTCTAATAGGTAGAATGATACACTACCAAATACTGAAAGGTAAAGAACTTAACATTATGAAGATGATCTGTTCTCACCTTCATAAAGAGACAATTTTTGTTGTTGTTAATAGAAAATATATGCATAGAGAGTATGTAGGAACTCCCTTGCCTTCTCAGCAATATTGGAGGCATCTTTCCTAGCCTAGTGAAAGAATCTTAAGACCATTCACTTTATGTGAAATAGCTGCTTATTAAGCAGTATTTGCTCTCAAAATTGAAAACAATGGTACTTTGATAGTATCATCCATCAGTAATTGCCAAAACCTTTTCTAGTTAATGCCTTGCAATGTCTCTCTGAAATACTGCAATTTCTCTCCATTTTTTAGATAGGGAAACAGGCAGAGAGAAACTATTGATTTTTGGCATTATCAGAGAGCAAAGAATGAAAGAATTGGATACACAGACCTTTTATCTTCCATTCCTGACACAATGCATCCATTTTATCCTTAAAACAGAGCTTAAATGCTTTTCAATGAAATGGGATTTTTCTAAATAGACTTACCAATCCATCTTCCCCCGGTCCTGGGAAAGTTACAGCAAGATTCCGTCCGTTCTCATCAAAAGCTTTTATTTCGATGCCTAAATTGGATTCAGGCTGTTTGAGCCAATTTTGCAACACTGTCTTCACATCAATACTCTGCCAAATACCGGTGCCTGGGTTCATGTCAAGTTTCAAAGATCGAATTCCAGTATATCTTGTACCATCTTTCATGGGCTTAATAAGTCTCAGGATCTGCACAAACACCGTTGTAGGTTTTTGGACTTGCCTCAAGTATATCCACAATTGTGCCTTTACTACTTTGTTATATTGTATTTTAGAGCTAAACTTAAAGAAGCAACATTTTGGTTTTCCCTCCATTTGTACAAGAAAATCAGCTATAAATGAATGGAAAGAACAGATTACTGAACAGGGAACAAGAAAAAATGCGTATATAAACCTGACTATTTTTTTCAGACTGTATAAAAACATAACAATATGTTATAAAGAGTACCAGTAGCAAAGTGGATTCAACTTAATTCATTTTCTATGGTTTACACTCTACAGCAACTTTAGTGGATGTCAATAAAATTACTCTATCACCTACTACCAATTCACTTCTGCTGGTCACCTCCTGAGTACCTTCATAAAGCATGCAGAATAGCAACTTTGCATAAGCTGACTCAACATGTGTGTGGTGATCCAGTTATTTCTAATTTACTCCAAAACCTCAGCCTGCTGCAGACCATACAGCTCTGGGCAAACTGCACAAACACATTTCTTTTCTCAGTGGGAAGAAAATAATTGAGGGGATTATTATAAGGATCATTTTGTTTTCATTTGAATAATATTCGAGGAAAGTCACATGCAGTGCTGCGTTCCTCCTTCCTGTAGCCTACGATGCAGCTGTCATACCTAGTCATGGCAAGATCTTTCCATGCCAGGATAAAATGGGTAGTACTAATCCTAAATGGTGCAGGACTTTGACATTCATAAATCTCATCACTTAAGATACCTGTCTCTTTAGTGCATTTAAAATAGCTCAAGGGCTTTTTATAAGTAGGAAATGAACTCAGAGCAGTGAAATACAACGACTTTTCTTCAGTCACAGTGAATGTGTAGCAATTTGATTAAAAATAATTATAAACCCTTAAACATAAAAGTCTGGATTAAAAATGCAGACAGACCTCAGCTTTGTTATAAGGCTGCAGTAAAATAATGCTATTAAGTGCTCATCTTAATAATTACTAAGTTGACAAATTTCACTGAGAAATTTACTTTTTCATCTGTGAGTTCATTTTTAGCTGGTGAGAGGAGCAGCAATTATTCTAGTCTGCATATCATAATGATATGTGTAACTTCTAACATGCCTTATATGTCCTGTCATATTTTTCCTTTTTGACATCATATTCATAAGTGTTATTTTAAAAAAACAGCTGCCATAGTCGAATACTTTAGCTGATGAAGAACATAAGATACTACAGTATTAGCTGTGCAAAAGATACTTGATAGGAGGCATAGCAGATGTTTAGCACTCAGAAGATAACTCAGAATCTGCTCATTCAGTAAATGCCTTCATTCTTCCTTGGCACGATTGCATGAGCTGATTGCTATAGCACGGACATTTTTACATTTAATCTGTTACACACATATTTGCTTTAAATATATAGTTTTAACTCTGAGGTGGGTGGTGCTAGTTTATGGGATCAGCAAAGAGGCAAGAATTTAACTCTCTGCTTGCACTTGCTGTAGCATGCAGATTAGGTAGGTGTAGTGCTCTAAGCTGCATTTCTGTTGATTTCTATGCCTTCTAAAAATACTGGCCAGTGAAAACTCCCTCACAAAAATTTAGTTCTCTCATTATCTGCACTTGTACTTTATATTTGCGAGAGGAAATGCCCCGAGTGCTGCAGATAACGAAGTTGACTGAACTGCAGATCTCCCTTTGCTTTCTAAGGCAATGGGCAAATCCTAAGTGCTACAGGGCACACACACATTATAAGGAGCCGAAAACCGAACAGTAAAACAAAGGATCGCCACACGGTCATCTGAACCTGGCTCAAATTCTTTAGAAATAACGCTCTCCTCCCTCCCTCCAGCAGACTTCAGCCAGCAGCCTAAACCCTTAAACATAAAAGTCTGGATTAAAAAATGCAGACAGACCTCAGCTTTGTTATAAGGCTGCAGTAAAATAATGCTATTAAGTGCTCATCTTAATAATTACTAAGTTGACAAATTTCACTGAGAAATTTACTTTTTCATCTGTGAGTTCATTTTTAGCTGGTGAGAGGAGCAGCAATTATTCTAGTCTGCATATCATAATGATATGTGTAACTTCTAACATGCCTTATATGTCCTGTCATATTTTTCCTTTTTGACATCATATTCATAAGTGTTATTTTAAAAAAACAGCTGCCATAGTCGAATACTTTAGCTGATGAAGAACATAAGATACTACAGTATTAGCTGTGCAAAAGATACTTGATAGGAGGCATAGCAGATGTTTAGCACTCAGAAGATAACTCAGAATCTGCTCATTCAGTAAATGCCTTCATTCTTCCTTGGCACGATTGCATGAGCTGATTGCTATAGCACGGACATTTTTACATTTAATCTGTTACACACATATTTGCTTTAAATATATAGTTTTAACTCCGAGGTGGGTGGTGCTAGTTTATGGGATCAGCAAAGAGGCAAGAATTTAACTCTCTGCTTGCACTTGCTGTAGCATGCAGATTAGGTAGGTGTAGTGCTCTAAGCTGCATTTCTGTTGATTTCTATGCCTTCTAAAAATACTGGCCAGTGAAACCTCCCTCACAAAAATTTAGTTCTCTCATTATCTGCACTTGTACTTTATATTTGCGAGAGGAAATGCCCCGAGTGCTGCAGATAACGAAGTTGACTGAACTGCAGATCTCCCTTTGCTTTCTAAGGCAATGGGCAAATCCTAAGTGCTACAGGGCACACACACATTATAAGGAGCCGAAAACCGAACAGTAAAACAAAGGATCGCCACACGGTCATCTGAACCTGGCTCAAATTCTTTAGAAATAACGCTCTCCTCCCTCCCTCCAGCAGACTTCAGCCAGCAGCCTGTTGGGAGAGCCTGAGGAGGAGTTGTGTGGCTCTACAGCAGGGAGACAACTCTCTCGGAGGGGCAGTGGGAGGCGAAAGAAGCAGGGCTACTTACACTCTGTAGGCATTGTGATAATCGTTTCGGTGGTGGCATGATAGTCATCATCTTCCAAAGAGCCATCGCTACTGTCATCTCTCTGCACGTCATACTGATCAATCAGTTCCTGCAGTGGAGGAGCCTTGGGTAAAAGTTGTTTAATAACATCCCTGCTAATGTTAGGAGCTTGTTCCAGACGCAGTTTGCTGAGGATTTGAATTTTTATGGCTTCTATTCTTGAAGATTTTGTATTCTGTCTCCACGTACAAGCATTGCACAGTCCGTCCTTTTCAGCGTTCTCTGTGGGCTGACTACTGTCATCAAGAGCCACCGGATCAACTGCAATCAGCATGAACAGGTAAATAGAAGCATAGAGCACTAGCTTTTGCATGATCTCACATTCAGTGCAGCACTTTTGCCTTCTTTTCTTTTCCCCCTCCCCCTTTCCCTTTCAGTACTAAACAGATCCGTGAAAGCAAATGCAATCTGAGAGACAGCTTGCCACACTGGTGTACCTTATATATTCCAAGGGGGCTTTTTATACTCCAACTTTGATTAGGCTCATGTCGTCAAACTCGACGATTGGTTGCTGTCCCAACAATGAATCTGGCTGTCAGAGGGTAAAGCCCTGTCGATCACAAGTCACTAGACAGCGTTTAGTTACAGCCAAGGGTGAACTGATTTATCTGGATACTTCGCAGAGGATATGCCTTCACATTCTGAAAGGATATATTTCCAAGTATTGTGGGCAGCAGTACTGAAAGACAGCACTGTCATTCTTAAATATTATACCAACTGTGTACTTGTACTATGAATCAAGAGAAACCTTGCTCTAAACTTGGTTTAGGCTTCTACCAGTCTTTCTGACTTGAAAGTTTGTTCTATTTACAAGAAAATCATGAGAGGTTCCTTTTAGCAGGCAGGAAAATTATACTTCAGAAAAGGATTGCAATGAATACTAATTTATGTTGCTCAACAACTGATTTTTATTCAGCAGTTCCTATTTCAGAAACCCTATTTCTGGGTTTTCCTAGACACTAGCTAAAGCAGTATTGGAGGTTTTGTGCATATCTGACACTATGCAAATGCCTGTCTTATTTGTCTACCCCTTTAGCATATATCAAAACCCACAGAACAAATCCTTTGCTGATTTAACAGTCAGTAATGAAAAATGATTCTGTCCCCTCTTCATGCTGTCACCAGAATCCTGGGCAGTAAATTAAGTATCTTTAGTAGCAAAGGTATTTTTAAGGAATATCTTTAGCTACTCACTCTAATGTTACACAGGAATAGTTTGACTTGGGTTTTTCATTATTATTGAAAGCATTAAAAAACTTAAAATATTTAAATCTCTACTGGTTATTTATCTTCTTTTTCCATGTAACCTTTTATTTCTCTTCAAAATGTCTCTGTATTATGTCAGCTTAAGTGGTATCTCTGTGCTTTATTACTTTCTACTCAAATACTTAGAAATTCTTTTATGTCCTGCTTATATGTTAAAAAATACAGTTTTAATATCCTTTCTGCATGAGAGAGCTATATCTCTGTGTGATTGCATAGGTTATGGCTTATAAAATCTTACATTTGATCTTAAAATCAAATGTAGCTCACATTTGATGAGCTGCTAGCAATAATTATGGAACTCACACTTTGTGAGGGGGTTACTGCTCAGCACAGGCTGCATGTCCCAGCAAACAGAAACCCTAGAATTGGTATGTATTGTATATATTTGAATATTTGGAATCTGTGCATTACAGCAAAGGGAAATCCTGGAATTCCATGCAATATGCCAAAGTTTGCCTAAGTTAGGACTGAATTTTCAGTTTCTTACAGAGTGTCTTTTCCCATTCTGAATACTCCTAAAATATGTCAGACAAGGGGTTTTGCATGTGTTCATATAGGAAAAATGTTGGTATGTGATATGGACAGAACTCTCAATTTTTTTTTTCCTGCCTGGTCATTCTTATTCTTTTTGTATCACCTCTCCAGGGCATGCAGATTCACTGTATACCACAGAACTGAGCCTAATATTCAGTTCATAACCAGTGACCTAAATCACAAGTATTCAATTGAAAGTGGTTGTCCTGCCCTGATGTAAAGTTGATGCAAGTGACAGATATATCATGCTAACACATGCCAGGCATATAGCTTTAGGGTCAGACCCTGATATTCTGATTTTAACCAAAACCCATGTTTAAAACAAGCAGTTTGCTGCCTTAGCTCCTGAACATTTGGTTTTTACACAGAGATGAGGCAGCTACTTTCAGCATGTAGTAACACAAATGGGCCATGGTTCACTGGAAGAAGAAACTGCCTGCCATGCTTGTAACATCTTTAAAACAGACTCCTAGTGCATTTCAAGTGATAGAAATGTGGTTTTGTGAAAGATGCATAGGATGATTTACAGTAAGAATCTTTCTGAAAAGCATTGACCTGTTAGTGAATTTTGGGGGGATTCAAGTTGGGGGTTGTTTACTATTTCTACAGTTAATGTCATAATAAAATTATTTTTAATTATTTCTTTATTTTAAGCTAAACTTAACCATATGGCTATAGAAGGGAATCTACCCCAAATGGAAAGTTCAACAGGTACCAGGTTTCACACCAGAAAGAGTTAAGATAATGATCCATCAATAATGATAGAAATAATGATGCGGTCATTGATATGAAAGTAATTCAGTGTTCTGGCAGACCATGGCTAAAAAATCATGGCTAAAATCCCCTCTTGCTCTTCTCATGAGGGAGAGGGGCAAGAGAGGTGCTGAGCAAAACAGTGCCTCAGCACTATGACCCTCTTGGGCTATGCTCTGCAGCCACACTGAAACCTTGCCTGCTCCTTCTTCTGCCAGTCCTCCTGCTCTGGCTGGCCAGCATGAACACGCGGATGTTCAAGGTTCTTTTCCCAGTCTTCTGCAGAGAGTCCATTAATCTGCAAGCAAGAGTCCCTTTGCTCCTTTCTGTGCAGCATTTAGTTATGGCTGCAGGGCCAAGGTTCTCTCCTGTAAGCCCAAATCCCCAGGAGCTCAGAGCAAGGGCTCAGGTGACACGTGGTGGCAAACAGACCCAGGAGGCAGCAATGGCAGCTGGAGTGGTGGCATAGGGAGTGGAGGTGACAAAAGCACCCCAGAATTCACCAGCAGCTGCATAACAGAGAGCAATATATCCATTTCCCTCTTAAAATGCATTTTGGATGTACTGTGAATAACTGTAGGCTGTTAGTAGAATATTTTTCATTTTTTCTGGTTACTGGCTCATTCTTTTTTTCTCTGAAATTTTGAAAATTTAGGAAAGAGCACAAAGAGTTGCACTTGATCAGGAGCTATTGAAGGATCTAATTTATTTGATGATAATAATAATAGAATATGTGATTTATCTTTCTGTCTGACTGGCATTGTAGTGGTTTTGGAAAAACTGCAATGACTACAAGTGATGAAAAGTGATGACTACAGAAGTAGGTGATAGAAGAGAAAAAAAAATAAGTGATGAAGAGACCAGGTAGAAGTTGTTCTAAAATTTATTAGGCAAAAAAATATTTTTAAAAACCCCAACAACAAAACCCTAAGACATTTCACTAGAAAAAGTAAAGAAGAGTTAAAAATGAAATGCACATCTTACTGAACTTAATGGCATTTTAATATTATCTTTGGGATTTGTGTCATTCTACCCATTGTGCCTGCCAATAGTGAATAGTATTCCCAATCCTGACTATGTCAAGATCATGGCTCAGGCCCCCAGAATCAAGCACTGCAAGAATGTTCCTTTGAAAAGGAAAAAGGCATACATCTGTCTACCTGGCAACTTCTTCTGTACTTTCCCCGTTCCACCATGAGCTTTTGGAAAGCTTTAAAAAAAAAAGGTTGAAAAAAAGGGCAAAGAAACCAAACCCACCCCTACAAATTTGATAAAGAGGTTTCAAAGACATGCTGTAACTGCAAGTTATGTGGAAAAACAGTGACTGTGCAGAGGAAAAGGAGATTACTAATGGCCTCCCTGAGGAGAAGGCAAGCAGAGCCCAAGCATTACCCATCCTTTTTGGCAGGCTCTCGTTAGGCAGGGAGCTCGTGCTCCCTCGGCAGCGCTCAGCACGCCGCTCACTCACCCTGAGCATCCACAGCCTGTCACCCCTGCCCAGCCAGCAGCGCCCAGGGACGGCCAGCTGAGAGCTCTGCTTGTTTTGGGGGAGGACCAAATGGACATGGAAGGCAACCAGGACATTTCTGAGAAAAGGGAGAGTTACAGGAGTATGAAGGAGCTGCTTTCCTGGCAGGGGAGGAAAGGGACATGGGTTATAACCCTGCCAGTAACTGGACGACATCATCCTGCTATGGGGCTACATTTTCAAACACTTCCTTACAGCCTGCAGGACCAGAAATTCACTCTTCTTTATTCTGTTGTTCAAGTTAAATGAAATAGTTCTCATAATTGATTCATCTCAGAAGGCAGAACTGGAAGAAATAAAGCAGGTGTTGCAAAATACACTGTAAATCTGTGATTGCTATTTACGTTGATGGCAAGTCCTACCTCTGAACCAGTTGGCTTCTCTCCCTGATTTGCTTGTAAGGAAGAGATAACATTCCTCCTGAGCTGCTGAGGAAGGTACTAATTGAGTAAGCTTTTCTCTCACTTTTGTCAGCACAAAGCCTGAATTCAAGAATAGCAAAATGAAATAGATAGAAAACTCCATTTTAAATCTTTTTGGACTCGTATCTCTCTTTGCTGCTATAAGCTGGAAATAATGTTTGTGCAGTTATTTTGTTTGGAACAATTAAATTTAAATAGAACAATTCAGACGTATCATAAAATGTATTGGAGTTAGGGTATTTCAAGTGCTTAACTAGGAGTCCAGCTCACCAGGTGCTTTCTCTTTGCTCTCTGAATCCCGAGATAAATGCATTACTTTGAACCAAAACGCAGATATAAGGCCATGCCTATAAAACACCTAGAAAGAGCTCTTGCAATAACAAAATGCCTATGGAAACATCATCCCAATTGCATTATGTAAATGCCTCTACTGTAAAGCAAACACAGCCACTTTTAAACTTACTACCATGAACTAAAATATGAAAGCTGTAACTCATGTGAGTTCTTGCTGCGGAACAAATGGCCTGAAAGAGTTTGCCTTTTGCTATACTTCTTTTTTTCCCCTAAAAAAGCAGTCATATAAAACCTTCTAAACATTCTGCTGCATCAGCTACTGGCAGTCAACTTCACAGATGTTGATGGTATGAATATTTAACTCCCTCAGCTTACCAAGAAAGAAATCCACCTTTTTTTACCAGTCCTTAGTTCAAGATATCCTATTTCACACAGGAGAAGAGCAGGTATGGCTCAGGGTGTGGATGCCCAAAACATTCAGCGATTTGGGATTTTAAGTGGTCTCCCCTGAGGTGTACTTGGGTCTGTGGTTTGAGTACCAGGACAAAATGGCAGATGATTTCCTCCACTCAGAAGCTGTGAGTGTTGCACTGGTGAGTCCTGCCTGCTAAGGAGTGTCTCACAAGCCATGGTATGCAATTGTGCAATGGATAAAATGGGGGAAACAGGTAAAACTGGTGGCAGAGGGCTGCTGTGGCCACTTCAGACTATGATGCACCTCTCAGTTTGCCCAAGAGATGCTGCTGAATGTAGGCTTTGGGGAAGTTGTACAGGGTTACCTTCAGCTTCTGGCCATCTCCCTCCTCCCTCCAGCTTTTGTGTTGCCATGCATAATTGTGCCTGTGGAATTAGGCCAAAAATGCCCTGATGCTTTTTCCTCTCCTGTGTGCTTCAGTACACTTTGCTCCAGAACCTGATACAATAGTTGAAATGAAACCTAGAAACAGATAGGGAAGTACATAAGTTCATTAAAAGCTTTTAAGGAAGAATGCAGTTATAGTGAAAGCTTCCGGGTTTTCTGAGTTCTTTTGTATTCAGGATTTTATTATGCTTCCTTTACTATGCTGTCTATGTATCTTGTAAAAGAGCCCTGTTAAATATCTACTTAATTCTAAGGGTTCTGCCCTTCTTAAATGATGCTGTCTTTTCTTTCTTTCTTTTCTTTACAGTTGTAGGTTTTCTGCTTTTACCCAAAATTCCTGACATTCATTCTGACTTTCATCTTCAATGTCTTTTAAAATAGCTGCATCAGCTGCTGCACCGCTGATGGGAAACCTTGGATTCCTCTCAAGAGTTGTTACCGTGCTTGGAGAGGTTTCACGCGTGCATTTGCACAATCAAAGTGCTTGAAATACCACAATACTTTGTCTCAGCATCGCTAGCTACAAGAATGCTTGTATTTGCTCCGAGGCACAGCTCTTCGGAGGGGATTTTCACCGCAGGAGGTCAGTGATTTTGTGTGAGTGGCCTGTCCTCTGCTGGGTTCTTCTGGAACAGCAGCTGCTGGAAAGCGAGGGCCATTGCTCTAAAGTCTTTTTGCTTTTCCTCTTTTCTCGTGGTTTTTTTTTTCCCTTTTTTTTTTTCCTTTTTCTCTTTTTTTTTTTTTTCCTCCTTTTTTTTTTCTTTTTTACTACATAAGGGGTTTAAACTCTGCTGTTCCCATCCTGGCTCCGATCACCTCGCAG
Source organism: Emberiza elegans (assembly GCA_024865655.1). Taxonomy (NCBI): domain Eukaryota; kingdom Metazoa; phylum Chordata; class Aves; order Passeriformes; family Fringillidae; genus Emberiza; species Emberiza elegans. Next base: position 3,891,201 of record JALJVW010003518.1, read on the forward strand.
TCCCCGGGCTCATCCCTGTAGGCTTCAGGAGTGCTCCAGCACAGCCAGTGTGTCCTGTAGCCACCAGCTCAGGGCTCTCACTTGCATCCCAACCCTCTAACCCTGGCCTGTCATCCCACAACTTGTCATGGCCAGTCCTGATGTTATCCCCTCTCCCTTCAAGTCTAGTTCAAAGCTCTGTCAATCAGCCCTGCTGGCTCTAAAGCAACAACCTTTGAGGAATGTGAATTCCATCAATAGGATGTAGTTATGGCAAAATTAAGTTTCTTTCCTTTCTGCCACGTGCTGGTCTATGGTCAGCTTTAGACAGGCTAATTTGAGGCAAATGTCACTAGGATTGAATAAAAAGTGGTGGTAACATTCTCCAAGAAATCAAGCAACATTCAGATCTGCAGTCATCTAAGAAAGCCTTTGAATCTGGCATATTCATCAGCAAAGATCAAATTTACAACTTAGAGCTGGCCTACCTGATTCAACCCTGGCATTAAAAATGCTGGTAACATAAATTTTTAGTAACCCTAAAAAAAAAAATTAATCAGCTATTTTCTCATGATGAAATAGGACATATTACAAACATAAAACCCTATCAAGTAATTTAATGTCATAAGTGTGTTATGGGAAAAAGCAGGCACAAAAGGCTGTGGTTTCTGAGGAAGCTGCTTCTTTTAAAGTAGACCCTGAAGAATCAGGTATTTATGAAAACCTCTGTACAAAGTAATGCAGAGGCAGGAAATCACATAAGCTGCTTCAGGGTTTTTGAAGACAAAAAACAGATCAGAGACTGCATAAAATTTCTTCATGTATTTGATTCTCATTTGGAGGAAAATAACATAAATGCTGAGTTTTTGAAATAAATTAGGCACCTTTGAATGATTTTTACATAATTAGTACAAGTGGTTAAAGGTATTGGGGCATCCAAGAAGAAACTCAGCTTTTACTCCTCCTGCTTTATTTATATCTTTCTTTATTTGTTGTTCCTCTCTGCTGATGCAGTAAAGATGTTCCCATTTATGAGCTCCATTATGAAGCATCACATAAGAGTATCAACTGAAGGAAAGCTGCCTATACTGGCAAAAGCTTTAGCTTTACTGCCCTTTTCTCTTGGGAATTGCCTCTGGCTCCTCTTGGAGACACTTCCAATTCCTAACAGTTTTAAAGGCTGATGCTTTAAAAATTTGCTTTTGGTTTTTGGTTTTTTATCCATGGGATTTCAAGTTTTTCTCTCCCACCATCCTGCTAGTTGGCAGCATTAGCTAACAGGTTGATAGGAAACAAAGATAAACCACAGGGAATTGCCTGTTTGGGTTTTTTTTACCTTGATTAACAGACTTCCTAAGCCCTCTACCATTCTGCAGAGATATAAAACTGCTTAAGAATTAACTCTTAATTAACTCTATTGCTGAATCCATGGCTATATGCTCTACACTCATGGAAATAATGTAAAGATTTTATACTCTTTGTTGATTAAGCAAATGATTGAAAGGATGCTTAAAAATTGGAATTCACACAGGAAATCTGGAAGTGTTACAGTGGCTGTTGCTTCAAAGTTTGGTTTTAAGATGTCCCAGCATAATGAAGGCTGGAGAATGGCTTTTAGTGAGTAGATCTGGAAGAGTTAATGGAGTAAAATATGGATACCCTACCCAGATTAATGGATACAGAGTTATTTGTTTGCTACTGACTTTGTGATAACCACACAAAGCTTTTTTTATGTCGAGTGAACTTTGTACCAGGGTTTTTCCAGTACATAAATCTGAGGAACTTCACAACTGCGTCTGAAGTTCTGAGAAGAAAAAGGTCTTGCTGCATACAAAGTTGAGGTTATGATCAATTAAAAATACAATCACTTGACTAAACTTAGGGCAATCCAGAGCATACAAATAAAAAAGATTGATGGTACAATTAGGAATGCAATGCAAAATGGAAATAAAATTGACTACATCAAATTACTTTCTACAATTTACTGAAGTAGCTCAACATTAAGAAATGGAAGTATTTTGTCCAAAGCCTCTAGAACAAAGGAAAATTAATAACAATTTAATTGTGCAGTTGCCTGCTTTGCTAATTCTAAACCTTAATTGATGTATCCAATGATTTATATGAGTAACTCTGAGAAAGCAGTGTGGTATATTTTAACATCCCAGTAATAACTTGGTAGAGAGAAATTGCTTCACTAGATCCTAAATAGTGTTAAAAGTTACAATGTTGGTGTACCTGTAATTATAGGTTTGTGTACATATATTCCACATAGATATGTTTAATTAGACATTCAACTGAAAGAGCAGTTTCTACTCAAAAGCTTTCTCATTGCACTGGCTGGTTTGGGAAATGAGATTTCCTTTCTGTACAGCCCTTTCTTCACATAAGTCAATCAGGCATTAGCTAGGGCATCATAATGGCACAAAATACTTTCCACAGCTGTGCTACCTGACAAATTCTGTATATTTCTTACAAGAACAAAATAATGTGAAGGAATTACTTATCTCATTATGGATCTGGAATGGTATGAAATGTATATTTACAGGAATAATGCTGTACTTAGAAATGCTAATTATTTAGTGATAGGAACATCTTGCAGTTTGGGCTAACAGAGTCACTGATATTGATATAAATTAATAATATTTAATAATAACTCAAATTAAAAGGTTCTGGGTTTTTTTAAATTTCAACATCACTATTGAAATAGGGCTAAATTTCATGTTCTTCCAGCCATTTAGAACTAATAAAGAGTAACAGGAAGAGGAAAGCTGGTAAGCAATCTTGTAGCCTCTTCTGTGAGTAATTTTGAAACAGGCATATTACACGGGAAAGGATGTTAGTTGTGCATTATGATGTGCTGTGTTTCAGGAAGCTCTTTGAATGCCCCCAAGCTGTTAGCCCAGAGTGAAACAGAATACCAGCAAATCCCACTGCATAGCACAGAATTTAATTTTTATCTTCTTGAGAGAATCTAATTGGAAAGTGTTTTTCACTATAATGGTGTAATTTGTGGTTTGCAGACAGTGAGAAAGTCGCATCTGTCAGTAATTTCTCCATACAGCAAGGTATGAGGTGTGTTCTTTTTAGTTAGCTTATAAAGGATTAGAGCCCCAGAATGCTCTGAGTGTTTGCAGCATTTGGAAAGGGTTTTAATTCCTGAAAACAGCCATCTTCCTGAGCTGGAGCATTGGAGCTAGGCATTGGGGCTGAGCTGCTCTTTGGGAGCTGGCATTAATATGCAGATCCTACAACACACCCCTCATGCTTTATGCACCTCTTCCCTCTCAAATGAGTGTGTTTTCCATCTGCAGTGTATCAATCACAGTCAACCTTTCCCATATCCTCCTTCCTAGGAAAATACCAGGCACTGGGACCAGAGTGTGGCTGGCTGGATGCTTGTGCTGGAAGGAAGGGCAATCAGGGAACCCACACCCTTATCAGAAACACACCAAAGGATCACCTCACATGAGAACGGTTGTGGTGGCTTGGCCAAACCTTTCCTCTTTCTGTACAGAATAAGAAAAATCAGCCGGTGGTGCAGAGGGGTGTTTCCACCTCAGTTTTCTCACAGCACTGTCCCCATGGAGTTTCTCTTTCAGTATAAAAGCAGACAGCCCAAAAACACACAACACAAGCATTCCCAGTCCTGGTTTGTGAAGTAACAGCTAAGGAGCTTGGGAATGGTGGCTTCTCTTCTTCCAGCTGCAGGTTTGTGGTGATTCTAAACAAATATTTTTCCATCTTCCAGCAGTGAATGGAGCTTGGAGTGTATTATTTGGGCTTTAATTTGGGGGAAGTCAGATTTCATCTGAAGACAAGGACATTTTCCAGCTTTGCCTTGAGAGACAACATCCACACATTTTTTTATTCCTGAGAAGTGCCAAGAAGGGAACCAAAGGCAAGGGCAAAAATGAGAACCTTGAACCAGCTTGCCCAAATACACTGGCACTGGCTCAGCTCAACTGGTGATGAAGGCTGATCTGAGACATGGCTAAAGAACTGGAATAATTTTTGTCTTTGCTACACTGGTTCATTTGCTCCCCACAGCACAGGGGAAATATCCATCACAGTTTGCGTCCAGTACTCCATTCTCAAATTTCCAGTAGCCATTATAAAATAGAGTGGATTTCGTTTGGGGTTTTCCTGGAAAATCTCTTTTGGCACTCTACAAAAGATAGAGTAAGAGCAGGCGTTTAAATAGAGAACCACAATAAAACACAAATCTTCTTAATGAGTTGTATCAACCAAAAAAGCTAATGGGGTTGGGGCAGTTCTTGTGAGTGTCTGAGGAGTCTCAGTCCTGCAGTCTTAGGCTTTGCATCCACATGATAAAATCCTTGGGAGCCAGGAATTCAGGTTGCTTTCATTCCCCTTCAGACAAGCCTGGTAAGGTTTCTTTGCTTTTGTAATGATGTACTGCAAATATCTTTTCAATATCTCATTGCTGACTCTCAGGGTTGTATTCTTGGATCTAATTCAGCCATTTAGCATCCTAAGCATTAACATTCTGTTGATTTATATATCTGTGCTTACTAATTGCTAATTCCTTAAAATTTATGGGCTTCTTTTTCATCAGATTCAAGGTATGAAGGTAAACATGGCTACAGGGAATGCAAACTTTGTTACTTGAGCTGCTGTTCCTTCTTCTATCTTTCCATTCTCTCTTCTGGTTTTCACCAGTGTCTTTTGCTTTCCAGGGAAACTGTCTTTAAGCTGTGTGTTCTAAGAAATATGTACTTTTCTGTTTTCTGCTGTTTAATTAATACCTCACCAATTTTGGCTGAGGCTGTGAAATCAGAGATAACCTGTGCTTGTTTGGATATAACCAGATACTTTTTTATATTACCAAAACCATGGGTGCTAGAAAACTGCAAAATCCTCAAGGAATCTCAGCAAGCCTGCCAAAGAATCTGCCACCTCACACCTTGAGCTCTGCTAAAGGCTGGTTTTAGTGTCAAAGCATGAGATCAAAAACCCTTTCCAAGCTTTGAGGTGTACGCTGCAGTAAATCTGGGTGCTCTAAATCCACTATAATGGTGGCATCTCCTATGAGCTCATTATGTATTAGGTATTGTCTTTTTACCACTATGGAGTCTCTTTCCTTTCCATTCCATTATATGGTCTATTATACCCTTTTTAAAAATTAATTTATTTTTATGAGAAATCAGTGATTTCTTATCTTCATTCTCTGTATAACTTTAGCTAATTTATTTTGTTGAGTTTTTTTCTGTAGTAAATAGCTCTGCTTTTTAGGTATTGGTGCTTCAGCTCTGTATCACTTTTGTCTCCCTCCTCTAGGGTTACACTGCAAGGAGTTTCTTTCTCTGAAGATGGAGTAATCAACAATATTCAGCAAATGTCTACAGTATTTCTGGCAAGGTAATATAGATTAGACAGATAGAGATAAACCAGAGCTGTCCTATATTTACTCATTCTACACACCAGTATTTGGAAGTTACAAAAAAAGCACATGCATGTTGAAGAGAAGTTTTTAATTAAGCTATCCACAGTGGCATGCTCATTAAAAATTAGTTTTTTAAAAGAGTAATAAACATGAAACCCTGTAAGCTTTGCAGGTAATTCAGTTGATCCTCTAGCTGACTGAGTACTCCCAGCTGAGCAGTTTGCTCCACAGGTTTGTCTGACTGGAAGGCAGAATGAAAGCATTTTTCTCAAAGTGCTTCCCCATTCAGCTATGGCCAAACCTCACAAGAACTGTGGCTCTTGAAAAGCAGCACTAAATTATTCCACTTTGGGTGGTTCTGGCTACTTCTATAACATGGAAATGTCTTGAATGTGAAACCAGATTTGCATACGTTAGATTTGTGCAAACAATGTATTCTTAAGATTTTTTAAGTCACATAATAGTTTTAAATACTGTACTTGAGTTTACTGGGGTGATAATTAGAATACTAAATACTTTTATCAGTGACACCCCTTAAATATAATTTAACAGTGGATAAGAACCCAAAATTTTTCAAAGACAAGATTTTATTTCCTCTAGAAGATCTGAAATGTACTTTTCCTCAAGGGGTAAAAGTAAAATGTGACATTATTTTTACTACTACCCAGTGGTGCATCATGCAGACAATGTATACACCACCACCTCTGATTTTGCCTGCTGCATGCTCAGTGATCAGGAAATAAGCCAGAATAAATTTATTTTCCATCTGCTGTATGCTTGAGTGTAGGAGCAGTGTGACTATATTTAAAGAAAATTCATGAGGAAAAAGAAATGTTTCAGAGCTTAAATAAACAGACTTTGTTCACTTGACTGATGCTCAGTGATGACTTTTGGAATTGGCTGAGAACCTTCCAAAATGGCTTTTGGGGGCTGTAGGACTGAGCTTAGGGGGTTTTGATTTTGGGGAGAAGGGCGGGGTATGGATACAATTGCAGTGCAATGGTATCATCATCAATATGCCTATGTAAACGTTTCTAACACATCACATTCACTGCAGGGAGAACACAAAACCTTGCTTGTAGTTTCCTGCTAGGGAGAACTGAGAAGCACCCAAAAGGATGCAGACAGCTTTTCACTAAATTCTTTATTCATTCCTGTAAAACAGAGTCCAAGTCAGAGGTATCATAACATGAAGTGGCTCTCTTCTTTCTAAAGATGAAATAACAGTACATTTGAAGCATGGTAAAGATACAAGAAAGTCACAATGCTGGTTGTAGAGATCAAATCTTGTGTGCAGTTCTTTAAGAAGCACATACACAAAGCCATGAGTAAATACCAATAAAACCTGGCAAAATATCTCAGAAAAGAAAATATTCCAAAGGTGATGTTATCAAAATCCTTTGAAACTTAATTAAAAGATCACATGGACTTGCAAAAGCTGTGTGGATCAGGGCCCAAGAGAAGTCAGCTCTAGACTTTAGTTTCCAGTGTCCTTTGCCCTTTTGCATCAAGCAGGAGCTTCTTCCAAAAATAATTTCCTGAATGCAAATGACCTGTTATAGCACTTATTACTTGGGGTATAATGTTCGAAGCAGGAGTGACCCTTAAATTAGTTGAGGAACACACATGAAACTTGCAACTTCTAATAATAGTGAGGCAAGTCTCCCATATGTTGTTATAAATTTCAGTCCAAGATGATTAACGTGGCTCACAGGCTACTCTTGTAAGATGATAGAAGAGATATTTTTGCTGCCTCTCCTGAGAGGGCTAGTGTTTCAAATTATTTCCAAACAAGCTTCTTCCAAGTGAGAGATGGTTCTCATTTTTTTGTCACCTTAATAAAAAGGTGATGAACACTCTCTTCTTAACTGTGCCCTTATATGAACATCAAACAAATACTATGACAGTATGATATGATAGCAGTGTGTATGTGCCAGCCATGAAATAATGTTATATTCATAAATACAAGTCATTAATTTATTGTGCCTGTCATTGTTTGGAGTGGAGTGCTTGTATTGTAAGCCTGCAGGGAATCTCAGAAGTGAATTCAGCAGCTGCATCTTTGTTCAAAATTATTTTTACTTATAGCAGGTCTTTATCTAGTATATTTTACATCAATTCTGTCCAAAGACTTCAGAAGAAAAAATCTTATGAACTCCTTTATTAATTAAAATCAAGGCAATAGTAAATAGGGTAGGAAATTGTTCATGGCCATAAACAAGATGGAGTGGCCTAGGATCTTTTTTTTCTGGTACAGAAAAAGGTGACTGATGAAGCTCAAAGGATTGTATTTTGTCATTTATTTATTTATTTGTGTGTTATTTATTTATTTATTTATTTATTTAATGGTACTATGTGATACTAGATGAGATACATAAAACCTCTAAATGTTCTTGTTTGGCTGAAACTGTTCATCCTGATTCATCCTCTCTGATTCAGAAGAAGTGAGGCTTGAAATGCCTGTCTGTCTGTGGATACTGTTGACGCTGGCTGAAAAGAATTTGTCAGACTGTGTGTGTTTGTGAGCTCTGAGCTGTGCCACTGAACAACTCCTTTAGTTCACTAAATGCAGGCTTGTTTTGAAGCTAAGTGACACAAGTTTTGCTGTGGAAACTGCATCCAATTGTTGGCCTCTCATCACAAAGCCTGTATTTGAGTAAAGTTTTCCAGCTAGTAAGAGGTCATGCCACATACAAGCAGGATCTTGAACTTCGAACTGTATGAGATGAACAATCTTTCATTCAGACATCAAAAAGCAGATTTCTAACTTGAGAGAAGGGGGAAGAAGGGACAGCCAGAAAGAGAGTGAGAAGTTATTCAAGTTAATATTAAGCTATAGGGTTGTTGGGAGATCACCTGGGATCAAATGGCCTTCCTGGGTTTTTTGTAAATTTGTCTCTCAGAGATTATTTTTTTCCCTATATTAACTACTTTATTAAAACATAACTATATAATCATACTGAAAACCCCTTCAAGGCATGTTCTAGTTTTAGGACCTATGGATTATAGATTACTAAGGTACAAAACTCCATGTGTGTGCATGTGTTTGTCTGTGCATATGTGTCCTTGTTAAAACTCAGAGCCACATCCCAAACCAGTGGGATACAGGATATCTGAACCCTAAAACAGCCTGAGACTGATCCAAAGAGGTTTCATTCTCATGTAATACTCATGACATTTTTCTCATGTACACTTCTGCTTGGATAACAAAACCAGGCATCAGTTCATAGTGCCCAAGGTATGTTCTTTTGTAAGCCAGACCTGGCTGGAAGATGGACGGAGATTGGAGCTCCTGCCATTAAACTTCCAAGGATAAATTTTGAAACCTTGGTGGCTTTTGGCAGGCTTCTATAAATAAGATTTTGCCTTAGATCCAAGTTTTCTTCCAGCCTAAACCCTCTTTGTCTTTGCCTAACCCAATGCTTAGGCATCACTTCTCAGGGCATACTGGCAGTGTACTTGTGGATGTTCATTTTTGCTGTAGGTCTGACCTGCCCCTAGCTCCAGCCCTGGCTTAGCTCAGCAGCCTCTGCCACTCCCAAAGCTATAGGTGCACCTACCACCTGTCAAAAGTGAACACTGTATCTCAATTAACACTAAAACTGAGTGTTAATTATTCATCCTGGTGTTATTCCTTCCCAAAACTTATTCCACAAACCCTTTACTGTTCAAATCATGTTTTCTCAATTTTTAGATCTTTTCAGCAGTAGATGATCTTAAGCTTCAACGGCCTGTTTAGAATGATGCATATTAACAGATCAAATACTTTGAGTCTTTTAGTCATAATTTTTTTTTACATGCACTCAGATTAGTTTTTCTTCAAAGCCCTGCCTTAATGTAGTAAATGTGTAGCAATCTTATGCCATCTAACTCCATATTCCAGCTGAAATATTCTTTCCAGTGCTATATTTAACATAGGAATGGGTATCAAAATTAATGAGAAATTGGGAAAAACAAGATTTGAAGCAGAACTCTAGTCCAAAAGGGCTCCTGAAATGTGAGCTTATGCTCTGTTGAATCTCTGAGCATTGAGTAAGTGTTACACACACCATCCATAATTATTTCAGCAGAGTTGTTCTACTTGCTTATGTTGTCCTCAAGACGGTTGTGTTGCCCCCAAACAAATGACTTTTTCCCTGTTAAAAGTTTTTTTTTTTCTCTTGAAATCAGATTGCAAAGTTATTCTACTTACAGCATGAATGAAATTTGTTATTCTTTCCCATTATGTGGTTATAGGTAATGTTTCTAGTTATGACCTCCAACAGCTATTATTGCATCTTCTATATAATGTCATAAATTTCCCTGTGCACAAGAGTTCTGATTTGAGGATGATGCAGTTGAAAAACCTCATGATAGTGGAAAGGACATTCAATATTGGATGGTATCTCAGATAAGATAATATAATTAGATCATTTGGGTATTGAATAATGTGTAGAGATATCAAAATATTTATTATGTGAGGTAATCATGATGACATTGTTGGTAAATTAGACTCTTCTGAAAATTAATTTCAAATTTATCTTCTCATTTCAGTGACAGTTGAAGTAATTTTGTGACTTTATAAAGGAATTTATTTGCCATTAGCACTGCAAAAGGTGATGTTGGTGTATGAGAAAAAGTACAGAGGGCTTGAGTTCCGCCAGCAAGGCAATTTAAGGAAATGGAAGTTTTCAGCAGCAGCAATAGCTCAGATTCAGTCACCCATAAATCTCCCCAAGGGATGCAATTCCTCAGCAGCTGCATCCTTCTTTGCTTTAATGTATCTTCTGAGGAAGTCACTACCCCAGCTTCTTTCTAAGGCATCCTCTGGCTCATTTCTTCTGGCTCATTTGAAAATCCATTTGCCCTGTGCTCAAAGGGAGCCAGTTTTATTGCCCACCTCCTGAGCACATTGCCCAGTTCTGCATGGCAGAAGTCTTTGGTGCTCCCTCCGCAGGCTGCCTGTGATATCCCTGAAAGCCAGGGGGGATGCAGGCCTGTCCTCCAGGAGCATTGACAGAAGTGGGCCAGGCTCTTAAAGCAGCAAAAGCCATCCCCACTGCTCTCATGGCAGCAAGAGCTCACCCTTTCACATGTTGGTACTGCTTAATCTTTCAAGGTGGAGAAACTGATCTGATAGAGAAACCCCCCTGGTTTGGGGACTTACCGTAGGTACTAGGAAAAACTCTGCATTTCCCACCCATTCATCATCTTTGGCCTTGTCCCTAAAAACAGATGAAGAACTAGTTCTTAGGGGCAGGATGCCTTACTCTGAACAAAGCTGGGATAAAACAATGTGGTGGGTTAAGCTCAGTTAACAGCCACACACCCACCTGGCTGCTCATGCCCTCCCTCTCCTGCTGGATCTAAAGAAAGGAGGAGGAAGGAAAGATTTGTGGATGGACATAAAGATAGGCAGGTGCAGCCAAAGCAAGCTGTGAAAGCAAAGCAGAGGAGGAGGAAAAGGGAGGAGTTGTTGCTCATAGTGATGTTGATCTCAGTGTGAAAATTGGAGATGCAGACGTGGGTACAACATTGCTCTGAAACACATGACTTCTCTACATTAAGTACATTAATGTCCACAGATGTCACAAAATTGGTGGGAGCAGGGTTTTAGTGTCACTGCTCTGCTGATCCACAACCTCGCCTGCGGTGATGTCTGTCTTTATCTCTGCTGAGAGGCAATTTCCTGTTTAATAATTAATTTTAGTATCATTTTGGAGTGGGAACACCAACAATGACTTTTATTTTGGAGAAGGAAATGTTATGGCAAGATTAGGCTTTAAGTTCCTCTTACTTCTCTGTATTGTTTCCTTTTGTATGGCAGGTTTTGTACAGCTACTGCTTTGTTGCTGCCCTCAGGGTTCTTTGTTTTAGGCGTGCCAGCGACCATATTTCTATGTGATTCTTGCTTTTTTTCCAGCTAATATCTGACTGTCACAAAGCTATGATTTTCAGTTTAGAAAGAAGGTGGCTTTGTTTGCAGCTCCCTGTTGCAGGGAAGCCTGATCTGGTGTTGTCTTGCAGTGCACATCCTGAAGTTTAAATTTATTCTAGGAGACATCTAAATGCAAAACATTTACCCACTTTCTCCCAGTCCAGCTTCTCAGCTGACTGTAATTCTGGTTGGTGGCTTTTCAGTCACAAATCTCTTTTGATCCTCTTTGCAATATTCTAATGCCTCATGTTTGGTTAATCCTCTTGCTGTGCTGCTGCCTGGGTTTTCCAGGGCTGCAGTTTGCATGTCTGCCTAGGCTTCATGCCTTAGTGCTGTTAGGTACTGATAAAAAATGAAGTAAAAGAGGACTTGCATATAAATTAGGAATACTCTGTGGCTGGTATACTTCCTTATTTGAAAAAGATGTGAATAAGATTTGGTGTTTATTCTGTGTATTTCTGTTTTTCAGCCCTGCACATGGGGTAGGGATGGTCTCTGCTCAGCAGGAGGTAAGTGCCTGGGAGCACAGGCTGGTGCAAACCACCCAGGGCTGCTGCTGGGCCCTGGCTGTGCACTTTGCCTCTCACAGCCAGTGCATGCTCAGACTCACTGCTGACCTCCTGCCAAACACAATCTGCAGTTTCATAAACAGGCTGAACAAGAGCTGTAGCTGCCTCTTCCCCAGACAGAGCTCCCAGGAGGGGGTTATTGCTGCTGTTTCTGTTTCGCTCCACAATGAATGTGCAGTGCTGCTGTGGTGATCTAGCACCCAGTTTCTGTGGACAGCACAGAAGGAGCCATCACGCAGAAAGGTTTCTTAGGGAAAAACAACCCCAGTTCTTGCTGTGGCCTCAAGATCAGCCCTGGACCCGGGGCCAGTGTGAGCAGAGGAGCAGGCTGCACTCCTCTGGCAGTGCAGAGCCCAGGTCGGGCTCACTGCAATCTCCCCCTGCTGGAAGAAATTCCCCCCTTCTGGAAAACTGTCATCTCCAGTCAGAATTAATACTCAATTTCTTGTCTGCTTCTGAATTCTTTGGCTGTCTTTGCTTGTGGTTACTCAGAGACACTGATCTCACTGCCCTTGGGGAGAGTTTGGAGAGGCCCAGGGAGTCAGCACCACTCTCCATGCCGGGACGCAAAACCTGGAAAGCCCCAGGAGCAAAAATTTCATTTTAAAGATTCCTAAATTTGCCCAAATAGATTTCCATTAAAAATTTTCTAATCATTTCTGGATTAATGACACAAATTGAAACAACAGGATCTAACAACTATTACATTCAGTTGGATAAACATTTGTGCTGTGTAGAAACGTGTCATTTATTTTGACCCTCTTCTTGATTAGCTTAGAAGCTTCCCAGCCTAAATCATTCTGTGATTCTGGTTTCTTCTTTTTTACTTTGATGCTAATTATAGGTTTTTCTATGGGAGAATATGTGGGCATTTTTTTCTATCTTGTTTTTGTGAGCAGAGTGCCTTTATAGTGTAACTTTGTCATAATTATCTTCTTAGCACATTTTTAAGCAGCTAAACAAATTTTAAGTAGATAATTTTGGGGGTTTTTCCTGGAAAATTTTGCAAATACAGCAGTTCTAAATATCTTTGCACAGGTATTGCTGACTGGATGAAATTAATTTCTGCAACTCAGCCCTTATCCAATGAAGTCCTGCAGGACACACTGAAGTGTAAGTACATGAGTGAAACTAAGCATGTTCTTCAAATTCTGCTGCTAAATGAGGTATTTTATCATTTAAAAAAAAAATCAAGTCCTTCCCCAAATGTCTCATTGTGGTAATCACAAAGTGCTGGGAGTTCTTTAATGGGTACAAAGTTCAGTGCACACACTGATTTTGTGTTTTTCCTTTGAGTTATAGCAGTATATGCACACCCAGCTAACACCAAAAGAAGTAAAACTAATAGCAATGTCTTAAACCTATTTTAAATATTCAGGATCTCTTCATACAAGAAAGTGGAATTAGAGTTTACATCTATATTCTATTGTATTTTAACTTAAATGTAAAAGCTATCAAACCTTTTTTTGAGAGCAGGAGGATGGGACATTCCAAAAATAATCATGATCTAGAAATCAATGTTGTGCCCTAAGGTTTGGAGCAGTCGTGCAATCCCCACTGTCATTTACTTTTGGTAGTAACAGAGTTGAAAACTAGGGCAGCACTGAGGGACTGCCATGGCATGTGCTGGGACATCCTGCAATCATATTTGTCCTTGCTTTTAATCAACCTGGTTGCAAACACCAAGGAAATATTTTTAAGAGAATGTAAGCTCTGAGAGAAGGCTTTGGTAAATCTTGGTTATGTGTAGGACAGCAAGAGCAGCTGAGAGTGGTGTATAATAAAAGAAGAATTAGGCAAAAAAAAGAAAAATCCATAGCCGAGGAAAAGAACACCTTTCCCATGCATAAAGTTTTTGAAAATAGAGCCTTTATTTAGATGGTGGTTCCTTAGTCTATAAAGCTGTGTTGCAGTGACCTCCTTTGCATCATGGGCTTGATTCTGAAACTCTACCAAAGTACTCATTAGAAAGTATTCACAGCACATCAGGTACAACTTCAAGGCTTTTGGATTATTAGGAGTTTTTAGTCAATAACAAAAATTTTCAGGGCTTTATATCTCTTTAGACTTTATATTGATTCTTCTCAGACTGTGCAACATTTTCCAACCCATGCAGTTAGTGGATTACTGCACATAAAAATAGATTTGGTAAAGTCACCACGTGGGATGCTGTGGGCAAGCTGGGGGGGCTCCTGGGCCAGAGAGTGCTTGTCATGGCTTCCCTTTAACTCCTCATTTGAATTAGAAATATGTGCCACAGTGAAGCCCTCCCTAACAGCAGCGTCCGTTTGTACAATTTAAAAAATGAATTGAGAAACAGAGCAAATGTTTCAGCCAGTGACCTCTGACTAGGAACTGAATTGGTGGTTGGATTTGGATAAATTCCTGGAGTTTTGTAGCCCTTTTTTGAATGCCACATCAGTGGATTGTCAGTGGGGTCTTAAATGAACTTAAGCACTGCTTGGGAAAAATGATTGTATTTTCTCTGCTTTCTGTTGGAAAGGCAGGAAGAATCTGACCCAGCATCTGTGGTGAGCAGGACTGATGGACTGAGCATCTGAGCAGCACCTTGGCAAAACGTGAGCAGGTGCTACTGCTGACAACCACACAGCTCAGGTCAGAAGATGTGGAAGAAAGCTGGGGTTACTGGAAATTGGGCACAATTTACAGGTGAAATGGGAGGGAGCTGAGGCAGAAGTGCACGTGAGTAGTCCAGAAATCAGAGTAGGATATTGTGGGTGTGTGAGACAGAGAAGAGGAATCAAAGGCTTGGAGAGGGGTTCACAGATGTGGAGGAACTGTGAAGGGCAGCAAGGGCAGGAACTGTGAAATTGTGTCAGAGGGAGGGAGAAACCAGATTTCATTTATCCTGTTACCCTTGGACAAACTCATTAAAACTTTGCCATCTGGTGCAGAGGTTGTTAAGTGACCAATTTTAACCCGAAATAAGTAGGTTAGCAGTTTCTTACCCAGGTTCTTCTGAAGCTTCAGCACTGCTGAACCATCCAGTCTGGGTACCATTCCAGCAGTTCTAATGCTATAACACCATTCCCTGACTTCTGTGGTTCAGTTTGCACCATTTCCCTCATTGCAGCTGGGTTGATGCTGCATCCACATCACTCTGGGGTGATGTGGGCAGAGCAGGGCATGCCAAGGATTTAGAGGGTTTGGGCTATATTATAGGAAGAGCTAGCAAAGTCCAATAAGCAAATAACGAATAAAAATAGCCAATAAAATAAATACCAGGTCTTATGACAACAAAAAGTCAAACTTGCTTTAAAACTATTTCTTCTGGAGGGGAGAGTGCCTTCATTACTCCTGCAGGAAAATGCTTTCACTGAAATTTGGGTGAAGGGTGCAAGAGGCAGCATTATCTGGCAAGTTGAGTTGCAGGAAAGGCTTTGATGCCTGTCCTGTCCCAAGCTAGTCCATGACCAGCAGGGGCTCCTGCACTGTGGCACGGGGCGGGGAACCTTGAAGCCCCATAGCCCCACTCCCTGGGCAACTGCTGCGCCTCTGAGACTCCATGCTGAGGGCTGGGGCACCTCAGATTTGGGTAGTGTGGTTTTCAACATCACAGCACACATGTCTGGGCCCAGCCTTGCACACTGAAATACTTTACCAGCTAAATATTTCATCGACTGCCTAGCCTGTGCCTGGCTGTAGACATTTCAAATGGATGCTCTGCATTTAAAAACACTGACTGCTTTGCCTCAGCCCAGCATAATCAGCTGTCTTGCAAACTCCACAGCTAATGAAATATTAAATCTGTTTTGGCACCCAGAAATAAATATGGGCTCGAGATTCTTGTCACATGTATCACCCTCTCCTTAGCTCCCTGTCCCTGCCACATCACACTGAGGTGCTGCTGCTGTGGCCAAGGCTTGTTGTTGGGTGGTGGCACAGGAGATGAGCAGTGCACTAGACCAGACTGTTATCTATTGGGATGCAGTGAAGTGATCCAGCCAGGCACCAGCTGTGCCTGCAGCCTGTGGAATGTCTGCCCCACGGCACCAAGTTGCTCAGTGGGAGCTGCATTCATTTAAAAGCTGAAGATAAAAGTAGAAACCAAGCTGGAATAATAAAGAGCACAGTAGGCATAAGCCTATACAAAGATATTTATAATTTAGTCACAAAATACTTGTTTAAAAACAGGATGTAGTTTAAATGTCACTGTTGTAGCAATACCACTGAGTTAATGCAAGGTGACCGTGCCTTTCCAGTACTTCATCTTGTTCTAATTCTCCAGGCTAGAAGTCTATTTGATTTTCTCATCTGGCCACCTAGAGATGAGCTAAAACAGTAATAAAGCATTTGCACAAGATCTGCCCAGGTCAGCAGGTCCCAAGTCAATGCTCCTTGAAATGAGAGGGCAAAGTGTCACCAGCTTTAACAGATTTTGGGTCGAGCTCCTCAGACCCCCTTGCAGCACCTGCTGAGTGCCCAAGGGGCTTAATCCTGCCTGGGGAACTTGTCACTTAAAAATTACACCTGTGAGGATCTGAGGTTGCCTGGCCTGGGAAGTGCTGCTAAGGGTTGAGCTTTGGTTGAGCTCCTGTTGCACCCCAGCCCCAGAAACTCTGCCTTTGGTCTCTAAGGGAGCAGGGTCCCATTAGAGCTGGATGAAAGGACACAGCACATGCAGTGTGTACAAACCCTGCACCCAGCACTTGGCAGCACAATGCTTTCTCCAGGCCCCAAGGCAGTAATTAGTAAAAGATGTGGGGTTTTTAATTCACAGGTGGGCTGTTTGCAAGTAATGAGTGTAATATTGTGTGCTGTTGTTGGGTGGTCACAACAGATGTAGCAGCAGTGCTTTTGTACAAGGAGCTGCTGGATTTTGTGGTGGTGTGTGCAGGGGTGCCTGCCTGCTCCCTGTCCCCCAGCTTTCCAGGCTAGGAAGGGTTTCCCAGCAGAGGGATACTGTTCTTATTTTTGTATACCTGTCCATCCCCTGGCTCTGCCTGCCCTGCACAGCCCCTCCAGCATGCAATGGATAATCTGTGAGCAGCAGCTACAGTTACAGTGGTGCTTCTCTTGATGAATGTTACCAGTGCAGTGTTTTCTTTGGCTTTGAAAGCACTGCAAGAAATTCCCTGGCAAGGCAATGACTGACTGGAAATGTGTTAGAAAGCTACTTGACAGCTGGAGACCTGCTTGGCAATAATCATTGAGGATTGAGTGGGCAATAATCATGCTGCAGTGTGCCCAGGAGCAGGCAACAGAGCTGGGTGAGAGTCAGTCATGTGAGGAGGGGCTGAGGGAGCTGGGGGTGTCCAGTCTGGGGAAAAGCAGGCTCAGGAGAGACCTTATTGCTCCCTAGAACTACCTGAAAGGAGGCTGTAGTGAGATGGCTTGGCCTCTTCTCCCAAGTAACAGCAACAGATCCAGAGGAAATGGCCTCAAGTTGTGCCAGGAGAGGTTTAGGTTGGATATTAGAAAAAATTCCTTCATCAAAGGGATGGCCAAGCATTGTAACAATCTGCTCAGGGCAGTGGTGGAGTCACCATCCCTGGAGGTACTGAAAAGCTGTGTAGGTGTGGCACTGAGGGACATGTTTTAGTGGTGTGGTGGACTTGGCAGTGCCAGGTTATCAGTTGGACTTGATGACCTCGGAGGTCCTTTCCAATCCTAATGGTTCTCTGATTCTATAAACCCTCCTAAAGAGATGGGAGACTTAGCCAGAGCTCAGCACAGGTGAAAGTGAGTACTGACTGCAGTGAGGGGCATGAGCACAGTGCCCAGCCCTGCAGCACCCCTGGCTTTTAGCCTGTTGCTGTGGGACAAGCCAGGGCCAGCGTGAACCTTGTGTCCCCAGGCCTGTCCCCATCAGGGCCAGGAGACTCCTGCAAGTCCTGGGGTGCTGTTTGCCAGCCCCAGTGAGGCGTGAGCTCTGTGACAGCCTCCCAGGGGTGATGCCCAGGCATGCTCATGTGTATTGTACAGTAGTGTGGGTGTCAAGAACTCCCCAAAAGCAGGAATGCTTTACCCAGGGTGTCTGTGTGCAGCCTCTCTTACAAAATAGCTTTCAGTTTTAGCATAGCTTTTATTTTTGAAAAATTGAAAATGCTATTTTAGTTTGCTCAGCTTTCATTCTGGAAGCTTTCCTTTGGAATGGGGGTGTTTCCTAAAAAGCTTTGGTATAATTAATACTTCTCTGTGGTTGTACATGATTTGATGCTGCCTGACAGGATAAAATCAGAAAAGCATCACCCAGGCCTCTCCCCCAGTCTTTTCCACTGTTTGCTTTAAAGCTCGCCAGTCCTTGCGTGCTCAACGTGTTCTGGCACTTGAGTGCTGTCCCAGGGCTGAGGGGAGCACACAGTGGTGATGGCTCTAAGCTTTTTATAGCAACTCCATTCTTTGAACATCTTTTCCACATTTCACAGAATCACAGAACTGTTAGGGTTGTTGGAAGGGGTCTCTGGAGAGCATCCAGCCCACCCCTCCTGGGTCACCTGGATCCAGGGACACAGGAATGCACCCAGGTGGGTTTGGAATGTCTCTGGAGAAGCGGGCTCTGCGACCTCACTGGGAAACTGTTCAATGCTCTGCCACCCTCAGAGTAAAGTTCTTCCTCATGTTGAGATGGAACTTGTGTTTTAGTTTATGGCCACTGCTTATCACGCTGTAGCTGGGCACCACTAAAAAGAGTCTGGCACCATCCTCTTGGCACCCGCCTTTGTGTTATTTATATGCGTGAATGAGATCCCCTCTCCATCTCTTCTTCTCTGGACTAAACTGGTCCAGCTCCCGCAGTCTCTCCTTGTAAGAGAGCGCTCCAGATCCCTCATCATTTTTGTGCCCCCTGCTGGACCCTCTCCCGTAGCTTCTGGTGGTTTTTGTACCGAGGAGCCCAGACCTGGACACAGCACTCCAGATGTGCCTCACTGGGGCCGAGCAGAGAGGGAGGAGGATTTAAAGGAGGAGAAGCCAATGAGAAGCGCCTTTCCTGCCCGGGTGATTTTCCCCTTTTCCCTTATTTTAAATGGCAGGGCCGGTGCCGGCGCTGAGGCGGGGCGGGAGCTCCGAGGCCGGGGGCGCTCGGGGGCTGCGGGCCGGGCTCAGGTGCCGGCGGGGGACGGGTCGGGGCCGCGGCACCGCCGCTCCCGGGCTCGGCGGCGCTCCCGCCCCGGCCCCGCCTGGCCCCGCCGCCGCCGCCCGGGGGAGGGCGGGCAGCGCCCGGCGGAGCGGCGGGAGCGGCGGCGGGCGCGGGGCCCTCCCGGCGCTACCTGTGCGAGCGCCGCGGGGCCGGGCGGGGCCGGGAGGCGCTCCCAGCATGGACTTTGACGGTGGGTTTGCGTCTTTGCCGTTCAGGAGCCGGCAGGAGGCGGCGGCGTCGGTGGGACGAGGGCCGGATCCCGCGGGCACCGCCGGAGGAAGGGGCAGCCCGGCGGCCGGGGACCGTGCGCGGCGGGGCCACGCTTCCAGCACGCTGCTCGCACGGACGCCGCCCCGCCGCGCCGGTATGTGCCCGGCTCCATCGGCCCGAGCCGCGCCGGGGCCGGGAGGGAGCGGGGATGCGCGGCCGCACCCGCGGGGCCGTGGGCAGCGCCGGCCTCCGGGCGCCTCGGGGAGCGGGGAGGCAGAGCCGGGCTCTGAGCTGGGGTCTGGCAGGACAGCCGGCGGTGCTGCCGCCCTACTCCTCCCGTCCTCTCGCAGCGAGGTGCCGGCCACCGACTCCTCCGAACTGAGCGAAGCGGAGGTGCTGCTCCCGCTGGGCACCCTGAGGAAAGGTGGTGCTACGGACAGCAGCGAGAGTGATGCGGAGTGGGAAGGTGAACGGCGTGGCTGGTTCTCTCCGAGAGCTGTTCCTGCTCTAGGGAAGACGTGAGGCTGCTGTGTTTGCCGGCCGAGGTGATGTGAGGGTCTGTCAGCCCCTGCTCTGCCATGAGTACCTTTCCAGGCTTCCACACTGACTCTTACACAGAGCAGGTTACCTTCATCTGGCGTGTTATAAAATATAGATTTAATAATGCGAGACCTGTCGTGGCGAAAATTCTTCAACATTGAGAAATATTTTATGCTTTCTCATAGTTCAGTAAGTAGCAGTCCAAATTAGGTTTCTAAACATAGTAATTTTAAAATGGGAAAATTGCAGAGATTTATCCTGTAGGCTTAACAAAGTGGCATTTTTAACCTTCAAGTACATACAAATTAGTTTTTCTTCTGAACATCACGTTCTGCTGAGAACGTTCTTGCTTTAAAATCACCTCGGTTTGTACAAGTTGCCCGAGGGGTCGGGCAGAGCCTCGGGACGCCCCTGTCCCTGGGGACAAGGTGTGTCCGTGGGCAGGGTCCTGGGGACAGGGCTGGCAGCGGTGCCAGGCTGTGCGGGCACGGCTGCCTCGCCTGGCTGCCGGCCCTTCCCGCTTCCCAGGCGCGAAGGCGGCAACTGCAGGAAGCAGGAGCTGGCACATCAGGAGTGGTGGAATTCAAGGAAACAAATACCGGGGGAGAGCCGTGAGACAGAGTGGTTTTTAAGGCTGACATAGTTCTTTGTTGCAATTCGGGGCAGCTTTTGTACAGCTGGAGCATCTGTTTGTGAACTCCCCACTTTGTCCTCTTACTCCTCGGTTGGTGCGGATCGGTAGTAACATAGTTGTGATTTTAAATGTGCGGCTGTGTTTTCCTGTGCTTCCTATGTGAGATGTGGAAAAATGGCTTTCCTGGTTCATTCCTAATTCCCATTTCTCTTTTTATAATGGGCTTCTGGAGATTAAAGAACAGAATGGGGTTGTGTGCTGCCTTTATTGTGCTCTTCTGTGGTTCATCTTGGGCAGATCTTGACAGTCTCCTTCCTTCTGACTTTCATTTGTGTTACTCCAGTGGAGCCTTCAGCTTCACAAAGGCAGGCAGTGTCCCTCATTCATACCTTATGCTCTGCAGCTCCATATGTTCGTGGCTGAATCTTGTGACAGCCACTACAATAAAGCCCGACCCTGTCAGCCTGAGACACTGATCGGCTGCTCTAGCTGCTGCTGCTGCTGCTCCTCAGCTCCTGCTGGCAGGATCCCCAGGCTGGGCAGCAGCCAGCAAGAGCTGCAGGAGGGGCTTTTCTTGCTCGTAAGGATTTGTGCATCCCTTTTCATTGTCTGCAGCTCTGTCTCTGCCAGGCACCTGTGGAGGACAGTAATGCACCTTTACAAACCAGGCTGGATCCCAAGCCTTAGTCTGAGAGTTAGCAGCTTAATGTCTCAATGTGATCCTGAGGAGGACTGCTAGTAGGAAGGCTGTGACTCCATAATTGAGTTGTTGGGATGAAGTTTTGTGGTATCCGTAGGAAAATTCCTGTTTCCACTCTGGTTGGTTGCAGTGTTGGAGCACTGTAATAAACCAAGAGGCTGCTCTGTCTGGGCCCAGTGCTGTGCCTTAGAGCAGTCTGACCTCAGTGTAAGACTTGGCCAGTGTCTCTGACACCTTTGCTAATGTGCCTTGTGTTTTCCCCTGCTGTGGGGATGGTCTTCAAACACATGGATTTGCAGCTAATACAGATGGGAGGGGCTGATAATTACCAGAGCTGTGGGTTTTGCTGAAAGAAATGTTGAACATGCATGCATCCTTTGGTGTTATGCAGGGCAAGAAAAACAGCTGTACATATAGGTCAAAAACTTTATAACTTTCTGGTATTTTGTTTCTGTTCACTCACCAGTTTTGAGCATTATTTTGTATTTGGGGTCTTGAAGAATTTTGGATCTTTATCACTATTAGCTTTCCCTTCCAAAGACATTCCTCTATAGTTTCTGTAGTTGGGTTCCTTAAATCTTGGCTAAACTTCCTGCAGATGGAGTTTCAGAGAAGCCCTGAGTCTTCTTCATGCCCTTTCTTCTCCAGCCTCACTCCAAAGCCTTAATTGCTAAGGAAATCCATTGGTTCACTGTTACCCACCTAGAAAACAGGCTTCCATCAATGGTAGGTGTCCTTCTCCTGTTCCTGTAGTAGATAAATTAATTTTTCCTCTTGTCCATGGTCTGGCAGAGTGTGTACTGGTGCATGCATGTGTTCTGAGATACTGGGGAAAATCCATCAATACATTGTAAGCATTTCTGTCCAAATTTGGACTAACAGCAGACTATACAGCTGTTTGGACAAGCAGCTGAGGTAAAATATGAACAGAACTTATAAGAGGTTTTTATCATCCTGTTCTCCAGTGGCCTTTGGGCTGCCCCTGAGCTTTGTTGTTGAACAGGGGCACTCCACACTGTGTGTGCAGCTCTGGTGAATAAACTGCTGCACTGGAGGGAGGATTTCAGGACAGGCCGACTGGGTACAGTTTTACTTTCATGAAATTAGACAGCTACCAAGCACACAGTGTTCTTTGCTTTTAACAAGACTTCTTCTTCCTGGATGAAGAATAACACTGTGGCTGCTGAGGGCTGTATCTACTGGCATTGCTGTTCTCTGAACTACTGGAATTTTCACCCAAAGATTTCTTTTGCTATTTCACCTTGGTTTGCTGCTCCCAAAGCTTGGGTAAGATTGCTAAAACAGTGCAGAAAGCACTTGTTTTCTTCCTGGCTTCTGTGGTTGTTTGTCTTGGGGAGGGGCCAGACTGTTTCTTGATTTTATGGGGGCTTTTGCCTTCTTTAATTTTTATTTTAAGTCAGTAGTAGTTTTAGATTTCCAGAGTTTGTCAGCATAAAAACTCACATTGACAAGCTGTACTATTTAGCAGCAAAAACACCCAGCATTACTGTGCATGTAAATCATAAAGTGAAGTAAGAAGAAACATTTTCTTCTCTCTTGTTTTTCCCTCTAGTTTGAAGATTTTCATGTTCCTTAACTGCATTGCTAAAGTGCTTGAGAGATGAAATTTGACATGGAAATTGCTTCCATTAAGTAACTCAGTGCTCTGACAAAGGAGGTTGTAGGCAGGTGGGGCTCAGTCTCTTCTCTCAGGTAACAAGCCATAGATCCAGACAAAATTACCTCAGGTTGTGCCAGGAGAGGTTTAGGTTGGATATTAGCAAAGATTCTTCATTGAAAGGCTGTCCAGGATGTGGAGATGTGGCCCTTAAGGGACAGGTTTTAGCTGTGGACATGGCAGTGCTGAGATAATGGATAGGACTTGATCTGAAAGGCCTTTTCCAACCAAACCAAATTTATGATTCTGCGATCTGTTGTGCTCTTATTGAAAAATCTGTTAAAGTAAACTAGAGGTTTGGCTGATTTGGAAAAGCAAATGTATAATTCTCCTATTCATTTAGAAACTGGCTTAGAAGCCAGGAAAGGCTTTATCAGTTCTGGCCATGGCGGGGAAAAACCCAAGCCTTTGAAATGCCAGGACATTCCTTGAGATAACCAGGAGACTTTCCCTTCCATGCTAATCCTGCACAGCAGTTGTTTGCAGTTGCTGCATCCAGCCTTTTCCAATCTGTAGCTCTTATCTCTTGTTGGCACTAAGCGACAGGAGAGGGAGGGGATGGCTCTAAGATCAGTGAGAGCTCCATTTTTGCTTTTCATGTCCTGAGCTGTTTTGGGATATTTGGGTATTGGTGATTGCCTGAGGCAGCAGAATCTTTGGTATTGTGCTTGTCTTAAAGTAACTGTAGCTTTTAAAGCTTCCTTTTCCTATGATGAATAGTTATAATAAATGTTACACAGTGCATCTCCTCGGGAGGATTTGCAGGAAGCTGGATGTTCAGGAGAGCAGAACTGAAGGCCTGGTGGGTTGGACTGCTCTGGGAGCCCCTGCCTGGGGCTGCTTTGCACAGGGAGCTCAGAGTCCTGCAGGGATGGAGGGGATGTGTGCACTGAGTGAATGATTCATGCCTCTGCCAGTTATGTGCTGCTGCTCTGCTCGCAGCTGCAGAGGATCCAAAGGCCACTCTGCCACGAGTGCTCCTGAATTACAGCCCACCTTGGTAGGGAGAGGGTGTTCTGGGTTCCCTCTCTGTTGTACATGGAGGATGTGAATATTCTAAGTGATTGGGTGCAGTTCAGAGCTGCAGATGCCCGAGTGCTGTTTGGTTACCTCTGCAGGTAGGTCACCTGCCCAAACTCCAGCTTTGAGAAGCTTTGTTCCAGAGTTTACTGTTTCCACGCTAATGGCAGCACTGGGATTCTCTGACTGTTCTCTCTGTGTCCTTGGATGATCCAGGTCTCAGTAGAAGCTTTGAGAGGGAGAAGGGAAAGTGGGAGAGAACTTTCGAGGTTAGGCAACAGATGGGCACAATACCCTTCCCATATCCTTACTGAAATCCTCCTGACCTGGACTTGCTGTGGGAGGAGGTTGGCATCCTAAAGATGGTCAGGAGCCACTTGCCCAAGCAGTGGCCTCACTCTGAGCCCAGCATTAGGTGCTGTGTGTAAATTGTTGCAGCCTGTCATTCAATCTAATTTATTAAGTGCTGTATCATCCTTTTACCTTTGTCAAAGTCAAGTTCTGAGTGGGAGAAAAGGCAGGCAGCCTTGTGCAAGGCCAGCACCACAGATTCATCATCTTGCTGGTGAATATTGTGCACCTCTGACATCCTGGAGGGGGCTAAGCTCTGTTCCTGGGTTCCCTTTGCAGAGTCCCAGACGTGAAGCTGTCTGTGCTCTCCTGGGGACGAGGGGACAACCTGTTAGAAGCAGATGTGGTTCTGGTAAGTGGCACTCTGAGCTTCTCCTGCAGATACCCAAGGGAAAACTGAAAGCCTCCCTGCTGGAGGAAGTGTCATATTTGAACCAAAAAGTTTGGCTCTGTCACAGCAGGAATTATTTGCTGCCTTTAGCTGGGCAAAGCTGCACATTTTGAAGCTATTTTGAAAACTTTGGCTTATTTTTAATCTGGTGACTGCTGTAACATAAGGTGTTGTAGAAAGCAGTTTCCTGTAGTGTTATATTGAACTTCAAGGTTTTTTCCTGAGGTTCTCATGGATGGAAAACAAGTAGATGATTGCAGGAACTTACCTGCTTATGATGGCTACAGATGTTGCATAACAGCAAAATGCTTGCTCTTCTGCCTGTTTTCATCATATGCTGATGTATTCCAGAGGCCAGTGAAACCCTTAATTTTTGATATTGCACATTTACCTTTTTGCAGTTATTTTTATTGATTATTTTAATGCTTTAAAAAATTCTGTTTGTTTTTAAAAATGGCAGTTGTGTGGTTAATGGTTTTTCCTCTATTTCATATTGTCTAATAGTGAATTGCAGGCATCCTTTCACCATTTTTCTGTTTCCTTCAGTAGCTAGAAATGAACTTACCTTGGCAGGAAACACTTTGCCAGGCTGGCAAAGAGACTGCTTAGTCCTCATGTGCCTGCTGAGTTCAGCTACCACCCCCTTAAAATTTTTTCTCTCCTAGTATTACCACGGTAAATAAAGTATTAGGTGAAAAAACATCTGAACTTATCCTTGGGAACTTCCAATTCCAATATGGAATTGATTGTTTTCAAGACTTCCATTAAAGTCATACACAGTGTTGTGCTGAAGTTAAATGAAGCATTTAAAAACATTTTGACTGTGCATCCAGTAAAATGGAGCACAACTAGTAGCCTATATTTTTCAGATGAATAGATCAGCATTTCACCTACTGTAAAATCTGTCTCTAAAAAGAGAAGATGAATTCTGGTTTCTGATGGTGCTGCTTTAGCTCCTGGTTGAGAGTGAGCAGAGCAAGCAGAGCTCGCTGACCCCTGGCTCCAGCTAAGCCCAGCGGCTTTGTCACGTGAGGAACTGCAGAGCTCCTGGCCTGAGCCCCAAACCATCTATGCAGGGATGTCTGAGGCACAGCTGGCCACAGAGCAGAGCTTGGGCACTGACAGAAACAGGCTTCTATCACACAGCCTTGCCTTGTGCAGTTACAGGATGCAGCATCATGCTGGGAGTAAAATGAGCTGCTCTGATTTGTTGGATTTTTCCCTCTCAGGGTACGAGCCTTGCGAGGAAAGGTAGAGATGTTAAAATCTGCCAGAACTTAACACTCTGGAGATGAGTTAGGCAGAGAGGATTTAAACAGCGTTTCACCATGTGTGTGCAGGCAAGGGCTGTCAGCAAAACAAGGAAGCAGCCAGAAGGTTGAGGGCAGCTTCATTTGCAATTATTTCTGTGCCAACAATTATTAACTCCAGTAGACTGGGCACTGTAACACTCACTGCAGTGGCTTGGAAAGTACTGAGCTCTGTAAAGAATGAAATGAGCAACAGGCAAGAATTTGAACTAGGGTCCATAACTTGGCTTGGAAGCTCAACTGATTTGGAACAGTTGAATTGTTGTGAATTGCCTTGCTGTCTGCAGGCTTTAGAGCCACCCTGTCCTCTGTGTAGGACAGTCCCAGGAGTGTTTGACTTGGCCCAGATGAAGAGGCAGAGGTGGTGGGTTCTGCCGAGGAAGATGCTCACCTTAGGGAGTTTCTCCCTACCTGCTTTAAGGAGAAGTTCATCCTCCCTCTACTCCCATTCTGTCCTTTCCATTAGACACTAACTCATCTGCTGGTATCCCCTAACAGAAATCTCCAGCTGCATGAGGGAAACATTAAAGCAATGATAAAATCCTAACTAAAGATAGCTTCTATTTAACAGACCTCCATTTAAAAACTTTAAAAAAAAAAAAAAGGGAAAACTATAGCTCCACACTTGGATAAAAAAATCCAAATCTGAAAAGTCTATTTTAAGGAAAGTGTCAAGGATAAACTCTGATAAAAATACACTGCAGCTGTGTATTACCTTGGCTGGATCAAGACTGCAGCTTTCAGGCATCAGCAGTGCTGCATGGTACCTGCTGCCAGTGATTCTTTACCATGTACTTCAATCTACATATTTGTCCAGAAGAGCAAGTGGAAGTGATTAGTATTAATGTTTTATTGATGGTAAATATTGAAATTAGACATGCACGAGATATTACTATTAAAACTTTGAATTATTCAGCTGCCTGATTTGCTTTCAGGCCTCTCCTTGGCCTCTGGTCTGGAGGCATGGTAAGTTTGACCAGTGTATGTGATGGAGAGACATGGGTATGAACCTCCATAGGGATAAATGTAGTTCTTTGTGCAGTGAAGGGAATCCTGCTAACAATAATAACAAGTTATCCATCCAGTCTTTACACATTTAATGACAAGTTACTGGAACAAAAATCTGATAGCTTGGCTCTCCTCTGTGTTGGGTAAAACTGCAAGTGGAGGTCAGCCCTTGGCAGCAGGGTTTGTGTTACAAGCCTGTGGACTACAGTGCCTGTCCCAGAGCACTGGGCACATGCTGCACAGGTCAGTGGGCACAGAGAGACTCATTGAACTTCGCTGAGGTGGTCTACAAATGTTCCTCTACGGTGCTGAAATATCCTGCTACACGGCTAAAGGTGTGGTACTGTTTGTGTGGACTTGGTGGTTTCTGGAGCCCTTTAGGACTGACTTCTGCCAGGAGTGCCAGCCACTCTTCCTGTGCTGCACTTCAGCCCTACAAACAGGTAGCAGTGGTTTTTAGGAAGCAGCAAAGAGAGGACAGGAGCTTGTCGCAAGAATCTGGTTCTCCTGAGTCAGCTGCTAGACTGGGGAAGTCCCATCCTACCTGTGAAGCACCATTTGCCTGCAAATGGGATTGATTTCCTCTGCAAATGTTTGCCTGTGATCGGGTTACTGGATTGGAGCCCTTATTTCCTCCACTGAATAAAGGAAATAAATAAGGCTTAACATCTTTGCCATGATTGTGTTTTCAAAGGCTATTTACAAAAAATCTTTAACTTTGGCTGACCCTAGTACAACGTCATTGGGTGAAGCTGCAGGGAACAGTTGGTTTCTGTGCTGTGCAGTCTTTATTTTGGCTGGCAGTCTGTTAACTCTGATAAGTGGGTAAGCGCATGCCAGGCAAAGTCAGGCATAGCGTGAGACTCTGCTGTGCCTGAGAGGAAGTGGGCCCAGAAACAGCTTTGTAGGCCAGTAAACAAAAACCCCTATTTAGAGTTGACCAGTTCTGGATCTTGAGGACTTGAAAAGGACTCTGCCAGGTGTTTTGTTGGTCACTTTCCCTTCTCTGGGTGTAGATTCGTCCTGCTCTAGTGAGAATGGTGCTCTGGCTCTGTTGGAACTGCCTTGATCACAGCAGGCTGCTGCTGCTTTCCCTACCCTCTCCAGGGAAAAAACAAAACCAGCTCTTGTTCCTTGTGAATACCTTCTGGTGGCTGCTCTGCTCCGGCCTCCTTCAGCAACAGCAGAATGACACTGGGAATTAGTGTCATTGTGCCCAGAGGGCGAGTGACAGCCATGACATGGGACTCTGGCTATGGTGGTTGTGTGGTGCTGCTCTGGGGTGGTTTTGGTGTTTATTTCCAGCAGCAGCAGTCCCTGGAGCTAAACAGTATTTGTTTGCAGTTTCAGGAGAAGTGTAATGCATTGTCAGCTTGGAAGAAACAGACTTTATCTTTTTTATAAGATTTTACATTCCTAGATGGCCTACATCCCATCCTGGGAATTGCATTCAAAGGCAGCGTGAATTCAGGTCAAACTTTGCCTACTTGTAGTAGATGGATGTTACCGATAAAAACATTTTACGCATGCTGGGCAGAGATTTACTTAAGCCGCTTCTCCAAGCGCCTGTAGTGAATTTACGTCTCCTTTGAGCTCACTGAGAATGGTATCGTATTTATTGCCTTTATATGAAACACTGTTTTGACAGATTTCCTCGGAAGAAGCACAAAAGGAGATGTTCTGTTCTTTGAAAATAACTGGAGCCACTGGCAAGAAGCAGCGACGCTGCACCAAACAAGGGAACCACTTCCAGGTTATCCAAACATGCTGCTGAACTGACTTCTGCAGCTGCATTTTCCAATGTACCATGGGATGCATCAAATCCAAGGCTGCCTTCCAAGGTTCCAACGCTGTGCAGGATGAGCGGATCGGGGGAGGCGGCGAGGGCTGTGCTGGGGAGAAGTCATCGCTGCTGGCGGTGCAGGCGGAGGAGAGGGGCCCCTCGAGCGCTGCCGTGCTGGACTACGCGCACCGGCTCTCCCGGGAGATCCTGGAGCAGGCGGTCAAACAGTGGGCGGTGACCGAGAGCAAGTACAGTGACATCCCCTTCATCGAGAGCGACGTGCCCTGAGCCTCCTGCCAGCACAGCCCCTGCTGTCCCCTGAGCATCCTGTGGGGAGGTGTCTGCAGGGAGAGCCTTTCAGCCCAGATTGCTAACAAACCACTTGGATCGCAGTAGAACCTGTTCATCAAGTGTCATTCTTTGTCAGCCATGTGTTGAATGTACTCTGTCTTTGTATGTGTTGGGTGTGAGCAGAAATCAGCGTTAAAAGGAGGATGAGAAGACTGTGGCTGCCCTGCCCCTCTGCAAGCACTGCCACAGAGGACAAAACGTGGATTATTTCTGCATTCTGCATCAAAGATCAGTGGTCTGTCTGTAGGTGAGATGAACTCTCTGCGCTTGGTGATTTGTCTGCGTTTCGCTAAAGTGAAATCAAGGTCTGCATGTAGCAAAGGTTACTGCTATCATAAATTTTACTTTTGATTCTGTGACCTAACCAAATCTGTAAAATCACAAAATGATGAAGGTGATGGGAGGCGCTTTGCAAACCCCAGTAGTATTCAGGGAGCCATTTGGATGATGATGCTATTCACCTTCCATTGAAGTGACCCAGTGAGAAACGTGCCAGTGTCGATAAGCAGTGCATTATCATTAACAGATGCTTCTGTAAATGCTTGAGAGCTTGTCTCTAAAACCCTGCAGTAAGATAGGTTAATGACATCTGGTGCTGTGTTCAGACCAAAGCTGTTTGGTTTTTTGGTTTTGTTTGGGTTTTTTTTGTGTTAGGGTGCCGGTTTGGAAGGATTTGGTTTTGTTGTTTTACTGTAACCCAGAGAGATGTGCAAAAACTACTGCTGGTAACTAGTGAAAGGAACCTTCAGAGGTGTGGCAGTGCTTCAGGACAGTTTGCTTCATGGCAGCTGTGGCTGCATTACACTGCAATTCCACTCTGAAGCACCACCCTTGGGACAGGACATCTTCCTTCAGCTTCTCTAGGCTGCTGCTTCCCCATGGGAAAACCTGTCCATGGCAATGCCAGCAAGAGCCTCAGGAGCCCCAGCCCTGAGCAGTGCCCTGAATGCAGAGTTGGGGGACCAAGCCTTAGGGCCAAAGCTCAGGGGCTGCACTTCTCCCCAGTGCATCCACACACAGCTCCCTGCTTGCCCAGGGCCCACAGCCTGACCCACTGCACTCACCGCTGCCCTTTGACACATCAGGACCCCGATGGATTATTTCATTCATCCCAAAGGTACAAGGTTGCTGATGTTTTATACAAAGTGAAGGCCTTCTAACAGCTTGGCTTTTACCACCTGTTTGTTCCTTTCTCTGTGATGCCCAGTTTAAAAGACATAGTTCTTTTTCCTAGATCAAAATGTTTTCCATTTTGTTTTCATTTTATAGAGAAATGCTTTCCATACTGGCTAAAGCTGTTACTATTTTTAAAAGGTACACATAGTTCTAGTAAATGATCCAAAGCATGATTTTTCAAGCAATGGGAAGCAAGCAGAAAGAGGACCATGTCAAATGCTGTAGAAAGACAGTCTATGAATTGAGCTGTTTTGCAAATGTTGTGACACAAACTTAGATACATGAAATTCACCTATTTGGGGAAGTGGTTTTATCAGAAATGAAGGGAGAAAAAAGCTTCTCTGTGACACAGCACGAGGCTGCCATTAAATCCCAGTGACCAGACTGAATTCCCAGTGACCTGCTATTAAGGCTGTTCTCAGGCTTTTGAAGGAAAAGGGAACAAAATCAGCTTATGCTGTAATGTCGTCCTCTTTGAAGTTACATAGTCATCTTCAAAGCCATTTGCAAAGTGGGACTAAGGATTTATGGTTCACTTAAATTCTCCTGATAAGTGACGTTCCTTCAAGTTCTACAGCACATATTTGATCATACTCTGATTGCTCTAAAATACCTCCATATATTAGTGTGAATTAGAAAGCAAAGCTAAAACACTGATCAAGCCAGTACATATCAATTGGATATTGCTTAACCTCAGTATTAAAAAATATTACTATTCTTATTCTAGCTAAAACAAAGCTTTATTACAAAAAAGAAGAAAAAGGGCCAACCTTTCTAACATGAGTGTGGGCTTGAGAATGTGAACACTGCTAACCACAGTAATTAAAATCAAAAAGCCAAAGCTGCACAGCCATTGTTGGCCAGGCAGGTGAGGAGCAGGTAGAAAACTGCACTCACTCTCAGAGCACCTTGAGGTGGATCAGCCCTGGCCCTTGTACAAGGCACTCACAGGCACTGAGGTGCTGCAGTGCTTCCTGTTGCCACGTCTCAAATCCTTCCTCTGGATGTAGCCTTAGCACCTGACACTCTTCAGGAATATCAGATGCCCTTTTGAGAGCAGCTCCCAGCTGGCAGGCTGCCACTGCACGGTCCATCAGCAGGCAGTTACAGCACGGCTGAGGTTCCACCTGAGCATCCTCTCTGATCAGCACTCGGCATTTCCCAGAGGAGGGGTCACCCAGCTACTACAGGTGTGCCCCTGGGACTGCTCCCTGAGGGGTGGCTGCTGCCCTGAGGGGGGGCTGCCCTGCCTGCCCCACAGCTGCCCCCGGGGTGACTCAGCACCAGCTGCTTGGTGGCCCAGCCAGTCCCTCACCTGCAGCCACCAACCTTGGCACTCCCTGGTGCCTGAAGATTCCAGCAGCTCCAGAGTGGCCCAAGTGCAATTCCAGCTGCTTTAGGATGCTTTCCGTGACAGTGGCACTTCAGTTCCAGCTGCTTTAGGACACTTCCCATGACACTGGCACTTCAGGGAAGGCACGCAACAAATGGAAAGCAAACAACAGGGAGATGGCTTCTCACCAGGAAAATAATCTCTTTTACAGGATGCTGTCCTTATAAATAATGCACTTACCCCTAATAGAAAATAAATCAGTTCAGTGCTACAGTCTGGTAAGAGATGGAGGGAGCTCTCTCTCCAGAGCTCTGCTGTACATTTAATAGGCACAATATTAATACATTTAAAAATAAAGACTTCTTCACCAAAATAAATCTATGCTAAGCTGTGCTAGAGTTTTAGAGCCACTGACAGTGGGTTTCCAGCTAAGTTACCATTGATTCTTTGACTTCATTTTGTGTAATAAAGGCACTCCAGTTTGGGACTGGCATACTCTGCAAAACTGTTTACTTCTATTTAGGAGTTAAAAATACATTTGCTTTATATTTTCTCCAGGAAACAAGATTAATCTGAGTGGGTATGATGTGACTGACTTGATATTCTAATAATGGTTCAAAATACATTAACTGCAGCACAACTTTGTAAAGTTGACATTTCTGGACTAAGGCACATCAGTATTCCCAAATAAAACACACTACAATATATTTTTACAATATTTTTTGTGGAAAATATTTTCTTGTGGACCAAATAAAATTCAACTTACCATCTGCTTGTATGCCTTTTCTTTGAAAAAAACACAAGATTGCAAAGACTGGACAGGATCTTGTTACCTTGAGCTTGGGATAATTCCTGTTCACATAAATTCTGGAAGCAAGTGAATATGCAAGTCAAAGTTTATTAATTCAGAAGTATGTTCTTCCTAAGATCTTGTACAATCAGAGGAGGCATGATCCCTGCTCCCTGGGAATTACTGTGGTTTTCATTTAATATAGTTGGCTGAATATTGCTCCTTTTATACAAAAATAATGGAATTATTAAGATAACCAAGCTTTAAAAAATAAATTAAAAATAGCAATTGTTTATGAATGTAAAACATATAAAAATTCTAAATAATACAGGGGGAGCACTTCTTATGGGACCAGCTTGAGGTAGAAAGTCTTGTGACACTTTCAGAATTACCCCAAGTTTTTAATGAAATCTCAGTTACTTTTGGAACTAAACTCAAGGACAGTCCCATAACAAGTATGTCCACAGTAACATAAACTCGCAGCTGAAATTTTAACGATTTTATCTTACAAGACTCTAGTACCAAAGCAAGGTGCCATTTTTTCTTGATTCAGCTCTCCATTTGCTCACCTCTGATTTTTTTTAAGTCACTCTTGGAAGTTCACCTTGATGCCTGAATTTCCTGGACTTTGTTTCCAAGCAACAGCTCCTAGAAGGAAGGAGCCTTAAGCCACTGCAGACCATTGCTGTTGGTCATAAAAGTGCCCAACATAGAAAACTCCACAGTTGTTCTGCTGCAGCTCTGACTTTTTGATTCCCCACTGCTGACTATGGCATTTGAACAGAAGTTTTCTTTCTTTGTTCTTCAGAGAAGCCAGAATTTGTACTTGTGACCTGCCTGTAAGTGTAGAATTAAGCAGAAAGAAACACTGCTATGTGCTCTGATGAAGCATAAAAAAGAAGGTGCAATGTTGAAGAAAGATTAGTAGCTGTCTGTATACAAAAGAAAAAGTGATTTCCCTCCCACAAATACTTGGATCAATGGGTTCTGGTTCTGTTGTGTAAATTCATGTCTTCTCAGCATCAGAACCCCACCACCTTGAATGCACTGGAAATTGCTGCTTGGTGTTCACAGCAAGGTTTGAGGCACTTGTTTCTTCACCACTGTAAGACCAAGAAAAACCAGCAATTTTCTGAAATCGTGAAATACTGATTATGCAGTTGAATCAGACATAATGACATTTTAAAAAGTGGGCTATGCAAGCGAAGTGTGCTTCAGGCTCTGGCAAGATTATCACATTTGAAACAATGTTTACAGCACACAGCAAGGCTGAAAAATTACAAGTGTTTAATCAATAGAACAATTTCTTGTTCTCAGACTAATAATGTATCAGTCTGAGCTTTTATTTAAAAGGATATTTAACACCACGGATTCTGTCTTGCATTTTCCTTTGTAGTTCTGACTGCATTAAAGGTTTAACCATATTTTATTTTCATTGTACACAGAAGAATCTGTGGCACAATCCCAATTTACCAGATCAGTGACAAAGCCAAGAACACAAAAGGTCTCTTTACTTTTTGGTTATTAGGTCACCCCTTAAACTGTGCTCTTTTGCCCAAGGGCTCC
The DNA here is from genome assembly GCA_024865655.1 of Emberiza elegans. Classification (NCBI taxonomy): domain Eukaryota; kingdom Metazoa; phylum Chordata; class Aves; order Passeriformes; family Fringillidae; genus Emberiza; species Emberiza elegans. Next base: position 3,925,013 of record JALJVW010003518.1, read on the forward strand.
TCCTAAACTAAGAGTTGATGCAAAAAATTAAATGTTAATCACTGTGTAAAGCAGTAAAAATAGCAATTTGCCTTGAAGTGATTTTTCCCATTATTAACCAGAGATACAATTATTTTGTCATTACAGAGAATGTTCCTGAACGCAGAAAAAAAAAAAAAAAAAAAAGAAAAATAGACTTGTAAATCTCAGGCTAGCTAAAAAAGTACTGTCCAAACTGATCACACTGCAGTTAATTTTTGTATCACAGAACTAAGCAGATAGATAAGATGACAATAGGTTTGGTCTTTACAGCTTGAGATCATTGTTTCCCAGTGGTTTAAAACAACTGTCCACAAATTCATCGCTGACTTCTTCTAGAGCAGCTGGCTTCCATTTGGGGGACTGGTCTTTGTCAATCAGCACTGCCAGGTGAACAGAGAAACACCAAAGTTACTCATGAACTTCCTCTAATTAAAATGAGTTAAGACAGCATCAAGACAGATCACTACAGTGATTCCATGGGGGAGACAGATCTCTGTGCTCTGGAGAAAGCAGAGGTCCTGTACCACAGATGTTTCTACTCTAACTGAAGTTCCTGAGTTGTGACCTGCCCAGAGATGTCTCTGGGAGTTGCTGGATGACACAAGGAACAGTGAATCACTTCAGAGCAGCCCAAGAGTTGAAGGAACTGGCCTGAAATGGGTGGTTTAGTCAGACCTGCCACTCGTGGCTGACTTACACTTCATGGGAGCCTGTGAATGGCACTTTCCAGTGCTGCTTTTGGACAAGGCTTTCACACCTCTGTGCAAAATCTGACTCTTGGGAGAGTACAGGAGATGACTCAGTGGTGCTAAGTGCCTAAAGCTAATTTAAACACATCACATTAATAATGAAATAACTCACGAGGAGAGAGTAAAGCAGGGTGTCTTTGTGGCAACTGAGAGTGTTTACTTGTAAATACTGACAGCTGCTGAGCCCTGGGTAGATTTAACTGTGACAATCTGTATAACCTCAGTACACAGACTTTATGCTGCAGCTGGGAAATACAGCACTGAAGGTAAAAACCATCACTGAATGAATCACATGTAAAAGGCTAACAAGAAAATGCCAATTCCCAAAGAACATTCCCTGTATCACAGGAATGTTGAAGGCATGTCAGCAATGGCTGCATAAGCAAACCATAAAACAAGAGGAAGTTAATTTGTGTGTAAAAATTACCAGTATGAAGAGAATTCCAACTTGTAGTAAAAAAAAATGTGACCTGAAAACTTCTCTTTAACTTTTCTGTCTTTAACCAATGGTTGAAAATGGCTGGAAAATACATACCGTTCAAATGGCAACTGCACTAATTAATATTTCTGTAGCTGAAGACATACAGACATCACAATGCTTTAGCTTACATCCCCACTGAGAAAGGCAAATCAGAGCCCTACACCCATTTACTTGTAAATAGGGAATAAGGACTCCTTAGAAACAAATTAATTGTAAAAGGTAACCTATTATATGGGAAACTTCAATTCCACTGAAAACAGAATCCATGAGGACAACTCCTTAAAAGAAAAGTCCTGTAAAAGAGTGCTTTTACTATGATGGTCAACTGGGTAACTTACTGAAAAGCTTCTGATCTTGTAGGGTATTTCTGAACACAGTGAAACCACTGATTGGCTTGGGTGAAAAGATGTAATTATCCCAAATCAACTATATTTATTCCATTGGAATAGTAATTATCTGCAGATTTTCTTCAATTGTAGTTGAAGTTCACAGTCTAACTGTTATCCACAAGAGTCAACATTGACTAGAGATGGTTTAAATTAGAGAGGAAAGAAGTGTCCATGTGTCTGTTAGTACAGCTTCCCCTCTGCCATGCTGTAGTAAGTGCTGCCAGTTCTCCACTCCAGGTACTGCTATCTATTCAAGTTCATCTTTCTGTTTGGATCTGTGGCCAGTTTTACTCTGGTGGATAAACTCAATGCTCATAATGGTCTCTCCAGTACAGTCTTTAATCTTGTATGAGTCAAAATATTTTTTTTCTAGTAGAATCATGAAAATAGTCCCTTTCTGCATTGACTTCTTTACATTTTGTATCTCTCCAGCTTGAGATCGATCATTAAGAAAACAGAAATTGTGCAGACTTCTAAGGTAGGCTAAGAGAATTCATTATGATAAAAGTAACTGAGCACAGACATCATGTTAAGGGTTTGTTCTTGTGTTTCACCTTTTTTAATCAAAATCCCAAACCCCTCTGTTCAGTAGCAGTGACTTTACCAGACTTCAGTTAGTGCTCTGTTGCTGAGCTTCCTCCAGCACAGTCTAAACTCTGGTATTTCCAAGGCCCTGACATTCTGTTTGCTGCCATAAAGTCTCTCAGCTCGTGCAGGGCCCTGGGGTGCCCAGGGTACAGCTCACATCTGCCAGCCCTGCAGGGGAGGTGGCAGAAGCTGCACAGAAGTATCATCTTTGCAGCATCAGCAAGATGTAGAAGACCTTTACAGTTCCAAGTGCCAAGGATTTAGGAGGGTGAATTAACAGATATTTGTCCCTGAGATTTGCTGCTGAGATTGTATCCTACATGGATGTGTTTGAGCAGTGACTCCAAAAGTGACCACTTTTCTTAGGCAGTAAGATTTGAAAAACAATTCTTGGCAACTACCCAAACCTATGCCTTTCTTAGCTGACATATTGTTCTATTAATCAAGGTGAAAAATTGATACCTAATGTGTTCCAAGTCCACATTTACCATTTTATAGGAAAATGCTGATGGAATATGATCCATGTGTTTTACGCTTTAAGAGTTTTGGCTTTTCTTTAATCACTCCAGTCACAGGAATCACAAACAGGGAAGACTGCCACAGCAGATTTTCAGGTTGAAAGAAAACTGGCTAAAAATAAAAAAGAAATTTTGACCTCAGGTCAAAGCAGGTTTAAAAAGCTTTAAAACTACTCCCTAGAAAGCCTTTTAAAATTATGGTTTGAAGCAGATGAGAGGTATTAGTAAAACCTGACCTGTGGCCATTGGCTGCTGAGAAACATTCTTAAACTAAAATATGATTGTTGTAACTCAACTTCTTTTGATGGTAGATCTTTTTGTGGTAGAGAGGGTCAAGAAGTGGCTCTTAAATGCTTGTAATGTAAGGCCTTAAGAAAGAGAGAGCCTAATACGTAACATATTTATCAATTTTATTCACAATGGTTGGTCCTGTGAAGTACTTAATAATCTCCCTTCCTGTTAAAAAGGATGTTCACCACATTGATGGATCATGATTTTTATGAAATTAGACCAAGCTACAAAAGTGATCTTGAGTCAGATTCTACACTCCTCTACAACAAGAGAAACAATGGTAAGACTGAAAATTTGAGAACAAGATCTATGCAGTAAGCAGAGAACAAAAGTGCTTCAGGAACAAAAATTATAAGCAATCCCCTCAGTGCACTTGGATCTGAGGTGGGTTTGGTTTTTTTCCTTCCCTTGATACAGTTAAACTTTTGCTACATCGCCCTGTAGAAAAGAGAAGTTTCCCAACTGCTCTTCTTGCAGCCTCTCTCTTTACAAGCAGTTTGTGCATTTCCTGCCCATACTGACAAGGGATTTGCCTTTGTACTGTACTGCAGTCCCAGATGGTTTCATGACCTTGTGCCTTTCAAGGAGAAATTCAGTTGGTATTCCTCTGACTCTCAGGCTTGGAGTTTGTCACTTCCTGAGTAACTACATTTCAGCAGCTTATTTGCTGATCTAGACTATATCCCAGAAACAGAATTTTTAAGATATCCTTGTCCCCATTACCGACATAATGAAAACCACTTCTCAACATGTGTGGTAAATTCTTCAAAGGAGTGTCTGCTAATGAGTGCTAAAGACTAATTTAATAAAGTCAGAAACTTCCCCCATTCTGTATGAATAAATTCTGCATCTCTCACCCCAGGCTATCTTTAGTAGAGTGTTACTAATAGCAGCCACTCCAACTAATATCCATTCCTCAAGTGGAATTCAAGCTGCTTTATAAAGACAGATATAAAACAATGAGGAGGAGGTGATAATACTTGAGTATGTATGTAACTGTGTGAATTAAAAGTCCAACCAAAAGTTATCCATCCAAATGCCTTGTACTGTAAGCTCCTTGGAAAAAGCCTGTGCTTTATTTCATCTCGTGATGAACAGTACATAAATAATTGCTACAGCTCCCAACAGATGTGACTTTGGGTTTGAAAAACTGCACAGTGAATCAGCAGTAGGATCAAGGACAGGCTTGAAGTCTGTCCCCTGGATGAATTTGCTGAGCCACTGCTCTACTTTTACCTTTACCTCTCCTGACCAATGCCTTAAAATGCTGAATTAGTTTATGTTAAGTTTACATGTAAAGTTTTTTAGTAGTAAGACACTTCCATTCATAAATATTCTGGACAGGGGGAAATTAAGTCTTTGTTCTAACAGTTTTCTATACAAACAGTTATTCTGGACTGGACACAAGTGATGGGCAACTGGCTACTTAAGTGTCTTTGTTCTAACAGTTTTCTATACTATGGAAAACAGTTGTTTTGATTTCTCAAATTTGTGTGCAGCTTGAGGAGTGTTTCTGGTGTGGATACTTACCTGTCTGACTCATAAAAGTCTCAAAAGGTGTAGCTGGCTGAAACCAACACTAAACCTGGACACAAGTGATGCATGCAGCTACTGGCTACTGTCAGTGTTAAATGTGAAATGGTGCAACCAGGTGGATAAATAACATTAGGGACTGAGACTGCACAAAGGAAACAATATGTCTCTTGTGCTTTGGAACAATAACAAGTTTTGGCCACACAGAAGTCCAATAAGCAAAACTATGGAAAGTTGGGAGTTTTTTTCAGGGCTGTTGCATGTACTTGTAGTGATTTCCAAAGAAGCACCACAATTGTGGATTTGTGTGCTATTAGCTTGAGGAGTGTTTCTGGTGTGGATACTTACCTGCTCGAACCCCTTCATAGAAGTCATGGCCTTTCTGAAAGATTATAAAAAAGAAAGCTGTAACATGCAGTTCTATTTATGCCATCTTTCCCTATCCCACTTCTGCTTGAAATGCAAGTTCTCAAGATTCAGTTAAATCCCACTTGTACTGTTCTTTTCTAGGCCTACTTTGTCTTTACTTATTAAAGAACTCTGTATCTTCTTGCTTAAATGCAGCCACATCTCTTAAAATCAGTCTGTTGACCTGCAGCTGTGCCACAGTCCAAGTTCTCTCTGTGTAACACCTCAGATCTTTTTCTAAAGAGGTTCACATAATGGGGCTAAGGTGTGTAGTATCAGAAATTCTTTTGAGAAAGGCCAGGAATTGTGATGTGTTCTGCAGACTTGGAACACTCTGCAGTGAAATGGAATCCTGTAAACAACCAATTCTTTTTTTAAAAAGGGTAATGTAACAAATCCCTAAGCATGCTTCATTAGTAATGGAGCCACAATCTTGGTTTTAGTCAGGCATTAAAACATCAGAATTAGACAGATTTTTACTTCTTTAAGTATTTACTTTGACTATCACAAATAATTTAATTGGACACATAAAAACCTTATTTTAAAATGTGCCAAAACTAATAATAAGGATGCCATGGCAAACCCTGTAAGGCATTTCTTCAGGTAATTCAGTTAGCAGCTCTGTTCCACTGCAAGGATCACTTTCTCATATGCTATCCAAGTACTCAGCACTTAGTACAAATAGCACTAAAATCTCTTGCTGTGATAAATTTTTCATAGACAACACTCTTGAAAGGCAGTGATAAACAACTATTTGCACCCTGCTGCTGGGAACTGAGGCACTGAGGGCTAAGTAATTTGAAAAGAAAACATGTTCAAGAAGACCAGTTTTAAAATTACAATCCAAATATGAAACTATCTATATATTAATATTTTCATGTTTTTAACTGAAGTCTTCTACATTGCCACCTGACCATCATTAATGTAGTGTCCTTTGCATTCCATATAATAACATGAAATGAGAAAAAAGAGACAGCCTCACCAACACACAGAGATGATATTGAAAATGAAAACCTATAAATTATAAACTCTTGATGAAATCTACATAAAATTTTTAGTCTCTGATATACTTTTCCCCCCCTGTGGCTGGAAAGGGACAAGGGGCTCAGCTGTTGCTTACCATGCAGGCTTGGCTCAGTCTGTATTCCATCCGGAGTACCTCCTGTAAGCTCATGGAAGCTCCTTCTCTGAGCTGTCTGAGAGTCAGCTTTAAAGATGTGGGTGACATCTTATTAATAGTCTGGGGAAGACAGTAACAATATTTTTATTTTCTTCAATCTGGACACTTTTGCAAGTCTGTCTTTTGTGCATTTTAAACTTTGTGAAGCAAATGATAGGTCTCTTCTCCCTGAGCTCCCTCTGTGACACCTATTCCTCCTGCTCCCTCCCACCAAGCCATCACATTAAATGAACTTTCCTGCATAGGCTTTGATCAGCAAGATCTCTGGGATGTGTGCCATCACTTGTGGAAAACCTAGAACTCCTGAGGTCCCATCATTTGAGATAAAATTACTACTAGCCAGAGAAATTACTGTCATTTGAAAGACATTTTCAAGGAGAATATTTTGATAAGTGAAGGAAAGTGTAACAAGCAATTATACTTTGTTTTTTAATATCATATATATATATATATTTAGTGTGAATTACTCTTATTTGATAGATGTAGGTGATATTAGTATTGCTTAGCATTTGAGTTTTATTTGGTACAACAGAGTAGTAAGGTATAATAGAGAGATTGGCAACAAACTTCAAGTCGTTGCTTCACCATCATTGGTAAAGACCAAACGATATGCAAGGAAGAAATCTGTGAAAGAAAATATTAGAATAAACCAAACATGTTTATCCAGGTTTCTTGTATAGGATTAACACATACTGAAGTAGTTCAGCCCTAAATTACTCTGCTGATAGGAAGCTTGGAGGTCTTGCCTTCTTTTGACAGAAGCACAGGCTATAAATATTGTGCCACAGACAGGATTCTTGTAAAAGCACACAAACAAATGCTGTAAATCTGGCTCTCAGGAGTATCCTTTGGTGAACTGCATGCCAGTAAACAGTAGGGGAAAGTGAGGAGAAAGACAAAAATCCTAGTTAAGAGAAAAGAACTGAGCTTTAAAGCTTCATGGGGTTGTGAGGAAAAGGAGCTAAATCTTATTGTTGCTTATCACTGTTTTCTTTCTCTAAACACAATCCTCCCTTTTCTGTAAACCCAAATAAAAGATGTGTACCATTCATGGTACAGCAGGCACTTCCTGATAATTAGGACATTTTCATCACTATTAAAAAGCAGCAGATGGTATGATTTGCCTCTTTACATTATTTTCATTGCAGACATTAGGCTCACCACCACAGCCTGAAATGGCAGGTTTCCAGTCATCAGCAGCAACATTTTTTTCTAGCTCCCAATTACTCTTCATCCCTCCAGACACCAGCTGATACAGCAGTGACCCATTTTGCCTAGTTAAGCTGGAAAACATGTGATTGCTACACAAGCAGGAGTGTGTGGAATCGTGCCTTCCAAGCACTGGCTCTGTCATTCTGTAACTTGCATGGGATCACTGTGCTTGAGAGAGAGGCTGGCAAAGAATGAGCCAACACTGGCTCCAAGTGCCAACAGTTCCTCAGTTCTGGTCAAGCTCTCCAACAATGAGCTGCCTTTCATCAGATTAAGAAATCTGCTGTACCTCCAACTACATCACTCTGTAGGTCCCAGATGGGTGGCAGCTCTTAACTGGACCCATTATTTCCTGTAAGATTCTCTTGCTGGCCTCATCTTTCAGACGGACCTTTCCTCCTTTGAGTTCCACATTCTGTCATTTAGATTAGGAAGTCTTTGCTCAGACCAGGTTAAATGCCATGCATGGTACAGCCAGATGGCTCCAGGGTGAAATGGTCATGGCAAGTTCTGGTCAAAGCAAGCACTGGAATGGGGAAGATCTGCAAACAGCACTTAAGGCAGCTGCTAGATGCACTAGACTGGTTATCTTGGCATATCAATGAGGCTGAAGGTGGAGGAGGTACTGACATCAATCAAGCTGGAGGAAGAGGAACACGGCAGGAAAATGGGTAGGTGTAATTGCAGAAAAATGAGTCACCAGTGTAGCTATAAATACATTCTCTGTACAAAGAGGAGGGGAATGGTGCTAGGGAACAAGCCTGAAAAAGACAGGATAGGCTGGAGTGGGGAGTACTAAAATGCAAAGAAGTCTTCATAGAAGTATTTGACATCTATTCCAGTATCTTTCAAACCATCTTGATTTTGACACAATGATCCCAAAAGCTCTAAGCTGAATTTGCAGTAGACTGAACACCAATAAAATGCTAATAGAAGGTAACTGAATTAAGTGGCACTGACACAGCAGATTCCCTTACAAGCCTAGAAGTGGGAATAGTGACTTTCTTTCACTTAAAAACCTCAAAACCTCCCAGAGGTCCAGTGCATCACTCCCCTAGTAATAGGTGAAGACATCTTTCACTTACTTATGTGAAAACCAAGTCAAGTACCTGATGCTTTTCAGGTTTAGACTTGCATTTACTTTATCCCACTAGAAATGGCACACATACCCCTCCGATTAAAGCTTTTTGGCTCATGTAAATCCTGAAAACAAACTAGCACTACAAAGTTAAAGGTTTGAAAACTACTGAGTTCAAAGCATTAGTTCTCTAGCTTTCCTTTCTACCTGTTTGTAGCTGGGTTCAAAGTGTGGTGTGAATTGTGAAGTCATTCTCAAGTAGGATTTTAACAACTTTATATTCTTCTTCACACAATATTTCAGTGTCAGGTATGTGGCAGCCTGCCAAGCAGACATGTTTTGAAAGTAAAAAGCAGGAGTATTGTAGGTCAGAGAGAACAGGCTACATGGGATAGCATGGCTCACAGTATACCTGGATTATTGTGGAACTAGGAATTCCATTTTATTAACCTTGCTGATCCAAGGTACAAGGTGGATGTACCAAGGGGTACCTCCAAATTAGGATATTTGTATTAAAATTTCAGTTAGGGCTTACTCCACAGGCTTGCTTATACATATAATAAATACAGGAACAAACAAGGAGAATAAGCATAGACATTGCTGTTAGTGAATCAGCTGATATGATATTTATCAGGTGGACTTGCTGTTGTTCCTGTACCTGGACACTAAAGTGAAACCTCAGTTTCACAACCTTGCCTAATCCTACTGCTTAGCACAGCATGTCTGCTGTCAGAAACTCCTCTGAAATTTAAGTATTTGTTCACACTAAGTCTTGCATCCGCTAGAAAATGTGGGATTTGTTTCATGGGGTTTTTCCCATGGATTTCTGCATGGACTGAAGCAAGTCGTACCAACAGAGTCTTATCTTGAACAGAACAGATGATTGTTCTGAAACTCTGGTCAACTCCAAGGACATTCATTTATGAATCACATGAAAGAAAAAACTTGTTATAAAGTCCTATTAAAGACATATGAGAACGGAAGAAGCAACAAAATGGCCTTTTTGTTGTTGTTGTTGTTGTTCAGGAATTTAAAAAATCAGTTACACAAAGTCATAACTTTGAAGTAGATGACCCAATTTAGTCATCAATAGATAACTTAGTTTTAAGTTCTGAATTAAAGCTGTTAAACGAACATACTATCATAATAAGGAAAAAGAACAAATAATTCTTTGTTGTTTTCAACATCCACTGAACCTAGCCAATATAATATGAACAGATAACATTTTTATTCTGGCATCAACTCATTTGACTGCTTTATCCAATGAAACTTGGAATAGCAGGGGAAGAAATCAGCTTTCCCTTGTATTCAATTTTGCTTTTATAAGACATATGCTAAACTTCTTGCAGTGTACTAGATGTACTGGTTGGCACTAAAATAGTCTTAGAACTTCCTTTCTCAAAAACTGTTTGATAGTTCCAGTGACAATGTGTTACATTTTGAATTAATTTTTTTTAAAGTGACAGGGTGCCTAATGTGAATACTACCTTATAAAATTCCTTCTGCTCATATCAAAGTCAGAGATGATGGATGTTTTATTTTACTATGAAAGGAGGATTTCTTCTGTGAGCTGTAACTAAAGTTAAAACAACCCTTTTGCTGGAGGAACACTTCAGTTCTACCCAGTTGGAATATTTCACTAGCTCCATACAAAACTTTTACAAGGCACCTGAACAAAGATACTTCAAAGGAAAAAAATTTATAAATGAATGTAAGTTGCTTCTTGCTTCTGAGGCTGAAGTATAAATTATATGTGCAGCATTGCTGCACGTTTTTTGAGTAGTGACTACATCCAACACTCAGAAATGCATTAGAAAGATTAAAAAATACTTTGTGATTATAAATTTTTGTTTACCCAAATAAGATATGTGGAATGGAAGAAAAACAACAACACTGTTCTGGCACTGTTTTATTCCAAGCCTTGGCAATATAGTGAGAAGCTATAAAGGGAACACTTGTTCCCAACAACCCCCTGACCATGGGGAGGGGAAAAGAAAGGGGAGTTGGGTTTTTTTACTAAATTACAATTTCATGCACCACATGATGGTGCTCACATTGTGTGATTTTAGAGGAATACCCTTGTCTGAGTAAAATTACTGAGAATCCCTCAGGACCATGTGTGAGAACCCGAGGCTCTCAGTCCAAAGTGCTATAGGGTAACTAAAGTCTGCCCTATGATAAGAGAAAAATAATAAAACCATAAAACCAGACTTAAAATCTCTAACACAAATGACATAGAAGACTTTACCTCTAGCTGCTTCATGGCAAAAGGAGAACCATCTTGTTTTAACTTTTTAACAATTTCTTCCATACTGTTTGCTGAAAAAAGACTAGAAGAAAAAAATCAGTTAACAAGCTGCTTCAGTCTCTGTTTGACCTTTGAAGGGGTGTTAAGCCAAACCCGCTGGTTATGCTGTGTTTCTTTCTTAGCAATGTCTTCCATGTTGTTCAGTTTCAAGTAACTCGGGCATCTCCTTTTCCTTTACAAATCTCTAGTTAGTATTTCAATAAAACTTACTAAGAAACTCTGGTATTTATTTATAAACTTCAATTACTACCATCAGTCTTAGCTGTATTTTTATAACACAGTAAATCTTTAGCTATCAGCTCCATTCTGCTGATTTGCTGTCAGCATCTTTTATCTCTAAATGTAGTCACTGCCATCCTTCTTGCAGAGATTTAGCTCTTTCTTATCACTCCCTCACTTATTTCTCCTTTCCTTAAATTCCAAGCTATCACTGGCCTTTACCCAATGAGTACTGTAAACGTGTTAGGTTACATTTCCTGTGCAATGGAATAGTTACTGTCACAAATTCCCATCCAATATCTACAGAAAATGTTCATTTTAATGTGCCACAGGCTACGAATCAGGTTTCTTTCCCCAAGTATTTAATGTACTGATGGGTGGAATGTTTAATTAGCTTCAGATAAAGCTCCTTGAAGACAAAATGTTATTTAAACTTGGAGGTAATTTCTCTCACCTTATCTGTGAAATAATGTTACTAGATTTAACTTCATGGTCTCTACACACAAGAATAAAACATTTTTAAAAATTACTGAATACCTGTTAATCTTCTCCATATGTTCATCAAGTGCAAACTTCTTTTCTTGATCAATTGTGCACTATTTAAAAAGCAAATACATATTTTACTTGGTTATTTTAGACTGAAAAGCGTATCAGTACCAAAAAATTTCAATGACTTGTGTTCCAGAAATATTGTATCATAAATGAACACCTAATATTCATAAGACAGTGCAATTTTTAATGAATTAAAATTTTGCAGTGTGTATATATGAACTTGGCACTATCCTGTGAATGTTAAAGATGTTGCCTCATACTGCAGTGCTTGCTCTGAACTACTATGGATGCACATTTGTCTGGGTGGTTATCTTGTACAGAAGTAATTCTCATTATTCTAACAGAACACTTCTGTGCAATACACTAAGAATGTCAGTGCAGATAAATCTACTCAAGAATCAGAGATTATTTTTAAAAACAACCTTTCATTTTCTTTAAAAATACACAGGCCTATGTTTAGGCTTTTTTAATGACCAATGAAAAAAGGAATTTCTCTTCCTTCTCTTTTTGATGTCATTTAACAAAATTTTATTTAGACATACAAAGTGTGTGTGATAGATCCATTGGCCTTCTGTGGGAAGGCTGTCAAATGTTTCACATCTGGCATTAAGGGGTTTGGGACATAAGCAGATGTTTCAGGAACAGCAGCTGAAGCTGAAAATGTTCCCTGGCATTTCAGCTCTAATAACTAAAAATACAGCTTCCTTTTCCATTCAGTGTAGTCTTGTAAAGCAGGATACAGCAACATATAATCACTCCTATTTCACAGCATTCTGTTTTGTCAAAATAATCAGTACTATGATGTAAATTAGCTTATCCCATTTATTTTTCCAATTAATCTTATTTATGAACTTAGTAATTACAGAACAGAAATAACAAGAGTAGACACAGCTCATTTTAAAGTTGAACAACAGCAGAATAATTGACTGAGTAACACTGAATGACTCTAGAGGTTTCTTTTGAAAGAGAACTGCAATGCACATCAAAAGAGTTAAAATAGCCACTGATTGTGAGGGCAAAACCTTTTATTTTCATGCCCATTGTTACATGGGGCTAACACAAGTATTGTGGAGAGAGTGCAACGAGTTTGGAAATTCATTATTTTCAAACACAGAAAAAGATAATCAGTAACATGGATAAAAAAATAATGTCTACATATATTTTACAATTTTGCTTGATTTCAGTAATTTCAGATTACCTTCATGTGGTAAGAGTTCAATAAATCTGCAATTTTTTCTTTTGAAGGAGATTTCAGTTCTATCAGGTCTTTCTCCAAGGCAGGTAGCTGTTAAAAAATAAGATTTAATTACAATGAAATAAAACAAAACACACTGCTTGGGTTATTACTATGGTAATAGTAGGATATACATATATAAACACTCCCTCATCCTCCCCAACTTTGACAGACCTTAAAGAAGGACAAAGCAAACAACACAAGGAGACAGAGTTCATGAGTCAGTGTGGAACCACCCCAATTTAATTATGCCTGCAGTGACCAGCAAAGAACTGCTTCCCAAGCAGCCCCCACAAAAGCAGTGCTACAGCTGCACCAGCCTGAGAGGAAAGAACATTTTAATGGAGTGTTACCTTCACTGCAAACTTTGCAATTGTATAAACCTCTTGTTTCATACACTGTTGTTTAAACTGCACAATTTTTTAAGCAGCTTCATTCTGCTGAGTAGCTCATGCCCTTCCAAGAGTGGAATTGTAAAAACAGCACCATTTGCTCCTTCCTTCAAGCAAAGCTGTCACCAGCTGGCAAGTGTTAGAAGGACAGCTTGAGAGTGTCCCACCACGCTTGTTTGCAGGGCACAGCCAGCTAATGGGAGTGCACCTCTGCAGACAGGGGTGATGGTACCAGGTACTGGGGTGCTAAAACCCCAAAGCTCTCATGTGGCTGTAGGCTGTGCCATGGACAGCACTGCTGGCACCTTACCTTTTCAGATTCTACAAAATGTGTAGCAATGCCAGCCTTTAGCACATCTCTTCCTTTCAGCCTGCAGCCTGTCAGTGCGAGGTAATAGCCAATCTTTCCCGAGAGCCTTGGCAAGAAATATCCTCCACCTACATCAGGGAAAAGGCCTGCAATAAACAACACAAAACAAAAGTGAAGGGAGATCTTGTACTAATCATCACTAGCAGCAATTTTTTGTCTCGTTTTCATCTTCCTTACATAGGCACAGCAACCTTGTCCAAATTTCTCCTTGACTTGCCTTGACATTCCTGGCATCAAAACCCTTCCTAAAAGCAAACTCTTGAACACTTTCCAAACTTCATCTTTTCACTGGCATGTACTTTACAAACATACACCAAAGAAGAATATTTATTCTATTTGCCAACAACTTGAGACAATTTTAGGTGCTTGAAAAATCAAGTGTGTCCTCAGCAAGGAAACAGAAGTGACCCAAAGAATTGTGAAATAATTTGTGCAAGCTCAAACTGGATGCTGCTTTTTCAATAAAATCTTTTATTATGATCAAAATGTTAAACACTGATGAAGTGCCTCTTGCACAGCTTATTTTGAACAAATTTTGGGAGTAAGAATGCCATAATAGATCAACAATATTGATAGGGTCTTCCTGAAAGTGGAGGCACAAGATGCTGACTTAGGACTTGGCTCTTTGACAGAACTGTGACTAAGTTAAAATTTAAAATAATATTAAACTCTCCAGTTTAGTAACTCTCTAATATACTTTTTTAAATCTACAGATTAGGGTCATTTTTTAAGAATTTAAAGCTGTGACTAGAATTTTAAATACTTTTAAAAGTTGCATTGGGAAGTATCTACCTTCTGTTATATAAATTGCTCACCAAAAAAATTTTAGACATCTTTTGAAATGTACTTAAACTTGAAAAAACTTTAGCTATTGATTTCAGTACTGAGATTGATTTCAGTATTTACTCTTGGTTTCAGAAATCTGAATGCATAGAAGCAGGGTCCAGGTACTACCTTGAAATCATGCCAATGGTGCATTCATGAAACTGAAGTCTTCTAAAGAAATTAAAGGTGTGGTGGATTTTTTTTTCACTTTCAGAGAATTAATCAAATGAATCATGAAAACAAATGAAAAAGAATACAAATGAGAATAAGGAACTTATAAGGCAGTTGCCAAAGAAGAGATATTAACTGGGAAAATTCAGATGTACCTAAGGAGTTTAAATGGGGTTCTGATAGAAGATGGTAATTTTTCACTCACATGTAATTACTTTTGTTCACAACAGTCAATGTATGTATTACAGAAAGACCCTATTCCAAGTATTTTGAGACATGGGAAATTAGTGGTCCCTGAACAGTTCTCCCTCTTGGATGCAACAAGGGGAGGTTTCTTTCAGACAGCTGTTCTTCAGTGTTTCCCTGTTAATAATCTGAGTATCTAACCCATATCAGCTTTTTTCCTCTGGTTTCCTCCTGGTCTTCTTTTTGTTCTGCTGCTTCTACTACATCAAAAGTTGGGTTTAGGAGTCACTTCCATCAGTTACAGCTGTAGTATTCCATTCCCACTGATGTGTGTGCTGTCATTAATTGATTTATCCCTCATCTCCCAGGCTACTGAGACATACAACTCTTCTGAAATGCTGAATGCCTTACTGATACCCTTTAAAAGCCCTAAGCTGTATTAACTCCAATTCATCACTTACCTTTTTTTTATCTGTACTCACATTCTCAAACAGTCTATTCTACATTTTACCTTCTCAGCTTGAGCTATCACAACACTGATGCCAAGACTTCTATTTAATGTTTCTATTCATCTGTCTCCCCTTGGATATCCTTCTACTGCAATAAAAAAACCAAACCCAACCTTATTTAAAAGTAAAACCTATCTTAAAAATGCCCTCTAAAGCACAAAAGCAATTACATTATTCTCTCCATCCACCAGAACAACAACAGCAACAATATTTTTTTACTTTTGCTATACTTAAAATAATACAGATGCTAGACTACTGCTCCCCCCACACTCCAGCACATTTCCAGAGGAAAAACATCTTTCTATTGGAATCCATAGAGTCCTTCCACTTGGCCATACACAGGAAATCAGTTCTAAATAAACTGTGAAGTTGATTAGCTTAAGGAGCTTTAGAGGCAAATAAACCTAAATTGAATGATCATTAAAGGTTTCTTTAATTAAGGAATTTACAAACAGGATTATTGAAGGTCTACCTAATCCACTTTAAACTTACTTGGTTGCATAGTCTGCTATAGCTTCTACTGTATCCTCTCCAATGTTCCTGCCTTCCTTTTTCTCTTATAATTTTAATCTTGTTCATGTTCTACACATTGCCCTTCTTTCAGTAACACTTCCCATATGTTTCTCTTTGCTGCTGGGGTTCTCTTAATGTATTCCATACCTGATTTTTGGTTTTTGTTAGCATTTAGCAATCATTTCTCAATTTCCCAGTGAAGTAAGAGTAGAGCTGTGTTACTGCTGGGCTGCCCAGGCCATGAGCCTATGCCTGTACTGCTGACTTGCAGCCTGTGCTCTCACACAGATGCAACATGCTCTGCTGTAGTCCCAAAGGTGCAATTCTGCATTTGTCAGGCAAGAGAAAGGCAGTGCTGCTCATTCTTATCTTGTCTGGCAGAGAGGGTTGGGAATGTATTAGTATTGACTTCCAGAAAGCTAAAATCTTAGCAGGGATATGCAAGGAAGTATCCATTTTAAGTGTGACATCACCCCAAAGCCCATACCTTATATTTTCATCCTTTGTTCTCCCCACCAGTGGTTTTTCCACACCTTCCTACTTCTGTGCTGCTTTCCAGTGCTTTATCTTATCTATGGCAAATTCCTACAGTCTAGAACAGCCTTTTACTTCTATTTGCTAAGTGGCATATTTATCTATATCCTTTTATTTATGGTGCTGTACAAATGCAGAATAATTGTGTGAAAACAGAGCAGCTGAATGAATGCTTTGTTTTCATTTCACAGCAAAGGTGTCATGCCTACTGAAATAAGTGAGCACATGAAAAAAACAATTAATACAGTATCTACGGAGCTAGACATTTTAAACACACCCCGCAGAGATCAAAACAGTTAAGCCTTTAAATCCAAACAGATTTCAGTGGTTTTACTTCCAAGTGATCCTAAAAGGGGTTTAATTACTTTCTTTCCAAAGCAAGTTCTAAGCTTTTCCTTCATATCTTCACAGCCTATTTTTGTTTAAATAAGTCCTTGTCAACACAATAAATCTGTGTAAAGTACATAGTTCTTGTTAATATAAAACTACTCATATCTTTCCCTTTGAAGAAGAAAGGGAAGGTGACTTTATTATTAGAATAATTTCATACACCAATAAACGTCCATTTATTTAAAAAATACAAATTGTTAACTTCAAATGGTTTTCATATACAGCAACTGATTATTAACTTCAGAGCTTAGAAAACTCATGTTGTATTAAAGCTTAAGTTTAGTTTACTAAGCTTTTCTTCAGCAATGAAACAATACTTGGAGGGCTGAAGTAGTTTCTGCTTTTTTCATCTCAACTTTACTTGTTCAGAAAAATTACATTATATTTATCAGCTAGCAGGAATTGCTCTAATATTTCTCTCAGGAATTAAAATGGTAACAAGCTTGCTTGTATTTGGGTGGTTTATTATGCTTTATTGTGCTTGACAGCTGCATCAGGAGAGTTTCCTTTAATCTGACTCATTTTTCTTGAGCCATATCTGTATCTTTATGTAGCTCTGGGATACATTTCTTTTTTGAAATAAATTTTGTCAGAATTGACAAAGAAACTGTAGGATCAAACATTAGAAAACATAAGGTACATGTTGCTGTTTAAAACAAAAAAAGGTGACACTGAAGACACTGTGATCTTGCCTAGGCACAATCTGTGCACAGTTGTAATGGGTCTACATTAATAATCTACAAGAAAAGCTGGAATTCCAAAATCTGTCTGTATAAAATTGCAGAACAGCTTGTGGTACCACCCAGTTTGACTCATAAGAGTTCCCAAGGTAAAGCTGGTGTACCTGCACTGGGAGCTTCAGACTTATCTGCCCCCATCTGTAGCAAGACTTAGTTTTTTTAAAAAACATAGATTTATCCTGACATCCTTTGTGTCAATCTACACAGTTAAGAGGCTCAATGATCAACTCCCAGAACACAGAGAAGTTTCTGATAATTTAACAGAAAATACTTCCCATGTATGGTCGTCTCCAATTCCCTTTTAAAATTCTTTCCCTACCACCAAAGCATTCAGCCAAAGACATTTCACCCTGATTACACAAATAGTGGAGCTCTGACAACGTTAATGTGTGATAATTTCTTAAAACACTTACCTATTGCTGTTTCTGGCATGGCAAAAACAGTCTTTTCTGTAGCAACTCGAAAATGTCCATGGACTGAGACACCAACTCCCTATACAGGCAAAGGACACAGTTATAAAATTACTGGTAAAAATAATCATAACCACAATTATGGTAATAATTAATCATAAAAATAACCATAAAAATAATAATTCTAGGTAACATAGCTTTTGCTTTGCTTTACAATTTAAATAATATTAGATTTACCATGTGCAGCCCAACAAAATATTAAAAGGCCTTTTATGGTTCAAACACTAATCATACTATCTTCATCACTTGGCAGAAATAGCTTTTTCTATGCTTTGAAAGATGGGTGAGTCATACAGAGAATAACTTCAAAAAGCCATGAGTGACTGTTATTTCCAATGGACGACTAAGGGAGTTGACATCCTTTTGCTAATGTTACTCCATCTATAATTTTTGCACCTACTTCAAATCACCACCAAAAAAAAACCCAATACTTTTGAAAAATACATAAATTTCTCAAAGTTGTTGTCCTAATACTTTCAAAATAATTAATAATTAACTGTTCTAATGTGATAATTATAAACACAGAAGTATTTCAAGCAGAAAAGCCTTCAGCACTATTGACTCAAATTCAAAATACATGGTTAAAAACTAATTTTTTTATCCTGGGCAGTTGTGTTCACCAAGTCAGTAATAGTATTCACATTTCTAAGTATCTAGCACAATTCTCTAGCAGCCTGTCATGATGAAACCCTTCCCTCAAAAGCAGAAGAGTTTCTGGTTTCTGGTCTATGCCATATTTTTGGATTTAGGTAGTAAGCAGCAACATGTTCCAGTTTAAAAAAAATCATTTTGCGCAAAATAAATTTTATTTAGATAGATCTTTAAGAGGCAAACTGACAAATAAAAATATTCAATGTAATCCAAGAATACTTAGATTATAGGGCACAACCACAATATACATATTGAGGTCTCATTTCTCAAAGGTTACCTACATTATTCTTGTCAATAGAAATGTGTGTTTGATCCTATCTGGAGACAAGACCCTCTGCTGAATAATTCACAAATAATTATTTCACACAAGTATTCTCTCTTTCATCCTTTCCACCACTTCAGTTTACTTCCCTTCCTCACTGTTAATTTTTGCCTTTACTCAGACCTTCCAGGCATTTATGTTTCATGTTAAAACTAAGGTATCTTAAAAATCATTGGACAAAATAAGCCAGTGTCAGATGAGGATATAATAGATTTTAAATAACATTTTAAATTGTTCAAACACTAGAAAAAGGACACTTAACTCAACTAAGGCTATTAGTCTTCACAAATATCTTCCCAGTATTTCATAATTCCCACCAAAAACAGTGGGATTAATCAGGTGATACTCCCTTGGACAAGCAGTATGTATTGAACAGGTCTTTAAGGTGAGAGTAGAACTTCTTTTTCTTTTGCTTATCTACAGAGATCTTTGATTGGGCTTTATGTCAAAATTTTTTAAAAGTTATCTCAATATAAATTAAATTTCCTCTCACCCTTTCCTGGCATCTCTTACAATTCTGCCCAAGAAGACATGAATATATTCCATTAGGGTGATACACAACTAAATCTGAAAATATTTTCAAGTTTCCTCTGTGTAATGACTATCTGCCTCTCTCAAGTTTTAATATAGATGTATGAAGTTTTTAAGATTCCAGTTTAATTTCCTGAGAAACACACCCATAGGGTGAGTGGTTATCAAACTCAATTTTATATTCAGGAACTAAGCCAAATGTATTCACACGAAGCACTGCTGCTCCAGGGAGGCAAATGGGATCTGAGCAAACATCTGAATCCTATTTGCACAGGGTAAAACCCTATGTCTCACCCCTGATCTGTCCTTTAGCCCTTTCTCTGAGCACTGCTCAGATCTCATCTCTGCAGCAGCGAGAGCAATGGGCCTGTGTTTAGTTGTCCTGAAAATGCAAAGCTGTGTATAAAGCTGCCTTCACTCCTAAAACAGCTCCAGAACTATTTAATGAAATGGAAATGTGACTTCATCGCTTCCAGCTTCTTTAATGTCATAGTAGCATATTTTCACTGCATGAAATAAAGCCTGCTGTTATTTTTATGCATGTTCAGCAGTAACTCTGCCTTTTTTCTAAAGCTAATGAAATAACAATCATGCCCATTTTGGTCTTTCTAATGCTTAAATTAGTATTTTCTAATCCCATATCTAAAAATACAAATACCATCTATCTCAAAGCGTTTTTCTGGCTTGTTTTCTTGACAATCAGAATTTTGTTTAAGGATTCACATTTTTGGCTTGAGCATTAAGTACCAAAGATTTGAGTGTGAATTCCATGAAGGGAGCATCTCTTCCAAGCTTGTTCTTTTTTTAGAGTGATAAAAATAAATGGCGAGTTCTAATAATAGAAAGCTGAAAGATGTAATTTTCTTTTGAAAGAAGTAATTAAATCAGATTTCACTTTCTCAATTTCTTTAGCCATAATTGGATTTGTTTTTAGATAGCCTTCAAGTTTTGTATGATAGATAACAGCCTTATTTCAGATGTCTATTTAAAAGACTAAAACTATAGTTTCTTTTTATTCATTATAAAGAAGAGGTGCAAATATGTTCTTGCTTCTTTGAAGATCATTTCTAAATAATCCAATATTAAGATAAAATTTGGAGAGAAAAATTACTTAATGGTGCAAATCCCAATAACTTTTTTACTGGTGTTCATGTGCTTTTTTTGGGTTTATTTGTAACTTCCCAAGTGGTTAGCATACCACTGCAGGTTTAACCTTCTAGATCTAGCCCAAAGGACAAATACTCTTTAGTTTAATACATCCTGTGTAAAGAACAAACCAGTCAGAAGTCTAAATGCACTCCTTTTTTATTTCTGGATTTTCTAATTTTATTTTGTTTCCATTCAGTTGAACTCTTACATAGCTGGAGTTCCCCCTAGAAAGGCCCTTCACACCATTAAAAAATCTTTTGTGTTCACTTCACCAGGTACTTCCAGCATTTACACATACAAGTCTTAAAACTATAATATCTTTATTAAAATACACTTTATTCTGCACTGTCAAGAGTTCTACTTTTCATGAGCTTTAGTATATAAGCTGGGGTCTTCCTTCAGACTTCTCCAGGGTAATACATTCCCATGGTCAGTCAGAGTTTTACTGCTGGAAACTTCTTTTTCCACTGACAGCTGAATTTTGTAAAGGGTACTTACAGAATGAGACTAGGAGTTAAGGAGAATAAAGAAATTAACAAGCAACCAATTTAAACAACTGGGCTGGTTTTGGCAGAGAGAGAGTTGATTTTCTTCACAGTAGATTCTTCATAGCATGGGGCTGTGTTAGTCTCAGCGAGGCACATCATTTTACAGGCAGTTCAGTTTGAGTTCATCAACAAACTTATAAAAATAATGTAGAGTATCTGAGTTTTATTTCCCATACAAGACTGCCTATTTAATGCCGTATTTCAAAAGTCATTATGTGACTGTGTATAGAAACTTCATCACTGATTTCCATTTTTTTTCTCATGATGGATACAGAACCTTATTACAAGTATTTTTCAAAGGAAAAACAACATGACCAGCAGATGCAGAAATGAAATGCAACTACTGTGACTCTTCTGTGTCCCAAAGGCTGTATTATCTTAAATTGAGAATGACCCACATTTAGTAAATCAGAGAATTTAGAGAAGTCATTCAGAAATTGAGGGCCACCACAACAGAGAACTACACAGAGGGAAATAAATACTCCCTTCCTGCTCACATATAGAAAAGCAGACCTGTGTCACAGCAAAACCACACATTACACTTGGCTACTTACTAAATAATCTATCTCACACTAAAGGAATTACTGCCTAGGAATGCTTAGGCAACACAATAAAAGAAACATAAATAGAAAAGGTCTTCAGGGATGTTGCTTGTGTCACCTTCACCAGGCTGGTAAATAATTTTTAGCTGTTTGAGTAAGCAGTGTTATGATAATACCAATATTGACTGCAGTGAAAGTCCTTTTGTAACAGCTCCTATCAAGTGACTACACTTCCTACTTTTTTAACCGCATGAGAATAGCTTCTGGTAGAACTAGAACCAAAAAGAAATGTAGTAATCAACTGAGCAGAACACAACAAAGGGCAAATATGTCTGCATATAAATGTGCAAAAATAGCCAAGGTGCAGCAAAAATGTTTTCAAAGGCAAAGTGAGTGAGTGATTGATTCAGGAAGCAGCAGGAGCTTATAGCTACAGTGGATCAAAAATCATGGATGTAAGAGCATTATCCCCTGCATCCAGACACAATGAATCTTAAACTGAATCAAAATTAATCTTTGTTTATCATTAATGTCATGGCCCACTCCAAAGAGTATAATCCATTTCATCTGTAGATACTAACAGACAAGATGACATAGTGAGCCAGAGCAATGCAGTGTGACAGATCAATCTGGACACAGAATATCACCTTCTTTGGCTGCTGACATATAAACCTATTCTATACAAGTGTTTTAAAAATATCATTAAAAACAGTGGGTATTTTGAATGTTTCAATAATTTACTGCTGAATTTTAAAACATAAAATATTGATGTTATATAATTTAAATATAGAAGATTTATTTCCATATACTGATTATGTATTAAAGAATCTCAGTCCAAATTGCTACAGAGACAAAGAAGCACAACAAGGTAACTGGAGACAGATCATCTCTATTAATATCTGATGTCTCAGAGTTGCTCTTCTGACCCCAAAATATTTAAATAAATTGAGCCAACTACATAAATAGTAATCATTTAGGTCAGGTTCTTCTCACAAGGAAATTTGGGGGAAAAGATGCATAGGCCATTCTATGCAGCAATGCTGCTACAGTGAGTGTCCTTTATCAACCAGATTTAGATTGACTTTTTAAAATCCCCAGTTTTCAGTCACCACAAACAATTTTTCCAAGGGTAGCTATCATAGTCTGCACAATTTTTTACGGACACAAGACTGTGCTGCAACGGAGAGAAATGAGAAAATGTAAGAAGACCTAGATCTGAAAAGCCTACAGCTCTTAATTGGTAAGAAGTGCAACTTTTTCTAGTTTCACATTTGAAAGTATTCTTTTTATCCCAATTTTGTTTCTTTATACATAACTGGCCATGTGTATTCAGAAAAAAAGATAGCAAATGCAGCTTTTTTATTGTTCCTAAAATTCTACAAGAATTGTCCCTCTGTATCACCTAAAAATGTAGCTAGTGCAAGAAATCCCTGTGACCAGCTCATCAAGTCTTGATGTCTGCAGGGAGGGCAGGAAAGTGGAAGAGAACCTGTTCCGGCACCTTGCATCAGTGCATAACTGAGCTTTTAGGTTTTCTCTTAAAATGGAAGAAACACTTCTTGTTCTTAAAAACAGGCACGTGCATCTGAACTTTATTTAAACAGTGGCACAGTTATTTGGGATAACAGGAGTGAATCCAGAGGATTTTTGTAACAATGTTCTATTTAGCTGAAAAAAGTGCTTGGAAAGTGTGACTAAAAGTCTTACAACTGAAAGTCTTACAACTCAAGGAGAAAATGAGCACTCAAATTCCTCAGGAATTGAGGAAAATGAGCAGAAATATGAAAGGATGGAGAAGCAGGCAAAGATAATTCCCTTTAGAACATTTACTCTTTGATCTGTAATAAAGGGAAGGGGAGGGAAATAATGAGATAACTCTCAATATGAGGCTAGGTAGGTACACGAAGGCCTAGAATTAGAGAAAAATAGATTTTCAGCATGCAAGAGTCTGGTGTTAAATGGAAAGAACAAATCTGTGCAGAAGCCAGCAAAAATCTCAGTCATTGCAGAGCAAGGAGAGGGAGAGAAAAGGAGTTTTACTTACTGTACCAGTACTGAGCTATAATTTAAAATACTTGTATTCAAGACAGAGCTTTATGATTCCTTTGGGGAATAACATCATGTGCAGATGATTAACAGAAAGAACCACTGAATGTTCAATGTCAAGAGCTGCTGCCATTCTAGTCCGATTAGCCACAAAATGAAGAGCACCATTTATCCCTGGGATCATACACCAGAGCCAAACAGGCAGAGCAGCGTGGCCAGATGGCAAAGGGACTGCAACAGCAGCAAGGAGTGAACCCTTTCTTAGGATTGCCTCAGCATTGTTTTCAACACCCCATATTGCAGAAGGTAAGTGGTGCACAAGTCAGTCTCAAAACTGTTTGTTTGTACTTGCAAAATCTGTGTTCTGTTTCACAGTAAAAGCTGCCTTCAGCTTTGAAGCACTGGCAACAAAAGAGGCCACAAGCTTCTCTTTGGTACACAGGCACAAGGGAGGGGGGAGGACAGGCAGAGAGAGGACAGGAAAGCAGCTTATCTAGGTTTAGTATGACAATTACTTTTACTCCAGGGCAGATTTTAGAGTGTAAATTAAAACAAAACCAAAGATGTTCCAGAGCGTGATGGCTGACAAGATGCATGACATGCTTACAAAAAGGAAGAAAAAGAGTAAGAATTGGGAGAAGTCCCAAGAAGTACTGACATTTCTATGTTCCAGTTTCCTATCTTTAAAAAGGGCTAAAGGTGTAATTATGTCCATTACAGTAAAGAAGTACTATGTAAAATCATAATATTTTGTGAGCTTTCATATGCTGCAGCTAGTCAGCCCAAGCCCAAATTTATATACATGTATATATATATATTGATAACTATTAAGCAGTATTTCCATGATTTGCAATAAAATTTGCACCCCAAATTAAGCCATAAATGAATAGGTTTGTTATGTGGGCAATATCCACTTGTAAATGCACATTCCTGTAATTAAAAATTGCATCACATGTTGGCAAAAAAGTGAGATTTTTTAATCCTAATGTTTCCTAGTTTTTGAATGTTAGTGTCAAATGCTGCTATCTACACTTCAGAGTAGAAGTCACATGCACACAATTTATATGACTAGATATATGTTGGTAGTGAAAGGAACATTCCTGAAGAGTTACAGCTGCACAATCTGGATAAAAATGGGACAGGATAAAGACAAGTTATTGGTCAGCTCAGCTCCTTTGTGTACTAAAATTCTGCAGACTAAAATGGATAACATACAAGCTGCTTATGACATCACTACCAATTTACTTGAGAACAAATAATAATTTAGTAAGGATTGTTGACCAAATCCCGCTGAAGTGTAAATGTAGATGTTTGTAACTATTGGTACATGTGCCATCAGGTCCTGAGATCTGACTTACAAGGAAAGGCAGAATCCTGTAGCAATGTCAGCATCTGGAATGTTTTGCTAAGAATGAAATGGCACTAATATGAAGAAGAGCTAAAGCTGAATATTAGGTACTGAATTGACTCTTCTGCTGCAATATGGATTCAGTAATTCTGAATCTGTATTCCAGAAGAGAAAATGCACAGGCAGACACACAATAGAATGAATATTTCCAAACCATGGAGTAGGTTCAGGAATTTGGCTGCATGTGTTTCTCTGCAGGAACACCAGCACTACCCCTTGATTAAAATGACATCACTCATTAAGCAGCATTCTGAGAAAGTTTCATATTTTAAAGTGCAATGTTTGTCATGTCTCCCCATCCACAGCATTGCTTCCTTTCATAAACAAGCCTGGGGAAGCACAGCCTAGATGTAATCTGGGAAATGGAGGGCACCATCCTCTGAAACAATATTAAGACTTAGCAGCAGTTGCAATAAAACTGAGAGGGCACCCCAGCTGAGGTCATGCAGAGCCAATCATCAATGAAACTTCATTGGACAGCTTCATTATCTGCTTGGATGATGAAGTAACCAGCATTTCTATAATTCACAGCTGACTTCTGGGGAAGGCAAACACTTTGAAGGGCAAGATTCAAAACCATCTCGCTTTGGAGGAACTAACACAATGAAAATAACTACACTTGGGAAGGTGTAATCAAATACAGAGATGGTAAGTGTGCTTCCCATGGAATAAATGCCTTGATGCTTTCAGGGGTTTACAGCAACCATGCAATTAGTGCAAATAAGGCAGTGCTGTTGTGAGAAGAACTACTGAAGGTATCACACTACAGCAGAGCCTGCACCAGCAGGCAGAGGGGAGAACACTCAGCCTAGATTCACTGCACCTGGGCAGCCTCATCAGCACAGAGCCACCTCATAAGGTGCTCAGGTTTCCTGGAATTCAGAGAAAAGGAGTACTTTTTTTTCCTTGGTAGTCTTTGAAGAAAAGGTTGGCTCTGCAAAACTGACTCTTTGGCAAATGAGTTCAGTTCAAGGAAGAAGATTTAAAATTGGTAAAAGGTAAGCAATAAAGAAATATACTGTGATGGAAGTTTATGTTAGGCAAGGAGGAAAGAGGTAACAGTAATAGTTTTGGGAGTAAGTAGAAGTGGTGGCCTCCTAGGACTGGATGCTTTCAAAACTGCTATTTACATGGATTATTTGTGACAGAATATGTCTGTAACATAGGGAGGATAATTATTCTGCTCTACTTGGTGCTGATGAATCCTCCAGCTAAAATATTGTCTGGTCTCTGGCAATAAACTGTAAAGTACACAAATGGGAGAGATTCCAGAGGATTGCAAGAGGACTAAAAGACTTATTCTATAAGAAAGGTTGAATGGCTATCCTTATCCCTTTTAAAGAGAGAGGACTAGGAGCAAGGAGTGCAAGTATCTCAAAATGTCCACAGGGAGCTGTGACTAAGACTGGAATATGTTGATTACACATACTGAAGACTTACATTAGACACCAGGAAAACCAAGCTTGAAAGAGTAACTAAGCACTGAGATGGCATATCTAGAAAAACCACTGTTGGAGAGTTCTGGGTGCATCAGGTGAAAATCAGCTAGGCAGTCATCTAGCTGTACTTAACCCTAATGCAAAGCAATAATCCTGATGCTCCTCCCAGCTCTACACATCTGTGTAGGCTAAAGCTTAATTTATTTCATATTACACAAGAGAGTAACACTCAAACAGTTCTTAAGAAAATTCTACTGTCCAACAGTCATCCTAAAGAAACCAAGTAAACTTAGATGTTGACTCAGTGTAAGTAAAAGAC
This sequence comes from Emberiza elegans, assembly GCA_024865655.1. Classification (NCBI taxonomy): domain Eukaryota; kingdom Metazoa; phylum Chordata; class Aves; order Passeriformes; family Fringillidae; genus Emberiza; species Emberiza elegans. The sequence goes on from JALJVW010003518.1 coordinate 3,951,829, forward strand.
CTTGCCTAAAAACTCATACTGCCAAGTGTGTGACAAAACTAAAGGAAAGCCACTCATGAACCCAAAGACCCAGTCACAATTTGGTATCTCCTCCCAGTCTGTACTCCTGATGAAAGATTAGAGGAGTCAGTCCCTGCTATTACTCTCACAAACTGGGCCCCACAATCGGAGAGAGTCAGAGATGGAAATTTGGTCAGATTGCAAACTATATTAAAGAAAAACCTTCCCAATGATCTTCCTAAATGTGAAGATTGGAAAATAAGATGCTTGGAATAACTCAAAGCACAGTGCTTTGCAAAGGATTTAAGACAGTTAGCAATTCTACCAAACTTATTTCTGCACTGAAGATGTTGTTTGAATGTTAGTTAATGTTAAAACCTACTTCCCCAATAGAATATTTTTTTCATCCTAAAACTAAAAGCCTAAATTTTCAAAGCAAGGCTAAAACAAACTTAGCAAATGTGTTGCATAAAAGACCAGACTAAAGGATTAAATCCAGTAGAAAATTGTCCAAGGCCAAGAATTCTTGTGTTTGAGCAACAGTCTCTTTACTCATCAGTAAAAAAATAAGCATTAGACAATAGGCCTGAAATAACAAGTTGCTTTTCACAAAGCCCAACGTTCAACTGTGAAATGTGAGGCCTTTCTGAACACCAAGCCTACTTATTGTCAAAAAGTATGAGATGTACAGAGAGGTGAGTGTGACCACTGATGGTTATTTAGCACTGTGGTTCTGAAATACAGCCTGGCTCAGGAAGGTTTTAAATCCTGAATGCTCTAGAATATGATACTACAAAAGAGGGTTCTTCATTCATGCTGTTACAGATTCTTCTATCAACTAAAAGTAATGGCCTTTCCTCCTAAAAATGTACTTCTCATTTTGCAAAGCTGCTTAAGTTTTTTACAGATTTTTAAACTATATTAAGTTATTCCAGCGACCTTGACTATTTTCACCAACTTCCAAAGTCTATACCCAGTTTTTTTTTTTTTTCTGTCAAATATTCTCCTTGAATTCCAAGCCAAATCATTGAAAAGCCACCACTCAGTCTGTCTAGTGTGTTTTATTTGGCTCTGAAACAGGTCTTAAAACAATTTTATGAATAGTTTTGTCTGTCAGAGTATCTGACGCAGTAATTTACTTTGTGCCAAAGCCTTTTTTAAAACCAGAGCTTTGGCCTGATCTTATAAATCACCTATATTCTTTTCCAAAGAACTTTAAGACTGTGACTTTTCTAAAACCAGAAGACCAAACTTAGGATGTCATTTACAGACAATAATATTTTTTAAAGCGGCAAACTTCTGAATTTCTTGTCAACTGTTCGGGTACTTAATTTCAAGGAAAAGAAAATTTTAGAGAGAAATCAGCTAAATCTGAACTAGATTTTAGCAATGTGAGAGTGTGTGCCCAGTGTTCCTCTCAACAGAGCACATCCTTTAACAGTAAATGTGGTATTTATAACTCATTTCAGTATTTTTCAGTAAACTGCAGTCACCTTTGCTTCTAACAAATTTTTCTGACAAATTTGAACTTACTGCTCCAAATAAGTACAAAAATATGAAAAGATACATTTGTATTGAATATCATCAATTTTTGATGAACTACAGGAGAACAGACAAGAAGGTGCTGAGAACAAGCTCCACAGCCCCATCTGTTGGCTAATGAAGCTCCCAAAACCATCTAGCAGCCCCTAGCCATTAGCGAAGTAGAACCAGTTCATTTTTTGGATAAAATTCCAGGTTTCACTATCACAGATCTATGGCATCTGTGCACCAATAGCAACCTTTACTATCCAAGCACACAGTAATTGAGTTTCTAACACACTTCTGTGATTTTTTTACTTATTTCCCCTAAATTAGGCTGCAAACTTTCTAAGTCAAAATCTAATCCCCTACCCTCAAGTAAAGATGCTACTTCTGGGATATGATAAGCAAATTAAATCATGATTCAGACCCTAATGGCAGTTAAATTGTGTCACAGTCCCACTGAAATTTGGGTATCCTGCACTAAAATACAGTTTCAGGCTAATTTCTGTCTTTTAAAAGCTTGTCAGAGGAAAGAGAATTCATAAAAATCTTAGTAATGCAGGATCATCTGACTCCATTATGTTCTTTTCAGTCCAAAAATACACTTTTCTTTCAAAGGACAAAATTCTATTCCTGCTCAGGCCACAGTCATAACAAGCCATCTGCAGGGCCTTTTAAAAGATATTGGCTGCTGGGCAGTTTTGCTCATTCATAGCTTTCCATCCTATTATTCAAAAGTCCATAAAATAAATGGACTCCCTATCTCTTATCTATGAATCTTCAGGACTACTATGGTGAATAAAGCAGTTTTTCTGCAAGAAGAGCGACAGAACAAGTCCCCTTTATGCTGGAAACAATGTATGTACGCTAGGCTGGGGGGAATGGCTCTCTAGTGAGATCTTTGGGGCTTGGTAGCAGAAAAGCAAAGGGCAAGAGAGCTGCTATGTGTTTAGATCAAAAGCTGAGAAGAGCAAAACAGACAAATGAAATGTTTAAGGAAAGATGAAAAGAGTTCATTACAGGTCATGGATCACGTAGTGTTCCACTTCTCACATCTATCTTTGACAAACTTTATTTAAATAGATTCTACACCCATATCACAGGGACATGCCAGAAAACAATACAAATCTAAGCAGAGGCATAGCAGACAGGCTTCATCATTAAACTCAGTGTTAAAAATAACTGAAGATTATTTTAATCCACTCTCTGATGTGGTGCAAATATATCCTACAGATGTGAAACTCACTAAAACAGAATTTTAGCATGTAAAAAAGCATGGCATTGCTCTGTTATCTACTTATGGTGCTTACAGACAGCAATTGCTGAAAAATTTATTAATTCTGAGTATAACTAGCAATATGATGGAGTCTCCTCTATGATCCTTTAGTAATAAGGTGCAGCCCTGGGTGAATTGTGTGGAATCAGTATCCCACAAATTATTATTTAAAAGTACTACAGAGGTGAGAAAGTAGATGCATTTCCAGATTATTTGCTAGAAAAATACAGAACTCATGAATGTCTGTTAAGGTGTAGCTTAGAATTCTCAATTTCTCAAAGAGCTGCTCTTTAAATGTATTTTTATATAATTCTATTTTTAATACACTTCAAATGGAGAACTGTTCTCAGATTTTGTATGATATATAAATTCCCCCTAGGTATTCTGAGAACCTTTGGGAAGGGATTCTTCTCCTTTCCTAGAGGAAACACTTGTATCAGCTATCAAGGAACAGCAAAGACCCTACAAGGGCAGCAGTGCACCCAGACAAGCAAGGGACAAAGGTTCACATTATGATGTTTGCTCTTCAATGCCCAGGTTGGAAATGCCTTGTGTGTGCTTCATTCAACTCAGACACAACATGAGATGACTTTACAACAATCTGTCAGGTATCAGGTAAGGTCCTTAACTTACCCCTCCCATTGTAATGCCATCAATAAGTGCCACATATGGCTTCTTGCAGGTGCCTGTAAAAAATGTAAAGGAAAACAATCATCCATCTTTTTCAAGAGTGGACCTGTGACTAGCTCCCATATGACAGGTTTTCCAACATCTTACTTCAGCAAGAGCAGCAGAAAATAAATGGGAATTTAAGCAGTAATCATATTATCATCTTACAATGAAGGTACCTAATGTAATTCTTAAGTAATGAAAAGAAACATCAGTTTCTGATTTACTGGACTGTGAGTGTTGTAAGAGAACATTATACAACTATCAAACATTGGACTGTTATGTGAGTACCTGACAGTCTAGCCAGTACAAATAGCTTTGTCTGATGTTGGAACACAGCAGATGCCCTTTCACCCCCTCTCACAGTCTGGATTAGGAGCACAAGGTGTGTTCCAGCCCTTCAGTGCTTTATTACAAAGTCAGAAGTACGGGTGGGTTCAGCCACAATGTGACTGTAAATTCTGCAATGCAGGCGTGTTCTGTCATGGCAGCTCTTGCACACAGCCCTGAACATGGTGCAGGCAGGTTCTGATGACAATGTCCTGAATTACCAACTTCATCTTTTGGGACCCTTTAGAAGGCATAAAACTAAACCCCAATGCTTTTCAATTACCATTCATGGAAAGACCCAGAACTTCACTGTGAATGAAACAGCTGCCTTGTATTCAGTGTTTTCAGGTCAGAATTACTGCTGATACAGGTATCCCCTGCAACCATGTTGTGAGGTTTTTCTCTAACAACTATATAGAGCCTTGTTTAAAAAAAACTATTTTGAAAGGCAGTTCAATCCTTCAAATCAGTAGTTACAAAATGTTAAGAGAATTGTATTTTGAACTTTGTTCTTACATGAACATACAAGCTAATGCATGGGCTGTAGATGCTACTCCCTGAACCAAATTTCTGTAGCAGCAAGCCTTTCCCATTGCAGTGCTGTGAAAGCAGCTCCCCCTGTGTTTTTAAGTTGTAAAATGTAAGATATAAATAAATATTTTCAGCAAAAATCTCAGGCTTAAAGGAATATGGTCATACTAAAGCTAACAAAAATCTAGGTTTTGTAATGACATACATTAGAGATATTAAACAGCTAATAATTTTAAAAATTTAAAAATAAGAAAACAGACTTTTAAATTATGTACCCTTGCAACAAAATCATCATCAAGTTTAACTGGCAAGGTAATACTATGTTTTCCCCAACTATTTGAAACCTTAAACTATTTTTCTACTTTGCATTGGTGAACGAAATAAAGGTGCATGACAAGCATGCTCAGTCCTGAAACTCTGTCCAACAAAGTAAAAGCAACGTTTCAGGAATTACTTTAATAGCTGTGCTCTTCTGTCAATGCAAGCAACAGCACCCCTCCTCCTGTAGTGACTAATACCATATTTTAAAACTCAAACTGTATTCAAAATATGTTTGGGGAAGTTTCTTCTCATCAAAACCTTCAACTCTTGACTTTTAGCCTAAAGAATTAATATTCTTTTTTAATATGCCTCACTCCAGTAAACCTCACCCAGTGTCTCTGCAATAAACTGAGGCAGCTCACTCCTGAGTTATGCAGCCTAGTCTTTCATGCAGTCTATTTAAATGGAAAACCTTCATATAATTTAATCTTTTGCTTTCTGACTGAATTTTAATGATTTTCCACACATCTATTTTTACCTCAGGTCTTCTATGAAGCAGATCAATGATACTTAGGGCACAACTGCAGTGTCTACAGCTAAAACTTAATTCTTCCACAGAGGAAATAGAACTAAACAGAACAATGGGATGGGATAAAGTAGCTGTCACAATAACTTAAACAAAAGAAACACATTCTGCATGCAAGGTATAAAAATGGAATATGTTATATTACTGGTATTGAACTTGGTAAAAAAGAAATTACTACTTCTCTGATGTTACCACAGTCTTTAACAGATTATCAAAGAGATAAATTTACATTTGAAGCCAGTGTTATGAGAACTGTACTGTTTCAGAAATTGCTGTTAACATACCAATGGCATTGTTCAGCCTGTATTCTCCTATGAAGAAATCTTGTATCAGTTTATCTCCAACTTTTCCTGCTTCTGTGATGGCTTAAGAGAAACAAAAATTCCAAAGATAACTGTAAGTTTAATAGAAAATACAAGTAAAAGAAAATAATGCCTCATAAATTGGGTCTTTTCCTACAGCAAATAGAGATCTACTTAATAATGTTTTATTATATTTGAGAAAATTTGCTCAAATTTAAATATGAACAAAAGTCTCAAGTTTGATTTAACTGTATTTTGCTGGACACTTTGTCATGTACTTGTGAGAGTATGGTCCATTTTCTAACTCCTCCTAATGTCTACTACTCATTTGTGATATTTTTCACACCGACATTTAGAATAGTCACTTAAAACTGACTATTCTGAATACTCTAAATACTAAAAATGAGAAGCCAATTAGAGCATGACATAAAAATATCTTGTTATGTATTGTTATAACAATAACCCATGCTGCTTTTTCACCTACAGTTTACAATAATTTTGCTAATTTTGACACTTTAAGAGATTTCCTGCAGTTCATAGCTAAAAAATAAACAGAGATACATTCATCACCCTTGTCAAATCTCTATCTAGCCATCTAAAACACTAGACATAAATTATCCAATACTATCAGAGCTACCTGCTAGGGCCCTTCAAATTTCTTGGAAAGAGGCTGACAGTAATGAAAATCTGGGAAGAGAAATGTAGAGACAAGAACACACTCCTCCTGGAATGACTGGCTGCTATAATCAGTTATTCATAAAAATGTAGTTTTTACTCTTTTATACACTGTCCTGACAGTTGTCTCCTGACAAATACCTTGAATAGCATCTGCACATCAAGGGTGTCCTTAAGAGTCAGCACAACTGATCTCTTACTCTTGTGTAGCAAGATTTTGCTTACCCAAGACACAGCAAACAAAGGAAATCAACACAAAGTAGTGACTGGGAAAGACAGCAAATATTTAAGCAAGGATAGTCCTTACCTCGGATGTCACCCCCAGCACAAAAAGCTTTTCCTCCAGTTCCCTTTATAATTATTAGAAAAGTTTCAGGATCTTGCTCCCATGTCTAAAAAATAAGTAAATATTTCCACATAAGACTAAAATCTGTTTAGTGTCTATAACACACACTTCACTTTTTCAAAAAGCAAATCAAACCATACTTGAAAATAGATTGTCTTAAACTGAAGTTTGAAATTTAAATGTATTTCTACTGCTTCTGCATCCTATTCAACCCTGAGAGCAGAGATCAGCAGAGCTGCATTTCCTATTTCAGTAAAACACCTGTGCACAGCTCTCAGCCTCTGAAGAAAGGCAGCACCCACAAAACAGGGCCTGACAGAAATCAAAAACTGACACCTTTTCAGGCTGTGCTTCAAAAATGTCTAATGAACACCAAAAGACAGCAGTTATCCAACAAATATTGGTATCTAATGAATTTGACTGTGTGCATATGATAAATAGCATTATTAAATTAAAAGAGACTATTTTCATGCTTAAAATCTCATGGTACTTCACTAGCTTGTAGAAACAGTGTCTGCAAATCCGTGAGCTCTCATTTAAGGAATGACACTGACAGCCCACTTTCCTAGTGGCTGATATCACTTATTTTCAGCCATGAAAATGGTTCTGCACTCCTGATGGAACACCCAAATGCTGAGCACTGCTTGCTCTTAATTCAGTCCTGCTACTAACATGTGTGTGCATTTACCTATGGGGATGCTAAATTTAACTCTGTCGGATAGCCTGTTCTTTGATGTGTCTCCTCTTTTTACCTTGCTTGCTTTTTTCCCATGCTATAACGTGAGCTCACTGTACTCACACAAACTTTCATCCTTTAAATCAGTACACTGAGAAGTGCCTAACTGCATTTTAAAACTGGTTTCAAATAACATATGTATAGTGGATGGGTAGAAGTGGAGCTACTAACCTTTATTTGAGGGTAAATTTTTTGGATCATAGGCAGATTTAGTGCATTGAGAGCCTTGGGTCTATTCAAAGTTATTATTCCTGCACCTCCTTTCTTTTCCAACAACACTTCTGCTGCCGAATCTGCCTGCTTAGACATTTTCTGTGCATGCAAAAACAAATAAATAAAGCAAATGTCATCAGTTAGGTAACTTGAGTAACATACTTACAAAAGTGTTTATGGAAATATATTCTCAAAACACACTATCCAGGGTCACAAAACACGCATTCTGGAATTGTATGCTAACTTTTTCCCTTTGTACTTCTATTTGCAATTCCTAAACAGTTCTTTGGAAACTACTTTGAGTCTTTCAGAGTAATAGAACTCAGACAAGTTTTTGGACCACACATTGTTTTACAGTAATGTTTTGAGTTCAGTTAAATAAAATTTACAACAGAGACACACACAAAGACACACACAAAAAAGCCAAATAAAACAAACAAAAAATTCCCCACCCTACTAATAAAACACAAATGCATGGCTCCTTAAAACTGCCATTCTGAAAATACTAACAATTAGAACAATGACAGTTCCATATATCCTTACTAGTAGTTTGACACTGCAAACCCAAATGTACACCCTGCTTTGTCTTCAAGTAATTTTTAACAGTAGAAAAGACCTCAACTGTTTTCACACTCACAGTGGGATGATATTTAAGGAATTTATGGAAGCTAACACAGAAATGATCTATAAATTAAAGAAATACCTATAAACTAAAGCCAAAAAAATCAAGCTTTAATTTACAATATAATAGACACCTGTAACCAAGTGCTCAACGATGTGAGCAATACCATGCCTGAACAATAAATGTCAGTGTTCAGAACCACTGTGTGCACATTAGAAGTTGCATGTGCTGTGTGCCTCAGGGGAGTTAAAGCTTTCAACTCAGTCAAACATGATGCTGTCCTTACCAAATGTTGAAATATTACTTGCAGCCTGTTGAGTGCCCTCAGCCTGAAAAAAAAAAATTACCATCAAAACCATAAACCAGCCACACGATTCCCCAAATATCTGACTGCTGGGTTAAGCAAAGAGGTGGCAGAAAAATTTGGGAACACAGCTGTTTTACATTCTCCTCATAAGAATCAATTAAATTAGGGCAAAATTTTATTATTGGAACAGTTGGAAATTCTTTGCTTACTAGTAAATAAATAGCTGATACCAATACCAGCTACTAATGTTTTCAAGTTAGGAGAACCCGAAAAATACCAGGACAGAGGCGTTGGGAATATAATTGACGCTCCGTGTCTTTTAAAGATTTACAGCCTTCTTGCAGGCACGTTTAAATGTTGACATTAAAAAAACAAAAACAAAAAACCCAACAAAAACAACAAAACCAAAAAACCTCTTGTCAAAACCTTCGTCTATTTCCAAAAGCTTCAATGACACAAACCTGCCCTCGTGTGTACACATTTCACATATATTTACACAAGGTTTGCGTAAGAACTCGCGCTTCTGTGGATGACAGAAGAGACCCAGGCTGTCAAACTCTGTGAACACGCCACTGGTTTTGAGCAGTAATTTATTAATTTTGAGGCTGTCATTTATTAATGGCCACCGAGGAAGGCTGTGCTGGCCACATAGCAGAGCTGGAGTGAGAAACTTCACCTTTCAGCCACTTCGGCGCACAAACCCAGCCAACTCCACGTTATGTGTTAGTGCCGCGATACACCACGCTGGTTTTTAATCGCATGCTTGTTTTTGAAGGTGAAAGTTAGTGAAGGCCTGGCTGATCTAGGCCCGAAGTACAGCTCGCAGCAGCTGCGGGGCTGCGATCCCCGGCCAGCTCGGCCAGCGCTCCCCTCGCTCCCCGCCGCCGCCGCCGCTGCGGCCCCTCAGGGCGGCCCCCGTTACCTGGGCAGCGCCTGCAGCGCCCGGCCCGCCATGGCGGCACCGCTCCCTCACCGGCTCCTCGGCACAGCACCGCGCGGGGGGGGGGCGCATGCGCGGCACTCTCAGGGGCACCGGGAGCGACTCCGGACGGGCGGCCGCCCGCTCGCCAGCACGGGCAACCGTTTTGCAGTAAGCAAGGCAGGTTCCTTACCTGGGCAGGGAAAAGGAGCTGCTCCCCGTGCTGGATAAGGTCGGCCGGTCTGAGGGCATCTGGAGATGCAGCTGCTTTGCCAGTGAAGCGAGCAATGCCGTGTGTGGCGGCAGTAACATCAGCCGTGGGGCTGGCTGCTGAAGGTGGGGAAAGCTCGCATTGCCAAACTGCCCTCAGAGCTGAGCTCCGTGCGCCGCAGCTGCATGCAGGCTGGTTATTATTTTCAGCTGTAAGACTGGTTTCTTAACTTCTGCCCTCCCGGCTCCTCTTCACCCTTTGCACCTGAAGCAACAGGCACACCTGTACTGCCCTCGCAGCTACTCACACAGGGGCAGCGGGTGGGGTGGGATTAAGGAGCCGCTCTAGTGTAACATCCCACCGAGAACTGCTTATCCGTGAGGTAAATACATGGAGAGCATGTATTTGTGTAAATGTAAATACATCGAGAACGTGTATTTACATTTATACTTAGTGCTAGCACGTTTACTGCCCCAACAGTAGCTGCAGACAACGGTGAGCCCAAACACAGCCTGTGCCTTCAGCATAAGTAGACTCAGAAACTGCAACTGTGACAATTACCTTAAAAATAAAATATTAAGGCACTTGAGAATTTTTCACGCTGGGAGTCAATAATACAAAATTCACTTAGATTTCAGCAACTAAGACCATTCCATGACTCGTTTTTTTAGGCTGACACATGAGACTGCTATTGAAAAGACATGATGAACCATGGGGTAAATGACAATACAGTGCATTAGGTTGAACTGTAGCTTCATCTTATCGTGGTGTAACAAGTTCTTAGCATCAGCTGCTGTGATTCACATTCAAATTTAAAAGAAAGAAAAAATCTTAAAATCTTTTAGCAAATTTATTTTGCTGGAAGAAAAAAAAAAAAGTCCTAGCTCTCAGAAGCACTTCTAGAGAAGTCTCCAGAGGGCAACCTTGCTCTTTATTTCTAAAATGATTCAGCCCCTGCTTATATCAGCGTCATCTCTGTTGGCATTTCCGTTGCAGTGACTCTCAGAGAATATTAAATCTGGTTGTAAAAATTTTAATTAAACTAAATAGGCACCAAAAAAAAATACAGAACATTTCTGTATTAATGCAGTCTCAGTTTTCAGTCTTGTACAATGTGAACAAAAAATAACTGGGAACAGGACATGAGGTGCTTTTGCAGGCACTGGGAGACTGTCTACTGCAAACTGATTAATTGCAAGAATTCATTAGTTGATCCTGACTATTCAAACTTTCACCTATAGGTTATATGATAATCAGTGATGCAGCTTATTGGTGTTATTTTGTGCGCAGACAGCCCTATATGCTGCATTATATCAAAGCCATGCAATTAAATTTAAACCAGGCTAAATGACACCAAATTGTCACAGCTGGCAAACCTGAACCCTGGCTTAGATAATTATTTTAAAATTATTTTTGAGGATAACTCTGCAGCTCTCATCTAGGCATTACTAATTAGAGGGCTTGATAAGCAGGTTCTCATTTCCTGTAACTGAAAGTCTCTACATTTTCCAGACAAATATGAGAAGAACTTTTCTGTGGGATAATCTCTTTGTAAGTGTTGTGAAAATGAAGAGATGGGTGTGTGGAAGCTGACCTTGGGTAAGAGCAGGTGGAGGCAGTTTGAAAGCCCTGAAAAATCTCCTAATAAATTCCACCTGCACATGGGCAAGGCTGTGATCAGGACATGATTACATGGGATGTCTGCTTCTGGGGGTCCAAAATAGAAGCTGGTGATCTGATTCATCTTTTACTTATGCTGATTTTGATCACATCTCCTCCTCTCCTCAGTGTATGTAATGGTGTAAACCCTTTGGAGTCTTCCAGCTGTAGGTCTGATTTAAGACACAAGTGGGCCTACTCCTTTGTAAACAATGAAGCAACAGCAATCCTTGCCTTGAGACAACTACCGATTTCTCTCCACGGTGCTGACATTGAATTTATATTTAATGTTTTCTTTAAAGTATTTCCTTTTTTTTTAAGTAGTTTTTAAGAAGAAGGGGTGGTAGCATAAGAGCCATCTTCCTTGAGGCTTCATTTTAAAACCAGCTTGAATTTGATGGCTTGAATTTACCTATAGTTTTTTAGGGGTAGAGGATTCATAAGTGTTAGAAAATTGCTATTTTTTCACAGCCATTTAGCTGACTGCCATCCTGTCCAAAAAGCAACTCAGATATCATCTTATTTTTCAACAGTCCTTCTGCACACCCCATTTTTTTCAGAGTGGAAAATCAAAGTGAAAATGCTTTCTAAAAAGTAAATAAAATACTTTTCTAAGTAGGTGGTGGCAAAAGAGTGAGAAGAATGGAGTTGCCTGAGAATTAGCAGAATGAGGTGACCTTTAACTTGGAAGTTTATGGATTATTTTACTATTGGCAAAGAGGGCTGCACAATACTGGACCAAGCCAGGAACTGAGAGTGTGTAAGTGCAATAGCCATAAGGATAAGCAGGTTGTAATTCCTCCCCCTGGAGAAGTTTCCTGGCAGCACCTTCAGCAGGTTTGAAAAGAGAAAACAAGTTGCAGACTGTAGGAGGTCTGTAGAGTTGAGCAGATGTTTTCAGGTTTTGTTTCTGGTTTGGGTGGGTTTTTCTGGTTTTTTTTTTTTGTTTCTTTTCCAGAAAAACATGTAACTTTAGCATGTGGGAGCTCTTGCTCTCAGGAAGGATTCCAGGAGCAGCTCTGCTGCATTTTCTGTGCCACCTGTACAGCCCTAGTTAACCATTAATTTGTGCCTCACATTTGCCTCTGAGAGCTCCCAGAGTAGCTGACCAAGAGCAGATAATAAATGGCACAAGTACTTCATCATGTCCCATGCTGCTGTTTCCAGGTTTGCTGTAAATTCAGTCTTTTCCTCTGCTGGTCTAACAGCTGGCATCTCATTTCTGTAAGTGTGGGTAGTGAGTGCATCCTCAGAGCCTGTGAAGGTTAAGGGAAAATGAGTCTGTGAAGGTCTGAGGAACAGAATGGGGAAATTTCCAGTTCATGCCTGCTAACTGGTTATTACTGTGCTGACAAACAATCCTCACATTATTTTCTCAGTCCAGACTCAGTTGACAACCCTTGAAAACATAGGCTGAAATTTCCTCGTGCCAGCTTGGATACATAATAGTAAAGGCTCAGGTCTGCAGTAGAGTCTTCCAGGGACATCACTGTGAGCAGAAATAGACTTAAAATAAGCAGAAAAGAAATCTGTTTCTTCACTTTCTAACAGCAGACCAACCTAGAGAAGGACTGAAACACCTATGTAATGTGGAGAAACAAATTTTTGCTTTTGTCTGTAACCTGGGTCATCTCATGTGAACAGTGTGCCTTCCCCAGGGCTTTTGGTCAGAGACCTTTCAGATCATGCATTCATACATCTGCAATCATAGATTTGGGATGAGGGCATACAGCTAATGGCATGCAGTAGTGAATTTCTCCTGTAACAATAGAGTGTATGAGGGAGGGGAAAAAAATCAACTTTTCTTTTTCTTTTTTATTTTTTTTCTTCACCAGTTAATTTGCATCTCATCAGTGGGGAACTAGAAAGTGTTTGGAAAAGGCTGAAAGCAAATCCATAATGAAACTGTGTGAGCAAAATAGTTTTCCTTTTCTTTTGGCCTCAGAGAGCACCGGGGAAGGCGTGGGAGTGGCTGTGTGCTGCTGCAGATGCTGGCGTGTCCATGAGACGACGAGAGAGGATCCCGGCGAGGTCCATCCAGCAGTGAGTTCCTCTCCTCCCACCAGCCCGGCTTAGACACGGCACTCGTGCTGCAGCCACCCTGCCAGAGCCCCTGGGTGAGACGGGACCCTGGGCAAACACCCTCCCACAGCTTTCTTCCCTGCTGCCACCAGCAATCTGTCACTCCTCTCCCCGAACCACCCTCCACCTACGTACAAAGCCATAACTGTAAGGAACGCCTTCTTTCCTCCTCCTTTTCCTCCCCACGAGCCTGTTCTCCGTGGGTGAAAAATGCTGTCTTCCCAGAGATCTGGTCACCCCCGACTTTGGCTTTGAGACTCAAGCTGTTTGATACCTTTCAGGACTACAGCTTGGAAAGCTCTGCTCGCAGGTCTATTGTGTGCGTTTTTCAATTGCATATAATTGCACATGTGCAGGTGGGAAGGGGCTATTTGCTTCCCACTCGCTTCGATACGCCTCCCTTCCTAAGAGGACCGCTTCCTTCCCTTTCTGCTCTCAGCCTCCCACGCATTTAGCAATGAGAAATGCTGCAGAAAACTGACCAGCTACCAACCCGCCCACCTGAGGAGGAGGAGCACCAGCAGCAGCAGCACATTTCTCTCGCTCTCAGCTTTTTAAACACAGTTAAAAAGAGCTGTAGCGTGGGTGGAAATAGCTGTAGGGAGTGTGTGTGGGAATGGGGCTAGAGGAAAGTGCATTTTTTTCTTGGTAGGACAGTTAACTTCTAGTGGACCAAAAAAATACCCCAAAGATATCTCACTGCTGAGGGCGTCTTTGGGTGTATGATCAGTTCCTGAGTCTCCCAGGTCTGGAAAGGATGAAGCAAGTGATGGCAGGGAAGCTTGCCTTCCATTCTTCAGGAGTCTGTTAGGAAATGGTATCTGTATTGCATCTCGTTGTGTCATCATGTCTGCTGTTCTGCTCTCAATGTGTGTGCTTGATTCTGTGAGAGTCAGAGCTGCCTGTATGTAGGAAGAGAAAAAGGCATGTGGTTTTCACACCATGTGGGTCTGTATTTCAAAATACTGTCCCTGTTGGACCTCTTGAAATAGCACTGTCCCAGAATATCAGTTAATTCAAGATTTACTCGGTGTGCTTCTCTACAAAATTAAAATCAAGCTTATTTGTGTTAACTGGTTGTTATTTGAGGTGCTTTGCTTGTATTACATGAAAATAGCATTGGAACTAGTAAGGAACTATACCCTGGTATGGAGTGCAAAGTGGTAGTGCTGTTTCTTAAGGAATCTCTCTGATAGACTCCAAGAACCAAGGGTCCTCAACAGCTGTAAGCTTCTGACTTGGTTTGACTTAGCTATCTGAAATACAGATTTTAGAGTATATAATCCCCCTCAGCACTGTCCTCACAGGACTAACCTGCACACATTCTTCTCAAGCCAAAACTCTACCCATTAATTGGTTTTGACTAGATTTCTCACCAGCATCAGACCTTCCATATATGTTACTGATGCAGAATCTTATATCAGGATGTGGTCTTTAATGATTCACAATAACAGTAACAGCCAAATTGTGCAGAGCATGTAATTTTCTCCTAGCGAGTAGAAGCCTCAAGCCTGGGAACTGGGCTCACTGACTTCAGTGCCTTCCTCCACAGCCTGTCTCCTGTAGCTCTGAAAATTTTATCTTAATGTTGGAAGGCAAATGTAGGCATAACTTTTAGGCTCTGAAACAAAAGAAGTTATGAATAAGCCTAATTAACACATTTCTATGTGACACAACAGACAGATCAGCTGATGGACTTGTGCTAGCAAGAGGCAAAGCCCTATCAATGGAGATGTAACTTTAATGGAACTAATTATCCTGGTGTTTTAAAAGTCTTATTTATGACTGGTGAATAATATTTTAAATATATCCTTCTAACCTTCCACTGAATCTTATGTAGCTCATAATTATAATCCACTGGAATTACATACCCAGCCTGAGGAGGAACAATATTCCAAATATTAAGTTCATGTCACTTGACTCATTTACTTTAAAACATTGCAGCAATTCCTTTGTCAGTAGCATTTTGAAGCACTGTTGGCTTGCTTGTAATTCTACCTCATATTTAGCATTGGTTCAGTTAACTTTGGAGGTAGTGCTTTTCCTACCTTTTATATCAGATTTTAAATGCAGATTAAATGCTTATCTTGCCAACTACCATTAGCCTCAATTTTTTCTTGTATGATCTATCTGTTGTGGTAGCATTATATTACTCAAGAAGCAGGGGGGAAAAAAAAAGGGAAAAATCACCCAAACATTTAGAATCATTAAAAATCTATTTTAGGAGCTCAGTGCTGTATGTAAGATTCCTGTTCTGTCTGTTGTTCAGCTGGAATGTTGCACACTTTGGTCTTGAACCATCTGCTTCCTTCTCAGGGGTTGCAGTGAATGACTAGTTACCTATTTTGTCTCCATCAGAATCATAGTGAATTAAGGACAAAAGCATTTGATGCAAATTAGTAGTTTTCTGGTAGACCAGGGAATTGAGCGCCTCAAATGTTTATTTCAAGAATTTGTTACTCTAAAATAAAGTGAGGCTCTCCAGCAGAGCAGTTTGGCTGACAGTGTGACAGCAAGTATCTTATTAAATGGATGTGGTGTATTCAAACCTTTTTGTGTTTCTAGTCTGGCACCTCACACAAGTATTATTTTCACTTTAAAATAACTGCATTTTGTGTTAAAAGTCAATATTAAGAATATTTTTCAAAATTTCTTTCTGTTTTATTTCATCCTGGAGTACAGTGAAAATTGTAAAAGAATGACTTGAACATTGCCTCGGGAAAGATATCTCAATGCCACAAATGATGCAAAGGAGAGCAGAGCAGAATGGAAAAGCTTAATAATGAGGAAAAAATAGGTCAGTAGAATAAACAGAGACCTTTAAGCTATCAAATAAGCATGTATCACTCACTGCTGCAGATATATTCTGTTCAAAGTATAAATTATTAGTGTCCAATATGGGGTAATCTTGAGTTTCAATGCAACTCAATTTATCAGCTCTGTGTATAATGATTAACCTGGCAGAAGGATGTGTAGCAAGTCAGAAGGATAAGTGTTTGTCTTTGTTTTGGTTTTTTTGGTTTTGTTTTTTTTTCAAGGAAGAAATATGGTCACGATGGATCATAAACAAACTTGCAATGGCAGTGACAGGGACAAAGTACTTGGTTCCTTGAGCACTTATTGAGAGGATATACTTCCCTAGGGATTTAGTGCTCAGCGAAGAAAGGCAGTGGCAGCTGTGGCAGGGCACAGCATGGATTTAAATTGTTCCAAAGGAAATACATGATTTCTAGTCTCATTAGCTCCTCTCTCCATGCATCTGCTCCATGGATTTCATGGTGCCACTGGTTCTCCTGTCCAGAGCCAGACAGTCCATCACTCTGGGTCTGCAATAGCAGGCTGGAGGAGAGGTTCATGCTGCTAGCAGCTCTGCATGGGAATATGTACAATTATTTCAGAAATAACATGGAACTCAAGGTGATTGAGTCATACTTTGACACACCTCTGTCTGCCAAGAAAAATGCAGGCACTCCCTCATAGAGCTGTTGCTAAGAGCACTTCTTCAGGCTCTGGGAGTGAGAAGGTGCTTTATTGTACAGTTAACTGCAGGAGTTAACAGCAGGGTTTCAGTCTGGGACCTGCCCATAATTAAAGCATGTAATTAAAGGCTGTGCTTCTGCCCAGGAGAAGTTGTACCATGTAGAATTAGTCTGAGACACTAATCTGTAAATGTAAAACCTTTGAAAAGTGATTTTATTGGCATTTATAGCTTAAAAATAAAGAAGAGTTAAGTTCTGGCCAGCAGTAAGACAAAACATCTTTTGTTTGTTTTATGCTAAATTTAAATAATTTTATAAGAAATCAGAGACTTTATGTAAAAAAAAAAAAAAAAAAAGAGAGAAATTAATTTGCAATTTGAAATGTTAATAAAATTTTTTTCCCCATGACTGAGCAGGAGAATCATGAAACACACTTGAACTGTGCATTTCCTTTCTGGTGTCACCACTAGCATCCCTTAGCTCTTGTGAGTCTTTTGGAAAATTCACCATTGACAAGTTCCCTTCCTGGTAAGACACAGCTGAATTTTGCAGGTACAGCTCTCTGTCACCTCAATTACAACAGCAACATACCATTTTCAGCATATTTTGAATAGTCTAAAGAAGCAGGCAATGAGAAATTCCTTTGTTGCTTTTTCACTCTTCTGTTTTAGTTCTCACTTCTGTGAAGTAAAGAAAGTCATCTGTTTCATTGTAATATCAACATTAACCTTTTAGATGACACAGTAGGACACCATACACTGGTAATAACAAATGGCATCTTGTCATTGCTCCTATTAGTAAGCTAAAACATAAATATAGTTTATCTGTATGTTTGCAGTGCATGCAAACATAAAAAGCCACATAGCACAATGACCCAGGATTATGGGATCCACAGGAAGAAGGTTCAGATGCTTTGAATTTCTGTGTTGCTTTACAAATCAACACATGGAATATATTTTCCCGTTATATTTTAAAGAAAACTGTTATAACCTGATATTTAAAAGGCTCTACGTTACAAGGGATGTATGCTTTTTCTTTCCAAGCAAATAATTTGACCATGGCTTCACAAGAGGGCCTGTAACTCTGCTACCTGTTACCCAGTTCTGCAGAAGGCAATGAGCCTATTATTTTAGCACAGGACAAACAAATCCTCCATGTCCTAAAATGTGCTCACTCAGCCACATTCCTTTCCACAGGAGTCTCTCAATTTATCTTTTCTTCGGAGGAAAATTCCTACCCAAGAATTTCCCACCTTCTTTACTTTTTAAGTAAAGAAAAAAAGCTTAGTGTTTATATTTACAGAAGTAAAAAGCCCCAAGCTCCATCATGTTCCCCAATAAGTCATTTCAGGTGGTTGTAGGGTATTTGCAATCATCTGTCTGTTTCCCAGGGACTCACTTGCTTTTGTTAGTTATTCACAGCAATCAGTCATAGTGCTTGTAGGTACCATAATTACTCACCACAGAATGACTGCACCAAGGGGCTGTGACTTTGTCACTGCAGAGTAACAACCCCAGCAGCTCTCTCTGGAATATGTGTCATCATTCTGGGAGGTGAAGGAAAACATTCTCCCTTCAAGACGTGACTTCAGCACCCAGAAACCTGACTGCAGTGACCCCCACTGTGTAACCTTCCCTCTCCCAGGAGGAGGAACTCTTTGCAGATCTGTTAGAATGTTTCACACCTATCTAATGCTTAGACTGTGAGTACTGTAGACTTACCTCAGAAAAAAAACTATAGTTCAGATGTGTTTCTAAAGAGATTTAGCTTAGGAAATAGCTAAATTGAAGCTCTAGTTTTGTTCAGTTTCTTTCTCCCTTTCCTTAATAGGCCGGGGTTAATTAGTAACCAACCTTCCAATGCCCATTTCCTCCTCTTGCACCTTTTCTGTATGAACTGTGTATATTTGTTCAGCCACTGTTGTTGCAGGATCACCCCCACCCTGCTCAAGTCCAAAGGTTTCCCAGTTTTGTTTAGCTCATAAACTTAAAGATGAGTAAGATAAAACAGGTTTTGTAAACTAATTACTGCATTCTATTTTAGTGATACTGCATTAGCTTAAAATTTGTTGCTGCTGAACCAAAATTTAAAGTATATTGCAGTCTGAATGCTTTGAAATTCTTTTTCAGTATTACTATTTGGAATGCTTGTTTATGCTTAAGTTACTAATTTAGGAAGTGAAACATACGAGGTAGACAGACAACCTATGTGTAATGTACATTTGTGTCTATCCACATTTTCATTTTTGCCAATGAAAATTGTAAATAACACAGTTTCCTTGAGAATTTTCAAGATTAGAAGTCTTACTTGTGAGAGTGCTGTCTGAAGGGTTTTTAGGCATCAGGAGGGCTGATTCACAATTGTACTCCACAGCGTTTAGTTTAATTGTTTAACTTTTTTATTCCACTTCAACCTGAAGAACAAAACCCCCCTACAGTTCAGAGCTGATGGCATTTGCACTCTCTGTAGTTATGTTATTCAGCACACATACTACAAAGAAAGAAGGAATTGAGTCCTTAGGCTTTCCTTAACATTTCCTGCTGTTCCTGCTATCAGTGGCCAAGGCTATGGAAGACAGGAGGAACATTTGATTTCTGCTTTTGTGACTTGGATACAGCTGATGACAAGGAGGGGCCAGCTGCTGATAGCTTGCTCTGGCTTCTCCTTCTGTCACTCTGATAGGAAATGCTGCTACTTCAAATAAATAAAGTAGCAGCATTCTTATTTAAATAATTAAGAATGGCTCTACCATTCTGGAATAGGAAAAATTCTTTCCCAACTCAGTACATCTGGAAACAATTTTTAAGGCAAAGCATGAGGATTAGTGAGATTTACTACATGGAGGCCATGGGAACTTGTGGGCTTGGGACTCATGAAACCACCTGTGGCCCAAAGAAGAGCTGCAAAACCTTGAAGCATTTCATTACAAGAATGTAAGATACTTTGAAAAATTGAAGAGGAAATAAATTGTGATACAAAATTTTTGAGAAATATTAATTTATTGTTATTCTAGTACCTTTTAGTTGTTCCCCAGAATATTACAGGTCTTGGAAATAAAGAAATCCAGTAACCTGGGAATTTCTCTTCTGTGCATGTTCCTTTGCTGGCACTTGACAAACCTTTAGCATCCACAGTATCTTTGCAAGTTTTGGACAGGTCTCCTCATAGTTTCATTGGGTGTTTCATTTTCCATGTGTGAGAAGGAAGAGTAAATGAATTTGCCTTCTCCAATTCAGGACTTTAGATCTGTTATATCCCTGCTAATTAGCCTCTTTATCTGACCGGCGAATACTGGACTACTCAGCTGTTCCAGGCAGAGAAGTCAGTCCAAATTTGTGAGCATCCTTCCTGGAGCCTTTCTAACACTAACATATTCTTATTGAAAGGAGGAGAGCATCCTGATTTTTTCCTCTGTAAATCTTACAGAATCTATGTCAGAATTTCTCTATGTGTGAAAAAAATAAAGCCATAGATTATGCTAAAATAGAATTATTCCTTACTTTGCAATTGGTTTTGCACATATAATTAATGTTTTTCCTCCCTCACAGGTGCTTTGACAGTTTTGAACCTTCTGGTAACAAAGAGTTAACAGCATGCTGTAGCAATACAGGAAGTCCTCAGGGAGCTAGGTTGTACATCTGAAAAGCAGATAAAATTGTCTAACTCTGCAGGCAACAGGCCTTTACTCAACTATTTATAGAGCTATTTATAGGGGAAGAGAAAGGAAAGAAGAAAAGGAATTAGTAAATGACTTTAAAAAGCACAGGTACTTAGAATTCATAGTTGATGTGCTGATTTAGGAAGTCAGGAGATACAGAAAATGGGTAAGGAGTGTTAATAGTGTTACACAGACAAAGGCTGGTTTTTTCTACTTTTGTTGCCTTCCTGTGTTTTGGATTTTCTTTTCTTTTCCCACCCAGCCATTTCAAAGGCATATCCTTGCAATGACGCATCAGTTTTCTGTCTGCTTGAGGTTTAGAAATAGCTGAGCTGTTATAAATAGATCACAATCTGCAAGAGACTAAGACAATGGAAATCCTGTAAAAGCTTCACTGAAAAAATTTAGAGGTGGATTGAGATTCCAGCTGTCTCCTAGAGTAGAAGTGCTCCGTTTGAAATGTTTTATTAGCCAGTGCAGAGGAGCCCGTGCCCTCTGTGCAGCAGGGGGGAGCAGCCAGGTGCACTCAGGTGGCGCTTTTGGTCACGGTGCCAAGCACAGAGCACAGAGCGACGTCCAGCCCGGCCCCTGGGAGCTCTCAGCTCAATGACGTGAGGAGGAGGCACTTTGCTGTTCCTCACTGCAAAGCTAAAACACCACAGGCAGTTACTCTTTTATACACTGTAGAGACACTAAATCAGAATGTTTAACTTTTCCACCGCGGTTTTTCTGGCAGTACTTGTGTACTCTGAATTGATAGCATTCATCAAGTTTTTCCACTTTGCCTTTTTCCACTTTGCCTCCAAAACACCTTTAGTGAGATGCCATAGCAGATGGTTGAAAGCTTGACCTTGTCTAATAAGGCAGTGAAAAATTCAGAACTGGGAAGCAGTTCAATATCCCTTTGTTTCTGTTTGAGAAATTTCTTTGTAAGGTCATTTAGATCCTGCCAACACTTCCAGACAGACTTCGGGACAACGAGTAGCTGTCCTGCACTGAAACCTGATACCTGGGAGTGGTGTTGTTCCCCCAGCCATATACAAACACCTGAGGCCCATTTTCTTATACTTGACTATATAATTCTGTAAGAGAAAGATGCTTTGGTAACTGTGGGTAAAAGAAGACATTAAGTGGAAGGAACAAACTTTCTCCAAGATATGTTTCAGCCTTAAAGAGGAGCTGTTTCCTGAAACAAGGCTGTATCACAGTGGCTATATCATGGCAACTAGCTTAAATAAACTGTCTGTTCTCAATCCTTGCCAAACACAAGCCTCTAATGTAGCTCCTGCTCTTTGCTTGAAGTCTGACCCCAGTTGTTGTAGTAGAACTTTAGGCCGGTACACACTGCAGAATCAGGTCCTTCAGACCTAAATTAGCATTCTGTTGAAAGCTAAACATATGTTTTTTTTTTTACTGTCAACAATTTTGTTTCCAGGTTAGGAAAAGAAAAATTGCTGTGGAAGAATCCAGTGAATTTATTAATGAGCTTGGTAAGTATGTAGCTATTAATATCTTCTGAGATTTTGTTTGTCTTATTTTTATCTTCAGTTCCAGACTCTGAAATAAACAGATGTTCTGAAGCTTTCCACTGAGAATACTACAATATGCTGTCTTAAATACATTGTGATAACTGGGATATTGTAGGAAACAAGTAAATAGCTGTGTACATTATTTCTGAAACAATTTGTACCTTTACATGAAGTACTTTATCTCACTTATAGCCCTAAAAAGAAAACATCTAAAATATTTCTTGGATGTTATTAAAGATTTTTCTTTGCAACCAGAAAAGAGAATACAAAAATTGAAAAAAATACATAACTTTGTCCCCTAATATTATCAGAGAGCATTAAATCTGCTATTATTATTCCATGGCATTACTGGCAATATAGTTTACCTGTTGTAAGCACGTTTTCAATAGTTGAGTACTTCAATTTGTTAAAAAAAGTTTCTATTTATTTCACAATCACTTTTGATCAGAGATACTGCTTTGAGTCCCAGTGTAACTGAAGGCTGTGGCAATCCTCTTACTGAGACTTAAGTACTCAGGTCCTTTGTTCTTTACAGTGAGGATATCATCTCAAATTTGAGAAGGGCATCAGTAAATTGCTCATTGTTTTTACACTTTGAGGGGAGGGACCCATTTGAAATTAATCTAGAAACTAAATTCAACTACTAATATTGCTTGGATGTTCTCCTGTTAAACAAGAAATTAATAGATAACCCATCAGTTAGGTTGGAGGTCCTGAGAGGAAATACAGAATAAAAAGATCAATATGCTTTCTGGGAAAAGAGGCTAGATGGCTTGGCTAATTGTGATTCCCTTCTGTAAGAAAAGTGATATTTACTGCTTTTATATATATTGAGGCAAATTCAGCTCTAGAGAGATTCAGATGTGAGGTCTCTGAAATCAGCAGCTAGCCTTGGTTTGAATCTGGTGCAGTGTGTTCCTCAGTACAAAAGATTATTTCACTGCTTGTGTCACTTAAATGTACAGGTACTAAACAAAAATGCCTTAGTCTTGGTTCAGGTTTACAAAGCTACATTGTAGAAAATAGGAATTTAGGCAGGGAGATAAGACTACATGGTTGCACTTGCATCTGATTAAAACAAAGAAACAAAAACCAGTTCAAATGAAAAATGCTCTGAGTTATCACTATTTTTTAAAGCCATCTAAATTGTGAAAGCTAGTCCTTTTATTAAAAGAGAAGAATATGTAGTCCTGTATAAAATTAAAAAAAATTTTCTTGAATAGTCTTTCCATATTTAGAATATGGAACCTCAATTTAAATTTCTTTTGGTCAGGGAATATTTTGCCATGCAATGGTATGGTATTTCCTTTAAAAGTTATTGTCAGAAATATGTTTTTAAGAGCTGAGAACTCAAATTCTCATTGTTATTGCTCATAAGCCTCATAAATTATTGCTTAGTAATTAGAAAAGCAGAGATATCTGGCTCTATATGCATTTCTTTTGTGGATGTAAAGGCCAATAATAGTAAAGAATTTCTTACTGGACTGCTGGTGTTCAACCCCTTGCTCTCAGAGGGGATAGAAGGAAGTTCCTGGGGATCAGAGAGAAGTGGTCAGTTTGCTGTCCCTTGGTCACATACCTGCAGTCATCAAACACATGAGGCTCAGGAGGTACTGGTACACTGAGAACACAGCATAACAAGCATACAGTTGTTTTATTAAAGTCATGTAGAAGTAAGGACTCATTGTGCAAGGACATAGTGGGCAGAAGAGGTAGGAGGATGTGTCACATTTTTAACTGCTTTGAATGCCCTACTCATTTTGCATTTTAATTTTAACATTTCTAGTGTTTATTTAGAATAAGATGTACAAGTATGTGGGAGCTACCCTCTAAAGTTTTAAAAGTTGGATTTTTTTCTTGGGATCTCTCACTGGGAACTCCAGAGGGTTTAAATAGATCCATCTCTAAGCTCTGGCCAGTTAAGCTTCCTTCCCTCTGTGAAGACAGGCCAATGCAGAATCATTGCAGGTTCAGTGGATAAATTGCATAAATTGTCTCTAGCTTCTGCCTGGGCTCCCGGGTCAGCAGGGCTTTGCATGTTTCCCAGTCTGGTGGGTCATGACAGGATCGAGGACATCATATTTTTGCACCTATTCAATGGCATCAGTGTTGTCAGCAGCCCAACTTCAACATTTATTCCGTGGACATCAAAACCAATGAAGTTGTATTTCCTACGGGTTTGTGTATTTGTATTTTTACAAATGCAAAATCCTTGCACTCCCTTGTGTCACCACTTTAAATGTCTCACCTGTTTCCTGCCCTTTTTCTCCAGTTCTCTCCTCTAGTCCCTTACCTCTAAGTTCTTCACTGCTGCTCAGGCACAAGGAGTGATTCACAAAGAGTGATTCACTGGACAAATGGACACTGGACACTGTGGAGTTCCTGCCCTGGAATTTCCTCTCATGGAGGGCACTCTCCTGCCTTTCTTTTCTGCACTATGTTGAAGGAACTTAACATTTGTGCCCACCAAATTTAATATCTGCCAGTGGGTTCAAAGGTCTTGAGTTGAGGAAAGGTTCATTACTGTATAAGCAGATACCATGCAAAGACAAATCTGAATTCAAGGGAAAAAAAAAAGGCCTGTCTAGTAGGAAAAAGTTGGATTACACACACAGTAAAGATAGTCACAGTTTCTGTCTTTGCTTTTGTGCATTGCTCTCCCTTAGCTAATGAATGTAATGCTTCTAAAAGTTTTAGATTAAAATTCAGAGGAAGTGAATACTCTGTTTGCCTGCCAAACCAGACAGACAACTGCACTGGTTGTCTTGTTGGCTGTGAATATTCTGTCCTTGGTTACCATTAATGCTGCTGCAGCTGTGCCTGATTTGCTGATTCACTTGGTGACTGTTTCTCAGTTCCTCTGTTGGGATTTTTCTCTAACTGGTAACATAACTGCTTTTAGTCTTTGAAGAAGTAAGGAAAAGTCACACTGTTCCTCATACTAATTTAAAATCTTCTCAGATTTACCCTGGGATATGTACAAACTGTTGTATTATAAAGAACTACCACAAGAGGAAGAAATGAATGTCATAGCTGCCTTAATACAATGCCTCTCCTAGCAAAGGATTGACTATAAAAAGTAGTTTCCATCTTATGCAAAATATATTAAAAGTCTCATGGAAGGGAAAGCTTTTCTGTTGACTTCATTGTATTCTGGAGCAAGTCCTAGCAGCATAAATCTCACCTTCAACTTTCTAATCTTTCTAATCTGACTGATGTAAATGATTGTTTTTTGGCTCAGAGTTAAAAGCTGTCAAAGGGCAGTAGAATATTTTATATCAACCAGAAATTCTTGATTTCAAAGTACAGTTCCATCATATTAAAGAAACCAGTAAGTTTCTCTAAACATGGAAATTTAAGCTCCTAGAAACTATATTTGCTTTATGTCCCCTCTAACCTAAGGAACAAATCATGGAGTCAGCTAACACCACCTTGTCCTTTTCAAGCAAAGCCTACTGTTAGTCTATATAGTCTACTGGCTAGCTATGTGCAGTCTAGCAGGTATTTGTAATTAATTTTATTTTACTTTTAAAAGATAACTACTGTGCTTTAATTTTTCATTTTATTTGGTGTTTTCTTTTAGACATTAAATTTGGTTCTTTGTTTTTAAGCCATTAAACATTTGTAACCATTTCTGGCAAGCATTCTCATCATGAGATATGGTAAAGTTGTTTGCAGAACACAAATCAAAATCTTTATAAAATAACATATGCATTGAAACAAAATCCCACAGAAATCCAAAGGCATGGATAAGTTAACTGAGGTGAGTGTTTGTAGTACAGAGGTTTTATATGGCATGTTTATGTATGATTTATATTAATTTTTAAAAGTGTTAATTCTGAATTTTTGAATAGCCAGTGGTCATGTACATATTTCTTACTATCACTGTCTTAGTTAAGAGAAAAAGATTGATTTTTGGTATATCACATTTATATATCCCATTTTACTGTCATTCAGAGCTTGAGGTTTTTGAAAAAGAGGTATTTCAAGAATTTGAATGTATTTTACACCTGACTCAGCTTTTTGTTTTGTTTCATACTAGCAACTATTTAAAAAAAAACCCAACTTTATACTTCAAGTAACCTAAACTACATTTCCTTTTCTCTGAAAACTGCTTTGACTAGCAATATTTGTGATAGATACATCAGGACAGTTTGTGAGCAGTGCAGCAGTTTGTCCATTTTTCCTGATGCTCATTTTCATAGCTGAAAAAAGCAAGTGTAGTAATTTGTAAGAGGCTGCAATCCAGCTGTTTACACACAGCCTGGCTGAAAGAAATAACTATGTAGAGCACCCCTATGTTCAGTTCTGCCCAGGCTAGAGCAGCTTGTCAGGCTGAAATAATTCTATTCTGTGCTCAGGCTTTTCACAACACTCACCTCATCACACACAGTTGGGGATGGATTGTGCTTTTAAACTCAGTAAGAAACCATGTTTTATATATATGTATAGAAACATTGTACATCTCTCTTTATTGGTCACAGTCTATTCTCTGGTCCTCAGTTGTAATATCTTGTTCACATACCAGGTTATGCAGCAGCCTACAAAGAAATGTTATGTATTTGGTCTTGATTCCTCTATTCAAGGAGTGTTTAAATATTTAAATATTTAATTTTTTTAAAATTTTATGTAGGAAATTACCCTGGCACCTATGAGACCAAGTAGAAGGAAGGGGAATGATTACAATGCAAGTATTTAAAAACACAGCTACAAGGAAAGGAAAAACACAGCTGCAAACAAGGCTGCAGAGGATGGTCACATTCCTAGTGTGATGGGCAACAGTGAATTTATCAGAGATTAGAGAAAAACTGCTTTTAAGACTTCAGTAAATGTAGTCCGTGACTACAAAGATCTGCTTTTCCTTTTCAGCTGACAAACAATGACTGCAAATTATTTGAATTACATGTTCTCCCTAAAAGCTTTTCTAGTAATTTGCTAGAATAGTCTCCATCAAGATGAAATAATTTTGTTTGGAGCTTAGATCTGGTTTATTTACAGTGCCATTTTGTAGTAAAAGCCCCACTACATGAGCTGATAATTGTCTGTCTCTGAATTCTGCAAGATTACAGGAGGCTGGTACTCCTGGTCCCAGACGAGGTTTCTCTTTGTGGTTAATTAGCCGTGGGGGAGATTCTCAGAGATGATGAGTTCTGAAAATCCTTCCAGAGACAGATGATAAACAAGCCTTCTCCTGCCCCAGGTCATCTCCCGGAGGAAATTCAGCTTTTGTCTCCTGCCTCCTTCAGGAGAAGCCTTTACTGTAGAGGTAGGCAGGATGTTAATGGGACGCAGTCCACAGGCGGGTGAATCCACACACACAGACCGTGCCCCGTTGGTGCGTCGCCGTGGCAGGGGAACAACTGGAGAGAGCATTGCCTTCCACCTGGAATCCCTTGCACTTCGGTGAGAACTAAATTAAGTGGGTCAAATGCCTGTCGTGTTTCTGTTCCTGTTTGTCTGCCTCAATCATGCAAGCTTGTAGTTTTCTCTCAATTTCTTCCCTTGGGCAAAATAATGCAAATTATGTTTTATTCTTTGAAAAAAAGGGGGATCCTCTCTCAGAAAAGGGAGGTGCAAAATAAGATGCAAGTAGTGATGTGTTTGTTCTGTGGTATCTCGGTTATGAATGTCTGCAATCAGGTCACTGTCCTGGGCAGAAGCTGCCGTGCTGCGCCACTGGGAGAGCTGGCCAGTGGAGCTTGTTCATTTTATCAACCTGCTTGGACCAGGGCCCAGTGTGAACTCTTGTGGAAAGAGCACCATCATTTGAGCTTAATCCTCAAACAGCTTCAAGACCTCCTGTTCGGTTCAGGGCTGATAAACACCCCAAATCTCTGGCTGGCCTTCCACTTCGTGACTATTCCCCTACTTTAGTTTAACATCGCTGACCTTTTATATTGCAGCACGACTCAGCTGTTGCTCAGGAGTTACCCTCCCTCCCTTTTTCTGCTTCAGTAATTACTGTGTGGGGAAGTTTATGTTGTTGTTGTTTTAAACATTTAGGGAATTTTGTGTGCAAGTCTAGAAGCAGTATTACTGAAGAGGTGATGCGAGTGGCTGTGAAAGGCACTACGGTAATTAATTCTTTATGCTGTAATACGCGTTTGGGACTTGTGACGCGCAGGAAGCGCTGTGTATGTCATTCGGCTCTTGGGGCCCAGGCAGTGTTTTTAAGCCCAAGGCTCCGCCGTGTCCCAGCAGAGGCGCGGTCCCGGCAGCCGTACGCGGCCCGTGAGCGCAGGGAGGGCCGGGCCGGGCCGGGCCGGGCCGCAGCGCGGGCCCCGCGGAGGCGTTGCCGGCGCTGCGCGGCCCCGCGGCGGGGGGGGGGCGGCTCCGTCCCTCCCCGCAGCGCCCCTGCGCGGCGGCGGCGGCGCGGCCCGGCCGGGGGCGGGAGGTGCGCGGAGCCGCCGCCCGCAGCAGCCGCGGCGGCAGGGAAGGGGCTGCGATGCTCCCGGCCGAGCGCCCCCCCGGAGCCGCCCCCGGGCGAGGTGAGTCAGCGCGGCCCCGCGGTGCGCGGGGGGCCGGGCCGGCTGCCGGGGCCGCCCGGCGGGGCGCCGCCGCCTCCTTTGCCCGCGCTCCGCGGGGACGGGCGGCTGGGGCCGGCTGTGGCGCACCGGGATGGGGAGGCCGTTCCCCCCCGGTGTCTGCACCGGCACCGGCTCCAGCGCCCTCCCACGGGGCGGCGGGCCTCGTCCCCGCAGCCGCCCGGGATGCTGCTGCCCCTGGGCCCGCGCCGCAGCTTTTCCCCAGCGGCGTTTCCTGCCGTGCTGGGGCCGGTCAGCTGCGTCTCCCCGGAGCCGGCCGGTTGTGTCAGCCTTGACGGCCGCTGTGGTGGCTGCCGAGCTCGGTGGGGTGCCGGCCCGCTTCTCCTGAAGCTCAGCACCGTGTTTGAAGCGTGCTGCGGCCGGGCCGTGTAATACCCCTTGCCCTCTCCGGTGACAGAGTCGTAGTCCCGGAGGTGGCCGCTGGCCGGGCCGTGTCCCACGGGAGCTCCTGCATAGGCATCCCCGCACTTCTCCTTGCCGCCAGCATCCAGGCGTGGCTTACGTATGGCTGTCACTCGGATCCAGAGCCCTTACATCCTTCAAATACCGTGGGGTTTAGTAAGCGGACTGTCGGTGCCTCCTCTGTTTATTGGAATAAGCGTAAGAACAGATGCTTATTTAGGAAGTCAACGCTGAAGGTGCCATGGTTGCTACGGATGCCTGCGATGTTCTAAGTTAGATGGAGTTTTAAATCCCTGTCTGTTCAGCGGCTCTAAAGTTTTAGCAGCAGGCTCTTTTTAAATGTTGTGTTAATGAAAAAGTGCAGTGTTGAGGAGTGATAAACACGGTTGGATAAACTAGCACAGAAGAGAACAGCTGAATAAACACAGTGCTCCAGTATTTCAGAAAAAACTTCTCCAAACATGATTACGTTACTAAGATATATTAGGTCTTGTTGTCCAAGACTAGTTGGTAATGTCCAAGGGAAGAGATTACAAAATGCTAGTTTTCTAGCTTGGTTATTTTGTGTGTTTTTTGTTTCACTGGGTAGAAATAGCGGACAAAGGTGACATGTATTTTGTTGTTTGTATTCTCTGAAGACTCACCAAGGAACTGGAGAAAAGAAAACAATAATCCCTTTAAGGGCAGTATTTGTGGTAGTAGTCATAAGTCCAGTAAAAATCGTAAGAAGACTTTAAAAAAAAATCAAAGAGGTGGAGTGAGAATATGAGAGTAGAAGCTGATGAAGTGAGGAGCTAATGGGAGGAAGCTGTGATTTATCAGTAACAGAGCTGGTACTAGGGTACAGCTTGAATGCAGCCTAACATTCATCTTAATCCTCAGTTACTGTACAGTGGGCCTGAGTTTATGTGGGAGTGTGGGAAGTTGTGAGCTGGTGGCATGATCCATCTGCAGGTTGGTCCCAGAGGCTGGAATGGCCAGGAAGGCCTTGCTGTCCTGCAGCAGACCAGGACTGCTGCTGCTGCCAGGCTTGGTGGGGCAGCTGGGTGCCCTTGTCCCTCCCCTGCGCTGGCAGCACTGCGCTCCTGGAATGCCCTGGGCACTTGCCTGGTTTGGAGCTGAAAGCACATTTGGAAATTACCATCATTAATCAAGTGTAAACCTTGGAGGCAGTTGACAACTGGAAAACTGGTTAAAAATACTGGAGATTGATACCAACTAAAAACAAACTCTTTAACAAATAGACTCTACTTGGACATCTTAATGTGCACATACTAAATGGAAAACAAGATTGGAATGCAGGAGTCCTAAGATGTGAGTTTAATGGTTTTTCTTTAATAGATGAGGATTCATAGTATTCTTCAGTTTAATATTAATACTAGCATTATTGTAGCAACTTCAGGCCTATCTTAAGTGCATTAAACCTATTATAAACCTGATCTTGACATATTTCAGATGTACTGTTATCTCCCAATCTAATTGACTAAATGTCTCTGTGGAGTTTTTATATCCATATTGAAGAAGAAGAAAAACCTACAGCCCAACACATTAATTAAGTGCATATCAGCAACACAAAATAAAGCAGTTTGAAGTGCTGTAGAACAAGGTGGTTTCACTTTCATGGAAACCCTAATTTTGTTGGTTAATGTTACAACACTTGTGTCCTTGCTTTGCAGTTGAAACAAGTACATTTCCCAGCACAAATTCACTCTATGTGAATTATTTCTGATTTTATAAATACAGTCAGGTGCTCATGCTTGGGGCCTCGCAGGAGGAACTGCTTACCTTTAATGATGTGGGGCAGGTGGGGCAACCTGTGGTGTTGTTCTGGATGGCTTGGCAGGGAACAGCCCATCCAAGGGCTCCGCCTGGAGGTTGGCTTATCTGGGAGAGGCTTGGGAACTCTTGGTGATGCAAGAGTGAGTGAAGTCCAGGCACTTCTCTGTCATGATGTAAGTTGTTTGCATAACATTCTCCTCCTTTTTGGCATGGATGCAGCCGACAGTGCCGGGCTGCTCCTTAGGGGTGAAACTTGCTTGAAAATGGAAAACGTGGTCTATTATTTATGGCTACTGCAGCAGTGCCTTGTAGGC
Organism: Emberiza elegans; assembly: GCA_024865655.1. Classification (NCBI taxonomy): domain Eukaryota; kingdom Metazoa; phylum Chordata; class Aves; order Passeriformes; family Fringillidae; genus Emberiza; species Emberiza elegans. The sequence goes on from JALJVW010003518.1 coordinate 3,982,784, forward strand.
CTGCTGGTAGCAGGGCTTCCTTCTGGAACTGCTGCACAGATATGTAGCAGAAAGTCTGTTCCAAAAGTTTTGGAGCTTGGATTGATGGGGCAAGGGGGCTGAGGAGGAGGAGGTGGTGTGCATGAGCTGTGTGATGGATGCACTCGTGGCAGTTTCACCAGCTGGGGGATGAGTGAGGTGAGCCTTTGTGTAGTTTTCAAGCCTCTTTCTCTAGCAGACCTGTTCTTGATCAAACAATACTTAGTGACTTAAAGTGTTTTGAAGAAATGTGTTTTCTATTAACCAATTTTAAAATGTTTGTATGAAAACTTCATGTGGGCTTTAATGTATTTGCTACAAAGTGAGTTTTCTAGTCCGTGAAAGGCTGGAAGGGTGAACTAAAATGTGATGCCATTCTGGCTGGCTTTGATTTATCTGCACAATGCAAACAGCAAGCTGGCCTGCTCTGTTCCTACAGCTGCATGTTGTTTGACAGATTAATTGATCATTCCTGCTCTGAGTATGTTTTCTGAGGCTGTATAAATATAAATCTGCTACAGTTAGTAATTTTTTAGATATTTAATGGGTTAAGCTTCTCTTGATCATTTGCACTGTCTTCTCGTGAACTGTCACGGGTTTTTTTGGTGGTTTGTCCTTTAAGATTCACATACATTCAAACCCAGATTTTGAGTATCTGCTTTGTGAGTCTTAATTATATTTTAATTCTCAAAGCCTAGTGATGGAATATTTATGGTGAATTAAACTTTATTTTAGAACAACAGTGCACTTTCACCTCAAATCTAACTTTCTCTTGGTCTGCAAATGAAGTTTCAATGCCTGGTTCTGTAAGTACTGTGATATTTTCCCTGAGAGGTTTAGGGATTTGCTACACCAGGCTGATCTCTTGATTAATTTTTTTTTTTTTTTTTTTTTTTTTTAATTTGAGATATAGTTCAAAGCAAGGGTTTTTTTTTGTCCAAAGTTTTGGGAGGAGTGACTCCAAGGGGAGAGCTGGGTTTTTGGTATTATTATTTTTCTTTGTTTCTTTTGTTTTGTTTTTATTCTTGTAATGTCAGATTGTCTTGAGTAGATTAGCTTTTTATCCTTTCTGATCTTGAAATCCTGTTAGTTATTAGGAGAGACAGACTAAATGAGGATCGATTTAAGAAATCAAAAGCAAGAATGCCAAGAAGATACTTAACTAAATGTAGAATACCCTTTTTATACCTACCTGCCAAAGAGGCTCATTACAGTTTTTAAAATGACCACTGCACTGTCATCACTGAATTTCTTGGGACAAATGGTTCTTCATCCATTCCCAAGATAGCTGCTCAAAGGTGCAAGTCTGCAGGGAAGTTGTATCTGTTTGCAGGAGATGACTAGATAAAAAACATGTTCTAGATGTGAGGGCTTGAAAGTGGGTTTTGACTTACTGAGGAATAGGTATTAAAGCAAGTGACAGTAATGTGGGATGATGTGGGGCAGGAAACTCAGAAAAAATAATAGTCTCTACTTGCATTTAAAAAAAACCTATTTGTGCAAATCTTGAAGGAAGAAGAGCCTTGTGGTTAACAAGTACATTTTTGTATCTGAGGAGAAGCACACGCACTTGTGCATAAAGAGGTTTAGAGAAGGCGTGATCTCACAGAATAATCCCGGTCTGAGAGTGCTGCGTCTGCCGCGCTTCCCGTGCAGCTGCCAGCCAGGGATGCGCGCTCCCAACCTGGCACGCTGGGATCACGGCTGGGGAGGGGGGAAATCGGCATTCCAGGGCTCACTGAGCTCCCTTCCCATTGTAGCCTTGTAGGGGTGATGGGATGGTGAGGAAACAAGGACTTGGTTCCCAGGTCTGAGTTCTGTAGTGGTTTGGAAATGTAAACCTCTGCCAGGATAAAAGCTCGTTTGTTAGTTGGAGGACCAAAGTGCTGTCTTGTGACACATGTGCTGCTGTGCCCTTGCTATGCCTCTTCTCTTTGCCCTTTGCAGGGCTTTCTCAGGGTTCTTGGAGGAGTTCTTTCCCATTTACATCTTAGGGCTTTCTTGTGTATTTCCTGAACCCTAAGTTTGGGGGTACCACCTCCAAACCATTATTCCTGTTTTCAGAGTGAGGGTACCACCCTGCAACATCTCTGATCTCATTTGTCCTGGCAGAGCTGATTACATTCAGCAGGCCTCTACCAGAATGTTGTGTTCTCTTCAACTTCAAATGAATAAAATTTATATTCACTCTGAAGTCCATCTGTTAACTCTCTTAACCTTTCTTCCTTACTCCTATTCTCTGTTGTTCGTTCTCAGTTGTGCTTGTCTTCTGTCCTTCTATTGTCTTATGCATTAGAAAAGTATTTGTGAAGTAAAGATACAGTATTTGAAGGCAATGGTTAAAATAACCAATGGATAACCAGTCTCTTATCACTGAGAAGTATATTGGTTTTTCCATCTGTCTGGTTTGCTGCACATTCAACCCCTGACTGGCAAGGGGTTTTTGTCATAGAAGGAAATCCCCATTGGTTCAGGGTTTTTGTAGATTTCTTTCAGTAACAATACTCTGTTCATTTTCTTGTTTGCAGTCAATTATTTTTAGAATTTAAAACATTGCTTAATATGACTTTCAAAAACCTGACTCCTAAACAAACTAGTGATCAAAACAATAAAGAATGCCATATGGCTCCTACCACTCTTGATGCTGTTATATTTCTGAAGAGTATATTCTGTATTATTAATAACATTCAATGAAGCCCTTAGTGTGGGAAAATATTTACTGAAATTATTATGAAATAGACTTTTCATAGCCTTCTAACCCAGGATGTTCTAGTCAGAATACCAGGAGTGGATCTTTTGGATTATGCAAATGCAGTGCATTAGAAAATTGATGCTGAGGCTGATATAAATTGTGGAGGGGGGAGAATATGCAGCAACTGAAGAGTTTAAAGATTAACAGTATCATAATTTGTTATGTACTCACTATTCATACAACATATGGAATTGGAATTCCACTTCAAGAGAAAAGGGAAACAGAATTAATAGTAATTGCTCTAAAAGCTTTCAGTATTATTTATATGAAACAAGCTGGTTCAGAGCTCATATACAGGAATAAACTTGTTTAAATGAGCATGATTTCAAGCCATACTTACAAAAAAGCTGTCCTAAAATATCCACCTGGTTAAAATGTGAGTTCTATCTTGTCGTGTCTGGGGAACAGGAAATCTATTCTTCAGAAGTAAATGCTGTAAAGCTCTGATGCAGCAGGCAAGCAAGTTGCTTTAAGCAGATGAGCATATACTGAAAGCTCAGTTACATCCCCTTGACATAAGTGGGGCCCTGCACAAGATCTGGAGTTCTTGTTGTCAAAGAAAGGGAAGGCATAAAGAAAATAGGAGCACGGATGATGACTGATCTAATTTACTCATCTGAAGGGCTTGTTTTATGGATATAGAAATGAGCAAAAACCCCACAGTTCTTCCACCTGTCAGGTGGATGTGGTTGGCTGAACCAAAAATTGCAGGAGCTCACTAGACAGCTGCTGGGTTTTGGTTCATGTGGCTTTTGATGGTAACAGGTAAGAGCAAGAAAATGTGCTTTCACATTTGACTGTTCTAACAACTTAATTAGGGCTGTCTAATCTTTTGACAGTTGAAATACTTTTAAAAAAATTTAATTGGATTGTCTCTGAAGAAACTGGAGGAAAAAACTTGAATCTCTGTGTATATGCTGGCATGGTTTTAATTTACTTCTGACCTTGAATACATGAATATTTAAGGTTCCAAGATTTGTATGTAGCCTTTTCTCCCTAAGTGAAACCAGAGATCCTCGTAGATAGTATCCCGTAGAAATGACATTTAAAAGTGAAAAACATAGACAAACCTTATGAGTGTTTGGGATTTTAATGATGGTATTTTTAGACATGTCTTTCACTGAACTGTGTAAAGTTTAGATTATTCTCATGAACTGTTGTTTTTAGAAATACCCATGGCTTGTTGTCATCTGTTACATATATGTTGAATCAATAGGAAACAATTAATTTAACATATTACTGAATGTTAGTCTCTTCTCTCTTCTTAGCCTTTGTCAGTATTAAATAATCCATTCCAAATCCATTGTCAGTATTTAAATAATGATGAATTATAGTTAATTTAAAGGCACTGAATATACTGCTGCATGACTAATTTTAAAGGGATGATATTGTGCTTTCAGATGAGTAATGAAAGACTAATTTCATTGTCCTCTTCTACTTGGAATAAAGTACAGAACTGCAAAAAAAATACTTATCATAGAATGATATAATATCCTGAGTTGGAAGGAACTCAGTAGGATCATACTGTCCAACTTCAAATTCCTTGAGCAGGTCAAGATCACAAATGGAGTCCTCTTTGAGAAATTTCAGGTTCTTCTGGTTCTCCTTTCAAATATTGGTCCTTGAAAAAGTTCCTCTGTGATAGTAATACTAATCCAAACAGCAAAGGATTATAAAACCAAAATATATCAAATGTTTAACTTTCTCACAGTGAACATAAGCTAATCTTACTAGGTTAAATTTAAAGGTACCTGTCACGTAGAGCAAACCCAGTTTTTTAATAATGATTTGGAGCTGATAGCCTGCTGGCAGAGCTGGGTTTTGTTCTTTGAAAAGGAAGCTTTTCTTAGCTAGGCTAGTTTATTGGAATGGGTTGTTTTTAAATGTGAAAGCTGGCTGGTCTCCAAAGTCTAAGTGTTTATTTTTTGGTGTTGCTTATCAAATTTGCAGGCACTTCTGCAGAAGATAAGTGCAGGCAGCTGCAGTGCTGTTACCTCCCAGTCCACCTCTTTTCCGTTTCAGAATTTGACTTGAAGATACTTTTATAGGGCTTGTGTCTGTTTCTTTGCTCCCAGGTCTTTGATGTCTTTGAGGTTGTTACCCTAATTTTGATCTTAAAGCCCCATCCTAATTCCCACCTCTTCCCATTCAGTGTAGAAGCCCAAGCCTCCCATCAATTTCTGCTGTAGTTGTGTAGTGCTTAGAAAAATGTTTTTCAAGAGGAGACTGCTGAGCCCTTTGAAGACCATCATGAGGCATTGGATAATATGTGTTGATGATCAAAATAACCTGGATATATGTGGCTGCATTGCTTAATTACAAAATCATGACTATCCTTTGGCATAGGAGGGAATACTGGAAATAAAGCAGTTAGCCTTGGGGGAAAAAACCAACTTGAAAGAAGAGACTTGCAAATGCTAGCACTTAATTGCCACAGTAACTCTGAATATATAAGTTATTCTCTCTCCTAAACATGAATGAAGTTTTATTGCAAAATATAAAAGCTGATGTTGGGAGAACTTCACAGAATTGGTCATAAAACACATTTTTATTGATGCTACCACGTACCACTAGTCTAGACAAATGGTCTTCTCCACCCTGAATAGTGCATTTTTTGCTCAGGAATGTTACTTACAAGAAAGAGGCTGTCTTTGTCCTTGATGGCTGGCATTGCAGGTCTGCTCTCCTGTGGTACCTTAACCACCCTATGTTTTATTTGTTCACAGGGTAGCCCTAGTTCCTTGAGAGTCCAGCAGATCCTGGATGCCTGTGGTAAACCATGGCAGCTGATGATAAGGTGGCCATTCTAACCGACGACGAAGAAGAACAGAAGAGAAAGTATGTGCTTGCTGATCCTTTCAATGGCATTTCCAAGGATCAAGACTTGCCACCCAATAATGAATCCCCTTCGACAGAGACAACCACTGCCCCAGATGAAGAGCTGGATTGGTTAGAAAAGCACTGTGTCAAAATAAACAACGATCTTCTGATCTCAAAGGTTTTTATTTTTTCTTCTATTCTGCATATGGCTCTCTCTACCCCTTGCTGCCCGTGTACTACAAGCAGCTGGGTATGACCCCCAGCCAGAGTGGACTTCTGGTGGGCATCAGGTACTTTATTGAGTTTTGCAGTGCTCCCTTCTGGGGAGTGGTGGCAGATCGCTTCAAGAAAGGCAAGATTGTCCTCCTGTTTTCGCTTTTATGCTGGGTTTTGTTCAACCTGGGCATTGGATTTGTGAGACCAGCCACCTTAAGATGTGTACCAAAGGGCCTTCCCCCTGCACATCCCACCAATGCAAGCAGCCTTTTAACAACAATCCTGCAAAACACCTCCATGTCTTCTCCGCTAACCACAGTGAGTGCTGCATCCCCGAAAGTTCGTGGGAGGAGAGACCTGGTCACTTCCAGTTCAGCCACTTTGGAAGCAACAGGGACACCTAATCCCGAAATAACATTCCTGGTACCTACACAGAGCAATGGTGAGGATTTTACCTTGGAGAACAGTACCCAGTTGATTTTGCAAAGCACCACCGCTATCCCAGCCTCACTAGGGAACACAACTCTGAGCAGCACCCCAGCTTCCATCAGCACAAAGCCGAAGCCTTCTGACCAAGTTGTGCTTGTTTATGATCAACAAGAAGTAGAGGCCATCTTTCTACTCATTCTGCTGGTTGTCATAATAGGAGAATTTTTCAGTGCTTCCTCTGTTACCATCGTGGACACCATAACTCTGCAGTACCTCGGCAAACACCGGGACCGCTATGGATTGCAGCGTATGTGGGGGTCTCTGGGCTGGGGGCTGGCCATGCTCTCTGTGGGAATTGGCATTGACTATACTCACACAGAAGTTGCCATTGAAGGTCAAGGATGTAAAGCTCCAGAGTACAAGAACTACAGGATCGTTTTCATTGTTTTTGGTGTCCTCATGACAATGGCTCTGATTGTGGCCACCCAGTTTCGATTTCATTACACGCACTTCAAGCAAGATGAAAATAAGAGAAAAGAGGTAGAGATCTCACAGGTGGACAGAAATGGCTCCAATGAATCTTCAGATAACACTCCTACCAGTATGAGCCAGTCACAGTCTTTCAGTTTTTGGGACCTAATTAAACTGCTGTGCAGTATCCAGTATGGCTCCGTGCTCTTCGTGGCCTGGTTCATGGGTTTTGGATATGGCTTTGTGTTCACCTTTCTGTACTGGCACTTGGAAGATCTCAATGGCACCACCACTCTCTTTGGAGTTTGTTCTGTGCTCAGTCACGTGTCTGAGCTGACTGCCTATTTCTTCAGCCACAAACTCATTGAATTGGTTGGTCACATCAGGTAAGATGGCAGCAATCATTAAAGAGCTGCACAAAAATGGTGACTGTCAGGCTCAGCCCTTGTGCTACAAAGTGAAACTCAAGCTAATCTTTTTTTTTTTTTTTTGCAAAGCACCACCACTAGCCTTTTTTTTTTTTTTTTTTTTTAATTCCTGCTCAGTTATGTGGCTCACATGTTGGATTTTTTTTTGTTATTTTAAGAGTTGAAAATGCTCTGAATGCTTGCTTTGCATTTGAGTTGCATGTTAGTATGTGCTTTCTGCCTGGAACCATAACCTTTTGCAGATGGTTCCAGAAGATAGCCTTGTTCCGTGATGCATCGCTCTGAGATCTTTACAAATTGCCACCCACTCAAGGGTTGTCTGTTTTGACATAAAAATACCATTAGTTTTTCAGTTTTTTTCCTGTGAGTAGCAGCGTTCTGCAAACCTCCTGCTTTAGCCCAGTTCCCCTTGCTGGGCAGTTCACTGCCCCCATGGTAGCCTGGAAAGGTGTCGAGGTGTCAGCTGCAGGCTGAGAGGGGAGAAGCTGAGCTGAGGAAACGAGGTGAGCACCTCCTGTGTACATGGCCTCGTAATCCAACTCTGGGTGTTGGCAGAATGAGGTTGCAGCCTGGCAGTGTCACTTACTTAAGTTCAGGGCTTGCTCTCCTCCTTCAGTTGCAGTGTGTGTGTGTCAGCTATGAAGTGAGATGGCTGCAGGGCTTGTCCTGGTGTTTTTGCCTTGTGTAAGTGAAAGCGACTGCTTCCAGCGTATTAGTGAACATTGGTTTCCAGTAAACACACTAAATTGACTTAAAGCCTTCTAAATCCCTCTTCTACTTTTTAAAAAAAGCACAGGGGAGGAAAGATGGGGAAAACCTGAGTTAATGAAGCTGCAGAGGTCTTTTTTTTTATATTTACTCAGGTATTCTGTGCATGTAAGTTCAGTCAGAGCTGTGTGTTATTAGCATCATATCCTTTCCAAATAGCCACTTTATAATCACACAGTCATTAAGATGTAAGTATTTTTAAGCTGTTTGCACTGCTCTTTTTGTGTATTCTGTTCTAAGGTCTTGCTCTTTGTTTTGCTTTTATTGGGATGAATATTTTTATTCATTTGCCCTCTACTAAAATGTTTGAGATGTTTAGCACAATAATTTGAGAGATTACTTAAAAGATGGAGTTCTTTCTTGAAACTGAGGAGGATCTCTTTACTTACAGTCAGTCTTAATCTCTGAATTTGACAATAATTAGTAAGAGTAAATGACACCTTGCATGCAAAGCCTGGAGGAAGGATATGATGATGGAGGAGTGGTGAGAACAGATCAGTCTTCATAGCTAAAGATAGCAGCTTGGGTATGTTCTTTCAATGTATATTACACTACAAAATTCAGGCTTAGACTTCAACTAAAGAATGAAAACCAAAAGAGTGGTAGGATTGTGAATAAGATTAAATGGAGGGGATGGGACGTTGGCCAGTGAAAAGAAGGATGATAAGAGAGGGGATTAGCTCCCTTTTTTTTTTTTTTTTTTTTTTTTTTTGCTAAACCTGGATCAAGATTGAACTGTTTAAACACTAGTCCCTGTTTGCAATGAAACAGCATTCTACATACCTACACCTGGGAAATGCACATTAGTCATATTTTAGTGTTATCTAATGCTTGTGTTTAGTCATCACAGTTTGAGATGACTCCTCCTGGTTGCCTGCCACCTTGTACTTTCTGAACTTTGTCTGTTTGAGAGGAAGCAAGCTTTTCTTTTTTTCTTCCCCAAAGAAATATGGATAGGAGTTCATAGCTCATCTTCTTTGACAGTTCTGTATATGTGTTGTCTACTGCCTTCTAGTGCAGATGATAATTTTCCTATTAGGAATAAAATTCCAATAGCCTCCAACTCCATATCCTTGTTGATATTTTATTTATTTTTAATAGCTCAAAATTCCTTTCCTCTGGGTTGTTTGACTTCTAGATGAGGGCATTCTTTCTGAAGTATTTGAATATTATCATTCAATTTTTCTTTCTGTGCTGCCTTTTTGAAGACAGGCATGAGTACTAGAATCGCATGCATTGTCACAGTAGCAGGAAAAAAGGCTATTGAATGACCTTTGTGGAACTGCAAGGAAATGGGCTTTACACCTTATCAGACAGAAGCTCAGTTTCCCTTTTCAAGTCTTAAAAATCTTTCTGTTTCTACCATTGTATGTGATGGCATATAAAACTCTTAAAACAGTTCAAAATCTCTTATGTTTTCACAATTTTTTAAGCTAATGTTCAAATTATTGTCCAAGTGTTTTATGCATGACCATATTAAATATCTGCTGATTAAAATGTCCAGTTTCTGACTTCATTAGCTCTACTGGTCATACACTTGTGCAATGCATGTGAGCTTCTAGTGTTTCTTTGAGAGGATATTAGGAAGAAGTTCTTTACTGAGGGGTGAGGGGTGAGTTTGTCCAGAGAAGCTGTGGCTGCCCCATCCCTGGAAGTGTCCAAGACCAGGCGGGATGGGGCTTTGAACAACCTGGACCTAATGAATGGTGTCCTTGCCTGTGGCTGAGGGGTTGGAACGAGATGATCTTTAAGCTCCCTTCCAACCCAAACCATCCTATGATACTATGAGCAAAAAAATGTACAAAACTAGCTATGAAATATTTAGACCCCACCTGGTGTAGAAGCAGTCAAAACTCTAGTCACTTAAGAAGATGATGTCAAACTCTGAAAATAACTTCCTACTTGAGGTTAAGCTAGAATGTGTTTGTCTGACCACAGTTCCAGCATGTGAGCTTTTATGGGAAGCAGAGACTGGTAGTCATGGCTGTAAACAGCTCAGACTCCTTGTCACAAATATAGATTCAGTGCTTTAAATGTGTAACCTGTGAAGTGACTATGGTGTCAGTGTGGATGCTGTATATAGGGTTCATAAGGAACATCTTTTTACTTTTTCCATTTAGGTCTGATAGGGAGCCTAAGTGATTATTGTAAATGCATTTTTTGAAAAGACTCTGTAAATATACAAAAGTTTTTGTGTGACGTACCCCTCCAAAACCATATTTATAGAAATCTTCATGAACTATAATTTACCTAAAATTCTGTACATATATTCTAACAAATTAAGAGGTAGAACCTGACTAAATTGCTGCTCTTAAACTCCGAATCCAAATCTTTCTGCAAATGTAACATGTTGGAAAAACACAGGTAGGTGGGTGGTTAGTGATGATGGAAAAGCTCTGAAGCAGCAGGAGGTCACATCTCTGGTCTGGCTGTGCTAGGGAACAGCTGAGATAGGAAGACAGTTCTTGGTGAACAGACAAAGCTTTTGCTAGACAAAAGTGAAATTAAGCATCACTCCCCTTTCTAGTAGGGGAGTGAAGACAGGAGCCTGCCAACCTTGTGAGTTTGGTTGCCTTTGAGGCTGATGTGTCCTAATACATTTCAGAAATGTGGTTGTACGTAAGAGCTACATTAAGTTGTGGCTATGAAAGGAACCAAGTTATTTGTTTGGAACAGAAGGCATTAATTAAAGGATAAGATGAAATTTATGATTCACAGCACAAAGAACAAGTTTGTTCTCATTATTGTATAACAGTGAACTTTTTCATGGCTTCCCATGTTTTCTTCCTTGAATGCTTGGGCTTTTGTTGCCTAAAGGCAGCTTAACCAGCTATTCATGGACCTCACATGTATCTGGAAGCAGCACAGCTTGGTTTGATCTATGACTGAGGGGGGGAATGATTTCCTGCCAGCTTGCCCTACTTGTTGAAAGTAAATTCATCTTGTTGTGAAATGCACGGGCCTTTTTTGATATCACTGACATGATAAAAACTCTGGTACTGGGTTTTTCACTGTCAACATGTGTATTTGGAGATCTCAGATGTTGACAAGATGCTGTGTTTTTGTGATAGTGTCTCACTCTAGATTTTCCAGTGGCTCTGTACCATTTAATTAATTACTGGTGTGCATTTGTAGAAAAACCAACTGAAAAAGCAGCACAAAGAATAAAGAGCCCTTTCACAAGGTCAGTGCTTCACCTTAATTACCAATTGCATTTATTTCACTTATGCCAAACGAGGGTTCAAACAACAAGCCCTGTTGGGACAACAAATTATCCTCGCCCCTGAAAAAATCTTTAAAGTTTGCAATAGCACCCTTTTTCAAGCTGTAAACATGTTTTCAATTAAGTCTTTGTTTCCCAAGATCCATCTAAAAATAAGAGGAAGATAGCTGGATGAATGAGCACCCCAGGGGGGAAGCTATGCTAAATCTAAGAACTAGAAGGGAAGAGGCATCAGGTTAAATGTGCAATGGGAAATGCACTTCACAAATAGTCTTTGTATTTCATTGTTTAAAAGCTGTTGTAAGAGTTTTTGTTGGTTTTTTTCCCTCTAAATTCTGAGATGCAGCATCTGCTGCTTTTCAACAGGATGGCTGAGTTTTATCCTGAGGCATGTTATTATAAACCATATTGCCTCTGTGGGATGTGTTTTAGAGTAGTTCTGAGCAGTTTGCAGATACTGGGACTATAAACTTATATTAATTGGGTTAAAATTAATTCCTTTAATACAAACCTGCTCCAGGCTTTCATTGAAATGGCAGAATGAATCTCTGGATGATTAGAAAAGCAGGTTGTTTGGAAAGGATGTTGAATGCACTTAGAAATTCTCTCTGAAACACAATCCTTTTTAGAGTGTGGCATAGAACTACAGAGCTCAATTAAAAGCTCAGTGGGTTTGCTGTCTCTTTGATTTATTTTTTTTTCTATTAGGATTTTGAATGTGTTGAATGGGCAGGAGGAGAGTTTATGTTTGGGTGTAGGACTTGAAGGATATATTTTTTGTTGAGCAAATGCTTTAGACTGGCAAACCGTATGCATGCAAATAACTTCTAAATCAGTAAGCTGTATTATAACATACCAGAAAGGGAAAGTGCAGACTGTCCTGACTTCTCCTTTTTCTATTTCCTTTAGAGTGCTTTATATTGGCCTTGCCTGTAACACAGCACGATACATCTACATCTCGTACCTGGAAAATGCCTGGACCGTTCTTCCGATGGAAGTGCTTCAAGGTAAGACCTTCCAACACAAGATCAGGTGCTCCCATTTATCTTGTTTTCAAGTGAGCTATGATTAAGTAAAAAATCTGGTATTTCTCTATTGTTTTGACCACAAATACCCCAGAAGATGCAGGTTCATAAAACACATAAACCATTACTGTTTATCCTGGGAAATATTTGACGTCAAAAGGGTGGGTGTGCATTTGATTGTGCACAGTTCTGTGTTTATTCAAACAGAACTGTGTGAGACCAACACACCCTTTAAATAAACAAAGAGACAGAAGCATGAGCTATGAGGGTACACCCCTACTGCAAATCCTGTTTGATGATAAATGTGAGCGTCATTAAATGCCAGAGGTTGCAAAAAACCTCCAAACATAGTCTGGGTCATTCTGTCTCTGTTAAATATTTCACTTTTTCAGTTCCATCAGTACTTTTAGATTATAGAATTTTTGTTTTAATAGCTAGAGCAGAAGTTCTCTCAATAGCTTTCTCAATGCTAAGAGAACAACTTTAAAAGATTGGCCCTTTCACAAACTTAATTACAAAGCCAGAGGTGTGGTCTTTTGACAAGTAACTTGAGTCCTGTTTTCAAATCCTGTTGTAGAAGTCTGTAAGAACTTCATTGCAATGTTAAGGTATACATTGTTCTAGCTTAGTTTTTATGACCTTTTGGTGTGTCTTTTTTGTGGCCTTTTTTTTGTGGTGGGTACCATTCTCAAAACCATGAAAAAGTGGAACTGTTTTACTTTCCTCAATATTTGAAGAATACCATTTTTTACCATCTTTTTAAAGCCAGTATTTTGGTTTTATACAATAATATTTAGAATTTTTTCCTTAGATTATACTTAGAAGTTTCATTCTTCTGTGTGCAGCATAACTTGAATTTAACTTTTTCCGCTATACTTAGAGAAGCCTTTGTAAGGTAGACTTTGAGTTACAAAATGCCATTGGAGAGCACTGTGTGGATCTCTACCTACACACAGAGATCTATTACCATGGCTAGCTCCTTAACATTCTGAGCTAACAAAGCCAGTTTATCATATTATAATTGCCACATCAGCAAGCTTCTGAATTTTGTTATTAAAAAAGCCCCCAAACCACAACTATTGAATTGATGCTTCATTGTTCATACCAAGTGTTAAAATAGGAATGTGTTACAAAGAACCTGAAGAATGAGTATGTGTTATACTCCCACCTGCTCAAACATCTGGGGAAAACATATGATGAATACAAAACTTTGGATGTTGCCTTTTAGGTAATCCAAAGATATCCCATATCAAAATATAGGAAAAAAAACCCTTGTGGTTTCTCCAATACAGCCATAAGTTTGTGCCTGAAAGAATCCTGTAAGTCATGGCTGAGAAAGAAGTTTCTTGTACTTTGCATGTGGTTTTTATTCTGCTGAAATTTCAGTATGAATTGCACAATACATAGGTTTGCCTTTACATAGAGCAAGGGTACACAGTATACAAATCCTGAATAATTGAGATTTGAAGAAAAAATGAAGGACCTTCAAAATAATACTGTGTCATAAATGTATCTGCCAGATGTTACCATATTTAGCCACTGCTGAATCATGGGCTCCTTGGTTAATCTGGCTATTTGCAGTTATTTATAGTCAGCAAATGAGAGAGCTAAACCCAAACCAAGCCCACGCACAGCTCCCCCACCCAGCCCCAGGACTCTGTGTTCTGTGTGCCCTTTTCAGACGTCATTTGTTGGTTCCCGATGTCCACAGGTGCCCCATGTGTATCTAACCACTGCCACTGCATTTGTGGGATTCCAGTCATCCCATTCAGGGTTGCCAAATGGGGGATCGGGGTTATCTTTTTAGAAGAACTGCTGACTTCCCCCCACCCCTCCCTCATTTATTCATTCCCTTTCTGCTCTTACCAGTTTTCATCTTTTCTAGAGTTCTGGTTTTTTCAGCAGTAGTTCCAAGTCCTGTTTCTTTGGGCTCTGCTTTCTCTCCTACATAGCAACTGTATTGTCAGTGGCAATAAGAAGTGATACCTTAAAGAAATTTGGTGAGGTGGAAGCTCCTATTTTTAAGTGAGCTCGTTGACAGAGGGAAGCAAGAGTTGTAGCTGTTTTCTCTATGTAAGGATTGTATTGAGAACCAAAAAGAAATTGTGTACAACATGTGGGCACCATGTGGGCCATCAAGTTGGCAGGTCCTTGAAACCCCTCGGTGAAGTCCTTGCTCTAATTGTGCAGAACTTTTTTCCAGGAAGCTGTCACATTCTATGTAAACTCCCCATCTTGAGGGGTTTTAAGGCTGACAGAAGTTTTACTTGACTTCTGTAAAAAATTTACTTTTCTATTTAATATGTTCCTGCAATACAAGCAGGATTATCCCCATGTGCTGTTGCTGGAGGGCATGGAGACCTTTCTGGGAGATGACTCTGCAGACTGCATCTATTGATTGTAATAAGAACCATGCTGTGTTCCAGATGCTGTTTGTAGATGGGATGAGGACAGCTCTCATTGCATTGCACTCTCAAAGGAGTAAATGAGATTTAAACTCACTTCTCAATCCAAAGTTTTAAACCACTATGCTGTATTGACTTGCACAGGCAATGTATGAAAATAAGAGTTACGGCTGAATCTGTAATAACTGAAGATTTCAAGACATACTTGTAAATCATATATATCTATATATATTGCACACAAGCAATCTTGTTCATTTGGCACTTAGCAGATAAAGTTTTGCTATGCTAGTTAGCTGCAATTTATTGTTCCAGGGCACTGGTCCAGGTTCTCTGATAACTGCTATGCTAGCTCACTAATTTGCATGACAGGATTTTTTTCTAAATTACAAAACCATCTTGTTAACCTGAAAATGAGCTGTTTTCACTTGGCAGTTACTCAGCAAACTCCAAAACAAGTACTATTCTAAGAAGTGGCTCCTACTGATGCTCCAGCAACACAGTTATGTCTAGAAAGCAAAGAGTTTGGCCTTTGGCTGGCAATAATTATGATGCATATTTCTCTTGAAATAAATTTGGATCCCCAAATCTTCAGCTCATGGTTTACATATGAATTATCCTAAATTCAGTAAAATTACAACTATCACTCTAGGGCTGCTGCACTTGTTGGAACTGTTGTGCAGATGATGAAATGGTGGTTAGTGGTTTTAGCAAACAATGTCACAATATATATAGTGAGCAACTTCTTTTAAAAAGAATTGTGGTTAGCAGTAACAGTAATCCACACCAGACTTCTTATGTGAGTTGTGGTAAAAACGGTTTCAAATAGTTACTGTTGTATAAATAATAAAAATCACATTAATAATGTACACATACTAAAATAAAAAGGCTGTGCCTTTAAAGGCAAGTGTGGTGAGCTGATTTAAAGGTATGGATTTGTTTTCAGAGAAACTGAGAACACTGTGTTCTAGTGGGGCTTGCACTGCTAAAGATGAAAACATCCAAGAACCTGTTGGTTAAGTTATGGCCTTTTGTGTTCAAACAAACTCAGTTCAAATAATTTCTGATGTGTTTTTTATTTGCATGGCTTTAAGAATTGACTTGCTCTTAACAGCCAATAAAACTGCATGTTTTATGTTAATTGATGTATTTTCTAAACCAAAACCACTTTACCTATATTAAATTAGCTCTGCTTTGTTATTGGGACAGCTCTTGGTCGCTATTTGCAATGCATCCATGGATCTGCATTAAAGAAAGTAGAGACTCAGTGAGTTTTAAAACAACTCTTAAGCTTTTTGCATAGAAAATGTGTGAGTTTTAAAGCCTTAAACTCTAAATGGTAAGGTAATACAGACTCATTTTAATGCAAGCTTCTTGTTTTTCAGTACAAGGATGTACTAGTACCAAAACCTTGAGAGAGAGATACATGCACATATATATGTGTAATACCCAAAGCTTGAGGAGTTTTGAGTTTGATTTTGAGTGAATTTTACCTGGATAGCCTGGTGGACATCTGTGTGTACCTGCACTATATTAATTTCATATAGTGCTATTTCTCATTTCACCTAAGCAAAATCCACATTATTCTGTATGTTACAAAAATGTGTTTTCTTGCTCTTAGGAGTCTTCAGGCTAAATGCCTAAGTTATTATTGATTGTCCAACTGTTCATTATTAAGTCAAGTGTAGAGGACAGAAGCATGTTGACTGAATCATCAGTTGTGCCAATATTTGTTTAAAACTGAGGCAGTAGAGCTTAAGAATTGGTAAACTGTGATGACTATTTTTAATACCTCTGAAATAAGGAAAAAAAAATTCCCACTCAATCTGAGGGTGGCAAAATAGTTCAAGCTTATTTAATGTGTGATGAACTACAAAACTGTTTTGTTTTTCTAACTTCTCCACAACCCTGCCTTTTCTTGTCCTGTTCCTCCCCACTCCACACAGGCCCCCAGGCAGGTGCTCCAAGGGGAGGGCTCCCCCTGCAGCCATCCTCCCACACTGAGGGCCGTGTGCTGGCTGTCCCTTAGCCCTCCTGCAGGAGGAAAAGGTGGTCCCAACCCCATGTGTGCTGGGCGTGTGCTGGGTAGACACTTGCATGGTCTCTGCTGCAGGCTGGGGCTGTTGTGGGGCCATGGTTGGTGGCACTGAGGACTGGGGCTGTTGTGGGGCCGTGGCTGGTGGCAGTGAGGACTGGGGCTGTTGTGGGGCCGTGGCTGGTGGCAGTGAGGACTGGGGCTGTTGTGGGGCCGTGGCTGGTGGCAGTGAGGACTGGGGCTGTTGTGGGGCCGTGGCTGGTGGCAGTGAGGACTGGGGCTGTTGTGGGGCCGTGGTTGGTGGCACTGAGGATGGCTGCTGCAGGAGTGGGTGAAGCGGTGGCAGCACTCATGCAGGATGCAGGCACAGGGCAGGGTACAGCTGCAGCAGGAGGGAGGCACAGTGACTCTGCCTCTCAACAGCAGCCATGGAAAGTGATGTCTTTGGCCTACCCTGAGGAGATTGTGTGCTGTTCATCTGGACCATTCCGTGCTAAATGCAGAGTGTGTTGGTGTTGAGTTCAGCAAGAGTTTGCTGGGAGGTGCTGGGTTTTTTCGGGGAGTGAGAAGGGCAGGAGGGGATTAATTCTTGCCTCTGAAATGGCATGGATATCTCTGATACTGTTTGGGTTTTATGACCTTTGTGCTGCTTCACTGTGGTGGTAAGGAGACTGCTGAGAGGCATCAATGCTTTAATTGCCTGCAGCTTGTGAACTTGGGACTGTATTCCAAAGGCCCTGGGTCACTATGAAGGCACAATGAATCTGGCAGAGAGACTTGTTTCCCCTAGGGACTGTGTCTCCAAAGAGAACTGAGGTCATCTTAGAGGGAGAAAGAGCTTTTGACAGGCTCTGCAGAAGGACTTGTCCTGTCTCTCTGTGGCTTGGTTGCCAGTATCGCATTACCAAAAGCTGATTTGTACTTCAGACATTTGTCACTGGAGGGTTTTTGTTGTTTTTCACTCCACATGCTCCAGCAGTTGCTCAGATGTTGTGTTGGCACCCTGTGGCCCTGGTGCTCCTGCTGATGTCTGTTCCTGCAGGTGTCACACATGCAGCTATCTGGGCAGCCTGCATCTCGTACCTGAGCGCGGCCGTGCCTCCGGAGCTGAGGACA
The DNA here is from genome assembly GCA_024865655.1 of Emberiza elegans. Taxonomy (NCBI): domain Eukaryota; kingdom Metazoa; phylum Chordata; class Aves; order Passeriformes; family Fringillidae; genus Emberiza; species Emberiza elegans. The sequence continues at coordinate 4,000,487 of JALJVW010003518.1, forward strand.
TCAGCACAGGGAATACTGCAAGGCCTGCACCTGGGGCTGGGCAGAGGATGTGGAGCCATGGTTGGAGGGGTTTTGGTCAACTACTTTGGTAAGCAAAAGTAATATTGAAAATTTCAGTACTGAACTGTCTGCTTTAAACTTATTTATGCTGTAGGTATTGTTATATGTTAAAGAGTTATACACTTTGTATACAGGATCATAGAACTTCTCAGGCTGGGGGAGGGAGGGCCCTGAGATCTCCAGTCCAGGCCCCTGATCAAAGCAAGGTCAGCACTGCATTCAGACCAAATTGTTCATGCCTTTGTTCTGTCAGTGTTCCAGATTGATTCAATATGTTACACCTAGATATTTCATTATTGTGTCAAATACCTAACCTCATCTGTAAGATGAATGAATCCTTTATGAGAGAATAGGTTGATACTATAAAGCCTCTCGATGAACAAATGAGAGTCTAATTACTTGCTTAAAAATCCTTTACAAAGCCTGTTGAAGAAGTGATGGGGGAGGAAAATGTAATGAAACAAGCTAATAAGAATCTACATGGGCAATATATAGCCAAGAAGCACATAATGCTGACTCATTTTATTTTATTAAGTAAGTAGGTTCTCAATTTAGGAAAAAAAAAAAATCTCATTACAGGTCCTGCTGCCACATTCAGAGGAATAGGGATGGCTTGTTTAGTGATTCTGCTTCTGTTTGCACTGATCCAATGGATGTTGGTTCCTGATGAAGAAGAAGGTAAATACTCATGTCACAGAGACACTACAGAATTAGAAGTAATGAAAAAAGATCTCTCTGTAGCTGCTCCTGCAGCTTTACTTTTGTATCTTCGGTGTCTTAACTTGAATTTTGACAAAACAGTTCATTTTCAAGTGGGAAGTTTTTGTCCTGAACAATGAAGAAATTGAAGTGGTCTGCTGCTGCTGCTGCTACAAGAAGGGCAGCATTGAGTTCTTGAGTGTCCATAGAAGAAAAGCATGATATATTTTGCTGCCTGTATGTCCTCTCAGTTCTGAGAATCCTTAGGTTAGTCTTCACAGCTGTAGTGAGTCATTTCAGTTGCATCAATTCGTTAAGGTCACCTCAGTCCCACTTTGTGCTCTCATATTCAGTCGAATCCACTGCTAGAAATTGTAGAGGTGGCTTCAGAGGACAAAAAATTTTATAGATTTTTTTTTTTTAAACCTGAGATATCTCCCCTCTGGGGGAACTTGAACTTTTTAATCTCTATCAATATAAAGGCTAACCAGAAACTAAATACTTAGAGCAAAGTTAGAGGTTTACCATGAACATAATTCTTACAAAGACAATAAAACTCTGGATACCTGTGAAAAGTCATGAATTTTTGAGCTGCTTTTTACCCAAATACTTTCCAGTATGAATTCTGAGTATGAAATGAAAGTTAGTTTTCTTTAGCTGGAATATTAAGTTATCAAGCTGCCTGTACTGAAGTGTTCAAATATATATTTTGCTAGTATTTTCTTCACCTGTGTTCAAATGATAATGGCAAAAAATGGAAAGGTGGAAAGGTTATTTGCTGCTTCACTTTCCCATCAGCAGTCAGTTAATTACACATGAATCTACAAAAGAACAGTTTGTTCATAGTGGCCTTGTTCTCTTTGTTTCTGTCTTTGGCTTTCATTTAATACACACTACCCATTTTAACAGTGTGTATGTTAATTTAAAGCATGACAATAATTAGGCTGCTTTCAAGCAGACCAGTTGGATGAGTAAAATGAAGCATGTGGTCAAGTGTGTGCAGGATTAGTCTCCTTGTTTCTTCACTCCTTGAGAACATCCAGCCCTTGCTTAAAATATCCAGTACTAGGAGTTTGTAAACTAAATGTGTAAAAGTAATTTTATAATTTTGAAAAAAAGATCTTGTTAATCTGTAAAATATTTTCTTTGGAAAAAAAATTTTTCTCAAAGTTTTTTCTTTGCAAAAAATATTTTTTTCGATGTGTTTTTTACAGAGGTCACAGAGCTATTACTGAAAATAACCCCCAGTTACTAAAAATGTGTTTAATTATTTTTTGTATGAATACTCTGGCTCTTCAAGATTGTAAGGCATGTTGGGTTGGGTCATGGCAGTCATTTTATGGATGACATTTCAAGATAACTACAAAAACTATTACAGTTTATTGCCAGACCTGAGATGTGAAGGTCTCTTGGGAGGATTTCTTACTTTACCTGAAACTCTTTGATAGATACTTTGTGTCTTCCAATGTGTCACCACCCTTAATTCTGTCTCACTAACGGCATAACTCCGTAGGAACTCTTTGCTGGGAACAACTGGGGTTTTTCATGCTCCTCAGCCCCCATGCAGTGCCCAGCAGCCACATTTCCCTAACCAGACTGTGCTGGGTCTGTCTGGCTCCTGGTGGCTGTGCCAGTGCTCTGCTTTCAGGGCAGTGATAACCACAGTGTGAAAGCAAGGAACACTTCATGCTCATTGTCTGCTTCAGGGTTGTTCTTTTTTAAGCTTGTTGGCTTTGCCAGTGATGATTTTGTTTTAAACTTCAGAAAAGACAATGCTGGCGGAAAGGATTCCAGTGCCTTCCAGTCCTGTTCCCATAGCAACTATTGACCTTGTGCAGCAGCAGTCGGACGATATCATGCCTAGGACTGAGCCCAGACTCCCTCCAAAGAAAACTAAACACCAGGAAGAGCAAGAGGATGTGAACAAGCCTGCCTGGGGCATCAGTTCTTCTCCATGGGTCACCTTAGCTTATGCTGTCTACCAGATAAAAGAGATGGTTAAACTATCCAAAACCAATCCCACTCCTGAGAATCAGCCTTTACAGGTAATCTTCTAAAGTTCAGGAAGCTCTTATGTAATTTTAGAAGCTTTAAAACCTTTATAGCTCTGTAAATCTGTTAGTACCTGGTAGGTATTTTCTGTCAGCTTGTAGAAAAACTGGACTTGTGACACAGTAGTTTAAATACTGCATGAAATAGAGTTGTTTCCTATGTATAATGTAGCAGGAATAACTTTGCAAGTAGTATCTTCCTGAAGATGATAGGAGAAGAGACATAGAAAGGGACTCTATTTTACAGACTTGGATATATTTGTATTCCCTTTAAGTTTACATTTCTTTTCATATTAGTTGGAATCTGCAGGTTATGCGTTTTGTAAAATTTTCAAGGTGATAATTGAACATGAAGATGCACAGCTGCTTAACAGGCTGTAAAATTAATTTTATTTAGTTTTGCTGCCTTAGATGATGCTGTCAGACCTGTACATGGCTGCTGTGTGCCAGACAGCTGCTGATTGGATACAAAACCTTCTTTTCAAGTGAAGTTAATCTCTTTTTTACCTAGATAAGAGCTGTCCTGGGACTTAAAATATCTGGTGGCTGGTGCTTACTGTGCACCATTACCCTTCAGTCTCCCCACAGAGCAGCTTGTAACAGCTGCCTCAGTGGTTGGACGGGCTTGGATCTTGAACTTGTAATGCTCTGGCCATGCCTTTCCAACTGGAGCTGGAGCACAATGCTAAGCCAAGTAGGGAGGTGCTGTCAGTCAGGGTTTGGAACAGCGTGGTCAGTCTCAGCCTTGTGTTTGCCTGTCTGAAGTTCGGGGTGGGTGAGGTTCCTTCTTGCACCCAGTAGGCGTAAACACAGAAATGCTTTTTCCACAAGTGCTGTCTTTAGAAATGGGTAATTTGGGATGTGAGTGTGAATCAGCAGAGCTGGGTGTAGGAATTTCACCTGGTCAGTGACCTCCTGCCTTTCTTACTTGACTTTATTCTTAGAAATGTGATAGAGGTGCTTTAGGTTGACTGGGGTTTTTGTTTGGTTTTGACCTTTCCAGAGTCAAAGAACGTGAGCTGAAGATATCACAAGGTCTCTGACATCAAAGTAATGTGTCCAAACAAACTGCTCAGTTTCCCATTGCAAATGTCCTCAGGGTCTTGGTTAGTGTACGCTGCCCTCTGTTAAATCAGAGCAAAGAAAGTACACAGAACTGGGGCAATGGACATGGCAAGAAAATAATGTTGTGCAGGTGTGTGCTGTCTGAGAGTGACTTGTCCAGCACTGCCAGACACAACCCAGCTGCTTCCCTGAGCCCTGCAAAGTGCCAGAAGGGCTTTTGTGCCTGTTCTCTATGGCACATGTTCTCTTCACAATGCTTTTATTCCTGGAAAAATACAGTGCTGATACAAAAGTACTTCTTGTTAACGTGCCAAAATTCAGTGCACCAAGAAAATTGTATCATTTTCTTCATCATGTGTATTCTCCAAAATTTCTCATCCCCCCTTCAGTGTTCCAAGAGGACAAACTTGCTTCAAAATATTTCAGGTTTTGTGCTCAGTCATTTATTTTAGGCTGATGATATTAAAACACTGAAACCAGGAAAAGGCTGTCAAGCTCTCTTACTGAATTTGTTAAATAGCTTCCTTAAAATGAAAATAGATAATTTGGAAGGAGGGTCAGTGCACAGAGAATTAGTGACGAAAATTATTCCTTCTTATTTCATAAAGATTTTGGATTAGTTTTGCTTCTGTTTGCTCGTAGTCCTTCAAACAAAAGGTCATACTAGCCTTATTCTCTATGCTTCAGTGCAAAACAAATAATCACAGGCAGTGCATCACCTTCTAATGAAATGTGTTAGTGTGGAGATTTGCTGTTTCAGCCCTGGGAATGTAACTGGTGTTTAAATGTGCCCTTATGTTCCCTGATAAGGCTTGGTTGAGAAGACTGGATTGCTTTGTACATTAATACAGCAAAATTCTGCCAGTCAGAGTCTGAGCAGTATCTTGGGGAGGGTGGGATCAACTGAAAAAAACTGTATTTAAGAAGCATGAAAAAAAAAAGTTATAGACTTGCTTAGTCATAAGAATTATCTTGTCTGAACATTTTGAAGACCAGTTAATTGTTTTTTTCCCCTTGAAACACAAGTTTGTTTTTTGCATGCTTCTTGGGAAAGTGCAGTTAGGAAAAGATATGGAAGGTAAGCTGCTGTCTGCTTGCTATTAGTGTCATCTGGATTTATATGTACTACTTCTGCTTTGCTGCTTTAAATTTGACTCGTTATGTTGTGGGCATTCAAAGCAAGTGCCTTGTGATGTTCCAGCAGTGCCTGAATGCATCTGGGGGGTGCCAGTGGGGACAGTGTCCTGAGTATTTATGTTGACTTTTGGCATGCAATCCTTTCTCCTCTTTTTAGAAAACCAATGAGAATTGCAGTGCTTCATCAGCCAGCTCAGCAAGACAGCCCCAAAATCCAAGAGATTCTGAGCAGTCCAGAAACTGTTCAGCACCAACAGCTGCAGCACCATCAGATTCCCAAGCAGATGGCAGCCGTGTGGTGTCGGATGGTGATGCTCAGCCTGCTGCTGCAGGGCCCTGAGGTGCGCTCATCTTACCAAATCCAGTGCATGGAATTCTGCTTCTCACCTGGGAAACGCTGGAGTAGGAGTTCAAAAGTAGGACTTCCTTCATCTTAACAATCATAACGTGATGCAGTGCAAGCTTTTAACTATATAAAGAATATTCATATGACTACACAGAGCAACATGAGCAGGGAAGCCAAAAGGTCGGATTCTTGAGGGAAGTGATGTGGCCAGATATAACAGTACGAAGAATTCTCAGCTGCTTTGCTAAAGCTGAGTCACGTGCTATGAAATTACTTTGCTATCTGTGGAAGAAAGGGAGTTCACTCCTCATTTGTTGAGGCACAGTGTGTCTGATTTGATTGGATAATTTTTTTTCTTTAAATTTATTCCCAAATCAAAATTAAATTACTTTTTTAAGAGAGACACTGAATTTCCCTGAATAGTCTATCAGAAAATACCAGATCTAATAATTCTAGTAATGTCATGAAAGTATCACTGGAAAGATTTGTCAGAAACAGAGTAGCTTAAGAAAGTATATCTTAATATTATGGTGAGGGATGAAGTAAACCACATGCATATTCAAAGAATATGTTTTTGAAGCTAATGTTCAGTTGTTTGAGATAGAAGTTTAGTTCTGCAAAGCAAAGGTTTTGAACTGGTGTTTTAGTGCAACACAAAAGCTGGAGGAAGGCTTCTGAAGAAGTTACCCTCTGTGCTTGCAGCCCTGCAGGTGGGCATAAGGTGGTGTGCATTTGAGTAATTTTAGGTTTGATGTTCTATTGAGACAGAAATCTTTGATCTAGATTGCACAGCCTGAGATTGATCAGTGATCTTTTTGGGTTTTTTATTTCATCATCTATACAGGGGTTTATTTAATGCAATGTAGTTATTACGGTTATTTATTTAAGAAAAAAGTAAGCTTTAAGTGCCTAGGGAAGGTGAGGGGGGGTATGGAGGAATCACCTAAAAATCTTAAATGTTTAGGATTATAGGGGCAAAGTAGTGGATGCAGAAATCAAGTAGAGTGAGATTCTCAGGAGGAAGCAAATGTAACTCAATTGCAGTATGTTTAGGAAGTTACTTTGCCCAATGTCAAGACACTGGAGGACTTTGGATTATGTTTTGTTATGCTTCTTAATACTGTCTGCAGCCAGCTCGTGCTGGTGCATAGTGAAAATTGCTGCTGGAGGGAAATCCTCGGGCTCAGGGAAGAGTCGGGGGGATTTGTCAGGACAGTGTTTTGGCTCATTTTCTTAGATGAGCAGTTTGTTCCCGGGAGATGCTGAGCACTCTGCTCCCCTGGGACTGAGGGAGCACTGCTCAGCTGCCCTCCTGGAAGTGAGATGTGTGTGAGGTGCGAGGCCTTCCGTGGGCAAGGTCTGGGGGACTGAGCTGAGCAGAGGCAAGGCAAGCAGGAGCCCAGAGTCAGGGAGAGGAAGGTGGCAGCAGCTGAGCAGGAAAGGGGGTGCACAGGTTTACCCACTTTGACATCTGTTAGCTTGACTGAAGGGGTGTCCCGTAGCTGTGCTTTAGCTGTGCTTTTAGAACAACCCACGTTCTGGCAGTGCCTGGGACCAACACCATAGACAATAAAAAAAACATCAACAACTAGCCACTAGTTACTTTTTTTGCACTTAACTTAAATGTACTGTACTCACATAAATCCTCATGACTTGTCTAAGTGTCCTTTAAAATCAGAAATGTATTTATTGTATGTTTGTACAACTTGGGGGAGAACTAAAGACTGAACAGGTGACAGGACAGAAGGATGCTAAAAATCATCTTGAGGCTAACCAACCATTTGTTGAGTTCATGCTGTATGGTGTTACCTCAGCTGCTACTGCATAGCACCTGGATTGTGAAGTGAAGAGCTTGTACACTGTGTTTACACTTCAGAATTGTGTATTTGAAATGCCTGCTCTTTTTGGAATTGTATAGTCATTCTATGTTGCAAAATGGACATGTACACCTGGATTTTGATATTTGTGAAACTGTAAAAACTGTGGTAAGAAATATAAAATATCCATAACATATTTAATAGTATCAACATGAACTTTTATTTTATTTGTTCATATTAGTGTCAGCAGTGAACATAACCAACCTGAAGTGAAAATAATTCAGTGATAATGACCTTTTACTAAAGTCACTGGAGGATGCTGAACCAAGAGCCTGGGAACTACTCTTGCACTGTGTTAAAATAGTATTTGATAATAAAATCTGACTGTAGGCACCAGTTCCCTTCTGTGGGGTGCAGGGACTGTAAGGGACACAAACCAATGGGTGTTGTAAACTGGTCAGTGTGAACGAGTGCAGCGCATCACTGTGAACACAGCAGAGACCAGAGAAAAATGTAACATCCTTTGTTAAGGGAGAAAGGCTTTTGTAAGAGTTAGGGCAATGGATTAATGCCTAGATTCTGTTCCTAGATTTTCTAGCTGAAAACCAAAACAACAGTACTTAACAATTGTGTTTCAGTAAGGCTGTGTCATCTCCACATATCACAGGAGCACTGTGCAAGTGAACAGGGCTCCAGTGACAGCAGCTGCTTTTGGTGGGTTTTGTTTATGAAACCCTTTCAGTGTTGGAACAGGCTTGGGAGGATTTTTAAGGGCACTATTAGCTACCCACTAAGGTAGCCATCATCTTTCTCCTGTTGCTGCCATTCTGTTTTGCATGTATTTTAATTGTTTCCTGCTCTGCTTTGGATAGTATTTACCCATCCCTGCCAAACAATGGATCTCACAACTACATACAGTGTGAGTTGATTTTTATTTAATTTTTATTGCTTTTTAACTTTTTTCCTTGTTGAAGTAGGTGTGTACCTGGTATTCTTCTAAAACATTTAATTACCTAAATTATGGGGAAGGGGGGGAGGACTTTTCCATTTTACATATTGCTTAGGTAAAATACTACCTTAATGTATAATCTGGGCTATTGTATGTAAATGCATGTTAGGTATTTACATGCCTCCATTTTATGGAAGGGTAATCATCGCTACCTCACTAAAGAGAGGACATTCAAAAATCTGTTTGTTTAAGCTCAGACAAATCTGATTCTCATCCTTGGCCTCAAATTGCTTGGATAGAGTTCTTGGCTAACTATGAAGTACACTGAAAAAAACCTGTGTAGTTTAAAACATGCAAAAAACACTAAGACTTCTCTTTTGAGTATCCTTTGCCTAATCTGTAATGATTTTAAATACTCCATTTTCATGATGGTGATACAAAGATAAAATAAATCTGATTTGGTCTATGGTCATTGTTCAGGGGGGAGTTTCCACCCTTCTCCCACACCAGCCAAGACAATGAGGCCTTCCCCTGTTTTCACAACTGCTTGTTGCTAGTGCCAGAGCCCCCCAAGCCAAACCTGACTTCCCAAGTGTGGGTGGCAATTTAGCTGTGGATTTGGTAGCACCAGCCTCTCTTAGGGGTGAGTCTCTGCTGCTAGTAGCCTTCCTAAACAGAACCCTTGCTCTGTTTTTGGATGTTCTTGATTTAACAGCAAGTTCATTTTGGATCACCTGCTTGACATGGCTTTTCTCTGCTAAACATGCTTTAGATTCTGCATAGGTACTTAAAATTTTATTAAAATTTTATCTTTGGCTAAACATGCTTTAGATTCTGCATAGGTACTTAAAATTTTATGGCACTAAAGGGTGTTAGGTGTCTCTTTACTGTAAAATAGGAGTGTTTCTTTTAAACTGAAGCAAAGCTGAAACAATATAAAGGAGAAAAGACCATGTCAGGAAGGCTTTAAGGCTTTCAAGCACCAACTCTGAGTCCTTTGTTACACAGAGGAGCTCTTGGATTATGGTATGGCCACACTTAGCACCATTGGAGGTAATGGGTTTTGTCCCTGCTGCAGTGATGGACAAGGAGAACCCAGGACAGCACCTGCACTGTTGAAGTCATGCTGCACCACCAGGCATGTCACAAAGAACAGACAGCCCTTTTAAAGCAGACAGATCCCAGTCTGACATGCCTTTCTTGAGCACCAACTGCTCCCCATTGCTCACAGTTCCCAGTGGCTTTGTGAGATCAGATGGTGAATTAATCACAATTAACGGTCTCTTGTTTTCTGCAGTTTGTAAGACAGTAAAGGAAAACAGCAGAGTGAGAACAGAAGCATACAGGGAGGGATAGTCTAAAGAACAAAAGAAAGAAATGGCATCTGCAGGTGGGTGAGCTGAGGTACACACACAACTCCCCAGCCTGGGACTGTGTAATACATAAGCTGAAAGACACGCGACTGCCTAAATTTCTCTCTGGTCCTCCCCACGTCTCCTGTGAAAAGTCCCACAGACAGCTGAGAAAGGGAAGGTAAAAGCCAGGTTTTACCCTCATTGTTTTCCAGGAATGATTTTCTGCTTCTTACTCAGTGAACAAACTACACAGAGCCAGTGGAGCTCTGTGTGGGTTATCTGCATTCCCAGTTCCAGGCTCACAGCAGCACTCTGACTCTGTTAATAGCAGTTTCTCCAAGCAGCTGAAACAGCTTCAGCCTTTTTAGCCTTTTTGGGGCTCTGCAGAGGCCTGGAATAGACAGCAGCACCTGCCTGATCTAAGCTGACACTGAAACTGAAGGCAATAGCAAAAATGTTTAGGGATGGAAAACCTCTCCTAAACCATTGTCAGATGTGGAGAAGCAGAGGGCTAGAGAAAGGTTAGCAGAAGATCTGTGCAAGAGGGAAAAAAGTATGTAAATAAACAAAGACTTGGAAAGAACAAAATGCAGTTTAACTACAGCAGAGGTCAAGAATGGAATAATATGGGCAGGGGGTGAAAAATCAGGCAGCATTCTGAGGAATAAGGGGAGCTTAAAACTAAAGGCAGAGGCAAGATGAAGCTAACAGACCAACCCAGCCAGAAGAGAAAACAAACCTTGTTCAGCTGCATCAACTCTCTATGAAAGTCTCACAAACAATGAACACAGTTTATCAACACTCTAAAAGCATTATCAGAAGTCTTGACACAGAGGGTATTTAATAAAAGGAGAGTATTAAAAATGGCTTTTCCTCCCTCTAGTGCTCAGCACAGAGGACTTGATAATGGAAAGGGCCAAAACAGATTCTCTGTTGACTAGAGGTAGTGTTCTTGGTAAAAGAAGGCATCCTGGTGGACAGGCTGTCTCCAGTACTTGCCTTGGAAATACCCAATGTTTGTTTCCCTAGTGAAAATACCCATAGCATGAGATTCCTCTTCACTTGAACAGCCCCTGTGGTAATCAGGTAACATTGGTGATACAGGAAAGAGTTTTTTCAAAAATCCTTCTTTTTCCACCAGCAACCACAAGAAAAGGCCAAGCGTGAGTTCTCATTCTGTATCCTCCCTTTCTAGGAGAAGTGTGTTTTCTGTCTCTTTTTGTTGTTATTTCTTGAAGCTCAGAGCAGCTCAGTAGCATATGGAAATGGAATTTGTGTATGCATTTCGTTTTCATTCTCCTCATCTTCTTCATGGACAGAATTGGCTGGCTCATCTTGCTCAAACTGTGCCCTTGTCTCAAAGAGCTGCTCTTCCAGGAAGAAGCTCCCAATGCCGTACTGCTCATCATGCGCCTTTGTTTCTGCAGCTGAGACGTGGGGAGATCCCAGAACAAAAGCTGCAAACCTGACAAATTTTGAAAGGGAGAAGTGATCAACTGAGAAATTAAAAGAAGAAATACTGTAAATTCTAGGGGTATTGCTGTTTAGGAAGGAATGTTGTAAGGACATCCCCACAGGCAGTGCAGATGAGGGGAAGTTCCAATAACGGATGGCAACAACCACAAAGATTGGTTTTCCCAGCTCATCTTTTCAGTATTTTCTGTAGAAGTAACTTTTGCTCTTCTGGAAACCATTTGCAAGGTCTTGTGACTAAGCAAGAAGATCTAACTTCATTTTCACATCTTGTCAGTACTTGCAGGGTAATCCAGAGTAAGCATTTGTACAGTGGGGTAGTTGGTACTTTAGCTTCTAAAAGTAACTTAAAGCTGTAGCATATTTGAGACAAAGGCTGTAAGAATTCAGGTGTGTTGATAATGCTAATGAAAGGAAAAAATGAAAATTTCTGCACTCCTACATTGTATGTAGTCACCTTGTTGCTGGTGCTGCGTGTGCACCGTGGGCAAGCTGAGCTCAAGTCTTCCCAAAGAATTCCTGCCTCTAGTGAAGCTGGAGCTGCAGACTGAGAATTCTGCAGCTGCTCCAAGTAAATGTGAGACCAAAGCATGAACTTAGCACTGTCCCTATACTGCAAATCCCCACAAATCTTCCTTTCAGTGGGCAACTCCATTGAGGAGAGAGAATGGAGCTGGAGGTTTCTGGCAAGAGTGTGGGAACAGACGGCAGTTCTGACACCTGGGTAAGTGTCGACAGCATCAGAGAAACGTATGAAAAAGGAAATGCAGCTACATTCTGGAGTTCTGGTAAACTGATCAATAATTTACATTTCAGACTTAACATTTCTGTGAGATGAATGTCGTCACCTCGCTGTTCTTGGAAGCTCTGTTAGTCTAAATGGGGAACAGTTTGCCTTGGGATGAACCACAGTCTGATGCTTAATGGGAGCTGGGAAGGGTTCTCCAAATCTGATTGCTGTTGGTACTCCTTTTTATTTCCCTTTTCACAACCAGTGAACAGTCTATAACAACTCTATTAATGAAATGATGGCTAGAAAATATGTGTGTCTCAAGTTTTTTTGTACATTTGTTGGTATTTATTCTACAATACAAAAGCTTTCACTTTTTTATCTCTCCATCATTCTAAAGAAGGTAAGCAGCTTAGAAAGTAAAGTAAGACTGTTTAACAGTAAATCTATAAAACCTGGCAGAGAGGCTGTCTGCGTGCCAGTCCAAGGAAGAAAAAGGTTCTGAAACTGGGTTTAACTTGTTACTGAATAAATTCCGAACTGACTGGTGTTCCTTTAAAATTGTGACACTTGATTCTGTGGCAAGGACTAAGTCTTTGTGGCTGGCTAATATATGAAACTCTGCTTCTGATCTCTTCAAGTTTTTGTTTTGATGGGAATACACTGTTATGATTAATTTTATATTCTGCAGAGTTTTCTGGCTTTGCTTGCTTGACCCTTCCTGACTTATATTTGTCTTAGGTTTATCTCTTAAGCTATACATAGCACAGCTCTTCTACCTGTTCTACTTCCTAGTTGCAGGTATTGATTTCTTTCTCTGTATACTTAGTCTTAGATAGTGATACTTCAATAATAGGATTCCCTGACTGTGCAGATTTGCAGTTGGGAGAGCTTAATATAGGTAATATTTGAGTATGTATCTTCACCGGGGCCCAGTTTTACACCACAGAAAAGGGCACCACTCTAAAACCTGAAGCAGGGCAATTTCACTGGTTAGAGAGGCACCAGGGTCGCTGCAAGAGCTTACAGAGGCACTGCAGGAAGCCTTAAAGTTCTGTGACAATGAATCAGCTGTGAAGGTCTGCAAACTCCCAAGAGTAATTTGTGGTCAGGGAGGAACAGACAGAAATTCAATGCCACCAGTGAGCAATACCCTTGAGAGGTGTGGCTGTGGTCCTGAGTGGGATTTGCAAGACAAACACACCTGGAACAGTGCCTGAAGTGGCATTTAGGTCTGCAATGTGTTTAGGTGTGCAATGTGTTTCCCGTTTTAGAGAAGCCAAGTTTTCTTACCTGTGTGGAGCCTGGAGTTTGGATACAGCTATCCATGATGGGAAGTCAGGGCTCCTGCAGAACGAACGCAGCTCCTCCAGAGCTCTGATCGTTTCACTTTCACCTTGTTCTCGATACTCCTCTTCAGTAAGGTATTTAAACACCAATTTTTTTGATTTAAAGTGATGCTTCATTTTTCTAGAACAAAATGAAAATAACCAGTATTTATAAAGTCTTCTGCCATGTAATTATCTGCCCTTTTTCTCTATACCTGCTATTAAAATGCATTAGTCACCTCTACCCTTTTAAGAGAACAAGCTGCATTCTTACATTTGAGGGCAAGGTATGTAATGTTTGCTAGTCTGTTTACCTAGGACTTAACAAAAGCTGTAGAATTTCACATGATATTTAATGAGCTTTAGATCAGGTCCTTATTGTGTATGCATGGATTAGAATCTCACAGAATTAAAGAGATGGCTGCTTGCTCAGCCATTTTTAGGTGCAAAATGCAAAATGTGTCTGTGTAGAGACATGGGCTGAATCAAAACTCAGTCTGCATATGTTACTTCAAAGATAAGCAATGCTCTAAGCCTGTTGTGAGTTGTTCATGTTGTTTACTAGCTAGCTTCTCTTAAATCTTGCTCTGAATTACAAAACTGAGTAGTCTGAGGCCAAAATGTTTACAATCTGATGGTTTTTTAGCTGCTGCGTAGCGATGTATAATATAATTAGATATAAATTAGAAAGTGTGCCATGTTCTGTTTCCTTCTGTCAACTGCTTTCAATTTAAATGTTGTGATGAGTTAAGATAAGCAAGGGCTGGATGCCCATAAAACTTTCAGCTCTGTATAAAAACATCTGCTCCAACATCAGCAGCATTCAACTTTCCTCCTTATATCCCGTTAAAGCAGAGAACTGTAGTAGTTTTTTAGGTCAAATGGTGAAGGGTCTTGCTGGCTCAGTGAGATCTACTGTTCTTAACAACAACTACTGCAAGACTTTTTATTTTGATATATTTGCTGCTCTGAACTGCGTCTCTGGCATCATGGCCTCACAATTTGGTGCTGTGACTTAAGGATTTTGAAACAGAAAATTCAAAAGCCTTTTTCATTCTCCTAAGAGAGATTACTTGTAGAGCAGTATTTCTTTATAGAAGCATCAGTTCATAAAAACCAAAAAGAAAGAACTACATGAAGAATAAACTACAGTGTTTCAGAGTAAAACTTGAAAGTAGAAGTAAAACTTGTGGCCACATCACACTGATTCCAGAGCATTCTGAACCTGTTTACAACAGGTGCTGATCTTACATGTTGCCTTTGAAACAGCTGTTGCTCCTCAGCTGCATGCAAAAATTAGTCTACAACAAATGACAAATTCTACCTAAAATAAAAAAACTTCAACTCAGGCCACTTCATATTTCAGCATGTAAAAAGAGAAGATAAGACTAAAGCAGTATGTTCTTCAAAACTAAAGAGTGTGTACAAAGAAAAATGAAACCCAAATTATTTGTTATTATTTTGGTTATGCCAGTTGCAGCCTTTGCCTCTTCCTACTTCTCTGCGGTTCAGCAGAGTCCACAGCTATGGAACAGTCTGTACTAAAGACTCTGAAGCTGGATGCCATCCATCCCTAAGGTAAAAAACAGATGTCAGTTGGCAGGGCTTTTTAGAATCTTCATTTGAGCATTGCACTTGTGCTAAAGCATACTTCAAATTCAAGGATGAGCAAACACGTTGTTCCTGTATTGCTACTGCAAACACTTAGCAAGTTAAGGTCTACCTACTGCAAGCAGTTCCTGTTAAATTCCAAAATGTAAATGGGCCTCTAGAAATACTGAGGAATATCTCCATAGTTCTGATAGATTACTTCTATGAACGAGAAGAAGAAAAACTAAAATCATGGAGAACACTATTTTGTGGACATGTGATTTTAGTCTTTGAACTCTCTTCAACCTCCAAGGACTTGTCAATTTTGAACAGCTGCACCCTTGGTGATGGTAAACTGTTTTATCCCTAGGATTCCATATGAGTTCCCTGCAGCTTCTCTCACTTCACATCAAACCAAGGCAGTATTGCTGCAGTCTCATCAATCAAACAGAAATGTTCTGGTTGCCATATGCTGTGGACTAGAAGGTGCTACATTTGTCCTTAAGAACACAATCACACTTCTCCATTATCCACAGAACAAAACTAGTGCTTAAAACTGCCAAGTGGAAAATTATTTCTGTGTCTCTGGACCTTAAACCTTTCCTAAGGCAGTTTTACATTTGGCAAAATTCTGAACTAGTACTAGAAATTCCTACACCATTATTGAAGTGTAGGGGTTTTTTTTATGATCAGCTTCTAGTATTCCCTGGTTCTCCCAGGACTTGGACATTCACAAACAGACACAGACCTGGCAATGTGACAGGCAGCACCCAGTGGGTAACAGAGGCCTTTGGAGCAGAGGCTGACTGCTATGACTGCATATGCAACTTGAGGGATGGTGACTCCAAAGTAGATGAGGACAAAGGCTGTTAATTGGAGCGTCCATGTGAACAAGGTTATGCTGAGCTCCGTGGTCAGCGGCCCATGCTGATAGCTAATGGCAAAGCTGGTAATCCCAACAGCCAGAAAATAACCTGTAGGAACAGAAAAGGACATGGAGAAAAAGATGCAAACTACCCCTATAAACTTTACTTTGCTTCACAAAGCTGGCAGCTGCTGTGAAGTGTAGCCTGCTGATTCTTGTGTGGTCTTACAGACATGATGTTTTATGTGCTTTCTGATTTCCAAAGTGTGCCAAGAGTTCACAAGGTTATCTCTGAACAGCTTTTAACCAATGCTGTGGGCTGCACATGAATTCTCCTCATGTGACCATGGTGAGGCAGGTCCCAGATCAATAGGTTTGTCAGTCCCTGCAGCCACATCCCATTCCCAAAGTGTGCATCCATTTCCCACATCCAGCACACTGCAAACCAGAGGAGCTGCCCTTTTGCTCTTACAGGGAAAGTATGTAACAAGAGAAATAAATGAACAAATAATGCAAGCAAAATCTGCTCTTAGAACTAGTCCTCTATATCAAACTCTTTATTCAATGATACAATGTGAGTAAACACTTGTTTGAGTGGATTAGGAACCTTTAGAATATTTCAACATCTATGGCTTAGGAGAAAACAGAACTCTATATGAGTCTATGAGTCACTTGATTTTCTTTTTTTATGGGTATGTATTCATCTGAATGACCACTAAATTAAACCAGAATCTGCAGCACATTTCTTGGTAATTTTCTTACCCAACAGGTAGATTTTGTGTTCAGACCACAGCCACTGTATATTCTCTTTGAAGCAGTAAATAAAATAGAGAGAGACCATCCAGGAGCCACTCATTAAAATCCAGAAGGTACTGTGCTAGAAATTAAAAAAAAAAGTTTAAAAAAATCATTAAAAAAATTTAAGCCAGAATCAGGACTATTGTTTCCAAAGGAACTCACAGGCAAAAACAGATGTGAAATTCTTTAGACCTACAGGGTTTGAGACTTCCACTGCACAGTCCTCTGCATGCGACAACAACACAGTATCAATTCCAAGCAGAGTAACTGCATCCCTGTATTTGTGTATCATGTCCCAATGTATAACCCTACTGACATGTGTTCCAAATTAACATATCTCAGCAATATTATGGAAATGCACAGGCTTTATAAAACTAAAGGAAAAATTCACATCTGCCTTACAATGAATTGTCTTTGGTGAATGGAAGAGAATCTGTCTCAATTGCCACTATATTTTTATTTAGATTGATTCACAGATTCAAAGGTAAGCTGAGCTCCAGTTCAATGAAAATAATTTATGTTTCAGAATGAACTGTTCTTGTACATCACCAATGCCTGTTCAGTTTAAACTCAGGATGAAGCTAAATAGAACTTGACTCTGACCTAACTCTATTTACATGACTCAAGCAATCCTGCAGTCATTTCAGTGCAGTTACTTGGCCACAAAACCAGAACAAGGTCAGAATCTGGCTCTGTACTGTCACTTCTTGTATTATGATGATTACTATTATTTTATTTTATAAATGTAGATTTACCCTTGGAATAAACCTTTTAAGTGTCAACAGGACAAAGACTAGCAGAGCAAGAACACCCAGTATTACTCCAGAAAGGTAAAAGAACTTGGCACTCCTGTAAAGAGAACAACAGAGAATATGGTGAGATGTGTAGTTTGGAATTGGTTAAGATGCCAACATTTGTAAAAACAGTAGTGATGTTCAATAAGAACTTAAATCAGCTGTAAGTTAGAGTTGTAGTTATATGGTAAGCAGGCCCAGTTCAGGTATTAAATCTGTGTGAGGAAGAATTCCCAACAGATACTTAAGGTCACTGGAGTTACAGGTTAAGAGACTGTGCTGGGGTTTTTTAAAGCTCACACTACTTCTGATTGCATTGACCTTCTATTCTCTAGTACACAGAAGAAAATGAAATAACCAATATGGTTCTGCACTGCACTACAAGTTTTATTTTAATTTAAAATGCAGAAAACCCTCCACAAACCCACAAGTTTGTTTCCCTAAGCATATGCATTTATAAATTCCATCTTAATTCAGAGTTAATGCTATAAAACCTATTGCTGCTCTGCTTGTTTCAGAGGTGCCTCCTGACAATTATTTTGTGACTCACTTTGCTTTGAAGTTGTGGGCATGTATTTTGCTGTAACAAGTGAGTATCCTCCCTTATGTGCTATGAAAAATGTGCATCAAAAGAAAGGCTGGCACAAAGGTGAGGTCAGAAGAGGCCCCAGATGACTTTATCCTATGTATTTCCCCCCAAGGAAAGGTATCATTAATAATCAGCATTATTTAGCATTCAGCTATCCTCAGTGGTGTACAAAAGGGAAAAAGGATTTTTCTGATCCACACACTTGCCCACTGAGGATTGATTGTCTTGGTGTCCCCAGAGCAGGGAGCTTGGATACAAAAACCCTAACACAGCGGATTGATAAACAGCGTTAGGCACTCCAAGATATGTCACAATCTGTCCAAACACAAATGGTATGAGGAAGTTTTAAATATATATTCAGTTCCTTATTTCACTTTCCCAAAGAACTGCCTCTTTAGCTTAGAAAACTGACCAAAGATGCACAAGCTTTGGGAAAGAAGGTCAAAAGCAGCCAGTACTCACCTGCTCAGGCTGTTTGCAAAATGGAACAGAAAAATTCCAGCTACAAACAAAAACAAGAGCTTTCCATCTAGCACTAAAAAAGGGGGAAAGAAATAGAAATTGACTTTAGACTAATTCAATCTGAAATGCTGATTATATAAAATATCAACAGAAAAGTCCCAAGCTTCTTACAGAAGAGATGGTACATGCAGTAGCACTGGCAATATCAAGCCATCTGTAATCGGAACTCAAAGATTTGGTACTTACTTTCTCTTTTCACCCTCACAACGTATGGTTCAATTTTGAAGGGTTGTATTTTGAAACAAATGTCCTCTCCATATTGTTTTATGCTCAGAAAAGTTTCTGTACATGTCTCTGGCTTCCAGAGGATTTGAACAGCACACGCAACAAACTCAAAAACAGTTTCTGAATTCCGGCAGTTGTTTTTTTCTGAAATAGGCTCAAACCGGAACCTTTCTTTGCTGTTAACTTTTATCTAGAAACAAAGAACAAAATACACAGAGAAGCAGCTCAGAATCACTGTGGGGTTTGGTGAATCATACTGCCTATCAGTCATGCATGTGGAAATGAAAATCAATTGTTTAGTATTTGTTATTTATACTAGGCAAAGATTAATTGTTTACAATTAATACCTTGCAGGGTAATTCAGAGAACTCACCAGCAGCTAAGTTCAGTGGAGGGACCTCAATCCATCCAAAAGCACAGTGGGTTTGGTTTTACCGTGACACTTGCCCACACACAAATTTCTAACAAAGCTAGTTATATCTGACTGACCACAGTTTGTTCTGTGAGTGTTCATACCTCTCCTCCTTCCCCTCCTGAACGGTAACAAATTTGACTTCCTTTTCTTTATGATGCAATCCTCATGTTGGGGACATAAGAGGGATGAGGAAAACAAAAGATAGTATAACCAGAAATTTAAATAAAAGCACATTCCTGTTGGGTATTTTGGAGTTTTTTTGCTGGTTCCCAGTGCCCTCCCCCACCAAACTGGTAAAAGATCTTGTCCATCTTCTAAGCTGAGGTGATCTTCCTGAGGACTCTGATACATTCATCAGGGCCTACTAGATGACAAAGACTCATCTGCAAAAAAGTCATGCAAGGGGTAATAAATCAGGTTTGTACTGGGAAAGGAAAGAATGTTTCAGCAAGCAATTTGTGGAAAAAATCTGAACTTCCTGCTTTTAAACATTGACTCCAAGAAAGTTTGGAGGGTTTTACCACATGGAGGCTGCTACCATTCATAAAAACACCTGCAACACATTCCTGACGAAAACAGTCCTGGGAACAGACAAAGAGATGTTCCACTTTGTTATACCTGAGAGGAAAGTGCTCTAACAGAGACAAAATGAAATGGTTTCCTTCCTTTGTCTGGAGACATACTTCTCAGGAAAGAAAAGGAACCATGGAGATGGTTAGCTCATTCCTTTAGCTGTTACTGCTTCCACTCTTGAAGGGATTTTTATTTGCTTCAAGCTAATCTCTAAGTGTGTGTAAGATGACCCTCTGCTACTCAGGAGAAAAAACACACTGCTGCTGTTTGTTCATTAGTGACAATCTAAGGAGCCTTTGGTTCCTGCACTTTGGTGTGCTGTGGTGGGAGAGCCACAGAACTGCATGTAGTCCTCAGATTTAGAAGTTCCATAAAGGCAGTTGGTGATAGGCAGAAGCATTTGTTGCAGAGGTTAACAGTGATCCATCAACAGAAAAGGTGTGCAAGAAAATAATACACAATCCTGAATTAATGTTTTTGTGACACCATCACACTCTAAGCCAGAGACCAAATCTCGCTGCATCCCAACTGGAGGCTCATAATGCTGCATTTTTATCATGGTCCCAGCTATTTCATTCCATAGAGATGCTGCCCTGATCCTGATAACTGCCTGGGAAAAGCTCACATGAAATTTACTGACTGACCCCCAGAACAGCCTCTCTCACCTGGATAGCTGACCACAGGTACTGTAAGTGAATGGTTCTGTTTTGCACATAGCAGTAACAGTTTTCATCCTGCTTCTGGATGACATCCATCTCCTGCAATAAGCTGCAGTTTTGACCTGGGGGGAGCAAAAAAGTTCATTTTAGGCATGTGTCAAATACAAATGTCTAATTATAGTCCATTTCATTGTTGTAAATGCTGACAGAAACATGTTCAATATGATTTAGATGGAAATTCAAATTGGACTTTTAATCAAGTCATTTAGGCTCCAAAGTAATTTGCAACACCTTTGGAAAAAAAACAAAACAGGGTGGTATTTTTAAAAAATGTAGTCCAGAAAAGCTTGGCTTCAGCATCAGTGTTTTGATGGCATTGGAATAGGGCCTCTGGGCCAAATTCACTGCTGGCATGAGTGGGTGTAACTCCACCAGAGTTCCCTGTACCAGTGGTGAATGCAACTGTGGGAGTCTGAGCAGGTAAACAGACTTACATATTAACACAGTCATTTAGCACATGACACGGCTGCTGATCACAAAAGTCATACTCCTCTCCTTCAGAAATGTTTCTGATGTTAAATCACACAACTCTTCTTTTTAGAACATTTTTTCTCCTGTCCCAGTCCAGCCGTGGCATGTAATGAGGGAACTGCACTGACAGCTCACCATAAATCGTTGAATTAGGGATGTGAATTGTTCTAACCCTCCTGAAACCTTAGTAAGCCCCTGTGATCTTCAGAATTAAGATTGCACTTTTGAGCAGAAATGGACCTAAAAGATTTATGGAGCAAAGTTTCAGATACATTCTGATCTATATACCTGTGTAAAATATAGCCTACAGTGCATTACCACAGCGTTTCAAGAACATAATTAAAGAGAAGCATGGAGGAAATAATTACACATCCTAACAGAGGGACTCATCTAGCTTACTGAATAGAAAAAATAGGTCTCAGCCAAGCTCAGTAATAACTGCTAACACACTGTCATGCACTCAGAACAGCAAAATGGGTATGTGCAATCTCAACCCAGACAAGGAGATGCTGTTTGCAGGTAAAAACCTGCTGTGTCTCTTGTAAGGAAGATGAAATTAGGCTAAATTACATTTTAACAAATTTAGTTAAGCCAGTGAAAAATACTATGTGGATGTTCTTACTTAGGTTTATTATAGTTCTTACTTAGATTTATTATAGTGTTACAGAATTATTGTCCACACATGATCCTACTAAACTGGTTTAACCTTAAAATTTGGGCATTTTTTTTTGTGGAAAAATTACCCATCGGATTAATTTTCATCCGTGGCAAATCCAGTGGGAGGGAGCACAACCACTCAGACAAGCACTGGCTGTACCTTTAGACAGGCACTTTCACAAAAGCCATCACACGATGCTGCAGAAGGATTATTTGTCACTGACGCAGCAGGGAGGTGAGGCTGGGCACTACCCAGGCCTGAAACCAGGATAATCCAGCAACAGGAAATGGCAGGGCCAAAACACAGCCCAGAGTGTCCACACCTCCCCTGAAGGGCATCTTAGGAGTTCCTGCCACTTCGGATAAAATATCCATCCGTGTCAACGGCAATGTCATCCACGTGCAAGGCTGGCAAGGATTTTATTACTGCCCATAGTTTTAAGGCATTTTTCTTGAGAAAAAACAGCAGCTGGAGATGTTGCATCAGCTCCACAGAGTGAAACAATGGTGCTCCAAAAAGAGAGATGCTTCTGAACAGGTATCTCTGAGGGGGTGCTGGGTTTAGCTATTGGGAGGACACACGCATTGAGTAACTCTCAAATTCTGAGACTGCAAGCAAAGAAATTCGAAATTATGAGCCATCAGCATCTGCTGCAGAATCCGGAGGATGTCCAAGACTCGAGAACGTCAATGCAAAGAGGAAGCCGGTTCTCGAGTTCCTTTTTGCTACTACAACGGCGCACAGCCTTTAGGGGTTTGCTTGCCCTCAAACATGTTAATAAAAGACCTGTTCTGGCCCGAGCTCCTGAGGAAGCCAGAGGGAGTCGCACACCCAGAAGAAGCTCCTGGCCCCGCCGCTGGAGCGGGCGGACGCGCCCGCCCTCAGTGCGCCGCGGTCCCTTTGTCCGTGCGCGGGCTCCGTGTCAGGGCCGCCTCCCAGCGCCCCTGTCCCCGGCCACGGCGCGGGGCCGTCCTGCGGGACCCGAGCTGCGAGGGAGAGCAGGGGCACACGGCAGAGCGCCCCAGGCCGCGACTGCCCCGGCTCCGCGGCAGCTGCCGGCGGGGCGAGGGGCCCCGGCCCGTCAGCCGGGCAGCGCCATGTTAGGCGGCAGCGGGGGCCGCAGGGCCCGGGGACAGCGGGAGCGGAGCGAGTCCCCGCTCCCGAAGGGATGGGCTGAGCAACCCCGGCCTGTGAGCACCCGCCCTGCCCCGGGGCCGGGAGGGGACGGGCAGTACCTGCTGGCGGCGCCTCCCCGCTGCCCGCGGCCGCCCCGGGCAGCGCCAGCCGGACGAGCAGCAGCAGCAGCCCCGGCCCCGGGCGGGCCCGCGGGCGCTGCCGGCGGCGGGGCGGCCACGCCAGACCCATGCGGCCGCCGCCGGCTCCAGGCTCGGCCCTCGCGGCCGGCGCAGGGCGGGGCAGGGGCGGTGCGGCCCCGCTGCCCGCTCCCCCCGCGGGGCCGCCGGCGGGCCGGGGCTCCACCCGCGGCACCCGGAGCTTGTGCGGGGCTGAGGGACCGTCTGGAGGGGGACAGTCCGCCCTCTGCTCCTCTTCTGCCCTCCGTGGCGTTGAGGGCAGGAGGGAAACCATCGTGGCTTGGAAAGGAGGAGGAAAAGCATCGAAGGTAACCGCTCAGCCCAAGCGTGTCCTTGCTGTGTGATGCCCTCAGAGTGAGAGCGTTGGCTGCCCAGTAAAGGTGTAAAGCAGCTCCAAACCAAACGTGGACAGCTTGTGACACTTGCAGACCTCAACCCAGGCGGTCACCCAGCTGAACGGGGACGGGGGATGTTGTCCTCTTTACACACCCGGTTCCCAGCCCCAGGGAAGGTCACCAGGTCACCAGGGTGACCTTCGGCAAGCAGCGGTGCCTGAGCCAGACACTGAACCACGCATTCATCAACCCTCTGTCCACCCAGAGGACCTGCCCGAACGAAGTGGTGTTGGCTGTTGTGATGGAGGTGAACATGCACAGCTATTCTGTATTTCCTGGGCAGCCACAAGGGAGAGCCAGGAGCAGGACACCGTTCCCCTGTCAACCCTGTGAAGACGTGAGCGAGGTCCAGCTCAGCTCAGTCCCCGCTTGCTCATTGCAGTCATTTTAGATCGCTAGTGAGTCACAGTCACCAGTCAGGGGTGGAAAGGGCTGGAGCTTTTCTCCCTATTCTATGAAAATCAATAAACACAGTTTTGCCAAGGCATTCTGGCATCACTGTTGTCTATTTTTATACCGAGCCCTACATTTGGCTTTTCCAACCTACTTGCTTTGCTCCAATGCATTCCCTTCCTTGTTCTTAAAACAATGCCCCTTCTCTGCGTGAAGGTTGCTTTTAGTTTTTTTTTTTTTAATTGTTTAGGGCTGTACCCAACTTCTGGGGGTGCCAGGATGGGCTTTTTTAACACCTGAAGGGTGCTGCCCACTGCCTCGCACCTTGTCTCGGCGCTTACATCTGCAGGGAGTGGGTGGTGCAGGGCTGTGGCTCTCCTCGCCTCACCTCCTACGCCCGCTTGGTGCTGGCTGGGCTCACATCTAACTGTGGATTTTTCCTTGCAAACTCTGAGGAAGTGAAGGATAAGGGCAAAAATAGTTGGGATTTGATAGCGTGTGCAACATCTGACAAACTTGAGTCCCCAAAGGAAGCAGTAATTGATTTATATCTTTGTCTTTATGTAACTTGGGTGTTGTCTCTATGTAACTTTCCATGCATTTCCTCTAGCAAATCTAATAAAGGAAGAAATACTGGGGTTTGTTCCTTGGGTTCCTGATAAACTCTTAGGAATGTGTTACCTCTCAGCTGTGTGTCTACACAACAAGGGACCATCACAGCCAAGTTATTAGAGGAATCCCTCTCACATTTTCAACTTGCAATATTTTTTTGGTTATGTTAACCTTCTTGACAGTATTTTTTCTGGGAGGGGAGACACTCTGCATTCAGTTCTCGCTTGTATTTTCATTTTTAGAGCTCTTAGCACTTCACCGCTAATTAACTTTCAATAACTGTCATAGGGTTACAGTTAGTCAGCATGAATCAGACAGAAAATGTAGCTTTAGGGGACCACACTCTGTCAAAAACTATTAGAAACCTTTGCTTGATTTCCGAGGAGAATATACTCGCTCAAGCAGGATATAGCAGCTATTAGGCAGCGTTCTCCTGCAGTAAGAAATCCTCAATAAAAGAGACTCAGTGGTTTTGGTAACAGCCCTCCTTTCAGGGTGGCTCTGAGTAATTTCACAGCATTTTCCTTTCTTCCCGTTTGTTTGGCTGGTTTCCTAAATGGTGGTGGTGCTCAGGCCAAAGCTGGGCTTCTGAGCTTAAAGGTGGTATTTTTACCTGTTTGCTCACAAATATAATTCAAAACAGGGGGAGAAGGGGGAGGTCACTTATATGTGCAGGCCAGCTCTGCCCTTCCCAGGTCTTTTCAGCTGTGGAAAATTGAGTGAGAACAGCTTTTGGCTGGGAGCACTCAAGAGAAGACTTGGCTGTGGCAGACACCAGTGCTGTTGGTCCCAGCAATGGGAGACATTCCTGGGATGCAGCATGCAGAGCTCTCAAGCTCCATGCATGACAAATTGACACTTTAATAATGGGGAAGGAGGAAGGGGAGCAGTGCGGAGCCATGTCCACAGCATGTGTTTTCCTCCGAGGCTTTTGGAGTCCTGCCACCCCATACACTCTGACCCCTAAAACACTCAACAACATCCACAATGCCCTCGTCTAGGTGTGTAAAAGCTGGCTGCAGTATTAGATGGGATACCAAATCCTCTCGATGTTGCTAATCTATCTTTTTCCACAGAGGCCCCAGGTGCCCCCTGCTGATGATTTATTTGGCCTGTGCAGCAGGACTAGGCAACAGCTGTGTAGGGTGGGGAGGAGCTCCTCTGTGCTCCCAAAGCCCTGCCTGCCTTGGGCTCTTGTGCTGTTGGAAGCAGCCCCCCTTCCCTGCAGCACCTGCAAGGCCTGGCTGAGGAGAAGGCACTCGAGTCCCATTCCCACCCCACGAGGTAATGCTCATTGCCCACTTGCAGCCCGCTCTTTGCTTTCTAGCTGGAGCTAATAGAGGCTTTCAATTTCCAGGTGTGCTGTTAAAATCTCAACACGTTGCTCTGGATGACTAAGGACGCTTCCTATGGTTTATTTAATTTTTCTTTTTTTCCCTTTGCCCTCCCTTCCCCCTCCTTACGTCATCAGTGGGTATAATTTGTTTGCGGAGTTCCAGGGTGTTTCATCTTTCTTTGGCTAGCCCCAAGTGCATGGGGGTTTGTTGAAGCAACAGCACTCTTGATTTCTTAGAGCTGGTGTGTGGGTGTTGGATTGTGTCATTCGTAGGAGGTGAACGTCAAAGGAAGCGGGATCAACTGCTGGAGG
This sequence comes from Emberiza elegans, assembly GCA_024865655.1. Taxonomy (NCBI): domain Eukaryota; kingdom Metazoa; phylum Chordata; class Aves; order Passeriformes; family Fringillidae; genus Emberiza; species Emberiza elegans. The sequence goes on from JALJVW010003518.1 coordinate 4,026,077, forward strand.
TTTGTAAGCCAGGTACTTAATATTTGCTTTCCTGGAAAAGTAAGGAAAAATAGCAAAACAGGCAGCCTTTGAGTCTTTAGTTTTCCCATGTAGTCAGATTAACACAATACCTGTGCGTGCTCAAGAACAGTTTGGGTTGTTTTTGGTTTGGTTGGTTTGGCTTTTTTCCCCTTGGTTTATTCAGAATGGAGAATGACTGTATCTTCTTTTAAATAGTTTCACTTGTTTTGGTGGATTCTGTTGAATGTTTATTCCAGTAACACAAATAATTTGTGTTCTGTTAGTGCCCTCACAAATAATGCGATTCATTATCAGGTACATTATGTTGTCTTTTTATTTGATGTTAAATGGTATCTTCGAGTTAAATTTAGATAGAAGAGCTATTTGAGACTATTTTGTTCATCTCCAACTGTTTTTTTCAGAAGTGCATTAGTCTGAAGTATTTCATGGGCAAAATACTGAGTTATTTTGGGGACAGACAAATTGTCTACAAAAGAAAAGTATAGCTGCTTATTTTTACAGTGGTTTTATGGTAATCACTGTTTTATTTGACAAGTGTAGATACCAAGGTAGATAGAAAATTCCAGCAGATTGCTTCCTCCTAAACTGCTCTAGGGAGCAGGTATCTCTTGCAGTCCTTGTTCAGGCTAAGCTTAAAAATTAAACAGGACAGAGGTGTCCTTTAAAAAAATTATTTATCCATCCTATGGATTAGGCAAAAGGACTGTCACAGCTTTCTTGGCATTTCCCTTATGCTCATTTTCCCATGGCTGTCAAAGGGATCTGTAGGGGAAGGAAAGCTGATGGTGAAGTGTTCATGGAAGGAGTTTTCTGTAATCACTGGAAAAACAGTCCTTCCCTCTGATTTCAGCAAAGTATTGTGGTGTGAATTTATGGATCTCATTGGTATTTCTCCTGATTTACACAACAGTAAGCAGTATGTAAGCATAACAGTAAGTTAAGTAGCAGTGGGCCTTAAATATTTATCTGGTTTATTTTTGGAATGGCAGTTGCAGCTATTTATAGAGCAAGGAAGCAGTGATACAAATCTGACTGGATTCCTTCTTTGCTTTGAATCTGTGAGAAAGAAGCAGTTGGGAATTTTTGACCCTGAGTTCTTATTACATTAAATTTGCACTGATTAATTAATAGGTTATAGGCTTCATTTTTCAAGAGCCTCTGAACCCTTGCTTACAAGCATAAGGGGTCTTGTTACCTCTGTAAAGGAACCTTGATGCAGCCTAAAGGCAGCTGTGAGAGTACACTGTGTGCACAGGGCACATAAATCCTTACATGGATTTATCCATGGGGAATGGTCCCAAGAGAAACCACATTTATGGTGGGTCACTGCTTACCCAGAAACCCCAGAATGGAACATATCCTCCTGTGGGAGGCTGTGCTGGGTGTGGGATGGGTGGATGGGGGTGCTGCTGTGAGTGAGCCTGTGTCTGTGCCAGTGTGCTGGGCAGGGACATTCCCTCTGGAAAGCAGAACTAGGCTGGTGGATGGAGATGCCAGAAGAGAGGGTGCCAGTAGTACATACTGACTCAGAAATCAGCACTTTTGGCCACTGGTTGATGCATGGCTTGGCTTAGTTGTTACCTAAATCTGTTTCCTTTTGATTCCAGATGGTTTGGAATCCACTGATGTTGACATCCTGACTGAATGTCAGACTCCTGGGCTTCACTGCAGCTGAACAACCCTCACCCCATACAGACAGGCAGGTCAGCACCTGACAGGACCAGTTTTATTGCTGCATCCCTCCTGTGGAGAAAGAAGGCTTGCCCACTGCCATGAACTTCAAAACATCCCTCTGTATTTCATTAAAAAACAAACCTTGAGAGCCTGGGAAGGAAAGAGAACTAACATAAGTAGTCAATGCTCTGTGTTTGCTATGAGAAACCACAGAAGGTGATATGGTTCTCTAAGGAGGCCATGGGAGCAATATTTATTTATGGATGACCACATGTCTGCCTGTCTTGTGCCTTCAGATTTATCTTTATACTGAGTGTTGTTTCCACATTTTACAGTAGCCTTTAGTAATTGTCCTGGGATTTGACCAATTTCTTTTGGAAGAATGAATTGCTAGTACTGTTAAACAAACGTGAAAAGAATTATTCTCTTTCCAGCATTTCTTGAAATTAAATTTTAACCCTGGTGTGCTCAACTACCTTCAGGATTAATCTCTGTATTGTCAAAGGAGCCTGTCAAGTCCTTTTAGATCAAAGGAGGCTGTTTTCTATTAAGAAGGTTCTGATGATGTTTTCCAGCTCTTGGGTACAACACAAAGGCAGCCTGTGGCTCTCCACTGCTGTTTGACCCGTTAAGTTTTTGAGTGTCTTGCTGCTTTCTATTTTCTTTGTGTGAGCTCTGCCAGGTCCAGCTCAGGCAGGCGGCCATTGGCACAGCCATAACCAGGCACCTCTGACCTACCTGAAATACCTCCTTGCTCTCTCAGAGCTTGTCTGGTCAGGGTTGTTGATGGTTTCTTTTCACAGCTCACTGTTCCTTACAGCCTGCACCCGCATGGAATCCACCGGTGTGCAATTCCTGTGGCTGGCAAAGAGCACACTGCCTTGGCATGCTTCCCTCCCTTCCCAGGATGCCTGGCCTTCTTAAATTCCTACTTTTCCTGCTTTCAGATACAGTCCTCTGTCATTACACATTTTCTGTGCACTTCTGAACAGGATGCTTAATGACTTTTTTTTCCCCCCCTCACCAGCTCAGAATTTTTTGACTGCTGCATTTGTTCTATTTGAATACAAACATGGGAGAGACAAAGAAATAAGTGCTATGGAATGATTAGGTAGAGATATGCCGGTGGCTTTGCCTGATGAATGGATTTACATTGTACATTACTCACAGGCAGCTTTCCAATGTCTTTCTCTAAAATAAGGTAATTTGTTTAAAGGGCTATCTTTTTGTAAAATGCTGATAAGCGAGCCATACTTGGTGCATGTATGGACATCTAGGCAGGGAGAGCCAGGATAGGATGTACAGTCATTTTGCCCCTGCTAGTCACAGCCATTCCTGCAGGTACCTGAGGAATGCAGGATGTGCCCCAAATAGATTTTAACAAATATTCCCTGATGGAGTCATTTCAGCCTCTCTTGACATCCGTACCAGCTCCTGCTGACAACAACAGGATCTTTGTGACTGTGACTGCAGCAGAGTACAAATGCTTTTCTTCTCCTTCCGTGCCAGACAGCAGTGAAGGTAAAGACTTGCTGTGCTGACTCAGAGGAAAGGTTGAACAAGCCTGGGCTCCTGCCTCTGACAATGGCCAGAGAATCTGCAAGAAAGTCACTTCTCCCTGATTCATGCTCTTCACAAAGTATTTCCAGCTCTGGCACCTATTCTGACAGGATGAGAAAGGATAACATAAAGAAAGAGTGGGGCAAGGTGAGGAGAGAGGCTTACTCTTCAAAGTACTAGCAGGGTTTAGTTTTCTGATCTGGTGCCAAATGCAACAAAGGTACTTGCCAAATGCCCTTGCAGTAGGACTTGTCCAGAGGCTTTACAGCTTTGCACCTCACTCTCTCTCTCTGTCCTGCTGCTCTGATTCTGTTGGAGTCAGTGGGATTCCTCTGGTTCTGAGCCTTGTGACAATCTGGCTTCTCCTGGCTGCAGGACACATCTCCAGAGTGTGAAAGAGCAGGAGAGCCCAGTTCATGCCATTAGCAGGGCAAGGTGCTGGTGAGAGCTGCAAGTTCTTCTTGGCTGTTTGGGACTGGGGAAGGACACGTCCTTCCTGCTGAGCAGAGAGACAGCCTGGTTTATCTACTGTCCAGTTCACCACAGTGTGGAGTGAGAACACCTTCTGAAAGTGAGGGGTGGTGCTGGGCTGGTCCTTGTGGTTCCTACCATCTACTCATGACCAGCCTTGTCTCATACTCCAATTTCCTCTGGATGTGGAGCCACATTCAGCGTTGTTATAAATCTGCCAAAGGGTGTGGCATCTGTACCAGGCTCCTCTGAGGCACAGGTGCCTGGAGGAGCCCGGCTCAGGATTAGGATGCTGCATTATGTATGTATATGATGCTGAAAATGCACAAGAGATGCAGGCACAACAGTGACTCCAGGCTGAAAGTCAAAACTCCTTTCCCAAGCACTTCCAGCTTTTTTAATTGCACAGCATTCCTCTGGCATTTCCAGTTCTATAACATAGATATGAATGCAAAAGGATATAAAATATTTATGTCAAAGTGTTAAAGTTAACCGGCGACTGAGCTTCTGGCTTGGATATTTTCTTTCACTCCTGAGAGGAATAAAAAAACCTAAGCTGTTAATTTCAAAAACAGCATGGTCTGGAAAAAAGAGCTTTTCTTCTGTGTCATTAAACTTCAAGTTTGTTCCCAGAACTGCGTGTCCAAAGGAAAGCATCCCTAGGCAGGTGTTATTTGCCAGCTGACTTGGACCTTTGGCATCTCCCAGCTCTGAGCAAGCTTCCTCAGTGTGGAGACATGCCAGAGTGAGCTTGCAAACAGTTCCCTGCTTCAAAGGAGCTCCAATAGCAAACACACCAGGAGATCCTGCCAGCTCCATAAGCCGAGCAGGCTGCAGTCTGAAGAGGTCAGAAACAACTTAGACACACCTGGAAATACTCATAAAGCCCTTGGGCCTCCTCATTATTGCTCAAGGTGTCCAGCAGCCCTGCAAACATCCAGATGGTGCCTGAGCCAGGCAGGTGTGGCTTCAGCAGCTTGTATGCCCAAATAAACTCAGCAGGCTGGAATCACACAGCTAACGCTTGTCCATTTCTTAATTTGTTTTTATCTAAGTGTCTATAATCCTTGTAGGGAGATAAGATGCTGGCTGATGCTTTTCCACACGTAGAGAGCACAGGGATAAAAATATCCACAGTTGTGTTCAAAGACAGCAGGGAAAAGGCAGCTCCTGCTGGCATCAGGCCAGGGCAGAAACATCCTACTGCACAGGCAGGTGGCCACTGCCTGTGGCACAGCTCTGCTCCTGCCCTTCCAATCCACACTGCCTGTTGTCAGCAACAGCATCTTCCAGCCCAAAACACCCATGCCCACTGAGCTGATCGTGTGTGGCCACAGGATGCCTTAAGACAGAGAATTGCCACTTGCTGAGTATTAAGAAACTTCTAAAACATCTCCAAGTGGCCAAAACTTGCAGTGCTCTAAATCATTGACCAACATTCTGTAGGCATTCTGTATTGCTCTGCAAATATTCCCTGTTGTTGGTTTTGCTTCCAAGCTGTGCATCCAAGCCAGGTGCTATATTAATATAGTTTCTTTTGCTGTGAGTCATAGCACCACAGCCCAGAGAGAGACCATTGCTACATCCACTGAAAATGGAGGCTTCAAACCTTTGAAGAAAAAAAATGGGAAGGTTGTGGAAGGGGGACCCATTGTGTGCATAGAAGTTAAAAATGGGGGGAAACAGGAACAGGGAAACTGTGGGGGAGCAATGGTTGGGGTGTTCCTCAGCCCTTCCCAGCAGAAAGGTGGAACACATTTGGGTCTACTGACTCCCTTTATTTGAAGGATAATTAGCTGTTGAGCTTTGAAGTCTTACCTAGGTGGCTAATGAGTGATTGGGATGCCCAGCAGTGGGGCTGAGTGTTGAGATGAGCACAACCCTCTGGGTTGTTGTTGTTATTATCATATTTCAAGAGTCCCATACCTTCTCAGTGGTTTTTTGTGGGCAGCAGATCTTCACAGCTTCAGAATCAGGGTCTTCTTAGTCAGGGCTCCTTTGAGGCTCTCCCTGCCTGGCCAACCCACCCCCTTTTATCCCAGTTACCTTGACTAGCCACAGCTGCAGCCCAGTGAAGGACATCACAGCTGCAGACCATCAAGGATGACTGGGACCTACCGGGGCAAGGCCTATACACAGATATTCAAATACAATACAGATATTTTACTGGGACTCAAGGGCCACTTATACAATACACATATTTTCAAAGGCCATCTATATTTCCCCTTTTGCTTTTACTTACAGAAGCACATTTAGATGGACATATCTTAGGATTAAGAACTATACACAGATATTCAATTACAATCCTTCAAATACAATACATACATTCTCACAGCTCTTGGCTGTCCCATCCCTACAGTTCCTGGCTCAAAGGCCATCTACAGCCCTCAGCTGTCTCTGCTATCACACTGGGGTCACCAATTGTTGTTATTATCATATTTCAAGAGACCCATACCTTCTTGGTGTTTTCTTGTGGGCAGCAGATCTTCACAGCTTCAGAGTCTCCTTAGTCAGGGCTCCTCCAAGGCTCTCCCTGACTGGCCAACCCACCCCCTTTTATCCCAGTTACCTTGACTGGCCACAGCTGCAGCCCACTGAAGGACATCGCAGCTGCAGCCCATCAAGAATAACTGGGACCTACTGGGGCAAAACCTATACACAGATATTCAAATACAATACAGATATTTTACTGGGACTCAAGGGCCACTTATACAATACATATATTTTCAAAGGCCACCTATACTGGGTCTCCAGTGTTGTGCTGCAGCTGGGACCAGCTTTCAGTGGGGAAGCAGACCAGCTGCTGCTGCTCTTGCTCTGAGCACTCACAAATGGAATTTGCTCCCTCATGAGAAATATTGATGACATTTAAACTGTTTTGATGCAAAGCAATGTGTTACAGCTCCTGTGCTGTTTCTGATTTAGTAGGATTTATATTTCCAGTGTGGCTAACAGGTAGCCAGTGGAAACCTTGCTGTGGATTGTTTGGTATTCCTCAGAAGCACATGTTCTTGAGTCAGGGTGTCTTGTTCCCTGATGCTGCAAAACACCATGCCCTTCCTAGTCCAAAGGCAGCATTCCTGTTTTGTTCACTGCTGGCATTTGTAGGAAAGAAGTTCTTCAGTTTCAGGCTGAAATAATTCCTCTCCAGTCATTTTCAGCTGTACGTTTTCAGTGTATTGGGAGCAGAATGTCAGACTGGTATTGTGTGGGACACGGCACGTGGATCTGCAGGATCTTTTTTGTATTAGAGGCAAGGAGAGATCCTGAAAGCCCTAAATGGCACAGAGAGAAGGTGATGCCAGGACTAGGCAGAGTGAAGGTCAGGCAATGTGGTGCCAGCATGGATGGGATATGGGTGAGCTGGGCTTAAAGAGTCTTGGTTTGGCTATTGGTCCTCTCAAGTGAGGCTTGACTATAAAATCATGACCCTCGGGCAGTTTGGAACTAGGATTTCTTGCTTAGAGATGGAACATTCCCTGCCACAGAAACTGCATTAACTTCTTTAGTGACAGTTTGTAACACACATCCTGGCTGTTTAATTGGATTTATCATGGCTATTGGGAGCATAAATGTGTTTACAGATTTGTTTTGAAAGCTTTTTTGTGTGTTTTTCTCATAGCAAGTCAACTTCCATGTGGTGCAATTATGTTCAAGATGTTCCCTGTAGCACTGGAATAATGTCAGATTATACTGTGTGTGCATGTTGTTCTTCGAAAGGATTTTATCTGAGGCATGATACACTGTGGCAGGAGGAGAAAAGGAGCTTAGTTTTTATTAAGAGAGGTATAAAAAGCTTAAAGCACAAAAAATTCTGTCAAATCCTGTTTCCTTATTATAGGAAATCCTTGTCTCTGTCTATTGAAATGGGAAACTTTTTCCCCTTTAACTTCCTTCCTGCTCCATCCAACTCTGCCAGAACTCAGTGCACACAGCCTGCCACTGCTGTGCCACAGCCTTTCCAGCATTGAAAGGTTGAGGCAGATGCAGCAAGACATTTCAGAGACAAGCATTTAGGGGAAATGAAAGAAGAGATGACTTTCATTTGTTTGAAAAGTGTCTTAGGTTTTCTTTAGTTTACTGTGTGGCCTGGAAAGTTGCAGTGTGTTTGATGCAGTGGTACAGGAGGCCCATGTGAAGCCTGCTCACATCCCCAGCCAGACAGCTGGTTCCAGAGGGATGCTGTGGTACAGGAACCACCCTTGGGTGTCAGGGGCTACAGCACACAGTGCTTACTGTTAGATCTGTCCTTGTCTTCTTTATTTCTTTCATTAGTAGTATTATTAATTTAGATAACAATGCAACTTAACGTGCAATTTCCTGTCTGATGGCAGTTCAGATATTAAATGTCACGTCTGCCTGCTACTTTAATCCTTAACTATGACAAGTTTTCCCAGCACTTCTAAAAGAGACAGTTGTGATATGTCTCACTCCCTGCTGAATGATAGTCAGAACGCCAAATTTGTTCCATGACCCATCATCATCATCATCATCATTATTATTATTATTATTACTACTACTACTACTACTACTAATTGTTGTTATTAGTAAGCCTTGTAAGAGGAGTTGTTTGGAACATCAGCACAACACCTCTCCCCACCATGGGAAAGGGTTTTCAGATGTCACTGTTTGCCGCCTGTCACTCTGAGAAAGGAAAGCTGTGACCAACACACAAAGTTACAGTGAAGGATGACTTTCAGGGACGTGTCTCTGCTCCCTCCTGCTGCCTCCCAAGTCCATCCCCTCCCCACAGAGCCTCTCTGTCCCAGGGAAAAGCTGCCAAGCCCTTGGCTGAGGTCGGCAATGCCATAAACAATGCAGGCATTTGAAAACTAGAAAGCTCAAAGCTCCTGTTCTGGTGACCAAAGGGGTGGATGGAAAGATCAAAGAGGAGGACACACAGCTTGGGAGGGTGCAGTGGGTTTTGGAAGCAAACAGCAGTCAGGCTCAGTGCCTGTGATGCACAGAGCACTGCTGCTGTGCCACAAAAATGCTGATGGAAAGGCATGAGGAGCTTGCAGCTGTGCTTTGCTTCTCAAGGAGCTCCAGGCAATGACCTGCCTTTCTGTCACAAGCTCTAATGAGGTAAGGGAGTAGGAGAAGGGATTCAGGCACACCAGAGCTCCGTGGAAAGGGAAATCCATATGGCAGCTGCTCACTAGAAATGAAGATGAGTGATTTTTGGCAATCAGATTTCTGGTGGCGCTGTGTGGATTCCCACCACTGAGAGTGGCAGCAGAGCTGAGAGCAGTGTAACTCCATGCAAGCTTCAGGTAACAGTTCCCATTGGCTCAGCAAACCCCAATCTGCAGATCTGCTTTGCCAGTTGAAAATTTGGCCTTGATTTTAAAGAAGGGGAAAAAAAAAAAAAAGATAAAAGCCTGAAGCTCTGGGCAGGTATGTAAGAATGTACCCAAGAATGTACAAACACACCTTTGTGGGCTTAATCATGTAGATATTTGTCAAATTTTCCAGAATAGTTTGTATATTCAGAAGAAAATCACCTTATAAAATCAGCATGCTTTGCAGAAACTTGGTGTGCAGACCATTTTACAGAGTTTGGGTTTTTACCCTGCTTCAATCAGAGTAAAAAGCTTGAAAGATGAGCTGTTTGAAAGCATTTCACAAGACCCATGAGTCATGCAAAATCCTATCGCATTTTTCCTCTGGTTGAAATCACACAAGTTACGAATGCTAGAAGAGTTATTAGATCATAGATAAAGAATGCTGCACAATGGGTTGGTGAAAATAAATAAATAAAACCCCCTAATTTCCCTCCAGCTTCTAATTCCCTGGGGAGGACTTCAAGAGGCAAGAGTGGAGTATCACAGCTCACCCTCAAAAAGGAGTGGCATGCAGCTGCATCCCTTGCAGAGCTGCTATTCCTTCTCTTGGCTTCTTCGGTGCTCCAGGCAAAAGGAGATTTTAAAACCACTCCTTTATCTAGCACAGTTAATTTCCCCACCCTGTACCAGCTCAGCTTCTCTGGCAGGTATGTTGGGGGATGGTGGACCCAAGCTTTCATCTGCTCCCAAGTCTTCTGCTAACAAAATTGCCCATTTGTGATCCCACAGAACCTGCTCTGTACCCAGAGAGATCCAGGCAGGCAGGGAGAAGGTGACGCTGTGTTTATGTAACTCAGCCCTACCAGCGCTGCCACTTCTGTCCTGTTAGGATACTGTATCCCCCAGGTATTTTTATTACTAGAATAAATCCTGCCTGGAACGACTGCTGGGATCTGTGGGTAAGTGCTAGGCTGGCCTTTCAACTTTTTTCCCCATATTTATCTCTTACGCCACTGTCACTTCTGAAATCCTTCTCCTTTTAGTTTCTTTTCCCTGAAATGCTGTGGTTGGGCTTCCCAGATGTGTTCCTTGTTGATCAGGAATTTCTAAACGCTGAGAAGGAATTGCAGGAAACCCTAGGCAGTGGGTCTTGTTTGACCATAAACCATAAAAACATTTAATCAGATGGAAAGTCTTGCTTTCTATTTCAGTCACCACTTTTTGGAGCATATATTAGAGGTCAGAAATTAATTTTGGCACAAATAAAGCAAATTCAAGCAAGAGGAGAAACATGTGCCATTTTTGTCAGTATTTTGTGGGGAAAAAAACAACCAGCTGAGGGAAAACAATTATTTTTAATTGCTTACATGATTGAAATATGTATGATTAAGCTGGTGTTTAGCTGAGGGAAATCAGTGTAGTTCAGTGACTGCATGTGGCAGAGAAATAAATAGTTCTTCTCAACAAACCTGAAACATTCTTGCTGTTCAAGAGTTTTCTAATGTTTTCAGGTTCCCTTTTTCACACATTTTTTTCTTTCCCACGGTCATTTCATCCTCTCCCTAAACAGTTCCCTCTGGAGAAGACAATGGAAAAGAGAAATGCAGCAGCAACCTTTGGGCATTCAGCTTCTTCCTTCTTCCCAGCACGGTGTAGGATGTGCCATCTGATCTTCCCTCTAGCAGTGCATGTGAAGGGTCAGTGACAGCCTTGAAACAGGTAAAATTACACCTGTCCTACTTTTGGAAGGTTGCAGAATTGCACACGTTGTAACAAACAGTGATACTAATTTACTGTAAAATCTTCTGTGTATGCTAATGAGCTAGGTCTTGCCAGTGCTAAAAATAAATCTCGGTGTAGAAAAGGCTTACAGAATAAGCAAAATTGCTCATTACCAAGAAAAAAGTTCATCTGTTGTCAAAAACACTTGATCATGTTAGATCTCCAGCTCTCTGTTTCTTTTGGGTAACACCAAACCAACTTATCCCTGCTCCTGAAGGCAGTGGGTGTACAGTTTTAATGTCTTCTGTAGGGAGGATGGTGATACAAGACTTCTCAAAACAGGTAAGAAGATGCATCAGCTCAAAGTAACTCAACCTAATTGTTTGGATTGAGATTTTCCAGAAAGTTTCATTACAGGAAATGTTAGGTAAAGGATGAAGCTCCCAGCGCTGATAGTATTCATCACCTTGGGATGGATCAGCACCTTAACCAGATCATATATTGTTCTGGTTTTGAAAAGAGGGCAGTGAATTTTGGAAAGAGAAAGGCCTATAAAGCAATGGTTGGAGTCAATTTTGCAGCCATCCACACAATACCCAAAGGTGACCATGTCTTTTCTGCTTTGTTTTCTTAGCAAGCCCTTTGGAAGAGGTTCTGTTCTGTATTTCAGTGTATTCAGTGGGCTTTTATTTGTATGTGACCTTTCTCAGTGATGTCAAACTTGCACAGAGGAAAGCAAAGCTGCAGGCTAGGTTTTTGCTTGCCTGTTGCTAAAGCCCAGGTCTCACATGTCTGTGTTGGCCAGCAGTCAGTTTGTGACAGATCACAAGGCTAGTCTTTGCTCCCTTTCATCCAGCTGTCACTGCTGCTCTCTAAGGCACCACCACCTAGGCTGTATGTCAGGAAAAGGCAAAATTTGCTGGTCTGCCTCAAGGAAGCAGCTACAGGAAGAAAGCAGTGAGGCTCCTTACTCTTGATCCCATGGTGGTGGCCACTGGTGGCACTGGGGACAGCTGCTGGGGCTGGTGATGTGTGTTGTGTGCTCCCAGCTGTCCCAGGGGGTGTTGCTTTGATGCAAGGATCTGAGGTGATCACATGTGTCTTGATGGGTTAGAAAAAGAAAATTTATGGTTTGTTTATGTTTTATTTATGTGTCTGACAAGGATGGGTCAGAACCCCCTAGTGCTGGATCCCAGTGACAAGACAACCCCAGTTTCAGGGGATTGGGAATGAATGTGTGAATTCAGCAGGGACAAAATCACAAAATTGTCTAAGCTGGAAGGGGCCCACAAGGATCATCAAATTAAACTCTTCGATGCATGGCCTCTACAGGGGCTTTGATGAACCAGCTACAGAGTTTAGCAGAAAACATAACACTCCCCCTTTTGCAAAGAGAGTGACTTGTAGGCATTGAGTCAGGGCTGCCTTAAAAGACAGCAAACTGCCTGCTTTATAGGTTTGGACAGATGTTTTGCCACGTGAAGAGCACTTTCTGTAAAATGCAAAGTGTATGTTTCTTTGTTGTTGTGCAGTGGATGTTCCCTGTGCTGGTGTGTCGCCATGGTGCTGGACTGGGGAAGCTGAACATCAAAAGCTTTAGGGAGCTGTATGGCTCAATTGTTTCTGCTTTCATCATCCATTAAAAAAAATCTAAATGGAAGATGAGAACTGCCTGCCTTAGGTTCATATGGAAGCAATTGTAGGACCAAGCAGCAGCAGGGTACTTTCTCAAAGATGAGTAGATGGTTGGGCCTCTACAGGAAATCTGCAGCAAACAGATAATTCAAACATAACTTTTTGAGACTATGGGATGTAAATGAAAAGAAATAGCTAATCAAAAGGAGAAAACACTGAAAGGAAACATCTGATGTCAGGAGCTGTTGGCTTTCATTCTGATATTCTTGGGTTTTTTTCTGTATATAGCTTTTAGAGTGCCCTTAAGTCTTCTCAAAAGGTTATTACTCTTCCAGTGGCATTAGAGAGGCTGAGATGATATTTGCAATGAGGGTAAGTGACTCTCTTGAGGTTTTGGCACCCACAGCTCCAGATTAACTGGAAATGTAGGCATTTAGTAAATCTGAAAATAAGTGCCTCTTGGCCCTGTGGACTTCAGAGAAGTCAACTGGAGTTTTGTGAGAGAGACCAGAGCAGGAACACAGTATATTGCACACAAGGGATGCATTTTTAGAAAAATTAAGCCCCCCCAGACCGCATGCCAGCTGATAAGGTAGTGGCCACCATTCTTTTTGTCCAGACTATCTCATCAATGGAAGTCTGGGAAGCCCTGCTGTTAGTTCCATTGATGGGAACAGCGAGATTTCCCTTTCTGGTATTAGTTTTGGCTGACCAGAGGTGTAATTCTTACAGATTTCTGTTATTCAAAATCTCCTCAGGTTTCCAGTTTTCCAAGGTAAAAGAGCTCCATTTGAGGTCCAGAGGGGATTAAAGCAGTGAGTGCTAATCCAGAACTGGTTTTTGAGGTGCTGCACTGGTAGGGAGATGGCTTCAACCATGATGAGGTGGAAGGCCAGGAGGCACCTGGCAATCCAAAACCAGCTCAAGAGACAGAAGGGTAATACCAATGAGCCATATCCCATATACACAGCTCTGTCTCAGTTGTACAGAAATGTTCCCTGCCTCCCCAGCAGTCACTAACCCACTGGTTTTCTTCCAGAAAGTAAATCCTTGACAGACTTGAAATGATGAGTAATGACTCCACTTCTTCCATTCCAGCTGCCACACAGGCAAGTACGTTGGTCGCTCATTGACCCAGCAAAATTTGAATGTCTTCCCCTTCTCTTGTTGTCCCATGTCTACCCTATCACTTAGCAGCTGCTTGCTGTTATGGCACAGTGGGACCACCTTCTCTCAGCATGCACTGTAATTGTTTTTACAAGAAGAAAGAAAACGCTGGTAGGCAGTGGTACACATCTAGGGAAAATGTCAGCACTTAAACCTGAGCCTTGCTTTTCCCTCTGAGCTGTCAGAGCTGGATCCTCTGCCCTTCCTTACAAGTGGGTTTGAGGAGGTGGTTGTTTTGGCTGGAATTGGAGAGGCACAGGTGGTACCACCAGCTGTAAATTGGAGGAGGCACTTCCTGATTATGACCACTGCCTACACACAGATCACTGCCAAGAGAGGAGCTGGAAGGCACAGAAGCCTCTCCTTACTTGGAAAAGGAGGGTAGTCATCACTCCCCTCTCCTGCAGGCTTTCACCTGTACACTTTGGGCTTCTTTGTCAGTGCTCGGCTTCCTAAAATGCTGTGGTATGAACAACCCTCAGCCAGCAGTGAGAGATGGATAAACTGAGGCACAGAGTATTTAAATTTAGGTACCTGGGTCTGTATATACAAATGCACAGCATGTTTGAAAGCCAGCTTACTTTTTTAAGAGGCTTCAGCATGGATTCAGATGTCTAGTTAGCCATGGCAAAGTAAGTGGTGAATGGCTTCCTGACCTCTGCAACATCAAGATTTTGCCCTCTGGCTCTAAATGTCAGTGGTGAGAGGCTTGTACCAAGCTGCAGAGCAAGCACGCAGCAGGCTCACCTGTGAGGAGTTTGGAATGTTGCTCTGGGAGTGGGGGGAGGGATTTCAGAGGGCACCAACAGCTGCCTGGTCTCAGCTGCAAGCACACACCCCATTTGCACTTATGCATTTTTATTTCCAGGTTACAATTTTTTAATTATTGCCTGGTGCTCATGTCTCCACCTTCACATCATGGAGACCTCTGTTAGCTGGCCTTGACTTGCCTGTCTCCAGGAAAACTGGGCTGCCTTGTCACCCCATGTGCTGAAAACCCTTTCCCTGAGGTGATGCCTTGGCTTCTTGCCACCTCACAGTCTTGGTTTCCATTTCTTGTCCTAAATGTGGATCCACCTCATGGATGGATCCACAGCAAGTGAGGGAGCGGCACCGGAGGGTTCACTCACCGCCTGTGTGCTCCACACCCACGAGCAGCAGGAGAGAGAGAGCCAGATTAAAAGATTAAAGTCCCAAACTGCAAAGCCCCTTGGGCTCCTGATGAGATCTGAGTGCCTGCTGTGAGGCCAAACTCCCACTCCGGGGGTGCAGAGCTGTGTGCGCTGTCGCTCACCAGCTGCTGGCTCCCAGCATCCCCTCACTGGATTTACAGACCAAGAATTAAATAACAAACCAGTTTTGCCCTGATGGAGGGTCCTGAGTGATGCCTTGGCAATACCCAGGGGTTCAGGGGATGGCTTTATGCTCCCCTCGTTGCACACCTGAGTTTTGGGGTTGGTAGCTTTCACGGGCACCTTGCTTGCTTGTGTTGTGGTGGCTGGATTGCTTTGCTTGGGATGTGGGATGGGGCTGGAGAGGGAGGGGTGGCAGTCAGCAGCATGGTAACCACCCAGGGAAGGACATGAGTCCTTTGGTGCCATCTGGTCATCTCTTAGAGGTCTCTTACAAGCCTCACCCTAGCAAAACTACCACTAGGTGTGTGCTCACAGGCTGTGTATTTCCCCCCCCCCCTTTTTTTTTTCCTCCCATTTGATCTCTATTAGGACTGGGCAAATAATTGCCTTTTTGAATTAATGGCTGAAAGGCACAGAAGTCAAACTGTCACAAGCAGTATTACTGTGTTTCTGTCTGTAATTTTTGTTAGACTAAAGCAGTGAGTCCGAGTCAAAATGATGATTCCAGCATCACCAAAATACTCAGCATGCTGAGCTCTCAAAAGCAATTTCTTCCCAGTTTTTCTTTTTTAATATTGTTTTTATATTTCCAAGTGCTTTTTTATTAGAAACAGGTCATTTCAAAGCAAAAAGTTCAGCCCTGCTCTTTTGAAAGTGTTGAAATAGTATATTTTGGCTTCTCAGGAGTTGTTCCTCCTTCTCCTCCCCGTGCTTTTCAGACGAAGCTCTTTGTCAGACACAGGCTGAAGCTGTGAAGATGTTCAGCTCTGGAGCTCCCTGTTTCAGCACATTTCCCAGCTCTGCTTCCCAAGGTGACACCAAAGTACAGTGTGTGCCAGCACCTTCTGGCCCTTGGGACTGTGTGGTGGCCACACAAGCAGTGCCAGAGTGGCCATGGGCTGCCCATTGTGCAGCCCTGCCCTGCCTCCAGCTGAGGAAGCACTGGGATCTGTGCCTCCAGGGAGAGTGGCAGCAGGACCTGTGTTTCCCAAGCTGCTGAAATGGCCATAACCAAAATATCACACAGGCACAACACTAAAATGGAGTAATTTCCAGGTTTCTGCCTGTTTTGAGGAAGACTAAAGGCTAAGTTTTAGCAAAGTCTTTTTGCATTATCTGTATGCTCATAGGTCTTTGTGATGCATCTGTATCTTCCAACTGATTATAATTAGTGCACTGTTTTATTTACATAGGATTAATGTAATTCAAATGACTAGATGAAGTTCTTTGATCTCCAGGGTACAAGAGGTGAGATTATGATGATTTACGATTTTAAACAGTCGCTCCTGGCCATAAAATCTATTCATTTGAAAATCAATAGAAAGATATCACTTGCCATGTTGATGAGATAACTTCCTCCTACTCAGCCCTGACCCTATTCTCCTAGCTTGCACCGTCCTATCAAGTTTGGATACCTTTTTTTTTTTTCCTGAAAGCTCTGCTCCACCTGATCCTACACAGCCCTTCTGGGTCTGGGGTACTCTCCTTTTAATTTGAAGCCACTTTCAGATTTATATCCTCCAAGTATACAAACTCTTCTTCAAAACTCTTTTCCCAACCATGCATTCAGTCAGATGGTGTAGCTGCCAAAAATATATGCAGCTCCATATCTGTTCTTTGTTGCACTGGATGAATTTGTAGGTGCGGTGTATTAGAGACTGTAAACTTTCTGATCTCTAATGAGGGCTGTTGTCTGTTCAGCAAGTCCTGCCATTGCACAATGGTATGAATATTTATGATGCTAAATAATAATGCTTGTCTCTGACCCTCTTCATCAGCAGATCTAGCATTGCTTCACTGAGGAAGCAGTCGAATCATTATCCTAATATCCAGATGGGGAAACTGAGGTGCTGCAAGGTGAAATAACTTGTCCAATGTCAGCAAAGGAGAGCTAGAAAGAGATGCAGCTGTCTCTGTCCCCAGCTACACGGTACAGCCACTAGACCCTGCAGCCTTCTCAATGACAGCTCATGAAATTTGTCTTTTATGCCACGCAGTCTTCTCTATTAACAGCAAGCAATTCCAGTGTTTTCTTCACAGGTATTAATAGCCTCCCTGAGAAATATGCTTCAACATGCATTTTCAGCAGTACTCGTGTGTGTGTTGTGCCCCAGCCAGCAGCTGTGACCTGCTGGGAGGAGGCAAATTGGGGCGAGGTTGCACCCACACCCCTGCACTCTGCCCCTGTGCTCCAGCACCCCTCTGCTCCTCCAGTGGCAGTCAGGGAGGTTGGGACCGACCACGGAGATGTTCTGCAATACCAGCTGCTGTGTTGGCAGCCTTGGAGTTGCCTCTGGGTCTGACTTACTGTCTTGTCTCCTTGAATATAATTGCTCACTGCTGATGGCTTTTTTTTTTCCTTTCCATTTGATTCTGTAGCACTCATACTCTACTCAGATTCCTCATCAATCTCGCAATCTGGGGAATCTGAGGAAACAGAGCTGATCATCTGCAGACTTCTTCTGCACATTATGAAAGTGTCCCTGTGCCATGTGTGATTCCAATCTCTTTTTCCTCTAATCAGACAGAACATCAGTGTGTCAGACTGCACCAGCCAGGTCTGTGTGCTGGGCGGGGAAGGACGGAGCTGCTTCTGCGGAGGTGCTCCCAGCTCCCTGGAGGTGACGGCACATCTCTGGCTTCCCCCTCCCTAACCCTTCCACCTCCCCACGCTGCTCAGCTCAGCCTTGCAGATGTTCCATGGCAGGGCATGTTCCATGTTCCATGTTCCATGTTCCATGCCCGCTGGGGCACGGCTGCCTGAGCAGCACTGGCTGCAGGGAGTCCTGGGGGAGTGGCAGAACGTGTCTGCGTGGCACTCTGCGTGTGCCGCAGCTGAACCCATTCCTCGCTCTTTGGAGGTCTCCAGGGACCAAATCACTCCCTGGAATTGGCCAGAATTATAATGATTTCCACTCAGGTACCTTAGCACGGTGGTAGAAAAAGCATGGATAGAAGGTTGGGTGGGTTTATGTGGGTGCAAGGGTGCTCTCTATACATTACACTGGAATGGTTCATCACAAGCTTTCCAGCACTCTGTAGGGCCTCTGTCATGAAGATCAGACTAGGCAGTCCCCACTAGGTAAGGGCATTAAATTTTGGCATTTATTCCCTAGCTTGTAAGCATTTTTGGAAGGAAAGGAGATCCGAAATAGAAGTGAAGTTCTGTCACCTTCATCTTTTTTTAGTGTTTTATTCACTTAGTGTTACAATTTTTTGCTTTTACCTACCTGTACTCTCAGTACACTACAACCATTTCAATACTGAATGGAACAGCTGTAAAATTAACACAACTCTATCCATCCCTCCCTTCCCATTTGTGCAGGGCAACATCTAAAGGACACTTTTACCTCCAGATGTCAGGACATGTGGGAGAGGGAGCAGACTCAGAGCTTGTGTGTCCTCTGTGGGATGCAAGCAGAAACAGTACCTAGATAGGAAACTGTTTGAATGTTAATGATAGGACGGTGCTAAAAAATACTTTAGAAACACTTCCCTGCTTTTTTTGCTGGGGAAATTTCAATTTGTTGGTTGCCACTGGCTTTTTGCCCAGCATTCTCAGATCTGCTGGTGAAGGGAGACAGCAGAGCACGTTTGTCCTATTCCTCTTCCCCAGAGTGAGATGCCAGACTGGAGCAGATATGCTGCTGTTCCTAAGGACACACTACAGTGGAGGCTACAGTCTGTTCAACCCTTTCCTACACCTGCCTTGATGTATTCAGTAGCGCAGGGCAGGGCTGTTACACCTCACTCACTAGCAGCCCCTGGAAGCAGAGCTCAGTGGTGCGAGAATCTCCACAGATCCATTGGAATGCTCCTGGAGCACTGGTGTTAGTCTCCCTGTCCTTAGGACACACACTCACAGCCCCAGGCATGTGCTATCCCTGCATCACAGCATTATCCTGGGTGGACTTCAGCGACGTCCCAGGAGCTTCTTGTGGGAGAAGGGATTAGTGTTGGGCACCCCTGGTTAAAATTTGCCTTTCCACCTTGATGTGCATTGTTCCTGCTCCTTTTTTTTTTTTCCACGGGAGTGGCTGAATTTCTGTAGCACGGTCTATAAAGCATTTAGGACGAAAAGTCTATAGAAGTGTGATACTAATAATATTTTACAGCTTTAATTACCATGATTGTAGTGCCTAGAGGCGTATGCAAAAACATTTTGAGTGGGTGGAGGGGAGGCAGTGCTGTGAACATTTTTGTGGTTTTGCTGGGCAATGTGCAATGGAGTTTTCTCATGGGAACCACAGCATGCCAGGGAGAAAAGCTGCCTCTGCCTCCTCATCTGCCCTGCTGGGATACTGGGATCTTTGGGATCACACCCCAAAGACGAGGAGACAGCCCCAGCCACTCCAGTTCTGGGGAAAAGCTGGGCTGACCCACACTCTGCTCTGAAGAGGGGCTCTCGGGGCAGGTGCTGCCCGTTCCTCCAGGCTATTTTTCCCCAGGCATCATCCCTTTTGTGCAGCCAGCTTCACCCGCGGGGTGATTTCAGATTGGGCAAGCGCTGATTTGGGGCAGGGCGCTGCCAGCAGGCTGGGGAGCAGCGTGCCTGGCCCGGCTCAGGGTGTGCAGGGCAGACAGAGCTCCCGCCGGCCGCCCACCCGTGCGTGCCGTGCCTGCGTGGGCACGCCAGGGACACACAGAGGGCTCCTGTGTGACACCCACCAGCGCCCTGCCCCGCTGCCAGCACGCCCAGCACCATCCAGGGTCACAGCTCGCAGGGAAACTGGGAAATACCCCGTGCAGGAACGCAGGTTCTGAGAGTTTGGGTGGTACAAAGGGAAAAGGGTAGGGGAAAAAGGGTGCTTGCATTTCCCCAGCTCCAGAATGCATCCTGCGCGCTTAGAACTTTCTTAAACTTTGTTCCTAGATGATTTATTAATTTTTGGACGTTTTTATTTAGTTTTAGTCACAGTGATTTGACATAGATGCTACAAAGCCTCAGCCTTCTATTCGAAAAACTGAAGGAGAAATTCAATTTTGTTTGGAGCTGTTTACCAAGGAGCCAGGTCATGACTCTGCCTCCTGCCTGACCCTGCTCAGACAAACAGCCAAGGTATGAATTAGAAAGCAAGGGAAAAGGAAACGAAACCCTGTGTGAAAGGTATTCCCAGCTCTAGGCAGAGCTGGACGTTGCCTACAGGACAAGATTATTTTATGAAGGGTTTTTTTCCCTCACTCGCTATTTTTTTCCACAAATGTAGTGTTTTTCTATTGTCATCGGCACTAAAAATGAGAGTTAATTTATTACTTATTACTTAATTTTATCACTGAAACATTACTTAATTTTATCACTGAAACATTACTTAATTAAAAACTCATCGTTTAACCAATTCTCCATCAGTAAAACAACTACACGCTCCCATTTCTCCTCGCTCCAATCGACACTTGGTACTTTCGCACCGGTTTCTGCGCGTCGCACCCCAGGCCGGCCCTTTCAGCCCCCCGGCCGCCCCGGGGGCGGTGTGCCCGCCCGCAGGGCGGCTATGCGCGGTTCCCGGGCTGTTTTCCCGAGGCAGGGCCGTCGGGATCGGCGCAGTTCCCGCGGGGGCGGCGCGGGGGGGTCGCGGCCCCGGCCCCGGCGCGCTCCGGCCGCGGGGGGGCGCTGCCGCTGCCGGTGCCGCCCCGCCGGGAGCTGCGTCACGCGGCGGCCGCGCGTGGGCGGGCGGCGGAGCGCGCGCGGGCTCTCCCCATGTGACCGCGCGGGAGGGGGCGGCGAGCGGGGGGGGGGCCGCTCCCTCCCTCCTCCCTCCCTCCTTCCCTCCCCTCCCTTCCCCTCCTTCCCTCCCTCCCTCCTTCCTTCCCTCCCTGCCGCCCGCTCGGCCCCCGCGCACGGCGAAGGCGCGGCCGCGACGAGGCGAGGTGCGGCGGGGCGGCCGCGCGCCCCCCCGGCGGTGGCGGCGGCAGCGAGGCGGTGGCGGGGACGGGGACAGGCTCGCCCACCCGCCCCGTCGATGGGAAAGGAGGAGCCTGGGCGGGGGGGGCGCGGGCAGGAACTTCGGCGGGGCTGAGTCTGCGGCCCCGGGACGGCACCGAGGGGAGCCCCGGGCAGCCGGCGGCGGCGGCCAACTGCAGAGTACGTGCGGGGCGGCCGGGGGGCGCGGGCAGCGCGGCCCCGGCGCCGCGGGGCACGGCCGGAAGGAGCGGGCGGGTCGTGCGTGGGTGATTCCCGGAGAAATCCGGCGCGGGGGGGACGGGCGAGTGGGAGGAAAGTGCAGAAGCGTCCCCGCCGTGTGCGCCGCGGGCGGGGGGCCGCGGGGCGGGGGCGGCGGGCGGGACGGCGCGGCCGGGCCGGGCGGAGGCGGCGCCCCGGCGGCGGCCGCTGCTCCGGCGGGGTCCCGGGCGCCCCCCGGGCTCTGCGGGGCCGCGCCTCTCCCCGCGCGGACGGCGGGGGTTGTGCCTGAGCGGCGGCGCCCCGCGGGGCAGCCCCGACGGAGAAGGCGCCCCGGGAAGGTTCCTGTCACCGGGCTCGGCGGCCGCGAACTTTGTGCGGGGAGCGCAGCTGCCCGTCCGTGCCCGCCGCGGGGTTTCCTTCCCAGGAGCTCCATCCCTCGGTGCGGGACCCTGCTCCGGAGGTATTTGTGCGCTCGTCTCGTCCTTACGCGAAGGGTGTTTTTGCACGTTTCGAGTTTCTCATTAGTTGAGGCGAGGTGCGGGTTTGTACGTAAACGCGGAGCTCACTCATCGGCTGTATTTTGGCACATCTCAGAGCTAGACAAGACTATTTAATTTGCGAAGTCTCTCTTCTGCAGCTACATGTAATTTTCTCCTCCTGCTAAAAGTCCTTTGGAAACGCTGCAGAAATGTAATGAATATGCAAAGCAGCCAGCTCTCAAACCCAAACCCAGTTTGTCTTCAGAGACTTTGCAAAACGCCCAAAGTCATCAAGATACATTATGAAATAATCACTTTTGCCTAAAATACAGGGATGTGATGTTTCACACTTTCTCCTTGTATTCGTAATTAAATTGGTGACAGCTCAATTAGAATTCACCTGAAATAAAATCTCTACAATCGGTTCGAGTTGCTCGGTTGCTTTTACTTCCCGTGCAGCCTTAAAAAGCAGGAAAGCTGCTCAGGAAGCCCTGGTCCCATGCGTACATCCCAGAGCTCCCGAGTTTTCCTTCTCCCGGTGCTTCACCCACATCCAGCACCTGCCCGCTTCAGCCGCGCACCTTCCTGCCACCTCCGGGAAGTGTGCGGCTCCGGGCTCGGAGCGGGCACGGCCGGGAAGGGACCGGTGCTTTCCCCTGGTTCAGGATGCTGAGCGGGGCTGCCGCTGCCCCGCTGTCTTGATAGAGGGAGCAGGAATAGGTTGTGATTCCTGCACTAGCTGTTTACAAATACTTAAGAGCGCTCTGCGGTGTCTCTGTGGTTTTTGTTTTCCTTTTTCCCAGGAGTTATGTTTGTGGTCAGAGTTAAGGTGACAGCCAGCGTTTGGAGAGGAGGGCATGGCGTGTGGGGTGATGGGCTGTGGATGTGAATGAGGTAATGTGGAAAATCAGAATGCATGGTTGTGGGTTGCAAAGGCTGAGTGAAAATCTAACTTGTGATTTCCTGGTTCTCCCGTGGCTATAACCGTATGCAGCCTTGTGTTTATTTTAAACAGCTTTGTCTGCTGTGGGGAGTTTTCTGGCTTCTTTGTTCTATATGTGAAAAACATAAGAGATGGCTGCTCTTCCCTGTGTGTTCTGACACTTTTCACTGGTATGGACAGCAAGCAAAGAAGAGGGAGAAGTAGTGGCTGAAGTGCTGTGGCTGTGTTCATTTATTCCTGTAGACCTCCCCTTGCCAGGTTAGCACTCCTGCCTCTTGCTGGAGAAAGGGTTTGCAGTTGTGTTAGATGTACCTGCTCACTCCTCAGGCAGCAGATCGTTCTGGCTGCCTTCTTAGGATTTGCCAGAGGACACGACCACGTTGGTTTGGGATCACAGATTAGACAGCCTAAGGCTTATTGAGCAGGCTGCAGAAGAGGAGGATCACACATGGTGCCCCAGGGTCTTATCCAAGATGCTCTTCCTGGTGAGGAGCAGACACAAGTGTCCTGGCTGTGAGCTCTCCCTGTGTCTTCTTATTGTGTAACCTCTTCTCGTGCTCACCCTTTGCCCCAAAAGCACAGTCCCCAGTGCACTAAGAAATGAGAACAGTGGTGGAAAGCAGTATTTCAGGGCTCTTAGATACAGCTTAAAGGTCAGATGGAAGATGTGGGGTGCTGAGACTTGAGTGGGTGTGCTAAGGCTTTGCGTAGCCGGCCGGGTGAGCAGGGCCAGCAGCAGCGCCAGGTGTCCTTTGGGCTCGCAGTCTCCCTGTGCTGCTTTCTCAGCAGTCCTTGCTCATTGCTTGTCCTCTTGCTAAGCCTCATCTTACTCCTGCAGGTGGACTAGCATAGCTGCTTCCTGGGCTTTGTGGGCTGGGAGCGGGGCAAAGCAGGGACCGGAGCGCTCGTGTTTGGAGAAACAGCGTAGCTGGGAGAGTCTCGGAAAGGGGAGGGAGCCTTCCCCTTGGGACAGTTTAGAAATAACTTGGGATGGCATTGAGGTGAGTGCTGGAAGAACTGTTTAATGCAAGGAGAAGAGAGGTTAAAAGGAGGAGTGTTGGAAAGTGCCTTCTCTGCAGAAATCGGTAGCAGTCGTATGTGGAAAAATTGCTCGGCCCTCTCAGGAGTTACTGCACTGAATTTGAAAAACAGCATGGGTCTTTAAAGTATGAAACAAAGGGATTTCAGCCTTGCTTTAAATGCAAATCAACGCAGTCTGAACCGTGGACTCTGCTGATGCCTCCATAGTACATATTAATCCAGTTTTATCTGTCATGAGGAGATTTGTTGATTAGAAGCCTCTGGGTAAAGGCTGCTCGTGGACTGGTGCTGCTCTTCCAGCCTGTGGGCTGGAAAAATGAGTTCAGTTCCATGGCTTGCCTGGAGCTCTTGGGCTGTGTGTAATTTCACTGCCACCGTCCTCCCAAGATTCAATTTAGCTCTCTGCACAAAGTCCATTTATGTAGATTTATGTAGATTTTGTGCTAAGATGAATAACTTTCAGAGGAAATGGGCCTTCTTTTAAAAG
This sequence comes from Emberiza elegans, assembly GCA_024865655.1. Taxonomy (NCBI): domain Eukaryota; kingdom Metazoa; phylum Chordata; class Aves; order Passeriformes; family Fringillidae; genus Emberiza; species Emberiza elegans. Next base: position 4,050,035 of record JALJVW010003518.1, read on the forward strand.
TTATATAAGTTAATTTGTGGTATTGATGATGTAAAGTCAGCATCATTTTAAATGGGAGGGTAGGAATAGTTTACTGGAATGCCACTAAACCATAAGCTATTAATTTTGTTTTTCTTGACAAATTTTGTTAAGAATGGGAGGATTTTTCTAAGAAATTCTGTGAAATTGCTCTTTTTAAAACAGTGAATTCTGTGCCCTGTGAAGGATTACCTTTAAGTGATTTTCTTCCTTTTCATTGTTTCTTGTATCTTTGAATGTTGACGGTACTTGGTTGATATCCTGCAGTTAACTATTCTTTCCAAAAGCCAAACTGTGTTACTAAAATATGTAGCTCTTAATAATTACAGTTTCACCCTGAGTTCCAAAGTGTGTGGTTTATTAGCTCTTAAGCTCACCAGCAGCTCCTTGAGGTAGCTGTTTGAATCTAAACTGCTGTCACTGCCCTTCTGCTTTACACATACTGGCACACATATCAGGAATGATATGTTCAGCTGGTGGTTTGGGGGTTTTGTATGTTTTGAGTCTTTTTTTTAATTTCCCCTGGGCTTCATCTCTCTTCCTGAAGAGATTGACTGTCAGTATCCTGTTGCTGCCACATGCATTCTGGGAAGTTTCTGTTGGCCTCCTGATTTTATTTTTCTCTAGTAGAATTAAATGAGAATTTTGCAGCAAAAGCCTCGTCTTCCAGATGCCTCCAGAATAGAGGTTGGGCTCTGCTTGTTTTATCTGTATGTTTGACTTGCTGAAGAAAAGGCTTATATTGTGAAAGAACCACAAAAATACCCAAACCATTTTTTACACGATTTTTCATGCTTTACAATATGCAAAAGCATGTACTGTAAAAATAATTTCTCTCTGACTTTTACTTTTGATAACCAATCTCCCAATGCCCCATAGCAAATGTATTTGCTTGCATTGCAGTTTTGGAGGAAGGGGAGTTGCACAGTATTAAAATACTTTTTCCCTAGTGTGTGCAAATCTTTCTGTAGGTGTTGTTTTTTAGGTTACTACTGTGTGTTTTTTCAAGTCCAGTGTGATAGTAGAGCCAGAGCAATGTTAGCAGACCTGCTCAATGTTTTAGTTCTGTTGCTTTCTCAACCAACTATAAATTACATGCTTTAGACCTTATTGATTGGTGGTTTAGCTTAATACAGTAATACTGGAAATTATCTGCTTGTTTCTGTGAAAGCCACCACAGAGTGAAGAGGTGTGTGTGCGAGATCCTGAAATTCTCTGAGGAGTTTATTAGTTGTGCTCTAACTGGATAAGGGGTTTATGAAGTTGAAACTTGTGCACATGTTTTTTCCTGCTGCTGTAAGAGCTGAACACTGCAGAGGTCTGTCTGTTGGGAGCCTTTAAGCACAATTGCTGTGTTGCTGAGTGGTATTTCATGTCTCAAGTGTCTCAATGCCAGGCAGCCTTGTTAGCAAATGAAACGGGCAGGTGAATTCAAACTAAGGTTTTTAAACTGTATGTGTTGGGAGTCCATCAGTATTTTAGCTTTGTCTGCAGCTGTTGCTGCCATAATTAAGATCAGCAGAGGCATTAGATCCCTTTTATGTGAAACAGGTAAAACTGTGGAAATACTTGGTTCTTAAACACTCTTTTAGTGACCCAACTTCATTAATCCTCTGGGGTTCTGTGAAACACTTTTCTTCTTTTTTTTCCTTTTACAGTCCTCCACACTTTCTATGGGGGAAAAATGATGTGACAGTTAGGAAGAATTGAAACTGATGAGATTTTATTCTTCAGGGAATCGAGTATTCTGTAATCCTTCAGAATGTATTTTGTGATCATTTTGATCTTAAGATATAAAAGAGAATCGAGTAGAATCTGTGAGCAATATTGGCTGACATTCTTAGGAACAAACATGAAGCGGGAATGTTGAAAACAAGCTGGCTTCGTGTTTGAACCATGCTTTTGTTGGTGCATCACAACTATCTGCTGATTTGGTTTCTTTCAAAAATGTTTCCATTAAGTTAACAAGTCAAAAAGTAGAGCTTTTGCCCCTTACTCATTTCTGTGGGTGTTCTTGGAATGAGAGAAAGATATGCTGTCCTCTGAGTTGACAGCCTTATGCAAAGCTGGGTGGCGGGACAGCACATCTGGGTGTCGGTGCTTTGGTGCTCATCTTCTCTCTGTTCTTACTGTTTGCAGGTTCTGTCGTCCGTGATGGCGTCAGCTCTGCCCAGAACCCTTGGAGAACTGCAGCTGTATCGAATACTACAGAAAGCAAATCTCTTATTCTACTTTGATGCCTTCATTCAGCAGGGTGGTGATGATGTCCAGCAGCTCTGTGAAGCAGGTGAAGAGGAGTTTTTGGAGATAATGGCTCTCGTGGGCATGGCTAGCAAGCCGCTTCATGTCCGACGGCTGCAGAAGGCTTTGAGGGACTGGGTCACAAACCCTGGCCTTTTTAACCAGCCTCTCACCTCCTTACCAGTCAGCAGCATTCCAATATATAAGCTGCCAGAAGGGTCTCCTGCGTGGCTGGGGATATCCTGCAGCAGTTACGAGAGGAACAGCAGCACCAGAGAGCCTCACCTGAAGATTCCGAAATGCGCTGCCACAACGTGCGTGCAGAGCGTGGGCACGAGCAAATCTGACGTGGGGAGCTTATCACTGCAGAGCAGCAGTGAGCCCAGGCTCTGGCAAGGACACCACACCACAGAGAGTGAGCACAGCCTTTCCCCAGCTGACCTTGGCTCTCCAGCCTCACCAAAGGAAAACAGCGAGACCCTGGATGCTGCTGCTGCTCTGTCAGTTGCTGAGTGTGTAGAACGTATGGTTCCTTCCCTGCCCAAAAGTGACTCCAATGAAGTCAAGGAGTTACTGAAAACAAATAAGAAACTGGCAAAGATGATTGGTCACATCTTTGAGATGAGTGACGATGACCCTCACAAAGAGGAGGAGATCAGGAAGTACAGTGCAATATATGGCAGATTTGACTCGAAAAGAAAGGATGGCAAGCATCTCACCCTCCACGAGGTAAAACAGCTTGAGTGGAACTGGGCTTCCTTCCCTCTTCCTACACCTTTGACAAGATGTGTTTACAGGGTACACTTCTGGTATGGGCACTTCTTGCTGAGTGATGAGAGCTGTGTCTGAAAGTTGTGCATTGAGTGCTGTAGGCAGGCCTGGCCTGACATGGAAATCTCAGGTGCAGCCCAGGTCTCCTTTTGTGGGTGTGTGTGGGTGGGTGTGTGTGTGGGGTGTGTGTGGTGATTTGGTGTCATTAGATTGTTCACTTGCTGGTGTGACCTGTCAGGCAGAAGGTTTAGAGAGTTTGGCACCCAAATAGCAACCACTATCACCCTGAGCATGGCCTTGGGGATTCTAAGGATTTGGTACATTCTTAAAGATGGTCTGTCATGGTATTTCCTTGCAGCTTTGAGAGTGGACTTGTTTGGAAGATCAGTAACTAAAATTCCTTGTGTCTGATGTGATTACTACTCTCTGCTGTCTTCCCTCACCTCAAGACTCTGCCCTGTAGCTTGTACACTTGAGATGAAAAGGATTCTGTCAACAAGGTCCCTACACCCAGTGGCATGGATTATTTTTTTGTTTGTTTGTTTGGATTGGGATGAAGCTTAATTATACAACCTGTGGGCTTTTTTGGCCCTAGTGGCCTTAAGCCTGTCAAGTGATGTGCGGACTGCCTGAGGAGGAAAGGAGAGGATGTCTCCAGTATTGATGGCTGGTTGTAACCTGAATGTTTGTCTTTTCATCCCTGAGAAGCATCCCTTCCTTCTTGTCTTTGAAAGTTCCTGTGGGCCTCCCTTGCTCCTCCTGTGGCATTCCTGAGGCTCACACTGCATGTGTTGTAACGCAATAGGTGTGTCTGTGTGGGGAGTCGTTTCCTAGTGCCAAAGCGCTGTACAAGAGGAGAACAAACATTAATTCAGAGCTCTGCCAAAACGCTGCTGATATGAATGCTGCATCAGCATTTTCACAGTTAACAGTGATTGCAAAATTTCAGTTGGATTTAAAATTTGGCATGTAAGGCTTAGCTCCCAAAAGGAAAGGCAGTGTTTATGTTACAGGAGTGCCAAAAAAACTGTACTGGCTTTAGCCTTTTTTCACTTCAAGAAGTTTTGTAGGTGTGTGATCCATAGCATAAGACTGAGTTCTCTTTATGCTTCTGAGTAGAAGGGCAGAAGGAAACAAGGCGTACTTCTTTACATTTTTGTTTACATATTTACATTTATAAGGCAACTGCACATCACCGGCAGTGACTTGACAAGGGCTTTTACTGCAGACTGGGGAGACACTTCCACAGTAGTCAGCCACATTCCAACCACACAGTTCTAGCTGTACAGCTTACACTTACGTGCTCTGTGGCTTTATGTCAAACACTTATAATCTATGAATTCGTCCAGTGTACAAGACGAGATCTCATCTTACTCCCCTGACCTTGTGGAAGTCTCCCTTGTAAAAGAACAAGTTGTGTATGAGATGGAGGCAGGATTTGAAAGGATTAATTGTGTAGATGCCCTGTATACATGGCTGCAGATTCAGGGTTCAGAGAAAGGGGGTCCTCCTCACCTGAGGATGGAGGCACTCGAGGTGTGCAACGTGTGGCTGTGTGCTTTCAGAGCCTCTCTGGGGTAGCAACTGCAGAAAATGCTCTGAAATCTGGGCAGAGTACTTGTAGGATAATTTTCTGGCATCCAGCAGTGTACTGGAAGGTGGCCTCCAGGGGCACCTTTTGTGTAGGCTCAGGAATGGCTCTGCAAAACTGGGGGGATGAACCCTGGGGTAGTAATTGAAGGAGCAGGATAGCAGTGAACTGGAAGAAAGGACAACTGCTCTGCCTTGTTCATTTTTTTTAGTATTGCTACAGATCTTTACTACATCATTGTAAAACCACGTTTAAAAATGGAATGAGAGCATGGTTTGGCTTTAGGAAATATTTCTATCGCTATTGTGATTAAGGGCACAAGATCAAAGAAGTCTGTGGTTGACTTATGCCTCACTTACGCATGTGGGGCCTCACTGAACTTGATGGGAACTGCACACATGCAAGCAAGAAGAATTTGCTTGTAATTAGTTTACTGTTGGCTTAAAGAGGCTGGATTTCACAAAGTTTTGCCTTGAACAGTTTTGTCTTCATTTTCTGTTTAAGGCAGAAAATAAATAGCAGCAATGAGACCAACTTTTTTTTGTTTAAAATCTGCTAAACCAGATTTTAAAATATGCTAACCAGATTTTACTGCCTTTTGTAAAATCAGCCTTAGTGTGTTTTTGGTTCTGATGGCTTAAGGAGTTTGCTGCTCAGAGGGAAGGACCTTAAACAACCAGGGAGGTAAGTTCCTGCAGGTCCAGATACTGTTTTTCTGCACATGTTAATACATTCCAGAGCTGTCATTCTGCCTCACAGTTCAAGGTTTCTCCTTGCAGCTGGCAAGGAACAGCTGAATAAACTTCACTGTGAATTTAGAATGCTTAAGTAATGGTTAGCTTTTTAATGTAAAGATTAGGATATCTCTGGGTCCTCAAGCAGAGGGGAGTTGGATGCAAATTAAGATCAAACATGGTAGAATTATTAGTGGTGAATTAGTGAGAATATTTTGTTTCAGTATGAGCACTGAAGTGTCTCAGAGAACTAGAACAGCCATTAGAGGCCTGTGAGAGCTGCAGACACTGGGCTGGTTTGGAAGTGTGTGCTCCTGGTAGGAGTATTTGCATAAAGCATTAATCTGACATAAAATCTTCCAAAGGCGTTCCAAAACTAATAAACATGCTGTCCTTAATCCATCCCATTGTTTCAGTGTTACACAGCTTTTCAAACACAGAGAGCACTTAATGTTTAAACTTGGGCTGGAGGAGGGATGAGTACAAGGCATGCCCCTGAACTCGGTGACCCCTGCAAAATTGAGTCAAGTTTGTAATTTGCATTTTAATATTTCATTCTTTGTGTCAGTACCTATAAAAAAAAAAAAAAATCCAGTTCAGTGGAATTAGAAACACAAGCAATGAATTTTGTCTAGCTTGGTTTCTTCCTTTTCTTTTGCTGACTCACCAAAACAGTAGGGCTTGGTATTTAATTATGTGGTTTCTAGTGGAGGAGTCTGTGAACCCCATCAGATGGAAATATACGCATCCCTCTCCTGCATGGTTCTGTGCTGCTCCATATCCTTAAGGCTTCCAGCAAACAGATTCTTTATTTTTAGGCATGCAATGCTTTGTATCTGCAGTATTATGCCTCCTGAAAAGGCAGAAAGCCACGATGCACTTCAGTTCAGTAAGTCTGAATGTGACCTGAAAGAGAAACCAGGAAAAACAAGCAAATAAACATTTGGCTTTTCTCACATATTAGGATAAACAGCATTTGCCTACAACTACCCAAAGCATTTTCAGTCATTTCAGCTCTTTGCAACCTTTCAACACTTGGAGGGATAAAAAATATCTCAAATTATTTTGTAAGCATTAGCTGTATTATTCATCCTTGGCAAAGTAATAGCTATCAGTGTTACAGGAATTAATGCCTGCTTTGGATGGTAATTATTTTAATCGGTGTTGTATTAATCTTATATTGTATCTTTCTCCCCATTGTGTTTTTTTCTGGAAAGACAGACATTGTGGAACAGCTGCTCCTTTCTAAGGGGTAATAGTTTGTTTTTTTAGTACCTTGTATTGTATGAATATAGTAACCTGTTTGTGCCCTTGTACATCTGATCTCTGTGGGATTTGGGGTTTTTGTCTGTACAGAGACTAAAGGATCAGGCAGCATATTTAGTTCACCTGTTAAAAACCAGTTTGTGCTCTGATAAACATTTAGATGCCATAGGAAATGCCCTACCAAGATCAGAGGCTTTTAGGCTAAACACAGGAAAAATTGCTTCTGAAATATTAGGAGCAACAGTTCTGTGTGAGGTTTTACTAGAAATACTGCACAGGCCACTGAGAGAAGAATCTCAGCTCTTCTTAATACATGTTTTTTGTTTTCTCAACCTTCCTGGAGAACAGGTGTCATGTTGGGCAAAATAAATGTTTGATAGTTTGGATGCCACCAAGCCCCATGGTGAAGGACAGCGTGGCTGAGTGTTGTTCATGTCCTGTGACAGCTTCCATCCTTCAGGGATGGAGCGTGCAGCCATCTGGGTGAGCTGCTGGCCTCGGCTTTAATTCACAGGTGACCCTGCAGGGTGGCAGGGGTCAGGGGGGCGGTTCTTGTCCTTCTCCCAAGGGACAGCTGTAAGTGCAGACCGGCTGGTCTGAGGGAGCAGTGGGTTTGGTGTCTGAGGTCACCCGTGTGCTGTGCTGCCTGTGCGGCTGCTCCAGTGCTGCCAGGTGCAGGGTCAGGTTTGCACGTCTCCATCCATCATGGATGTGCTGACTGTGCTGTGGAAACCAAGCTGCTCTGCAGTGTTCACCAGCCTGGGACAGATGCAGGATATACTGTTGAGAGTAGCTCCAAAGCAGCTGTGCTCCTTTGCCAGAAGCCAAGCCTGTTCAAAGCAGCCTAATAAAAGAGTAGAAAGAGCTGTGGGCACTTGGTAAAAACACCTGTAGTATTCTCTTGGCCTCTTGCTGTTATGCCTCATTACACGTTCTGGCTGCTCTTCAGCTGAGGAAAAAGTGAGAAAGCCTCTTCAAGCCCTGCTTGCTGTGGAAGGAGCTTGGAATTGCCTGTCCAGCATCTCGATTTGTGTCTCATGGCATTAGTAATGTTGTGTCCATACTGCTGTCCATAGGCTTCTTGGACAGCAGTATTTTTAAGCTGGTATAATTCATGACAGTATCACAATTTCCTATAGGCTTCTGAAGAGCATTGCAAAACCATTTGGAGCCTCAATTTCAGGCTTTTCCTCCCCCCCCCCACTTTTTTATGAATCTTTTGCCAGCAGCAGAGGCACTAGAAATGTGTCCTGGCAGGCTCAGGAAAACATCCTTGAAACAAGTTACATTTGATTCATGTCTGAAGATAGTCTTCACAAACACGAGGGTGAGAAACATAGCTAAAAAAAGTTTAATCGTTTCTTAAACCATCACCTTCTACAGAATTTATTCTGTATTCACAAGGGAAAGCCATCTGTACCCACACTGTCAGGGTGGTTGTTTTTTTTTTCCCCCAAGTCCTGGGCATATTGCGTTTATAAAAATAGTATTCCCTGTAAGCCAGGCTTTGGGAGCCAAACACTGTGAACGTTCAGAGCTACTGCTTTATACTGGGATTTAATTAGTGCTGGGATGAAGCAAAAGCAGTGCACATTGAGACAGTCTTACAATATTGTTTTACTTTGTGAACCAACTAGATTCATATCTTTCCTCTTCCCAAAGAGGTTACCTGGTTTACTAAGGGGTGTAAACAAACTGAAGAAACCCCCCAGAGTTTAGTGTACAATTACAGGTGATTTTACTTGCGATCAGAGTTCTTTATTATTTCAGAAGAGGTACTTTAAGAAGCACAGTGGGTGAAATTGTGCAAAATCCTGAGTGCCTGTGTGTTTGATTTGCAGCTAACAGTTAATGAAGCAGCTGCCCAGCTGTGTGTGAAAGACAACGCCTTACTGACCAGGAGGGATGAGCTCTTCGCCCTGGCCCGGCAGATCTCTCGGGAGGTCACCTACAAGTACACCTACAGGACCACCAAGTAAGGCTCTCCTTTGGGGAACTAAGCAGGCTGATTCCATTTCTTCTGAAGCACTGGACACACTTCCTTGTTGCTCTTCAGTTAGTCCTGAAGCTTATAGGCTGATAAGATTCAGCTGTCTTGAATTACCTTTTTAGTTGCTCTCCAGTTTTGCAAGTATTTTGAGGATAGTGCATATTAAGAGGCATATGAGAGGCTGGTATTTCAAGCATTTGAGGCATTAGTGTGTTTTGAGGTTAATGTAAATTGGCAGAGTAGCCAGAGATGCTCAATGCATCAATTTCCTTTTTTCCATTTACAGATTTGGCTTGTTAGCCAAAAAGATAAGGTCAAGGGGAGTGGCTTAGAAGCTTCCTTTAAAGGAACTGAAGCTGAGTCCTAATTTCAGTTGTTACTGTTCTGTCAAATGAACTGCTGTTATGAAATGGTGATAAAGGCTTAACAGCTTTTAAATACAATTAAAACCTTAGCATTAGTAAGTATGATTGAATATGTTGATACTTTCCTTAGATTTGTAAATGCTGATTCCCTTGCCTGTAATGTATATCCTTTCAAAATACATTTTGCTACCCTTCTAGAAAGTTTTCCTTTGCTCCCCTTTCTTTCATAGAGATTCATATAAATATACAGCCATCCTGGATAAGCAGTGCCAAGGGCATTTCTGTAATTCTCTGTGCTTTCTTTTCTCTTTGGAAGGAAGAATCCATCAGTGTTTTGATGCTTCTGAAAACAACACAAAATACTTGTGTTCCTCTATACTTGAATGACTTTCACTGCCATGTCAAATTGAACTGGAGGGTTTTTTTGTGCATCTTGTTCTTCCCTGATCTGTTTTTTTCCTTGGCTCCTTTTCATTTTTATTGGTGATTTGGGTTAATGTGCTGTTTACTGATTGTGTATGTGTCTTCTCTTGTAGATCTAAATGTGGAGAAAGGGATGAGCTGTCACCAAAGAGAATCAAGATAGAGGTACAGTAATGTGACTTCTGTATTTTGACCTGTGTGTACTGAAATTCAGTTTTGTTTTGAAGGGATCTGTCTTAAGGAAATTTGTCAGAAAAACATTTGATAGACAGTTGATGGGTATGAGAGAGAGAGGGTGGGAAAACATCACCAGTGTCTCTGTAAATGTAAGTGTTTGATGGAGAAACCTGTAGGAGCAGGGGTAAAGAGTAGGATTTGTTTAATGGTAAAGATACTCTCAGTGTTTTGCACTCAGAGTGAGTAGGAGGGGAGGAATGGGACTGACTGACTTCCTGTGGTGGAATAAGCTCAAGCACTGTAGGAGATGTCTTCCCATAAGGCCTGCTGCTTTTCAGTCAGCATGAGGTGGGGTTTGCCTAATTCACTGGAGTCAGCTGTTGATCATGTCCAAAATACAGAGTTCTGGATAAGGACTGATGGCAGAATATTAGCCATCTCTGACTGAGCCGTAAATTAGGACAGATCATATTGAAAAGTCAAAATTAAGTAAAAGGTGTATATCTCAACACAAAAGGTTGTGCCTGTAGATACTAAATTACAGCTTTTTGTAATGAGTTTTGTGTCAAATGCATGTGTGCATGGCTCATGTATACACTTACACAAGATGTTGCTTAGGGAGATGATGGGGAATTTCTTATTAAGAGTGCAGGAGCATCATGTATGTAGTTTACCTTTTTCTTGAGTTACCACTGCTGGAGGTAAATTTGAGGCCTGTTAAAGTTACTTTTAACCAAAAAAAAAAGTAACATGTACATATATATACCTATTACCTCATAAGAATAGCAGGCCTTTCTTTATAATTTGTATTTTAAACAAATTACTGTTTCACTGTTACGTGGGTATCTAATTTATCCTTAGCATTGTGGGTGTTTTTTATTGTACTATCTACTCAAAAAGGTGTAGGTTAAGTGTGTGTTAGAATATGAGCTAGATTTGTATGTGACACAGGTAGGTGATGTGTTCTCTAACTGTAGAGGAAAATTGCAACACATTCTGAAATGTGTTTCTCATATGCAATGCATTCTGTGATAAATGATGCAGTGTATTGTGGTAAGACTTCAATTTTTTTTTCAGTACTGCAGTGCTTTCACCTGTACAAAGGCTTTTCCTGTGAGGCAAACCCTGGTGAAAGCAGTTAGTTTTGAAAAGGCAGTTTTGAACAGGTATAGAGGAATTCATCTTATTTATGAAGTTCCATCAGTCCATATACAGTTGTAGTTCGGAGTTTATGTAGTGCAAAATATACACGTGCAATGAGGATTCACTGGTAGCTTTGGCAAGTCAGCAGTGTCATTTTTGTGTGTCAGTATTTGCTTTTGACCTCTTCTTGTTCTTTGACCCACAAAATAGAGCAGGGAAAAGCTGCATTAAATTATTTTATCCAGCTTCACCTTTATCAACAGCCTTGAGCACCCTGTTGCAGGATGGTTGCTTGAGTCTCCTCTCTTTTGTTCAGTCCAGCCCTAATTTGTAACAGCTGGTGGGGAGCTGCCACTCCTCTGCTTGAAGTAGTATTTCAATGACTTGGATTTCAGCATCAGAAAGTTTTTCCTTCATTCAGTAATAATTGATGATGAGCAAGTGTCTAAAATGACACACTGCAAGGGAGATGCTGTTTTTTACAGGATCTTCATTGAAAGAAAGCATAAAATTAAAACCCTGAAAAACACAAGCTGAAACTCAAGGTTTTCTGGAAAGCAGGATATCTGGACAGCCTTAGGGGATGTGTATTCTCCTATTTTCTGCATGGAGAAATCTTAAAAGTCTGGAAGGCCTGCTTCTTTTATACTCTTTATAGTTCAATAATTCTGAGAAAGGATATTTACTTGGTTCTTGTTTTATCTAAAATTACCAGTTATATTGTAAAATGCTTGTGAAAATTTCATGTCCTAATTGTACAAATGACTATTTCAGAAATAGGTAATTTTTCCAAAATAAGAAATTGAAAATTAAATTGAATTAAATCTTCAATCTGATAGCATAGCATTAATAATTTTGAAATTACCCCTATTGTTATCAGTAGAAATGTCTTTTTTCCTAACAACTTTGGGAGTGTTCTAAGGAGGAGTAAAGCATTATTTCAATGCATTTTAGATTTCAGGTACACTGTAAATTTTGGGCTTTGCATAAATGAAATGTAAAAAACATGCAGTATGACATAGTAGATCACTGCTGTTTTGGGTTCCTGGTGCTTGCATTTTAAAAAAAAAAGTTTAAAAGTCCTTTTTTTAGTAATATGTTCACAGATTTTTTTGGTTATGTTTTGGTTTGGTTTTTTTTGGAAAGGTGAAAGTAAAAAGGAAAATGGTAGCAAATGCAGATTTTTCCTTCTGTTCTGGGTAAGAATTCCTTACACTGTTTTTGTAGTTGTAATGCTTCATTGTCGATCTGTTTGCTCACTATCATGAAAATACAGAAAGGACCTGAACATGGTGGTATATATTGTTGTTATAACTAGTTCTTTTCTGGTTTTCTTTTTCCCCTTTTTTTTTTTTTTTGAGAAGAGTCATTTTGCCTTTCTGTTTTAAGGCTGAACTCTGTGTTTTGATTCACCATTCCTTTAACTATTAGTCATTAATGTCTCTGTGAAGCGTGGCCTAAAATTACTGGGACTTCAATTTGGAAAGACTTCACAGCCTGTTTGCATAGTGTAAAAGATTACTTTAAAAAAAGATGAGTTAATTTCCTGAAATATAATAACACTTAAAAAAGCCTCCAGAGAGGCTCTGAAGGTCATCCTTGAGCAGAGCCAGCAGAGCTGTGTGTGCAAGCTGCAGCTCTGTCAATCTGCAGCCACATTGTAAATTTATCCTTTTCATGAATATGAAACCCGCACAAGCATTACAAAGAAACAATGTGCCATGAATTACATCAAATTACCTGTAAAAGCCTTTCCCTTCCCCTGTGAGCTCTCCCCCTCTTATTCGTTGAGTGGGTGGGTGAGCTGTGGGAGTGAAGTGTAAAAAGGAGAAGGGGAAAAAATTCCAGGCAAATGACAGACTAAAGGTGTGGAGGGAGCGAAAAAAGGAGTGGAGTGAATTGGTATTTGGGAGCAGATTATAAAAAAGGAGTTGTAGTTCCTAAATCTGCTCTGGACAAAAAGCAGGACAGGCAGATAGGGGTGGAAATGGCACATCCTCCTGCAGAGCAAGGATCAATCCTGCTTAGGTGTTGTGTGGCAGGGGCTCTCCTTATTTTGTCAACTTATGTCACTCAGTGCTGGCCCCACTCAAAGCAGTGAGCTGTTGTGGCACCAGCTTAGAAAGCAAAACAAGTCACAGGTACATCAGGCAGAGGTGGAGGAAGAGGCTCCTCATCACTGTTGGGGTTGACAAAGTTCCCCTTCAGAGTCTGCGTGAACAGCCTAGAGAGGAAAAAGGGAGAGTTTTTAAAAACATTCTCACTGTCTGTCGTCTGAAGAAATGATTTTGTGTGTCTGTGTCTCCATTCATCTGAACAAGAGGGGTGGGAAGAGCTTTCAAAACTCATTTCCCAAAGCTCAGTGGGAGTCGGGGGGCACAGGCAGGGAGACCTGAGTGGAGGCTGCAAGGAAGCATCTTCCCTTGGTGCCAGTATGGGTGGAAGAAGAGAGAAAAGCCCCACCTCCACTATTTCTGAGAAGGCTGAAAAGAAAACCAAAGTGTGGGGTTTGTTTTTTTCACAAAAACAGCAAAAGCAGTACAAGGTACTGTTTTCATAGGAAAAATGTCATTAGAGGGAGCAAAAAAGCACATGTGGGACTGGGAACATCTGCTGCACAAAACCACTTGGAAAACAACTAAGCAGCAGCATGGCAAAACAAAAACGCTGCAGTGCATGCAGGAGGACCCCCAGGCAACCATGGGGCAGAGCAGCTTGGTGCTTGGTCCAGTGTGCTCCTCATCCCACAGGGCACTGGGGACAGGCAGCAGTGGGACCCTTCCCTCTCTGGGAAGGTGATCCAGAAGGTGTCATCCTCCAGGAATTACCTGCCTGGCTGAGGGGGCACTGGCACAGCAGCAGGCAGCCAGAGCCACCTTTGGGAAACAGCCTGGTTTGGTACAGGCAGGTGATCACAAATATGTTGTGAAGAACTGTGTTACCTGTTTTGTTGCAAAACTAGGATCCTGAGTGACAGGGTTTTGTGTGTTCAGCTTCTCATCTTCCTACACACCATCATTGTCCTCTCCCAAACAGATTCAGGTCTTAACTATAGAAATGGTCAGTGCTCATGGAAATGTGCTGCAAAGCCTTTGTTTCCAGCTTAGGCTAGAGGCTTTGTGGCAGTTAACCTGGCTGTGACGTTTTTGCATAGCTATTGTGTTTATTTGTTCTCTGAGGGAGTATGTTGGGTGTTTAAAAGCAATATGCAGCATTCTGACAGATTTTAAGGTGCTTCCCTGAGCACAAAGAATAAGTTTAATGGCATTACTTTGCACTGAGGTCCTGGCCATCTGCCTTGGGTCAGACCCCTGCTCTGCAGGTCAGTGGGCAGCCTGCCAGTGGAGGGAACCTCGTAGTCCTTCCCCTGTGTTTTTTCTGAAAGATCCTTCTGTTTTCCTTGGGCAGTAACCCTTATGTCCATCTGTTGTCAAAAATGTAATTATTGACATGTATGTGTCCTTGGAATCTACAGGGCAAATATCTACCTCATTTAGTGTGTTTTTGAAACTGAGGTCTGTACAACCTCAGTGACAGATGCCATTGTTCTCAGATTTGGGTCTGTCTTAAGATCTTTGGCTTCCTCTCACATTTTAACAGAGCTACCTATACTGTGCTTTTGTAAACATATCTGGATGTTCCTCTAGTGCACATGAGCTTTCCTTTCATAAAACCAAGATAGACAAACCCCTCATTTTGAACCTTTGCTTCAGTGATTGTTTTAATGGAGTCTGGCAGGCTTTCACAGGAACTTCATTTGCTTTATTGATACATATGCAAGCAGCAGAAGAGATTTGCATGTCATAAGAATTTCAGACTGGAAGAATTATTGAATCATGCTTTCTCATAGTCTGTAAATTTTCCACTGTACTTCTGAAATGGTGATATTTCATTTTGTGATACAAGTGTAGGTTCTGTGTGAAATATGTTGAATTTCAGGAGGCTTTTCTCAGTTTCACAAGGTTAGTATATACCCTTGCCTACATATAAACTTGATTCCTGGAAAGTGACAGAAACCATAGGCCTAAATCTGCCTGTCAAGGCTGAATGTAAACTAGTTCAGTGTGAGTAACAAGGGTAGTCTGGATTCACCTGAAACTTGAGAGAGATGAGATTCTCTGTGCTGTATTAGGTATATAGCAGTTGTTGTAGGGGCTGTGTGTGTTCTATGTGCAAACTTAAATGAAGTGAATAGCACAAACATGTACATTGCAGTCCAGAATTTTCAGAGAAGTTCAGGAATGTGATTTTTAGGTGTTTTTTTTTCTTCTAGGTGTACATAGAAGGTAAAGAAAAAGATAGTGATATGTCCCTCTTGGTTTGGTTTCTTTTTATGCTCAACAGGATGGTTATCCTGATTTCCAGGACACAGTCCAGACGCTCTATCAGCAAGACAAAATGCCACTTGCTTTGGCTAAAGGAAAGAGTGAAGACTCAACAGCTCTTAATTCCCAGGTAAACCAACTACACTACATTGTGAATAACACAGGCTGTGTCTTTGTACATTGGTTTTGATGTTGTTGTTTTGATGACTAAATTAATTCCCATCAGTTTTTAAAGGCTACTTAGCTTAGCTGTGATTGCATCACTCTTAATTTGGGTTTACCTCCCGAAACTGTTCGTCACAGTACTACAGCTTTGCCCTTGTTAGCTCCAAGGAGGTAAGATGCAGCATAGTAGGCTTGCAAATCTGTGGTTGCCTGTTGGGAGCAAGTAGGGTAGTATTGGTACAGTCTGTGCTGTGTTACTTGCGTTATCCATTGCTATAAATGGAAAGCTCAAGTTTCTGAGGCGAGAGGAATAGAGTAGGCGATCTTGGAGTCCTCTCTGCTGACATGTCTTACAAGAAGAAAGGCCAATGTGTTTAGGAAATAAGCAAACCTCTGGATCTGAGAGGATAAATTGGCTTCCTAAACAGCACCTAGTCTGGTGGAAGTGCAGTGTTCTTGAGCAGACAGAAAGCTTTGGATAAATGAAGACAGGTTGCCAATTTTTTCTTTGTCTTTTCTGTAGCATATCCCAGCCTCGAGGCAAAATACCCATCTCCTACTGCCACTTCTTGCCAAGGAGGAATTTCATGCTAAGTTGCAACAAATTTGTTTTGTATAGCTGATTTGGGCAAATGTAATCACCAAATTTGCACGTAAGATTACATTTAGGAGTTACCTTCCTGTTTTCTGAGAATGGATGTGTTACCCTATCATTTACTTCCTTCTATTGCAAAGTAGTGCTCAGTCACACAAATCTGGGATACATCAAATGCAGTTACACCACATGTTCTGGTGTCACAGAATAATTACATGAGCTTGTTTTGTATATGCTTTAAAGTTTTTGTTGGTCACTGCCACATAACAATGGACTACAGATTTAATTCAAGCTTAAACGTATCCGCAACTCTGTAGGTTTTCTTGCGGTGATCAGAGGCATAATTGAAGTTTAAAATTCTGGTTTTATCCCAAGCAAACAACAAAGATGGCATGAATGAGAAATGTTTTCTTCTTTTTAAAAATTACCATGTAGTTCAAAATTTTGTAACAGGAGTGACAGAATAGCAAAGTTAAACCACATTTGTAAGTAAACTTTGAAAATAGTTTCTCTTTTTACCTTCCTCCCAAGACAGGGCTGGAGCTATCAGTGTTCTTCTGCAGACCCTGATGAGCTCTGAGCCAGAGTATGTAAATGCTGGCCATGCCATTACCCTGCTGTCAGGGTCACTGTGGTGCTGGAAAAGCCCAGGGTATGCTGGGTTTGGTCTGTTAGGCTGTCATTGTACATGTTCAAATTATTGAACTATGCTGAGCAAGCAGCCTTTTGTGGGAAGTCAGGGCTTTCAGCATCTCCCATGAAAAGTGAAATGCTCTGCAATGAATAGACCTCTGTAGCAGTTGAAACAATTACAGCATTACCTGGAAGAGAAATCAATTTTTCCTATCAATTGTATGTGTTAAGTTCGTGTACTTTCTGTTCTTATGCTCATTGTGGCTCTTCTAAATCAACTTTCTTGACTTGTGATTTTCTTCTTATTTTTGCAAGATGCTTATTTACATTCTCTCAAGAACAAGATTATAGTGAAAGTTAGAATTCTCTTGGCATTAAAGTCAATGACAAACATTCAGACGCCATTTCCTCCCACGTTGCACTGGATTGTTTAGCTCCACTCTCTAGAGGTGTATAGGTCTTGTTCTTCTTCTAGACAGACATTTCACACCTTTATCCCCCACAAACATACTGTCATCCTACACTTTCAGAATGGCAGATTTTGAAGCTTGTGTAGTGCTGTTTCCTAAAATAAAGATTCCAAGATGTCTGGTGAAATCTTGGCATAAGTTTTTAGCAGATGTTGCCATTGCTTTTGGAATACTTTCTGGAGTAGTTTGTGAAGGCATATATTTGAACAGAGCTAACTGGATAATTAAGACATTCTTTTTTGCTTTTCTTGAGATTCTCTTCACGTAACCTGCAGTCCTAAAGTGCAGGAAGCGATTTTTGTGTGTTTCTGAAGAACAGAATTTAATGTTGCATTTCTGGGTAGATGAGCTACAACAGCTTGGATTTTAAGTATTCTTGAGTGACTCAGATGTACATTATGAAAATCTCTATGGGTGCAAAAATATTTTGTTTGCTTCATAGTTTTGAAGAAACCGTAAAACACACATCTGTATGTATGAGTCAACAAAAACCACTATCTAGGCTGTTAGTCTTTTCATCTGATCCTGTTTTTCCCCCTGTGTTTTGACTTGCTCTATGTATGTATATAGAGAGAAATCTTTTTTTGTTTCAATTGCAGTCGGAAAAGGTGATGGCAAAACAGATGGAGTTTCTCTGCAACCAGGCAGCGTTAGAAAGACGTCTTTCCACAGGGTGTTACAGGCAGAACTCGGAAGAGCACAGCCCCAATGGCATGTCATTAGATAATGCTGATGGACAAGGTATGGTAGCTCCCATAGCTCCCAGGCACATGCTGCTGCCAGCACAGACATTTGATGTTATGCAAGCTCTGTCAGTGGTGGTGTTTATCTCAGGCAGAACCCTGAGCACTGAATGGACAAGACAAGATCTTTCTCTGCCCTGAAGTGCTTACTGTGTAAATAATGCAATCAGATGCACACTCGGGTTCTGTTCTGTTCCTGTTGTGCATCTGGGCAAACTGCTTTCCCCAGGGATGACGTGGGGAGGGCAGGAGGTTGGGTGCACTGCTGTTACTGACAGCAGGACTTTGCTCTAGCTTTATCCTCAGTGTTGAAAACAGAGCAGAGTGTTGCATTTCATTCATGTTCTTGCTTTGAGAAATTGAAAATAAAGGAGATAATATAGTTGGTACCCCTTTTTGTTTACCTGTTTGTGCAGTCTAGGAACAAAACCTGAGGAGCTGGCTATGTAAATTACTTAGCACTAAACATGTTCTAATGATGTTCTTAGTGGCTTGTTAGTCTTCAAAAAGTTTACAGTTCCGTGGTTCTCTTTGATTTACCAACTGGCTATTCCTTGTCTTGAATTAATTTTAGGAGTGTTTGTTTTGTTTGAGCATTTCTGTTTAGATCACTTTTTTTACTGTTGTGAATTGAGACAAAATGTTGCAAACAAGAAATACGACCAGAAGTTCTTGTGTCTGTTTTTTAAATGCTAGTTTTTCTAAGGGGGGTGAAAAGAAACAGTAGAGGGACAGCTAAGGGAATCAAGACAAGTAAGTGTTAAAAACCAGATTTTCATTTGTGTGAATTGGTCAAGCAATGAGGTACAGAAGTAATCACGAAGAATAGGTATGTGGATCCATCGTTCCTTGGCCTGGCAAGCTTCTTTATGCCATTTAGCCATTGTGCAGGGGAACTGGAAATTTTTTTGGATCTCAGAGGGATTGTGCAGTGGGAGAGGAAAATGGTTTGTATCTCAAGAGGATTTTTGAGCAGAATAAAGGATTTTTTAATTTTTTTTTTTGTCTGGCTGAGTGTCCCTTCCTAGCAGTGCCTGTGAAGTAGTCTGCATAGCAATATATTTACATAAGCCCTCTTTTGTTAGAAAACTTCCCTGAGCAGCTGGAATCTAGGATGCATTTTTGCTGATAGAATTAACATGTGTTTAAGCCTCCATCTATCTGTTTTTTAATACTGATTTTCTTTTAACGCATCCATGTTTCACTGTGAACAACTTGCAGGTGAAAGACCACTGAACCTCCGGATGTCCAACCTGCCGAGCAGACAGATGCAGCACATTTCACTTGATGGAGAGCAGCACGTTGGGAAATCTCTGTGCAGTGACTTGATCCGGCTTTACCCCAGCGGTGAGGCAAAGTCCCAGTCCTCGGGTTAGTGCTGCCCCTGAGAAATCACCCACCATTCCTTATTTTCTGTGATCTCTCTGAGTGAAGCAGCCAGGAAGGCAGGCTGGCGTGCATTGTGTGTAGCCATGCCATCAAGGCTTTAGAGAAAACTCCAAGAGGAGTGTTACTTGCTAATCTAGAGTAAGATTGAATATTATTTGGGAAAAGTTTAGGAGATGCAGTAGCTGGAATCAAGTAGTCAAGTCCTGGCTTGTGTCTGACCTTGGTATTGACCCAAATTACTGCTATTAAATACTTAAACTGCATCACAGTGACAGCACCATGATTGTGACATGGCTTCATTCTGTATAATAGAATCAGGCTCTTTACAATGAAGATGTCTTTATTTTGATTTATAAGGACCTAGCACTGTTTCTCTGCTGTGAACTGCATGTCATGCAATAAGTCTTTTTCACCTGGGTTTCTCATTCAGTGACCTCTGCTCACTGCCAGTCTTGTCATTTACCTCTGGGATTGGGAGAAACCCACTCTAAGTTTGATAGAAGAGAGCAGAAAACTTTTGTGAAATCTCTGTGGGTGGCTTCAGTGTAATACTCCGTGCACTGAGCTAAAGCCAGGAGTTCTTGAGACTCTTGCAACTTTAGGAGCAAGAATAAAATCCCACCTGAGTGTGAAAGATGCAGTGGGAAAAAGGTTATTTGAAAGACAAGATGGAAAAGTAGTTGTTTCAAAAACCAGGCAGAATCTTGTCTTTGTCACTTTGGGATATTGCAGTCTTGGCTCACCTCTTTTGCAGATTGTCCCAATCCCAATGCTAATTCACTCAGTGAAATCTCTAGTAGGGGGATTTTTACCTGTTCCCTCTCAAAATCCAAGTGCAGAGCGCATCTCCATTAGCCCCTGCTGCCAGAGGGGTTGAAGTGAATCTGTGATGCTCCTCTGTCATCACTGCAGTATAACTGAGGTGGTTCTAACCCAGCTGGGTTAAAGACCAGGAGGAGGAGGAGGCAGAATTTATTGTTTCATCTGTTGTATTTATGTGGTTCTTGGACCATTTTGTTGATTTAAGAACAAAATATATTTGTTTCCAAACAGTGTTTTAACATCTTTCTTTCTTTCTTTTCTCGATGCAGAAGGCCTTGGTATATTAAAGGATTTTCCTCATTCAGCTTTTAACAACATTGAAAGGAAGGTCATAAAAACAGAACCTGAAGACACAAGATAGTCATTCTGCTCTGGAAAACAGTGTCATAGTAAAGAGTGAAACTTCACAAGAAAAAAAACCAGCCTTAATAACCAGTGTTGCCTCATTCAAATAAGAGATTTCAATAGCCAAAGCCTAAGAACTGGTACAGTAATCTGTGGAAACAGGAAAGCAAGAGACACTGCAACTAAAACAGTAATACAGGTGGATAAACATTCCTGTAAAAGTGGTTTTATAACGTGGGAAGATTCACAAATTAATATTGTGGGTCTTCATTATTTAAGAATGTATTATGTATTTGTATAACTTATCAAAGTAAATCTAGATGTCGGGACGTGTATTGAGTCCAGTAGATGTGGCTACAGTTCATTTTACTTGAAATTTCAATGTCTACTTTCAGTGTACCTAGCGTAGATATGGTTGTTAAACATTTGAATTAAAAATCATTGGAGAATTAGGAATGCAAACCTTGTGACACAATTAACAGCAAGTTTGCAACAATACTTGTAGAAAAAGGAAAATGCATACAATATTTTCATGATTTAAAATGTTATGTGGATATAGCATTTGATAGACCTAGACCCTGATTCTGTATCATAGCAGATGTACTTGACACTTAAGTATTGCTACATCACTTCCAATGGTTCCAGCAGCCTTTGTGTAACACACTCACAGCATAATGCCTACACACAGCTCAGGAGTGTGGGAAATGCCAGTTAGAGGATGGAAGAGTCCACATGATTGGCTCCCATTTCCTCAGGAAAAACTGGGGATTGAGGTACCATGCAATTACTAAATTTCATTTGGTAGGAAACTCGAGAGACCAAGTAGTATGGACAGGGCTGCAGAAATTGTCATTCAGACCATTATAACTTCTTGGACTTCTCTGTGGATCTCAAAAAAAAAAAAAAGGCATCCCAAGTGTGGCAAAGATGAGAAACGGTGCAGGATTTATGCATCGGTGTAAAAGGTTGCACTTGATATCCAGAAACCATAAGATTTTCTGGAGGAGAGAAAGGAGTTGTCTTCAGCACATAACTCCTTACTAAGTGCTGTCCAGCCCACATGATTCTATGAATATACTGTATACTGCATACAGTATGCCAATATGTTTCTTTATGTATGTGATTAATTAACATCTGTATTCTTTATTTATTTGACATTTTTTATTTTTTTGTACATGTTCACTTTTGAAGATGTCATTTTATCTAAGGAGGAGTAGTTGGCATATAACTTTGGAATTTACCATGGTGTGTTTGTGTGCATCCATCTTTCCTCTGTGCTGCTCTGCAGTCAGGACAGTTATATGCCTCCATTCCCGAACACAGTTTGTGCTTACGATGTGTTCTGGAGGGGAAAGGGAGAGCTGAAGAAAGTGAGTTACCATGTCAGAGGGTAAACTTCCCTATTCAGGTGTGCACTTCATGTCTGCAGTTTGCCCTGTGTCCTAGGTGTGTATTAACAAACAAGTCAGTCTCTGTTGTACTGAAACACTCAGCAAAATGTGAGCTGAAATGTCTACACTGCAGTCTCTTATCACTGTAAACATATCTAATTATTTTATCACTTGATTTGTGGAACAAAGCTTTATAGTAGAAACACCAGTAAAACAACTTTTTATACTATTAAAATGTTTGGGTTTTTTTAAAAAAAATGTTTCTTGAACTGTATGGTACTGTTTCACTTACTGAAGTATCTTACTTTAAGCAATGGAGTTGCAGCTTTGCTGTTTAGGCATAAGAGATTGAATGTGTAGTTATATTTCCTCTTTCCTGTTGTGTGAGTTAGTAGCACGGATGTTTCTTCAGTTTGTAACAGTAACCAGGGCCCTGGTTAGTACCTGAGTAGTTTTCCTGAGATGTGTATGGAACTTGTTAAAGGACAGTTTAAGGTTTGAACAGTACAGCTTGAGCAATAGAAAGTACCAAGCAGCAAACCTTTAGAGATGCAGGGAACATTTGGTTTTCTCCAACATCTGACACCATCAAAAGTTGTGTGTGGGTCACAGAAGAAGCTCTTAAGCTTCTTGTCTCCTCAGTTAAAGTGAGAGGAAGGAAAAAGAGCTTGCTAAGCAGCACGCTGTTTCAGTTGAGTCCAGAATTTATTTTGTAAACACTAATGTATTAAATTTGCTATAAATTAAAGTCTATAACAGTTATATTTTTGAGTTGTAAATACAGTACTTTGTGTCACGACCAGTTGGTTATCTCCAGAATGATATTTCAGTTTATAGTCCAACAGGCCATTTCAGTCTCAATAAGCTGGAAGCAATTTTTTTTACTGGTTTGCAGCTGTATGATTTTTATTTTTTTTTTATCCTAGGGTGGGGGAGGTGGGAGGTACATTCCAAGATTGCACATACGCTTGGTAATAGCAAATACTCAAGCATTGGTCTTTCCATGACAAAGGTCTTGGTGGACTGCATCCTGGCCAGCCTCTGGAGTTGCAGGTAAAGGCTTGCCCTCGTCTGCTCGGGAAGGGTTGCTAGATCCAGGGTACTCTGGATCAAAGGCCAGCCCTGCAAATGATGCCTGTTTTATTCACATGTTTATATTGTTGCTTACAAAATAAAATTCACCGTGAGAACTCTTTAGTTTCCCCAGGGTTTGTCCTTTTTGGTTTTTTTAAATTGTGTTTTCTAAAAGAAGATGTTAATTTGGGGGGGATAGGGGAGGAGGGAGTACCTAGAACTGCAGCTCTCAGTGGAGGAAGCCTTTTCCTGCTCTTGTGGTTGAATCCTCATTTAAGGGTGGCCTCATTATGTGCACAGCCTGCAGGGCTCAGTGGGCTCAGGCAGGAGGGAGGAACTAAAACCTGGGCAGGGTCTGCAGCACTGAGGTGCTGAGTTCCCTTCCCACCTCCTGCGCTCCTGCTTTTGCGTGTGCTCCGATTTACACGGGGTTGTAAACGGCACAGAGCTGCTAGGGTGGGATGGCAGGCGTGTGTGAGTACTCTTTGGGAATGGGGGAGCCTTGGTGATCCACCCTGTCCCAACTTGTTTTCTGAGCAGCAGCCCACAGCTCTGCTGGGAGATTGTTAGGGTGCAGAAACTGGAGGGAGATGAGGTACAAAAAGGGAAAACCAGCAAAAACTTCAAAGAGAAGTCAGGGGCAGGGGGAGAGCCCCTCCATAAACTTTCAAAACATCGAGATTGCTGAGATGGCATGGAAGTCAGGACTGGTTTGAAGCAGAGATGGGGTCAGAGTAGGTGCAATCCCCCTGCCTTCTCCCAGTCCAGGGAGTAGTAAAGATGGAAATTCTGGACCAGTGGCTCAGTGTTTGCTGGCTTTTACCTTGCACTTCAGTGCCATCTTGCCCTGTTGTGGGAAAGAGGAGAAGGGAGCAGCTACACACTCTTGTGTTGAAGGTACAAGGATAGGGGGAGAACAGCCACATTATTGGTCTGTCAGGCTGCACACAAGTATAACTGGAAAACCTTTAGATGTCTATTTTTTCTAATTTGTTGTGGCTGCCTGAAATTCAGTAAGAACCCAGTGGTGCTGGAAGGGCACCGTGCTGCTGGAGCCCACACGTTTGCTTGCCCACAGAGTCAGTGTCTTACCAAGCTGTGACATCCTTGGTTGGAAAGCACCGTTGGATGGGACAACTTACACAAGGGTCATTAAAGCTCACTTAAAGCTTCAGGAGGTACAGCCAAAATTTAGATTTTATTGCTGGCTACCTGTCAAAGCTCTTCTCTTTTCCTAAATAAGCAGTTGATATGAGGGTCAGCCAGGAGGGCCTTCATCTGTGGCTGAGCCTCCACTCACGGCAATGACACTGCCCACGATAACAACTGCAGAACTCATTTCCTCCCCATTTTCCTTTCAAAATACAGAGAACTCATACACAACACCAGTATCAGACCTGATGGAAGCATGTCAGCTGCCCCTGGTTAAAGCACAAAGGCTTGTAACTGTGGCAATTGGGATTTGGGAGCCCTGGTTTGGATCTGGGCCCCTGAGGCCGTGAGGGGAGCACGGCACGCTCAGTGCACCCTGCTCTGCTCCTTCCCTTCAGTGTGGAGCTATTTTCCAGCTGAACAAGCAGCATCATTCCAGGCACCTTCATGCTGGCATCAGGATGTGGTTTTGGGGTGCCAGCAGAAAGAGGGGTGTCTACCCCGCCTCAGACATGCCCCCAGCCAGAGCTAGCAAGGCTCATGTTTTTCCAGCCTTGAGCTGGGGTGCAAGTGGGTCGCACTGTGGAGCTTGCTGGCTGTCTCCTTAAGCAGGAAAATGAGGAGAAATGCCAAGAGGCTCTTTTGTGCTGTACAGAAGGGTTGAAAAGATGTTGTGCTGCAGTGATTCAGTGGGGAAAGGATAAATCCCTCACATACACCTACGCACCACCACGAGAAAGAACTCCGTGGGCAGAGAAGGAGCAGAACATGAAATATGAATTTCCTCGAGCTGCTCAGGAGGGATGGCTTCCCAGAGCCCTTCCCCGGTGGCTCTGGGCTCCCCCTGCCTGGCTGAGCCGGGATGAAGGCCGGCCCTGCAGGGAAGGCCCCAGGCGGGGCTGCTTGCCCTGCCCCTCACCTGCACCTGCAGCCCCGGGCAAGGGCGAGGCCCCTCCACACGGGGTTTTGGGCTGTGGCTCTCAGCCGGGACAGGGCTCCAGCTGACTGGCCGTGCCTGGGTGAGCTGGCAGTGCTTCAGGGCTGAGGGGGATGCTGGAGGAGGTTCCCACTGTGGGAAAGCTTGGGAAGCCCTAATGCAGGCTACTGCCAAATCTTTGGGTCATCAGATGGTGTTCCAGACACCTGCTGACTCCAAAACCACACTCAGCCTGAGTGCTGATGCTCCTGTCTTCCTGTTCTTCGGGTGAGTGTGCAACAAATACTGCTTTTGACCATTACAAAAAATATTCGGAGGTCATCAAATCATATCTGTTTGCGGTGCACACTGTCTGTTATGGGTGCTGGTGAGGCAGGGGTCTTGTGGAGCTTGGGGCACATACAGAGTCTCTGGAGGAGCCATGGTAGCAAAGGTAATCACTGCTGGTTTGGGCAGATTTAATTTACATTGCAAGAGGTTTTATTCAATTCTGTTTGCTTTCTTAAATATTTTATATTACTTCTCAGTAAATTTGAATTCCTCCTATGTCTTTGGAGTGTATGGGGATGCAGTCAATTTCCTATTACCTTGGGGATTTCAGACAGCTTCATTCTCAAAGCTATTTAGAAAATTATTTAATCACCTTGGAAAATCCAAGCCAAAAAATCTTGTGTTTACTTATTACTTGGTTGTAAATTTGTGATGCAAAACATAGCAGTGCTGGGTTGTAACACTGCAGATAAGCCTCCATTGAAATCCAGTGCCAAAAAAAAAAAAACAACCCTAAAAAGCCACATTAACTCTCTGCATGCAGTGACACGAATTTAGATGAATTTTTGCATCATAAGGCTGGGCAGGAATTTCCGAGGTTTCTGCGGAGCCGAGTAAACCCGCAGATGCAGGGTAGCTGGTTGTGACACACTGAATTAGGATGTGACCATATTTACGCATTTTGAAACCCCGTAATGACTCATCCCCACACCGTTAGAAGTCTGCTCTTTGTAAATGGGTGTCTGGCTGCTGTGAAGGGGCCATGTGAACGCCCACGGGATCTGGGGAAGGCAGCCCTTCCTCCTGCCACCTCCGGCGGGCAGGGATGCTGCATGGCAGTGGGTGCCTGCCTGTGACCTCTGTTCTCCTCCCACTGGTCACCAAAATGGGATTTGCATGGACACGAAGCCGCTACCAGAGGGGCCCTTAGGTTCAGCATTGCCATAAAAAGAAGTGTGAGCTGGTCCCACCCTGAATACAGAAATACTGGGGGACACGTTCTTGTGTTTTGCAAGGACCTGATGAGGTCACCCATCTCTGTGCTTGGCACCACAATTTGCTGGACTTGACGCATGTATAAGAACCGCCCTATTTTTGAAGGACAATATCCAGCTTTCCCCCCTCACTCTGGGTGTCTGATGAACCAACTGCTGAGCCTGGCAGGGGGCACGGCCCCAGCCTGGGCTTGACATGGGCTCCCACTGGTTTTGGTGGAGCGGTGTCAGCCTGACGCCCACGCGGCAGCCTCGGGATCCGCCGTGCACTCATTCAGGAGCTGCAGCTTCTCTGCCACGCACAGACTGAGCTCAGAGCATCCCTCTCGTATCTCCCCTCCCTGGCTCCCTTCCAGCCTCTCCGTGTGCGCCCGGTTATTACTGTAGCATCCAGCATGTTTTACTTCATATTCATCTCTCTTGCACATACCGGCCCACTCATGTATTAGATCCGAATCCTTTTTTTTTTTGTTCCCATTTTTTTCCGGCTTGTTGCTCGACAGAGCGGTGAGGCACGACACGCTGCGTGTTGTGACACATCCTGACAGGTCTCGGCGGCACAGCATGTCGGGCTCGGAGCTGCCATCTCCCTGTGTCCTCTTTTCCCACTGGCCAGACCTGCTGCTTCCCAGTAGCAGAGGAGAGTGTTGGATGCTATGGGTGGTGATGGCACTGAAGGTGTCTTGGCTTTTAACGTGCCTCTTTGCCAGAGCAGGGGAAAGGCAAGGGAAAACGCAGCCACTCGATATTCCCAAAGCCTTGCTTGCTCTCTTCTTGGATAATGTTTCATTCTCTCAGGTGGTGGTGGCTGTGTTAGCTGAAGGTGGCTCCATAGGGATGGCTGGGGCCATGCTGGGTTCCCTGTTGTACTGGTAGCACTGGTAAAAGTGAGGTGAAGTGCCAGAAACAGTGTGAATACACAGTTTTCAAATTATTTTGGTGTGTTAGGCATGTGGCCAGTTTTGAAGGGCTTGTCACTTGTGCTCCTCAGAAGGATAAGAAAAGCTTTTGAAGCTGGATAGGAGCAAAGAGTTGCGAAGGGGAAGGAGAATGGAGTGTATCTTAGCAAGGAGCTGCTGTGACTGGCTGGGGAAGGCAGCACCAGCGCATGGCTGCAGTGGAAGGGGGTGGAGAGCATTTTCTGAAATATTTGCTTTTTGATTTGCTGATTTTCCTCTTCTGAAGTGACCTACTCAAAGGCTAAAACTAATTCTGCTGGTTGGTGGAGTCTGGATTTTATTTAAATCTGTGGAGGAAAAAAGTCAAAATGATATTCAAAGTGGCCATTTTAAAGTATGCATCCACTGCAGGAGATTCCTGATGTAGCTGTGTATGTTTTAATTATGAGATAGAGGAGAATTAATGTCAGTGCTTGAAACCAAGTTTACATTTCGACCTCACGCAAACATCTTTCTCTTGGTGGCCAAAGCAATCCCCTGGGTGTCGGTGGACTGGGATCCCATCTCGCTGCCCAAAGGTTTTCTTCCCTCAAATAGAGATGAGCTGGCCTGGAGAGCAGCAGACACTCTGCATATTGCTTTGTTGGCTCCACACTCATGGCAGCTGTTTCCTTTCACCCTTTGCTGTGCCCAGCAGTGGCCTGACAGTGCTGGGTCTCAGGCTGGGCACTTGCTGAGGTGGATTTGTTTGTTTTCTATCCATTTCCATGCATATGCAGGCAATGAAAGGATCGATGTGAACTCCACAGCCAAGACAGAGCCAGTGAAGCAGGTGGCAAGCTGGCATTGGGTGCAGGGAAGAAAAAATCCTTCAAACCCAACTGAAAGCCTTTTAATTAAAACAAAAGATTAGATCAACAAGGTATTACAACAGGTGGTTAAATCCTGCGGCTAAACAGTCCAGGCTTTGTTCTCCGAGTCTGATGCATGAAGAGAAACTTTCAACAGGGCAAACAAGGGATGCTGAATGCATGGCATTAAATGTTTATTACAGGCAGCACAGCAAAACTGGCCCCTGCATTTCACAGGGAGAGAGCAGAAACATGCAAATGCACAGCTCACATCAATGGGTGCTCTCCAGTGGTGTCAAAAGTTTGCGTTCCCATGGGATGGCGAGAGGCTGATTTGGTTTGCTGCTTGCTGCGGCTGTGCTGGAGCTCCTGGCAGCCCTGTGCACCCAGGAGCTGTGTGCTGCTGGCAGGGGACACTGAGGGACCGACGCTGCCTGGGTGCCTTTGTCCTGCCCCTGCCTGGCAGTGAGGCTGGCACAGCCACCACTCCCCCCACCCTACACCCTCTTTGTTGAATTAATGGGACATGTTTTGCTCTCATGGGCTGTGGTATTTGCAAAGACCTTTACTGTGTGCATTGTCAGGGGTGCTGGGCAGTTCTGCAGCCATGCTGGGGAAGGGGCTGGATGTGTCATTTGCTGCTGACCCTGCTCCCAGCCCCATGAGGTGCAACTGAAAGGCCTGCCAGAGGTGCCTTGGTTTTTTGTAGATGAGCTACACCTCAACTTTCAGAACCATTTCACCTTATTTCAGTCTCCTGATCTCGCACACCTAAACCTCAGGACGTGCACCTGATGGGATGAGTTCAGAGAGCCACAAATGTGGTCGAAGGGCTGGGCCACCTCTCCAATGAAGATGGGCCGAGCCAGTTCAGCCTGGAAAAGAGGAAGCTTTGAGGATCCTAATAGCAGCCTTTCAATACCTAAAGAGGGCCTACAAGAGAGCTAAAGAGGGCTGCTGGCAAGGGCAGGCCATGAGTGATAGGACAAGGGGTAATGGCTTCAAACTGACAGAGGGCAGGTTAAGATTAGTTATTAGGAAGGAATTGCTCCCCATGAGGCTCTGGCATGGGCTGCTCAGAGAAGCTGAGAGTGTCCCATCCCTGAAGTGTTCAAGGCTGTGCTGGATGGGGCCCTGCAGGGGATGAGGCCAATGCAATGGGGATGTGCCCTCACTGAAGCTGAGCACGGCACTGAAGGCATTCCTGACACCGCCTGTGAGTCCTCCCCAAGATGCCCCAGCATCAGGACTTGGGGAAACAGATGAGTGTTCTGCCTACTCTCACAAACACAAATGATACCAGGTAAAGGAATTCCTATTGAGAATTGTTAGAATTTTCTTTTCATTTAAGGCTGGAAGGAAAACAAAAAATGGAAAGAAGAGCTCCACCATGGTACTGTTTGATTGCTTTGCTCTAGTCTGCATTCAACAGAATCTGGGGGAATGACTGTCTTCCTGAAAGACAACCTTTAATCAGAAAAAAAGTCCAACCTAAAATCCTCACTGAAGTGCTCCAAAGGGAGGAGGAATTGGATTACCTATGGCTGTGCACTGGGAGAAAAACCACCAAGCTATCATCTGATGGTTTTAAAACATCAGCAGGGACACCATTTGAGGAGGCAGGTGAGTGTGGCAGGTCCCAGAGCAGTGATGCAGTTCTCCCACAGAGTGGGCACTGCAGGCACAGACCCAGCTCCAGCGTCACTGCCAGCGCAGGATCCCTGGGAAGCGGCGCTGTTCCGCGCCTCGGCACCGCCTGCTATTTTCTGCAGAATGAGGAAAACGCTCTTGCCTGACCCAGGGGCTCCTTCCCCCTGGGAGAACACAGATGGTCTCCTGGTGAAGGTGTGGGCCTGGAAATTGGGAGCTCTGGATGCCTTTCCCGGCTACATCAGAAACTTGCTATGTGGCACCACCTACTTCTACGCCCACGTTTCCTCCTACTCCTTCTCTCTCGCTCGCCGCTTTTTCCAGACCTTTCACCTCGCTGCTCGAATGTGTTTTTCCTTTTGCAGAGTGCTTTTCTCAGACTCCAGAGCCTCCTGGTGCGCTGTCACCAGTACCTGGACCAGACACCCACTCCTGCCCAGGCTTCTTCTGCCTCTTCACCCTTCCCATCAATCTCCCCCTTCCCCTTGTAGTGCTGCTGCCGTTTGATGTCTCCTCCTGACCCTGCTCACGGCCAGAATTCTTCTTGCTCTTCACTGGGAGTGTTGTTCTCAGTCTCCCGCAGGCAGAGTGCTCAGAGGCAGAGCTGAGGTGGGTGCTGGGGGCAGAGCCAGCAGCAGGCAGGCTGTAGCCCCTGCTCGGGCAAGCCTGCTGGCAGGAGTGCTGGGAAATCAATGGATGTGACTCACAGCCTGACTCAGCCCATGGGTTTTCTGCTCTGGACTGAACGAAACCCTCAGAGCTGGGACCTGCTCGTTCTCTTGGTTGCATTTGTCCTGAGGCTCTGGGTTTTGCTGTAATTTGTTGCTTCAAGGTGATGTTCCCCATTTTTGGCTGGAAGCGTGTGCTTCATGGAGCAGGCACTGCCTAGCTAATAAGCCTGGGACAGGTTTTTTTCTTCCTTAAAGATGACCTGTGTGACTGTGCATCCCCTCCCCAAGGGCTCCTTGCAAGGACTTTGCTTTCTGTGCTCCATCCAAGCTGGCTGTGAACATCAATTGATATTGAGTGACTAATCACAACATGTCAGTTACTTATTGTGCCTCAAAAGGATGAGATGTGCACTCCTAAGTCAAAACACCTGCAGGATTTGTAAAGCCAGATCTACTCTGGGCTGCCAGGCATGTGCTGCTGCTCCTGGTCACCCAAGGGCTGGATCAAGGTGGTGAGCCATGGCCAGCTGTGCCCACATGTCAGTGGTGCCAAACCCTTCAGCAGCACCCTCGGCAGCTGTTGTTACAGCTCACTGCCCAGAGTGAGTGCCAGGGACAGTGTGGGGCTCACTTGGAGGCACAGACCTGTTTCGCTGCTGTTCCCACTCAGGATGAGATTTGGGATGAGGCTCAGGCTTGCTCCAACCCATGTTGATGCAGCTTGTGCCCCTTGGAGAGCTCTGCTCCAGCAGTCCCAGCCCTCAAGGTCCCCCTTGCACAGGTTCTACCTTGGGCACACACAGCAGTGGCTCTGTGACTTCAAATCCCAGCAGGAGCCTCCCCTTGATGGAATGAGAGTGGATCTGTTGGGGCAGGAACCTGGGTAATTAATTGGGTATTTTAGTGGTGTAGTATGGGAATGCAGTAGATGCTCCAGTCCTGGTCTCCAGCCAGGAGTTTGGTGGGCAGACTCATGAAGGAGCAAGCAGGATGTCATCTAGATCCAAATGTCCATGGAGTCTGAGAATACCAGTGGTCCACTCCAAAGAGGAGTGTGCTTAACAGTGGAGACCAGAGGCATTTCCTCCCTTCAAGACACTGGGGTGAGGAAAACCAGCTCACCTAGTCTGCAGAGAAAAGCTGGGAATGAGGGAAAGAAGCAATGCCAGCAGGATAAGGGGATGCCAGGGTATAACCCTTGAACCTACAGTTCACAGCTTTCATTTTTCTGGAGCTGTCCCAAAGGTGGGACAAGCCTGGTGGTGCTGGGAATGAGGTCTGAAGCTGGTGGCATCCCCACACACTGCAGAAGGGCACGGAGAGCAGAGCAGCTCGGGAATGTGTGGCAAAGCAAAAGGTGAACCACAGGACTGGTTGAAAATATCTCTACTTTTCATAACCCAGCAATCCGTCTTGCATGTAAATTAGGTGTCTGGAGTGTTCCCACCACCATCAGCAGGATTTCTATCTGCCTGCAAGAAAGGGAGCTGGGTAGGAACCTTGTGTTACTGAATAATCTTGCAAGGGGAGAAAACACAAGAACTAATTAAATTAAGTCTTATTTAATACTTGGCTCAGGGATGGGATGGTAATAAAAGAAGAGAAACTGTTTCCTTGTTGTAATATGGTGGAGCATTAATTAAGGGAAAAAAAGGCCCCAAATGGTTGTGATGCCAAGCTGCATTAATATCCAGCTGTTGTGCTTTGCATCTGCTGGAGTGCTGAGGTAGTCCTTTAAAATATGTAGCTTTGGGTTTGCATAAATAAAAGCAACGATCAAGGCTGAGGGACAGCAAATCAAAGGGAAAGCAGAGGGGCAGGAGACAAGAGTTCATTAAGGGCCACCAGAGGAGAACACAAACCCCTGGTCCTTCAGACCTCTCCTGCTGCCACTGCAGCCTCCAGCAAGGCTTCTGCACAGTGGAACTGCTGGGGCTTTTCCTTCCCCTACCCAGCAAAAGAAGTGGCCACTAGCTGATGAGAAAAACAAGGGAATATTACTTAATCCCTAAACCTGCAATCTTTTGATCTAGAAATTGAGGATTCAGGAATGTCTTTTTACCTTTTAAAAACCTTATACAATTAATGCACAAATATTTTTATCAAAGTATTTTGATAATTTGTTTTGCAATTTTAATTTATAAATGTATTGTAAATTTAAAGAAAAAAAAAGATTATCTAGGACCTTCTTGATGAGACAAAAACATGCCTTTGAAATATTCTGGATTTACTAAATCTGATATTTCTTTTTGTCCTTGGAGATCAGCTGGTTCAGAAAGAATTCAGCAAACTTCTGTGATAATACATCACTAACCAAATCAGGCTTCAGCAGACATTAAATGAAGATGGTGTTTTAAAAACCCAACATATGATAGAGAGATTCAGGAAGTTCAGGATTGGAATTCAGGATTCTTAAAAATGTCACAAAGGAAAATATTCTGTAGCTGCTGAATTAGAGCAAACACAAATATTTTCTTTTTTTCATAAACTGGAATTTTGGGAAAATCTTTTTCTAATTATTTCAATTTTTTAAATTTTTAAAAATTTATTTTAGAATGCTTGAGGAAAATCTGGTTAGTGTGTGTGGATATTTTGCCATTCCAACTTCTGTGTCATCCCTGTAATGGCAGTGCATTACATGCCTTACAATTACCTACACATCATAGTATGATGTAAGAGCTTCAGCTATTTTTATTTTTAATTTTTTAATTAAGGGTGGTTTGGCTAGATACTGATTAATCTCCCTTGCCTTTGTTTCTAGATCAAAGTGGTTCATGTTCATGTTGTAACGAAACGGTTTGACGACTTCACTGGGGCACAAACAGGAGCCACTTTGATCTAGAACAAAGAAAAGATGTCTTGAACAGCACCAGATAACAGCTGCTCTTTGTGATTGTAATGGCAAGTAAAAGGAGAATATTTCAACTATTATTCTGTCATAATATGACATGATAGAGGAACTACTTCTGACATGTAATTTAATAGGTAAAAATAATATTATTAGAATGAAACTCCATAAAATAAGATTTTTTTTTTAATGGAGGAGCCTTCATTTATAAAGTGGCAGCTTTCATCAGTATGCATGTTTCACCAACAGCTGAATTCTGTTGTGAGCGCCTTTGTGACAGAAAATACTTAGTTTGACCAAAAATTAAGGAACAGCTGTCGCTAGCTTGGGGTCCTCAGTGTGCAGCCTCTTGGGATGCAGAGATGCTCTGGCAGATGTGCCCTGTACCAGGGAGCAGGTCAAGAGCTTTGCTCTGCTGGGACTAGGAGGGGGATGCTGGCCACCACTGAAACGTGGGGAAGCTGCAGAACTTCTTCCAAAAAGAAGGGTTTTCTTTGCTCAGGCTTCTTCCAGAGCTGCATGTAAACAGGCCCTGCGGTCTCAGTGTGTGACTGTGACCTCACCTTGTGGCTCTGACTAATGTCTCTCCCTGGGACACACAGAGCTGTGTGGGAGGGGAGGTTTCCTCAGCCCACCACAGCTGGGGTCTCGCTGTCCTCACTCCAGAACCAAAGACTCTGCATTGCTGCCAGCCGTGGTGTTGTGTGGCCATGGCCCATTGAACATCCCCCTCTTGTCCCCTGGCAGGTGCCAGGGCGGGCAGGGACCCGATATGGCCCTTCCCCATGTCCCTGCAGCCTGGCCACTGGCACACCTGGAGGCACAGCCAGGACCAGAGAAACCTCCTGGGATTTGGGGCCAGGAGGCCCAGTCTGCTCCCAGCCAGCAGGCAAAGTTTGCTGGAACTTCAGGAGCTGTCAGCAGGGCTGCTGGCCAGCCTCAGCCACAGGTGCTCCAGTGAGGAGCAGCAAACAAAACCAAAATTATTTAGTGTGTGTAAATTGTCTCCTGAAACAGGCGTTTGGCAACCCTAATGGTTTTCTGCATGCCGGGGTGTATCCAGGCACTAAAATAAGTCAGGATGTAGGAGGGATGGGAGGTGGGAGATAGGGAAGACTCTTTTTATATTACTCCCCTTGCTATATTAAGAGGCACTGTTCCCTTTCCTGGCTTGAGAAAAAGCTCTCCCTCGCCTTGCAGACGGTCTCCCATCCTGGTTTAACTGCTCACGAACCAGGATTTAGAGATCCTTGTTCCTGGCCCCGCCACCTGCATCCCTGTGACCTGCAGGGATGTGAGGAGGCCCTGGCCAAGCCTGGCTGCAAGGGTGAGGCTGTGGCAGTGCTGACACCGGGCTGCAGGGGGTTGCCCGTGTCCTGAGAGAATACAGGTAACTGAGCATTAAAGGGAGGTCCTGCTCTTCCCAGAGAAAGGTGGGCTGGCCAAGGGGATTGCTTCTTGCTTCTCTCCTTATTTTTTTTCCCTCCTTCTCTTTCCCCCCACCCCAGGCTCACAGCTGGGTGTTGCTGGGGGTGAGGCTGACAGGGGGTGGATATGCATGTTTTAAATCATGGCACTGAGCCCAGAGCTTTTTGCATGGGTGGTGCCTTAGTATCGTAGAAATCCAGGGAAATAAATAACTAATCATTGACTCTGACAAAGTCTCTGCTCATGGCTGGCTACTACAGGTGAACTTCATCCCTCAACAACGACAATTTACAAGCGCTGCAGGCACTCTGTAACTCCTGTCCTTGGAAAAGAATCAATGAGATGTTTAACCAGTGACCTCCCCTTAGCTCTGGAGTTGCACCCACTCTGCTGACACGACTTCTTGCCTCGCTGCCAGCCCAGCACTGCTGGAAGCCGACAGCAGTGAGGAGGAACTGAGAGCAGGCTGTTTTCTTCCCGGCGTCAGTGGGAGTAGGGAGTGGGCGATGCTGCTCCCCCGCTTGTCACAGCTGTTGTTTTCCGCCTGAGCGAGGGGAAGGGATGCAGGCATGGAGAAAGCTGGGATCCCGCTGAACTGCTGTGCCCCATACTCCCTCCAAAGCCCAAACCCATCCCAATCCATTGCACTGCTCAGAGCAGTAATTATGGGGTGTTACAGAGCCCCCGAATAGAGAAGCTCAGGTGAAAAGCAAAGCAGAAACACTGATAGCACCAGGTGCCCTTGCAGTGCCTGGCAGGTTTGGCATGGCTGGCTGGGGAACCCTGGGCTCCTGGCCACAAAGAGGATGGGAGCAGAGGTTGTGCCTGAGGTCAGGGAAGGCTGGATAACACCCTGAGCCGTTTCTCTGAATGTAAAGATTTATTGGTTTTCCATAAGCCTAAATACAGGTTGCAGCGGAGGTGACTGTAGCTTTTAGTTCACGAGGGTTTAGGATGAAAAGCAAGTCAGGGGAGGGATCCCACAGGGACATGTGTGGATTTATTCACCCTGCTTATTGATGTTTGTGGGCTACAGCCTGAGCAGAGCAGCTGAAATTACACTCTTTGTGTAGATATCGCTATTAACATCTACCCTTAATGACAGTGTCATCATTCCTACACAAATTACTTCAACAGACAAAATGCAGGGGGTCCCTGCAGTAAGAACTGCTTGGTTTGGGAGCCAGCTGCTGTGGCAGAGCCAGGCTCTGCGTCCCCAAAATGCTCTCCTTTTCTTCAGTAGTGAAAACAAGTAAAACGTGAGGGTCGGGGTGCTCCATGGTTCATCCTCATACTGGGATGCAGTGGAAACAACCCTTGCCTCTGTATTTCTGGCACGCGTAGGGATGTTGTGCTGATGACTGGGCTGTGAGGAGGAGGAGGGAGCAGGATGCTCTGACTGCTACCCACAGGAGTGACAGATGTTTGCTGGGGCACACCCAGTCCCTGTAAAACGATGGCAACTTCCAGGAGTGTAGGAAAGACATTAAGGAGCATTTATCAAAACTCAGTAATGACAAATTAACAAATTCCTCAGCAGTGTCTAGAGATTTCCCCCCCCATGCTCTCATCATGTAAATGCTGATTTACTCAGGAAAACCCAATGCATATTTTAAAGCCTTATATGCCATTGTAATGACTTTGAGTATTAATTCCAGAAATTATCCACTCCCTTTGCTGGAACAACACCCCACCAGTTTTCCACTGTAAGGACCATGTTTGCCTTCTGCTTTGTATAATATCAAGGTGTTCTATAGAGCCTGCAATACCAGGAGACAGCTAATACAGTATTTTTCAACAGGAATGTTTCTAGTGGTAGAAAATAAGCCATTTGTTAGCCATTACATCTATGTAAGTGTCATCCTGAATTTTATTCCCTTTTTTTCTTCCTTCTTTCCTCACTCTGTCACTTTTTCTCCAGCTCTCTAGAAACAGCTCCTGGTGCTAAACGGAGCCCCAGTCTGACAGTGTGACTATTGAGTACATCCAAGATTTCTTCCTGCAATATCAGGTGTGCTTTGAGGATTGGACAGCAGAGCCCTCACCAGATGCCTTTGCTATCAAGCTTCATGAAATCTGCTCTGACAGGGGCAGGCGATCCCCGCTCAGAGCCTGCTGACAGGGCTGTCTGCCTTGTGATGCTCAGCTTTATTTTTGGAGCACTCAGTGGCTTCAATGTGTTAGGTTCTGAGATGCCATTTTGCTTTCTCCAAAAATAATTTCACAGTCTTTGTAGTTGAGGGCAAAAATGCCAAGATTGTATTTTTCTTTCCATTGTTTAAGAGAAGAACAGAAGAATTATCCTCTAAAGTTACTTTTTTATGTATTTCAAGGAAGGAAGAAAAGGCATGAGGTCCTTTTTGCTCTACAGATCACCTTGAATTCCCATTTGCCATTCCCACACCACCCTCTTGGTCCTTGATGAAAGGAAACAAAATACAGTGATTACTTTTTACTTCTGGGTTTGTTTTATATTTTTTTTTACACCTTGCTCCCCAGCTGAAATCCAAGTGGCCCTGGTGCAGCAGCTGACCCTGTTCCCCAGAGACTGTGCTGTTACATTTCCTCTGGGCAGAATGGATGCAACCTGTGCCTCCTTTAGTAGAGACCCCATTCAGGGTCTCTACTAAAATTTCTCTTCTAAAAAGAAGGCAGAAAGCATATTTAAGCAGATACTATATTTTCACTTGTTTTCTTTTTTGCTGTGCCGTGGACTTCCCTTGGAAAGGATGGAGAAGGGAGGATGTAAGAGGATGGATGTTACTACAGTGCCTCAGTCTTTGGTGATATTAAAAAGCCTCCCTTGTGGTCACTGGAAGTTGGTAGCAGAAGGTAAAGGTGGGTGACACTGGCTTTTGCTTTGCTGTTTGTATGAAATTTGTCTGTGCTGATATTCAGGTCAGCAGGACATCAGCACTCCTGTAATGCCAACTCAGGCTCTGTTCATGGCAGAGGGTTCCCAAAAAAGGGATTTGTTCTCCTGTCCAAGCTGAAAAATCATTTAATTCATTGTGGGCACAGCTGGGTTGTGAATCACATCAACATGAGATGTTATGGGTTTCCTTGCTGTTGTAAGTAGGTGGGTGTAGGCACACACAGTTTGTGGTGGTTGGGAGTGGGGCTGTGGCCCAGCCTCATCCCCACTGGGCACAGCTGTGAGAACACCAACAGCAATGAGCCATGGACTGCCCAGGGGCACTGCCCAACCACCACAGGGACCAGAGGGCACACAGGGGCAGTGCATCAGCACGAGGGGTATAAAAGGTTGGGCTAAAGAACAAGAAGGGTGGACCCTTGAAGCCTTCTGAAGTGGTGTTACTCTGTATATTGTGGCTGGCTCAACTGTGACATATGCTGCAACAGGTGGGAAATAAAAAGGTATGTGGCACTTAGGCACATGGCTTCATGGTGGATGTGGCAGTGTTAGGTTTGTGGTTGGGCTCAGTGGCTGCAAGTCTTTTTCAACCTAATTGATTCTGTAATTCCAAGGTAAATAAAAGGGGACAGTCAGATATCAAGTATGTTGCTAATATCCCAAGTGGTGTACATTGCCAGTGGGGTTTAACCTAAAGGATTGACTCTCTGTGCACAGATGGATTGAGGTGTTTAACTTGGGAGTGTTTGATCAGGCTTGCTCTAATCAGGTTTACCAGGCTTGGCCTTTCTTTTGCCTTCCTTTGTTTAGATATGGGCTGAATTGATTTTTAATTAAATAGGCTAGGACCACATTCCAAGTGAAATTGACCATTTTCTCAAGCTAAATAAATGTTTGAAAAAGGCTTTAGGTTGGTTAAAGAGTTAGCGGCTGGGGAGGTGCTGGTGGTGGGGGAACAGCCACAAGCCCCATCCCTGTGCCAGGTGTCTGTGGGCTGCCTCCCCTTCACAGAGCGATCCCGGGGCTTCCCACCAAGCGTGGCTTTGCTCCTCGGAATGGATGCGGCTCCTGCTGCGAGCGGAGCCAGCAGCGCCCGCGCCTTGGCATCCCCGCCGCGGATGGAGCGGCTCCATTGGCGCGGCTCCTGCGCGCTGCACCAGCGTCACTCCTTGACACACAGCTCCCTCCCTGCGCCCGAGCGAGCGGAACAAATGTTCCCCCATTCAGGCACAGCCAAGGGGCTTTCAGCAGCTCTCAATAGAGAGGGAGGGCTGCTGAGTGCCAAGATGCAGCAGAGAGGCGAGGCTGAAAATCTGTGCTCAAAGGCCACAGAGGTGCGAGCCTCCACCAAAGGGAAGTGAATATCCCATCTTATCCCATACCCCACCAATGTGCCCCTTGATCACAGATCAAATTTGCAATGAAAAAATATTTAAACCAAAAAAATTGAGTGTTGTGCAAGACCCTGGGAAGACTGAATTTGAGTGTTCACCCTGGCTTGCTCCAAACCTCTGCTCCAACAGGCAAACACCCACCTCTGTGCCTGCCCACACACATGGCTGTCGTGTTCCTCCCACCTCCTGCACCCCAGGATGCAGGAGATGATTAATGCCAGCAGAGTAGGCATGCAAGTAGTATTTGTCTTGATCCTAAATAAATAAGACACGTATGGAAATAACAGAATAAACAACAACATTTTAACCGCAGCTCTTCTAGGGTTGTATCATTTAGGGCTGATGTGTTAGGAATAATAGGGGAAATCAGGCAGTTTCCATGTGGTTTTGGGATTCATTTTGATTCTGCTTATATATTGCACATCCTTTATGGACCTGGAAGACAGAAATTCTCCCTCTAGTGACTTGCTTGCCTTGCTGCTTCCCACTCGGAAGCGCTGCAAGGGTTGGCAAGGGCTGAGTGCCACTTTCTGGGCATGATGCTCAGTGCTGCTGATGGCCATCAACACCCTAAAAATATTTGAGACTGCTGAGGCTTCAGTTAGCATATAATATCTATTTTCTTAGAATGCTGGGTATCACAGGTTGCCACTCTGGCTATTCAAAAAATGTTATTCAACTTCCAGTGAACGTGGTGAAAATTTGGGTTTGGCCCAAGGCAATATTTTTCAGGCTGGTGAAATGTGCTGTTTTCCCAGACTTGCAAGCATCATTCCCATCGAGCATAAAAAAAGCACAGGGAAAGTGCAGTGCAATTCAAATAAAATCACACAATGTTTTTTCTACCCCTTTCTCTCCCTCCTCCCCCAGTTCTCTTGAAAACAAACAAAAACAAAATGAAAGAAAATGAACAAAAACAACCAGGGGAAAAAAGGGAGAAAGGGTTGTTCAGTACTGAAGTGCTATATCGTTGTAGGTTTTCCAGAAAAAAAACACCCAGGGAGTGTCAGCCCTTGCTGATGATCCTAGCTGTGCTCCCTGGGTCACTTGGGCTATTTTTGGCACTTTTTGGGATGTCCAGGAATTGAGTATAGCCACACTTTGCAGTAAGGGTTGGTCACCCCCCTGATGTTGTTATTCTTGTGAAAAATTACCAGATTGAGAGTCATGCTTCCCTAGTCCAAGATGTTCCAATTAATAAGCAGCCCCCCTCCAAGCCGGCAGAACACTCCCTGTGCCACACCCTGCGGTGCTCTCCGGGAGGAATTGCTGGAAGACAAAGCACTCCCAGGGAGATCTGAGACCAGCTGTGCCCGGTGCAGGGCGGGCCCATCTCCGTCGATTTGGTTTAAATAAACCTGTCGTCCCAGAGCTCCTTTACAGCTCGGCTGCATTTTGCAGGGGGAGATGGATGGCCACAGGTTCCCCCCTCTCCCCTGGTGCCAGGCATGATGGCAGTGCTGAGACCCATTAGGAGGATGGATGGGGAATATCAAAGGGTGAGCCCAAACATCAGCCACTGGGAAGCTTTGAAGATTTGGCTTTCTGTTACTCATCTGCTGTGCAGAAGGGAGTTAATTGGTTTTATACCCAGGGAGCAAAGGGAAGCAATTTGGCCCTGGGTTTCCCATCTCTAATTGCATGCCTGCAGTCTCTTCCTTGCAGGGAGGTGACAGGAGCTTTGCCACTGACTTCAGGAAGCTCAGGTGTAGGCTTCAAGTTTCACATCTTTATTTTTTTTCTTAATATTTAGCATTTTAGGCATGTCTGGGAATTATCCTTGTGACAACTCCATGAAACCCATCTGGCTTATCTCTTTTTTCTTTTCTTTTTTTTTGTTTTCAATTGTGTTTCAAATGCATCTGTGCGAACCTAAATAAGCCATTGGTGATATACACCCTGTAAAGTGTGAATTCCTTGTGTTTAGAGCTTGTTATCAAGGAGTGCAAATCCACTAAGAAGGGCGTTTCCGAGGGGGCCTCCTGTCCTTGATAGTTCAGGTGGTGTTTGTGCAGATAAATCAGGGCACCAAAGCGTTTATTTGCTTTCAGTGACAGGCACCATCTGCTACTTGCCTGTGAAGCACTCAGGAAGGAATGCTGCCTGCCTGCTGTGCGCAGGGAGGCTGTGGAATGGGAATAATGCTGGTGCCTGCAGCAGCAGGGCTTGAGGAAGGTACATTTTCAAGGTTGAGTGCTGGCTGTGAGAGGGGAGGGGTAGCTCAGGTGCAGGCTGGCACGACCTGTCCAACAGCCTCCGGGTGGGAATGAGCGCTCTGACTATCCACGCTCAGCCACGACAGCATCCTCCACAAACCACATAACGGCTGGGAGAGATGGTAGGCTTAGGAATGCTCCCCCATGGCCTTTGTGGATCCACCCACAAGGGCTGGATTGATCACCAGGAGACAATACCCACTAGGGAAGAGTTTTGGTATCCCTGGGGCACAGTTCTTGGGGTTTGGGATAACGAGGGACCACAGATCTGCCAGACAGTAGGCGTAAAGCCTTGGTGGTAGCCTGGGTGTCATTGGTGCCTTCCCCTGTGACAGAAGCCAAATTGCACTGCCTCGAGGTGTCCAGGACAGATCATCTCCTGTGCCTTCATTAAGGTGCTGCCAGTGGCAGGCTGGCTCCTGCCTGCCAAAGTGCACTTTGAGGTTTGGCACCACCATGCTGCCATCTGCAAAATGAGGAGAGGGTACCAAGCTGGGAGAGGTGGGAAAAGGCTGTGATTTGATGGAAAGGGATTCTGAGCATCACTGTGGCCTTATGTCCTGGAACGATGCTGTCCCCACTACCTATACACATTTATATAATTTTTTAAAGTACAATGAGACTTTTTAATAGAAAATAATTGCTCTTCTTTTTGGATAAGTAAGCAATTCCTCCTGGAAGAAGTTCCCAGGAGTTTTGTGCTCTCGCATGCCTGTGCGCTTCAGCAGGGTCAGCCCTCTGTGCAAGCCAAATTCATGCAAAACACCATACATGCAGGCTCTAGTCTACTGGGTTTAGATCAGAGACGGATCAGATGACTCACAGGAATCTATGGAAATAGATCAAAGTAGCAGCACACATTTGAAGGGAGCGTTCATTCGGCGGGGAGCGGGGCTTTTGGAGCGCGGCTCGGAGCATGAGTCAGAGCGTGGGCCGGCGTGGGTGGCGGCGTGGGCGGCCGCAGCTGTGGGTGTCGGGCCGAGACAGACGCACAGAGATGGCTGCAATTAAGTAGTTAGTGAAATGACTGGAATAGTAAAATGAATTTAAAGGCGCAGGTTGCGAGAGCGGCGTTTCCCGGAGAGCTGCTTGCCGGCAGCTCGGGGGCCGGCGGGCGTTTCCCGCTGGATGCTGTGCTCCTGGAGCCAGTTATCCCTGCTGATGTGCAGTTGCTGGTTGGAAATGGGCTGGTTTCCAGGTGCCCTGCACACCTCCATGGTGAATCCGTGCCTGGGGCTGCAGGCGCTGACCTGCAGAGGGAAGGAGAGCTGAGGCGAGGAAGGATTGCCAAGCAGAGACAGCAAGGGAACAAGGAGAGGAGAACAGATCTACATTTACTGGGAATAGTTGCAAAACGCCCACACACTTCTGTGGGACTAGGATCATGCCCAGAGCTCACAGAAAAGCTTGAGTTGGTGTTTTTTTTTTTTAATGTTGCCCATCGCTATCGCTTCTAGGAATTGGTGCTGGATCCCACTTGTGACATGACCCCAATACTCCAGCCCAGAAAGATCTTGGATGATACTGTTGCCTTTGCAGTCAATGCAAATCTCTTGCAACCAAGAGCCTCCAAGGGATGTGGGTTTGGCCCTTTTGCTGTTTGTCCCATGCAATGGGAACAGCATCCAAATTCCACTGTCTGGCCGACTCCGTCACATGGGACCCCACCTCGGGCAGCCCCGTGTGGCAGATTTCTGGGAGGAGCGTGGAAGTAGAGCAAGACTCTTCCTCACTTCTATTTTCAGGGATTGCTATTTCATGCCCTGCCAGTCAGGTCTGATGAGTGTGTATGACGTGAGAGAAATGTGATTAAAATAAATAAATCAATAAAGCCCTCATTCAGTAAGGGATGAAGGAAACTCAAATCTTGTGGTCACAAACCTGCATAACCAGTGGAATGGCACCTGCTTTGGGCTGATACCTAGGCTTTTGATGTTCAGGCTTCACTTCTATGCAGCAGCACTGCTGACTTAATTCATAGTACTAATTTACTTGAGTCTGTTAGTAAATTGTATCTGTTTTGAGGTGAAAAATTGTAAAAAGTCATTCTCCAAGGCCAGCTTTGCCATTCTGTTACAAGATGAGATAAATAATTCCCTATGTGTTTTGCTGCCACTTTTAATGATGAATTATAATTAGATTTGCTGCCAGCAAGCACAAGTGGCTCAGGCATCTCATGTGCCATGAGGGTGTTGTGTGCTGAAGCACAGCTCCCAGAAGAGATGTCCTCCCAGGTCCTACAGACAGGGCCCTGCACATTTCCAGGTGTACCAGTCCAGGATGGCCTCTATGCTTCAGAAAATCTCTAAATGTCTGATGGAAAATGTGTGTGTAGTTTTTAGTGGTATTTTGATGAAGTGGCTCTGCTAGAAGACATGTATGCTGGGGATTTCCTTCTCCACACAGATGGCTGTGGAAAGAAGGCTTTATAATTTATTGATACTTTTTTTTTTGGTGGTGGTTTTGTGCACAGAGAAGGGTCCAAAGGATTTCTCTTCACTCTGATTGATATGCAGAACAAATTTTAGCAGAGAGAAAGGGTGTTATTTTGAATAATTAAAAAAACCCACCCCAAAAAAACCCAACCTCTTGAAGTAGTAGATGTGTAAAATTAATGTATTTTTAAAAGTCAGTGTAAGTGCTTCTAAATGTGTCCACTGTATCATGCTCTGCCCACGCAGTTGCAGCATTTCCCAGCACGAATGAGCAGCCCTGTCTCTGTTGTCAGAGCTGAGCACGGCCACCATCAGCTCCAGTGCCCAAATCTCACCTGGTTTCCTAAACCTCAGAAACTATTCCAAGTCTGCACCAGGCTGTGGGTGCACAATTTGCTTTTTCTGGCTGCAAGAGGTCATACTGAAACAGCTGCCCAGTGTGGTACCTCCACTGCTGATTATCCCTGCCAGTAGGGAGGAAAGGCACCTGGTAGGGAGTGGAGAGACTTTGGGGCTGGGTGGTGGATGTCCTGTGCAGAGGTGAGGAGCTGTACAAAGGTGAGATCAAACTCTGTCACTTCCAGCCACCCTGGTGCTCACCTTACTTGCTGCACTTCCTGGGACGTGGCCTGCAAGCAGTTTCATGGAATACAGGTTACCGGAGATAGCTTAGGTTTGCATATTAGGTAGTTTTTAATTTACAGCACTCTCTGGTCTACAGAGGTATTACCCATCATAATTT
This sequence comes from Emberiza elegans, assembly GCA_024865655.1. Taxonomy (NCBI): domain Eukaryota; kingdom Metazoa; phylum Chordata; class Aves; order Passeriformes; family Fringillidae; genus Emberiza; species Emberiza elegans. The sequence goes on from JALJVW010003518.1 coordinate 4,094,069, forward strand.
AAAATACTTGTATTTCAAATTATGGATTAGAAATTGAGAGAAACTTAATTGTGACAGGATTTTTTTTTTTTGAGGCACATTTCTATTCCTGCTTGTTCTCAGATTGGGGTGCAATTGCAGAGGTCAGGTTTCCTTTGCCCTCTTTGATTGCCAGGCAGTCAGACCCCTGCCTTTCCCCACCCTGTAATTTAGCTGCTGCTCTGCCACGACACTTGGCTATGGTTTAATTACGATGATCACTCCATATGGAAAGTTGTTTCAAGGGGGCTGAGAGCTGGGTTCTTTGAGCCCCTCCAGCTTGAAGGCTGTCCTGGAGCCAGGGCTGCTTCACAAAGCTGTGCCGAGCAGGTTATGCACCTAGCAGGAGGGCTTTGCATCTCATGAGAGATGAGGCTTCAAACCAGGATCAGGGCACTGCGAAGCTGCCAGATGTGCAGGATGCAGGAAGGCCATTAACCATCAGCTTTCCGCTTTCTTATTCTGTGCAAAACCAGGTCTTTGGTGTTTTTTTGCTTTTTCCCTGGGGCAGTTGGAGCCCATGTGTCATGCAAGGACCCTGAGCAGGTGCTCTGTGCTTGCCCACTCCCCAGTCCTGCTCATGGCCCCTGCCCCAACCCACTCACACTGACTCATCCTCCTGCCCCACTGCACCTTCACAGGCTGCTGCTTCACCACTCCCTCCATCACTCTTTCTTTTTTCTTTTATTTTTTTAAAGCCTCTGGACAAACTTAAAAATGAAACCAAATTTTTCTTGCCATTCCCCTTGTCCACTGGGGATAGCAGTGAATGGCAGCCTCTTTCCATGCTTGTTTTTCACCTCATACTCTCTGAGGTTCAGTCAAAATGTCACCCAGCTTGTGAATCTGTCCAGGTGCTTCAGGGGACAGTGCAAAGGTCCCTGAGATGTTTAAAACTTTGTTCCCCCTTTGTCCTGAGTCACACAACCCAGCTGGACAAGCACCTCTCTTGGCTTTGGTTTTCCTGGTGGTGGGATACCAGGTAGGAGCATAACAAGTGTTACTTTTAAACTGCCTCTGCTGAACGTCAGAACTGCACTGTTGTTAGACTTTTAATGTTTTGGGAACCATTGATATCAAACCATCTCTCTCATCTGTTTTTCTGGATCAAAGGGGGTCTTTTGCCCTGGTGCTGCCCTGTCAGCAGCTGCAGCAGGGCCTGGTGGTGGCAGAGCTGTGTTCTCCCCTCACAGCCTGCATCCCACAGCAAAGGGGCTTTGGGTTAGGGAAAAAACAACTCCAACTGGAAAGTTCGCAGTGGAAGGAACACTGAGATGAAGAAGGGAACAAACAGAGTAGGAGATACTTAATGGATGCAAGGGGATAATTAATTCCCACCAGTCACTGTTCCTGCCCCACCAGAGTTCTGACAGAACCAAGCAATTTGGCTGTGGCTGCACTGGGCTTGCAGCAGACACTGAGTGTATGAAAAGGATGAAACCATAAAAATAGTATTTTTTTTTCATGTAAATGTAAAAAAAATTATTTTAGTGACGGCAGTTCCCCACCTGTAAGGGAGAAAGGGCTAAGTAATTTTGTATACAGCACCCTGGGAGATGTTTCTGGCAGTTTGGACTTGGGTCAGAAAAGACTCTTATGGAAAAAATCATTATCTCCGTGCTTGTACTCTGGTCTTTCTGCAAGAGAAGGAAAATTTGAGGAGCAAACCACAACTGTGCTCTTCCCAGTGCCTTTCCAGTGTCATTTCATGAGGATGACTGGGATGGAGTCATCTGATGCAGCATCTTCCCAGAGTGAGCCAGCCCTGCTGCCCTGCCTTCAGACCAAGGGCAGCTGAGCTGCCCTGGCCCAGCTGGCCCCTTCTCTGCTCCCTTTCTCATCCCTCGCCCTCTGAGTAAGAGGAGAGGGGTCCTGCAGGCCCCAAGAAGTGCCAGTTCTGGCATTGATGATGCTGCACTTGCTGAAAAAATTGCAATATTCAGCCATTGCTAAAATGTGTCAGAGTACAGAGGGACAGTTTTGAGGCAACACATGCTTTGCTGTTTGGTGTAACATCAGCCTCTGTTCAAAGCCCATTAACATGCAGTTGAAAGATGACATTTAATTTTTTCTGATTTTTCCTTTTCCTTCCTTTTTTTCTCAGTTCCAGTTTCTTTTATCTCTGCCCTGTCACAAGGCTTGGCTTTTGCTCCCCAAGGCTGTAATCTCTGAGCAAATATCCTTTGCTGATACACTTTGTACCAGATGAGGAGCAGCTCTGTGTGCCTTGGGAGATCCGGTTTGGCCACACGTAGCATTTACAGAGGGAATTTGTTTATTTAAATAACTTTTGTGTTTTCTCCCTACTTGAACATTGGTGGATGCTGGGGTGCCAGAGCCAGCTATTCTCTGGAGAGGGAGATGGGAACAGCTGGGTTTTTGTTTGCTGCCTGTAGCCACTGGAGCAGAAGTGCATGAGGGCACATTCCCTGCCACGAGTGTCCCAGAGCTCCAGGATGAATGAGGACTGGAAAATGAAAGTTGGGAACAGTTGGTGGGGAAGTAGAGGGATGGTGAGGTGATGGGAATGATGGGGCCATGCAGCACTCAGTCCACACAAGCATTTCTTTCTGTGTGTTTTTGGTCTACTCCTCTCCCTGCTGCATGTGTGCATGGGAAATGCCACCCTGCATCCCTGATGGAGCATCTCCATCCTGAGATGATGACTTCAGTTGTGAGCTTGATTATTTTCAAGCACGAATGAGTGTGGGTCATTTCAGCCCCAGTACTGTGGAGCAGTACTAGGGCCCACAGGTGTTCCTGTGCCACTTGTGCTACTCAAGCTGAGCTGTTTGCTCAAAGCCAATAAAGCAAATCTCTTATATTTTGCTTTCCTGAGCATGTCCCAGCTGTAGGGACTGTATTGGTCACCGTATTCTTCAATTCTTTAGTTTCAAAGCCTTGCTGTAGCATTTAATTTCTGTAAAACTCATGCTTTTCTTGGTCTTTTAAAATTTCATTGCAAGGGTGATGGAAGCAACATTAGCCATCAGTCCTTACAAATGACTCATCTCTGTTTCAAGGTATTTCAGGTTGGCATAGGCTGATGGAGCCTGTAAGCAGGAGATGGCCTGAGGGTATTTGAAGCTGTGCAGGGGGATGTCAGACATTTTTACTCCCACACTTTCACAGGGCTGTTGAAAATGGGTTTCTACAAAGCATCCATCCTCTCCTTTGTATATGTTCCAGGAGGGGAACAAAATACAAGGCTGTATGGATCCTGGGAAAGATACCCACATTCATGGAAGCATTTAGGACCAAAACCAAAGCAAGAGAATGTGGCACGACTCCTGACTTTAGGAACCATACTAATAAATGTTTATATTGAATAGTTATAATTGCTTTGGTTTGCTCCCCTGCTGGTCCCTCAGCAACTGAGGCTCTGTGGCCCAGCAACTGCTTGCGTGGAGGGTTCCCCCAGGTGATGCCTCCTTTCTGGGTGCGACAGAGCTAAACCTCAGGCCTCTCCTCTTGGGCAAAGCAATGGCTCTCACTCCCTCTTAGCAGTGGTCCAGCACAGCCAAAGGCACTCACCAAGGGTGAAATTCCTGTTATCCTGGGGCTGCTATCCACCTGGTGGTTTCCCAGCCCATGGGGCACCCAGGGACTCCTTTTGCAGGCTGCCTGTGCAAAGTTCTCTGGGTCAGGGGAGTCTGCAGTACCGGTGGTGGTAGAGGTTTGGGTGAGTTCCTGGTGGTTCCATGGCAGTTTCCCTCTGGGAGATGGTGCTGGGCTGATTTGTGCAGCTGCTGTGCAACATTGATGAGGCCCACAGTGTTTCTGGTGAGCTGATTGAGGAGAGATTTGGGCTCCAGAGGATCCCATTGAGTGAAAGCAGTTGTTGAAGTGTTTTAAAAAATGGCCTATATGGTGTTTACCTCAAGCTCAGAAATTGCTGTGAGATGAGAAATTGCTATTTGCCTGTGTTTTTTCACTTAGCATTCGCAACTCACATCTTGGATGGGGATGCTTTGGGAATCCCAATGCTTCTGAAAAGAAACACCACTCAAAGCGTTGCTCTTGCACATCCTGCTAAAATCCCCCATGGATGCATTTACTCTGGCAGCCTGGAGGACCTAGCTGTGACCTCTTGGAAAGGGCAGTGCAGGCTGAAGTGGCACAAAATAGTGCTATTTCCTGAAAGAAAAGGTTGTGAATTGGTATTGTTAGTGCCCCTAAGGAAGCAGCTGAGGATCAGTTGTCAGGCATCCTTGCCCTCTGTGAGGGTTTTTTGTCCTGTTAGAGAAGTGCCCAGTGAGAGGTGGCTCCTGAAACACCAGCCAGGTCCCCTGTGTGGCATGTAAGGCATATCTGGATAATTCTGGTCCTTGTCCAGGTGGACGACAACTCCATTTATCTCCTGGCCAGGACCACATTCCCTGTGCACCTTGATTTGGGGCCAGGCTCGTTGCCTGGGGCAGGGGATGCAGTGTCAGCTGGAATGACAGCTTACTTCCATGTGACACCTGCTGGTAAGAAAAGGCACGGCTGCCCTTTGCAAACGAGACCTGCTCGTGTCCTTTTTGTTTTTCCAGAAAGCCCTCAGTTCCTACACCCCTCCTCTGCGGGGTTTATTGGTGCTCCTGGTTGGTATTCTCAGCACTCTGACTCATTTTGGCAGGTTGGAAAGTACTTTTTCCAGGGCGCTTATGCATACAGGATGTATCTCTTTAGGTGCTTGATTTTTTTTAAAATTTTTTTATTCTGCAGAAAATGGGCTTTCAAAAGCCCCATCCCTAAATTAATTAAACTTCAAATTATTTCAGTGCCAACAGAAGCTGCTCTGAACGTGAGCCCGTACAATGAGCTGACCTGGCCCACAGAGGCTGGCATTACATCCGTCCACATTTTGTGAGGAAAAAGTAAATAGGCTGGCTGCAAAAGAGATATTCTATGTGCAGTCCTTGATAATGTTTGTGGTGAGGACTGCTCCCTGGTTACAGTGCAAACACTGACTTCCTGAAGGCCTCTCTCTGCTTATGCAAATCCTCCTGAGCTTATCCTGAAATCCAGCATCACCCTGAGAGCCTGGGCAGGTTTCAAACGTGGCCCTGAGTGCTGCTAAGGTTGTGAACCCATGATTTACAGGTGTCACTATATTCTTTGGCTGGCTGTTTAAGAAGAATATCATTCAACAAACAGAAGTTGAATGCATTCATGTCAAGTGAAATCATTCCTTTAAGAGTTTTAGTTGTCAGGTATTCATTAAAGCAGGTTTCACATCAAAATGATAGTCACTAATCCAGTGAAAACATCTTTTAGAGCTTTCAGGATTTTTATGTTGCATGGTATAAATGCTGGATCTCCATTGGTATGGAAATGTCTTCCTGGACCTACACAGTAGGTATGAAACTGTGTGCCTGTGGTCCTCTTCAGAAGAAAATGAATGTAGTATGTCAGTGTGGTAGGAACAAGGACATTCCTGAGAGTTCTTTATGTAAATAGGGTGCAATGGATTGTAGCTACAACTTCAGCACAGCATTCCCATCACTTCTGCAAGCTGTTTTCCACCTTGTAAACACTAAAAATTGGAGTTTGTATTTTATTATTTCTGCAAGGTGAAAATTGTCATTCGAACTTCATTTTAAAAAGAAAAGGTTCCTGATTTAAAAGGTAGTTCTGACTTGAAAATTTGAAAATAAGTAGCAATCTGGTAACTTCAGACTTTGGGTGCTTTGGAGAATTTCACTCATCTGAGAGACTGTTAAATGAGCATTTAGAACAAACCAGTCCCTTTTTGCTTGTCTCAGGCTGGAGAAACCCAGAGGACACTGCTAAGGCTGAAATGGCAGGGGTCCCAAATTCAGGTTAATGGGAACTGCAGCAGGCCCAGCTCTTCCTGAAAGTCAGTCAGGTGCCTAAATACAGATCCAGGCAGCTCACTTCAGACTAGCTATTTTTGAAGCTCCTGGCCCTGGTGTGTGAATTGATGGCATTTCAGTTGCAAAGAGCAGATGGTACTCGCTAGTGATCCAGGACAGCTTTTTTGCATTAGTGTCAAAAATAGATCAAGTGCCAGCTGTAGCTCTTTTGGGTCAGTGGAGGTGAATTCACAGAGTGATGTGCACAATATTGCAATGGAATAGGGAAAAATCAGGTGTCCCTTTTAGGACCCTAAAGTGCTTTTAAGTGTCTTAAACTGCTGTTTCTCATGTGGTTTTGCACGCCTCAATCCCAAGCGTGTCTCGCTCAGCAGTGAACTAAACTGCCTGCTGCTGTAACAGCGTTATTCTGTGAAGCGGTGGATTTCAGGGTGTGAAAGTTTTGGCTGTGCTGCTGGTGGGGCACTGCCTGGGGACAGGGTCCCTCCCCAGCCCTTGGAGCTGCAGAACTCACCACCTTCCGTGGAGCTGGAGGGAAGCAGGAGCTGCCCTGCCTTTGTGTGCCTCCCCAGGAAATCTGGTTTCAGACGTGCTGCTGGGAGGGCTGCTAGGCTGATCTGCCCAAGAGCAGGCAGTGTAAAGAGGAGTTTGAGAGTGTTTATGTTTATTAGAAAACCAGAGGCGATTCTGATTTTCAGCCTACTGCTCCTTTTACGTATTGCTGAAGTTTTGCTGTATTTTAGTGAGAAACTACAGAGAAGTGGTGCAGCATCAGCAAGGATGATCTGTTCTTGTTAGTTTAATTGGGTCATGGACTCTTTTTTTTTTTTTTTTTTTAAGAAAGCTATGATGCATGAGGAGGAGAGTTTGCATCATTTAAGGCGAAAAATGAGTTGTGTGTAACAAAGCTGGTCCACTGGCACACCCCGCTGGCTTGCAGTGGGAGTGCAAAGGAAATGCATGGCTACACACATTTTATAAAGAGACTGCATTCCTGTCTTTTTGTAACCTAAATTAACTTTTTTTGCCATGGTGTCTCTCTTGGTTTTCAATCCTGAAAACACAAGCAGTGATGTGTGAGCTGCTAAGGAGGGACCTGCAGAAGTCAGGGAGGTTGCCTGGCCTGGAGTTCTTCCCACAGCAGATTCCAGTACTTCTGGAAACCTCTATCAGATCCTTGTGCCTATCAAAATGACTTCATTGTGCAGCTGAAACTGCTGACATCTAAAGTAGGGTGTATAAGACATCTCCATGCCCTAAGAGAGGTAAACAGCATGGTGAGCTTGACCGTTGTTAGGATTTTTCCACATGAACAAAATTACCAGAATAGCAAAAGAGAGAAAAAAAACCCCTGTTCTTTGATTTTGCTCTGGAATCTCTCCCAGATGCCCATGTGATGATTGCCTCCATATGACTTTCCATGCAAAAGAACAGAATAATAAAAAAAAGAGAATAAATAATGGTCCCTTTATCCCCGAACAAAATGTCTGCAGTGATTCGGAAATAGTTATTCCAGCCAATTTCCACACACAGACCTGCTGCAGTTAACACAGTGACTGAATTACCTGGGGGCAGTAAAGGTCTTCAGACTGGATCTGGCCTTCACAGGGCATGTATGAAGACTATTTTTAAGAGTTATAGGTGATGGTTGGCCACCCCATTTGAATCCTCTCAAGTGGAGCCAATTTAGAAAAATTGCTGTGCAGCTGAAAGCCAGGCTTTTTTAGAGATGTCAGCCCTGAAACAAACCCTGTTCATTAGTTCTGGAGTGACTGAACACCTGCTTTTTTCAAGACACAAATTACAATATTCATATATTTGGGAGTCATGAGACTGATGGGGCCAGAGCTGCCTGGGGAGGGGGGATTGAAAAGATCCCTCCTTTCTGGTGTATGACCCTCAAGGGGGCAGAGCTGATTGAGCATTAGCAGTCAGGGCTCTCCTCTTCTTCCTCCACTCATGATTTGGATAACCCCGACAACCTGGTACCAGCACAGCCCTCCAGACCTCATCCCCTGGCTGTGGGTTATGCTCCAGCTCACTGGACCCAGATATGTTGGTGAGACTGGAAAAAAAACATTGCCTGGTGATAAAAGTAATGCCCTGGAGATGCAGGAGTTTGGACTATTTCCCTGTGACATTGCTGCAGGAAAGGGAATGGAGGCAGAAGAGGTGGCCAGCAGGGTGAGCAGGCTGCATTCACAGCTACTCAGGAAGCTCCCTGAAGAAAGGGAGCCTTCCCTGGAGGCAACCCACCTTTCCTTTTGCCTTTTCTCCTTTCTGTATCTGGTGTACATAATGCTTTCACAGACTCCAAGTCTCTGACTTGTTGGAGAAGGAGGTGATAGTACAAATTACAGTGACTAGTTTGCTCCAAGGACAGAAGAACTTCGAGGTAAAACCTTTATTAATATGATGATCCAACCTTCATTCACCATTTTACTCAGTACCCAGTGCTTGTGTTCCTGTCAGGTTTGGAATTCCTCTCCCAGCCCCTTGCCCAGGAGGGGCAAGCGCAGGCCCTTGCTCTGGAAAGGGAGTGCTTGGATGCTGTGCGTGGGGAGCTGTGGAGCTTGTATCCCTTTCACATCCACCACCGTTTTTATCCTGTCAGGAGGACTTTTCCCTGGTGGATAAGCTGCTTTTCCACGGCGGTGAGCCGCGCTGGTGCCCTCAGCCCGGGGTGCAGTATCAGCTCGTACCTGTAGGTTGTGCCTCTGGATAGCTTTTCCCACCAGCTCCAGTTGCTCTCCGAGAGCTGGCCCGGAAAATGACGCAGTTTCTGTCTTACTGCTCACGGATTATGTTAGTTGGGGAAGTTATTAATCACTCGCATTTGCTAGATTACCTTTGCATCTGTGCAAACCTATCATGAGCTTATGAGAAATCAGAGCGAGATAGCTGCTGCACAGTAAAATAACCAACAAATGTAGCAATGTAGATTATTATTGGTAATAGTAATCGACTATGCAGATACTTGCTTGTGTATATTTTATGATGCTTTCATATGATGCCAGCAGAGCACTTCAAAGCCTTGGGAGACAGATCTTTGCCCCACAGCCCTCTTGGAGCAAAAGCAGTTCAGAGGAAGGGCAATGAGGAAGCGCCTTGTCTGGTTGGGATGTGTTGGAGCAGCAATGTCATCGAGTGATTAATTAACATCAGTGGCATTGATGAAAATGCTGGGGCTGATGTGTTTTCTATGGTCGAAGGTTTTTTTCCTGTCGAGTTCTTTGCTGTTCATGATGAAATACCTCTGTTGCTGACCACACCTGGTAATGTGCCACTCCTCAAATGTGGTGAAATGCAGCGAAAGTCCTGTGCTGGTTTTGCTGTTACAGTATGAAAGGGCTGTGCCTGGTGCTGCTAAATGGAGAAGTAGCTTGGATATGGCAGGCGCAGGAGGAAACAGGCAGCTTGGCTCGGAACAAGTTGAATTTAGTTACAACAGGTTTTATTTTGTTTTGCTTAATGACTTTGTAGAAGAAACAAAAATATCCCTTGTTTCTGCATATCCAGTTTGCATTGTTTTTACAGCATGTTCCTTTCTCAGCTCTCCTCCTCCTCTCACACATAAAAAAAGATGTTATTTTGGATTAAGCCATCACTGTGGTATGCATGGTGGTACTACTCAAGGAAGTAAACAAAACAAAGTGCGCCACAACTCTTCCTCTTGCGCTGCAAACCTACTGGTCTAAAACATTTTTGTTGTTCTCTGGTAACTTTTCTGATCTCCCCGCCTTCATTCTGATTGCTGCAGTAGATTTGTAAGATAAGCCATGAAAGCAGCAGTAGACACTACGTGCCCTGCCTGACAGACAAGCCTCCGTGACACAGTAGCCCTGGTTATCTACAGCGAGCCACACACTGGTGTACAAATACCTTGGATTATGATGAGATTAAATTTGGGTGGAGCAGTAAATCCCCATTGGCTCTGTACATGCCTCAGCACCCATTCAGCAGGGCTCACGTGCTGCTGCTGGAGTGCAGGCCCTCTCTCCCCACAGGGAGAGTAGAAAGAATCATGGGGTCCCAGAGGGAGAGTCTGTTACATGCTGTTTTTGCAAAGTGCTCATCCTTCAAAAAGGAAACAACACTTGGTAAGGCGATGTTCTGCTAGGCAGGTAACAAACAAACTGGGCAGCAGCTGCAAGGTGACAAATTTCAGCTTCTCCCTTCAGCTGACGTGACTTTTTCCAGTGACACTATTCCAACAGAATGCTCTTGGGGTTTGAGAAACCACCACATAACTAGTGGCATTTCAGTTTTGAAAAGTGAGTCATCTCCAAGCTGAGGAGCACACAATGATGCCTTTCAGTGGCTTTTAAGAGCAGGCTGACTTGCATTTATAGATCCAGTTAGCAATCTACAAGTAGGGCCATGGCAGGCATATAGGAAAATCAATGGGGACACTGCTAATCCTTTATTAAGAAATAATAAATTCTGCTTTTAACTATATCAAAGTAATTGCTCTTGCTTGGGAAGAGGAGGCTGACAGCTAAAGATACTCTTAGCCACTGGCTTGCTAATCCACTGCAGACAGGGCAGCCAAGGATAACACCTTCTCTGTCACCTTATTTCAATAGTTCGTTAAATCTGTGCCTGAATCAGCATCTGAGCAATAGCTTTTCTTTATGAAAAGCACATTTTAAGGCAAATCTGTAATCCACTTTACACAGCTGTGAGGTGTTAACTGCTAAGACTTCATGTGTTAGGATGGTTGATGCAGAATATCTTTATCCAGGGCACCACAATTGTGCAGAGCTAGGTTCAGACTTGCATCTCTGCAGCTCCTTTGAAAATTCAGGACTTGAGATCTGATCTGAGCATTATCAGTTCAACCATAAACAGGGTCAGCCTTAAACCTGGCTTCCAGCTAGAGTGTAGGGTAAGTATATATACCACAGTCTGAACATTTTTGTGTCTTCCTTTTGCTTCTCAGGATTGCTACTGCAGTAACTGAACTGCTTGTCATCTCCAAATTGCTTTGCACTCCCTGGATTTGAGACAATAGTGGGGGTTTTTTTCTGGCTAAGGGCTCAAAAGGGAGTTGGCTGGGCTGGCATGTTTGTTATTACTGATTCTCTGGTGCCCTTTGTGAGAGGGCTCTTGGGAGGGATGAGTCAGGGCCCAGCCCAGTCTCCTTGTAACTGAAGCGGTTTTTTGATGGGGTTTTCACTATTTTCTGTAGTGCTTACATGACGGTGCTGCCCAGGGATCAGAGATGAGTGGCAGAGCTCTGCCGAGTTAAGCACTGGATGAACATGTGATGAAGAGACCAGTGCTGAAGAGTTTGCAGGCTATTGTTGGTGGGCAAAACTCATGGTACAAACATTACACATTCTCTGAGCTGATTGTTTTTGGGAAGGGGGCGGGGTGGCCTTTTCAAAGGACGAAGTCAGCTGGCATTTAGCAAAGGCAAAACGAGCAATTCTTTTTTCTTCTTTCTGCCTTGGTACAATGGCTTATCAGAGTGCAGGACTATTTTTTTGCACTGAAGACTAAAGACTAAGGGAATAGCTAAGTCCAGCTGAGCCCAAAGCTTTGCCTTATAAGGGAACTGCCCGAAAGTGCAGATCTCCGGCAAGCCTCTCCTCGGGAGAGAAATCAGCGCGGTGGTGATGTGTCAGACCGGAGCTTGCAGGGATGGCCAGAAAACAACACTCCTTTACAGAACTCCGCAAAACTTCAGCGTGAAGGACGCCACCAGCTTCCTTCCGAGGAGCTGTGTGTGCAGTCACACCAAAGAAACAGCAACAAGTTTGCCTGAACAGGAGCCTCCTTTGTGAGAGCCAGTGCAGTCTCTGTGCCAGGCTGGTACTTTAGCTGATCTGACAGCTGGAAGCTATAAACACTTTCTGACTACAGGCACTTTCAGCTGGACGGAGAGAGCTCTTTCCCCTGGTTTAGGAAATGCGCCTGGTTGTCACCCCAGGCACCAGTGTGAGCTGTCCTCTCTGACTGCTGGGGCAGATAATTCGTGCTGTGGTCTGTAAGAGCCTCACCTATATGCAGATGTGCCCAGGCAGCTCAAGGGATTCGAGAGAGGGAATGGGGCCAATAGATTCTCCTCTCATGCCTTAGGTCCCTTCCTGAGCTCACCTGCTGTTTGCAAAGATGCTTTGCAAAGACTGCTGGCTCAGCAACGCAGGTTGTGCATTCTTTAATTAAAAGGCTTAGTGGTTATGAAATGTTCCTGAAACCGGAATGTGAGTAGACATTAAACCAGCTGTGTTTGAAGCATAATCAATTTAAATAGATCTGCTCGTGTCTGCCATGTGACTCCCCTGGGTTTGGCATCTCGCAGCCGGCCCGCTGCAAGGGGCGGGATGAGGCACAGCCCTGGTGGAGAGCACAAGGTCTGCTTTGTACGGGAGGCAGCCTCCCAGAGCACGGCAGCGTGGCAGTGCTCCAGCCCCAGCTCTGCTAGTGCCGCCTCTGGTGCTGCTGTTCTGGGCTGTAAAGTCAGACAGAAATGGAACTTGCAAGCCAGCAGATGTGGGGAACTTTCTCATTTTAGAAAGCAAGGGCTAAAACTGGGAAACCTCCACCAGCTTGCTGTGCATATGTACAGACTGTCATCCAACAGGAGAGCTTCACCTGGTCCCAGTGGTGTTGAGCCCAGCTCTGAAGTCCCCAGCACAGGGCAGTGACTGAATTCCAATACTTTGGGAATTCAGTTTGGCCAGCCCCCTGCTTTGGAGGTACATGGATCCTCCCTGAAGGAGAGGGATACTTCTGAGGAAGCTAGTTAGTGCCAGCTGTCAGGGATGCTGTGGGTCTGGTTTTGACTTCTGTGGGAGCAGGTTTTGCTCTAGAATATACCTTGAGGGCAAGGGTTCACGTAACACACAAAACCTGCTTGTGACAGTGCCCAAGTGAACCTTCCTCTGCAGTTACTGGGTATGGCTGGTGCTACTGTCCTGTAGCTGTAAAGCTGATTCTAGGTGTAAATGATAAGTTGGTGTTAATGAAAGAAAGCTTCAGGTCCCCTCACTAAAGGATCAACAGTAAAACTTGAGTTGAAAAAAAAAAATATATATTTCTGCTGTGCATGGAAAAAATGTTTGTGCAGAAACATCTGATACCCAAGAGCTCAATTAGGCCTGATGAAGGAGTCTGAAGTTGCACTTCAAGAGCAGCCTTCAGAAGTGCAAGGTTGTTTCCCCACATTAATTACATACACACACAAGTGACTCTGTAGAGGTCTGAGACATCATCTACTGAGAGCAGGTGCAGGAACATGGCACCTTCTCAAAAACTCTTAACAGATTTTAGCAAAACCTGAGGCCTAAGGATAATTAGGAACAATAAATATTTTTTCATAACATTTTTTCTGCTAGCACAGTAAAAATTTGAATTTAAATTAAATCAATCCCTCCCATATCCCCATCAGCATTTAGTGCAGACTCCTTTCTGCCAGAGGGATCAGTTCACTGTAAGTTGGAATTTTACCTCCTGTGTGGGAGCAAGGCACACCAGAACCTGTCAGATCTAGAAACACAGGGAGGTACCTGTCTCTCAGGGAAGTCAAACCTGTGCACTTTCATCTCAGGCTGGAGTTAATAATTGATATCCCTCAGATGTAAGCTACCTGCTTCTGAGGAAATAAAAACCAAACATACATTCCTCCCCCAAACAAACATCCCTGTGCCCGAATTTGAATTGCTAATGAGTAACTTTAGCATCTACTTCAGGAAACAGGTATAAGCTCTTCTATCTAAAACCCTTCTTGGGTAAAACTCTTATCATTGCCTTTGAAAGTACTGCAGCATCTAGAGAAGTGTCCTTGAGCATCTTTTTTCTGATCTGTGCTTTCCCTAACCACTTTTCCCAATCTGGTCTCTATCCCCAAATGCACAATGTAGCTTTTTGAAGTGGACAGTCGCACAGATGTGTTGTTTCAGGTATACAGTATGACTTGTGTTTGACTCAGAGGTTCATCTGAGGCTCTGCTGTTGGTGGGTCTGGAGCAGCCTTGGCAGTTTGCAGCACTTCATTCAGCACTACAGGATGACAGCTAAATGTTGACTTGTATGATTTATTGTCTTTCACTGCAGAAGGAAAATCCCAGCTTCTCTCAAGGTGGTGGTCACCAGAACCTAATGCTGTGGAAAAAACACCACCTCACCCTAACAGAAAAAACCTGTAAGGCTATTGCTCTGCTCTTCATGAAAGGCTGTATGTTTGAGCACCCATCTCTAGCATTGTCTGTACAGTTATAGACAGCTCAACCACCATGAACATCCCTTCTTGCACCTGGAAAGGTGTATGCTGCATGGTCGACGTGTCATTGTTTTCTCATTACAGCTACCTGCCTATTAACATAATCCTTTCATTGTCATTACATTGAGAAATTACATGATGGGTGTTGTTGCACACTCCAGGAAGGCAGTTTTCCTTCCAGGCATGGCATTTGCTCCTCCAGGATGACTGGCAGGGCTTATCTGAAAGGGATAGAGTCACACCTGGCAAACCAGGGGTGTCCCATCTCACCACACTTCTGTGCTTTCATTTATAGGTTCCGTGTCCTTTTCCTGAAACACCGTGTCTTCCCTCTGGTGTATGAGTGAACGAAACCCGTATTACCTTATGGGCCTTACTTCCCAGAGCTGTGAAGACCAGGTATCTGTGCTGGTGTTTTGTGAAGATGTCTGTTGTTTCAGCCTGGCTAAGATCTGAACACATTCTGTTATCTAAGCAGAGATTTCAAAGAATGTAGTTCAATTAGTTGACCTGGGATGCAAGCCTTTATTTTTGATGTAGGTAGATGTATTTTGGCTGTGCTGATGCATCATCTAGACAGCTTGTAAGTGGTGATTGTGTATGAATCTGGTCTGGTGCTGCCACTCAAGGAGGTGATGATGACTAACAAGATGGTCAAGTTGCCATCTGTCTCTTGGTGGCTTTACTGCCTCGTGTGTTCTGTAGGGCAACATTGACTGTGGGCAGCAAGCAAGGAGGAGGAACTTCCCTCAGCGCTGCCAAACCACATGAGTTATGCTGGACACAGGCAGGATCAGGGGGTGACTCACAGGATGATATGTCAGCAGTGTGACCTTCTGAGCTGGGGCCTGGAGCCAGCTGGAGACCACTGACCAGCTCCCTCCAGATAACTCATGCTTTCTTTGTTACTGTCATGCAGTCTCTTCAGGGCCATGGTTTCTGTCATCTGCGTGTCCCAAATCAGCTGATGAAGCACTTGACTGCTTGTCCTTTCAGTCCTCTAGCAGAGCTTGAGTACTGAAATGAATGTGGAGGGGTAGGGGTGGAATTCACCTTCAGGTGAGCAAAAAGGATCTCTTCCACTTGCCCTGTGTAAGAGCTCCTGGGATGATTTAGTATGTTAAAAAATGCAAGTGGTTAAACACACTACCCATATTATTGCAAATGCTTTCCAGACCGAAGACATTACATTTGTGTGTTTGTATAATAGTATTGCGATGGTATTATGGCCTCTTTTATCCCCCACCTTTGTCAGGGCAGGGACAGCTTGCTTTGTGCAGTTGTGGCACGATCAGGTTGCTGAAAGCCCTTGCTTCATTTATCTTCAGCTCCTTGGAGCTGCTGAGGGCTGCCAGCCAGGCTGCGAGGTGAGAGCGGTCATGGCAGTCCCTTGCAGAGGCAGCTGGGGAGGATGTTTCTGTGAGCACAGGTACACAGGCCTTGGCTGTGCGCAGCTGAGAACATGGAGGGGAAGATTTGCATGTGTGTGTTTTAATCTCTAGGGTCAAGAGATGAATATCTGCGTGGGCTCACAGTGAGTGTGTCAGTCCTGCACATGGGAAGGCTGCCCAGAAGTGTGGAGGTGTGCCAGCAACTCTTATTTCAAGTGCTGGGATAGGTCATGGCTGTGCTGTGACTGACTGAGCAGTGAGCCTGCTCCCTTGCATATCCTCCCTCTGTCTGATCCACACTGCCCTGGGCATCCAGGAAATCCTTTCCACTGAGTCAGAGGAGGGATCCTGTTGTGTAACAAAGGGCTTGCAATCCATCATGGCTTCAACACAGGATTAGGACAACATCCACACTTTCCCTAAACTAATCTTCAAGTATGCTGGTGGGGCTGGGGCAGCCAGCCTCCACAGGGATGTTCCTGACAGTGTAAAGGGAATTAAAGGGACACTGAAGCTCCTCTTTGCAGGGATGAGCAACAGCCACAGAACTTGCCAGGGAGAGCCAGTAGGCTCCAGGTCGCAGCTGCTTCCCATCACTTCCATTTCCTGGATAATAGTGCTCATTTCTTTCCAGATTTGACTTGCCTGGGAACTCAGTAACATCTGTTCCTCCAGGTTTCATCAAAGACAAATTTCCTCATGGCAGAAAAGGCTTTTAGAAATTGTTTTGTTTTTTTTTTTTTCCCTGGTTTTGTTGTCAGAGCAGTGACTTCAAGTGAGGTTTATCTCTAAAGGACAATTATAAAAATGATAAGCTTGCCCTGCATTTGGCATTTTGCTAAACAGTTTCTGCTCTGACTTGCTCATGATGCCAGCTCCAAAAGGCCTTCTTCCCACTGTTCAGGGAGCTCCAAATGCCCCTCTTCCCACTGTTCAGGGCAGCAGTCAGTGCTGGTGGCTGTGTCCATGCCAGGAGCCCTGCTCCCGTGTGCTGCCTGTGTCACACAGATGCTGGACAGATTGGCAGTGCCACTACAACAACATCCAGCCAATTCTGCTGAGGAGTCACGAAATGCAAAGGTATGTTCAATCTGCTGCAATAATAGAGTTGAAAAACCAAAAAGCTTCACAACAATGATAATAAACAGATTATTTTCTTAGTAAAAACCACCTCTTTAAATGGCTGCTTGCATGTGTAAGCCTGCACTCAGAGTTCTGGATGTTTTTAGTGGAATGTGGCATAGTTCATCTCTATAGGATCACTTACAGAACTTAGACAAATTTTTAAAGTATTTTTTTTCTTTTCATGAGACCAAAATGAATTAGCTTTCTTAAGAATGCTTACCTCATGATTGCTTGTAGCATCATTCCTTATTGCTTTTCTCTTCTTTTAATCTCATTATTAGAGGGTCAAAAAAGCATGTAATTCTTTAGGAAGGAAAAGTGAAGCAGTTAAGAATAATTTTATTATCATGCAGCCCAATTCTAAAGCATTTCAAGTGCTGAGTGTTAGTGCCTTCAGTGGACAGCCTTGTGAAACCTGTGAGGAAGGCATTTATATAAATGACCTCTCTCTTGGGCCATGGCATGGCCTTTGCACGCAGGCAGGCGTGACCCAGTGGACTGACTGTTCCCAGGAGATCCCTTTCTGCTCCAGAGAGAGTGCCCTGACATCTTTCTGCCCACTCTGCTTCGAGGTAATGTGTAACAGGCTGCCAGACCCTTTGGGAGTAATCTTCTCCATCCACTTGCAGCTCTGATCTGAAAGCAGATTCTGTGCGAACTGAAGGCTAAGCAGTTCAAGTTCAGGCTGGAAGATGCTGCTGCCTTTCTATGTGAACTCTGAAATAGGCACTCAAAGGTTACACCTGCAGCTTCATGGCACAGCTGCCTCTTACTCATGCCCTTGAACTGACAAGGCCAGGAGGTAACAGAGGCAGGGACAAACCAGCTCTGTCCTGCTATGGGCAGGCTGAAGCCAATCTGCTCTGCTGCTGCTCTCTTTGGAGCACAGCAGTCCCAATATGGAGTTTCAGCAGTACTCAATTCAAAACTGGTCTGAGTCTGTCTGTCTGGGTGACAGCCACCTGGTGACTGTACTGCTTCTGCCTTCATCTCATGCAGATGATGTTCTTCCAGTTTTTAAGGTGGAGGTCTCAATGTGCCAATAAATGTGGCCTAGACATAAGAAGTAGGCAAGAGACAGAAACAAGCTGGCAGAAAAGCACAGCTGTAAAGCTGTTAAAGGTGCTCATTCTTTTTCTCCTCCTTGTAATGTTTACTTGGCGGCTTTGGAGCCAATTCTCTGCAATCTACTTGGGGATATAAAAAAGGCTACCAGCCTTTTTTCAGAGCTACTGTGTGGGAAGAGCACTGTTCCTCACAGTTTTCTTTTTCCAGACAAGCACTTATCCTGAGCCTGACTCAATGCCATTCAGGTGGGGTGTGCCAGGCAGCCAGAACTGGCCAATCCTCAGGAAGTGATCAGCAGCAGTCCATCACACAGATCCTTCTGCTTGTCCTGAAGTACAGGGTCATTGGATTGAGCTGGTGGATGTTTCAGCTCATTACCTTCCTAAGTTAATGGTTCTTGTTACTCAAATTAGTACTGAGATGTAAATTAACCTTTTCCCTCTTATCTGTTAAATAAAGGGTATAATCTCTACATTCAGGATGTTTCTAGAAGATTATTACTCACTAGCACGTGGTTTCATTGATTAGTTCCAGTTCTAGCAATCATTAACAACTACTGGTAGTTTAAGAATTACTTCTTATTTCAAAGGGTGGAATTTATTTGGCTTTACACCAAGGCAGGTGCAGTAAGCCCTGCTAAGCAGTTACCTTTCTCTTCAATCATACTTCTGTGTAAAAAGGCAATACATTCTACTGCTTGTGCTTTTTCAACTCTGAATTTCACCTTTACTGTTAAGAAAACATGTTGACATATCAAGCAATGTAACTAACAGGCAAAGCAGAACAAAATGAGTCACTATTTAGGCTATTTTCTTTTTCCTTTTAGACTATGCTTTCCCTGTTAGAATATATCAATCAAATGACAGAAATACAACTTATGAGGTAGATAACCAGAAGAAAAACTTGCAGAAATGTGCAAGGTGAGATAAACTGGATAGAAGAATTGCATGGAAATACACATAATGAAAGTGCAAGAAATGAAACAAAATGTAACTTCTTGATTAAACATGACTAATAGGGCATGTGTCTTCCTATCTTGAGAGTTTATGACTGCTGAAGTCATGATACAGTAAGTTAATGCTGGGGAGGAAACAGAAAGGTGAATGGATGGATGATGTTTTCCTAACCATAATTATGTGAATAATTACATGTATCTGTTCTACATGCCTTCTGGCCCAAAATACTCATTATAGTTCACTTTTTGTTGTCTTGAAGCATTTTTAGTGGAAAATATCCTCCGTACCACAGCTGGGCTGCTCAACTATGCCACTGTTCCCTGACTCTGTTTTAGCAGAGCTGATCCCCAAATATCCAATGAGACTTTCATCAAACACAGCACATATAGCAAACAGCCTGAAAACAAAACAAAAATTCCTACTGAATGCATCACAGTAGGGGCTTAGATTTGTTCTCAAATTAGGCCCATGATGTCTTGGATGTTTAGTGTGGGTATTACAAGGTTACTTTCTGTGCGACTATATGGCAGAATACAAGGTGTTCCAGTAACTCCAGAATTTGTATTTCCTAAAATCAATATAATCATATTATTCAGACAGGCAACTGGTTTGGCATTATGACTTATTGTAGGGGGTATCTGATTGCCCAAAGCTTCATTTGTTGATCAAAGAACCAGATGAAACTTTATCTAAATATCCCAAATTTCCAAGCCACGTGGTCATAGTTTAAAAACTGCCTGTGACAGGAAGGCTGTGAAGTCTGTTATCTGACAACATCCCTTTCCTGTAGTACAAGGCCAAGTGTACAGAGAGAAACAAAATTATCAGCATTTCTTGGCTACTGCTCTTCCTTTGAGCCCTTCTACGGCATGTTAATTCAAAACACCTCCAGACATGTTTCACAGCCTTATCATGTGGAACTCCTCTTTCTCAAAGCAGAGAATGGTGACCTGTCAGTTTGTAAGCCAGCTTGTTTCACTTCTGTTTTGTAGTTCAATAGCTGTGGGGGAGTGACAAGCCATGGCACGTGTGTGGGAATGAGTGGTGTTGCCACCAGAGTTCACAGCATGTTACAAACCCACCAATTTCCACATCACAACCCAGTCAGTTGAGGTAAAAGCCCAAATAATTTGGTCTAATGCTGCTATGAAAAGTATGCTGAGGGCTAAAAATACTATTTAAAAGGTAGAGTTTCTCATCTTGTATGTTTTCCCATCAGCTCCTGACTTCTGTGAGAGTTGTTTCCAGCCCTGTCTGAAAAAATGGAGCATTATGGAGCAGTTAAAGATGATGTGAAGAAGTTCTGTGGCAGCAGTTAATGTTACTGAAGCACAAATCTTTGTGGCTTCCCAAGTGTTTCAAGTGCACCAAAAATACCATACAAAATTTTGGAGTGTTTTTCTTCTTGGAATTTAGGATGAACATACACATGTTTAAGCAGTAGACTAGTTACTAGCAAAAACATGTACTTAATCCAGGCTATTTTAAAACCTTCATCACTCTACTTTTTAAATCTTGGGATTCAGTTTTGCAGATCTTCAGTTCCCTGACCTACTGTTGTGGAACTGTTCAAAAGTCCTTGGATAAACATTAAATACCCTTGGAGTATGAGGGTACGCCATGTACTACTGCAAGTGCTGTTGGTCTTTCTTCCTTTCACCTCCCTAAGAAAGTTACATGTTTATAAAGAGAGAATTAGATGTGGGGGAAGGAGGGAAATCTTTCAAGGTTACATCCTTCAAGAACTAAAAAAACTTGTCTGTTTTCTCATTAGTCTTTACGGGACCTTTTGTTTTTAAGTAAACAGGAGACTGAAACACTCTTGCAGCTTGGGAGGAGACTGGCAACGCACAGCAGTTGCAAAGGAAGGCCGAGGGCTCAATCACCTGAAGCGTACCTTCCTCTTCCCTCAGTGCAGCAAAAGAAATGAAAGGGTACCAAAAATACGAGGGCAGAAAAAAGCATGTGGTTTTGCTGATTAATTTGCCATTTCAAAGGCAGTGGGATTGTGTTGATGCTGGCATTATACCCTGTAGCCAATCAGAGTGATTTCTATGTACTCCAGAGGAGCCTTCTGGAAGTGGAAGACTTTTAAACTATTTTGACTACCACTTATGATGAGACAGTTTCCATTACAGTCTGCTTGTTTTGCTTGCTTCATTTTACCTTGTTTTGTTTCTCTGCTTAAGACTGGATGTTTTGTCAAGCTTAAGCTCCTACATGGCCACAGGTATTTGTGAAAGGGTAAAACCAGGGCTTTTCTTTAATGGGACAATTTAATGGGATGCACTTTAATGCTTTGGCCTGAAAGCTTGCTTCTCTCCAAGAGCCTTTTTAATGTGCTGAAATTCAGAGCTGAAAGCAACCAGCTTAGGACAAGGGGAGGATGCAGCACACACTGTCTTCTCCATCCCTTGAGGGCTAAGGTGGCACATGCAGGTCATGGAACGGGTTTGGGTTGGAAGGGACCTTAAAAACCCCTCATTCCAAACCCCTTCCATGGAGAGGATGATCTTTCACTAGACCAGGTTGGTCAAGACCCATCCAACCTGGCCTCGAACACTTTCAGGGATGTGGTAGCCACAGCTTCTGTGGGCAACCTGTGCCAGGGCCTCATCAGCCTCACAAATGAAGAATTTCTTCCCAATATCCAATCTAAACTGGTTCTCTGTCAGTTTGAAGCCCTTCCTCTTGTTCTGGCTCTGTGTTGCCTTGTCAAAAGTCCCTCCCCATCTTTTCCTAAGGCCCTTTAGGGGCCTAATAACTAAGGTGTTAATGGTCAGCCAGTGACTGCCCAGTGCTGTGGAGCTCTGTACATGACAAGGCAGCTGGGGCCAGCCCAAGTGCTCTGGCCTCTGCCTAATGCCGGCACCAATTTTCCATGTCTGTTCTCAAGAGCAGCAAGGCATGAGCCCATGGGCTGCCCTGAGCTTCCTCGTGCATGCTCATCTCAGGCATATGATGGGGCAGGTGGATGATGTTGTCACTTGTTTCTTTTTGCTTGCACAAGATCACCTAGGCTGATATTTGAGCACTGGGAATACAAACAGAAGATCCAAATTTGCTCCTGCTCCCTGGCCTCTGTTAATATCAAGACTGCAGTCTGAGATGTCATCAGAATTAAGCATTAAATGTGACTGTGGGAAGAATGCATGGGGTATGTAGCACTATGATTTAGGTATATTGTAGTGCAAATAACATGCAGTGTACTGGATGCAGCAGGGAATGCTTTTCTGTTAGCTGCTCGAGATGGATGTTCTGACGTGTGAAAGATTTTACATCTGAAAAATGCTATGACTGATAATGAGAATGAGGAATGATGGTGCTGTCTCACCAACCAAGATGAAAGGAAGCAGGTTAACCAATAGAATAATGGGAAAAAATTGTGCCAGTCTTTGCAGGTCATCCTCAATAACTCTGCTTCTGTGATTTGCTTGCTCTTGTTAGGTATGCTAGAACACATCATATGCTGTCTGCTAACCACGCTAGGAATGTCCCAGGCCCTTGTAGTCTTTTTTCATGTCAGTCTCAGAAAATCCTCCAAATATTCTTCCCTTTGAATTAATTCCTCACTGCCTCTTGTTTGCCTGGAATGTGAGTGATATGAACTGAGCTATTGACTCATCGATGTGCTATGCAGGGAGGGCATTTTTGATTTTATTTTTATTGCTTGTCACTTGAGGTCGCTCCCTCAACCATTTCTTTCCAGTTAAATAAATCCTCTGAATGTTTTCCTCCTTGTTGGATTTCTGAGCTATGATGCCCAAACATTTGAACATTCATTTTCTTAGATTAAATAGTAACTATTTACTGCTTATGCTTCTAGGCTCAGAGGAAACTGTTCTGTATCCTCTGTACAATCCAACAGGGAATGTTTCTTGTGACTGAGCACTTTTCCCTTGAATCAATATAAAAATGTTATCCACAGGTGCAGCAAGTTAGCCTCACAAAAGAAGAGTATTCTTAGGAACTGCTACTAGAATGGGTAGAAACACTTGAATAGATAATAGTTGTCTCTGGTCCTTAGTTCTCTTTTGGAAAACATTACCCCTCAACAAAGGAAATGGAGCCAACATAACCATTTAAAATAGTAAACAGTTCATGTTGTAGTCAAGATAATCCTTAATTTCTGCTGCTTATCTGAGATCTGCCCTGCTGATCTGATGGGAGGATTTAACCTTCCTGAAAGCTGTTATCAGTGTATGTGCTTGAACTGGGAAGACCTCTTTGCACCTGCTTTTCAGAGCCCTTTCTCCTAGGAGATTAATGCTGCTATGCCCCTTTTAGAAAAGAAAACCTCTGAAATATGGATTATTTTTGGATAGCTATAATTGGAATATTTTGCTACAATACAGCTTAAGGGAAATACTTTAAAAATAATGCCTATTTAAAAGATCCTCTTTTTTCTTTCCTGAAGAACCTTGTTGCCTTAAATTCAAATAATTTTTGTCTTACAAAACAACATGTATAGTTGTGGAAATTAAAAAGAGAATAATTGGCTTATGGTTACTGCTGGTTGTGTAACCAACTCAAAATAAAAGCTATGGGGAATTTTAATTTCAAATTTCTTTGCTCTGTGTGGAAACCATTTTGTAATTTTCTGTTTCTCTTGGGATACTGTGTGAAACACGGAATGGCAGAGCAGATGGCGTGTCTTCTCTTTCCAGAGAGACAAGCAATATCACTGTGTTCAAAGGAGAAGTCTAAAGGGGGTTTTGCTGGGGTATGGGAAAGCCCAGTCCAACATCTGGATCAATACAAAAATCAGTGTCAATTTAACAGGTTTTACATATAATGCTTTCTCAAGCAAATGGTGGTGGTTTTGATGCTGTTTTTACTACATTTCTTATGGCTTATTTTAAATCGGGGAAAAAAAAAATCAGTCTGCCTTTAGATGAAGAGTCTGGTATACCTGTGCCAGTGGGAGGAGCGGAGAGAATCGGTGGGTGAAATGTCTCAGGCTTAGTCATAGTAGGAGCAAGGAGTGATGGCCTGAATTATGCAGCAAAAGTTCTCAGAATAGTGAATGAGTCACTATTGCCCTTGAACTTTCTGGATCTGCAACTATATTTATCATTTTGCATTGTTCCCAAGCTGTGGAGCTGTAGTCCCACACACAGAGCAACTTGCATTTTGTGCCCTCACCAGCTAAAAACACAGACAGGGGAATTTCCAGGGAGAGAAGTCGAGGATCAGTTTCTTTAAGTGAGTTTTAAGAAAAGCTTTAATGCAGAGTACCTGCAGTGGGAGATAACTAATGTAGTAATGTGAAGGCAATACTAAAAGGTTAAATACAGGAATAAGGCAATAGTGTACAAAACAATTTTTTTTAAAAAAAGGAAGTGAGTAAAATTAAAGAGTTCCTGTAGGGTCAAGTATCATGGAGTAGTGTTTTGAGAGGCAAATATTTTTGTGAATGTAGTAGCCTTTTCTTTTCCTCCCCACCACCTTATCTGAAATGTCCTGAACAGAAACCAGAGCACTGAAAGATCCAGATCATTACATTTTTCATTCTTCCACTTCTTCTCCCCCTACAGTATAAGGGATGAATTAGAAAAGTTTTTGCCCCAGGTTATGGCTAAACAGCTGGCTTAGAAAAGAGTGCAGCTGTCATACTAACAAACCACCTTGGCACTAAAATTTGGAGTCTTGTAGTGTCTGCAGAACTGTGTGTTCAATTAGTGACCAAATGCACAGTCTGGAAGAGACAGCACTCACAGTCTCTGGTCTTACAACAGCAGACTCTGTAGAAAAAATGGAAAAGGTGCTTGAGAGACTTCTATCTTTAGAGTATTTTACGTAACACAATTTTTAAAATGAGAAATATTATTATTGGGCAGCAGGATAAAAGAGGCAGTATTGGCTTGCCAAAAAGGACTTAGCAAATGGAAATCCAAAATTAGTTCCAGGAAGTATAATAGGTAACGTAATAAGTACGTGAGAAATGCAGGTACTTTGCATTTTTGTATGTGAAGTTACTGCAGCACAGGATTACACATCCCACACTGGTATTTCAAGTTTCCTTGATCAGTGGGAAGTAAAACCATTGGTGTGTGGAGGCTCATTTTATAGGCATAGATTATCAGCTATCTTTATATCTTCCTCCAAAAGCCCTCATGGTTGTTGTGACAATTTATTAGCATAGGGAACTCCTGTGGGTATTTGTGCTGCCGAGGAAATAGAAGCACAAGGCAAGACTATTCTCTATGTCTATTTGTAGTTATCTCAGAGTGCATGAAAAGTGGGTAACAGAAACAGAACCTTCTCTGTTTTATGGGGGTCTTTAAGAGGAAGTTATTCTGCCTAGACAGCTGAAACTTTCAATCTGGGGGTGGTGGCAAACAAAATATCAGTATCTTCAGAGTCAAACATGTCAAATAAAGTGTGCAGCAAGATCATTTCAACTCAGAATTGCAGCTTTTTCCACCCCACCTCTGCCAAACATAATAAACATAGCAGATGAAATAAACCTCAATGCATGGGGAAATTGTTCACAAGGAAATTTAGCAGTAATAAACTCCCAGCTCCACAAGTATTTACATTTTTGCTCTGAAAATTAAGGTTCCTAAACTGAGAAGACTAGGGGCAATTAAAAAACTGGTTTGCATGTTGGCATTACTGAGGAAGTAGGATGACAGGAAATCTTGTCTTCTACTGTTAACCATAATGGGTAAAATTTGCTAATATAGATTTTTACTCAACCAGGACAAATTTAGCAGTTGGTGATGTGAGCAAAGTTTCACCAAGTAACTGCAAAATCTGTGACTCCCAAAATGCTTTATCCTGACAGCTGTGACAGAAGCTTAAGTGTATATAAAGAGTGACATTTACACCTTGTGCTGAAGCCCTGCAGTTATTTTCTGCTACACTTTTGCGCTCTTGGTTTTAGGACCTCACAACCATGGGTCGGTGGCTCCCAAACTGCGACCTGTAGGTGAGCAGCAGCAAAATTTCCAGACTCTGATTAAATGTTTGATGATGTGAACATGAAGAATGGCCACACCCAGTTCACCTAGGCAGCCAGGTGGTAGATTTTTGTGAGTTTGTGTTTGGTTTATTTTTCTCAAAACCCCAAAACTTCAGACATTCGACCAAGACTTACAGCTTCCAGAGTAAGTTTTGGCAATGAGCTATGCAGTTACCCCTTTATTGAAAGTACATGGAAACCCCTTAGGAGCTCTGCTCCTTGCCAGAAGCGTTTGACCCCAAAAATGTGGGAACAACCATTCGTTTTGAGGGCATTTCTAAGAGGCTCCTGTTCCCTGAGCCCTTTCCTAGGGTGCCTGGTGGGTGACGGATGCAGACCCTGTGCATCCTTCTCTCTCCTCTGTGGTGAGCCCTGCAGTTGTGTCAGCAGAGGTTCAGGTTGGATATTAGGAGAATGTGTTTCACCCCGAGGATGGTCGGGCAATAGAACAGGCTCCCCAGGGAAGTGGTCACAGCACCGAGCCTGACAAGAGTTCGAGAAGGGTTCGGACAAGGCTCTCAGGCACAGGGTGAGGTTCTTGGGGTGTCCTGTGCAGGGCCAGGAGCTGGATTCCATGATCCTCCTGGGTCCCTTCCAACTCAGCTCGTTCTGTGCTCCTGCCGGCACGGCGGAGGCGGTGCGCTTCGTAATCAAAAACATACAGTTTTAAAAAATGGCCATATCCATGGCAACCTGAACCCGACACCGCCGGAGCCCAGCCCGCTCCCAACGCCTTTACGCGTCGCAGAGCGAGGGAGGGAAGGAAGGAGGGAGCGGAGGAATGAGGGAGGGAGGTGGCGCCCCGGGGCCCCCCTCAGCGCTCCGGGTCCGCCCGCTTGGGGCGCTGCTGCTCCCGCCCCGCCGGCCGCGCGCGACGCCAGCGGCCCCGCGGGGAGACTCGGCCCGCGCCGGGGGCGTGGCAGCGGCTCTGAGTGACGTTCCCGCCGACCAATGGGCGCACGGCAAGCCTGACAGTTAAGCGAGCTCGGCCAATGGCGCGCAGCGGGGGGCGGGCGCGGCGCGGTGCGAGAGGCGCGGCCGGGCGGCGCGGCGGGCAGTCGGCGCGGTGGCGCAGGATGATGCGGCTGTGGCGCTCGGCGCTGCTGCGGGAGCTGCTGCTGCTCGGCCCGCCGGGGGCGGCCGGCGGCGGGGCCCCGGCCCCGGCACCCGCCGCCGGGACCAGGCGCCTCCAGCAGCCGCTCGCCGCTCTCGGCGCTAGCCCGCCCGCCGCCCGCCGCGGCGCGGCGGCGCTGCCGTCAGCGCGAGGTCTGTGCACCCGCTCGGAGGGAGCCTTGGAGGAGCCGGGGAAGGGGGCGCAGGCGCCGTCGCCGACTCCCGGCGAGCCCCCCGCCGACAGCGGCCACAACAATAACCACGGCGGCGGCGGCAAGGAGATGGCCGTAGGCGGCGGCGGGGAGAAGTGAGTGTGAGGGGGCGGCGGGCGCGGGGGATGATGCGGAGGCGCCATGTGAGCGCCGCCTCCCCCTCGCACGCGTGGTGCCTGCGGAAGGGGCCGGGCCGGGCCCGGCGGGCGCTTCCCCGGCAGGTGCGGGGACCCCAGGGCTGCCGGGTCCATCCCGGCCGCTCCCCTGGCGCTGCGGGCCCCGCTGCCGGCGGCTCGGAGCGGGAGGGAGGCGCACACGCGTGGCGGGGGGCGTGTGCGCCGCTCGGGGCTCCGCTCCCCGCGGCGTGCGGCCCGGGCAGCGCTCCCCCCCCGGCGGTCCCTCCCGCATCTGTGCGGGGGTGCCGTCCCAAGGGAGGCCCGGCACAGGTGGTAGGGTGGCTTCGGTAGCGCTTCCACTTGGCTAAAAATGTTTTTCAAGAGAAGGAGCGAAAGCTGTGTCATCTCGCATTAATTATTAAAGGCAGTATGCTTGGTGCGTAGTGCTGCCTCGGAGGTTTTGCAGCGCTGTCTTCTCCGCGGATGCGTCCCTGTGTAACCTGCCCTAGAGTGACCCAGCCTCGGCAGGGGCAGTGGGGACTGGGTGATCTGCAGAGGGCCCTTCCAGCCCTAACAGTTCTGTCATCTAGTGCAGCCAGGGACAGGTACTGCCATCCGTACGTGGTGAGTACAGATGTTTATAGGTGCTGCAGGATGTGTGCCTCTGCCGAGGTCCTTACTTGCCCCTTAGTGACAAAGGTATGTGCAGGTAGTGGAATGTAAGGCTGTATATTTCTAGAAAGTTAGTATTCCTTTACTCAGAAACTGAAATACTCCTTAAAAAAAAAAGAAACCAGCCAAAAACATGGGAGACAGTGTATCAGCTCCAGTTTTGTATCTGGTAGTGGATACCATGAGGTAAATGGTTTGACAGAGCATTCTTCTCTGTTAGACTTCAGTATTATTCAAGTCTTGAATATTCATTTCCTAGCACCCCCTGTCTTGACAGTCTGTACATTGGCTGGTTGAACCTGAGTACATTTAGAATGTCAGATAACCTTTTACAAGAAGCTTGACAGCTTAACTGCAAGTCCCATGAAGACTTTTCCTTTATATATATTTGAAAAGTGTCCCGTGGCATTCCTGTAGGCACCTTGTGCGCTGATTATGGGATGGCATAATTAAAATTAAGCCCAGGCTGCTTTCCCAGGCTTTGCTATGCTTATTACCTGGATGAAAAGAGCAAATGACAGAAGAAACAGGTCTGAGAAAGGAGTACCTTGTTTTTACACTGAGCAAAGTCTCTGTTAGTCTAATGCTAAGAGGAAGTCTGGGGAAGATTCCACAAAGCCAGTCAGGAAAGCTTCAGCCCTTAGCTTGTTAATAGTTCTGCTTTTGAGCTGTGGTTTGTGGGGTTTTTTTTTAGCATGAACTTCAATATGGCAGGTGGGGAGAGAGGCTGTGACCTTGTTCTTTCCTGTTCTTTTCCCCCAGATGCATCAGCTACTCAGCCTGGTTCAGTGGGGTACAGCCTGCTTTAAAGGCATCACCAGTCACTTCTGCTGTCAGATGCCTTAAAAAATGCATACCCGTCAGGTTATGTAACTGTGTGCAATATAATACACAGTCATAACGGGTACTATTGCTAAATTTATGCCCTTGATCAACAAATATGAGGTTTCCTCTTTGAATTAGCTCTCTAGATAATGTTTTGGAAAAAAAATATCCTTCTGTAGTTGAATAGGTGTGGTTTATAAAGGCTGCACTTGTATTTTCAAGCAGAAATACAGACATTAAAAACTTTGGAAAAAATCAGCATACCAGCTGTGATGGGTTTTTGAGGATATTGCAAAGGTGATCTATTGAAAAGGTAACATTTTCTTAAGTGGAGCTGTTATTAGCTTCCTACAGCTAGCATCAGTTAAGGAAATTCTTTAATTTCTTACATTTGTGGTAAAGCTATGTAATCACAAGCCAGTTAAATGCTTTTAATACCTTTGGGCTTTTGACAGAAGGACGTATTTGAAAGTCAGATGTTTGTTCTTTAAATCTTACTGCAAAATGAACCGGGAGAAATTCTATAAAACATCTAGCATGTAGTTACAAACACAGAAAAAGCTAGAAACTTGCTTTTCGTTTCAGGTTGTGCCGGAATTCCTGGTGGCACATTAGGCTACTAGATACTTTCATTCTTACTTTTCTTGAAGCAGAACTGTGAAAATCTTCCTTCAAACATTTGTAAATGGTACATTCCACGTGGAAGTCATTGCTATATTAAGACAGAGTGCAGGGTCGAGAAGAAAAGTGAGGTTCTTCAAAAGACAGGTGTCTGAACTGCACTGACAACTGGGCTAAGTCAGTGCCGTCTGTATTCTGCTGATTCCAACACTTTGCCATCCATAGTGTCTTAACATTTGAGTGGTGTTTCACAAATGGATTGTGGCCTCAACTGGCAATAGCTTTTTTCTTTTTTGGTTAATGTGGGGGGACTATTTGTTTTGTATTTGATTACTAGGTCGTGGTTCTGGGATACTGAAATAACCCATGATGTCAAAAGACAGCAGTCAGGTTTTCCTGTTTATTTGCTTTCCTAACACTCCTTGTTTACAGAGTAGGAGTTGCAAGTAAAAGCCTAAAATGTTCTGTGCAAAGAGTACACAGAAATTTAGAACAGTTCAATTCCTCGCAGTGAGGATGAATTTATGAGGTCTGTGGCTGATGAAATAACTAGTATCCCATTGCATAACCAGATCCCCTGGTGCATTTTTTTCCATAACATCTTCCACCACCTCCTTATCCCTGCTATCCAGCCTTCACACCATATATCCAACTGGAACTTAATGTATTTTGGACAGAGCTTGAACTGAGAGTGGTCACAGACTGGTAAATTTAATTAATAGGGATTGTGGAGTAAAACACAATGGTATCTGTGCTTATTCCTGAGTTATTAAAACACAGTAGCCTTGGACACTCCTCAGTTATAGATGTGTATAATATTTAATACCCTTTGCTCCTGCTTTCAATGTAGCTGTTCTTCATTTGTTTTTACTTTCAGTATGAGTTCATCTTGTTCTGGACACTAAAGGGATGAAATAGTTTATCTTTGTAGAAGCTATTTCTAAATTAAAAAGGCCTTGATTAAGGTGAGAGGGAGAAGAAAAACGTGAGTGACCCTAACTTTTGAAAGCTAAATTGCTCACTTTTTTTAGCTAAATTGCAATAGTGCTAGACACTGGTATATAGAATATCACCAAACAATTGAAGCAAGTTTTGTTTTGTTTTGTTTTTTTGTTTTTTTTTTTTTAATGACAAGGGAGTGGTAGAGCTCTTTTTTAAGGGCAGGGATGAACTCTGGAGATACTTTTCAAAATAAATTTGCTTTTGCAAGCCAGATAATGGAGGAGTAACAAGTAACCAGGTAGTGTTTCATTTTGTTGATACTTCTGATGGAGTGTGGATACAATACTGAGAGATGCAAGAAACAGAAGGGCACTTTTATTAGACCTTTCATAACTTCTGTAGAGGCCAAGGTTTTGAAGGTAGAGTTTGGAGGTTTTTTTACCAGAAGCACTTTGTTAGCTACTAAACATCTCTATCTTTGGTCTAAGTTTATAAATATGTAGTTTATAAATTGGTAGTTCTTGGGTAAATAGCTGCCCACCTCTGTTATGGGACCAATGTCTCACTATAGGAGTGGACAAAAAGCAGTTGCTTAGTGATTTTACAAGTGTTGGCAGATAGAACCAAGACACACAGCATCTGTAGTATGGTGACAAATTCTTCAAGGTGCCTGTCTTAGGTAGAGTGGCTACTGACTGTGACTTGCAGCTTTCATAGAATCCCAGAATAGTTTGGGTTGGTAGAGACCATTTAGAGGTCACTTAGTCCAAACCCCTCTGCAGTGAGCAGGGACATCTTCAACCAGATCAGGCTGCCGAGAGCCTCATGCAGTCTGACCTTGAATGTTTCCAGAGGTGGGGACCTGTTTCCAGGTCTGGACAGCCTGTTCCAGCATTTCATCACCTTCACCATAAAATTTCTTCTTTATATCTAATACAAAGCTGCCCTCTTATAGTGGAAAAACTTACACCTTGTCCTGTTGTGGCAGACCCCACTAAAAAGCTGGTCCCCATCTCTCTTATAGACTCACTCTAGGTACTGAAAGGCTGCACTGAGGTCTCCCAGGACCCTCCTCTTCTCCAGGCTGAGTAACCCTAGTTCCTTGAGCCTTACCTCCTAGGGGGTGGTGCTCATCCCTCTGGCCATCTTGGTGGCTTCCTCTGGACCTGCTCCAGTGGGCTGATGTCATTCCTGTGCTGAGGATCCCAGAGCTGAATGTAGTACTCTGTGTGGGGTCTCAGCAGAGTGGAGCAAAGGAAAAATCCCCTCCTTGACCTGCTGCCCACACTGCTCTGGAGCATGGCTCTGCAGCCCAGGACATGTTTGGCTCCAGTGCCTGTGCCTGGGTCATGTGCTGCTCCTCCACCAGCACCCACAGATCCCTCTCGGCAGGGCTGCTGTTCCCCAGGCTGTGTTGATTCCAGGAGTTACCATGGCCCAAGTGTAGAACCCTGCACTTTACCTTGCTGAGCTTCATGAGGTTCACACCTGGACAAGTTTCTTGAGTGCATCCAGGACCCTCTGGGTATTGGCCCATCCCTCAGGCTTGTCACCTGCACCTCTCAGCTTGGTGTCATTGGCAAACTTGCCGAGGCTTCATTTGATCCCACTGTCGGTGTCATTGATGAAGATCTTCAATGGTCCCTCAGGGACCATTGTTTGTGACAGTAATTGTAACCTCATTTTTATGACTGGTGTCATATTTGTTAATAATGCCTGAAACCATTACTAGCAATATCATATCTTTATATCATTTGTTGTTCTGTAAATCCTGTTCTACATTTTGGCAGTTCTATGCTGAAGTACAGAGTAAGAATCTTCCACATTATTTGAAATCTAATCTTGTTTTTATCCTAGAAATTCAGCATTTGTTAAAATGAAGTCCCCTCCAGAATCTGATGTAGATATTGTACTGATGCAAAAGTAAGATCTTAAAGAAGGACTGTGAAGTTCTTGTGCTTGGAATTCCTGTGTTGGTTTTTCTTTGTATTTAAAAAACCAGTCCACCAGTACTGCAGTCCACAGATTAGTATACTACCAAGGAAGTCTAGTTGTTCAATAGTCTGGTGCTTATTTCCTTTTTCAGTAAGGTAAAGAAGTATCAAAAGTCATTATTCATGAAATCAGGTAAACTGGAATTTCCACTTAATTTGACTGCGAAAATTGCAAGTTCCCTGACCTGAAAAACAGCTTTTTACCATGTGTGGAACAGAATTATCTTGCTAAGTGTGTTCACAGTGCCAAAACACATCTTTTAGGTTAAGCAAACATCAGTTACTGACATCACTGATCTGATAAACTGCAGAGCAAGCCTTTTCACCCCTATTTAGCTGATAAACTTTACCAAAAGATGGACTATTTGACAAGGAGCAATTTTCTGTAAATACATTGAATGTCATCCTCTTTGCTTTGGTCCTCTGTGCAGCTCCATTGTTTAATTAGGCTGAGTGACCCAATATTGAACAACAGCAGATGTGAAAGATATGAAAACCACGTTGAGAGATTTTCTGCTGTGAAAATCTATTCTTTAATAGATTAAAATCTTGTGAAGAGGCAGGTAAAATCTTGGTTAAATGGATGAAGTATTTTTCTGCATCTTTCCAGATAGAGATTCCATACTTGGAACAGCTGTAAAATTGAGTAATTGCTCAGAAATGTGTAATTAAATAGGTAATCAGTTAACCTTTCTCAGTGTGTTTGCTGGCTGGCTTTGCCAGAGTGAAATAGGAAAGTTTCCTTTGCCGGACCTTCAGCAGTCCAGGAATGACTTGTGTAGCAGAGACATTCCTTAAAACATGAAATCTTGGAGTTTTGGGGAGCTCAGTTGAATGCTTTGTGTAAATGATGAAGGTGTAGGGATGTAGATGATGTAACTTGGCATAACTTTTAAAATTAATTCCCTGCAGAATTGGGATGTAGACATCCTAAAGCTTTAGTTGCTGTGTTGGTAGTTCTAGTTCTGTTGGCTTGACTGGACATACTATCCCCAAAGGATTGAAAATGAAACATGCTGCCTGGAAGACCTGAATTTTCTTTAGCAAAAGGGCTGCTCAGTAATTTGCTTGAGGTAGTTTGAAGCGTTTGTCTTGGTTGAATTGCCAGCCTGTCTGTGCATTAGTCAGCCAGCATAATTTAAATTAAAAAAAAAATCTAGACTGTAAGACAAGGAAAGTTCTGTTGGCTTACAAAGCTGTCTTCTGTTCTTACATACTAAGTACAGGGTTTTAAATTGGAAAATGAGAGGTGATATTTTTTACTACTGGTTTTCACAGCTAGTTACAAGGAAAGGAGGGAGGCAAGGGCAATCTAGAGGTTGTCTTAATTTATAAAGGGTATTTGGGTACAATCAGATTTTTATTGAAAGTAATCATAAATCTGACTTGTGTATTGGGAGAGGAGAGGATTAAACGTCAGTCAGTAAGATTGCATTGGACTATCTAGGGTCTGTGCTGAGCTGGAGCATTTTGTTTTGCAGTAACACTGAGTTCTGTTATTTAAAAGAATTACTAATCTCTTGAAAACTTCAGTGACCAGAATTTGGACCTGCTTTTTGTAAACACATGCATAAATGTATAAAAATACATAAATTGCTTATCCTAGAAATTCAGCACTTGTTAAAATGAAGTCCCCTCCAGAATCTGGTGTAGATATTGTACTGATGCAAAAGTAAGATCTGGAAGAGGGACTGTGAAGTCCTTGTGCTTGGAATTCCTGTGTTGGTTTTTCTTTGTATTTAAAAAACCAGTCCACCAGTACTGCAGTCCACAGATTAGTATACTACCAAGGAAGTCTAGTTGTTCAATAGTCTGGTGCTTATTTCCTTTTTCAATAAGGTAAAGAAGTATCAAAAGTCATTATTCATGAAATCAGGTAAACTGGAATTTCCACTTAATTTGACTGCGAAAATTGCAAGTTCCCTGACCTGAAAAACAGCTTTTTACCATGTGTGGAACAGAATTATCTTGCTAAGTGTGTTCACAGTGCCAAAACACATCCTTTAGGTTAAGCAAACATCAGTTACTGACATCACTGATCGGATAAACTGCAGAGCAAGCCTTTTCACCCCTATTTAGCTGATAAACTTTACCAAAAGATGGACTATTTGACAAGGAGCAATTTTCTGTAAATACACTGAATGTCATCCTCTCTGCTTTGGTCCTCTGTGCAGCTCCATTGTTTAATTAGGCTGAGTGACCCAATATTGAACAACAGCAGATGTGAAAGATACGAAAACCAAGTTGAGAGATTTTCTTCTGTGAAAGGTGCACGTCTCTTTAATAGATTAAAATCTTGTGAAGAGGCAGGTAAAATCTTGGTTAAATGGATGAAGTATTTTTCTGCATCTTTCCAGATAGAGATTCCATACTTGGAACAGCTGTAAAATTGAGTAATTGCTCAGAAATGTGTAATTAAATAGGTTATCAGTTAACCTTTCTCAGTGTGTTTGCTGGCTGGTTTTGCCAGAGTGAAATAGGAAAGTTTCCTCTGCCGGACCTTCAGCAGTCCAGGAATGACTTGTGTAGCAGAGACATTCCTTAAAACATGAAATCTTGGAGTTTTGGGGAGCTCAGTTGAATGCTTTGTGTAAATGATGAAGGTGTAGGGATGTAGATGATGTAACTTGGCATAACTTTTAAAATTAATTCCCTGCAGAGTTGGGATGTAGACATCCTAAAGCTTTAGTTGCTGTGTTGGTAGTTCTAGTTCTGTTGGCTTGACTGGACATACTATCCCCAAAGGATTGAAAATGAAACAT
The DNA here is from genome assembly GCA_024865655.1 of Emberiza elegans. Lineage (NCBI taxonomy): Eukaryota > Metazoa > Chordata > Aves > Passeriformes > Fringillidae > Emberiza > Emberiza elegans. The sequence goes on from JALJVW010003518.1 coordinate 4,128,899, forward strand.
GCTGCCTGGAAGACCTGAATTTTCTTTAGCAAAAGGGCTGCTCAGTAATTTGCTTGAGGTAGTTTGAAGCGTTTGTCTTGGTTGAATTGCCAGCCTGTCTGTGCATTAGTCAGCCAGCATAATTTAAATAAAAAAAAAAATCTAGACTGTAAGACAAGGAAAGTTCTGTTGGCTTACAAAGCTGTCTTCTGTTCTTACATACTAAGTACAGGGTTTTAAATTGGAAAATGAGAGGTGATATTTTTTACTACTGGTTTTCACAGCTAGTTACAAGGAAAGGAGGGAGGCAAGGGCAATCTAGAGGTTGTCTTAAATTTATAAGGGTATTTGGGTACAATCAGATTTTTATTGAAAGTAATCATAAATCTGACTTGTGTGTATTGGGAGAGGAGAGGATTAAACGTCAGTCAGTAAGATTGCATTGGACTATCTAGGGTCTGTGCTGAGCTGGAGCATTTTGTTTTTGCAGTAACACTGAGTTCTGTTATTTAAAGAATTACTAATCTCTTGAAAACTTCAGTGACCAGAATTTGGACCTGCTTTTTGTAAACACATGCATAAATGTATAAAAATACATAAATTGCCACTGAGCACTCTAGTTTCAGGCAATGTTTATCTATTACTGTATAGTAAAAAGTATTGCCAGTATTAATAAATTATAAGATAGACCTTTAAAACTGATGGTTAAAATAATGTAAGACTGCATACTCTGCATTTTAGTTATATATCTACATATTTTTTTCTTTTGGTTTGATGTATTTTTGTTTGTCAAACACTGGAACATTGGCTTTTTTTGTCTGGAAACAAACCTGGGCACTTCAGGAGACCAAGAATCGGAATCCCTTTGCTGTCACTGCCCCTCTGAGTGGCAGTGTAGTGGGCACTGCTTACAGGGCAAGTGTGAAGACTTGGACTCCTGCCTGCTGCAGGTGCTTTGGAATATCAATGAATATTTTCATATTTTTTACAGGTTAAATCTGTAAACTTCAAAGGGAAGGGAAAGCTGTCAGTACTAGAGCTTTCTGTCTTAAAAGGAATATGAGTGCTTTGGTAGTTTTCCTTCAGATTTCACACGAGATGGAGATGCAGGCAATGAAAACCTGCAGGCATAGGGAAGCACATCTCAGAGTGAAATAGGCAACACCTGGGATCCTGGGAGAGGGCTGTGTTTACACTGATAAGCACAGTGACCATTAAAGGTGCATCTACACTGGGTTTACTTAGCTAAGTAGGTGTGATGAGAGTCCCTCCTTCTGCTTCAGGTGCTCGATTATCCTGCAGATGGCTTTGCTTGTTTCATGGTAACTGATGGGGCTTACATAAGCTTCTAGAAGGATAAGGACTTTAGGACTCCTCTCTGCAGTCCTGAAAATGGGACTGCTTTGTAGAAAATATTGCACATTTATCCTCTCCTTCTCTCGCCTGTAGAACAGTTGGGTCAGTATGCTCTACAACTTCATTATGAGGCATGTACATCCTGGAATCTTATAAATAATTTATCCTCTGCAAGTAGCATACCTATCCTTGGTACCATCAAAAAGAGGGATATGTGATTAATCTGCTCCCAAAAAAACCTAACTATAATCTTAGTGGTAAATGTATGACAGTAAAAATATGACTGAGTTGCAGTTAAGAATGTTTGCTACTGTAAAATCTATGTATGCTGCTTGTAATATTACCATTTTTTTTCTACTTGAAGTCTAACTGAGCTTTGTGTTCACTGATGAAAATGTTCTTTGAAATTAATGGTAGCAGTAAAAATGTGTTTGCCTGAGGATAATGCAAAAATGTGTATAAATAAAAATAGGCACTAAAATTTTTTTTTTTCTGTTTTCCAGTAAAATAAAACAAGGTCTCCTTCCCAGCTTAGAAGATCTGCTTTTCTATACTATTGCAGAAGGACAAGAAAAGATACCAGTTCATAAATTCATAACTGTAAGTTTACTGTTCCAAAGTGCTGTATGAGAGCTAGCTACTACTGCAAGGTTATTTTAACATTCTAAATGCAAGAATGCAAAGAAAGAATTTCTGTTATACATGTTTATCTGCGGGAAGGAATGTATTGTTTCCCCCCCCAGTGCTTGTTTCTGTAGTTAAGTAAGAGAATGAGTATATTAATGTTATTACTAATTTCATTGATGTGCAAAAGAGTATGCTTGAAAGCAGCTGGGCCTGTGGCATAGCTCAGTAGTATTTGTGCTTGTGTAAAATCTAGTTGGACCACTGGATTTCAAATAACATTAATGTTTTGACATAAAATGCAGCCAAAATGGCCAAAGGAAATTGCTAAAGAATCAGTAAAGTGTCACAATGTCCCTGTTGATGATGCAGTGTCAGAGCTCTTACAGTGATAAATGCTGAGCAGTAGATAACTTGATTGTAATAGCAATCTTTTCACATAGTAATTGCTGTTTTATTGTAATAGGCACTCAAATCTACAGGATTACGTACATCTGATCCTCGATTGAAGGAGTGCATGGATATGCTAAGACTGACTCTTCAGACTACTTCAGATGGTGTTATGCTGGACAAGGACCTTTTTAAAAAGTAAACTTTCTGTCAATTATGTAACTGTATAATTCTGAATGAATGCTGTCTGTGTGTTACTGAGTGCTGTCTTAAGGAGAGACATAAGGTATATAAATCGATTAGAAAGGGAGTCAGACACACACTCCTGATGCACTTTTGATAAAAGCTGTTCTCAGATTTCATGCAGCAGACAGGCTGTGTGATCTCCACAAGAGCCTAATGTGTCAATGGGGTTTGCATGTGTGTCTGACCCCATACTGCAGCTCTTGGTCAGGTGCCAAACAAAATTAATTGATGCAGCATGAAGTGTTTACTATGATTACACAAAACTGCTCTCTTTCTGTATTGTCAGTTTTTAATCTGAAGTTCAGGATGCTGCTTCTGTGTGGCAGGATGTTCAGAGCATGTATGTAATTCTCAAAGTGAGTGTGAGGAAAACAGTGATGTTAAATTTCAAGATAGGTGGAGGTGACAGGGGTTAGGATTGCTGACATTGGTCTGTTTTGGAAAAGATCAGTGTGCTGTATTTTAGTGATGCTTTTGTTTGGTTATTTTTAGCAAAGTCTGTAGTCAGCTGAAAGTAAAAGCACTGTTCAGGTTGTCTTCTGTTCATTTCAAGCACCCTCCTTTGCTCCTCTACTTACAGCTTTTGTGTGCCAAAAGACTGGAAATGTAGAGGCTCTTAAATTTTGAAATGAAATTTTTAGACTATTTTTCTGTGTGCATTTTTATTCCATTTGCAGGGTAAATCATAATACCTAAAACTTATTTGCACATACAATTTTCTAAGTACATATATATAAAATACATAAATTTTATGTACATATAGGTACATAAATATATAGAGTATATGCTTATGCTATACTATGTATTATCATAGCTTATGTAAGCATAAATATATAAATGTATATATATATATAAACATTTTTGGAAATAGATTGAGAAAAAGTTAATGTCTGTGTGTGCAACAAAAAAGCCAGGCAACTCCTTAAGCAGATGGACCTTTACCTTACTTTGTAAAGGTCCAGCATGGACTAACTTTACTCCTGTGTTAAGTTCTAGACCAGGTCTTCACTGTTTTTATTATCATCAGAGTAAGAACTCTAAATTGTTAGATTCAGAAACCTTCCTGGGTGCATGGATGGATTGGAAAGGAAATTAATTTGCTATTATCTGTTACATTGATACTAAAAGGTTTATTTGTCACAGTAAAGTGAATTATGTTTCAGGCAAGGGCTCTTCATTTGAAAAAGAATTTATTTCTAATTAGTGGGATTATCTTATGTTCTGTGTCACATCTCTGGGATTTGATCCACTGTGTGAGGAGAGTAGTCATTACTGTAACAATTTGTGGAAAGCTTACATGGTTGCTTCCTGTGTAGGAAGAATTTTGAATGTGAATCTTGTTTCACATAGCAAGTTTTTCTTTGCAGCAGCAGAAGGTTCCTTTGTAACCTTTTTGTAAATTAAAAACCCCTGAACTTGAGTTACCTGTTCCTTGTAGGGACACTGCATTTGTTGTGAAGAGGCTTGCACAGGGTCCCTGTATTTTCTTCTGTGAGTGTTTAAGGTGTGAAATATAATAATGTATCTAGAGTCAGCTGTATTTAGGACTTGAAAGCTTCGGTTCCCAAAACATAAAAGTCAGGGGTGTAATTCTCCTCTTGAATTTGAATCCAAAGCTGCCAGATCAAATAAAGTGTCAAGGTTAAGTGATCTGGAGTGGTGGTAGCGTAAGCTTGACTAAATCAATCAAGTCCAGTAGAAATTACCTGTAAGATACACCAGCTCATGCATCTGTGTTGGCTGTCATTCTGTATGCCTTTTTAGTGCCTCTAAACATTAGGCTCCCAATTCAACTAAATTTGCATTATTTTGAATTTTTTTGGCTTTATAGCACTCTTCACATTAGAATCTGCATGTTACAGGCAGAGCAACTTGGACTTCTAATCTTTCATCTGCAGAATTTCTTAAGATGAAGATTTCTGGGCTATGCATCTTGGGGAGAGTGTTGGTAAATTAATGAATTAGCTGTTGATGTTGCCTTTGTGTAACATAATGTGGTCATTGCAGGGTGAGACCAGGCTGCTAATGAAAGCAGTGCAAACATGCTGGTTAGCTTGCTATGAGAATTTTTTTTCTTTGCTTTTTGGTACTACTTAATACAATAGTACTCTGTTATAATAATAGTACTCAACAATTCATCTGTTATTAGATGAAACTTGGGCTGTTTTGTGTAGGGAAGCAATAATAAACAATCGGAGTCAGAACTTGAAAAATAATAGATAAACCTAACAAGGTGGTAAAGGAAACAAAGTGATCCTAACTTTGTGCTAAAGAACAAAAATGCAATTTCCAAAAGCCCTCAAACTGTTGCTTTCAAAGTTGATTATACAAGTCACTGACAGTTAATACTGATCATAAGACATGCAGCCTAATCTTCTAACCAAAATGTAACAGGAAAAAATTACAGTTTGAAATGACATTTTTTAAAGTGAGGCAAGAAATGCTTGGATTGGGATTTGGCAAGAGAGTTCTGGGGGTTTTTTTCAGGCTGAGATTGTAAAGTTTGTTATGTTTGAAATGGAAGAATGTAAAGTAGGACTTTTAGTGTACCTATCCCGAACACCACTAAACTTCGTGAGAGGTAAGGGCCAAGTTGTTCCCAATATTTGACTGTAGACAGGTCTTTCTTTATCAGTATAATTATTCACTTAAATTCCTTCCTATGATCTTTTCCTATTGCTCCACTTCTTCAGAGCCTGAGGCCAGCCATCCTGGAACATAATTAGTTAATTACTTCGGTGGGGGGAAATGTCAGCTACAGAATTTTAGAGACTGTCATGGCTCATGTCCTGGCTGACTGAAAACTGTCAGTCCTGTTAACTGTCCTGTTAAAGGGAGACCCAAGAACTCTGTTATTTTGTCTGTGTACCTATAGCTTTGAATACCCATCTAGATTACCTGAACCCTTGTATTTAATTTAGTCTGTGAATTCAAACTACTTCCTCGGTTTAAGGAGTACCAGGATAAACACCCACACAGTGACCTTGGCAAGAGCCTGGGAAAAATTGGTAACAATAAGTAAATGTCCTTCACCAGCACAGCCATTTCTGTAGTGAGTTTCAATCCCTACATTAAGGAGATTGAACTGCTGAAGTGAGCATCATAGGCTTGGTGTAAATTTTAAGTGTATAAATGCCCTTCTTGTTTCAGAAACATAATGTGATCTTAAGAGGACTGTATTTCAGTGCATACTGCCGCCTTGTTTTCCAGACTTTGTGTTGAATTTTTCTGAAAGGTTTGGGTGAACTTCAGATATTTGTTTTTTCTTATAGGAGTGCTTAATGCTGCTCAGGTAGTACAGACAATGTAGAAGTGCATCTGAAGTTTGAACCTAGTGCACGTTATGCTGTTATTCCTTCTGCACACATAGCTGCCATCAGTGTTATTAATTACTTTTGAAAAAATTTTGCACCTGGAGTAGGTGACTGTAATTGGAAGCTGCTGGGAACAAAAGCAAACAGCAGTTTTTGCAAGATACTGGAAAAAAATATGGCAGATTGCGGCAAAAACAACTCAACTGCAATTTTCACACAGGCTAAGAAAGCAGCGAATTACAGCCAGCAGTTTGTAAGGTGATTGTACATCGGAAACTACAGTTTCTCTTTCACTTTCGGAGCGTAGTGCTTATCAGCATTTGAAATGGATATCAGTTGAATTTAAGATAAAGTCCTCGAAGTAGGAGGAATTTAAAGGCTTAGAAAAGGGGGGGGATTCAAAGGGAAGATAATTCATAGCATGTGCCTTGATGTTCTTAATTTTCCATTTGCCTGCATTAATAGTATGTGTCTGCTTCTGTCGAGAGTGCCAAAAGGCACGGTGTGAAGGTGTTAACGTTTGTTTGCTGTTAAACCTGCCTTTGTCCTCCTTGCCCTGGGATGAGGCTGTTAATACCTTTATCAGGTCATATTTCAACTGACTTGATAATGGCTGCCAATTGCTCTCCTCTCTCACCCACAGACGCACCACTTTCAGCCTGTCTCAGTTTGTGTTTTCATCCTTCCTTCTGTTTGACCTAGATAAGTCTTTTCCTTTTTACCTCATCGTTTTTTTCGCTGTCCCAGATGGGCTGACGTTCAGAGGGTGTGGCCTATAGTATAACTGTGTTTTCTGGGCTAAAAGGCAAACAGAGATTCCTTGAGTGCTGGAGATTTGAAAGAAGAAACTTGCAGTATGGCTCACCATTAACTTTTGCTAAGTGCAGGAGATGTTATCAATTTTTTCCACAGGTTTTTTTTTTCTTATTAAGAGTGGAATCACATTCCAGTTTGGTCTGTTAGCAGCGTTCTCACCTCAGTTAGTGGTGAAAGGGTGAAGTGAGAGAAAGTAACCCTGAACCTTCCAAGTCTGATTTAACTCTGAAATTAGCACTTTTTTAGACAAGGACTGGGTTAGATAAACTTCAGATAGTTTGATCCCAAGAATTGGGTGCTTTAGATCCCTTTTGCAAGCTGAGGTGCTACTTGAAGGCAGATTGGTAATGCCTTGCAGTACAGCTTCACAGTTGAAACTTCAAAAGAGAGCTTTAGATAGAAAGGAATAAAAATGCATGCAATAAAACTATTAGAACTAACTGTAAAAATGGATTGGCAAATTGGAAAAGTAATGTAGACTCCTCCTCTTAGGCATGCAGCTTCAAGGGACTGAAGGTCCTAATTAATTAACATGTAATTGCTTTTTCTACCTTGTCCAAGTACAAATGAATGCTTTTAATTTTTTGCAGGTGTGTACAGAGTAATATTGTGTTGCTTACTCAAGCTTTCAGAAGGAAGTTTGTCATTCCAGATTTTATGTCGTTTACTTCCCATATTGATGAGCTGTATGAAAGTGCTAAAAAACAATCTGGAGGAAAGGTAACCTCTTTGTAAATTCAGCTTCAAACTTCTGTAGATCATCAGTATTAACCAAATGCATCATTTGTTAAGTAGACAGGTTTTTCTTAATATTTTTAGCAAAATTAAACTGACAACTTGATGAAAGAGTTTTGAAGTTCAGTTATGTCTGCAGTGTGTAAACTGTGTTAGAAATACAGTTCACAGCCTCTAAGAATGTTGTAGCATTTTGATGTTGGAATATGAAAATAGCATTATTCTTTCTTTATTTTATGTAAACTATAAAGCTGCTGAATAATTTATCAGACTACAGTTAGGCTATAGAAAAATTATACAGCTCTACACATCTTTCTGGATTGTGTGATGAAAATAATTGTTAATAGTGCACATTGGTTAGTAAATAAAATTTATTCTTGTGCTTATTTTCAATAAATCAGTTGAGAAATCCCAGACTGTGTTATAAACTAAAAATTTTATATTATTTGAAAATAATGGACATGCTGTTATACAGAACACAGATACCTCTCTGAATATGCCTAAAATTTTATTTAGAAAAAGTTTTATTTGATAATGATCTAGTGAATATAATAATTTCTAATGAAGTTTTAGATGTACCAGGTGATCATTTGTAGAATAAATCAATTGTACCTTGTGTTGATATTTATTTTAATTAAATTAGAGTTACATATTTTGGATATTGTAATGTGTCTCTCTTTATTTCACACTGTGATAGGTTGCTGACTATATTCCACAACTGGCCAAGTTCAGCCCCGACTTGTGGGGGGTGTCACTTTGCACCGTGGATGGACAGAGGTATTTTGTAACTTATACATTTTGTAACTTCTACATTTTGTTCTTGGAATAGTTGAAGGAAAGATCGAGGCAATGCTTCTGTAGCAATAATATTTGGAAGTTGAAAAGCTTTGTCTAATAGTACCTGTGCATCAAGCTGTATAACTTTCTGTGTAGGTCACAATGTATTTAAGTGTTAGCGCCTTCTTTGCATTTTAATGTTTTCACTGTAACAATGTTATATAATTTGTGTGTCACTGAAAAAATGCAGATTCATGCTCTTTAAAAAGAAAATGTAGATGTGGGAGCTGGACAGAGCTGAATACAATTTTGCTTTTCAGGTTTATCAAGCTTTCCCCTGTAAGGGAGTATGTAGGTCTTAGATTTAGTCAGAGTGATTTTATTTTTCTCAGTGTCTGTAACTCAGAGTAGCAGAGACAGTTAGGAGCCTAGATGTAAAGGGATACCTTGCACCATCTAGCTGAGAAGTAACATGAGCTCTGTGTCTCCCTTTGTGAGTACACAATGCAAGGTGCTCATCAGCTCAGCTGACCTGCAGTTTGCTGTGGTCCTACTGTAGGTTCTGGAAACTGCAGTTTTTAGGTGTTGTGTTTGTGAATGGGGCATTCCTGAGAGCATCAGACTTGGTTCTGGTGACTATGGCTTGGAGTTCATTTTGCCATGATCTGTTGAGATCCATATGTTTGCTTATAATTAGCCATATGTTCTGTAATCTCAGGGGAGGAGCTGTAAAAGTGAGCAGAAGTATTTTTTTCATCTCCCTGTTTAAGTGTCTGAATTAGTATCTATTAATAGTAAAAAACCTTATACTTTAAGGTGACATTTTGCTTTGGTTTGGATATTATGTGCTAATGAAAGTTCTTTAAATGTTCATTTTTGTAATGCCTAATGTTGTGTAATGTTAGCTTTTATAATGCCAGAATAGTATTGTGATTTTCACTGAAGCCTTCTAGTGTTTTCTGCAAAGAACAGAAGCAAATCCACTCCTGATTTTGCCATCAGACGAGTGACTGCTGCAAGCCTTTTGCTCTCTCTAGATGTGGCATATGCTGCTTGCATGAGTCACTCTTTGGTGCAGTCTGACATAGATGCTGAAAGTAAACTTTCCAAAAGATAGCATGTAATAAGTGCTATATCTTTGCCATTATTAAAGGAAATGTAAATATGGCCATTTGATGATTGTTCTCAAATGGCAGAACCAAGCTGTATCTCATCTTTGTTTATATAGACATAAATCAGTATAGTGGCTCTATTTGGGTCAGCTGTAGCCTGCTGAGTATGTGGGTTGCAATTGAGTGGGGTAAGTGTAAGACTGGAGCTTTGAGGTGATTTTTTGCTCTGGTACAAACCCATTTCTGAACTTGTTTTTATTTTGTTACCTCTGCAGTAGTCAGCAACTGACTTTGTTATACTTGGCTTATGGGGTCAGTTGTTAAAACCTCTAAATCTCATTGTTATGTTCTTTAAAATCAGACTTAGTAAAAATATGCTTTGGCTTTTTGGGCTGTTTTTGTTAATAGTCCTTGTAGTTGAAGGCTAGATGAAGCATTTAACGCTCTACTGCCGCAGCTGACAAACAGGAAATTTCAATCCTGTTCATCTGTGTTTTCCCAGGCATTCTGTGGGTGATACCAAAGTTCCATTTTGTCTCCAGTCCTGTGTGAAGCCTTTGAAATACGCGATTGCTGTCAATGATCTTGGCACAGAGTATGTGCACAGATATGTTGGTAAAGAGCCTAGTGGATTAAGGTTCAACAAATTGTTCCTGAATGAAGATGGTAAGAAATACATTTTACTTAATAATGCAAATACTCAGGTTTAGAAAATTATGAGGCAAGCCTACGCAGTTTTTTCATCTTTTTGATTTTACTGTATCTTCTTAAATATTATGTTTATATATTTTGTCCTATTATTAGGCAGTGTCCCAGAATATTTTGCTGTCAGCAAGGTAGACTTGGTTTTTGTCACTCACTTTTGCTTCATTTAGAATGCTAGTGAAAGATGTTTTATTGCTTCTATTCTATTTGCTAGTTACTAAGCTGTAGGAAAAACCAAAGAGTTTTAACAGTGCAGGCATTTGAAATTTATTTTTATTTAGTTGAGTTGGTAGCAAGAGTTCCTTAATCTAGGCTTCTGTAAAATGGTGATGAAAGAATCAAAAACGTTAAATTGATTTTAAAAAACATGTTGCTTGTCAGCCTTCTGAGAAGCAGGTGCTGGTGCCAAAGGCCAGCACTGACTAGTTTCCAGAAGGCGAAATCTTCCCACAGTTTATTCTAAATTGAATTTGGCTACTGATTCAAAACAATGTGTTTATTTTTTTCCCCGTGGCAGGATTATTTTAGCAAGAATTTCTCCTGCAGCACTTACCTAATTATTTCTTTTTCATATTATATTAATTCTTAAGCATGGAAATGTTTTTTTTTTAATTTTATGGGAAAAATTTGAGAAAGATGACTCATGTAGCCTTAGAGGAAATAGTGGATGTTATCTCTGAAACACAAATCTTTCTTCTAGTGGGTCTGTCTCAGTAAAAGAACAGACAATGTTTCTGTTGCCATGGTATTGCAATTAATATTTAATTACCAGCATGAGGCTTGGATGACATTTTTGTCAAGGACTGTATTGAATTCTGACTTAAGTATCTGTAGTATTAATATATTAATGATACCTAATTATATTTATTATGTTTTAAATACATGCAAATGATTTATATAAAAATTATTTATACCTTAAAATCTACTTTCCATACTTAAAATTAAAATATGTCTTTGCAATTTATTTCTTCTTTTTTATTATGTTAGTATGAATACATTGCTAAGAAAGGATCAAGCATTTTGTCAAGTTATGCTGTCTTGTTTTTGCTTTCCTGCTTTTTCCAAATACAGTGTTGTACAGTGTGAAGATTTGTCTTTCATATCCTACAGAAGCTCTACTATAAAAAAAAGTTGATGGTGCTGAAAATTGCCCCTTAATTCCTTTGAACTAATATAGATGTTCTATATTTTCTCTTCTTAATAACATGACAAAGTGTAGTAATGATTTTCTTCTTTTATTGCTACTTTTAAAATTGAACTGTTGGAGAAGATGAATTGGGGGGGCTGTGGTCTTTTACATTACTGTTATACTTCAAGAGTGTTTATAAGGCTGTTATGCATAAGAGAATTTGGACAATTGAAATTTTGACCAATGGACATGAAATTAATAGAGAATACTTAATTGACAGGATAGGAAATTTAGTTTTTAAGTTTGTGCTTTTGTGGCTGATAGACATGAGAAAAAAAAAGCTGGAACTGACCTCTTTTACAGATGGCCTCTTTTACAGTCCTTAAGAGAAAACTAAAACAGAAAGTAGAAGTCTAATAAATAGAAACATTTCAGTAATAGTGAGAGAAAGGGAGGTTGAGTTTCTCCAAGTAAAGGAAGAGAAGCGAAGGATTTAAAAGGTTAAATCAACATTTGCGATTTATTTGTAAGTTTGAACATCCATAAATACTTTGAAGATCAGATTTGAAAATTTAAAAAATAGGTATTTGATCTATTTACTTTCTAAATATTCAGACACAGTTGAAATTTCATGTTTGTAATCCAGATTTTATGAAGTGGTACACAGGTGTTTGAAAACTGTTCATGCATCTGAAGGTGTTTTTTCTATATGGAAGATTGCTAAAACAAGATATTCTTGCATTTCATTGTTTACTAGTATTGAGATTCAAGCTGGAAAGAATGAAGAATATTTTAAGACAGTTTTAAGTTATAGCTAAAAATGCCAACTTACAACAAAAAGCTGTTGCTGTGTTTTGAGTATGATCTGTGCTTTGTGATGAAAATTTGGAAACTTCTGCATGCTTATGAATGTTGACTTTTAAAACTTGTTTTTGAAGATTGAGAGTCATAGATGGTTATGTGCCATTGACCATTGTGTGGTTTTTGAATCAGTATTTTTTCAGATTTGGAGGTAAAAGAACAGCAAATAAAGAATTCAAACCTGTCATGGTATTAATGTATTGAGAATTGTTTGAAGTTTTCAGGTACCACAATGCTCAGAAGTCAACATCCTTGTTAAAAGGCACATCAAAAATGTTAGTTATAAAAGAAAAGGGTAATTCATGGAAGGTAGATTATTTGGGAAAAGTAAGATGGCTGATGAGAGGTTTTTGAGAAAAAGGAGATACAAAAGAAGGTGATTTATTCAGCAGCCAAGAATAACTTGGGCATGCAAAGATACTGTTAATATGGAGATCAGCGGGGAAAAAGCAAAGTGTAAGTGTAGCAGGTATGTGCAAGTCAGCTATGAAGTGAGCTAAATTCTTAAAGAGAGAGGATTTGTAATTTTCAAGAAAAGAAATTATACCAAAGCAAAAAAAAAATTACTGGATTGTTAAGTACCATAAGGCTGAGTGTGTTCTAAGATGTAAAATATTGTGCTCAGAATTATAAACTACTCTGTATAGTGTTGGATTACAGTATTTTTTAAAATGTTTAAGATTATATAATTGCTATTCTGCAATAGTAGCTTTTCAATCTTAAATCTTCATATTTAAATCTAGAATAATTTTTCACTTAGGGACTTGACTGGTTTTGTTTGACAAAAATGTCTTGGAATGTATTTGTAATTGAAAACATTATTTCACAGACAGGCCTCATAACCCTATGGTGAATGCTGGAGCAATTGTGATCACATCTTTAATCAAGGTAAAAAGTTAATTTTTAGTTTCTCTCTGAGTATTTTAGTAGAATGTAGAAAAAATGTTTTGTGCACATTATAAACTGTATTTGATATTTGTCTGCAATATCTCATGGCACTTTACTCATTGGCAGGTAGACAAACTCTGATATTTTGGGAATTGTAACCCTTCAAATGAATACAGTTTTAGAATAGCAGTTTCTAACAAGTATCAGTGCATCTGAAAAACTCTTTTTCCTTGATGGTATTAGATTTGTTTCCTTCTTTAGCTGCACAACACTTGATATTCTCTTGAGAGTGTTGCCTTCTACTTGTTAATTGCCGAGGAAGTATTTTTCTCAGGAATATACTTTATAGGACTCAGAAGTACATTTCTGAGTGTCTAGTGCTCTTAAAGAGCATAAAGTTATGAGAGTATTTCTTGCAGTGCGGAAGAAATATAAGATGCTATAATATGTACAGCAGCAATGCTGCTATATCTGAATGTCAGTCTTACGTTGAATTTGTGCGCTATTAACATCCTGCACCGCTAAATTATGTTGAGCTTCTGTGGTACATAGTTGCTGTTGGGATGTAAGTGTGCTTTCATAAACAAGAGTGTTTGAAAACGGGAACTTATTTTGCCAAGCACACCAGCTCTGAATGACTTTACATCTTTAGTCCATGATCTTGATTCTTTTGGAAACCTGTATTTTATGTTTTTTTCCTAGAACAGCTGTATAAATGTCATAAATGTCTTGAACTTGTTAATGGTATAAACTCCATGTAATGTTAATGCTTGCCCGATACTTGACTTGTATTTTCTGCTGGTTTTAGTAGCCACAGGTACAAAAAGTTATTTTTTTTTTCCCTAAGGGTACCTGCATAGAGTTCTGGGGAATATATCAGTCTCCTGGAATTTTTGAGTAGTAAACTTGATACTGTTACTTCAGAGGTCTAAAAGTCGTGTTTACAGCCTGTTTCTTGGTTGCATTTCCAAGTCCATTAGCTAGAGTGTGTTTCCTACCCCCTATTTACAAAACGTTGATTTTAAAATTACTTAGATCATGATTTTCTGTTATTTTATATTTAAAGAAGGTGTAAGAACTCCTGCTTAAAGACATTTATCTTTGATAGCTGTAGGTGAAAGAAAATGGCCTTAAGTATGACAGGTAAATTTATTCACATTTAATATTTTTTAAAGGTTGACTGAGCATTGAAATTCACTTGGATAATAGTGAATTTTAAAATCTGACTTAACACATTTGTCTGAAATGTTAAAATGTTAGTTCAACTCCAACATGCCCTACTGATCATAAGGGAAAACAAAAGCACGTGCCTCTTGCAGAAGGCACGTAGTTCTTGATAAATGGGGTACTTCTGAATAGATAACATGGATCTGTTTAATGCATGCAGCTGTGGTATTCGTTAGAAGGATTGGGGATTGGCTTTGCTGGGTTGCTTTTTTTTAACTTTTATTTGGGTTTTCTCTGTAATGTTCTTATAAAGAGTATTGCATTGCACTAACATTTCTGCATGTGGTAACTGCACGTCTGGTGGACTCATATCTTACTTATCACACCATTATTTGTTCTCAGTGTGATTAAAATGTACATTTTTTGTACTGCTTTCACTAAGATACCGTTTATCATTTAAGTAACTAACCAATCTAAATATATTCTGAAGACAATTACATAGAGGGTCACAGGTACAAAACTACTTAGTAGTTGTAATTTTTGTGAAGTAATTTCTTTACAGTCTGCAACTTAACATTATTGCTACTAACCAGTGAATTACATAATTCACATTTGTATTTGATCTAATATCAAACTTACCTTTTTTCCAAAAAAGGTGGCTTCATTAACTCATGTTTTACCCTCAATTCCTCTGCATTTATTCATTTTATTTAAGGTGTTACTTACATGTCTTGAAAACAGTGTATGGCTTTTAAAGTACAAGAAAATTTAAATTCACTGTGTATTGCAGATTTATCTAACATAGCATGTTAATAACTACAGAGAGATTGTTGCTGTATTTCATGGTTAGGAATGCTTTTACCTCCTTTGAGATTCATTCTCTCTCTCTGAGAAATGGATTTAAGAACTGTTTCAGTGTTCCCACACATTGTACTGAGTTGAGCAGCTGTTAGTAGATGTGATCTTGCACCCAGCTGTCCTTGGAGCCTGGCACAGATTATGACTGTGGATGAGGGATGATGCTTGGAGTAATCTCTATCAGAATATATTAACCTGTAATATGTTAATATTTTAGGGGTAAAAAAGGCTCTTAGCATCACATACCCAGTTCTGAATGCTATCAGAATTTGGTGTTCCTGCCTTGGAACAGATCAGAGACCTAAACTATAGTGTTACATTGTCTTTGCAATGCATAATAATAAATAATTAGGGGTATGTGCATGTTAAGTGACAGGTTTGTTTGAGTTACTCTGGCATGGCTGTATCCTTCTCCTGCCATCTTAAGTGATTTTCCAACTGCCCTGTGTTTGGGACTATGCTGTATTTATATTTTGGTGCCTTAACCCCTGCCCCTGTTCTAATTGTACATGCATTACACTC
Source organism: Emberiza elegans (assembly GCA_024865655.1). Taxonomy (NCBI): domain Eukaryota; kingdom Metazoa; phylum Chordata; class Aves; order Passeriformes; family Fringillidae; genus Emberiza; species Emberiza elegans. The sequence goes on from JALJVW010003518.1 coordinate 4,144,378, forward strand.
CACAGACTGTTCCAGCAGTTTAAAGCATGTGTCTACAATAAAAATGCTTTAGCTAAAGGACATCCTGCAGGTCCCTTTAAATGAAATAAAGTTAAAAAAAAACCCGTTGAGGACCTTTTCCCATGTTGATAATTGTACAGCCATTTGCCTGTATTACTAGTTCTATAGATGGCATAGTTACAACAATTTTCAAATAATTTTTATCAAAAGAAAATTGTAGTGGCAATTACAGGAGTTTATGGAAAAGTGGTATGAGATAAAACAGTAATTTTTATCATATCTCCAAGGAAATACAGGTGCTTGAAAGAAGGTGATTCAACTCCGGTAGGGATTTAGTAGAGATCCAGGGCAGCTTTCTGTACATCACATTGGCTGGGAAAAGCCTCTATTGCCTGTAGTATGGATAGATTTTACTGCTTTGATCTCTTAAGTTTTCTTAAACCTAAACTCAATTCTCAAAGCTTGTCAACTCCAGGAATATCAGTGGTTTTGTCAGGAACTTCCCACTTCCACATTACCTTTACTGACTGTCATATTAGAAGTGCAGGTGAGAGGAAGAGGGAGGGTTCAGATAGAAATATGTGGAAGAAGGCAGATGGCTGTGGGTGGAATCACCAGAGGACAATGGATTAATATTAAGTAATTTTTATATATTGTATACTTTAACATTCCATCTGTAGATAAAAGTTTTCCTAACCTAACAGCAAAGGTTCGGGCAAATACAGCATCTTTAGATCTTCTCTGTGCTGGCAGCCGCATGCAGGACCTTAGTGTGGAGTGGAATGCTCATTGAAGGGAGGTGTGCTGTGGTCTTGAATTACGTGGGAAGCATTTGGGCATATTGGCAATAGCAAAATTCATAGTTGCTGCAAAAATTTGGTGTACAAGAAAATGAAAAATGATGATCTTTCTGACCCTTGAAAAACCTTAGTTCAATGGAAGCTTATTTTATTTTTTATAAAACATGGAGAGAGTTGTGATACATTTAAGAACTTTCTAAATATGCTGATAAATCACAAAATAAATGAGGCGAAGAGTGATAGAAAAATCCTGTCTAACTGTGCCAAGGGTCTGTCTGCTGTCAGGATTCAGTTATTAGGAAACCTATGCAGTTACAGTTCAATACTTGAGAGGTGGGAAATGCATGGTTTATTTGACAATACAATTACAGTGAATAGTAGTGATTTAGCTTAATTGCTCTGTGCTGTCACTGGAGTTATCCTTCCTGAGACACTGATGTGTGAATGTGCATACAAACCACTTTACAGCGTGTTGGTGTTGTGATCTTCTCTGCCAGATACTTGTCTTCACTTTGGTGACATTGCCCCTCTTCCTAGGTTATTGATTTTTCTTACAGTAACTAATTTGGGCTAGAACTTACATCCATGTTCTTCTCCACTTTTTATTAAAACTCAGCTATATTGGATGTTATCTGACAGAATATGTAGTAGATTCTGTGAAATGTGTTAAGTGGTCACACATGCGCAGAAGTGAAGGATACCAAAAAAAATCTTACAGGTGTCTGAAATTTTGATAGTGTTGGTCTTAGGTCAAATACTGTCTGCCACAGTGTACTCTCAAGTATTTCAGAGCTGAAAATGGTTACACTAAACTGTGAAGACACCAGTTCTCACAGAACAGGACCATCTTAACAAATAGAATATAAAAAGTGTGTAAGTAGAGAAAGCTAAAAAAAAAGACATTAGTAGTTAACTTCATGAAAAATGCAGATGTGTTTTAAAAAACGTTTTCTTGCACTCTGACACAGAATTGCAATTTTTTGTTTCTGGATATTTTCATCACAGTATAGTGTTAGATTATAAATTTGGCTTTAAATTTTCCAAAAATTAATTTTTAAATAATCTTCTATTATTAGAAGATTATAAACTTCTTATGGTGCAGGTGTTTTTATTAGTTTGGCTTAGGTTCAAAATTGAGAAATTGCTTTAATGAGAGACACGTGGTAAGAGCTTATATGATTTAATCATAGAAACAGTGTTGATCAATGGAAAGTGGCTAATATTAACTACTTTTCTAATAAAATTTGCCTGATTCTGTTGTTGCAAGCTCTGGTAAGTATCCATGGGTCTCTCTTTCCTATGTAGACATGTAGCTTTTGCAACTGTTTATATGTTGTAGTAGAAATACAAGTAATACAGTACAAGTACCTTTTTAGGAAAAAAAAAAGGGAAGATCACTAAAACCGGACACAGTCAAAAAATTCAAATTTATGACTGACAGCCATAGTGTCCATTGGGGTTTTAATTGTTTACAAAATTGTATTGAGCTGTCTTCTGAAAGTTTGAATTTTCTGCCTATCAAACTGCTTCAGTCTTAACATTGTAAATTTAATTTTGTATTCATTTAGAAGTGTTTTTTCATATGCATATACACACAAGCATGTATAAGTGTGTATATGAACATGTTCCAGTAAATGTACAAAGTGTTTGTGGAGTTTAGTGCATGGAATGTTTTTTTTGATGTTCTAGACAGATTGAATTGCATCTGAACTTTAAAAATGCTATTTGAGATATGTTGTGCTCCAAACTCGTAAGTTTATACAGTCAAGTTTAAAATAAGTAGCACTTGTGGAAGAACAGAAGTTCCCTTGTCCCTTTATATTTGTTTAAATTATTATGGAAAAGCTGCTCAGAACTCTGAATGTTAGGACTTATATTTACAATTGAATTTTAATCATAGAATGTGTATTGCCACTGTGTCTCTCCAGCTTTTTAGGAGGAGCAGGACACCTCTGTCAGCTGCTGGAAGAGGGGAAATAATCTGTTGGGGTTTTAGTCATCATGCCTATGGAAGCAGAGTTTCTTACTTCAGTAACATTGTAGTAAATCCCTGCTGAGGTCTTGATCATGTGATTGCTTCAGCAAATAGTTCAGGTGTATGAGCAGTCTGCTTTCAGTGACAATGCTTTTGTGTGTGATCTGAAATACCTCTACAAGTGCGTGGAACATCAAGGACTAAAAACTCATCATCTGGCCTAGTGTGCAGAAGATTTTCTTCCCAAAGTACAAGTTTACTTGGGAACTTTAAAAGGAACCTTTTTTATAAGAAGTCGATGTGGAAAAAGTTTGCATTGAGTCTTTTGCCCACCAATTTTATGTGCTGCTGGTAAAGCCATGTTTTTGTTCAGGGAATATTTTTTTCCACTGGGCAGAACAAAAAAGTGAAGTATTATGTATTTATATTTTTGCAGAAAGCATGATCCCTTTCTCCCTTTTTTTTTTTTTTTTAACAAAAGAACCTGTTTCAATTTATTATACATGTCTAACCATACAATTATCAATGCAGCATCCCATAACTAATGCTGACCCACTTTCCCAGAAAAAGATGTTCATTGTGCATTTGAAAGGTTAAAAAGGTTTTTGTGGTTTAAATGTTGTTACATATTTTACAGCATTAGGATCTATGGAATATTTTGACAACTGCAACAGTTCAATGAAGTTGGTAATTTCTTCTTTTAATTATTTTTCATTGAACAGATTTGGAGTTAAATTTTTAAGATTTGTGTTCTGGTATATTATACAGGAACATTTTGATGAAATGTATCATGCATTTTTTTATCTAATTGCAAATTAGCTAGAGTTTATTGCCTTTAGGAGTAAGGGTATTAGCCTTTAAACATAAGGTAACCACTGGCACATAATTTTGAGAGAACAGTGTGGTGTTCCTTTCACCAGTGATTGTACGTGTGTGTCTGCACATCCTCTTGTAGATGAGCTGAAGCATGGGCTTCCAAGATTATCTGCAACACCCTAATCCACATACAGAGTGGGAAATGAGACTGGCTTTATGCATTTCATTAAGTAAAATACTGGTTGATATAAAGCTCTGTTTTTTCCACTTTCTTCCCTATCCCCACACTAAACACAGTGCAAGTAGCGTCTTGAATTGTTTGAGATTTGTTAGAGTCTTGTTATTCTAAATAGAATGTCTTTAATATTAAAATTCTGTATTAAAACATCTTCTCCAGATACATTGTTTCCACTTGTGTATGCAATGCCATTGGTTTTTAAACTTCCTCCAAAAATTCTACTTGGCTACTTAAAAAAAATCATAACTCCCTCCAGTGGACCATGTGCTATTTTTTACCTCCCACTCCTCTTTGAATCTCTTTCAATAGGAATTTGTAAAAGGTCACCCATCAGAGACCTCTAAAAAAAATCAATGTCTTTAACTGGCAGCTACTAAATTTGAGAATGTTCTTGAACCAGGGAGGAAAAAAAATCAAAATGTCATCCTCCTGAAAACCCAAAACAAGCCCACCCCTAAGAATTAAGTTCCACTATCAATTAAGTTGGATTTAGGGTTTTCCTGTACATTTTTTTAAAAACCAGGTAGGAAAAAAATCCTCAGATACAACTTGTGTATGCAATGCCATTGGTTTTAAACTTCCTCCAAAAATTCTACTTGGCTACTTAAAAAAAAATCATAACTCCCTCCAGTGGACCATGTGCTATTTTTTACCTCCCACTCCTCTTTGAATCTCTTTCAATAGGAATTTGTAAAAGGTCACCCATCAGAGACCTCTAAAAAAATCAATGTCTTTAACTGGCAGCTACTAAATTTGAGAATGTTCTTGAACCAGGGAGGAAAAAAAATCCTCAAAATAACAACCCTCATCCTCCCTGAAAAACCCAAAGCAAGCCCACCCTTAAGAATTAAGTTCCACTATCATCCTTATTAAGTTGGATTTAGGTTTTCCTGTACATTTTCAGCACAATCATTTGCCCTATGATGTGAAATTCTATTTTTCTAGCTGTTCAACAATTATTAATAGGTAGGACATGAATCCAATATTTTTAAATTAATTGCAGTTATTTTCATAGTTAGGAGTAACACTTCATTTTAAGTCTTCAGTCTAAATTCTTAGTATGGGCACTGGCCGTGGAAATATTTTAACTTAAGTAGCCTGAACCTCCCTATGCTCAGCTCTGTTGGTAATATGAGAATACCTTTGCCTTACTAATCTATAAAAAGTTAGTGTTTTTACTGTAATTATCCTGTTTGTAGTTACTTTGGTATTTTTTTGCTTTAGCTACTGCATTTACTTATGCTAAGCATGTAAAGTTGAATAGAGAGCACTTAAAATAAAGCATACCTTTTCCAATTTAAATTAATCTCCAGCATACAGGTGTTTAAGATGCATAGGATTATTTAAATGATAATTAAAGATTCACTTATCTAACATTTAAGTTTTTTCATTAATATATGAAGTGATTGTAGTACCTTATTTTTAATTAGACTCATACCTTAGTTATGTGCATTAAAATCCTAATAATGTTAAGTGAACTAACTTTTTTCCTTTGTTAACAATTTTTGTAAATTATTTTTTCTTTTCTTGCAGCAAGGAGCAAATAACGCAGAAAAATTTGACTACGTAAGTTAACATTATCACTTCTCTTTTTTAACTAACTTCCTGGTAAAAGTTTCAAGATGGCAAGGGAATTGAAAGTGAAATTTTAGTCATAACCTGGGCTTTGTCTTTGTAGATGTACTTGGTTGTTAAAACATTTAGTTATTTGTATTGCATTTATAAAACGGTGTTGCAGGATTTAGGGTAAGGCTGGGTTGAAAGTTCATAACTTTTTATGTGTAAAAATATTGCTTTTCCTTGTCTTTGTCTCTGCCAGGTGATGCAGTTCATGAATAAAATGGCTGGTAATGAGTATGTTGGATTCAGTAATGCTACGTAAGTATTTTTTATTCACTTATTAAGGTTAGGTGGAAAGTGTTTTGACTGATAACTGATATTTTGAGCCTATGACAAAAGTTCAGTTATTTACATTTCAACCAGCATTTCATCCCTTTTATTGGAGAGTGTCTTTCACTTAACAGTGTACAGCTAAAGTTGTGCATGTCTCTGACACTGGTGGGGCAAAATTTCACCTAAAAGTGTTGGTTACCTCTTTGAAAATGTCATTATTCTGTCTTAGTGCTCTGTTGGTGCTATGGCAATGAGAGCTGTAAGTGCAACTCTTCTCTTCCTGGCATTCATATTAAAAATGAAACTGCATGTTGGTGGCTGCATAGCAAATGTTTAGGAAGCATAGTTGAGACAACTAGGACTCCTGCTTTTTTATTTTGCTTATTTAAATTATTTTCTCAAACAAACAGTTCCCCTTGTAAACTCAGTGTATAACATTCCAAAATCTTGAGAGCTTTTTCAGGCAGCACAGGGTAAATAATGAAGATTCCCTTTAGCAGAGTTGCTTCCAGTGCATGTGCAGAGGTGTTTTCCTGAGCTTTGTTTCAGTAAAAGGTGTGTACTGCAGAAGGAGCCAGGCAGGAGTTCCTCCTTTAGGTTTCATCCTTACCCCAATCATCCCAGTGAGGAGTGCAGCCGTTTGTCTGACCTGTTGTGTGATCCTCACATTCCTGTGCTTTGGGCAGGGAATAATGACCTTTCCACTGTCCCAGTGTGGGATGGTCCATCCCACTCTGGCCTGTTTAGAAATGCTTCCAGGATGAGGATTTTACCCTCCTTTGTCTTCTCTCCAAGTCAGCTTGTGTTGCGTAGGTAACCAGTACTGTGTGTATTTGGATGTCAATGCTGATTCACTCCAACTGGGTGAACTGGGATGAACTGCTGTGGCCACTTCTGTCCCATTAGTAGAATATTTGTGTTCAGAAGTGATGGATCCTTTACATAGAATTTTACTGAATTACTTTATACATCTTGAGTTCAGCGATTTTTGGGTTTTTTTTGGAAAGTCTGACATGTTGCCTTGTCTTTTTTTTTCTTCTTTTTTTCTCTTTTAGGTTCCAGTCTGAAAGAGAGAGTGGAGATAGAAACTTTGCAATTGGCTATTACTTGAAAGAAAAAAAGGTTATTTTTTTTTTCTCAAGTGTATTTTGAAGATGATTTGCTGGGTTTTATTTGTAATCTGTTAAGACTTTTAATTTATGTACAGTATGGCAGAAATTCATACTGGATATGTCTTATCAGTGTTATTTTCAAATGCTGTAATTTCAGGTGTGATATTTATGCCATTCTAATAAAATACCTCTAAATATTTTTCTGTAATATAGTCATGGTAATTTGTTTATTTATTGTAAAAAGTGTAATCTGTGCTGTAGAGGTGACTTTATAAAACTCCTGGATGCATTTTTCCATTTGCTTATTTAAAGATGTTGAAAACTATACTGAAAAATCTTTTAGTGCCTAGTTTATTGATATTGCTGCACTGTGTTATTTTTAAGCCTGATGTCATTATGTATTTCTAATTACTACATTTAAATGTTTATTTTAAAATGCACATAATGTTTAGTAGGCTGACAGAAGTATAGCTAAGGTTATGTCTTTCTAAAAGTGATACTTAAAAAAAAAAGAAATTTTATCTAAAGACTCTTTATATTTCTTCCTCAGTGCTTTCCTGAAGGCACGGATATGGTTGCTATACTAGACTTCTATTTTCAGGTAACTGACTTTAAAATTGAGACTCACCATAGGCTTAGAATTGCTATTATAAGCAGTAGAAGCTGATTTGTGCCTAGACATGGAGGCTTTAATGACGTGCAGTTAGATGTCAGCCTCTGTTTAACTCTGGAAATGACAGATGTATGTTTGATGTACCCAGATTTGCTTTTGTTTAGGTGATCTACTCGGGTGTCTTTGTTGCTAATGCAAACTAGCAATAGCCTTTAAACCACTTGAAGTTAGAAGCTTGAAATGTCTTGTGAGTTTGAAATGTCTCAGTGAGTTTGACAAAACACTTCCTCTTTGGATTGCTGCTTCTTATGGTGCTGTGGAGTAGTTTAACCTCTGTAGCTGGAGAGTGCATGCTGAGCTGTAGGTTTGAGGGAGTGCTACAAGGGAAGTAATGGGAATATCACCTCCTTTTGGTTTCATTCAATGCTTTTGAGTAAGAATATATATGTATATATTTTCTCCCCCCCCCCTTTTTTTTTTTCCACTTTCAGCAAGTTATTTACAGCTGTCACAAAATGAGAACTTGCAAGTGTGAGGTACTTCCTCAGTAAGGGTTTCCTAATGTTTAAATGCTCACAACTCAGCCCTGCTGTGTAGAGTCCTCAAGAGGCAGTTCAAGTTGTGTTACTGATTCACTTCATCTGGGAGAGTTTAAAAAAAGAAATACAGAATTCTCAAAATCTGCTTTTGACTTGAAAACTTGCTGTTACTTATGCAAATTATAAGGCATTATTTTCAAAATGCAAATGTTGAGGTTTTTGTGTGGGGATGCACCTGCTCTCTTATGTTTAGATTGGATAAGTGTTTATGAAGTAAGGTATGTGTGATTAGCTGTAGTTGACCTCCTGTTGAGTTAGAAACTAGGTACAAGCTAATAGTCTAATCTGAACTTGTGACAGAAGAGAATGTGTAATTTATATGAATTTACTGTGTAAAGATGCTTTTTAAATGCCTTGTGTCCCACTGCCTGATGCGTTTTCTAAGTGGAAGCTATTCATAAGTTAAGAAATGCTAAAGCTTACTTTTGTGATGTATTTCAATTTGGCCTCATTTTTGTGCATTCTGATCTCTGATTTAAGGACCATGTGTCATTCTTTCTTTTTTTCCCTTGAAAAATCCCCTTTTCAGTCCATGCTCAGGAAAAGGGTAGCTCATACACGAGCAGCATTTCTCTTTTCCTGTTAGGGTACAATGCTTACCTTTCCAACACTCAGATTCTACTTAAAAATCTAGTTATTTCTTTTCTTTGGGTTTTCTGTAATGCTCCTTCCTCCCTTTTGTGACTGGGAACTTTCTGAGCAGGAATAAACGTATTTGCCTATTATCTCTGTAAAGTGAGGATGGATTATTCTCAGTTTAGACAAACGAGGTACAGAATGCAGGTGCTTAAACTGAGAACCTAGAAACAATTTTTTTTTTAAAGTAGGTGATATTATGTAATACTTCATATGTTTAAAACACAGTTGCCATTTTAGATGCGTCTCTGACAATCTCTTGATTTGCAACTCCAGTTGATTGGACTAGGATGTATTGAGTTTGGCACCCGGAAAATAAGAATTCCAGGTAGTAACTACTCATGCAAACGTGGCTTAGGTAACTTCATGAAGTATCATGTAATGACTGTTTGGCAGAAACGAGAATAGGAGCACTAGTTTGTTTACTTTTTAGAGCAGCATTTCAGCTTCAGGTTGAAACCAATTTATCTTTTGGTTTCTGCAGAAATGAGGCAGCATCAGGTGATGGCATCTTATCACATTTCCTGATGTGTCACCAAAGTATGTATAGTCTGTACTGAAGCAGGGATCCTGGGAGAAACTATGGTGTGGTTGTATCATTACTATATAAGAAATTAAATATGAGAAAGGTGAAATAAGGCTGCATCAGCAGGAAGTGCTGGCATTAACACTTGCATGTGCTAGAATTTGCAGCTTTGAATTGTACTTCTAATAACGTGTGGGATCTTCTAAGGCTTTAAAATAAAAAGAACCCACCACATGAAACAAGCTCAAATTGAAAAAAAACCCCAGTCATTCTGTGGCTTTGCCATTTAAGCAGATGCAAAATACTTTTTTAGAGATTGTTTTACAGACCTCTTCCTCTCAAAGGAACATAAGGGGGGTGGGGGGAGGAATCGAGCAGAGACACTAACCCATAAAAATACTGTCCCCAGCTTTTAAGAGGGCTTACAAACACTGTCACTGGGATCTTTAAAGTAGAAAGATTCAGACTGTAGTAATTGATGCTACTAGTGTAATCTGTAAGAAATGTTATGCTACAGGTGATTCTGAGATGTTATTTTAAGATTTCAGTATTTTGTTGATCCTGCTGTAGTTGGCCTTACTGTGCTAGAAGTACCAGTGCTTATAATCTCTGTTTCTTTTCCATAAGCTTTGCTCAATAGAAGTAACATGTGAGTCAGCAAGTGTGATGGCAGCAACTCTGGCTAATGGTGGCTTTTGTCCAATCACTGGTGAGAGAGTCCTGAGCCCCGAGGCAGTCCGGAATACCTTGAGTTTGATGCATTCCTGTGGCATGTATGACTTTTCAGGGCAGTTTGCCTTCCATGTAAGTACTTTACAGGTATTAATTACAGCTGACCAGGAAAGTTAATTTCTGCTATTATTTTCTATGTTCTAGGGGTTGCTTCCTTGCTTTTGAGGCAGAGGAGAGGGTGTTACATGAATTATTTAGAAATTGAGCACACTGTGAGGGAAAAATCTCACCTAGGATTCATGACACTACTAGTGTCACATACCTCAGAGCACTCTGCCTTCACTTCTGGGAATCCTTTTCATATCAAAAGATAAATGCTGTTCCTTAGGAAGGCTGTTCATGACAGCAACAGAAGCAACACTTCTTCATGGCTGAAGAAATCCTGCTATACGGGAGTCAAAGATAGCACAAAGCCTTTGCAGGCAGTTGTTTTTTCTTCAGTAACTCAGGCTCAGAAATTGTCCTAATATGTGTGAAAATGGCTGTCATACACAGCACATGTACTGTGCCCCTGTTTTCTAGCAGTGTGTTCCTTACATGTTTATACTTCAAGATGGAGTCTATCTTATGCTTTCAGTATTTTTTCCAGCATTTTTAGTTTTTCCTTACTGCATACTCGTAAAATTGATTATGGTGCATTGTGTGACTTAAAAGTTGCTGCTTAAAGAGCCATGAGGATATGTGACATGTTAGTTCCTACTGAAAAAAGTAATGCCTCTGTTCAGATTGTAAATAAGTAGTTATTGTATGATTTCCTAGACACTTTCCAATTTTCTTGTGGTTTTGTTTTTCAGTCAAGATTTTTACAGCTTCATTCTACCACCTTGTTGCAAGCTGTTTGTGAGACATACACTTGTTTACTACTGCTTAGTCATAATTAGTTTTTTTTTTAAATTAAATTATCTTCTTTCACAGTATTATTGACTCACTGTATTCCTGAGAGCAAATAGTTTTATGATTGTGAACCTTGGATTGTCACAAACTGCATCAGGTTATTGTTTATCTAAAAAGAGATAAGTCATAATGCTTTCCCAGCTTCAAGTGGCCTTCCAGATACACGTTTTATTAATGCTACACAATAACCTTCAGGAAAATGCTGATGCATTGTGTTACAACAGTGAGGAACAATTGCAGAGGCTAGTAATTCTCTGATTATTCTGTAGGTTGGTCTTCCTGCCAAGTCTGGAGTTGCTGGTGGGATTCTTCTGGTTGTTCCTAATGTCATGGGCTTGATGTGCTGGTCACCTCCTTTGGACAAGATGGGCAACAGTGTTAAAGGAATTCACTTTTGTCATGTAAGCACCATTGCCCTTGGGATTTTTTGGTTGTTTGGGTTTGTTTTCTGTTTTTTTTTTTTTTTTTGCTTTTGCAGCTGATGTTTACTGAGCTTCAGTTGGCATAGCTGAGATCTAAGTGAATTAAACAGTGATTTCTGATTGTTCCCTACATAGCAAGGGTGAAAGTCTAAGAATAGATGTTTGTTTTTTAGTAGTAAATAGCACTTGATTTCAGTGAGCACTGAAGTATGATGCCATTGTTGTGAAAAGCTTTGAGAAGGAACACTTCATGGGGTAATGAAAGTGCTGGACTCCAGTATATTCCATTAAAAACTGTAGAGTTCTATTTATAGACTTTTTCCCCTCTGTTGTCATAAAGTGCAGTTTTCAAAACGCTGGAAATGCAACTCTTATTTCATTGCAATAAAAGAAAAAGACTAATGAAATACTTCCATTCTGATGTATTTTTAAACTGATTTTTGTAACCAATCTGACACAGAAGATGTCTTCATAGATGATACCCAGATGTTGGGCAAACTCTTCCTGGCTTCATGTTGTGCCAGTGAAAGAACTATGGATAGTCTGCTGACAGAAGCATTAAAAGCAGGAGAGATTTTGGGGAGGACTTTGTAATGATTAATTAAGGTGTTTTATGGGAGAGGAGAATGTAAAAAATGTCTTTCTTTTTTGTCCCTAAAACTGCCTTGTAATGATGATTGCTTAATTATAAATGGGAGGTTGAACAGCATTAAAACTTTTCATGCTTCCATTTATCTAACATTTACACAGTTTCAAATTAAGAAGTTGCTAATTCTAGTTTAAGTGCTTTAAAGCTTCATATTAAATAGTCCTGGTAACTTAATTCTAAATCCTAGAATAGGAGGGGTAGGTGAAGGATTTACTGCATTGCAATGAGACCTAAAAACTGATACATGATTGTGGCATACAAGTAACATGCGTGTAAGTCACTTTTAAAAATAGAACAGCATTGCCAAGTTTTGTAATTACAGCCTTTCATGTTGTAATTCAAACTGAAGTTGGATGTACTGCACCTAGCCCAGGCTATTTTTTTCTGTTCCTGAAGTGTTAGATACAGCTGGAGTAAGAGTTTATTTAAATAAATATTTTGCAAATTTGCTGTTTGTTTTGTCCTTCTGTAAGAAGGTAGATCTATTATATTCAAAGCGCCTTATGGACATGGGTATTGATTTATTAAATAAACTTATCTTACTGGTTTAAGTTTCTAGGATATGATGCAAAATGTAAGTCGTAGTATTATTATTAAGTGAGAAGCATTTGGCTGTCCTATGCAGATAATAATGCATGTTCTGTAAATGCTTGCAGGATCTGGTTTCTTTGTGCAATTTCCATAACTACGATAATTTGAGACACTTTGCAAAAAAGCTTGATCCTCGCAGAGAAGGAGGTGATCAGCGGGTAAGTTACTGTCTGTGTGCAGTGAGTATTGCTCGTAGACTTCAGAGGAAATATGGCAAGTTCTTCTCTAAATGCCAAACTGCTCAATGACATGTATTGCATCAAAGCTTTCCCATCATCTAGTTAGTGTACATTATTAGTGGATGCTCACCTGGGTGGACCACACTATCACAGGGTTTTGTGTTAGGAGAATTCATTACTAGATCAGTAACTCCATTTCATGCAGTTCATCCCCCCTGCTAGATCAGGTAGATGGTATCTGATGGAAGTTGCCAAGGGTTTTACTGTACTGGTTGCCTTTAATAAAGACTCGACCAGCTGCTGGGCTTAGCCTTTCTGGTGTGTGCTGCAACGCATGAGATCTGTGTGTAGCTGTATTTTCACAAGGATATCTCTGACACCACATGACCTGCTGAGAGTTGCACAGGCAGTGAATTCGGGCATGAATAGTGCTGCAGACAAGAGCCTGCTACTTAGGGAGCAGCATAAGCAGTGTCTGGGAATGAACTGAATCCACTCCACCTACATTTACAAATGATGCAAGCGTGAGGGGATTGAGATAAGGAAAACCTCTTTGTTTTCAATACCATTAATGTTTTGACTAAGGCATGAAAATTTCAGTACAGTAGAATGATTATTAAAGTGCTTCTATTTGCATGTATACATCTAAAAATTACCCAGTTTTGAATTTAATTTTTTTATAAGTGGAAAAGAGAAACTAACAGTTTATGTGAAGAGCTGAAACACTTGAGTCTGTTAGGAATGACTGCAAGTATGGATTTTTTTTCCTTCAAGTACACTAATAAATAATGTATGTTGCTTGAACAACTAGCATTCCTTTGGACCAATGGACTATGAGAATCTCCAGCAAGAACTTGCTTTAAAAGAAACAGTATGGAAAAAAGTGTCACCTGAATCAAACGAGGACATCTCCAGAACCGTAGTGTATAGAATGGAAGGTCGGGGAGAGCAGAACTAAACAAATGGGTTCTAGTTCCATTAAATTCTTCATTTTAAAAACCCTCAAGCATCTCTAGATTTAATTTTGATTTGAATATTGTTTACCTGGTGTTTCATTTATATATACATTTTTGTGTAAATTTTGTATGCTATACCAAAAAGATTGTCAAAGTTCAAGGGTGTGTGGGAAAAAACATGTGCAGACAAACCCAAAGCTGTAAACTGACTTTCATAGTTACCTGGAACATATTTAGGTTAAAGAAAAAAAAGGAAAGGTAAATCTTAGTGTTTTCAAAGATACATCACAAAAGTGGTATGTATCTGTTTATTTTTGTTTATATCTGAGAAATTTAAGTATATGAACTTTGAGGATGAGCAAGAGCTTGTGTCCACTGAGCAGGGTCAGCACGTAAAGATAGAATATTAATTAAAATATAAAACAGTATTTGGCAAAATACAGCAAATTCCTGAATTTCTAAACAATTGTATATTAAGTGCAGATAGGTTCTGAGTCATATTATTAACAAATCAGGGTTACTTTAATATGAGCTTTCAAATTTGAAGAGAAATGGACCTTTTGCATATGCCATGCTAGTGAAGATTATTTTTTTTTTTTCAATCAAACCATTAATAATTATTAATACTAATGTTGTAATAAAGAGAGCAAAATGCTTGGGCAGGAGTGGGAGAAGTGGGGGGAGGAGGAGGGGGGAAAAAACCTGTCTTGTTTGCAAGTTAACTAATGCAGCAGAGAGATTTCTGCCCCAGCTATTTGGAGTGTCTCTCTTGCTGCCTGTGCTGCCAGCTGGTAGTTATGACTCAGAAATCTGCCTTACTAATAGTGCTGTGCTCCACCCTGGAAAGGAATGTAAGCAATCTGGGCCTTAGAGTGGTAGCCAACTGAGCAGTGAGCAGGAAATATGTTCACAGGGAAGCAGATAGGTAGATCTTATTAGGACTGTTTAGAGCTGGTTTTCAACCATTAATGTGTGCATATGTTCAAATATGAGGTTTCATTTACATAGGAGCAAATTCTTAAGTTATAATTAATTGCTATTTTTTTGAAATTATTTTGGGTTTGCAGCTCTGTCAGCTCACTGAGAAAGAGGACTTGCATTTTTCTACAGACAGCTGCATCTCTTAAGCTGCATAATTTGATAATTTGAGTATCTTGAGTAGGGTGTAGCTCCAAATGATATATTTAAGCTTCAGATAGGCTCAACAGGCAGTTCTGAACAGAGGTCAACAACTTGCTAAATTCTTAACACTTGCAGGGATTAGATGCTTAATAATGCAAAAAATCTTAGAAAAGCATTCTCTATAAAGTTGTCTCCTCTATAAATTTGCAAATAATCTGATACATCCCATCCCTAGTAAACATCACACAGAGTCCTGGTTTATCAAACTGGAGAAACTTGTCCAAGCAATGATAAATGGTATTAGCTGGTAGAGGATTTTAAGAGACAGTGACAAACAATTCTGTAGTAACACAGAATTCACCTCTTCTCTCTGCTCCCTTCCCCAGTCCTTCTCCCTTTTTTTTCATCTAAAACTCCAAACTGTTGATATGTGAGTTTTGCCTAATGGCAGAGTTAGTTTTTTCCTGCCATTTTTTGACCCATCTGGAATGTTCATGAGTTTAGAAAGATGCGTAGAACAGAGCTGATGTTCTCTGAGAAAGCAAGCTGCTCTTAATTAATCTGTTTGGGTATTGTTAATTTTGCATCAACATTTGAAAAAGCTCTGACTAAACCCTGAATAATCTTCATTTAGCGGAGTATTGTAAAAGGATGGGCTTCCTGTCTTTGAGGCCTAGGATGGAAATATTTAAGCAAAACAGTACAGAACATCAATTTTCAGTGAATTTGATGCCCTACTGGGATGAAGAGGTAAATCTGTGGTGCAAATGTCAGTAATTAAGTGTCAGTCATGAATTGCTGAATAATAACTATTTTATAATCTTATCTCTGATGATAAGGTTAGGTTTGTTAGTGCTTATCCTCAAAATAAAGGCAAAGTCTTCAATTATAAAAATGTCTTGCCTGTTTGAGGATTTTGCAGTAAACTAGTAGCTACAGAGACATAACAAGTATTCAGATCCTGCAGACCTACTTTACCTGAAATACCCTCAGTTGCAAGAGGGAACATAATGTGTCTGTGCTGCTAATGGAAAGTATTTTACAGTGGTGACATGTTGCTGGATGACTTGCTGATTTAATTAAAAATGGAAAAGGCATGATGCAGGATTTGCTTGGTCTGATTCTACCCACCTTGATTTTTAGTACTGTTTGAAGCCACTTCTAAAGATGTGGTTGAAGATGGACAATTTTTCCACATGTGGTAGAGTCAAGTCCTGCATGGGAAATACAAAAATGAGAAAACGACTAGGTCTTTAATATGCATAATAAGAATATTTAGGGTACAGCTTAAACAATCTTTAAATATATATAAATATATATATATATTACAGTTCTGTAATATATGCTTTTTGAAGCCTGCCTCAGAATTGAAGGCAGCTTCTGGCTAGGAAGAGTCAGGAGGAGACTCCTCTGAACCAACTGTTCTGTAACTTGCCCACACTTGTAGTTTCTTGCCCTGGCTGCCCGTGTGCAGATGGCTCCTGTTCCTGGCAGGGCACCTGGGGGCCAAGGTCACCCACCACGGGCCAGGGCCACTGAGGTTCAGTCATTCCATGTGTGAAGTCTGCAACGGTTCTAGTGTTCACCTGTGCTACAGTAATAGCAATTCTTGATATTCAAGCATTTTAGCTGTTTGTTTGTTTTTCTTTGTCAGCATCATTAACATTTCATTAGAAATGTAAATGCTTTTTAAAGATTTATTTTAGCATTTGTGTTGTACCTTTTGGCTCAGTTGTTAAGTTACCTGTCTCGTTTTCCATTTTTCATTTGCATTGTATGTTATTTATGTATCTTGATTTCCAGCATGCTTATTTTTGTATTGTTTAATAAATTTATTTTAAGCTGATTTTTTATTGTATTTTTTTTTCTCTGAATGGAGAACAGATTTGTTAAAACACATTTTTTAGACTGAAGTTGAGTTAGTGAGTACTCTGTTTGAAAAAAGATTCTGGAAGAGTAGGTGGGATAAGCAGATTTAGTTAAACCAGTCATTGAAAACTTTCTTAAGATTTTGTAAAATAATCGAATTATTTTTCTGTTTGAACTGTTGTCTTAGAAAGTTGAAGGCAAAAACCAAGGTAGCAAAACTTTGTCACTAAGACTTTTTAATAAAGAAGTCCTGGTGCAGTTGAATTCTAATATCACTGTATATTTGTCTGGTTTTGAAGATACTGATTCAGATTCTATACAGTCATATGGAAAATGTATGGTTAATGGTGCCAGTGCAGTAACTGCTGACCCTGAGCATTATGAAGGGAAAAATACAGCTTGTAATAAATCATGTGTAGCAAGGGAGGTAGACCAAGCCCCACATTGTTTTGGTAGTGATGCTGGGACCTGCCTCTACTGAGGATGGTCAGAATATTTAATTTAGCTTTTCTGCAGACTGGTTTATAAGCTGAAGTTATTTGTCCTATGTAAAATGAGCTGTATGTTTATTATACTTAAAAACATCACATATCAAAAGATATCTCTAAAAGTCATAAAGGTGATGAAAGGAAAAAGAGTAGTAGGTACACAGAAAGAGCCACAGGTGATTTCCTGTAGAATTATTTTGGCTCTTATATTTTGGTTTTCGGCATATATTTGTGTCAGAAGACCAATGGGTGGGTAGATGAATAAAAAGGCAATGGATTCAGAGGAGGGTGTGTGGGAGGGGGGATGGATTATGTTGGTTTTTTATTGCTCATGTATCTCTTGGTCTTGATACATACATGTCATTGATGCACAGTAATTTGTGAACAAAAGAATTAATGATGAGCATAATTAATGTATGTTTTGGTATCCTAAACATTGTTTGTAGGCATGCACTGGTTTTTCTTATTTTTTTGAATTTTAAAATAATATTTCTGTAGTTTTTATGAAGGTTCAGAATCAGTTATTGCAGTGAAACAAGAATAAACTTGTTTCAGCAGGTTTCTTATTAGAATGACAAATACCCCTAATAATTTGCCTTCAGTGCAGAGTCTCCTTGAGAATTTGAGTTGACATATGTCTGTGGAGGTTGGAGGGTTGGGAGGAGGCTTTAAATTGGGTAGAAATCTAACTAAAGCTATTTTTTTTATCATGCTGGCACCTTGTCTGTTCCACATTTGTCTAGTCTGGAAAGTGCATGACTAACTAATATATGTAAAGACTTGGTTGAGTCATGCACAGCCCCACTTTCTTTCAGGAATTCGTGTCCTAGTGTGTTGAATAATTTAAATAGTCTAAATTATTAAACTACCTACCTTGAATCAAGCATGGTTTCTGATTTGCTGTTTGCTCCTAGAGAATATTGTGTACAAAATGAAAAATGCCCTTTTTTCTTTTGGTTTTCCTGCAAGCAAGAGTTAATTTTCTTGCTGGCATCTCATCTTGCTTTATGCAG